>OX155678.1:5258323-6740990 GCA_944547425.1 Eupithecia centaureata | reverse complement strand
GCTTCTGCTGGTGTAGTACTGGACGGTGTGTTTGAGGCTTAGAACTGCTGTTTCAGTGGACAGCCCAGTTCTGAAACCGAACTGGGCGTCATGCAGGTTTACATGTCGACTCAGATGCATATCAATCACACCGTCCAGTACCTTTGCCATCACAGTAGCCAGGGATATGGGTCTGTAGTTGCCTATGCTGCAAGCGTCTCCAGTCTTGTTCTTAATAATAGGTACAACTACAGTCCTTAACATATCCTCTGGTAAGTGCGAATGACTGACGCAGAGGGTGAAGAACATGGCGAGCACCCCTGGCAGATGAACACCTGCATTTTGCAGGTGTTCAATGCTCAGTGAGTCGTGGCCTGGGGATTTTCCTCGCTTCATGTTTTCACGCAGTACCGATCACGGCATCGTAAGCTGTAGGCGCTTAGTTTGTTGGTCTGTAAACAAAAAATATTTAAAATAGTCTAAACAGTTTAAAAAGTACATAAAAGTGAATTAAAGTGATTTATACCAACCTACTTCTAAGTGAGAGAAGAAGTGAAAGAATACTCGTAAGATTTACGAAGTTTTTGTTCATATGATCCGAGAGTGACTTGCCATTTTTGACCTGCATTAATTTTAACGCCTATCTAAAGTGAATAGCAAAACACTTAGTTGGTTTTTGACCGCAAGTTCTGCAAGGAAGATTACAAGGTACAATTTTGAAATTTATTTCTTGAAGAACTGCCGCTCTTTCATAAGATGGCTATTTGTGCTGCATGCAACCAGAACATGCTTTCTACACAAAAGCGGGTTAAGTGTACCAATGCTAATTGCGGTCAACACTTCCACCAAGAGTGTGTGAAGTATTCAAATGATTCTGCATCCCGCACCAAATGGCTCTGTCCATCATGCGTGGCTCAGCGCCCAAGGTCTGATAACAGTAATACCCCTGTTCAGGCAGGGAAAATGGCGGAGCCGAAGTTATCTCAGTCCGCTGGACGCGACCCGCTCGATTCACCAGCTTTGGCAAGCTCATTGGACTCGGCTTCTATTGCTTCAATTAAGGCTGACATTATAGCACAGATATCGATAATGAACAGTGATCTTGAAACTTCTCTAAAAAAGTACATACGGGAAGAAATCGGCCCCTTGCGATCAGAAATTCAGGAAATTCGTACGTCCATGAATTTCATAAATAATCGTTACGAGGACGTTGTAAAAAGGCTGGATTCTGCAGAAAGTAAGCTGGGCTCGATCGTGTCATCTAAGACGGACACGAAGGAGTTAACAAAAGCGATGAGTAGTTTGCAGAATGGTATTAACCAACGGGAACAATGGGCGAGAAGATCTAATATCGAAATAATTGGAGTTCCTGAAAAAAATGGCGAAAATTTGATAGAAACATTCTGTAATTTGGCTAGAAAAGCTAACTTTGAGATAAATCCAGAAACTGACCTAGACTTCATCACTCGTGTGGCGCCCGTCAAGAGTGACGGTAAGAAGTGTAAGCCAATTGTGGTTCGATTCCTGGCTCGGCACAAAAAAGATGATTGTCTTAACTTTTTGAGAAAACTCAAGTACTTGAAAGCCAAAGATATTGGATTCATGGATAACAATCAGTCCATTTATTTCAATGACCATCTGACCCGCAGTAATAAACAACTACTTCAGCAAGCAAAGAAGTTGGCAAAGGATCACAACTATAAACATACTTGGGTAAAACATTGCTGTATTCTGGTTCGCCGGGATGATGTCAGCCCCAGCATTCAAATCTCTTCAGCGGAGGATTTATTGAAAATAAAATAGGGTTTATTATTTTGTGTCAATTGTCTATAACTTTTAGTAATATTAGTTTAAATTTTCTGCCCTCTATACTATTAATTTATTGTGTTTTTTTCAGTTGTTTATTTTGTCAGTTTGTGTTTGCACTGTTAAATAGTTTGTCATTTTCAGCGAGCAGTAAGTGAAACTCTCTGTGTACCTAAAGGTGAATCTTACCATTATTTGTTTATAAACAGTATATGTTATTTCTTATATATTTTGTTGTTTTTAAATAATAATGGATTCTAAAATGAAATTTTTTTACCAGAACGTGCGTGGGCTTCGAACTAAAACTAGTACTTTTTATAATAACTTAGTAAACTGCGATCATGATATTATTTTTTTGACTGAAACTTGGCTTCTTCCTGGTATTTTCGACTCAGAACTCTTTGATTTGCGTTATAGTGTTTATAGATGTGATAGAAATTACAGTTGTCGTGGTGATTCCCTAGGTGGGGGTGTTTTAATTGCGGTGCGACGTGGGATTATTGTTGGTGATTTTAAATGTGTTCCTTCTAGTAATTACGTAGCCGATATTATATATTTATCTCTAAACTTAGCCAATGGGACTAGGCCAGACTGTCGCTTATTTTGTTGTTATTTTCCTCCATGTAGTGCTCTCTATAATGCTGAATTAGAATTTTATGAATATGTATCAAATATAATTACTAATGAACCTGACTTTAAATACATAATAATAGGGGACTTTAACATTTTTCAGGTCCAGTGGTCGGACCATGTAGATAATAATTCAGCTCTACTTAGTGGTAACTTGGATGCTCCGATCGTTGAATCGTTGTCAGCCTTTTTATCTTTTAATTGCTTATCTCAGTATAATAAAATACAAAATGTATGCGGTAGACAGTTAGATCTTGTCATTTCCAATATTGATTGTATAGTTTCTCGTTCTACTCAGCCTCTAGTACCCGAAGATAAATATCATCCTGCATTAATTATTGATTATAACAATATTTCCATAAATTATTTACGTATACCTAAAAGAACAATTAAGTTATTTAAAATTTCTGATTACTCGGTTATTTGTAGCGAGCTTGATTCATTGGACTGGGACTCTATCCTTGATCTTTCAAACATTGAAAATTCTGTTAATAGTTTCTATGCCACTATAAATAAATTGATAGCGGAGCATGTTCCTTGCAAGGAAGTATATGAAAATGGTAGATATCCTTTTTGGTTTAGTAATAGTTTAATAAAAATAGTTAAAGAAAAATTAAAATACCACAAAAAATGGAAAATATACAAAAATCTTGATGACTATCAAACTTTTTGTAAATTACGTGCTAGACAAAAAAAGGTTCAGTCGTTATGCTACTCCAATTATTTGGAATATGCAGAGGGTAAAATACAGGAGAACAGTAAATTTTTCTGGAGATTTGTAAAGTCTAAGCGTAATAATTGTGATTTTCCCGATTCAATGTTTCTTAAAAATATATCATCATCGAAAGGTGATGAAATATGTGATTTATTTAATAGTCACTTTCAATCAGTCTTTGAACCTATCCCAGCTGCTTCTCTACATCATACTAGTCAGTTTTCCGAAAGCAACCATATTAACTTGCAATCCATTAAAATCACGGTAGAACAAGTACTTAAATACCTTAATTCTTTAGACACCAGTAAAACTGCTGGTCCTGATGGTATACCACCTTTATTTCTTAGTAAGTGCTCTGAATCATTGGCCAAATCTCTTTGTACTATATTTAATCTTTCTCTGAAGTCTGGTATTGTTCCTTTGGTGTGGAAAAAATCTTATGTTGTTCCGATCTTTAAATCAGGTGATAAACACGACATAAGCAACTATCGCCCTATTTCAAAACTAAGTTCAATCCCAAAATTATTTGAAAAAATAGTATATGATACCATGTATCCCATAATTAGACCGCTAATAATACAGGAACAGCACTGACACTGGCTTTGTGGACAAGAAGTCTACTGAGTCCAATCTGTGCGAGTTTGTTGATTTCTTGTTTCAGTCTATAGATTCAGGTTTTCAGGTAGACGCCGTGTATACTGACTACTCTAAATGTTTTGACAAAATATCTCATGATATATTGCTACAAAAGTTGTTGACGTTTGGAGTGCATGGTGATTTGCTTCGATGGCTGGAATCATATTTACGTGATCGTAGTCAGGCTGTTGCTATGAAGGGGTTCTGTTCATCGTTCATTCCTGTCACGTCAGGCGTGCCTCAAGGTTCCCATCTAGGTCCGCTCCTCTTTAATATATTTATTAACGATGTTTTAAGTTGTTTTAAGAACTCTAAGGTTTTGCTCTACGCTGACGATAAAAAGATTTTTAAAGTTATAACTACTCTAGAAGACTGTCAAGATCTACAAAATGATTTGCTTAGATTAAGTACATACTGCAAAGACAATTTCCTATATCTTAATGTTTCTAAATGTAACTGTATTACTTTTTCTCGCAAAAAAACCCTTATTAATTTTAGTTATCATATAGATGGTGTACCACTTCAGCGGGTTTCGGAAGTTAGGGATTTAGGAATTCTTATTGATAATAAGCTGACTTTTAAATCCCACATCCAAAATATAGCAGATCGTGCATATCGTCTACTAGGCTTTGTACTAAGAGTCAGCAAAGAGTTTAGTAATTGGAAGACGATGGTAGTTATCTTTAATTCCTTGATTAGACCCCTTTTAGAATATGGATCAAGTGTATGGAACCCTCACTATTTAGTTGATATTAACAGTCTTGAGCGAATTCAGACGAAGTTTATTAAACACCTTAAATTTAAAATAAATAACCTAAAACAAGTAGTTACATTAGACATTAATTCCCTTCAAAGCCGACGCACGATTAAAGATCAAATGTTGTTGTTTAAGATCATTAGAAATTTGGTTGACTCGCCTTATTTATTAAATCAACTATGTATAAAATGTCCACGTATAAATGCTCGTAAAACAAACAAACTTTTCTCCTCAAATAGTTATAAGACAAACTATGCAAGGAATTCCTTTATTCCTAGAGTGATTAGATTGCACAATGATCAATATTCTAAATGTGACATATTTTTGCTCTCAAACAGTAATTTTAAGAAACAAGCTTCTCTCTTATACTGATGTTATACATACTTACTTTAATATTTATTTCTATTATTTAAACTTAATATTTTAAAATTTGCTTAATATTTTCATTAGCGCCTATAACTTTTCAATTTCCTTTATAATGTTTCTTTTAGCGGCAACTTAATTGGTGTATAAATAACTCTATCTATTAATTAAGTTAAGAAAATTGTAAACTGTTTGTGCCTCAATAAACGAAAAATAAAAATAAATAAATAAATAAATTCATGTCCCTCACCACCCGCGCCACCTCCTTCGCTGTAATAAGCACGGTCCTCTCCCCCCCGCACAACTCCTCCCCACCCTGCCCTACAGTTGCAGGCCCTATGGGAGATTGTACCCTAAAATGCTCCTTAAACATATTAGCGATTTGGACGGGATCACTAATGCCCTCCACGCTAACAGGAACACTCGGCTTTGGGTTCAGTTTGTTGGTCTCTTTCCAAAACTTTCCAAAATTTTTCTCTTTGGGTTTTGTAGCAATTATATCCATTTTTATTTGTGTTTCATTATTTTGACACCATTTTAGTTTGGATTTAAAGTTCCTACGCGTTTCCTGCATTTTTTGGTAAGTTGACCCAAATAGAGGTTTTCCAACAGATCTCCACTCTTGAAACCAAAGCCGGGCCTCCCCATGAGCTTCAGCTACATACTTATTCCATCCTGTAACATGTGTTTTTCTTCTACGATTATTATTTCTAGCTACTAACTTACAACATGTACTGGCCGACTCACAAAGAATAGTTACAATTTCATTATACAGGTTGTTTAAAATAATTTTGTGTTCCACGATATCACAGTGTACACCACGATAACACTATGTAGTGATTCCTGGTGAGGTGGTTCGATTACCGTTCTTTAAATATTTTATCCACATTTATAATTATTAAAATATAGAGATACTACCTTTAGACTTTTTGCAACCGTCTTCAGTTAGCTTAATGGTTTCAATTGTATATACAAGTTGTAATTTTTTCTATTCCTTGATTGTAATTTTCGATGTTAATAAAGATATGTTTCAAATATGATAAAATATCTATCTATGTATTATTAAGATTTTTTTGCATTTAGTATATCAGTCATCTAGTTAAATAAGGTAATAGTTTTATAGTTAATAATACTAGTTCTGTCCAGCATTATTTAGTAAATTAAATTTTGTTACAAAAAATAACATTAAAGGTTATAAAATTGACAATCTATACTCATTACCACAAAGCAAGTCAATTAAAATTGACTTTGGATCTTTTGACCTGTGAAAGTGAACAAAATGAACCCTTGAAAAGTAAATTCTCTTCTATTGAGACCTCTGATAGCTATTGACCCAATAAATTCTAATTAGGCTACTCACACTGTGCATTTTTATCACTTATTTTACTTTTGTACGTGGGTGTTTTTATGCAAAACCAGCAGCGCCTCGCGGTTTCACCCGCGTTATTCCCGTTCCCGTGAGAATTCCGGGATAAAATATAGCCTATGTGTTAATCCGGACTATAATCTATCTCTGTGCCCAATTTCATCTATATCCGTTCTGTAGTTTTTGCGTAAAAGAGTAACAAACATCCATCCGTCCATACTTACAAAGTTTCGTGTTCATAATATTAGTAGGATTTTGACAGTATAAGGCGTGTCCCCAGTAGGCAAACGGTGAGCAGCCGACTGAGGCGTATCAGTTCAGTACGCCCTTCCATATATTTTAAATTGAGTGTTCACAGTTTGCTAGTTTGCGCTCACTGTACGCAGTTTGCAGCGATACGTGCGCCGACTGTCTCAGTTAGCGGTCGACTCGCAGGTTCCAGTGCTTGCGATACGCAAACTGATCTGAGTTTGTAGCTGTTCGCCACAAATTTGCGGCTCACTCAGTCGGCCGCTTACAGTTTGCCTACTGGGGACACAGCCTTAGAGTTATTAAGCACGGTTCGCACGCCATGCGAAACTTACAAAGGATAATAAGAAACAATGAATTTGATTGCGATTTGTATGCCTAATAAAAATTTGTTTAGCTATTGGACCTAAAATAACAAATTAATATACTGAATTGGCAATAATGTTCAATTGCTAGGTAGGTAAACCGAAATATGATAAAAATATTAATAAGGAATAAATTGTTTTCAAAGAAATAAATAATGCTAGTTTTGTTTCTACAACCTATACTTAAGCATTTTATTTACTATTAAATTTATAAAATGAATGTAATATTTAACAAAGGTGATCATTTCAAAGAACTTTTACTAATACTAAATGGTTCAATCGTGACTTTTATAAAGTACCTATTGAGAGGAATTGTAAAGAAGAAGACATTAACGGATCTTTACGATCGCTCCAGATTCCTTTATCTATCTCATTTTTGAGGGTAGATCGATTTTTATAGAACCCTAAAACGTAACGAAGTTCTTTAACAAAATGACGTCAACTAGACGTTAAGCGGCCAAGTACAAGTCAACTCACACACGGAGGGTTCCGTAAAATCGTATTATATCTATTCGGAACAAATCCATTTAAAAAATAAGCCATTTTGGTTCAATAATATGCCCTGTCGAAAATATATAAGCATAATTTAATTGGTCAAGGTAGATAGAATATTTAGTTGAAAAAAAATGCAATCTAAAAATATTTTATTTCGGATAACTGAATCCATAGTTTGTTAGTAAAATAAAGGGCTTATTACTAGGGTTAGTCAGAAGTAAAATTAAAAATTAAAACTAAATTAGATTTAAATAAATAACTCTTTCCATTAAACATTTCCATAATGGAGAGGTTATTCTACCAGCGAAGGTTTTTAGAATGGTGTTGGGACTGCACGTACTCTGCGCATCAGGGATGCGGTGCTCTTACGAAGGATGGTAGCAAAGCCATCCGTCTGATATTCTGCAAACTTCCCCGAAGCACTGCAGAATCGAGGCAGTCCCAACATCATTCTAAATATATTATTGTACTGTACACGTAGGGCCTCCAGCGGACGTTTGGTGTAGTTGATCCATAGGTTCCCGGTGTGGAAGCCCTGACAATATGCTTTATAAGCGTAACTTTGACTTCTTCTGAACATCATCGGGAAAACCTACAAATCAACATAATGTTCTTAAATAATTGGTTTACTTTGGCGTGTTACAGCGTTATCAACTGACTTAAAAAAGTTAGGTATTTAATTCAACATTCGTTTCTGATAACTTTTGTCTTTTGCCTATGGGAGTGTCATAGTCAATTTGACTAAACGAGTTTCTAAAAAAAAAACTGTTTTCTGGATGGACTTATTTTCTTTCTTTCTTTGATTGAAATTATTTTCTTTTCATTTGAAAGCATCGTATGGTTACATTTTGATCAAGATAACTCCCAAAACTGGATCAAGATCTAAACAGTACTTTTTCATCCGTACATTTTTCAACATTACTTGTTATCCCTATTTATGCATATTTTTTTCTAAATAGAATAATCCTGAAAGGCGTGAAATAAGTCGGTTATTAATATTGTTTAAAAAAATGGTGTGTTTATAGATTAATTATAACTCATTTGGATCAATCATAATCGGCAGAGGCAATACAAAACACGACGTTCAAAATTATAACACTATCACAAAGCAATATGTTTCACGACTTACTCATAGGTATTTGCTTGCCAGTATAAACGTGCGTCTTTATAATAAAATTATTAATAAAAACGCGCACGAAGCCACGAAGAGTATCTATATATTAATAAAGTTATTCCTTATAACCTGGCCTTGTCCAAAGAGATTTATCCTCATTCACCTGAAAGCTTGCAAACCTGTTGTACTTACGGAGCACAAGGATGGTGCGTGCGCAGTCAGGAAACGGTCATGACCTACTGAGGACGAAGGGATAGACCTTGACCCGGCTCAGTGAATGCAGCATCTTAGGACCGCGAAAAGACGGAGAAGAGTTGCCAACTTTTACATTAATTTTACCTATTTTATTTTATTTAATAGGACATCCAACAAGAGATCACAAGGCGTGGTAAAAACAAGTATGTAGTATAAATGGTTCTTAAATCTGTGTCTCTATAATATTGGACGTCTCAGCGTGCAGTATATCAAGATATTGCCAATAACAAAGTATATTTCATCTTTTATTTGAAGAAATAAAGTATTCCTGATTTCAAAGAAGGTAAAAAATTGTACCTACGCTCTTATAAAATAGAGTATCATGTATTATAAATTTTAAGCAGCTATTTTTAGATATTTATTGCAGCACATAACAAGTTTTCGTTATTTTCAAAATAATTGTACTACTCTAAACACTCAAAAACTCATCCATTAATTCCACTAGTGTGAGTTAGGGATACCAGCGTATTAATAGGAACTATTAAATTACGTATTATAGTAAAATTGTTTATTAAATTGCTATTAGTTTTATAGATTTTTAGAGTTCGACTACATGATATAGTAATACTCTATTTGTGTGTTAAGTGTAGAGTACGGTACGTTACACATTACACTTATCATCAGGTATGACTGTGGTCAAACGAAGGTCTATTGTTGATAAAAAATAAAAAAACAATTGGCAACTCTATGAGAAAAGTTTCTTACGACTTAATTTATTACTAGCTTTCCGCTCGCAGTTTCGCTCGCGTAGACTTTGCGCTTTGTTCTCCTCTTCAATCTAATAGAAGTACAAATTTGTGTCAGTTTCAAGCAAATTGGGTCATTGGCACTGGTTAAAGTTACAAAAAAAAACAACGTTACAACGACGACGTTTCAACGAACATTCTTTACGACCATTTTACCATTTTTAATGGGTTTTTCGAAAATTCTTGAAACAAGTGTTTTAATTTAGGATTACATATATACTGAATTTTAGGTCATAATAGACATAGACATATCATTTACTTGCTACTATACATACACTTAATCCTTTTAATATTCACAGAAAAATTAGGTACAAAAATAAGTTATTCTCAAATCACAAAAAAAAATTACAAATAGGGACAATATCTTGTTATGTTGAACTAAAAATAGAAATGAAAATAAGAAGGTACCTAAACTATGAATGCGTGCTGCAGTAGCAAATGGGTCTAGGCTCAGCATAATGTCAACTGTTGTGAACAGAAGACGCTGTTATTCTGCCTATAATCAACCTTCATTAAAAAAATACATGCATTTGATTCATTTCAAAACGGAGCCAAGCTGCGAATTCCTAATTCTAATAACCCGGTTGAACCCATTTACAGGAGGTTTTTAGAAGTCCTGAATCACAAGTTCAGAAATTTTCTTTTAGGTTTTGTATGTTTGTGGCTAGATGATGCTGTATGGATTGTCAAGCATTATTTATTATCACTACATAGTATATAAAAGTCGCTTTCTCTGTCACTATATCTCTATGTCCATATAATATATCATACATAGGTATGTATGCTTAAATCTTTAAAACTACGTAACGGATTTCGATATGGTTTTTTTTTAATAGAAAGAGTGAGTTTTTGTTATAATAGTCACAATAATACTTGGTGTCCTCTAAATACCTGGAATCCTCAAAAATATGAAACTAAATCAAATATGATCCACAGAATGTATGTTTAAAATAAAGCACCCACATTATAGCTAAATGTTACCTACTACGTACTAAAACCTGTTCTTAAATAAATGGCAGCCATTTGTAATTTGCTTTCCATGAGTGGTAGTAACGCTCGGGCTAAGGGCTCAAACACAAAACTGCGAGCTCGCATCGCATCGCAAATATCTGCGAGCTCGCACGATAACGTCCGATCTCATTTGCATCGCGCATTCCTGTCATATTACGTCATACTTGGTGACCCCCCTTTTAGTCCGCTCTGAGACAACTTTAGCGAAAGATGCGCGGCGCCTGAGCCGCCTTCTTTGTGTTGTAAAAAAAAACTGCTTCAGTTCTCAACTCATAGTAATTTCGAGTAAAATAAATAAAAAAAAAAGTTCCCTTTAGTGTTCATAATCGTATTAAATGGATGAATCCAGAATCTTCTTTTTCTTTTATATCTATTTAACAATAACAGCAGTGCAATTGGACCGATTTATGCAAAAATGATCCAACCCACAACCTAGTCAATTTCGAGTTTTTTTAACCTATGTAATCAGTATAAGGTATATTTTAACATATCAAAGACTCACACCTCTATGTTCACAAATGTGGAAAATCCATATGATCCAACCCACAACTGTCATGTCGAAGACCATTTTTTAAAATGTTTAATGTTTCATGCCACTTGAATCATTTTTGTGTTGCTTTGGTTACCCTAACATTTAACCGTTCTATTTTGCTACAATGATTCAAACTATAATATTAAGCTGGTCCATCAGTTCAAAGAGCTCAGAAAGCTATAGAAAGAGCTATGCTCGGAGTTTCTCTGAAGGATAGGATTCGTAAAGAATACATCCGAAAGAGAACCAAAGTTATCGACATAGCTCAAATAATTAGCAAGCTGAAGTGGTGGCAGTGGGCCGGCTATATCTCGCGAAGAACCGACAACCGTTGGGGTAAACGTGTTCTTGAGTGGAGACCGAGACTTGGCAAACGTAGTATAGGACGCCCTCCGGCCAGGTGGGATGACGATCTGCGAAAGACTGCTGGCAGATGCTGGATGCGTCAAGCTGAAGACAGGGAGCTATGGCGCTCATTAAGGGAGGCCTATGTCCAGCAGTGGACTAATATAGGTTGATTATGATGATGATGATATAAAACAAGCTAAGCTTTGACAAGTTAATATTTGAAATTGCTATTCCATCTAAGTACGTAAACGAAATAAACCATAAAGTTCAAAACACACAGAAGCCGGAGGCGTGGCGGAGGCGAAGGCGTGCCGGTTTTTCCTATGGCACCGCGTTCGCCACGGCCTGCGGTGTGTGTGTAGGCTTTCATAGGATTCCATAGAATACAACTCGCACGCCTTCGCCTCCGCCACGCCTCCGGCTTCTGTGTGTTTCGTACTTTAACGAAAAATAAATAAATAAAATAAAATAAGTACAGGGCCAGCAGATCTAATATTAGATACCAGATGATTGCATTGATTAATTTAAGAAACCGAAGGGAAGCTGCAATAATAGACGATGTAGATGGTTTATGTGATGAACCTTATTCTGATTTGGACGAGGAGTAGGGCCAATTTTGTTTGTTTTGTCTTTTAAAACACAAAAATGATTACTAATTTTTATCACACTTTGAATCATTTTTGCATTTAAATTTTTGCACCCTACATAGCTCTTTCCATACAAAATTAATTTTGTAATAATGATCCAGGCGCAAGTTTTCCCAATTATCTACTAAACTATTACAATTTATTCTTTATATTATTTATAGCAATAAAGTTGAGTTTACATAGCATTAAATTAAATTAAAATAACAACATTTTGTATTACAAAGCTAGAGAAATACCGCCACAAACTTAAATATCGATTATCTCGAAATGAGGTTTGTGTGGGTTGGATCATTTTTGCTTAAATCGGTTCAATTATCTTTTTGGGATCCATCTTACGCTTCCTAAAAACACGTCCAATACGGCTGACTAAACTTGAAGGTATGGTTACCCTACAAAACGGTTCGCCGCACAAATTCGCATCGCAGAAATTCGCAAATCAAGTTCGTGTGACATCGCATCACATCGCATCGCATCGCATCGCATCGCACCAAATCGCAGTTTTGTGTGGGAGCCCTAAATATTGACCCTATTTGTTTTTTTCTCATTTTATACTTCAATATATTTTATACCTATAACGATAATGATTTAATTAATACATAAAAACAATTATTGATAGATAGAAATCACTCACTAGCTCCGCCCGCAACTTCGCCCACATGGGAAATTTATCTGTCAAATATCAGGAATGTATTATACACCCCTAAGCATTTAATCACGTATTTTTTATTTAAATAAAATCATATCAAAAAAAGCTTATTTGTAAGTTTTTTTACGTGATTAATAACGTGAAATTGTTGAATAAATATTTTTTAAATACAAAGTTAATAATACCGAAAGTTTAAAAGTTCATCATTTAATGATAATCCAATTACATAGGATTATCGTCTTATGATAATCCTATTGTTTTTAAAAAAAAGCTGCTGGAATACTTTCAGAAGCCCTCGTTAGATGAGAATTAAAATTGTTTTCTAGGAATAACTGATTCCCACGTCTGCAATAAATTAATGAATAATAGATTATTATATAATATTATTAAAAGCACCTGCCCGCAGCTTCACAAGCGTCATTTCTATGGAAATGTTTCAGGGCTATTTCTAGCCCGTTCCAACGGATTTATGGGATGTAAAGTATCAGGGCTAGAAACACGTCTATTCAGTACTATTCTTTCATAACTTTGTGCGTGAAAGAGTAACAAACATCCAAACTTACACAAAACACATCCTTATCTATACATCCTACATACAAACATTGAGCTTATAATATTAGGGATTATTTCCACGTGCTTAAAAGCATTCCAAGGTTATAATTTTCAATAGTCACTGTGAATAATATACCGGTTCATTTATCCTAAGCTGTTCAGATACAATTCTATTCTCCGGAGGGAAATCCGACATTGTCGAGGGAAGCATTGAAGGTAAAGGGCGGATGGAACTCGTTTATCATAGCTGTAGCATTAGAGGTGGCAATTGATTTATGTTGCTATAGGTTTCTGAGGATATTTTGCGGGTATTTGTTACTGGTTTACTGAAAGAGACATTGTGTTTTTTTAGAAAATCGTACTTTATTACCTTGATGGGCAAAGGCTGCTGATTATACACAAGTACAAAAATACTTCGTATTTTTCTTAGTCTAATATGTATTTTGTGTAAGTCCTTTAACAACTACGTTATATTATATTCTATGGTTATATTTGGGATGATAAAATATATTTTGTATTTTAATTTAAATACATTTTTGTATATTTTCAATTTTACAGTATTTTGTTAGAGTAACGAGTAATGAGAGAGAATTATCAAAAGAGTTTTTTTCCTAGAAGAAGCGATTTTGATGATTCTTTTTATTTGAAGCTGATGCTTTTCATGTAGTTCCACATAAATTTGATCAAGATTCAGATTTAACTTATCAGCCAGTAATTTTTAGTTATCCTTAAATACATACACAACATCACCATATGGCTATGGACACTAAACACCATTTTGGCAACTAGAATTGTGTTTACACATCTCTCCTCTCCATTTTGGAAGCAACCTAGTGTTATTTGATAGCAACCTATCAAAACGTCGCTCCTGGCAACATTGCCCTCGGCTTAAAACTTTGCCCCTCTCGTTAAGCTTTACCCGATAAAAGCAAAACAATACGTAATAAACATGGCAACACTTTGTAGTCTAAACGGTGATGTTATTATAACATAAATCTCGCATTATGTCAGTGTTTTGGAGAATAATGTCAAGAGGAGAATACTAATTCAACTCATGTTTTTATATCAAAGACGACTTCAACAAAAAAAATACTAATACTAGTCGGAAGATTACTGAAGTTTATGTAGTTTTATAAACACACCAAGTTATGATTTTTGCATATAAGCTTATGTAGGATAGATAAACCATTTTATCATTTTAAACTGTCTTTCCATAAATTTGTCAGTAGTGCCTTAAATCCTTTGTTAGGTTTGTCTAAGCACTAGGATTATTAACTTTTTTACTTAAAATTATACTTACCATAAAAATAGCCTGTAAGTTGTTAATGATAAATTCGTTTAAATCATTATAAATAAATCGTTTTTTTATTATAATATAATAATTAACAAAAAAAAATACAATCAAGGAATATAAAAAATTACAACTAGTAAATACAATTGAAACCATTGAGCTAACTGCAAACGGTTGCAACAGTCAATTGATCCATGTCAATACCAGCTATATACTTAAACTTAAACCATCTAAAATATTTAAGCGAGCAGTACCTAGATAGAAACAAAGGTTCTATCTTTATGTATTCTAATTTCAGTTTTCATTTCATTTAAAATTTATAGTCTGTTATTAGTTTTGTAGAAACATAAAATTATCGTTCTTTTTATGACTCTCTGCAGTAATAAGGTAGATCCAACATCATCCTGAAAATTTTATTATTTAGAACACGTATGGTGTTAAGGCGCATGCAGCGGATTATTTTATCATATTACTAGCGACCCGTCCCGGCTTCGCATGGTTTTATTATACAAGAAATCTTCCTCTTGAATCACTCTATCTATTAAAAAAAAACCGCATCAAAATACGTTGCGTAGTTTTAATGATTTAAGCGTACATAGGGATATAGGGACAGAGAAAACGACTTTGTTATACAATGTGATTTGTCGAACCTTGATCAAACTAAATGTGCGGATACACGACACATATTTATTCATAAAAATCGGCATAAAAAAAATTATATGTTATTTATCTCAAAAACAAAGCAGTTTTAATATTTTTTTAAATGAAGACTACTCATCTGGTTTTTTCTTCGTTTCTTTTTGAGTAAATGGTGTATTTTATTCGAAGTAGTTTCATTTGAAAGCACATTTCGTTTGATCAAGGTTCGACAAATCACATTGTATACTATGTAGTTATTACGATAAACAAAGGAATTTCGATGCGGTGGGCGAAATTCCGTCTGCGTCGCAGGAGGGGGGGGACAAATGTTTGTATAATCTGCAAATACTGGTTCCGGGGTTCTGGGTGTTTTCTATGTTTAATAAAAAATAAAATTTATAACAAAAATATCTGTATGTTATGTTATTGTATTTAATACAATTATCAGTCATCTAGTACCCATAACAGAAGCTTGGGGGCTAAATAATACCGTTTTGATTTTCCAGCATAATTTATTTATTTATTTATATTAACGCTATGGTATGACTATTTTTGAGGTGTAAAATTATCCGACTTCAATAGTGAAGTTCGACATTGTTCAGAGAAAGCGACATTGTTTTATACTATGTAGTGATAGCACTACCTACATAGTTTAAAACAATGTCGCTTTCTCTGTCCCTATGTATGCTTAAATCTTTAAAACTAGCAACGGATTTTGATGCGTTTTTTTAATAGGTAGAGTGATTCAAGAGGAAGGTTTATACGTATAATAAAACCGTGCGAAGCCGGGGCGGGTTGCTAGTTTAATATAATAATATAAGTCATCATCAGTACCCATAACACAAGCTCTGCTTAGCTTGGGGCTAGATAATGCGGTTTGGATTATCCAGCAAGTTTTATATTAACATGGTAAGACTATTATGGAGGTGTAAATTATCCGACCTTGAGTTACTTTAATAAATATATAAATATCATACAGGAAGTTACGTCAACATCTATTAGGGACTTATCTGTAACGGAAGAATCCGTCAAAACTAATTTATTACGCTACGTTTTACGGTAAGGCGTTATTTATCACTCGAGTGACAATAAACGGTATAATACGCACCTTATTGCCTGGGAATAGATGCCATTAATAAGGCTTGAGTGAAAGTAATTAAAGTCGAAAACGTGACGAAACCCTATATTAATTTGTATGTCTGAATTGGTTTCAGTTTTAATTTATTTGAATTTTTTTTTAAGATTTTAATTAAAACTGATTTGGAAAGCGTGTTGGTTTTATGTTTGTTTACTTTATAAGAGACTAGCTAAACTCAAAGAAATTCACTATTGAAATTGATTTTATGTTATCTGTTTAAAATTGAATAACATTAATTCTGACGATCGACTTAGGTCAACTCACGGTCAAGTATTCATTTAAATACTTATTTAAATTCAGTTCAGATTTTTCGGCGCGTTAGCTTTGGAAAAGTTGTTTTAAGGTAACTAAACTTCATCATTTTATATAGTATACCAGAAATTAAAATAAAAATATTGCTGGTAGCCTAATTACTGCCGTATCATGTTGTGACATTCATTTCTTCTTTTAATTTGAGAGCTTTTTCATAAAGGCGTGGCTAAATGAGGTGATGTTAAGCAGGGTTGTAATAAGGTTCTAAACTCGAGTTTATATACATTGTATCACTATCACTCCATAGTATAAAACAAAGTCGCTTCCTTTTGTCTGTCTGTCTGTCCCTGTGTATTCTTAGATCTTTAAAACTACGCAACAGATTAATATGCGTTTTTCAAGACGATTTATTCAAGACGTAGGTAATGTGCGAATCCAGACCGTGTAAATAAAACGCCTTATGTGAGAACAATGCATTTATTATGGTATATATTTATTTCACAAAATTGACAAGCATTGCTAACCTAAGTGGAATTAATGTGAACTAGCTTTTGCACGTACCTTCGCCCTGCATAACTATTTCGAATTATCTCTAAAGCTACATTAATAAAGCCAATGATATCCAAGGAATAGTAAAGAAGCTGAGAAAATAAAGTAAATCGTCCTGAGTACGTTCCCAGACCAGACACAACCATAACAATGAATCACACAAGTGCTCCGAAGCGTATTTTTTACGGCGGCATATTTTATAATTTAACTCAGAAATCACTTGCAAGGCTTAGTAAAAAAACAATATATTTTTCTTGTTTATAAATAGCTATTTAAGTATCATTATTATAATTCTATGTAAAATAAAACTAATTTTGGAAGTGCTTGTAGGCATTGTTGTTCGTAGTAACTAAGTTATAAAAGTGTTGTTTATATTTTTATAAATAATACTTTGTATATGATAACGTAATATTATAAAAGTTACTTCAGATCTAGAACCACATCTGTATCAAATTTAGCGTGAAAAAGTAACGAAAATCTTACTATACAAACTAAAGTAAGTATTGATTACATTAGTGTGATGGTAATTTAAATAATCTATAATATAAAAATGAATCGCAAAATGTGTTGGTAAGCGCATAACTCAACAACGCCTGGACCAATTTCGCTAATTCTTTTTTGTTCTGTTCGTTATTATCAGGAGAAGGTTCTTATGAAAGAAAAAATTTAGGAAATTGCGCGGAAAATTTAGAAATAAATTTCCATGCGGGCGAAGCCGCGGGGCGCAGCTAGTAATAAATAAAATATACGGGGTGTTCAGTGTATTCACAGTTTTTACTTTATATTTAGTATTATACGCTATGTGCCCCGTTCGCACGATTAGAATGGATTTAAATTGACTTTAAAGTTTCCATTTAAATTTAAATCTACGGCTTTCTACTTAAATTACAGTAGTAAAATGCGGGTTTCTATCGTAAAATATACTCGTTCATTTATATTGCGATAGTTGAAAGGAATCGTCTGAAACAATTGATAAATGCTTGTTAGAGGAGAAAAGTAAGATGAACACTTTCCTTATTTGTTAGATTAGTGGATTTTTGGATATTATGTGCATAGGATAAGTTTAAAATTAAGGAGCTAACATACCTATAGATTTAATTTTTATAAATACCTAACTCTGCTGCCCATAGCCTTGTCCATATCTTGACTTCAATTATTAATAGGCATTCGTGTATTGCGTATACTCCTAATAAAAAAAGAATCCTGAAACCCTGGATGACTCCCGGTCTTCTGAAGTGCATTCGTCATAAGGATAAGCTTTTCAGAAAACACAAAAAAGATATAAAGAACGAAATAGTAAGACTTATCTTTATTCGCTACCGTACCTTTTGTAATAATCTTTTAAAGAAAGTCAAGTCCGAATATGAATATGCTGAACTTCAGAGGGCTAGGAACAATCCAAAAGCTACATGGAATATCGTGAAACAAATAGCACACCTTGACAGTAAACAGTCCACTTCTCAAGACCTGCTTAAGTTGTCTGATACCCCTGAATCTTCTGTCAATCTAGCAAATTCGTTCTTTGCTAAGGTAGGTGCAACCCTAGCCTCAAATATAACAATTCGAAATACTTCTTCTGCTCCTTCCACTTCTGCTTCTCCTCTTTTAGCTGTGTCTCCTATCTCACCTCCTGTTGACTCCATGTGCCTTCTACCTACTGATTGTAAGGAGATAGAGCTTGTGATTCTTAACCTGAAAGATAACTGTGCCATGGGTTATGACGGTGTCCCCACCTCTGTTATCAAAGGCGCCAGACATGTTTTAGTTCCTATTTTGAATTACATCTTTAACCTCTGCTTTGAAACCGGTGTTTTTCCAGATGTGTTCAAAAAAGCCTTAGTACACCCAATCCATAAGTCCGGGGACAAAAAAGACATAAACAACTACAGACCCATATCTGTTTTGACTGTTTTGTCCAAAGTCTTGGAAAAAATCATTAATAGTAGACTTGTAAATTTTCTAGATGCGAATGGAATTCTGTCATGTAACCAATTTGGTTTTAGACGCGGCAAATCTACCGAGGACGCAGTTATTGGGCTCACGACAGCTGTTGCAAAGAACTTCGCTTTAAATAAAAAATCAGTCGGTGTATTTCTCGATCTCGCCAAGGCGTTTGACACTGTATCTATCCCTATTCTTTTAAATAAACTTGAACAATCGGGGATAAGAGGCACTGTCAAACACCTCTTCAAAAGTTACCTTTCCGGACGCAGTCAGATAGTCACGGTTGATAACGTATCAAGTGAAGAAGAGGTCAATCTGCTGAAATTGCTTTAATGACTGTCCTCGACTGGCTCTCTACTAACTCTCTTACATTAAATGTGACCAAAACTAAATTCATAACTTTTTCCCCTTCCATCAGAACCCAGCCTTCTTCTATCTGTCTTCTTGCACATAGCTGCTGTGACCTAAACATCTGTAAATGCCAGTCTATAGATCGCACTCCGTCCATTAAGTATCTCGGAGTTCATTTGGACAGCTCTCTATCATGGAACCATCATACGAACTCTACAGTATCGAGAATACGCAAGCTCATTTTTATCTTCAAAAGGTTGAGGGCCGTTGCAGACACGAAATGCCTGAGGACAGTTTACTTTGCTCTAGCACAGTCTGTTCTATCGTACTGCATTACTGCCTGGGGTGGAGCAAAGAAAACACATTTGCTAAGAGTAGAACGAGCCCAAAGAGCTATCCTAAAAGTGATGTTTTCCAAGCCTAGAAAATTTCCCACAGATCAACTCTACACACTAAGTGAAGTTCTTACTGTTCGGCAAATATTCATCCAAGCAACAGTATTACGTAAACACTCAGAGCTCCAATATGATCCACATTTAAAACTATCAAAACGGCGCTCTGATGTCGTCTGCAAAAAGGAGACATGGAGAGTAGATGCAGCGGGCCGTCAATTTCATTTTTTTAGTCCATCCCTATATAATCGTGTAAACAAAATTTTGAACATTTACCCACTCCTTCTACATAAATGCACAATAAAGTGCTCTACCTGGCTTCTTTCTCTTTCATATGAAAAAACCGAACAACTATTAGTTACTTTAAAATAAAAGACAGTATCCGCTTACCTTTTCCCTCTATAATTTCAAAATGTACCACAACCATATTACTGGAATCTCCTGTTGCTCAGACTCTCAAGAGACTGGTGCCTCAGGAGATGCCAAGTTCACTCACACCATATACAAAAACATTGACACAACTTATCACACAGATATACACACTCACATTCAATGACACATGGGTCTCCAGTCGGCCAGACTCTTAAGAGACTGGTACCTCTGGAGAAACCCCCTCTACCTACAAACATACACAAATACAAATACACACACATATTCATAAATACAAACACACACTCTCAAGTACACATTCATAACTCTACACACACACAAACACAAATACAAATACACACACTTATGTATAAACACTCTTACACAAACACACACTTTCACGCACACATTCATATACGGACAATCTCATCCAAACATACTCACATTTACTCAAACAATGTAAGGCGCCAGAAATGTATTTAAGAAATATTGATTTTGTTTTTATTTTTATTTTATATTTTTATATTATACTTTAAATAAGTTACCTAGTTATTCAGAATTGTACCTATGTCTAGGAGATGGGCGCTGACTCTACCACACAGTTGTAAAGCTTCGGTAGTGTCAACGTTTCATATGTATTTATAAGCTTGTGAAATATTATTCCTGAATAAATTGATTTTGATTTGATTTGATTTTTGACCTACAAACTTACTTTCTAAATTTGTATATTGTGTAAAACCTACTACCTATGTTACCTACTACCTTCTTATTTATGTCTGTGCCGTTTCTTTGTCAAATAAATGTATCTTTATCTTTATCTTTGTGATTCCTAGGTCGATGCACTAGACATGAAAATGATCATAATGCATTTCCAATGGCGGGTCAGTTCAGTCAGCGTCTTGGAGACGCGTCTTAATGGTAATGATGTGGATCGGTAGTCGGCAGAGCTTTCTTCAACAGTTTTAATTGTAAATACTAGTTCTAATTAGTCAATATTTTTAAAAGTGATTTCTTTTAGTCTGTTTTCAACGACATATCAGATTTCAATGAGGACGATTTTGACGTCGCGTGCCATTTTAAAAGTTGAATCACTACATAGTATAAAACAAAGTCGCTTTCTCTGTCCCTATGTCCTACTATCTCTGTGTCCCTTTGTATGCTTAAATTTTAAAAACTACGCAACGGATTTTGATGGGTTTTTTTAAATCGATAGAGTGATTCAAGAGGAAGGTTTATACGTATAATAAAACCGTGCGAACCCGGTGCGGGTCGCTAGGAACAAGATAAAAAGCAGTTCTTTTGGACTCGGCGCGTATCGCCAGGAAGTTCCTCTCTCTGCAATCCTAGACACCACCGGCTGCTTGAGCGTAGCTTCGCGGCCGGTAATATATTTTTATATACATATTTATAGAATATAATTACTGTAGTTGTATAATGTTATTTTATTTTCTATGGTAAAAAATATTTCACAATGAGAATAAAACTAAATGAAGTGAAATAATAACATCGCACCTTTATCATAAAAACTTTTTAATATTACTCTATGAACGTCGTACGGTCCATTTAAATATCGAAAAATTATAGAACACCGCTGATGCGATGCGCTTCAGTGAACTACAACTTTATTTCTAAAAACTTTGCAGTACAAAAGCTTCTAATATAAGATCAAAGTGAATTTTCTTTAGCTCATGTGTTTGGATAGCCAGGGTTTCGTTCAACACATGCCTGTCTATAGTTCAGTAAGACGCTGGTGAATTCAGAAGTAAACGTGTGTCTCCCTCACACTATTTTAACCCCTCATTTTGCCAGCAGTTTGTTTACGAATAATTTGGCTAATAAAAAAAAAAATATAAGCTGACTTTCAATCACTCAACTTCTCATTCAATTGTATAGGTATACTATTTAAAAAAAAATCTATTCCTTGATTGTAATTTTCGTTGATAATAAAGTACTTCTCATAGAGTCCACACAGGTGATCGGAATGCTGGCTTCTATGTCTGTCAACGAATTAGCATTGCCATTCAACGTGGCAGTACCTTTTGATTTTCAGGTGATTTTTAGTAGTATGTTATAATTTTATTGTAACCCACTAGCTGTAATTAGTCGCTTTGTTATTGTTTCAATTAATAAAGTGAATCTTAACGTTTGACTATAGAAATATTTTTTAAATGTGCTTCAACCCAACGTTCATTCTTACAAAGTTTTGCAAGTGTTGATGCCCTTCAGGGTCATTCACACATGGTTTAGTGTTATCTGTCAGTAAACGAACTGCGAGATAGTTTTACGAGATAGCAGGGCGTCGACCCGCTTTCTTTGAAACGAAGGTTCGCAAACGAACGAATTTAAAACGAAGTTTCGGTGATGAACCTACTCTCTTTCATTTTCGGATACGCACACAAAGTTCGGATTCATAGACAATTTTCGTGAATGAAATTGAACGAATGATATGTGTAGGGTAAGCAGGGGCTATGCCGGTCATGGGGTTATGGCGGTCAATCAATAAACTAACAAAATACAGTTCATAGAAATACGGTGCGCGGGCTCAAGGGAGGGGGGCGAGACGTAAAAGCAGGCAGCGATAAGTTTGGTCAGCCCGCTCGCTGCCCGTGAGAGAGAGGTGCGTATGTTTGTTTCTGGCCGCCCGGATCTAATTTTCGGCTGAGTGCGTTTGTCGGCAAGTACAGATTTATTTTACTCATTTAATGTTGCTATTCATTATCTTTGCGCTCAAACATTAAATTAAACAATATAGTAAACATTTCTTAATAATTGTATCTCTGTTTTGTTAAAATTCAGCTTGATTGCAAAACCGTCTTTTGGGGTTATACCGGTCAAGTCAAGGCAAAGAAAATTGGTAAAACCAAAGGAGCTGAGAAAACTAAGCCTCAAGAAAAAGCTGTAAGAAATATGACAAGAAAGTCTTACAAACGCAAAGTTTTGCAAGAAAATCATCCTAACCTTTGCAACGACGATAGTTATGATGATATGGATGTAGGTAATGACGATGAAAGAAAAAAAATGCAATATTTGCAAAGAATTCGGACAAAACGATGAGATGTGGTATCGATGCACCACATACGGCCAATGGTCTCATGTAGTGTGTTCTGGATTCTGCTAAAGGATACATCTGTGATTTATGTACCTAAGATTAGATATCACATATTTTCATAGAAACATTTAATTCAGATTAGTCATTTATGCTCAAATATCATTGTAGTCTTTTAATAAGTTAAAGTAACGTTGATCTCATCATTATAATTAATCAAAATGGTTCTCCATTGTCATATATAAGCAAATAATTTTGATCGCCATTACCCCTTTGCATGACCGGCATTACCCATGCTCAGGGAGAATGACGGTCAAACCTATATTTTTTTGTACGAGTCCCTACCAATTTTGTGTGATAAATAGATAAGTGGTTTTAATGCATGTTGATTACTGGATAGTTTAACCAATGTTCCTTTGAAATGATGATGTTCTCTAAAATAAAACCTTTGTAAAAAAAAGTTATTGCAAATTTTCCTTAAGTGATCGCCATTCTCCCTGCTTCCCCTAGGTCTTTTAACATGCCAATTACGGATTTTTCTTTAACAAACAAAATGTTTCGCTTTGTTTTTAAATTTTACATCTATTCTGTAGTTTTATAACTATTTTCTGTTGTATCTAAGCAAAACATATAATTAAACAACTAGAATTTGACCAATTACTACTTTTGACGTAATTTACCCAAGACACTATAAAGAACTCGTTATAATGCGACAAATATGGTTTCTTTTACGCTCCAAACGTTCATCACGAAGAGCAGGTACAATTAAAAGTAATCTTTCATTCAGTTCAGTCAATTTTCTTTATCAAATCAGAAAAACGAAAATCAAAAGGTACCACTTTTGGTTTCGTCGATTTGAGGTTAAAACTCCGAACAAAGATCCGTCAAAATCAAATCTTCGTTTCGAACTTTCGTGAAACAGAGTAGGTTTAGAAAATTTAAATGTCAAACAATTTTCGGTCGATCGAAGTTTCGTAAAAAAATGAAACCGGAGTAGGAATTACGCGAACTTTCGATCGAAGGTTCGTTTTTCGTTGAAAAAAGTAGACCCCCAGGTCTTAGAAAGTTTTCAGATTGTTTTAGTTTTAAGTGCATTGTTTTAAGTCGACAAATGAGATGTTATGTTATGATGGTAGCTTAGATAGAAGGTATGTGATGTTGAAACCTTAAAACAAGTAAAAAATACCGACTAAATACCGACTTTTTAAAGACACTCTAGTAAGTACAAAACTATAGTGGCCATACTAGCGACGTTTTAAAGACAAAATAATAAAGTAGTATTTAGTATTATTGGATATTAAAAAAACATACTTCTATGATACGTAACAAAAAAAAGATTTAACACGAAAACGTACACATCAAAGAGGTTTTTATGTTAGAATAGTGCGTTCCGCACATACTTAGAGAAATTTCTGAGAATAATTTTTTTACAAATCCTATTCCAGTTATTTCAAAAATAACGAGTTTAAAAGCCTTCATTAAACCCATTATAAAAAAAACTAGATATACCTACGCCAAAAAACCTTCGTTTAAAATTTCACTGTATTGCACGAAATTTCACTGTGAATCTTTCGCACCTAAGTAACTTAACCCTAAAGCGGTTGTCGATCACGTCTCGACGGCAGATAGTTTCACTGCTTAGTCCGTAAACCCGCTAAATATCTTAAACTTGTGTAGTTCATCCCAAGTTGCGAGGGACATTGACCGCTTGGGACCTTTTAGTTCTCTGGTGTAGGTACTTTACATGCGTACGATACGATAAAGTTCTCTATTTATTCTAAGCTAATGCTTACATTGACATTATACTTCAAAATATTTAAGCTAAATGGAGTCTATTGAGTCACACAAATCGGCGATAATATGACAAAACTGTGTCTTTTCTCTCTCAGAAACGTCTCTTAGAGTAATTAATTATTAGCAACATGCACGCACAAGTTACTGAATTCAGATAAATCTTTAATGCCTTAGAAGCATTTTTAAAAGAAACATTCGTTTAATAAGGTAATGAAAATAAAAGACAAGTCATCTACAAAATTTCAATCTCATCTCATCATCTATGCGATCATGATTTACTCTGTCCAATTTCCCTTATATGCACAGCTTAATGCAAAACTTTTGAAGTGTGCGGTTTGTACTACCTACTGTGCCTTAGGTACTATCAAGATTTCCCAAGTTCTGACAGGTGAGCTAAGTTCATGACTTTGAAAATGAAATCGAAGCTGGTATCAGAGCTATCAAATACTTTGAAGGATGAAACAGCAAAAGGGCTTTTTGCTACCGCTGTAGTGTCGTTCATATCGTGTGACACAACATAAAACTATACGGGATGCGCTAACCAACTGCGCCACAAAGTCAAGTAACCACCAAGTCGAAAATCTTTGCTATTCCTACGGACAATACTTTTTTTATAATTTGGACGCAGATTCAGAGTCTAGCCCTAAGCTTGTGTTATATGTACTAGATGACCAGTGGTCGGAAAAATTGGAGCTAAAATACCTAAGTACAAAGAACAGAGTCAAAAAAAATGGAGACTTCCTACTACAAGAATTTTATTCGGACAATTTTTTGGAACAATTTTCACAGTGAGTAAGTAGAATTATTAGTAAGAATAATTAATGTTAATAATATCGTGAACTAATTCAAATCATTTGTGACACCAATGATTTTACGAAATGAATAAATGGTTGGTTTTTTTAACCTATAATTTGTAAGATATTCAAAAGCTAATAAGCTAGCTGTAATTACATTACCCTATACGACTTTTTACTTAAATTGGTCGAACGAATACAAGAAAATTCCCTCTTTTTTTTCAAAAATCCAAATCGTGCGTGGTTTTTAAAAAAAATCAAGAACCTTAAAATAGTTTTTTAACTGAATTAATTTTAGATGTAATTTAGTAATGTCCCGAAAACGGAAATATTGGTCCTAAAAATATTTATTCCTAGGCGTTTAAGAGGCGTCTAAAATTATCTCTGTTATTTTTCGAACAGTAGGTAGGTATTTTAGCTCCCATTTTTCCTACCACTGTAGATGACTGATATACTTAATACAATAAATTACATTGACAGTTTTTTTATTATAGGTACATATAAAGCACACAGAGCTCTGGAATAAATATTTACAGATCGTACAAATATTTTCCCCAAGGCGGGAATCGAACCGGCAACCTCCTGCGTCGCAGGTGGACTTTCGCCCGCTGCGCCTCATCGGTTGTCATTAAAATATTACTATCACTATAAAACAAAGCCGCTTTCTCTATCCCTATGTATGCTTAAATCTTTAAAACTACGCAACGGATTTTAATGCGGTTTTTTTAAATAGATAGAGTGATTCAAGAGAAAAGTACCCATACGTATAATAAAACCGTATGAAGCCGGAGCGGGTCGCTAGTACATAATATGTTATGTCATAATAAATACCTAAATGATATTACTATCCAACCTGTTATTGAGAGTGCTAAAATAAGATGTCAGACACATGAAAACTTTTCAATTCCGTGAAAGGCTGGTTTAGCAAATACTACTTTTAGTGCGTTCACTCCACTTTCCTAATGAAAGTTTCATGCCCGAAAATAAAACTGCCTAGTAGAAGAACTGCCCATCTGATGTTAAGGCTTAGGTTGTAAAGAATACCTGAAAAACTTCTCTACTTATTCGTCAGTAACAAGCCATGTTATTATCATGAAATAATAAATGTGTTAATGTAGGTAAGCAAAGATATTTATGAATGAAAACTTATTATGGATTTTTTTTAAGTTTTATGTTTTTGATGTATGGTTTGACATCCTTTGATTGTGAAAATATACAATTTATTAAGAAAGTATATTACGATTAATTTAATTTAAATGTTTTTATTTTGCTTGACCTACTGTTTCTGTATTTGTTACTTATGTTACCTAACTTTTGGACATTTGGTTTAGTTGCAAGTCCATTTGTAAAATAAATAAATAAAATGAAAATAAAATAAAATAACATGTTTTTTAAAGCTGTCTGTACACCGCACGTTCTTTCAGAAAAATGAAACATCTTGTTACTTAGTCTTGAGACCAGATCCCGAGTTGTAATTATAAGGAAAACTGAGACCGGTAATTTTGATCAAACTAACGACCATTCGCAATTTGGAACTCGAGATTCCAGACGCTATATAGTTTGGGTTTACACGACACCAAAACGTTAAGTTTTCCTAAATTTTCCAATGTTCCGCGCCATTTTCCTAAGAATATGGCAGTCAATATGCCTTGACCAATAGAAACAGGGATTCATTTTTATACAGGGTGGCCAGTGGCAGAATTCAGATTTGTATATGATATCAATATAGAACAATAACAAAATTTCTAAGTCTTGTATACCAAATCAAGAATAAGCCATAAGGATTTTTTTTAAGTTGCTGAGTTCACAGTTTACCGGGTACTTTACCCAATTTTGACAGTTAGGTTATCATAAATTAAAAAACAAAGACAACCGACGATGCTGTTCGATGATCTTTTGACGACCGATGTGGCGCGGTAGCCGAAGTTCTGCCTCCGACGCAGGAATTTGCGGGTTCGATTCCCGCCTTGAAACAAACGTTTGTACGCTTTTCATCTTTTATGTATGTAATGTCTTTATTAACAACGAAAATTACAAGCAAAGGAATAGAAAAATTACAACTAGTATGTAATGTATTTATTGTATTAAATATATCAGACATCTGATACCCATAACACAAGCTCTTCTTAGCTTGGGGCTAGATGTTGCTGTGTGGATTGTTCAGCATCATTTATTTGTTTTCCTCACCTCAACTTTAGTTAAAATAGTAAACAGTGTGTAACCTGCATAAGGGTGATTCTCCCAGGGTGGAAAAAAACATGTCCGGCTCGAAAAATCATACAAAAAGTATCCCTAGCCCTTTGATTTTTTTTATGATAGTAGATTAGACAAGGATAATAGGGGAGGCCTTTTTTAGTTTTTTATTTTAAATAAGTAAAAATAAATAAAATCCTTGGAAATTCTGACTTCCGTGGTGCGTCCGGACCTCATGTTCCTGTGTTAATAAATTTTTATATCATTTCCTGAAAACACTAGTTCTAATTTACATAGGTTCACAATAACCCAGATAGTTACTTGCTTATTTGACGCTATTACTACGCAAAACTAAGCTTTAGTTGACAAGTTACAACGAGATAACTTCGCGTCCGTCGTTTAGCTCTGATTCCCCTGGTGCGCACTAATTCATTCATAAATGCTGTACTTTAACATCTGCGTAAATAGGTGTTAGGTCGAGAGAAACTATCAGTCACGCCCCATCAGTGGTGTGTACAACAAGTGTGTATGTCTCCACGTCACTTTGTTATTTCAGTACGTAATCACTTTCCGCGGCTTGGTATCTAGAAATTCTGATTACCATGTTGACTATAAATTTGTTTATGCTAATCCTATTGTTTTATTAATTATGATAATTCATGCCTTTTGTGTTCCTAATTTCGACTGCATATTTCAATGTAAAATAAACCAGCAAATTAAGAAAATTTCTAAGATTTTGTAATTATTTTTGATTTCCGTGGTACTGATTTCCGTGGATTTTGTGGGTTGATTAACATCTCAATAATATTTTTTTACAGTTTTTATGATGTTTTTTAGGATAAAAGTTTATAATAAATACAAAATGAATAATTATAATATTTTTAATACAAAGATAAACATTATTAGTGTGATTTTTGTAAAAAGTTACTTGTATTTACAGTAATGATTTAAAGGTGTTTTTGTAAAAACTGATTAAAACTACAAACGTCAAATAATGGGTCCTTAGTTTTAAGAAGCTTAATAATCTACTTACTACCGAAAACACATATTTTTATTGATTAACCAACCCATATTTGATTTTGGTGATATAAATTCTGATTTCCGTGGACACCATATTTTTAAAATTGAATAACTCCGTAACCATAAAGCCAATAAAGTTCCCTTCACTACCAAAAAATTCAAAATTAAATCTTCATTTACAATATACTATCGTGATGTGCAATTTCAACAAAAAAAAATGTGCCACAGAAGTCAGACAAAAAACGAGTTTTCGTAGAATCACCCATAATCAACGTGTAATATACCACAGCATAGGTAAGGTCATGGTAAGGTACAGACGCTGCCGCCCACGATGTAACCGAGACGATCAAATATTTGCAATTGTAAACCAAATCTCGGGTCTGCCTAGCTGCCTACTAAGCATTACACCTCCAAATAAAGCAAACTTATTTATCTTCAATTTCATCTACATAGGTCAAACTTCGTATAGATAGAAACTTTTATTTACTGAATCACACCAATATAAATGCCAAAATTGGAATGGTAAAAATAAATTTAAACAATTACTAAAATAGGTAGGTAGGTATTTAAATCTTTAACTACATTTGCATAATGTAACATTTTTTGAGATTCAAGTTCAAGTAAAGAGAACTACTGTGTCTGGGAATTTCGCTCTTACAAAATAAATTAAATTAATAAAGTATATTAGTTATTTATTTTAAAACTATGTTTAGATTATGAAGTCTCATACCATCTGATCTATGGTTAGATGTTCGGAGGTTCGTTACTTTTTCACGATAAAAATGGATACGTCACCGTTCGAGCTTATTTTTTTTATTGCCTGTAATTATGTAGGAACATGGAATATCTCATAGGCTACTAGTAAAATCATAAATCAGTTTCAATCGATAGAAATATCCTTTAACCATGTCCATAGAAATTGACAAAAAAAATCGCGAATTAGTACCTATTTAAAAGTTTTTGGAATGAATTTCTGCTGCCGCTTTAACAATTAATACTAAAAACGAGAAGGCTCTCTATGGGGCTCTCATACAACAGCATGATATTTTTGCCGTTTTTATATATAATTGTACGGAACCCTTTGTGTGCGAGTCAACTCCCACTTGACCTATTTTTTACATGCGAGGGATGATCAAATTGAATTAATTGATTAATTTGAAAGATATTATAACGTTGCCTTGCGACGTTAAATTAGTTTATAGTTGAATTATGTTGATAGTTTTGCGGGTACCCAAGTTATGTGATTGGTTACTTTGTAAATGAAGGAGACCGCTAATCTATTTCAACATTGATAATCCTGAAACCCTATTATTTCAAAATATACCAGGTTTAGGTCTGAAACATTATTTTAGACGATTTACACAACCTCAGCAAGATTCGAGATTTATTATTATTTGGTTTAGATATGGTTGACCATACAATGAAACATTTTGTGAATGAAATTGAATGAAATCATTTATGAAAACGAGCCTTAAGTCGGTCGACTGTTTTGGATATAATTGTGAATTATAGTGATGCTCACACGCACTATAAATACAATATTGGACCCTAAACGTGATATCTAACCTCAAACTAAATTCGTTTCGTCGCAGGTAAAAGTATGTTTATTTGAAGAAAAATCAAAACTTTACTAAATTTGACAGGACAACCCACTGACACAATTTCCTCTCCCCTTCCAATTGTAGCATTTTTTGTAATTGTTTCTCAGTTTTAAGTATGCAATAAAGTGTTTTCTATATATCAATCTTCCACCCACTGAGTTGTAAAGGACATAGGGTTTTTGCTTTTTGGCAAACGCCTCAATCCGTACTGTCCCATTGCCTGGTAAACCAGACCCTTAATAATCTATTTTCCGATTCCCACGAATTAAATAAATGGTACTTAAATAATAAAGTTCAACTAAACTTCGAGCTAATGAGATCCTTCGTGGAAGTCATTTGAGAATATTCGAGACCGTTTGAACCCTTTAAAATGCCTTTTAAAGTTTGGAACTTAAGCTGTATGGCAACAGGTTATTAAGAGGTTTCTATTAATCAAAATAGATTTTGCTAGACAATTTAAGTAGGTACCTAATCTTAAGCAAGGACATCCACTAGGGCTGGTGCGGCGGCAGATCTGGCCGAGGATCTCAAGAGGCGCAAATATGCAGGTCTCGACAGAACCTACGCATTTGCTCCCCTTGGATTCGAGACCCTAGGTCCGTGGGGTACCGAGGCTCTCCGGGTTTTTAAAAAATTATCTGAGCGTCTGGTCGATGCGACGCGTGACCCGAGAGCTGGTGAATATCTGGCTCAGCGCATCAGCATTGCCATACAGCGTGGTAATGCAGCCAGTGTCTTGGGGACGCTTCCGACTGGTATTGACATGGATCAATTGAGCTACCTTTAGACTGTTTGCAACCGTCTGCGGTTAGCTCAATGGTTTCAATTGTAAATACTAGTTGTAATTTTTCTATTCATTTGCTTGTAATTTTCGTTGTTAATAAAGTATATCTTAAGCTGAGCAAAGATTGTGTTTTGGAAACGGGATGACTGATTAACCTAATAAATAGTATAAGTACTAAGTACTACCTTAATAAGTACTACATACGAGTACATAGATATTTCTGATCACACTTATATAAGTGTGATAAGAAATACTTGTATAAGTGTGTGTGATTATAATATTATAAACGCGAAAGTTTGGATGGATGGATGGGATGGATGTTTGTTAACTCTGCCCGCCAAAACTACTGAACGGATGGGTCTGAAATTTTTCGACGTAGTTCTATAGGCCTATAATAAAACCTAGGCTACTTTTCATTAATTTATCTGGCAGGTGTAGCCACGAGGCGCTACTAGTTAAATATAGAAAACCACCAGATAACCCTGAAAAAAATAGCAAAAATATTTGCCCCGATGCAGGAATCGAACCCGCAACCTCCTGCCACTGCAACCCTCCTACAATTCGGTTGTGGTTTTAAAATCAAAAATAAAGTTATCTAAGTTCAACTTTTTTCATATTTGTCGTTATGGAGACCTTCGAATGTCGGTCTGTTTCGTACTTGAATATAAGACTTCGATATCGTTGCGGATTATCTAATCTGGACTAGTATCTTCTGAAGGTCTAACCAAACGCTGTTCTATTTTGTGCCTTTTATTGGAACTCTTCTGTATTTTTCTACTGATTAAAAAAAGGAGGAGGTTATCAATTTGACTGTAAGCTTTTTTAAAGTGTGTTATCGAAGTTGTAGGTGAACCGATTTTAAGGCTGGTGCTGCTTATAATATGGTCCCATATATCAAGATCTGTTTTGACTTCGACTATATTGATAATGTTCTCATTTTACAATGTGATGTCAGTTTAAAGCTTTTTTAAACATCCCCTTTTATTATTTCAATGTCTGATAGTAAAGATTTATATTGATTAATTCGGATCAATAGATTTATTTCTACCTATTTATCTCAAGAAATTTCTAGGTTTTCGTGTAACTAGTTTCAAAAGTTAATTGAACAATTTTCAAGTTTAAAAAAGGGTTTAAGTGTGGTTTACCTACCTCATTAAATGGTGATATTATTGTAGCCGTAAAATATTTAAACGCCTGCAAAGATATCAAGCTTTTTTGTTTTTTTGATTTTAAATGAGTTTGCGTAGGCCTCAAAGGTAATTGCAAACTTCTTAATTAATTTAGGTTATTTGATAATTTCATGTATTTTATAGAAGAGCAAGACAACTTTATTTCATAAGTAAAACTTTTTTGTACAATAAACAATTTTCAATCGTTATTTTGTTGTTGCTCCTTAAAAATGAAAAACTTTTATAATTTCCATCCAACAACCTTAAAGATTAACAGGAAAACCAAACACCTCTGTCCCTCAATAACAGCAATTAAAACTTCTGGTTGTTAAAGGATTTGAATAAAATTGTATTAACCTTTTTAACTGACTGGGAAAAAGATATTTCTCAATTCCATTTGTTAAAAAAACAGAATGAAATAAGTCAGAAACATGGTGTAAAGTTTATTTGATAACTATTGACCCGCCCCGTCTTAGCAAGGTTTCATTATACGGTATAAACATTCCTCTTGAATCACTTTATCTATTAAAAAAACCGCATCAATATCCGTTGCGTAGTTTTAAAGATTTAAGCATACATAGAGACATAGGGACAGAGAAAGCGAATTTGTTTATTTTATTACTATGTAGTGAAGGGATATACTATAGAACTACGTCTAGCCTACTACATCGCTTTCTAAATGTCATCGGCTTTCATTTGAACTATAAAAGTAGAGCAATATCTTCCAGTCTGTAAATCATTTAGAACATCAGTGTGTTACAACTTTACGGTCAACGCTTTTATTGTAAGACAAATTGCTTTTCCACAAGAATGAGGTGCGAGATAATGATTTAGGTAAAGTACCAATTTTATAAAACATTTTTCATTGAAAATTATCACACATGAGGACGTTCTGAGTGACTGTTATAGTTATAATGACGATATAATTGAATTTTTTGACAAGGTTATCTGTTTGATACATAGGTCATTCAACCACAGTAGATTTTTTTACAAATTACATGTATTTTTGCTACAGCACAGCTACACACAGCACAAGCTACAGCAGAGCTACGCTCTGCTGTAGCTTGCTACATTCTTGCTACGGCGTAGCACATGGAATTTGTGGCTTGTTATTTTTTTAAGCTGGGCACCAAAAAGTCTGTAAGAAAAGGCTACTTAGGGGTAACGCACCCCTACAGCTCACACCAGCACTTATTTTATCTTATAATTACAATAAAAAAAAAATACCCATTTTTTTTTTCAAAAGTACAAATAAAGTGTTCATTCATTCATTCATTCATAATCACAAGCTCCATCACTTTTTTTTTATTTTTATATTTATAACGTAAATAATATATGAATACCTATCATATTATTGGTGAGACCTATCATAAGCTCTTTCTTTGATGCCTCGGTAAAATTATATATTTTTAATGAGGCAGAGATACGAAGTTGCTCTTGTTGTCTTTGGTAATAATAAAATGATAAATATGTAGCGGCGTTAGTGTACCTCTTGTCTGCGCCTTATTTGCTCAACTAAGTTAGACCTACATTTGATATATAGATCTATCTACCCTTAAAGTTCAGAAACCTACCTACATTTGATAGATAGATCTATCTTTCTATCTATTCTTAAAGTTCAGAAAAGATTGTACCTACATTTGATCATTCTATCTATTCCTAAGAAACTCGCAGTTCAAACCGTAATAGATGTCTTACTTTAGCAAGGTTCTTTCACAACAGCAGAAACAGGGCGCTGAGAATGAAAAACATTAGAAACCTAGCCTATACCTTTGTTCCAGCCGTCTGGCCACCAGAGAGCTTGGAGAGTCAGCAAGTAGCTCCACCCAGTTCCATAGACTACATCGCGGCGCTCCTGCTGGCCGGGATGGCGGCCGTCTTGCTGGCGGCGGTGGGCTACCAGTGCGCAGCCACGTGGAGGTGGTTCATTGGCAGGTTGGTGCTGTACTGAAAACTGTGACAAAGGCGAGCTTAACCCTGAAAAAGAGTTTTCTTATAGCCATAGAGTTATGGGTAATAGGTAGAGGAAGTGGAAAAAAGTCTCAGATAAACTACACTAAGGGCCTGTTTCACAATAATCAGGTAAGTTCCCGTTAAATTAACTGACAGATATCTAATAGTCTCTTTTGCATTAAAGTTGACAGTATACATATGATGACAATACTTTTATTTATCAAGTAAATTAACAGGAACTTACTTTCAATGGTGAAACAAGCCCACATTGTCATATACAATACATAATAATTACCTACAATAAACATAAGAACATGAATAAAATGATTTAATAAAAAGGTTTTGCTTATGTAAATTTGCCGCCATTTTGTTCAACAAAATGGCCGTTATTCCATTCGGTTTTAGAAAAAGGCCGTCATTCCAATTTTAAAATTAAATAGTTTGGTCGTGCAAAAAGTCTGTCTGCTTCTTAGCTTATTTACCCTACTCGACGTAGTCATACGATCTTTGCCCTAGTCGGCGTAGTCATACGATCCTTGCCCTAGTCTTTGGCACCTTGCTTTGCCTCATACTAAGTTATCTCATTATAAACTCCACGTGCATCCTACGCCACAAATACTACAGATGAGTTCAAAATGTTTAGCACAGTTCATAGTTAGCAATTTGATTTACCAACTTGTGTTTCAAACAACGTATGTTATTTTCAGGTTTCAGTGAACTGTAAAAGCGCTTTTTGCTTTTATTTGGCAGACAATGTATTCATTATTCTAAATAGATAGAGTGTGTTAGATGCACACGTAAAATATTTCTTCCTATTTTATTCAAAGTAAACGTGGAATTGGGCGCTATGGCGCTCATTAGGGGAGGCCTATGTCCAGCATCGGACTAATATGGGATGATGATGATGATGAAACCTGGAAATACTTAGTTGCACTTCATCTAGGTGCGCTTCATCTTGAAGCGCTGTGAGGAATGCCTTAAATTTTGGGACATTAAAATATGAAATAAAGTAGAATTTCTGTAAATGTATTCTAACCCTCTTTATGTCTAATTCATTTATTAACATTAAAATTAATAATTGAGTTACATAATATACGAAAACAACCCCTCGTTTTGTTATAAAACTTTTGCATCAAAAACCCTATTTGTATTTTCAAAATTTTCTGCCCATTCTCTCAGTTCATATATTATTTCCGCCGTGTTTCCTTTTATAAGCAATTGAAAACCGTATTACCCTTGATTTGATAGATATATATATCTATCATCCCTTAAAGTTCAGAAGAGTTTGTACCTACATTTGATAGATGTATCGATCATTCTATCTATCCTTAATATAAAGAAGAGTTTGTACCCACACTTGATAGATAGATCTATCTATCTATCTACCCTTAAAATTCACAAGAGTTTGTAACTACATTTGATAGATATTGATCTATCTACCCTTAAAGTTCAGAAACCTACCTACATTTGATAGATAGATCTATCTTTCTATCTATTCTTAAAGTTCAGAAAAGATTGTACGTACAATTGATAAATAGATCGATCATTCTATCTATCCTTAATGTTCAGAAGAGTTTGTACCTACATCTGATAGATAGATCTATCTATCCCTAAATATCAGAAAAGTTTGCACCTACATCTGATAGATAGATCTATCTATCTATCCTTAAAGTTCAGAAGACTTAGTACCTACATTTGCTACATAGATCTATCTATCTACCCTTAAAGTTCATAAGAGTTTGTACCTACATTTGATAGAAAGATTTATCTATCTACCCTTAAAGTTCACAAGACTTTGTACCTACATTTGATAGATAGATCTATCTGTATATTCTATCGATCTAGTCTTAAAGTACACAGGAGTTTGTACCTACATCTGATCGATAGATCTATCTATCTACCCTTAAAGTTCAGAAGAGTAACCTACATTAACCTATTGAGTTCACCTATTCCACATTCATCCCAGCAACTATCCCCTGACGTAGGTGCTGGTTTCCCAGGACCCGGCGCAGTTCCCAGGAGAGCAATGCTGACTCGCTGTCGAGGCAGGCTGCCATCCGCATCAGCCACTCCCTGCCTGATCTTCAGACTGAGCCGCTGAAGCAGGAGTATGTCCAGGAGCTTAAGGATCCCGCTAATAAGAAGGTGAGTTGTCTTTACCTTCTACATCCATACTAATAAGTGTTTGAAACTAGCAGCGCATCACGGTGTCACACGCTTAATTCCTGCTCCCGTGGGAATCGAAAAAGGCTATTTTTATCCCATAAATCAGTTCCCATGGGATAGAAATAGCCTTGAGATGTTTCCATAGAAACAACGCTTAGTTTTGTTATGTGGCGCGGTGGGCGAAGCGCCTGCGATGCGAGGTTGCGAGGTTGCGTGTTCGATTCCCGCATTAGAACAAATGTTTGTACCATCTTCAAATATTTGTTCCGCGGTTCTGGGGGTTTTCTATCTTACTACAATATTATAAACGCGAAAGTTTGGAAGTATGGATAAATGGATTGATGTTTGTTATATTTTATCCCGGAATTCCCACGGGAACGGGAATTAAGTGGGTGATTCTGTGAGGCGCCGCTAGTGTATAATAAAAGAGGAACGTGAATTAAACGAATCGAAACCTAAACAATCCAGAGCAAATATTCCGTATCCGAATCGTGAAATGTGGTACGGAATATTCTCCAAATTCACCTCAATCGATCCACAACAAACAGACAAACAAGTAAACATGGGTGAACCGTTACGCTATTCCGACCTCGGATGAACTTTCAAAGCAATTTTCATGTCAATTATTGTCTGGATACACGATGGATATGTTTATACAATATTTATATTCGATATTCAATGCATATTGGTTTTTATAATGGCTACAACCTGCAATTTCACTTGTGTTGTGTAGGTATTTGTAACAAAGGCTGAAAGAAAATACAAAGATATGATTTTTATCTCCATAAAATGTCCCACGCACTAATTTCACCTTCGAATAAAAAGATCTTTAATGAGGTTCGAAGCTTTAGATATTTTATTCTCAATTTCTTTTACAAAATTCACTTTTGATAACAAAAAAATTTTAATTAGTTAAAGATTGTGCACGAATGCGTAGGTAGGTATGCTTCTAAACTAAAAATACTAAGAATAAGTATGTTGGATAAAACATTATTAATAACCAAGAAAATTACAATCAAAGTGTAAAAACAAATTTAAGAAAGTATTTAAAAACAATTGAGTTAACTGCAGACAGTTGAACTGATCTAGAAGCAGTTAAACTGGTCCATATCAGATCTCGAGTCCCCAAGACGCTGTCTTCATTATCCCGCTCTGTATGGCAATGCTGATGCGCTGAGCCAGATACTCACCAGCTCTCCGGTCAAGATAAAATTCATAATGTTTGGATACCATTATTAATTTCATCTTATGTTTGTATAAACTAAGGGATATTTATAATAAAAAATAAAATAAATTTCAATTAATGAAATTAAAATGTAAAAAATATAAATGGTGGCAATGGATTTATAGATAGTCGGCCATCTAATTTTTCTATTGAAATTCCGAAAAAAGCAAAGAAGACAAATTAAAGAGTTGGTATTAAACCAAGGTAACCCGTTCAATCTCTTCAATTATGACATTATTCAAGCAAATAGCCTTTAAGAATAAATTAACGTAAGCCAGCTTAATTCTTTATCCAAAGATTAACTATTTGCACTTCCCAAAGGACTGGGGACCACTTAAAGCTCGCTTATTTTTATCTCTTTGGTTTAATAATGTCCGGGACGAAAAACTCGCTCGGTAAATATTTTACATTTTGTAGAGTGAACAGTCGCACAAAAATCAAATATTGACTCTGCTGAAAGTTTAGTTTCATAGTATAAAAAAATAAAACTGACATTCTATCGGGTTGGTTAAATAGTCTGCTATGCGACGAGTCGGATAGCGAACCATACGACTGGATGTTCATATTAGGTCGGATAGCTAATACGAGTAGTGTGAATAGGAAGACACGACAGTCTGCGAACTGTAAAATTGACAATCCGACCTAATATGAACCGGGTTCACATTAGGTCAGATCGAGAGCTATTGCGAGACGATCTGGCTGTGAAAAAGAAGTATGAAGGAAAAGTCGCAAAGTGGTCTGTTTTTCAAACAAAAGAGTGCAAAGTCTACGTGTAAAAAGCTTTTAAAACCTCCTCTAGCCTTCTAAAAATAGCGGTACAGCCTTCCGATACATTAGACGTGAAAGTGTTAAATTGAATGAAACCACACACTTCACTTCCATTAGGAACACAAATATGCTTCTTTTTCTAACGTGTTTTCATTGTAAATATTAGATATAGTTTTGGGGTTATAACCTCTCTCTAACCTTGGCATCCACAGAACGGGACAAATCGTAAGAATTTATTTCTTTCTATAAGATTCAATTGGCTTCTCCGACGCGATGGGTTCTGTTAAAAAAACGCGTTTTTTCAAGAATCTCATTATTTGGTCATTAAATCACTTGACCGTTACTGGAAGCTTTAATAAGCTTTTAACGAGAAAGCACATCCGTTTCCGTCGAATTTGACTACTTTTTACTGATTTTTCGGTAGTATATCCGGTCCACTGGCGACACCTAGGCGTTTCGCGCCATTTTTAGTTTGCGTAAAATGGACAGCGCCATGTTTTATCATTGGCGTTTCGTATTCCGTCGAAGCAACTTGTGTACGCAGCAGTTCTGCTCTGGCTCTGTTAAAGTTGCACTACCTATAGTGGTAATTATTATAAGGTTATATCGTAAAGTGAATCGCAGAAAAACCTGTAAGTTTTTTAAATTTACTTATTTTCTCGCACTTGAAATCATTTTGAGAATTTTTATCGACCGTGTTGTAAAAATCTCTTTGTTATAATATTTGTGTTATTTTAATAAGAAATAGGGCCTGCTTTCAATTTTAGCCATTACTGTCCCACTGCAGGACAAAGGCCAAAGAACGTTGATTCAGGAAAGCATATTGTGGTCATTATTTTTTACCTTACCTAAGGTAGGTAACTAACGGTAAAAATTTAACGGTTTGTTCCGTTCGGATCTCGTATTTAATAGAAAGTACTTGATCATTTATTTTAATAATTTACTGATTTGTGTTCGGTTTATTCGGTTCTTTCGGTTCCGGTCTCCAAGTCCATTTAATTAAATAATTTATTTCATTGTGTTGGTTCTGTCATATAAGATATCATATTTTAAAATGATCTTTTATTTCTACCGGATTGGGTCCGGTATTTTTGGTAAGTTTTGGAAGAAACATTTTTGTATATTTTTACAAAAATGTTTCTTGTTTTTTAATTGAATAACTGTATTTTAAAATTACAGCCTATTTTTATTAGAGCCGGAACCGGCGCTGCCGCCGCCGCCGCCGTGAACGCGCCGTGAGCTTCGATCCCATTTGTAAGCATACCTACTCATCGCGAATACGGGTAAGCTCCAAAGTTATTATAACTGATGCCCTGCCTGACTAATTGAGTCGTTTTTATACTGCTTGCCATGATGGTAAGGTCTCGATAACTTCATTTTGTAAGCGTCGACTCTTGTACAAACATGTTTAACTTCACTGACAATCAATGTCTTGTCAAGGCCATTATTTCGAACAAATTAGAAGAACGAAACCACAGGTTCCGAAAACACGCAACTGTTTTTCGAAGACATCTTCTAGGTTCGCAAGAAACGACCCAAGAAATAATAACTAGCAAGCACTAGACCTTTTTAGTTAAATCTTCACCGAATACCTACCCTCAAAAGTTTTATTTTTGAGTCTCAACTCAACCCTTCACGGCTCCTATTGATCATTCAATCAATTAACATACACAAAGAGAACTTGAATAGTAATGTAATCTAAATTTGACAGTAAAATATAAATTGGTAAATATTATATTAAAACTTCAGCAGTTTGTTTAATTCATTTACGAAAAAGGAGTTAACTAGTGTTGGAAGAACAACATTTAATTTCATCCCTTAACGAAAGAGGGACTTCAGGATGTGCGCGACTCTAGTCGCGCGCGTTCTACATAACTACCTGCGAGTTTTTAAATAATAATTTTAGTTTCAGATTTGACTTGTTCATAACCTGTACTTGTAGCCTAAAGAAATTAAAGTGATCTTGTTGATTGATTGATTGATCTTGTATTTTGTTTTAAAAGGCTGGGTAATAAGTGAATCTTTTAACCCTGTTCTGGCAAAACATAATTAAGGACTTAACTGCCCCTCGCGGGAATAGAGCTAGTGTGAATCACTAGGTCCATCGTGTGGACCTCCAGGTTCCTTTCAAGGTTAAAGGCAGAATTGTATATCCCTATAAATCAGATATTCATTTATTGGGCCATTTCGAAGTAACATAGGTAAATCATATAACACACCAGTAGGCGCTCAAAGTTTATTTATCCACATGAAATGCCGACATAGACACACCCTCGCGGGGTGGATACCGTTATTGCCTTTCAGAGGTCAGCTCGGCTGTGACCAATATACAACATGTATAATTACTAGGACAGCGCTCAAATTCACGAGTTTCCTTTTACCGCTGCACTGACGCTTCCGTCCCAGTCATTAATATGATACAGGACGCTCATATGCTCTTGAACTTAGGTGAAATGCCTACACAAACACCCTCGCGGGGTGGATACCGTTATAACCTCTCTCAAAGAGGTCTCAAAAAGGTCAGCCCAGAAGTGGCCAATATATACTAACTATCACGAGTTTTACCACCGAGGCTCCTGGCCCGGTCTTAAATTTGGTACAGGAAGCTCCAATGCTCCTGGGCCGAGGTGAAATACCTACATAAAGACACCCTCGTGGGGTGGATACTATAATAACCTCTCTCAAAGAGGTCAGCCCAGAAGTGGCCAATTTTTAACTATAATAACAAGGACCAACCACCGAGGCTCCTGGCCCGATCTTAAATATGGTACAGGACGCTCCAATGCTCCTGGACCTAGGTGAAATACCTACATAAAGACACCCTCGCGGGGTGGATACTATCATAACCTCTCTCAAAGAGGTCAGCCCAGAAGTGGCCAATATATAACTATAATAACAAAGACCAACCACCGAGGCTCCTGGCCCGGTCTTAAATATGGAACAGGATGCTCCAATGCTCCTGGACCTAGGTGAAATGCCTACATAAAGACACCCTCGCGGGGTGGATACCATAATAACCTCTCTCAACGAGGTCAGCCCAGAAGTGGCCAATATATAACTATAATAACAAGGACCAGCGCTCAAATTCAAGAGTTTTATTTTACCACCGAGGCTCCAGGCCCGGTCATAGATATAGTACAGGACACTCCAATGCTTCTGGACTTAGGTGAAATGCCTACAAAAACACCATTCGCGGGGTGGATACCATAATAACATCTCACTGAGGTCAGCCCCGAAGTGGTTAGTATAAATTACTATAACATATTATTATGACAGGGCTCAAAAACATGAGTTCCCTTTTACCAACAAGGTTCGCAGCACAGTCATAAATATGGAGCAGGGCGCTCCAATGCTCCTGGATACTGCATTTGACAAATATGGACAATTATTTATTTCTTTTATATTTATCTTTTATTTGTTTCCTTGTCTATCGCATAGATAAATACAATATGCAGGAAGCTCCAATGTTTCTTGACACTTGACACTTAAACAAAAAGGTAACAATATATAATGCTCCTGGATACTGCATTTAACAAATGTGAACAATTATTTGTATTTCGTTTATTAAGACATAAACGTTTACAATTTCCTTATCTATCGCATAGATAAATACAATATGCAGGAAGCTCCAATGTTTCTTGACACTTAAACAAAAAGGTAACAATATATATATATACATATAGGACGCTCGAATGCTCCTGGAAACATGCTCCTGGACACTAGAATTAACAAAAGTTAACAAAAACTCTAGACATTTCAATGAGGTCAGATAGGAAGGTTGCTCTGGTAGGTATACAGACAATAGCAGCTCTCTGGTATCACCACGTTCGATATCCCGAATGTTTATAGTTAAATCTAACAGAAGTCCCATTTTCAATCTCGGGGCACTAAACGAGTAGGTATGTAATTAATGACCGAAATACGAGTATCCAATCTCGACGATTTTCTGTAATACATTGCATCAAAATTTAGATGTGCTTCGCGAGCACTTAATCTTGGTCTTAGCACTTAGGTACCTCGGTCCTCAAACCGCAGAAAGATGTATTGTGAAGGCCGGGAACAGTACAAAATATATACCCTGCAGAAATTAATATTTTGTCATTGTGCATGCCTGTTAGAGGTGCACATTCAAAGGAAATACAAAGGATTTTTCTGCTATATTATGCGACTCCAGCCTGACCGTTTCTTGCACCTGGTAACGATAAGAGTTTCTCCTGCACTGCAATCAAAATAAAATCATTGAATTAGAAAAAATCGTAGAACATAAGTTGTTAGTCTTGATCTACCCAAGTCGCCTTTTTGAGGTTAATCATTAAACACCTATAACCCTGTATATACAAGTTATTATGTGTGTGCTAGCCAGACATGAAATACATCACACATTTCACAGCCTTCATCTCACTGTATGGGCTTATAATCATACTGCAGTAGCATAGAGTTGTACCAAAGAGATAACCTATCGAATGTGCTCGACATCCAATACATCTCAGCATACACGATATCCCAGGCAAGCCTAATGATCGGGGAGGTCACCTATATCGTCATCGTTTACCCCCGAGTGACAACAACTGCTAGCATAATATATGAACATTGAATAATATTTATAAAGTGGGGACCCTAGATACTTCTATCTAATTCATTTACTTGCCTGAAAGGCTGCGCATGTTCTTTGTAATAATGTTACACGAGATCTGAAAAATTATGTTTCATGACGCGTTTAGTATCCCTTGGAAGTTTCATAGCGTGTTTAAAATCTGGTATGTATCGATCACTAGCATGGGAATTTCCGTTACCATTTCTAATCCCTAAAGTGTATCGTCTAAATCAATTAATGACTGGGGATACCTGATTAGTAGTTCCTCAACTGAGGAATTTGTCTGTCACCACCGAAAGTAAGGAACATCGTTCTCATGTTTTTGAAGTGTACGTGTAGAATGGTGGAACAATTGACACAAAATACCTACTATAGATATAACTGTTGATCTGTACACGTAAAAGTTTACACGTCTTAACGTTACTAGACATACCTTGATCTTGTCAATGTGTACGATAGTAGGTATTAATTATTTTTTGACGGTTCCAACACTGACAGTGGTAGACTTCTTTCAAACATTAATTATGTTATAAATTAATCCACTATTATGAATAAACTATACTTATTTAATCATAAAACTAGACTGAAAGTCTATAAACGATTTTAATATTTCACTAAGAGTGGCTAAGCCAGCGTAACGTACATATTGGCTGGGATAAAACCTCTTTTAGATAAACAGATGTTGGAGCAATTTCAGATAACATACGATCACTGTATCTTTAGACGAGGGAATTGGCTGTTCGCCAATAATTTTTAAAGAATTTGTGGGTGAGAAATAACATATATCTACCTGATAATGTTAATCCATTATTGTTGAAAACGATTGATACAATATTTGCTAATTATTACTTTAGTTTGGTGACAATTCGAATATTTTAGCTGTTAAAACGGCTAATTTCAAGTTAAAAGTGGATATATTAAAAATTTTAATAAATTAGTTCTTGGTTACCTATTAAAATCAAGAGTGTCAGAATTATAGAACAAAACTCAAGAGAACATTACTGTATCAGTATTCTTTCAGAAGACTTGTTACACATTCTTTTGTTTAATTTTATCTCATCACATCGGCGTTATTCCCTCAAACATTTACATTTGGCGACACCAGGCGAAAACAAACAGATCTCGTTAAAAGCTTATTAAAGCTTCCAGTAACGGTCAAGTGATTTAATAGAAGCGTTTTACCTGAAATCAAACGCATATTAAAATACTTACCTTACTGGAAGCTTTGCTTTTATTTCTGCCTGGTGTAACTTAACCACTGATAAAACATGGCGCTGTCCATTTTACGCAAACTAAAAATGGCGCGAAACGCCTAGGTGTCGCCAGTGGACCGGATATACTACCCAAAAATCAGTAAAAAGTAGTCAAATTCGACGGAAACGGATGTGCTTTCTCGTTAAAAGCTTATTAAAGCTTCCAGTAAGGTAAGTATTTTAATATGCGTTTTATTTCAGGTAAAACGCTTCTATTAACGTTTTTAACTGATATTATTTAAACCTGTTATATATAAATTGGTGCTAAGGACGAAATCATTATTCTTCAAATCCATTACAATAAACAAAGACCACACAGTCTTTGAGGATCGTTCAAGGTACCTTGAGATAACAGCTTGTATCCCCACTCGTTATACGATTTTTTTTGGAGTAACTTCGGGTGGATGAATTTTTGCAATCAAACATAATGAGACGCATTTGGAGGTTGATTTATATTAAGTCTAGGTAATGGAAACGATTAAAGTTATGGGTGTTAGTTAATTCACTATCATTTACTCTTGGATCTACAATCGCATAAAAAATTTAAAAATAACATTAATATGCTTAGCTTGGGGGCTAGATGATGCTGTGTGGACTGTCGGAAATACCTATGTTTTTTTTTAATTTTAGAATTTTGTAGTCTCTAATTATAATCTTATTTTAAAATTTTAAAATAAATGTGTATATCGGCCAATAAATGATACCTATGTCTAAGTCTAAAATTATAGTCTGATTAACTTCATCACTACATAGTATAAAATAAAGTCGCTTTCTCTGTCCCTATGTCATCGTGTCCCTTTGAACGCTTAAATCTTTAAAACTACGCAACGGATTTTGATGCGGTTTTTTTTAATAGATAGAATGATTCAAGAGGAAGGTTTATACGTATAATATAACCGTGCGAAGCCGGGGCGGGTCGCTAGTAATCAAATAAAATACTCGACCAATTTGTTTCCAGTATGTTTCCAAACCACTATGTTTCCAGTAGGTATCTGAAAAAAATTCGCAAATACTGTAACAAAAGTTGCAGTTTTTAATTACGCTGGTACAAAACTCATTAAGCCGAGTCTGATTAAAAAGTCTGAAGATTAAGAATAAGAACACAACAAAGCGAGATAGTGATAAGATTCAAATTAGTTGGTAGAAAATCACATAGTTAAGTTAAGTGCAACAAAAGATATGTATTTTTTTTTACGGGTTATGAATTTCTCACATCGTTTTTGTATTTTTTCTTAGTAGTTTTTAGAACAAATGACGCATCGCAAAATAGAGCGACAAATGAGATGTAAATGATATCATGCCACCAACGACTTATAACATAGATTTTCGCTCGCGGCTTTGCTCGTTTAGACTTTGTGACCTGCTCTTCAGTCTTTTTTTTTAGTTTTTCTTTTAATCTTTTTATGTATTTTTTTGAAAATTCCTGAATCACGGATTCAATAATTTTATATTATTAGAATGCTCTGTAAATATCAACCACATCGGGCTACTGGTAAAAGAAATTTAAAAAACACTAAAAACACTTCAAACTCCAATTTTACCACCCGTGAAATCTCCGAAAATCCCTTCTTATCGGGTGTCTGTATAGTAAAAGGTATCTACCCTCCAAATTCAGTTTTCTAGCTTCAGAAGTTTTGCAGGGTGTTATCTCCAAAAAATAGCTTGTTCTTTGTATATGATAAGTCGTGTGGATAAAGAATGGGATTGATACTCTCGCTCATGCTGTCAAGCTTTATGATTATATTTTATTATAGCGATAATAAAGCGATTATTAGATTTAAGCGAGTATGAGAAAGTTGGTCATCTCCAACTCCAATCATTTACTACACAGCTTATTCAGAATAATACAAAGAAATTATTAATTTGGCTTTCGTAATTAATTGGATCTAGAGGAAGTTTCATAAGCGAAAGCAAAACATATGAGTTTCATATACGGTAGGTACCCTGAAACTGAAATTAATTTCGACGTTAAATTTCAACACAGTTCCTTTTGAAATAAGCAGAAATATGATTTTGCCTGTTTTTGTTGGCGTAGTGTGAAATCATATTTTCATTCACCAGACTATTAGGTACTGTCTGTTTTTAGGGTTCAGTACCCAAAGGGTAAAGAGATCCTATTACTAAGACTAAGCTGTCCGTCCGTCCATCTGTCACTACTATCATGAACTTTGATATTTGGATAACATAAGGCTGTGTCGCCAGTAGGCAAACTGTGAGCGGCCGACTGAGTGAGCCGCAAATTTGTGGGGAACAGCTACAAACTCAGATCAGTTTGCGTGCGTATCGCAAGCACTGGAACCCGCGAGTCGCCGCTAACTGAGACAGTCGGCGTACGTATCGATGCAAACTGCGTACAGTGAGCGCAAACTAGCAAACTGTGGACACTTAATTTAAAATATATGGAAGGTCGTACAAAACTGATACGCCGCAAACTCAGTCGGCTGCTCACTGTTTGCCTACTGGGGACACAGCCTAAGACCATTTTCACAGTTAATGTGATTATCAATTTTCTACTACATTTTAGAATTATTGCAGGCAAAGTTTTGTTGCATGAACATTTTATTTTTTAAAACAGTTATTTTATCCCTCATTTAATCACCTACTTTCAATATAAAGATGTACTACTAATACTCCATAAATTCAAGTTTCTAGCGGGACTTTAGTTGAATTAAATTCTAATTCCATCTAATTAGGTCCTAAAAGAATTAGGTCCTAAGCTTGCTATACGATCCATCTAAAAGCTTATTGCAAAGACAAGTTACTTAAAGTTAATTTGAGCAAAGTTTAATAACGTTTAGTTATTGCGGTAAGCTTGGCCGGCTAGTAACATTCGTTAGGTTAAGTAGGAGTTAAGGGAGTACGGGTTCCGTAGAATTTTAATTTAAAATAAAAACAGATTTCAACGAAAACATTTTGAATGTAGAGGTACATCATACAAACTCCACCGGGTTAGAAAATAATAATAATAAATAATGCTGATAGCTAAGCAGTTATAGATACTATGATGTATCTTAATAGAGGTATAATATTATTTACCTACATAGATAGATGTTTTATTAAAAGAAAAGAAAGAAAGAATATTTTTATTTACCTTAAGACTAAGTACATACAAAAAAAAAAACTTATTCGAAGAAACTAAAGTAATATAACATATTTTTCCATTGTGTGCGCAGCAGAGTCCTAGGCAAATATGGCCTCCACTCAGCGTTGTGCTGGATAAACACTGATGTGTCTAACCAGCGCTGGTTTTCAGTGGAGACCAAGGCAGTGAAACGCCACGACCGTCGAGGGTGGTGTGTTTCTATAAATTACTTATATAATATACATATAAATCAAGATTTGTAGATCGTACAAACATATGTCACAAGGTGGGAATCGAAGCGCAGCCTCCTGCGTCGCAGGCAGATATTCACCAGCCGAGACACATCAGTCGTCAAAATAATAATATATCGTGGTAAATCCATAAGAAAAATAATAACTACGTAGAAAGGACTCTTCTTTGATCTAGTCCCAAACGCCGTTTATATACCTTTTTTATATACCCCTTCACCTCGTTACGTCCCTCTGTCGTCCAGGCGTTTTGCCAGGGTTGCTACTGCATTGTACAGCCGCGCCCCGCCGCCACCACGCCGTCGTCGCGAGGCGAGGCGAGTGAGAAAAGGTCAACGAACGATGTTCACGTTCCTTTGATTAGGTACCTACCTAATTAGTTAGATAGGAACCTACTAAAACACAATAATATTTAGAAAATATTACTTACAATGGGTAATGTATTATCATTCGGTATGCATTATCTTTTATTGTTACAACCGATCACACCACAATAACTTGACCATGACGTCATATTATAGAGGTAGGTACCTAACCTACACAAATATTAAAATCCGCGTGTGGCGTCGCCGGCTCTGACAGCCCTACTGCACGTTTAACGTGCAGAATCGCGTAGGCTAATAATTATCGTGACCTTGAGCGCGTTCGGAGCGAAGTTTCCCTTCTACTCTGTTTTTGTCTACCCTTATGGTAAATCGTTTGTGGTTGAAAGTCGTGGTAGACATAAAAAAAATCATGCATAGGATCAAAAATTATAATATTCCTTCATTTTCTTAAAGGAATTTTGCTATGAAACTTCCCAATAGTTAATTAATTTTTAATTAGCTGTATCATTTCTGTAATAACTTCAAAAATTTTGTTTTACTGGTTTTAAAGTGGTTGATAAACTACTTAAAAATTTCGTTAATCATATAATTTTAAGAATAAAGAAGTAAACGGTTGTGAAATCTAAACCCAACGTAGTATCAAAACAGTTAGCAAGTTTAAAAAAAAAACTACCAATTAGGTAATATACGCGGTTCTACTTTTTTTTTCTACGGTACCCTGAAACTACCTCGCAAATAGAGAGCTGTTCTTAAACTGAGTAAATAACACTTAGAGAGGATACCGTGTGCAATGGTACGATACAGTTTCGTTTAGTAAGTGGTTACTTTACAAAATACCTATTATTTCTATTTTAATAGCAAACTTACTCATCCATATTCTGTAGGTAAGTTGAACGGGTAGAAGATAGTATAGTTTACCTATACCTACTATCTACTAAAACGGGTTGAAATATTGCCTAAGAGGACTTGAAATTTATGACAATGTTTCGTCTGGACTATATGATTACTAACATCTGCACGCAGCTTCGCACGCTATTTTTGTATGAAAACGCGTGGAACTTTACATTATTTCAAGGCTATTTCTATCCCATAGGAACTGATATATGGGATAAAAAGTAGCCTGTAATATTCCAGGTCTAAACTACGTCTATTCCAAATATTCCAATTTTCAGCCCGATCCATTCAGAAGTTTTTGCGTGAAAGAGGAACAAACAACCATCCATACAAACTATTGGGTATAATAATATTATTGAGTAAAAAATAATAGGTTATATGAGTATTAGGGCACAAGTGTTCGCAAAATCTAGTGCTCTTTCTTACGCTCTTAGTTCCAAAGCTACAGACAAACCAACTTTCAAGTTAGCGCTGTATAGTTACATTACCATTACCAATAAGTACCTACCTAATAATATTAATTCTGTTGCGAAGGGAAACTTCCGTCACAGTTGGTGGTTGGAAACAACGAACACTGAAAAGCTTTCACACTAAGCGGAATCGCAAATATTGCCTTTTCTGGTTCAAGGGGAATTTAGTTGTGTTTCCGATACCACGTATTTTTATTCAAAAATAATATTCAGCGTCCAGGGTAAAAAGACCTGTTGTACCTATTGTAAGTGCACTAGAATATAATAGTTATACAAGAGAGCAAAGTTTATTTTTAACCGCGTGCTCAATTTTGATGATGAGCAAGCAAAGGATTTAAAATTTTTAATCCGAAGGAATCAAAAGAGCACAAGGTAGCACTTGAATGTAACACTAACCTAGCATTCCACCTAAGCAAGGAAATTACTAAATGCAAATGGCGCGCGTAAAGCAAATTATATTAAACGTAAACCAAGATGATTCAGAGCCTGACTTTTAACAAATTTAAAAAAGGTTATATGATAATGATATATTTGGCAACATGGAGGTAGAAGTAAAATAGTTTTAATGATGGGTTTTCAATTCACAAACTATAAGGGGTATTACACTACACGGTATTCAGGGACCCTAACCCTAACTTATAAATAAGATTTAGGGTCCCTAAGGGACGGACCCGGACCCGGACGATATTCAGAGCCCGGTAGTTAGGGTCCTGAATAACGTGTAGTGTAATAACGCTTTAAGTGCAGACGATGTTCTGAATTCAAGTAACTTTATCCTCTAACAGAGGTTACAAACGGCTTTTGCACTCCAGCATTATTTAGCATTATTTACTTAATATTTGAGCTAGATGATGATCTGTTGCTTGTCCAGCATAATTGTACTTCAGCAACGGACAGACCTTCAAAGTCCTATTCTCCCCCCAGGTCCTCCGTCAAACCACGCTGCCCATCGTGCCGACTCGCCACCAGACCTTCCAGCGGCAACTGTCCCACCGCCTGGAGATGCCTTCCATCCAGTTCAGCATCTGCAGCCTGGAGCGGGCTGATTCCTCCATCGGACTCATCAAGGTTTGATATGTTATATTATAAATAAATCATCAACCTTTAGTCTACAGCTGAACATAGGTCTCCCTTATTGAGTGCCATAGCGCTCTGTCTTCAGCTTGTCCAATCCAGCATCTGCCAGCCAGTCTATCATCAACCTGTATTAGTCCACAGCTGGACATAGGCCTCCTAATGATCGCCATAGCGCCCTGTCTTGAGCTTGCCGCATCTAGCATCTGCCAGCAGTCTTTCGGAGACCGCGTCTTGGCAAACGTAGTGTAGGACGCCCTCCAGCCAGGTGGGATAATGATCTGTGATAGGCTGTTGGTAGATATGAGTTTTTATAAAACTTTTACAAAACCTGCGATAGGAAAACAAAAAGATGAAAAATGGCTAAGGTTGATTGGGGTATTTGTCACTGGGAAAAAGAAAAACCAGGGATTTAACCAAATTCCGGGAATCACTAAGGTATATATGGAAATAAATAGCGTTATAGTAATGTCACGTATTTATTTTATTTAATTTTTAGTAAAAAGTAACCTCTAACATACAAATGAAAAAGCCGGTTCCAAGAGCTTTTTAATCATACAAAACAAAAAGCTAGCCAAAGGCAAGGTTTCGGCTTTTAATAACTGTTTCTCTTTGTGTAGTTTCAGTCATTTAAGGTTCTCTATATTAAAAGTGCTGCAAGTGTCAAAATTAATGACAAAATTCACCGCGTCTAAAGATTGTCGCAGATTTAGGCTAATGTCTGGTTTACACTTTGTTAAGTGTTAAGTGCGAGTGACACGTGCACGTGTTATTATGATTTCCGATAATTGTTCACGTAACATTCTGAACTAAAGCCGGAATCACATTACGAAATTAGTGGCATGAAATTAATTTCGTAGTGTGTGCGTTTTATCATTGCGCGCGCTTCAAGCGGTGAAAATGGCAAATCAAAGATGGAGTCATATAAAAATATACAATTCATCAATGAATATCAGCGACAAGAGTCTCTGGGACCCGAAACACCCACAATATAAAAATATGGCTTTGATGCTGATGGGGCCATGGTTACTGCGATACTGTGGATTTCACGACACTTTTTATTTTACGAAATTACTTTCGCATATATTGAAACTACTTTCGTGAAACTGATTTCAACATGCATGACACTAATTTCATAATGTAATTCCGGCTTAAGACGTATGCAATCTTTTAAACAGCTGCGTCTTGAGTTTCGCGATTTGAAGGCGCGCGTCTAGAATTCACGCTTACAAGAAGCAGGTGTCACTTGCACTTATCACTCGCACTTGATACTTACAAAGTGTAAAACAGGCATAAGCCCCAGAATAAATACAGGTAACTGAGCGCATTGTTGCCGTACAGCGCTTTTTTTATTTAAATTGGGCGTTAACACGTAACATTTATATGCATTTTACATAGATGAGAAGCTGGCAAAGGTCCACCTTCGAATTACCAGGTGGTAGTAGGTTGGGTTCGATTCCCGTCTCGGAACAAATATTTGTACGATCGAGATCTGCAGACTATTGTTCAGGGTATTTTGGTAGTTTTCTATATATATAATATAAATATATTTTTTTATGTTGTATATTGTATATTTATAAGCTATATCAGTTATTTAGCAACTATAAATAAGCTCTGCTTAGCTTAAAGCTAAATGATGTATAAATTGTCCAACATTATTATTTTTATTTTAAAATGTCATCAGACTAACTAGACATATACCTACCTACCACGAATCAAATTCTTAAGAGTTGCAGCACTTCAAATGAGGCATAATTTTACCGTTTTTCAGTAATTAAACTGAACAGCGCTATGTAGGTATCTATATTTTGTCTCAAAGACTGCCGTTTAGTTTGAAAACTCGTTGACGAATTTAATTAACTTCTAAACTTTCGTGAGGATTCAGCAATAATTTGATTTTTTGTAGAAATTGATACCGAGTCGTTTTAATTAGAGGCGACCATTTACGGCCGTTAAATGAAAATTAGAATAATGAACATTCATTTTTTAAGAATGTTGTCAGATATTTAAATAATTAGTCAATTTACGTAATAACGCTAGATAATCACAGGATCATCTAGCCTCAAGCTAAGCAGAGCTTATGTTATCAGCTCGGCTGATCCATATAATTCGGAAGCGTCCCCAAGACGACCAAGACATAAATTAATTAATTGATTAAACGAAGGCCAATTCTTTGTCAAAAAATACCAAGGTCCTCTTTACAAAGGTGTACAAAGGTATACAGATCATTATGAATAATAGATTTCTCGTCAATTACTCACATTGAAATAGCGTTCAAAATGCTTACTCATTTCTCTCATCGACCTATTCACCCCACAATGTCAGAAACGGGGACCCAAGCTATCAAGAAACAGGGCTTAGTATGATATTCTGACGTTCCTATTGAATTTTCAAGAAATAGATTAAACTCGAGCTTGATACTCGAAGTTTGTTATTACTTTGAACTCGTGGTTGTACTTTATAAGTTCAGTGAATCATTTCGCATGCTGTAAAACCCTGGTTGTACTTTATAAGTTCAGTGTATCATTTCGCATGAAGACGCTGGAAAACTTGTTTGATTATTGTATATAACTATAACTAAATTTTACATGCCTCAGTTAAACTTCAAGGCTTGAAATAATAAAGATTAAAACTACCCTTTTACATACTCTTAAGCGGCCTTCGCCTTATCGTCTTAAAAATCTTATATAATTTGTAGGCCACAGTATTATACTATCAATTTTGACATCATCTGTCAAACTCACAAATAATCAAGAGGCTTCGTTGCGAAATGATTTCGTAGAGTCCAAGAGGTACCGTTTGATAATGTAGTAATGTAAATACATAGGTACAAAGAATTTCTTTCGTCAAAAAAACAATTGCCTTTGTAACTTTGGATTTACGATAAAGTAGTTACGTACACATAAGTAGTAATGAGATAAGAAAATTTTATTTGGTTTTCTACAAAAGATGCAGTGTTAGGTTTAACTAAAAGGAAAAAAACAATAAATACATACATGGAAATAAAACGGTGACCACTCAGCTAGCGCTGCAGGAGCTCGGGGAGCAACTACAGCCCAACATCTACTATTATAATAAATGGGAACGTCTGTGTTAATGTTTGTTATAAGTTATCTCCGTAACTACTTAGTTATTTAAATTAAATTTGTTATGTAGATAGTTTAGGACCTAGAATAAACACATTGGATATTAAAATTTAAAATTTTAACTTGTGAGGGGGTTAAATAGGGTGGTAAAGTTTGTATGGATATTATTATTCCTTGGTTTGATTCACTCAAAGTTCGGTATAAATAAGTAAGTCGGTAAATCGAAACTAAAGTTATAAAACTACTTAAATTCTAACTAAATTGTTGGTGTTCATTTGGTTTTCTATAACTATAGATGATCTTCAGTAACAACACTATGCTAACCCCCCTGTTGTAGTTGTGTCTCTTTGAATAGGTCAGTGAATAGGGATGGAAACATCTTTGACGCGTCTACAAAGCGTCAGATATCTCAGACAACACCTGTCCGTCTGTCTGATATCTTATTCACGAAGACAGAATAGATGAAAGTACTGAAGTCCCAATTATGTGTTCGTTCGCTTTGTTTGTACGCTGATTGTTGCTTTGATGTGATCGCTCTTTGCTTGCTACAAAGGTACTTTAATAATAATAGATGGATCGGTTAGAAAGATGAGCGTTGTTTGTTGATATCACCATACCACATGATATTATACCTAGGCTCTCGCGAAGAACCGACAACCGTTGGGGTAAACGTATTTTTGAGTGGAGTCCGCGACTTGGCAAATGCCCTCCAGCCAGGTGGTATGACGATTTGCGAAAGACTGCAGGCAGATGCTGGCTACGGCAAGCTGAAGACAGGGCGCTATGGCGCTCATTAGGGGAGGCCTATGTCCAGCAGTGGACTAATATGGGCTGATTAATTTAAAAAGCATCAAAAGAGCATTTGCATCTTAATTACTTTAATAAAAATGGTTATACTTAATATAACCATTTTTATTCCAAATCTTGGATAAGCTATTCTTATAAAAGCTATCTAACAAATGTTTAGACTTGCCATTCAAATACATAGACAATATAATTTGCAGGGCTTATACTCGTCTCAGACTAAACCCCTTAATTTGGTAGCATAAGCCTTCGAGCTTCAAGATAATTGGCCACTTACGGAATTCAATATGATGATAAACTATGCCAAGCGCTTCCAATTAACATATCCATTGCATTCTCAGCTCGACAAAACATAGTAACATGATCTATTTCACATTTTTGAGGTCAGGAGTCTAGGGTATTAAGTATTATTCCCACAGATATCAGAAACAAAGATCTCTGTGATTATTCCTTATAAACCGGTTGATACTTGAATAAAATATACCATTATATTCACACATCATATAGTCCCAAGCTAAGCATAAATAAATATAAATAAATAATAATAGTTCCGGGTAAAACGGGGTGTCAGGGTGACAAATCTAAATCGAGCTGTGCTGCCCTGTACTGCGCTGTGCTATGTTTTGTCAATAGAAACAGCGTAGCCTCACACAGCGCAGCACAGCATGGTTAGTTTGTATCCTCATTAAAACATTAGACGAGCGAGTTGAACAAACATAGCACAGCGCAGTACAGCACAGCACAGCTCGATTTAGATTTGTCACCCTCAAGGTCAAGGACTAAATACTATCAAAGCCATCAGGGTAGTGGAACTATACAAAAATTAACACTTAAATAAAAACAATAAAATAAAATCAGTTATTGCAGGTCCAGTCTCACAAATAATATAGTAGCCACAAAATAATAGATAATACATACGTTTGTACATGAATGATGATAATCGGCTGTCCCAAACCAAAACCTAGTAAGAGACATTTTGAAAAATTTACAGGAGAAGCGAAACAAACTTTTTTACGTGCCTCTTCAAAAATATGAAAGTTTATGAACTATTCGTTCGTGATTGATTGGTAGATTTTTTTTTTCTACAAGTAGAGAGTATTAAAATCGAAAAACTGTAGCACATACACGTTTTATGAGACTTACTACATAAATATTTTCAGACGATTTATCCAGAAACAAAATCAAAAACCTAGTATAGTCTATCCTAGTGTACCCTAACCCCCCTTAACCACACCCACTACGCATGGAGTTGCTGTGTTTCGCGTGAGCATTTTTGATATTGTAGGTACAATTAAAGCATTGTTTTCCAATTCAAAAACTTAGTAGAATAACTTAGCCAATCCCAAATTGAAAAACCTAGTAAGTAGTAATTCCAAACTCAAACACCTAGTATGAGCACCATTTACGAGGTATTTGGATTTGGAAATGTTACATGCTAGGATTTTGATTTTGTTTCGCAGTGTAACAAGTGGAGTTACTAGGATTAGTGGGTCTCGTAGCTTTGGTTCTAAATGAGATAGAAATACGGGTGTTTTTGCATAACACGCAGCTCAAAATTCAAGAAACGAATGACGAAAAAAAACGTTTTCTGAAAAAATGTCTCTTACTAGGTTTTGGTTTGGGACAGCCGTAATACTAAGATAAGGATTTACATACCAAATTTCATTTTAATAACTTCTGTAGTTACTGAGATTATTTGTAACAAACATTCACACAGACAGTTCCATTTATTATAAACAGTAAGATTAGTGTGATTCGTCCATTATTTATTCACCCCACTCTCTCACTACACTATTAAAATCATCATCATCATCATCAACCTATATTAGTCCACTGCTGGACATAGGCCTCCCCCAATGAGCGCCATAGCGCCCTGTCTTCAGCTTGACGCATCCAGCATCTGCCAGCAGTCTTTCGCAGATCGTCATCCCACCTGGCCGGAGGGCGTCCTACGCTACGTTTACCGAGTCGCGGTCTCCACTCAAGAACACGTTTACCCCAACGGTTGTCGGTTCTTCGCGAGATATGGCCGGCCCATTGCCACTTCAGCTTGCTAATTCTTTGAGCTATGTCGATAACTTTGGTTCTCTGTCGGCTGTATTCGTTACGAATTCTATCCTTCAGAGAGACTCCGAGCATAGCTCTTTCCATAGCTCGCTGGGCGACTTTGAACTGGTGGACCAGCCCTACCGTGAGTGTCCACGTCTCAGCTCCTACTATTAAAATAGCGAAGCCTATATACCCTGTGATTACTCCGATCAATGCTAGACCAAAATTGATGGTTACATGCTTCCTCTCGTTGCCATCCAATAGTTCATACAAAACAATTACCTCGCGTCAGCAGGGTACATCTACACGGTGTTGATTGATTAAAGGCCGGGCCGGCGAGGCGTGGTCATCGACTATCGATCGATATTCGCCTGTGGCTATGCTCATTAGCCGTGAGATTCTGTAATGAGGCGTGCAGTCTGTAAGCTATCACATCAGGTATGTACCAATAACCGATCTTTATTGGATCGGCTATTTGGACGACCGGGTGGGATAATAATCGTCTGTGACGGTTGGTTTGGGAGCACATGTAGTTTATTTGTACTAAAAATCTACCATTTGTACAGCAATAGTAGTTATGTGTACTTTTTTAAACTATGAGTACATTGAGTAATACTGTAATAGTAATAGTTTAATGCCTAAAAATTTATAGAATACCGACGATTTTGGTCGATTTATTTACTTGCTTAATTTTATTTATCCTTTTCCAAATAAATATTTTGTATTTAAAACTATTTTATGACCTCAGAGGTACCTGTATATTTGGAGTATTAAAATCGGACATCTATTCAAAAATATTACGAATTTAAAAATTTCAATCTAAACAAAATACTAATATAAAAAGCACCATGCAGCCTCGTGCCAGCCACGCGGGTAGGAAGGGTAGATTTACTGTACGTTTATACCAAAACTATGACTGAATGAAAAACAAATGTCCACCAGTGCGAAGCCAGGACGGACCGCTAGTTGATCATAATTTTTGTGCGTTAAAGTCAAAGTCAAAGTCAAAATGCTTTATTTCCTTAAGACCTTACAGGACACTTGGACACGTCATAAAATTCATGTTATTAATAATTAAAACTAGGAAATAAAGTGCTCACTTTGATTTTTGTTCACTGCTAAAGAATCGAACAGAAACCTTTACCTTTTTAGGTTGGTAAATTATTTAGTGTAGGCAGATTTCAATGATACTAATGAACAAAAATATTGGTCAGTGAAATTGATTATCGAGTCATAATCATCACCATCATTATCATACCATCATCATCATTACCATCTTTGTATTAAATATATCAGTTATCTAGTAACAATGCAATGAATTCTATAAATAAGGCCCTTTTTCACCAGATTTAGCGTTCAGATTTGGCAAGTAAGGTATCCTTTATAACCGCGAGACACTCGTGAATTAGGTACCTATTGTAGTTATCACTGCATAGTATAAAAGAAAGTCACTTCCTGCTGTCTGTCCTTATGTATGCTTAGATTTATAAAATTATGACAGATTTTGATGCGGTTTTTTTTAATAGACAAAGTGATTCAAAGGGAAGGTTTATCTCGTATAAAACACCCGTGAGAAGCTGAGGCGGGCCGCTAGTTTATTAAGCGTTTGACTATACATTACGAGTATATGTAACCGGCTTCGCATGGTTTTATTATACTTCTATAGCTTCCTCTTGAATCACTCTACCTTTTAAAAACACCGCATCAAAATCCGTTGCTTAGTTTTAAAGATTTATGCATACATAGGGATAGAGAAAGCGACTTTGGCTAGTGATAAGAAAAACCTAAAACTCAGAGTCTTCAGGGTACAATAACTCGTTAAGTCAAATCCAGATCATCGTTCGAAGACTCGATAACTTATAATCCTAGGAAGTTGTTAAACTAGTAGGATTATCTATATCCAATCCTATATCTACGAAGGTAACGTCTGCATTCAAGCCGTACAAGGCATTGACGAGATTAATAACAGCTGTGTCGGCTTAATCCCATTGAAATGTCATGTCAAAGGTATTATCCGGTGCATTTGCCTTGGAAGGATTTTGAGCTCTAAGATTCTAGAAATAGGGGTTGTTATTGTTTGAAAATAAACAGAGCTTAGTATCTGAAAAACCTTCATTACTCGAGGATAGTCTCAAAAGAAAGGTTTGCCTTTAAGCGACTTTAAAAGAAGAGCTAGCTTAGAGGCGATTCTCTATTCGCCTACATACTTTGTTTGCTGACTCTTTACCACTTTTTCCAAGATTATTTTTTGTTATAAAGAGTGTAGGTATCAATTACAATATTTTTAATAATTAAATAAATAAATTCGACAGGGGGTCTTATTATGATAATTCCATTAAGTAGTACTATTTTTCCAAAGATTTAAAACAAAATTGAGTATTTACAATCTTGTGTGAATAATTTTAAGTCCCCAAAGTGGTTTAATGTCAATAATCTATTGCCTAACGAAACCAAAATGAAATGGAATAGATTTATTCTACCTGATAATAAAATAAGTTAAGGCTAATATTAACGTAATAGGAGAAAATATAAGAAATTGTAGAAAGTACCGTGTTCTTAGGATTCCACAAATAGATAAGCTATTGAAGAGACTTATGCATTGTATTATAGTTTGTAGATATTTTTTCTTTCTGCTGCCAAGCTTTTCACTTTGACTTTAGATTTTTGAAGTTGCCTGAAAGAGATAACTCTTAACGATAATGCCGCCCTACATACTTCCTCTATTCTAAGCATTTCTTTCTATTTTGTGTTTTGCCTTTGTATGGCATATTAAGTGTTTTTTTCTAAATTATGTATATTACCTGAAACCATCAAAGGTTACTTAATGGACACCTGATAATAAAAAACATCACAATTCCTGTTTACGATTATTACAAACTCATAAAACTCTTGTAAAACCAAAGCCCACTGAATTTTATTGGCGGGCATTAAATTACTGATTCGTTCGTAATTAAGTTAAAAGATTTTATTTAAACGTCGAGGCACGAGGCTTTATTTGTAAAAATGGATTTACTGGAAACCGTAGTTGTCTTTTTCGTTAAAATATGTAATTTATTTAATTTATCAAATTGTTTTTTGTTGTGATTGTTTGAAATTGTCTAACAAAATAGAAAATATTATAATATGTATAATAGGATTACATTTATTCATAACAACAATACAAACATTTAACAAGACACACTTTTAAAGCACATCACTACACAGTATAAAAAAAGTCGCTTTCTCTGACCCTATGTCCCTTTGAATGCTTAAATCTTTAAAACTACGCAACGGATTTTGATGCGGTTTTTTTAATAGATAGAGTGATTCAAGAGGAAGGTTTACCTATACGTATACTTAATAAAACCGTGCGAAGCCAAGGCGGGTCGCTAGTAATTAAATAAAGTTCAGTTGACTTCAATTTCCTAAATATTAAATAGAGTGGTCACCAGCTTTCAAGTAGAAAAAAAGAATTCTCAAATCAAGGTTAAGAAGTTCTAAGATGACATATAAAAAAATACATTTCCAGTGTATGTTTTTGATAATCTGTTTTTGTAATCGGTTAAAAACTGTCATTTTGACACGATCCTATTGTTATGGTGTAGCGATTTATAAAGTGAAATTCGGGCCTGTATGGTAATGGAATAAAGCACTTTGACTTTGTTGCAGCCGGAGCTTTACAAGAACGAGCTGGTCCGCCAGCCGTCCACTGACAGCGGAGAGCTGGAGTTCTGCGGGAAGCTGCATTTCTCCCTCAAGTACGACCAGGAGGTGGAAGCGCTCGTGGTCAAGGTAAGAGATAGATAGATAGGTACATAGATAGATAGATAATGATTTTATTTGAACTGCAGACACACACATACAAAATACAACAATTACAAGACGACCAGCAGAACTAGATTCAAATGTGAGTTGTACCTAGCTAAATGTTTCTGGGTTTTATTTAAGTTATTGTGTCGTATCCTACCTAACTCAGTGAGACGTACGATTTTGACGTGACATAACTACGTGACAACACAGTACGTAACAATAAACAGATATAAGCTTTATTTTTGGCAAACGAAGCGCTTAGGAATAACTTCAATTTGTTTCTGTATGTACTTACCAATCATTTTTTTTTTCAATTTTTTTTAAATGTATCAGTACTGTTAAGAGCTAAATCAGAAATCAACAACTTTATTTCATTAGGATTACAAAAAAACACTTAGACAATGCAAATTTTAAATTGTACATTATCAAAATATTTAAGAAATAAAGTGTTAATTAATTTTCTCTTTGTTTTAATCTTTTGTCTACTATAAGAAGAAACAAAAAAGAAACCACTAAGCACGTGTATAACTTATGTACCTAATACATGTTCGTTATACATATAAATAATTAAATACTTACTGTTGTCGGTGTGGAACTGAGGCAGGCATTAACGTCATTGATGTAGTCATTTATGGAGTAAAATGCCTTCTTTATAAGTTATTGTTTTATGTACTGTTTAAATCTACGAATAGAGAGCTCAGTTGCTTGAGATGGAAGCTTATTATAGAAGCGCACACAATTACCCATTGATGTCACATGCATTCATTCCTCCGTCAGACCCAAAAACTTATTTATACCTTAAACGTTATATTGTTTCTAAATATATTTTAACAATATTCGGAAATATAAACATAAATTATGTAATAAGCTACCTTTAGACTGTTTGCAACCGTCTGCAGTTAGCTCAATGGTTTCAATTGTAAATACTAGTTGTCATTTTTCTATTCCTTGCTTGTAATTTTCGTTGTTAATAAAGACTTTTCAGTATGTAATAAGGTATTAAGAGAATAAGTCTCAAATGCTTACGAGTCGTATTTGATTCCTTTTGATAAGATTAATGATTGACTCTAATAAGAATGTGTAGTTTTTAGAGTGTCCTTTTCACCACAGATGCTTTAACAAGGGCGCACCAAGTTCGGCAAAATAAATACGGGCCAATAAATCATATTAAATGACAGACGTATATTGATAATTGCTACAAGATTGGGTTCAAGTGTGGGAGTACCTTGTATTTCGCGTGATTAAATACAAACATACAATATAATACTTACTCTATTTAATCAAGGTAAGTAGTTTAGGTAGAAACCGAGCGTTCCCCTGGGATCTACTTCTTCGCTCAGCTAAGAATCAACTTGTGTTTTGATACATGTACGTGATAATTAGAACTACCCTTGTGACATACTTATACTAGGCTTTTTTACAACTTATCAAAATGTATTGAGGAAAATTCATACCTATCCTATCCCTATCCCTGTTATCGAATAGCATGAAAATCAGCATTCAAATATGGACTCAAATTTGTTTATTTAATACATTTTACGGTGAATACATGAAATAGCAAAAATATTAGATATCAACAACTTTGTTTCCTTAAGTTTAAAAAATTAAGCTCTGAGACGAGTAAAATTTTAACTAAATAATTATCAAATAAAAACAAACCTTAATTGGTTTTCTCTCAAACTTTTGTGATAAAATAAAATAGCAGAAATCTTAGAACTCAACAATTATGTTTCTTAAGGTTTAAAAAATAAGCTCTTAGACAACTTAAACTATAACTAGTATAAATAATTAACAAATAAGAAGAAAAGCGTTAATTGATTTTCTCTCAAAGTTTCGTGTTTATAATATTATTAAGAATTTTGGACCAACAACAGTGGGAACACTTGGGAATAAATCTTAAAACTAAACTAAACAATAATGATACCATCGGTGGACATACCTATTTAATATTTGGTTAATGAAAATTCATTTAAACAGACTTCAATTAAGACCTGATGGACATTGTTCGCTTAATTAGTTGCTTAAAATAACTAGTTGAGCTTTATATTTCACTTTATAGAACTTAGTTCATCTGATATTAATGCACTAGAAATTAATTTCGAGGTAAGTTTAAATTATGATGGTTTGAAAAAGCAAGACAGGCTAAACCACCTTGAACACAGATAAAAACTCACAGATAAAAAGTTTTTAATTTACCTCAAAATTGTAAAAGTTTACTCCAATTGTACCGACAGATTGTAAAAGTTGTACTACCCACGCACGCAATTCAGAGGATCTATGCTGAGGTCACTGACCTGACATGACCTGAGTCAAGTACCCTCTTGACCTTTCAATAACTCAAACACATTTAATAAGGTGCCAGCGAAAAAGTGCTGCGCCTCCTAAAACCAAATTCGTGTTTTATTACAGTATTGTTGTAACTCACTTATGAGAAAGTTAAGTAAACAGGTAAAGTTGAAAAAGATAAGTAAAAACAGGTAAGATTCATAATTCTGTTTGGAAGCTATTTACTGTTACTAAATAGGATGCCGCGTAACTGTTTTTTATAACGCCAGTCATTTATAGGATATAGGATTAAGCAAAGAGGGGGGTTTTGTAACCAGAGATTTCAGACTGCGATGATGATAATTATGCATTTGCAAGGATTTATAAGGATTTATTCGAAAAATGTTCTTAAAGTTTCATTGCCATGTTTATGCACAGTTTAGTTCCCCATGTTTTAATATTTCAGTAACTCAGTTATGAAAAAGTAAAGTAAATTAGAAAAATCTAGAATTCTGTTATTTCCAGTTTGTAAAAACACCAGTCATTTATAGGAAGAAGTCAAATCGGTTTTTTTGGCATCATGGATTTATAAAATTATAGAATATTCTTCAAAGTTTCATTGTCGTCCCCATGTTTTATTACAGAATTTGTGAATTCAGATATGAAAAAGTTAATAAAAAGTCAATTTCTTATTTTATAGTTGTTTTAAAAACACCTATCATTCATATGCATAAGCAAAAGATGGGAGATGTTTAATATTTTCAGAAAACAATAATGATTATAATGTTTTTGGCATAAGTTTCTAGAATTTTCTAGTTACCTTGCCGTCCCTAATGCTATATGTAATACCCAATCGTATCACGTTGCTAATGTTTAGTCACGGGACGTAGCAAATGACATTGACATAGCCCAAGGTTTTGAAGAGGGCTCTTACTAAACCTATTGTTCGTAAACCTTAGACCTTTCTCTTAAATCTATTCTACTTTTCAATAGCCCTTCCAACTCAAGCACTGTCGCATAAAACCTTTTCTTGAGGAATTAAGTACCTACCTACCGATCTTGTTTTAACGAATAAAACTTCACATACTCAAAATCCTTCCTTCACTATCACTACATAGTATAAAACAATGTCGCTTTTATTGTCCCCATTTCCCTATGTCCATTTGACTGCTTAAATCTTTATAACTACGCAACGGATTTTGATGCGGTTTTTTAATAGATAGAGTGATTCAAGAGGAAGGTTTATACGTATAATAAAACCATTCAAAGCTGGGGCGGGTCACTAGTAATATTAAGGCGATATCAGACGGTTCACTCGAGAGAACATTCACACGAGTGAAAGATGCCGAATGAAAAAATCTGACATCGTCGGATCGGTTCATTAGTGAATTCATTCGGCACTCTTGTTTCATTTGGTGTTCAGACGAATCATTTCGAGTGAAAGATGCCCAATGAAAGACAAAGATGAACGAAAAGTGAACCGTCTGATATCGCCTTTATAAATGCGAAAGTTTGTATAGAATTTTGTTCCTCTTTCACGCAAAAAATACTGAACGGATCTGGAATTTGAGTAGACGTAGTTCTAGCCCCGGAATAACATACAGCTACTTTTCATCTTATAAATCAGTTCCCATGGAATAGAAATAGCCTTGAGACGTTTCCATAGAAACAATGATGAAACAATGCAGATGCTTGTAATATATAAACGTGCTTTCTTTCAATACAAATAAACTAGATAGAGAATTATTTAACTTATAGCCATTTGAGCCATTTGAGCCATTTGAGCCTGGGTGATTCTGGATGATTTATCTTTGTTATGTATTGTACTAAGTATATCAGTCATCTATTTACCCATAACACAAGCTCTGCTTAGCTTGGGGTATCCTACTAACTCAGACCTTAAAAACTCGAAAAATATAAACCTTATCTTATTGTAATAAGTAACTCCGTGAATCAGAGCATGTGTTTTAAGAAGGACATTGACCTTGCGGCTGTTTTCTCTGACTTGGAAATCTCGTTTTCATTTTCTTCTTACGGCTTCATTACACATTATTTTGACAGGAAAAGCGAATGTTTATTGCGTACGATATTGGGTAATTTACCCAGTTTATTTAAGCGTCGATACTTACCTATATCGAATCCTTCTTCCTACCTATATAAAAATGAGAAAGTCTGTGTGAATGTTTGTTACTACGTATTTCCGTAAATACTTTACTTCATTATCTTCATCAACGTATACAAGACCACTGCTGGACATAGGCCTCCCCTAATGAGCTCAATAGCGCCCTGTCTTCAGTTTGACTTGTTTTGGTGAAATTTTGGTATGCCGATGGTTTAAGTTCTAGAATATAGGTTAATCTAATTTTGAAAAATTAACCTTACGTTAGGCTAAGTTTGTAAAAAATGTTGGTAAGGCTTCAATGGAAAATTATTATTTATTGGTTTGATTCAGTCAAAATTAAAAAATAAAATAAATAAATTAAAAAGTAGTAATTATCATTATTTTAATTAAGTAATTGAGTTAAATTCAGACGGTCAAGACTCTAGACCGTCTGCAGACGGTCTAGAGTCTTGACCGTCTGAATTTAACTCAATTGTTTCAATTGTGTATACCAGGGGCCGAATTCCACTAATTTCAAAAAAAGGTCTCAAAATGCCACTCTATCAAGCAAGACGATTAAAACGACGTTTGTGCATTTGGTATTTGTTCTACTAATTTTTGCGCTTGAAGAGACTTTCATAATTAGAATGTCAAATTGGTAGTCATAAACGTAATCGTCATATCTATGAATGAACCTCAAAAAGTTTGTGCTAGTAGAATACCAAAAAGAGTTTAACACTGTCATTTTTACACGAAACTATTAAAATGGTAAAGCGATTTATTTAGTGGTATTCGGGCCCCGGTTATTTTATTTACATTCCTTGTTAATGAAAATTGTATAAATATTATATTATAGAATTAATCCCAAGTCTTTGCCCAATAGATTTTCGAGGCTCGTGACCTGCCCATCAAAGATGTGACCGGAAGCAGTGACCCTTACATCAAGGTCTTCCTCCTGCCTGATCGGAAGAAGAAGTTCCAGACGAAGGTGCATCGGAAGAACCTCAATCCGGTCTTCAATGAAACGTTTCTATTCAGGTCAGTAACAAATCATCATCATTATCATCAGCCTATATTAGCCCACTGCTGGACATAGGCCTCCCCTAATGAGCGCCATAGTGCCCTGTCTTTAGCTTGACGCATCCAGCATCTGCCAGCAGTCTTTCGCAGATCATCCCACCTGGCCGGAGGGCATCCTACACTACGTTTATCAAGTCGCGGTCTCCACTCAAGAACACGTTTACCCCAAAAGTTGTCGGTTCTTCGCGAGATACGGCCGGCCCACTGCCACTTCAGCTTGCTAATTCTTTGAGCTATGTTGATAACTTTGGTTCTCTGTCGGATGTATTCATTACGAATCCTATCCTTCAGAGAAACTCCGATTATAGCTCTTTCCATAGCTCGCTGAGCGACTTTGAACAGCAACAGTAACAAATAAATCGGACTAAATCTCGTTAATCGTCGGATTCGCGCATGAGGGTTCCTTGCAAAAGCCGCAAAAAATCATATTTGTTGTATTGGAGCATCCCGTAAATGTTTATTTTGTTTTGTTTATATTATTTGTTGTTTTAGCGGCAACAGAAATACAATACAATAATTTTACGTACATATAACTACATAGTATAAAACAAAGTTGCTTTCTCTGTCCATATGTCCCTATGCTTAAATCTTTAAAAGTAATAGTCTAGAGGTACTTGGTCCTGATTGTTTTATATCCTACGTAATATAGTAAGGTTGAATAAATCTGGTACCTACTGCGTATTATTTGAAACCTTCTTTATTATTAATATTTGGGTAATTATAGATCTTGAATTATTAAAGGCCTAGAGTAGTCATAGTAGATTAGTACATTATTAATAACGAAAATTACAAACAAGGAATAGAAAAATTACAACTAGTATATACAATTGAAACCATTGAGCTAACTGCAGATGGTTGCAAACAGTCTAAAAGTAGCTCAATTGATCCATGTCAATACCATTTTTCGCGTCCCCAAAACACTGGCTGAATTACCACGCTGTATGGCAATGCTGATGCGCTGAGCCAGATACTCACCAGCTCTCGTGGGCCAAATTCTACTAATGTCAAAACAAAGGTCTCAATAGTCCCATTCAATCAAGATGATTAAAATAACGTTTGGCATTTGGTATTCTACTATTTTTTGCGCTTGAAGAAACTTTCATTACTTATTAGAATGTCAAATTGGTAGTCATAAACGTTATCGTCACAGCTATGAATGAACCTCAAAAAGTTCGTGCTAGTAGAATGCCAAAAAGAGTTCAACATTGTCATTTTGCCACGATACTATTTAAATGGTGAAGCGATTTATTTAGTGGAATTTGGGCCCGAGTCACACGTTGCATCGACCAGACGCTCAGATAATTTTTAAAGGTTAGTTTTGTGGTCCAGATCTGGTTTAAAATAAATAAATGATGCTGGACGGACAATCCACACAGCATCATCTTGCCATACAGAGCTTGTGTTATGGGTACTTGATTACGGATTTATCGGATATTCAGTCTATGCTCTATTTGTGATGAATTCCACTTAATACCACATTAATGAAATTAATGAATTCCGCGGAATTCCTCGTTTTAATAATCCGTATCATTTCAATTTGAAACTTAATCCGAAGTTTCAAGTTATTATTCGAATTTTCCATAATTAATCAAAACTGACAAGCTCGGATGAAACAAATACAAACAACAGAGTTTCCAGAATTGTCTCGAAAGTTTAAACACCCTTATTGAGTTTATTTTTTTCGGCTTTTATTTATTTATTTATTTAATTCGGATTGCCATCAGCTTAAATAATTACAATAGAATTTAAAATAGATACAGAAAGCTATTAATAGGCATTCACTAATAAAATCATATTATACTATATAAGTGTGAACACAACTTTTTTTTTTTCGTCGACAATTGCGTACTTAATAAAGCAATAAAATTAAACTAAAAAAAAAAACTTTAAGTAATAAGTAAAAGTAAAACTAATCATGTGCAAAAGAAGCTGAGAGTCATGCATCGCCTTGCCTTGTGAATGCTAGTATTGAAAGGGTCAATGTCCAACATCCTGCTGAAACCATTGACAGTTCTACTTGCTCGCACTATAAATGAATTTTGTCTATAATTAGTTCCAACATGTTGGACATGCAGTAGGGGATTGTGTCTAAGCTGCTTACGCGGTACATTGAAGTCTAATTTGCCAAGAAGTTCAGGACAGTCCACATCGTTGTTTTGATAAATCATACTAGATTGTTAAATTTTTAATCACTAGGTACATAGTATAAAACAAAGTAGCTTTCTCTGGGTCCCTATGCTTAAATCTTTAAAAATACGCAACGGATTTTAATTTGTTTTTTTTTTAGATTCAAGAGGAAGGTTTATGCGTATAATAAAACCGTGCGAAGCCAGGGCGGGTCGCTAGTTTGTTATAAAAATCTAAGGGCTGGATTTAACGGCGATTTTATTGTATTTCGTTTTAATTTTTTAGATTTAATCCTTACAATAGATAGATAGATTACAGACTGGAATATAACACATCGGCTCTTTTACCCGGAATTCCCACGGGAACGGGAATTACGCGGGTGAAATCGCGGGGCGCTGCTGGTAACTAATAAAACCATAGTTTTACTTTTAAATCAGTCTAAGAAGTCTCTAAAAAGGTTTTTATCCAACAGCGTGGCTTACGAGGAACTGCGTCAGCGTTACATCCAGTTCTCGGTGTATGACTTCGACCGGTTCAGCCGACACGACCTGATCGGTCACGTGGTGCTGAAGGGTCTACTGGAGTCAGCTGATCTGGAGCAGGAGATCGAGTATACTATGAATATCCTGGCGCCGCCACAGGTTAGTACAGTAGACCTAAGTAGAATACAGTAGACCTGCCATAAGTGAGTATAGTAGACTTTAGTAGACCGCACCGCAGTAGACCTAAGTAGACTGCAGAATATCTGAGTAGACATGTTGGACTCTTGATTTAGAGTTCATTTAAGAGTATGAACTATGAACATCCGCGCACCACCATAGATTGACCAAGTAGACTGTATACAGTAAATGTCAAAAGATCTAGTATTTATTTCAATTTCACTCTGATGACCTCGAGGATCCTCCAGTAAGTGTAATGGACCTTCTTCAATAGACATAGTAGACTTCAAGTAGACATTAAGTATATCAGTCATCTAGTACCCATAACACAAGCTCTGCTTAGCTTGGGGCTAGATGATGCAGTTTGGACAGTCCGGAATTTTTATTATATTATTATTATACCTCACTAGGTTTTTGAAGACCTCAGTAAACTAACTGACATCGCAGTTGAAGAGATGGTATCTACTTGAACCTAGCACCTCCACAGGTAGGCTTTAGGTGAAGAAGATTTTGTAGACATACATAATTGACTTTACAAGGTTTTGGTAGATAAAAAGTCAGTTGATGTGGAGGAATAGTTCTAGTTTACTTTGAACATACTTGCGCCGGCTCAGTTACGTAAACCGGGGGTTCCCAATTTTATTTGGCTATGGAACCCTAATTGATCGTAATTTTTTTGGCGGAACCCTAGCTGGCTGTTTTGATAACTTAAGTGTTTACGTATTTTGAATATACAATACAATACAAAATACTTTATGTAGACTATATATGTATATTGGACTTGAGTAGACTTCAGTAGACCTAGACTTAAGGAGATCTTCATAGAGTTTTTCTTTTTTGTGTGAGTTTATCAGATAAACTCACACAAAAAAGAAAAACTCTATGAAGATATAAGATTGTTATGAGTGAGAACACTTCTGATACTGTAAAAGTGAATGAAAGTCTTTATGTTTTCTTAAACCCTACATAAAAAAACAAAAGATTTCATTCACTCCGAAGAAATGAATAAAGTTTTGTATTTTAAAGTTTAAACTTTGCGAACATTATCCAAGTTTTTCATGAAAATTTATAGTATTGTAATAGTACTTAATATTATTTCAGTTGTTTAAATTTTTACACAATGTGTTCTAAAAGCCCTCAGGACATTAACTTACATGAAACTTTGGAAATGGCGCTCGGGTGATTAGAAGTTTAAATGTTTACGAGATACATTGTATTCAAATTATTAGGATAATTGCGTTCCCAAATTAAATAAGTAATGATGGACAATTCACACAGCATCCATCATCTAGCCCCAAGCTAAGCAGAGGTTGTGTTATGGGAAATGGATGACTGATATACCATCATTATCGCTATCACTACATAGTATAAAACAAAGTCGCTACATAGTATAAAACAAAGTCGCTTTCTCTGTCCCTATGTCCCTATGTATGCTTAAATCTTTAAAACTACGCAACGGATTTTAATGCGGTTTTTTTTAATAGATAGAGTGTTCAAGAGGAAGGTTTATACGTACAATAAAATCGTGCGAAGTCGTAGCGCGTCGCTAGTGCAATACATTACATTTTCGTATAAAAATCTTTATTATTAGTTAAGCATTACATAAAAAAATGAAACATTTAAAATGATTTACAAACATATCTACATAGAAAACACTAAGAACACACAGGACAATATATCTGTAGATCAAAAAATATTTGTTTGTGTAAATATTTATTTTATACGTAATGGTAAAAAATATTTGTCTTGAGGAGGAAATCGAATCTCCGTGTGATGGCGGACCATCGTCCACTGAGCCAAAGAGGTTTTTGTAAGTTAGTTTAAGCCGTTAATTTTCCAATAAATCAAAAAATTAAACTGCCCTGAAACTCGATTACAATTCTGCTTTAGCTTATTTATTTAAGTACTCAAATTTGAAATTCCAATTCGAATGTTTGTTAGAGAAAGCACCTTGACCTACTTTTATAAATGAGAAAAATCCGAAAAGGTTGCAAACAATCCCCGCCGATCCAAAAAGTTTAGCTTAAGTTCGTAAATCAGTTTAATACTGTACAAATTGCTTCGGGGATGAACAAGATGGCTGATGATGCTTGTATAACACAGCCAATGGTGGTATCATTTAGTGTTGACAACCTTTGTTGTACAGGAAGATAAGCGTTCGATTCCCGTCTTAGGACAAATATTTATCATCGTCATCATCATCAAGCAATACTAGTCCACTGCTGGACATAGGCCTCCTCTATCATCATTGGATTAGTATTGCCAAATGTTTATACGATCTTGAAATTTTTGTTTTAGATAGTCTGGGTGTTTTCTATGTGTAAAATATAAATAGATTTTTGTAATATTTGTATTAAATAGTCTGGGTGTTTTCTATGTCTAAAATATAAATAGATTTTTGTAATATTTGTATTAAATTTGTTAGTTTTCTAGTAATCATAATACAAGCTCTGCTTAGCATGGGGCTAAAATGGTGCTGTGTGGATTGTCCAGCATTATTTATACATCATACTAGCAGCTCCTCGCGGCTTCGCCCGTGTGTAAATTTATTTTTTAGATGAAGAAAAATATCGGTGTAAAAGACGTTTGATTCTAGAGGGCACGTTTTGGAATAATGTCCAGCATTAATGGTAATAATAATTAATTAATAATACCTACTCAGACTCATAGATATAAACGGATTATTATTTTGTCACCAGGAGAGAAAGGACCTTGGAGAGCTGATGTTATCGCTATGCTATCTGCCCACTGCTGGACGACTGACAGTGACCGTTATCAAGGCCAGGAATCTCAAAGCTATGGACATCAACGGGTCTTCTGGTAAGAAAACAAATTAATATTTAGCACTAACAAATTTAACGTAAATTATTCTCCCCAAAAATATTCAATTTCGACAAAACTTGAACCCGCAATTTACTCGAAAATCTTTGGGCCATCCTATACGTCATACACGAGCGCCGTTAGCTCTACATACATCTGAAATTTGGAGTGTTCAGTCCTTTTAGGTGTAGGAACGAAACGAAGAAATGAATTTCGAAAATACGCATTCTAAAATGTATGTTTGGTTTTCAAAAGGGGTTACTGTGAAATATACTGTAATTCAGGAAGAATTTAACCTTACTACTCATAGTAGTAGACTGTCAAGATTTTAAATGGGTTATGAAATTAACAAACACAATTGAATCGTCATGCGAAATTCACATTAATTCCCTCAAGACCAAGTTTACGCAAAGTATAACATTTTTGCTGTTTTACACTAGACAAAAACTAGTTATGGGGAGGACTAGTGGAGGCGATTTTACCTTAGGCTACCTTGACTGGCATGTGGTCAATTTTCAATCGAAAGAAAAAATGAGATTCTCAGTTCTACTGTTTTTTATTTCTTTGATGATTTTATTTTAAAGCTGGTGCTTCTAATATTATGTAGATGATATCATACAAATTAGATCAAAATCTGCCCGTTTTTTGAGCTACCCTTAATTATATTATATTTAATGTCTTCGACTACATTGATGAAATTCTCAAGTTATTTTAAGAATTTGTAGATTTTATAACACGTCAAATGATGTAATAATAAAATGTACTGTTTCTTACAATAAGACTGGTAGCCTCTATCAACAAACATTGTTTAGTCTGCCTTTCAGTCTTCCAATTAAAAAATAAGACATGTAAACAATAGTAATTGCTTTGCCGCAATAAGACGATCGACATTGACAAATTTATTAGGCACCGTATTTAATTTATTCTAAACATTTCATTTACATTATAGGCATTGAACCGTTCGATAAGCCTTCAATTAATTATTCCAATTTGCGGTCCATTCCCTTTTGGGTCGTAAGTCTTTGAAAATAAAATAAATAAAACACTCCACATTATTTCAATTTCTATTTCATTATTGTTGACTCAAGAAATGTTATTTAAGTAATATTCCAAAACTAATATTCAATGCTGAATCTTGAGCCCACGGTACAGCCCGCTTATCTTAACATGGGTAATAATTATTTATCGGTAAGTTTATTCTGTTATAAACATTTACTATTTTCTATGTCTGACTGTTTTAACCATCTTTTTTGGTTTGTTGATTATAATTATCTGAAAGTTCGTAGCCTCATCCGCACTATTGCTTTATATGACTTAGGTACTAACTAACACGTAACTACAAACAAACAAAATAAACTACTAACTACAGTTACTATAGTATCTAATTTCGTAGTTTGACGAATTCATTATGTCTTTAAGTGGGTTAACTACGAACCTAGTGCGTGTTAAAAGAACTTTATAGTTCTTCTAACACACTAGGTTCGTTTAGGTTATACCTTGTTTGCTGGAAGAATACCAACGTTTTAACAAATTAAATTTTGAGACCAAAACGCACAGTCATAGTAAAATTAAAATTCCCTTTTTTAGTCTCAATAAAATAACCTACTCATCATCATCATTATCATCAACATAGTTCACAGCTGGACATAGGTCTCTCCTAATGAGCGCCATAGCGTCCTCCACATTTTCAGATTTTTACCTAAATTCCTACAATAATTGCTAATCCCGTAAACACGTACACAATTTAAAATAAAAGTATATAATTATCCTAACTCGTCCATGCGTTGAATTTGTATTCAGATTGCGTGCTCAGGTGAGACGTAATGGTAAAAAATAAAATTGCGATGAACCATTTATGCCAATTCCAATTCGGGTTACGACCGGCGTATCAATGGGAACGAATGTATGAGGGAATTAATTTTAGCAGATCAGTATAAGCGAATGGCATGATGAAAAAAATATAAATAACAAAGACAAACATGAAATATCTATAATAACAAAGATCCGAAGGATAGGATTGATTGACAGAGAACCAAAGTGAATGACATAGTTCAAAGAATTAGCAAGCTGACTGAAGTGGCAGTGGGCCGGCCATATCGCGCGAAGAACCAACAACCTTTGGGGTGGACGTATTCTTGAGTGGAGACCGCGAGTTGGCAAACGCACAGAATAGATAGGCAAACGTACCAACTAACCTAACTCCGGCCAGGTGGGATGACGATCTGCGAAGGATTGCTGGCAGATGCTGGATGCGTCAAGCTGAAGACAGGGCGCTATGGCGCTCATTAGGGGAGGCCTATGTCCAGCAGTGGACTAATATGGACTGAATATGACGATGATGGTAATAAAAAGATAAAAATCATAGAATAGAAACAAATGAAAACTAGTATTCAAAATTGAAACTTATTTACATTTGCACCAGTCTTCAGAGAGCAATGACGACTGTTCTATTTAGCTAGAGGTTGCTCAACTGATCCACATCAATATGGAAGCGTCCCCAAAACGCTGGTTGCATTGCCCTGCCCGAATTTACTCTTTGTGTAAGACCACTAGATAACCCTATATTGCCCGACATGCACTTGTCTAGTTTATTTAGAAGTCCGTTGAAAATTTTCGGTTTTTTCAATATTAAATCTATTCATGACAATTTTAACGCGGCTTCACCCGCAAGATAATTGATGAAAAGTGTAGTAAATTATTAGTAATCCAATGTTTTACTACCCGCCTAGTGCTACGTTTATTAAAAACTAGCAGCGCCTCGCGGTTTCACCCGCACAATGCCCGTTCCCGTGGAAATTGCGGGATAAAATGTAGCCTATGTGTGCCAGACTGTAATATATCTCTGTGCAAAATTTAATCCGTTCAGTAGTTTTTGCGTGAAACAGTTACAAACATCCATACTTACAAACTTTCGCGTTGATAATATTAAGTTAAGATTTCAGCATGATCCGTTCTAAAAATTTTTGGCGTGAAGAGATAAGAAATATCTATCCATCCTAACCCAACTTTCGTATTATAATGTTACTGTGATAGTGTGCAGGTTATTAGGTATTAAAGTCTTGCTATAAACATAATGTCGCATAAAATAAAGCCTATTATTACATAATACCATGATATTGTGAGAGTCCGGAGGGTTTTTCTTACTTGTATATTGAACTCTGTATTGATGAGCAATTGACCTTTTCTAGAAATTTGATGAATTTCGTTCGATGGATCCTCAACTTAAGCAATTAGGGAACAAGGGTTATAATATAGTATCATTACTCGCAGGAATTTCTTTTCATTATTCATGAAAGGGTAGAGAAGATTAACCCTGTTGAGGACTTCATTATGTAAGATGAGGTCATGGAAAATATTTTTATCGGTATTTCTTATATTCTCATCCATTATCAAGAGAAGTTAAGGGCGTAAAAAACTTATTATTATCTCAATTTTATTTTGGAGTTTTAAAACTTTAATTATCTTTATTTTTTTTATTATTCTCTCGACTCAAGTCTTCACACTAGTTTTGCCTGGGGCTATCTTTTTGAAGTAGCAAAACTTTTTTTCACTTCATGTTTTTTATTTGTCTTTCGGCTCAAAAGTCGTCATACAAGTTTTGCTTAGCTTGAGGCTAGCTGATGCTTTGTCTATTGTTCAGCATTATTTATTTTATTACTTTGACCAAATGGGGTGCTTACTTACGTGTGATGACTGATGAACGAAAACATTTTAACGCTTGGTTTGGGAAGCTGTCATATTATAAACAACTAGCGACCTGCCACGGTTTCACTCTTGAATCACTTTATATAATAAAAAAACGCATAAAAATTTATTGTGTAGTTTTAAAGATCTAATGATACATAGGGACAGACAGACAACGGGAAGCGACTTTGTATAAACTATAGTGAAAAAGCATGGATTTATCAACATCTTAAAATCAATTTTGTTCACAGATCCGTATGTGAAAATCTGCCTCATATGCCAAGGGAAACGCATAAAGAAGAAGAAAACGACTGTAAAGAAGAATACTCTGAGTCCAGTTTACAATGAAGCTCTTGTCTTCGACCTGCCTGCTGTCAACGTATTTGATGTGACGATGTTGGTCAAAGTTATCGACTATGACAGGTAAGACACTGATACTTAAGGTAAAGTTACTGAGAGCTGGTGCAATCGACTTTAGGGTTCCGAACCTAAAGGGTAAAATGGGACCCTATTACTAAGACTCCACTGTCCGTCAGTCGTCAGGCTGTATCTCATGAACCTTGATAGTTACACAAACACAGTAGTAGTAGTAGTTGTAGTACAGAATAGAAATCTATTGCCGCTATAAAAACGTATAAAAAATGAAAAAAAATGTTTTGTTTATTTAAGAGGGCTCCCATACTACAGACATGATTTTTTTGCCGTTTTCATACATATTTTTTTAAATTTTTTTGCTTTTCGTAAATGTGAATCGTGTTCATTACGAAATTTCGTTTCGTTTCGTTCGATCGGTATTTTAATCGGACGAAAAATGAAATGTCGTATAAAGTTGATTTGTCTTTTAATTTTGAAATTATCAAAGTACTTAGTTTTATCATTCTAAATGACACTCAAATTTAGTTTTGAAGTAAAGTTTTTAATTAGTGAAAATGTACCTAGCAGCCAGAGTCATAAAATTTGTCGTTAACGAGCTCTTTATAAGTAAGCGGAGAGTTTTATGTTAGTTACACGTTGAGTTTTGTGGCCGTATTTTGCAACCGCGGATGAAAATAACAAGAGCAAGGCTTCTAGTATCGACAGGATTTGTGACGCCATTGTGGTTCAGAGATGAAAAAACAAAAGACAATAGCGTCAGCTTTTAGTAATTTACTTATTATATGTTATATGTATAATGGTTGTATATCGTACCGATTGAAGTTTGTGGGCAATAAAATTTTTGGTATCAGTTCTGAATATTTGATTCTTTGATTTTGAATCCCTGAAGGTCAATGACCGATATCGGTTTTCTCTTAGTTTTCCAATATTGGTTCTTGTTATTGAAATTCTTAGAAGAATCCTCATAAAATTATGATATCTATTTGATTATTAGATATTATTTTACCTAAAAGTAGGTTGCGCTCCATCGAAGCCACGTTTTCTTTTGTTAAGTTAGTGAGAACCAAAAACTACAAAATTAATTAAACTTAAAATTTTTGTTTTATCGACAAGTAATATAACTCTGTATTATGTATCTAATCTACATATATAAAAGTCTATCTTCTATATATAAAAGAAAGTCGTGTTTGTTACAACACTTATAACTCGAGAACGGTTGGACCGATTTTTATGATTTTTGTGTTTTTGGATTTGTCTTCGTCGGGAATAGCATATTATGTACAAAAATATGATATTTGACAAATAAATAAATTTCCCCGCGGGCGACGCTGCGGGGCGCAGCTAGTATTTTACTATATTTTAATATAATCCTGAACGATCCACACAGCATCATCTAGCCCCGAAGCAGAGTTTGTTTTATGCATACTAGATAGCTGATATACTTAATCCAACACAACATAGATATTTATCCACCATTTTCCACAGGATTGGTCCAAACGAGCTGATCGGCTGCACTGCAATAGGGTCCACGCTCATCGGAATGGGTCGCGACCACTGGCTGGAGATGATAGACAACCCTCGGAAACCAGTGGCTCAGTGGTACCCCCTCAACAAGAGTCCCCCCTCGAACATAGCGCTGCCCACTGCTGATCAGAACACTGGGGGTCTGAGCTGTTTAAATGGAAGGTAGGTTGACTTGGTATTTTTTAAATCGGTATAAAAGATCTGGCTAGAATCGACCGTCATCGGTGGACGATCGTCGAAAATTAGTGGCTTGAAAATCATCACTAGAGGAGGTACTTTCTTAATAAGTAAAACCAGTTTTGACCCTTTGCTAAAACTATGGATGCGTCTTTTTTTACATAAAAGTATGATGAAGATATCGCCTGTGAACGTTCAAGTGACATCACAAGACTTTCAGTTTTGTCATTTTCTGTTGTGAGTGTTTGTCATGATTGACAAAAAAAAATACGTGTCCATTATTTCTTAAAAATTTATCTAAGGCGGTCTAAATGGAAAAATATTTTACTCAGGAAAATATCCTGTTGATCTGGTATTCTAATGTCTGTATGAAACTGGTAGAAACGCTGAAGAGATGCGTTAGAGTTTCAAAAATATAAGAGAAACATTAAGAAACACTGTGCCAAATTTGACTGATTAATTTCATCATTAAAACAACCTCGGGATTTGGGCATATCTGACTTTTTTCAGGGAAAAGCTTAATCGTTATCGATAACGAAAAAGGGATTAAGCTTTTTAGTCAGAATAAAATTAATACCAATTTAAAAAGTAAAGCTAAGACATTGTTAAAAATCAGCTTCGAACAGTTCGTAAACTAATATCAACAGATATAAGAGCATTCATAAACCAGTTAATGTTATAATCTTAATTAACAACAAAATGTACAACAAAGGAAAAGAAAAATTGAAATCATTGAGCTAACTGCAGATGGTTGCAAACAGTCTAAAGGTCAGTTGATTATATAAGAACCAACAACTCGAAAATCAATAAAGCTTTCCCGAACCCGAAATTCAAATCGGAGCAAACAACCTCCGACTATCGTTTCTCAAGTATCATTGTCTACCTTCAAAGACTTACATTGTTCGACTTTGTTGATCTTAGAGACTCTTCCGCAAAGATCGACCCAGGATGCTCAACAATGACCTTAAGAGAAATGTAACTCTCGAAAAGGAATGAATTTGTGAAACCTTATTTCAATGAACTGGTAATTTTTGAAGGTCACATCAATTTTAAGATATTTAGGTATTAAAGATTGAAGAAAGAAGATTGCTTGCAAGCAAAACATTTAAACATAAAACATTGCTATCTTCAGCTAGATTTTTTTTTCGCTATGCTGGTATTTTTTTGTTTAAATTAGGGATGCTCCGTAACCCTCTTCGTTTTAAGTAGTCGTTTTTTACACTCTGTTTATGACTGTCAGTATTGAATAGCGGATCATCCATCCGAAATAAATATACATGTTTGCGAGAAATACCTAAACTACTACGTTTTTAATTCCTGTCTGCTCGTATTGTACTCTTTAAGTCCTTTATTATTCTCCACAGTTGCGGTCTGTTTTTCTCGCTTTTGATTTCCACTTGGAGGAGATCTGAAGACCTTAAAACCTTTTGAAAGACATCAAAGAATTCTGTATATTATAAATTCAGATGTCTTTGTGTGGTGTGTGTATTGTTGCACACATATCCATCCATAAAAGTTGCCAATTAATACATTTTTTCATTTTGTTTTATTTTATATTCGTAATCTAAATGCAGCCAATGATCAGAAATATGGTAGGAAATATGATGCTCTCTTGAGTTCAATATAATGAATTGCCCAACAGCTGATCTTTGCTACTTAAGTTCCAATAATCGACGTCGAAACTTTTTTCCTTCACAGATGAAGTGACCGAGTTCGAACGACTGAAGATAAAACAACATGGCGTCAAAATTATGATGGATTTTGATTAACGCAACTGGCACAAGGTAGAGGCTAGATCTCATGATGCCAAATTTAATAAATGTGATTAGTTGACGGTTGTATGTCCATTTACTGTAGAAGAAACATATATAATCAATGTAGATTATTACGTAGGTCATTAGGAGTTGAAAGTAGGGGAATGAATTTATCCCATAGTTCTGGTTGTTTGCTTAGTTGGTGTATCATTTTGGAAGTAGAATTATGTACTTGTGGTATTCGCGTAACCATTTTTATACTTTCCTATATGTGGACCCTTTTCCTTTTCTATGTCATGTACACTGTTACTATATTTATATCTTATACGCACACTTCAATTTCAAGACTTGATCACGTCATGTACATAACTTTATATATTACTATACTTAAATTGATGTTGTATAGTTGTTGTCTATAGCGATTAGTTTTAGTAAAAGTTTAAAAATGTTCATAACTCATATCATGTAGTTTTACATACTTGAAGATGCAAAAATATGTCTCAATCAATAGGTACAATGCAGTTACTATTGTACGAATTCTATTACAAAAATTCAATGTGTCAATGTTAAATATACTTCTTATATTATTATATACTTAATCCGTAACTATAAATTAAGATTTCTGTAGCGATATATATGAAGTGTTGTAGTAAAGAGCTTAGTCAGGTACTATCAAACATCTGTGCGGCGTTTACTTTGCAAAATATATATTTATTCTATATCTACAGTTTAAGAAATATTTTGGACATAAATATTTTAAATTTCAAATCTTATTATGACGAATGTTGTGAACATTCTTAAGTTAAAAACATTATTGGACAATAATGTAGATGGGATTATTCCTATTTTTCAGTGCACAATATATTTAATATTTTTTAATCACATAATACTCGTAATTGTTAAAATATTGTATGTTATGATCTTTGTAAGATAAAAAAAACGAAGCTTTAAATCGTGTTTAAATATAAATGTTATGTATTAAATATATTATATGATATGATGTATACTTGAATGAATATAACTTTTATAAATCGATTGACATTCTGCAACAGACCCAAATTCAAAAGGTTAAAAAAAATCACCTAACCGCGGCTCCACATTTGTGCCGTGAATTAACGCGCGAATTCTCGCCGTGAATTCACGGCACAAGTTGTACCCTCCACATTCACGGAATGCTCACAATCGTTCGTGAAACCCGCCGCGAAATGGACGTATGTAGGAGCTGCTGCTGCGATAACTTTGCTGTAGCTTTGTTTGCTGTGGCAACATATCACTACTTAAACGTCCAAAACAAGAAAGTTTTTGGATAAAATGTAGCCTAAGTCAGACTATAATCTATCTCTGTGCCAAATTTCATCCAGGTCCGTGCAGCCGTTCTGGCGTGATTGAGCAACAAACATCCATCTATCAATCCATCAACATAAATTTTCACATTTATAATACTAGTGGCCCACCCCGTCTTCGCACAAGTAAATCATAAGTAGCCTATGTGCTATTCCAGACTATACCTATGCGCTATCTATCTCACTTCCAAATTACATCCCGATCCGTTCAGCCGATCTGGCGTGATTGAGTAACAAACATCTGAGCTTCCTAAATGTGATTACACCCTTCCGATTAAGGAGCCGATGTAGATTTAGAGCGTCGGAAGCCATTCTTCTTCCTAAATCGGATGCTACCTTCCTAAATGCTATTAAATTATTCTGAATTTAGGAACGACTAAATTTAGTCTCAGATATTTCGGAAGGTTTAATACCCCTTTAAACGATCAAGGTATGTTTGTTGTTCACGCTCGACTCCATAGCGCGCGCGCAGCGATTGCACACGTCAGTACGCCCTTGTAGTCTGGAGTAAACTGGCACGGGGCCGTGAATGTGGATGTGTACGCGTGAACGCCGCGCGAAAGGGGCGCGAACCCTTTGTCGCGGGATAAAATACCGACACTGATCGGGGAACAGGCGTGAAATCGCGTGAACCCCGCGAAAACCATCCACATTTACGTTCACGCCTGTTAACGGAGCTTCACGGCACAAATGTGGAGCCGCGGTAAAAGGATTTATATTTTAAACAATATCAAAATTTAAAAACTTTTGCTTGCGGAAATCCCTAACTCAGTCCAAAAATATCTTCTGCTAAGTGGAGTCTTAGATTTTTTTGAAACAAAAATCTTACTACATTCTACATCAGCTTTACTATCCATTTCCAAAAACTATTTTAAGGTACAAATTATAATTGCGCATGGGATGATTATGGATTATACTTAAGAAGGTTTATGTATCTATCTATATTTTTATTTAGAATTAAAATAGTATAAATACTCATTAAACACATAAGGAAGCATGCGTACATTTAACCTTTTACACCCATATCTTGCAAACGGAAATTATGACTCATATTTGAGCAATATAATATCATTTTCTACATATCGATATGCCCCAAGACGAAATTATTACAATTCGTATTTGAAACATAATATTAAAATACCATAATATACGTGGAACAATGGCTGTTACAAGTAAAAATGATCATGAAATCACTATTTTTAATAAAGATCGAATATTTTCCCATTAAATATATCTACTTTCTCTGAGACAGAGGTATTTTATGTCAAGTACGAATCGCGTTGCTAGTTCGAGAGTTAATATTTTTGTATGGAAGTAAGCTATTTGTCATTAGTCTTTGTATAATAAGCTGTACTTGTAGTTATAATAAGTAAGTTGATGTAAAACTGATTAATGAATAAAATGTTGACTTTTATAAAATTTGTGTTTTATTCCATTTATAGGAGCACCTCATGTAATAACTGTAATAACAATATAAATACTGATCAATAATATTAAACAATATTAATAAAAACATGAAATGTTATTTTAAGGAATATAAGGAAGATATAATTCTTACTCACATTTTAAAAGTTTATAAACTGATTTGCATCCAAAGTCTGTTTGACAATTTAGGGTTTTGTTTGGACCTGGTTAAATAATGAAAAATATGAAGAAAATTAACGCTCAGGTATTATTCAAATAAAATCAAGGTTATCGACGTAGTAGATCAAAGAATAAGCAAGGTTAAGTGGCAGTCGCCATATTGGCCATATCTCGCGAAGAACCGACAACCGTGTTGGGGTGAACGTGTTCTTGAGTGGATACCGCGATTCAACACAAACTTAGAGTAGGACGCCCAAAGTGAGTTGCAAAAATTATCCTTACTTCCATACTAATATTAAAAATCAGCAAAAGTTTGTGTGGATGTGTGGATTAATGAATGAATGGATGGATGTTTGTTCCTGTTTCCCGAAAAAATATCTAAACTGATCGAATTGGGCTGAAATTTGGAAAAGACGTAGTTCTAGCCCGGAATAACACATCAGCTCTCAAGGGATAGAAATAGCCTTGAGACGTTTCCATAGCAAACAACGCGTGCGAAGCTGCAGGCAAAGGTTAGTCAGTATATAATTTGAAACAAATTGTCAAAAATATTCTTTGTCAAACAAAAGCTTAATATAAACACGATAGGATTCGTAATGAAAACATCCGACAGAGAACCAAAGTTATCGACATAGCTCAAAGAATTAGCTAGCTGAAGGGGCAGTGGGCTGGCCATATCTCGCGAAGAACCGACAACCGTTGGTCATGTTCTTGAGTGGAGACCGCGACTTGGCAAACTTCCTCCGGCCAGGTGAGATGACATCTGCGGAAGACTGCTGGCAGATGATAGATGCGGCAAGCTAAAGACAGGGCGCTATGGCGCTCATTAGGGGAGGCCTATGTCCAGCTGTGAACTAATTAGGCTGATGATGGTGATGATGAACCACGATGGAAGTCAGATAGCTGATCGCATTATAGGTACTTTAGGGTACTAACTAAGCAATTTCGTTCCATGAGTTCCAATGATGGCGCATGTTGACATTGTTAGCGCTAAGTGCTCGCCACATCCCGAAGCTCTTGATAGATTAGATGCCACGTGGATACCTTGAGCACTCAGGGACTCAGACATTTCAAGCTAATAGGCAGGATCTAATCACAGTTTATGGGTTTTGCCTGTTATGGTGAAAATACACGACGATACTAGACACCAGACACTAAGTGTAGTGTATACATCGAATGTCTGTGTGTGTACATCGCGGCGACACTTAGTTGCAGATGTAATGACAGTGATGTTTTTCAGGTCGACACTTGTGTCGACATTTATGTCGAGTGAATTTCGATACTAGTGTCGACCTGACATATGACACCGGTATTACATCTGCAACTAAGTGTCGCGGCGATGTACACACACAGACATTCGGTGTATACACTTAGTGTCTGGTGTCGTCGTGTATTTTCACGATTAGTAAAAGTTTACGCGGATGAGGAACTTTAGTGATACACCGTATAATTTTTAGGGTTCCGTACCCAAAGGGTTAAATAGAACCCTAGGACTAAGACTCCGCTGTCCATCTGTGACCATGCAATCAGATTGTTGAAATTTTCACAGTTGATATTTTGGCAGTCAATGTATTTTTGTTGCCGCTACAACAAAAGATACTAAAAAACAGAATAATATAAATATTTAGGGGGCTCCTATTGCTCATCAAAAATGCAGCTTTTATATCTGCATTTTTGGATCAGGATATATAATCAGGAATAAAAAATGTGAAATATGTATGTGAAGTAATAAAGTTACTCTAAAAAATTTATAGTTATAATCCTTCTGGATAGTCCAGGGACCTCATGAATAACCTTTATTAACAACGAAAACAAAACAGAACTTGTATTTACAAATTGAAACAATTGAGTCAACTACAGACAATTTTGTAAATAAACTTTCTTCGCATAGATCCCACTTCCGACAAGGTAACCCAGATTTCTACCTGAAACATGCTTCTCAATTTCTCAAAGAGGCCTTAGTTATTCGAAACCAGCTTTCAAGTTCTATCCTAAAAGTAGGATCTTTGGCCTAAATAAAGAAGACTATTCGTGTCCTCGTTTGAGATCGCCTCGTTAGCCGCTGGGTCTGGTGACAAAGAGTTCATTTAGGTACGTACTTGACTAACGGAACAGGCAGGCTAAAGTTTTTACGAATATAGTTTTCGTGAGGTAACATTTAGTTTCTGGAAGCAGTTCAATGGTTCAAGGTTTTCTTTGAAATCAGAAGTTTACCAAATGATAAGCCCCATTTCTTTTTATAGATAACTAGCGACCCACCCCAGCTTCGCACGGTTTTATTAATTAACTACAAACCGTACTCATAAACCTTTTACCTTACTTATAAACCTTCCTCTTGATCTCTTTTTAAAATCAATCTGTCACTGTAGTGTTCACGTTTGAACGGCTTCTAAATTACTGGAATAATGTAGACGATAACGAATACAGTTCAGCAGACTGGAATAATGTAAACCGGCTTTTAGGTTTATGTGACTGCCCAAAGTCTTAAATCCACGCGTACGAAGTCGCGGGCACATCTAGTCAATAATATCGCCCGACCACACAGACCTTGTTATCAAAATAACAATATCAAAAAATCCTTTTCTACATCAAAGTTCAAACAAACACTAGCTAGCTAGCATAACAAGTACAAGAAACGAACTGGAATTTAATAAAATAGCTTCATAAAGAGTAAATAATATTTTCTGTATAAAACGCTAGTTAGCAATAAGTCGAGCACATTTTTGTCCTGCCCTAGGCGACGTCATTACAAGCGCAGCCCTGAAGGTTTCTTGTTAGTCGTAATGGGAAAAGTTGAGGAAACTTGCTAAGTGCGAGGTGGCACGGTTACGACGGGTTCCGTACGTATATGCTTTACGATGTAGTGGGAGAAAAATATGTATCAGGTCTAATAGTAAAGTAAAAAAATCATTTATTGCCTGATAAAGACTTTAAATAATAAGTTGACTAACTATTAACCTGCATGCATAGGTAAACAAAATACTACAAATAACTAAGTATCCTAAACTGCCTACATAAATCTGCACATCTACATACATCTAATATTATACAGGTTCAATTTTTTTCAGGCAATAGGGGTAAACTCAGCGTAATGCCTGTGTTATAACTACGCTAGATGCTAGAGAAAGAACGGTGACAAAAATACTAGCATTTTACAAGAATGAAACCAAACGTCATTCGAATGTGCTATAGGTTAAGGTATCTTCTCTTAATAAATATTAAGTATTAAATTGATTTTGTCTTAAGAATTCAATTGTATATTCGATAAACGGAATTGGGATGCACGGTTTTTTGATAATTCGATATTGTGATGCACCAACTATGGTGCATCACAATATCGAATTATCAAAAGGAAGGAAAGCCCATTTGTCTTGTGCAATAAACTGAAACTCGATATGACTGTTCGATACTACGCTAGTGCGTTGCGTCACACTCGACTTAAAGGGGTAAAACTGTATTATGTACAATATTTTTTAGCTTATAGCTGTTATAGTATAGATATTCTCTGTGGCTTTCCATGCATTTTTCTGGGAAACAGCAACCAATACATGTATGAAAAATCACTTAACAAGGTACTTGATTTTCTCTCCAGCCTCTCATGGGGGCACGACGGGGGCCTCGAAGCTGGGCTTCATTACCCCGGAATGAAATCGAAAGGTTTCGACCCCTCGGTCCTTGGGTTCATGCAAGTAATGTATTTTTTTGCCTTGTCTTTTTTTATAGCCCAGCACTTGTTTTTATGTGGTTCTGGTTTTTTTTAATAGCCCAAAGATTCATTTATACACGAATGCTCAATTCGTGTTGGTTTGGCGTAAAGGGAATTTGTGTTATATAACCTGGAACAAATGTACGTACATACACTTGAAAGGTATCTTTATTAACCCTAAAAATGTACGTCTCGCCCAAGACTCTCACTCTACCTCATAAAATGTGGGTGTCCACTAAAAAATATCTTTACAAACAACAAGCGAAAATTGATAACTTCCTTTTTTGACCTCGGTTACAAAATCAGTCAAGCATGCACTACATAACGCTCCATTTGAGCCCAAATTTATTGCGATGGGCTATTTTATTTCGAACGGCTATTACAAGGTCGATGGCTCCTTTCTGCCTAGGGCTTGTGACTGGTTTCACCCGTAAAAGGAAAAAAGATAAGGAATTATAGAAAGGAATGATATCATTTTGATGTTGATACTTTGACTACTTCTAGCAGCAAACTCAAAGGATAAAGAAATCATATAATTATATTTCTTAAACACGATTACTGAATAGTTAAAAAGTTTTACGTCTATTGAGTCCGCAATTCAAAAACTAGCCTAGCAGGTCCAGAAAAAGAAATCACATAGCAAACAAAAAAAAAGGTCAAATTAAGAACCTCCTTTTATTGAAGTCGTTATAAAAACAGCCTAGGCAACCGTTATTAAAATTAAATACTGTTGTTATAAAAATATTTTATTTTATACAAACTGAAACAAATTTCACAGAGATGGATATCTGATAGGTTCGCTAGGGGAGATACTTGTTAACATAGTTTAAAAATATAAATGTACCTAAATTTATTACATGATCAAATAAAATCTACCTTCGAAATGAAAGCAGTATTCCCACAACGCAACAGTCCTTACGAGAGTATTACATAATCATAGGAGTATTTTTCCAATAACATGATTAATAATAAATTTAGGTCCAATAATACCACATCAAGGGATGATACTTGGTTCATAATAGAAAGATATGGTGTATGTATACCTACTTGAGATGGGGCACAATTATTTATTAATATTTATATTCTTTGAGAAAGTTACAAAGTCCCAGTTATGATAAACAAAGCAAGGTACATAAAATAACAGTTATTATGATAGACAAAGTTAAATTGAATATCAGTTATGAAAGACAACCAACAGAGAACCAAAGTTATCGACATAGCTCAAAGAATTAGCAAGCTGAAGCGGCTGTGGGCTGGCCATATCTCGCGAAGAACTGACAACCGTTGGGGTAGACGTGTTCTTGAGTGGAGACCGCGACTTGACAAACGTAGTGTAGGACGCCCTCCAGCCAGGTGGGATGACGATCTACGAAAGTCTAGGAGGCCTATGTCCAGCAGTCGACTAATATGGGCTGATGATGATGATGACGAAAGACAAAGTTACATAAAGTACCTACTTATCTTAAAATCTGAACACACATGTAAAAGTTTTTCCATTTACAATTTATTGTTATTCTAATTCCCCGAACATATGTTGTTTTATTGTAAAGGGAACAGGAGAAATATGAAAAGTTTTCATATAAAATAAATATTACGGTGTTCATTGGATTAAGAGTTGGGCCACAAGACACGAGTGTTATATTGAAAAAAAAAATAATGATATTTTTAACAATAGAAACGAATTGAAACTATTACGTATCATTAAAATATTTGTGCTAACTGCAGACGGTTGCAAACAGTCTTGAGGTAGCTCATCTGATACATTTCAATACCAGTCGGAAGTGTTCCTCGGGTTACGCGTCGCATCGAACAGATGCTCAGATATTTTTTTAAACCCGGAGAGCCTCGGTACCCCATGGACCTAGGGTCTCGCTCGACTCCAAGAGGGGAGCAAATGCGTAGGTTCGTAGTTTGATATATCTTATTGACCTTGTTGTGTATTATATTATTGTTTTTATAAATATATATATCTTAACATGAACTATAACTGAATCACTTAAAATTTTCAACAATTTGCATAAACTTACAGCTAGGTTTTTACAATAGGGCCTTTTTTATATAACGTACATGAAGTATGCATTTTATAAATGCTGTATTCAAAGTTTCCATTTACATGAATTACTAAAAAGTCGCTTTTGTCTGAATTTTAGTGTTTTTCTGCATTTCGACGCCCGCACACCGCCGCCGCGCCGCCGCTCCGTGCCGCCTCGACGCGTTTTAAAACGCTTTAGCAGTCTCGGATTTCATAGCCACAAAGTATCAAGTGCGTAGCAACAAGACGATTTCTTTGTGACCATAATGAAAGAAGCTAGGTATCCAGTTTCTAACAATACAAGCTGATCCAATGTTGATTTCTGAAGTAGGTAGCTACTAGGTTCTTCCCGCTGTTTCGTTCTTTTTTTAGACACCAGTATAATAAGGAATTGAAACATGACAAACAAACAGATCGACAGAAGATTTTCTCCAAATTAATCTTCTTAGAAATTCTTTTTACATTGCCTTTCCTATCTTTCCGGCCTCTTATTATTGTAACACATTAGGCACACACAGTAACACATCAGTTTTTATCTGTATTTTTCTAAGTACATGTGTTTATTGCCCCTTTTACTAGTATCTTATGTTCACAAAAGGCAAGTTTAAAAAAAAATATTTTCTTTACGATTATTTCTTCTTTCGATGAAGTGCGAATTAGACATTGGACATTAGATTGAAGCGAAGAGGAATTAACACCTATATTATATAACTATTCATAGTTTCAAATTTGACTAGTCCAAGCTCATTTTGTCAAGAAATATAAAGAAATATGTTATTGATTTCTGATTTCAGTACTGTTTCAGTACTTGCTTGCTTAAGCAAGTACTTCTAATTCACGCCAAGATTTTCACTCCGAGGTTCCGACCTACGCAACCACGGATCTAAATTTAGCTGCTTATCGAATGCCCTTCAAAAACGCTGGAACTGGGTCACCCGGGTGCAGGGCGGTGGTCGTTGATATTGAACTTCGAAGGGCTTCTACAGCCGAGGGGAAGGGGGTACGCAATTGATTGCTGTCGGCGTAGCGTTTTGCTGTCATTAATTGGTTTATTTCTTACAGGGCTTCTAGAGCTAAGGGGAAGGGGATATGCGCAATTGATTGCTGGTGGCGTAGCGTTTTTGCTGTCTTTAATTTTATATTCCTTACAGGGATTGTAGAGCCAAGGAAAAGGGTACGCAGTTGATTGCTGTCGGCGTAGTGTTTTTGCTCTCATTAATTGTATATTCCTTACAGGGATTCTAGAGCCAAGGAGAAGGGGTGGTACGCAATTGATTGCTGTCAGCGTAGCGTTTTTGCTGTCATTATTTTATTTATTCCTTACAGCGAATCTCTAATTCATCAACCGTCCGTCAATAATCTCTACTAAATTGGTCGATGACTTATCAGTTTATTGAACTGTGACACTGATATATTATGTCTGAATTTCAGTTGCATGATCATACGAAACTTACGATACGAAGTATCTTCTATTCTTATTCTTAGATAAGAAACGACAATAAAAGTTGAAGCACACTTAGCCCGCAACGCACCCGCACCTCTACATCATAACTCCAGTTGTGTTCTACCACGCGGCATACATCTTACAGCCGACGATGCGTTGTCGCCAAAGACATGTTGTCGCCCTAGACGCTGCAAATACAGCTGTATTTCAACCTGATCCATTTCTCCCGCGTAAGATCATAACATAAGTACCTACAGCAATATATACAGAGTTATAAAACAAACAGGCAGAATACGAACTCCGTCTTGTTCTTTTTGCCTAATTAATGAAGCTATGCTAAAAAATTCCCTTCAGAACAGACACAGAAAAAGAAAAACGAAAAATTTATGTATGGAAAAATCTTTTCCAATGAAGTGAAATAATGAATTTCATTTTATAATGGTTCAGGTATTTATTTTCTCAACAACGCTATGGAGTTAAGTGGTGTATTTTATTCTGTAATAGCTCTAGTATTTTCTGGGAAGCAAAACAGCGTAGTTATGAAAGGTCAAGAACATAAGACATATCTTATAGAGACGTTGTTTGATATGCAACTGTTGCTTCCCACAGAAATGTCAATGTCAGGCTACACTGGGTGAATAAATCTCCTATAATGTTACGTAGGTACACTTGGTTCCTGATAACATAATGTAAATACTATTAAGTACATCAGTATTCTAGAATGCAGGTTTCGACAGATCTGATGCATTTGCTTCCCTAAGAGTCGAGACACTAGGTGATCGTGAGGTCTGATCGATGCGACGCATGACCTGAGAGCTGGTGAGTATCTGGCGCAGCGCATCAGCATTGCCAAAGAGCGTAAGCCAGCGTTTTGGGGACGCGACTACTGGTATTTTTATGGATTAGTTGAGCTCTAGACTATCTGCAACAGTCTATAGTTAGCTCAATTGTTTCAATTTAGTAGTATTAATATGTTTATATTCCTTGATTGTAATTTTCTATGTTAATAAAGTTTTCTAGCACCCTGTCCACAAATCAACTCTGCTAAATGATGCTGTGTAGATTGTCCAACATTATTTTAAGACGCTCAATACCTCCATTGCACAGAATCCTCGTTTTCGTTTTGACCAGTGACTGCGTCAATAGCCATTGACCAAGCTCGATCTATCAGGTTAATTATCAATAAACAGCAATAAATCACTGACTCGAGCCACGGGCCAGTGATTTATCGCGTTAGTTTTTGAAAGCATTTGTTTGTAGTGGGGCCGTTGGCATTTTGATCTTGATGCTTTCAGTTTCAGGTGATATTTTGACATATATTTCGTAAAATGATACATCGACTTGGTACCTTAGCAGGGAGTCAAGACGCATTTGTACTATTTGTATATTTGTAATATCATTGAACTAACTTCTTCTTCATCATTGCAATCAGCTTTTATAAACAAGTTAAATGCTTGCTTAACGATAATAAATAACCTTATTTGTAGGGTTAGGATCAAAATGTGCACTAGCTAAGTTCATTCTGAACCTTAAGTTCTTACCTGAAGTTTAAATAAAGAATTTTGAAATGAATAAAAATTTAAGTAACTTTCTTGTAAAAAGCACCTATGTTACCCATTCTATAGGTCCACAATTTCGTGAATTTGAGTTAATAATATGATTAATAAAAAACTTATCTAAAACATCCTTATCATTCGAAAGTTTGAATCGATGTATGGATATGTAGATGTATGGATGTGATGGATACTTAAATTCAGCGAGCTCTTCCCCGTAGGACTTGACATAATGCACTGATGAGTCGAGCGATGTACGTGGTCTTTAAAGCCTAACTTGAAATGGCTTCACTTCGCGTGAGCCGATGTAATATATAATTATATATAATTCCGGACAGTCCACACAGCATCATCTAGCCCCAAGCTAAGCAGAGCTTGTGTTATGGGTACTAGATGACTGATATACTTAATACAATATACTACATAGATAGACATTTTTTATTATACATATAAACACCCAGACCAACGAAACAAATTTCTGCAGATCGTGCACAAATTTGTTCCGAGGCGGGAATCGAACCCGCAACCTCCTGCGTCGCAGGCGGATCTTCGCCCACCGCGCCACATCGGTCGACAGATGTTCCTCTTTCACGCAAAAACTACAGAATGGATCGGGCTGAAATGTGGAATAGACGTAGTCGTGGAATAGACTCTATCAATTAATTCCGATTGGAAACATTTTAATAATTATTTCACCATTAGAACGCTACATTATCCCGGATTAATATAGGCTATTTGTATTATTACAAAAAACAGGGATCCTTACTGGACCTTAAATTATGTAAACCAATAAATTTGCCACAAAATGTTTTTCATCGCATGCGCTGCAAAAACTATTTACGATAGGACTAAAAATGTTCTATAATATTAGAGAGCATTATTCTATATCAACAAAAAAAATCGCAATAGCATAAATCATTAATTACGTTTAAGTACTAACCCCTAGTTATAAGCTTACTAACATATTGGACTGTAAGTTGTCTGAAATAAATAAATTATTATTATTATTATAATGTCCTATTATTCTAGTTTTATCACTATAACCTCTTTTTATTTTAAAAGTTGAATAAAATATATGCAGTTTTTGTTGCCTTATCGTAAAACAACATTGAAAATTCAGCGAAACCTCATGGTCTAGTGGCCAGTGCCATAAGGCTGCTCAGTGCATTGGCCACTCAAAGGACATTGACATCACCAATTCTGGCTATTCCGAACCGTAATTTTATTATTATTGAGATTTGAAACTGAATAACTTCTAAACTTTTATACCCTGAGGCAAATAAGTTTATAATCTTGTGCAGTTTCTTTGTTTGTTTGAGGTCGATACACTAGAGAAGATGGAAGTTTTAGTTTTAAAACAAAGGCTGAGATGAGGAATAAAATATTTTTGATTTCATTTTTGCGTTTAATTTTTCAAATAGGGCGTGCTTGAGTTCTTTTGGTAAGTTAAAAATACTTCCAAAGAGGTTGAAACAAGCTATATATTTAAAAATGGTTCGATCTAGTTTCGGCAGTGTTACGGTCTTCTATTCCCCCAAATGATGCTGGAAAAATCACACAGCATTACTTAACCCCAAGATAAACTTACCTGCTGATATACTTACCTAAAAATATACATATTCTATATAGTTTTTTTACATAGAAAAATGCAGAACTACCTGAAAAAAAACTGCAATATTTATTCCGAGATGTCTATAAAACTTCTACTTGGTACTTACTAGATTTTAACTAACCTTACATAAGCTGTTTCCAAAAAAGAGGTTTAGGTAGAATCAAGTACCTACCAAATAAATAAGTACCTATGGATAAATGATGAAAACCTGGTTAGACCTAAGTTTCGGTAGCACTGTAATATGAAGCTCGATTGAAAGGGGACCCTCAGAGAAAGGATTCATAGAGTAAGAAATATTTAGAAGTGACAGGTAAATTATTGAGCTCGGTTAGTACGGTGTCAAATGCATTTTTTAAAGGCAGTTTGATTCCCAAGGTGCTTTTTTCCTTAAACGCAATTTTATTTTTTTAGAAAATTAACCTAATGACAGCAATTGCATCTGCAGCTGTTATGAACATACATTTTATGACAAAATCCGCCATAGCATTACATGCGTGACTAGAAGATCCACTCACTGATCAAAAAACCTCAACTAAGTCGTAAAGTGTGGGTCTCTATCGATCCTGTATTAAAAGATTGCAGATTCTTGTCACGTTTCCTTAGCCGATTGGCTCGCTTGAGCCAGGCCTTTGGGAGAAATCTTAAGGTCTGCCAAAACATGATACGGATCAGGTTTTTTGTTTAAAAACCACCAATTTCCGTTATTTCTCATAATTTTATTTTTCTCATCTTTTTAGAAGTTTGTTAGATTATGTTCCGTCTACTCTACATGTTGGTCGAAACTTAATAAAAGGACCTATCAGATTTAAAAGTAAATATCATGTTAGCCAAACATTGTCAAAGTTGTTTCATTTGGACGTATTTTTAGTACTTTCGTAGCTTTGTCGTAGTCATGTCTATGGTTTTAAAAGTCTATGAACAATTATTTCAGCGTAACCCACGCGTACTGATTTCCACAGAGCATTGAGAGCCTACACGAACAGTCGAATGAACCTTTATTTCAACTGCAATACTGGTAATATTCCATAGATCTAGTCAATACTAGGCAATGTGCCAGAAAAAGGTATACATACTACCTACCTAGAGGTAGGAAAAAGGAAAGCAAGTAAGAGATTAAAACGACTGAATTAAAAGTTATTTAATTTATTTATTGACCATTGTTTCTATTCTGTTGATGACTATTTGAATTTTAAATTTTGACATATTTTGAATACTGTGAGATGTAAATTAATTGACAATTTATTGAACTGTACATTCATTTAATAAGATAATTATAATGTTTAATAATGTTAATGTTAATTAGAAGGCCTAGTTTAAGAAGTATTAATAATTATAATATTCACGTGCCTGTACTCAGGCGAAATATGCAGAACCAATGACCTATTCCACCTATGTAATGTACCATGTTTTGTGTGAATAAATATTACTGAATTACTGAACGAGTGAATTTAATAAAGAAATGTTAAAGAAGTTACAGTGTGAGTCAAAGTGTAGAAAGATGTGTACATTTGGAAAAGAAAGACTAGCACAAGTAGACACAGTAAATTAAGAGCCGTGGTTATCCGGGCTTAAGTCATTGCGCTTCTATATATTGCAGTTATCCTGGAGCGTATACCAGCTGAAGAAGAAAGGAAGATTCTGGAAAATTCAATAGAAGCTAGCGCATTGCAAGTGACCTGTAGGAAACTCCATACGTGACGTATATGAGATTGAATGTTGTTTGTAATTCGTGTGTAGTACGTAGCTCGTATACAGTGGATTAATTCCGTACGTGAGTTGATTTCAATACATTTATCATCATCATTGATATCTGTTACGGGTGTATGTAATGGAGCGGTTATATGACTACCCTAATAATCTCCATTTTCCCTTGTCTCTGGTTTCATGACTTCACAGTCGGCCAGCTTAAGTTCTTATGACAACGAATTGTAGTGCTTTGAGTCTCTCTGATCTCCTGTTTCCTTTGTGAGGTCTCTACTCTGTCAGTTTACGGATCAATCTGTCATCTAGAGTCCGTTTCATGAAAAAAGTCCTACGGCAACTGGTGGAACTAAATTTGACAGATTGCCATATGCTTGCTGGCTTCATTCGGTAGCACTACTACAGCGCCGCGTCTAGGGGACTTCTTTCGTGAAAAGGACTCTAAGCATCGCATGAGGTCCCCAGCGCATTGCCATTTGGCAATGATGAGTCTGAACCCAACTTAAATAAGACAGGTTATACTACGCAACATCCGTGACTTTGGACCTTCTGAGGATCCTCTCATTCATGAGGACGTGTCCATTTTTAACCTACACCCTCGATTTAGTAGAAATCGATAATCACCACTTGGGTTTTGAAATTGACACCATTTTTTTTATCGATTCGCTTGAATTCATTGAAATTTATGAACAATGTCTAGCAATGACCTATTAGCTAACAGATCATTGAGTCACGTATCAATCGCATAAGTAAAATCCAAACAGTTTTGGACTTACGTTAACATTAATCGAATGATTCGTTGTCTAGGCCCTCAGTTCCCGAGTTGATATGCGTCGTCAACCTTAACTCCCTGGTATTGTCAACTCGGTCACGTTTCCACTGACCTCCGGACGGTTTCGCTGGATTGTCCGGGAATAAATAAACCAGTCCCAGACAAGTCCCGTAACAAAGTACCTACTTACATATTTTTCCAGGGTTTAGGGCTCCCACACAAAACTGCGATTTGGTGCGATGCGATGCGATGCGATGCGATGTGATGCGATGTCACACGAACTTGATTTGCGAATTTCTGCGATGCGAATTTGTGCGGCGAACCGTTTTGTAGAGTAACCATACCTTCAAGTTTAGTCAGCCGTATTTAGGGTTACCATATCTCCGGAATTGTCCTGAGATCTCCGGACTTTTAGACCAATCTCCGGAGCTCCGGAATTGTCGTATGATCTCCGGAATTTAGGAATTTTCAATAAAACCGAGCAAATCATCAATATATTATTATTAAAAACTAAGAGATCCAATAGTTAGCAGTTTTTTTTAAACTAAGAGATCAGAGAGATCAACTAAAAGTACAAATAAAATCAACACTAAGGCAGGCTATGTCTAGTTCGTTCGTGTAAACTCTCCAGTAAAAGGTTGACCGAAGGCACCGCATACGCATTAGTCTCTCTGATCAATATTGTGTGACTTCAATTAAAGGTAAACGTCCTGACTGAGGGCGGCGGAAGGTGGGCGCGTTGCGTGTATGTGGTGAGTGAGGTGATTAAAGAAATTATAAAATTGTGACTTTTTATTGTAAATATAGGTTGTAGAGTTCCATTACCTACGTTTTAAATTAAATTACGACTAAATCTCAGGAATTTCCAAAACAAATCTGGCTTATCTCCGGAATTTTCATTTTTCCATATGGTAACCCTAGCCGTATTGGACGTGTTTTTAGGAAGCGTAAGATGGATCCCAAAAAGATAATTGAACCGATTTAAGCAAAAATGATCCAACCCACACAAACCTCATTTCGAGATAATCGATATTTAAGTTTGTGGCGGTATTTCTCTAGCTTACAAAGCTAGAGAATAGGAAAAACCGGCACGCCTTCGCCTCCGTCACGCCTCCGGCTTCTGTGTGTTTTGAACTTTATGGTTTATTTCGTTTACGTACTTAGATGGAATAGCAATTTCAAATATTAACTTGTCAAAGCTTAACTTGTTTTATATCATCATCATCATAATCAACCTATATTAGTCCACTGCTGGACATAGGCCTCTATATATGGACATAGGCTCCCTGTCTTCAGCTTGACGCATCCAGCATCTGCCAGCAGTCTTTCGCAGATCGTCATCCCACCTGGCCGGAGGGCGTCCTATACTACGTTTGCCAAGTCTCGGTCTCCACTCAAGAACACGTTTACCCCAACGGTTGTCGGTTCTTCGCGAGATATAGCCGGCCCACTGCCACCACTTCAGCTTGCTAATTATTTGAGCTATGTAGATAACTTTGGTTCTCTTTCGGATGTATTCTTTACGAATCCTATCCTTGAGAGAAACTCCGAGCATAGCTCTTTCTATAGCTTTCTGAGCTCTTTGAACTGATGGACCAGCTTAATATTATAGTTTGAATCATTGTAGCAAAATAGAACGGTTATATGTTAGGGTAACCAAAGCAACACAAAAATGATTCAAGTGGCATGAAACACTTATACATTTTAAAAAATGGTCTTCGACATGACAGTTGTGGGTTGGATCATATGGATTTTCCGCATTTGTGAACATAGAGGTGTGAGTCTTTGATATGTTAAAATATACCTTTTACTGATTACATAGGTTAAAAAAAACTCGAAATTGACTAGGTTGTGGGTTGGATCATTTTTGCATAAATCGGTCCAATTGCACTGCTGTTATTGTTAAATAGATATAAAAGAAAAGGAAGATTCTGGATTCATCCATTTAATACGATTATGAACACTGAAGGGAACTATTTTACTCGAAATTACTATGAGTTGAGAACTGAAGCAGTTTTTTTTACAACAAAAAGAAGGCGGCTTAGGCGCCGCGCATCTTTCGCTAAAGTTGTCTCAGAGCGGACTAAAAGGGGGGTCACCAAGTATGACGTAATATGACAGGAATGCGCGATGCAAATGAGATCGGACGTTATCGTGCGAGCTCGCAGATATTTGCAATGCGATGCGAGCTCGCAGTTTTGTGTTTGAGCCCTTATACAGATCTTTTTTGTTAGTTTTTGTCGGGTCAATTTCTCGTAGGAATTATTCAAAAGCTGCTGACTGACGGCTGAGCAGCCATGATTAAGAATATATTAGTGTATTGTGTACACAATACACTTTATACACTCACATAATTAACTTAGTGGCACTGGGTGACAAATCTAAATCGAGCTGTGCTGTGCTGTACTGCGCTGTGCTATGTTTGGTAAACTCGCTCGTCTAATGTTTTAATGAGGATACAAACTAACCATGGTGTGCTGCGCTGTGTGAGGCTACGCTGTTTCTATTGACCAAACATAGCACAGCGCAGTACAGCGCAGCACAGCTCGATTTAGATTTGTCACCCTAAACAAGAACCCATCGTAAAGATTACGAAATGTAGGAAATAATTTAAGGGCAATTGCGTGCGCTTCTATTAATCTTCCATCCGAAATAACTGAGTCTTTATGTTTATTTACATAGATTACTTAAAACCTATTTTTAATCAAGATGGCTACTTCATAGATTCTTACATCAATGACGCCAATGCTTGGCCAGATGTCGCTCAGTTCCACACCGACAGTACCTTCCTGAATAATAAAACGGTTCGTTTCTGATAAAAGAAAAATGTATTAATCACATAATAAATGGTTTATAAACGTATCACACGATATATTTAAATTAAGAGATAATCAATTATTTGACTTGACAATTTGACTTATCTCCCAGTATTTACGAATTTTGTAGGCCTAATGAAATAAAAGTTCTGAAGTTCTGATGTCTGAAATAAAATATGAATTGAAATCTGATTTCAGGTAAAGAAAGCGCACAACACACATGGGGTGTAGCCACCCCCGTTGGCTACCCCATATATAGGTAAAGGGTATTATTTACTGTGCTATTGTTACGATGTAAATCGAAACCACCCCTCTGATGATGATGATGATGATGATCTTCAAGGGTTTTGAAATTGTGTTTTTAACCCATGACGCAGGTGTATTCGCTAACCTTTACATTAATAAACAGTGTAGTCTATTTATTAAATCGTAGAAGCCATTTATAGGGATGACGACAACGGCTGTCATTTTCATTGATAGCGTCACGTGACAAGCACGTTACCGAATTGAATGTTCAGTTTTCAGAAATTGATCGGCAAGGGTATTGAAACTTCGTGGTTTCAATTCAACCCGCCACGCAATCTGTGTATTTGCCATGCTTAACATAAATAAACAATGTACCTCTAGACTCTATTTATTAACCCTGAAAGCGACTGTGCTATTTAAAGCCATGTCGCCGTTGGCTGTCATTGTCAATGTCAGGGTCACGTGATAGGCACGTGCAATTAATGGGAACTGGAACAATGAACGTTTCAGTTTCCATTCATAATTAAGATATTTTATAGATATTTTAGGGGTATTGAAACTTCGTTTTTTTAACCCGCGAAGCTATCTATTAATTCTCCTAGAATTAGGCTTTCAGGGTTAAATAAGCGAAGACGCCATCGGCTGTCACTGTCAATTTCAGCATCACGTGACAGGCACGTGCAATGAATGGGAACGAGAATGTTCAATGTTAAGATATTTATCGGCAAGGGTATTGAAACTTAGTGTTTTCAACCGATGACGAAATCTATTTAATCACCACTTTACATCTATAAACAATGTAGTCTTTTTATTCTTTAAAGCTGTCATTGTCTATGTCAGCGTCACGTGACAGGCACGTGACCGAAGCGAACAATCGGTAAATAGATATTTATTTTAAACCTATTTAGTATTTATATTCAGGGGTATTAAAGCTTTGAGTTTTTAACCCATGACATTCATCATGCTTTGCACCAATAAACAATGTAGAGTACATAAATACATTAACCCTGAAAGCTGCTGTACTATTAAAAGCGACGACATCTTCGGCAGTCACTGTCAATGTCAGCATCACGTGATAGGCACGTGACCGAAGCGAACGATCGGTAAATAGATATTTAATAAAGATATATTTATTATAATGTCTATATTTATATGCAGGAATATTGAAACTTTGTGTTTTAACACACGACGCAATCTGGTTTTAAGAATTAAGCTGCTGTGCTATTAAAAGCGATGACATCTTCAGCAGTCACTGTCAATGTCAGCGTCACGTGATAGGCTTGTGACCGGAGCGAATGATCGGTAAATAGATATTTATCGGCAGGGATGTTGAAGCTTCTGGTTTTTTGTGACCCAGGACGACGCGACGCAGAGAAAGAAATTTTTTCTTTATAGCCGCGCCCCACGACTTCACCGAGAAAATTTATGTAAACTAGCTTATGTTTTATTCTAGGCCTAGGACTACGTGAGTGGCGTAAAGAGGAAACTAACATCTAAACTTTTGTATTTACAATATTAGTATTAGGTAGGTACATATTATTTGAATGAAATTTGACAGGAATGGTATTGGTATGGTATGGTAGTGTTATAATTCGCGGGTTGAGGACTCGATTTTTTAAACTAGATATTTATGTTTGACGTATTCTTTTACTTGTTTATTTGTTTGTTCTCTTGTTTATTTGCCAGTTAATGCAGTTTATAAAATCATGTAAGTAGTAAAATATACATATAAAATTATATCTGATCAATTTCTTGTTTTTTTTGTATTGATACGAATCCGAATAAATGATTATTCCGATTTAAAAAAAAACATACAAGTTTTAAATTGTTAATTTTATTCAGTTGTAATTTTGGCAAAAAAGTCTAATAAATCAGTCGGATATTAAGTTCACCGGTCGGTTTCAATAAGAATAGACAGTTGATTTTGGAAAAAGCATATTTTCGACACGTTTTACTCGGCCTATGGATCAAATTCTAATCAAACCACTAATATTCACTGTTTATTTTATTGAAACTCACGTTTGTGCCCACGTATCCGGAGATTTGTCGTAATTTTGTCATGTCAACTCGACCTTATTTGTTAAAGTGTTGACGAGCTTGCTGTGCGAGAATAATGTTGTGCGGTAAAAATCTAAGGTGAGAATCAATGGAAACATAGTTAAATTATTTTTTTATTTCTCAATATCGAGGGACTTAATTTGAGTCTTAAATAGACTTTTCCAGTCCCGTATTATAACTATAACTACATACTGTAAAAATTACAATGACCAAATTAAAATTAATTCTAATCTAAACATACTCTAAATTAAAGGCAAGGCGTAAAAGCGTGCTGCTTTTGAAAAAGTATAAAAACTCTAAAAGCAAAATTGTATCTGGCAGCGGTGGGATTCGAACCCACGCCTCCGAAGAGACTGGTGCCTTAAACCAGCGCCTTAGACCGCTCGGCCACGCTACCCATGACAGTGTGTCCGAAATTATCGACCACTCTATCAGTGGAAGACTTAACTACGTCATTGCGTTGTTGACCCATCCACTTATTAATCAGCTGTTTATACGTGATACTTGCAGTGATATCATTATAAGGAAGTTAAAGGAAGTAAAGTACTAACTCGAATTTTACCTACATATATCTTCTGGGAGTCAATCACTTACTCTACCAACTTGCTATTATACTAGCTTTTTCCCGTACTTATCCTTCGTTTTTTCGGGATAAAAAGTAGTTTTTAAGCTAGTCAGATGATAATATTGTATGTATGTACATCTTTGTAAAATTTCACCTGATTCCGTTCAGTAAAAGTAACGCACCGCATTAAATGATGCTAGAGTCGATCATGTACCAACTTTGTTAATTGTTCTTCTAATATCTTTTTATTCCTAACTTTAGGAAGGAAAATTCAAGTATCATTTTTCTTGTCTTATTATGGTATTTGAATGTTGATTGATTTAGTTCATGAAAGCGCATAAAATAGTTGGGGCTGGGATTCAAAAAACTTGGCCAGTTTTCAAAAAAAAAAAATATCGTCAAAAAAGACTGTCTAAACCACGGAGTTGATATAGAGGTCTAAAGTGATGGGTTTAACTCTCTATATTAAGCTCCCTTAGAAGCGGGTTAAAACAAATGAACAAACATTGGTCAACATCTTTTAATTGACAAAACACTAGATATACAGTATAGAAGCTTTTAGAAAACGAATACAGTCACTTGGAAAGAAATTTCGCGACTCGTATTATATATTAAATATCACGTAAGTATCTTAGAGTCAAAGATTATTTATTTATTTTTATCTAACTATTATATTAACTATTAAATAAATAAATAAATAAATAAATTATATTATTTACTAAGTTTAATAATATTGCCCCTAAGCATTATTTATTTATTCTACAGATATTTCTTTTATAATAAATAGAGAAAACAAGCAAATCACCCTGAAAAAATAACTTCATATAGTAAAAATATTTTTCCCGAAGTGGGAATCGAGCCCGCAATATCTTGCATCGCAGGGAACCTTTACCAGCTGCGCTACAGAGGTCGTCAAAATACAAATTATATTATATTCCGTCATAAGTTCCGGAATAAGTTCCGTCCATACAAAAGCACTGTTGTCTATCCGTAATACCTATCCCTTGATGCACTCTGGCCCTGCGAGGGATGTACTAAACCAGGGATTTAACTTTTAAAACTCATGGTTTCTAACAATAAGGTCATTAACACGGGATATTAACCATGATTTGATTTATTTTGACTTTTTAGATATTTCAGCACCGTTTCAAGCGCCATGATCACGAAAGAACTGAAGTTCAGTTATTTCGTAATCATGGCCGAAATATCGAAAAACTCAAAACAAATCAAATCATGGTAAATATCCCGTGTTAAATGACTTTAGTAAACCAGGGATTATCGATTAGTTACGGATTATTTCGAACTTTTATCGTTAAAGCCAGATTACCGGATCATTGCGCAACTTCAACGGGATATGTAACTTTGTTACGCTACCTTCATTAACGAGTTTAAGTTTTATGTTTTACGGTTTATGGTTGCGTATGGAATTAGGTATTATCGGTCTGGATTTTGTGGTGAATATTATGGTTTATAATATGTTCTTGGGTTTAATGTGGGATAGGTTTTACATTTTGGGTAAATTTAGATTTGATTTACAACTTTTTTAGTAACGAATGAATAATCTAATCTGTTGTCGAATATTGTAAGTAGGTACGTTCTATTCCATCAACATTTAGGTTAATGGAAGCAGATTTCATTTTTAAATTCATAAATAGTAATCATACTTATGTAGGAGAGAGTTTGGATGAATGGATGGATATTTGTTAACTTTTCACACCAAATCTTACTTTTGTAAGTTATTTCTTGAGGTGGATTAAGGATTTTTTGAAATCAAATCAAAAAGGCTAAACTTAAAGTAAAATACAATGTAATTAACTGTTACTTGATTTAAATACTAATGTGTTAAAATATGCAGTAAGTAATTTTTGTCTGAACCTTATTTAAATTACAAAAAGTTACAAAATATTATGCAGATTATGAAACCGGCGGTGGTTTTCTGTTTGAACCTATGGGAGGAAACGAAAAATATTTTTTTGACTTTGACTAGACTAAAACATTAATATACAAATAGATTATATACAAATACACTAACAAAATTTATTTTTTGTTGCACGAAATAAATTAATTTTACTTATTTTACAGCACTATAGATTGCCTTTCGTAAAGTAAAAGTGCGGATAATGCTACATGACTAGCAATCCCGGGGCCATTACAGCTCGCCAGACCAGACGTGGCAGCTGCAAGGGACGTGTCATTTTAGTTCCACTATAAAATGTTTAGTCATAAAATATTATAACGCTAAGCTAACCGGTCACAACGTGTAGAGGTGAAACTCCCCGATTTCTCTCGCGGGAATTAACCTGGACATCTCAGACTCTTTGATATGAAAATCTGGTAACTTTATCCAATTTCTAGATGGATATGTACCTCCTCGAAAACTATAGTTTAATTTTGTAGATTCAAATGTAAATTAATATAATTATATTAAATTTCTTTAAACTAATGTAGTTGGTTATTAAATCGTATTAGTTACTTAGTAAATAAATAAGTAATAAAATGATAAGTAAATAAGTTAAATTCTACCAAAGATGTCTTGGCGGGATAAGAGAATCTGCAAAAAACTGTTAACAATGTATCTTCTAAGATTAGGCGAGCTGAAAAAAGCTATGGTTCAATTTAAACACAGTATAAGTATGCATGTTACTAAACTTAAAATCTGGAAAATTTAAGATTAGTACTAAATAAAATGTAAAAATAAATGGTGACATTCATGCTTACTCTAGTTATGTTATGTATGATCAAACTGCAGGGCAACTTAGGCATATACTACTATATGTAATACAGCTTTAATTATTTTTTACAATCTTAGGAAAACTTACAGAATAGTTAAATTAAGCATAAGCTAACACATTCTTTTTTTTATAAGCAGGCGTTACTTTTCTGAATAGATTTTATTGTCAGCTATTTTTTGAAATATTTTCAATTTAATTCAATACTTAGTACTAAACGTCCACGTCTCTTAATTATTCTACAATACAAAGGTTTCCTCCGCCAGAGTAAGGGCAGCAAAGGACAATATTAAATTTGTACGCACCACGACAGTTACAGCAAATAACCCTACTATTGTGAAAAAAGTGAGTTTCAGTTCTATAGAGCTACTTGATTTACATTGTCTTCACAACATTATACCACGTTATACTTATGTACTACTTATGTATCTCTGTTTATCTTTTTTTGTTGTTTACTTTGCTTCTGATTCAGACATTTTGGAAATTCAAATCCGTCTGACAGACATTTTATATTCTAGCTTGGCTTATCATAATTCTACCTTGTCTTATCATTACATTTTCAGGTGCAAGTCGGCGAAATTTAATAAATGTGATTTAAATGCTGCTTTTAAAACGTAAATGTTGAGTGCATTAAGCGGGTAAACTACGAGCCTAGTTTGTGTTGGACGAACACCCACGTTGGGACTTCTTTAGGATGAGTATGGTTCTAGACTTGCGCGTTTAGTAGTAAGTAGTATTAATAGTAATTTTAGTATTTGGTACGGAACCCTAAAAACCGGCACACACAGGTTCGAAATTTGTTTGTTTCAAAATTTTGAACCTGTAAATTTGGTTCAAAATTGGTTTGCCGTATTAATTTTACCTAAACAAACTTACATTGAAAGTAAATAAAAGCTTACAAAAATATATTATGTCGCTGTAGGCGATATAAAAACTGAGGCACTTTGGTTTTAAAAATACGCATGGGAATTAACCTACTTCAAAATAAAAGAATATTTTTCAAAGTAATCTAACTTATCTAAAAGGGTTATGTTGCTAGTAAAGTTGTATTCGAACATTTACCAATATGGCTAGGAAATTTACCAAAAGGTTGCGACCAAAAACGATTTGAAACAAAAATTCATAGACGATCTTTTCTAATCCTTATCTTTTCTAATATTATAGACAAGCATATGCCGGCGTTCGCACGCGTCGCCATGGAAACGTATCAAGGCTATTTCTATTCCATGTAAATCAGTAAAGCAATATCTTTATTTCTTTAGGCTTACAAAATAAGCACTTAGACCATGGGAAATGATTTATTGGATGAAAAGTAGCCTATATGTTATTCCAGGGCTAGAACTACGTCTATTCCAAATTTTTAACCGATGCATTCATCACTTTTTGCGTGAAAGAGGAACAACCATCTATACTTACATACAAACTTTTGCATTTATAATATAAATAAGGATGGGAAAGTTTGTATGGATGTAAGCTTTGTTCCTCTTTCACGGAAAAACTATTAAACAGATCGGGATGAAATTTTTAACAGATGAAGTTCTAGCCTTGGAATAATACATGGGCTACTTTTGATCCCATAAATCGGTTCCCATGGGATAAGTTTAATCTTAGATAGAAACACCGCATGCGAAGACAGATACTAGTTAATATTACTGATATAATTTTTACATAACAAAGAAAATACTTACAAAAACATGACCTACCTACCTACCGATCGCCAAACGTTTGTCTCGAGGAGGGAATCGAACCCGCAACCTGCGACACAGGTGGACCTTCGCTATGAGACTTTAACATTCCGCAATTGACAGTAGCATTTAGTTGACAACTTGAATTACTATTTGCATAATAAGAAAAGTTTCAGTACGTGTAGATAAAATTGCCGTCGTTAGCCCGATTCATATTTAAATTGCCTACACGCTCGGTCGATATACGATTAATTTACAACACACGATTGAGGACGACACGACTTTATAGCCTACGATTTTTGCCTGACTTTGTCTTTTTTGTCGTTTGGCTTTTTTTTTATTAATTTATTGAAGTACATTTATTCTTACAAGTAGGTTGTCGAATTAAGGATATTACGAAAACATTATTTATTAACCGATTTCGAAAAAAGAGGAGGTCTTTCATAAATGTTGATAATACTAGCTGCGCTCCGCGGCTACACCCATGTGAAAGTTTATGAAAAGTTGCCAATGTTCCAGACGTAGATTTACAAATAGGTATTCAATTTCAGCAAGACAAACTTTCACGTTTATAATGTAACTGTGATTCTAAAATATTTGCAGGGGTCAAATTGCACTCAGCAACAAATTTTTATAAGTTTCCTTTCATAGGTCATTTTATAAGGCTACTAATTAAACAAGCTTCTTTTAAATAGCATTATTAGCCTCAGAAAATATAAGTAACCTTCTAAATTACTAAGTCGGCCACAACCAACGCGCGTCTGAATAACAGTATCTCAGCCACTAGTTATCTTCTATGTAAGCCACTGTAAATATAACTCAGCACGGTGGTTATTTTTTAGCATCTTAATTTGTGGCATACATTCAAATAGCAAACTTCTAAAGTATTAATATATGACACCAAAATAGTCTTTCTATTAGCTTCTAATTTTATAACTTAGTATGTTTAAAATGTAAGTCATCCTACATTTATCGATGGATAAATTTACCTAAAATTGCCATCATATAAAATATTAAAGCCACTATTATTACATATTGAACTAATGTTTTATAGTTTTTTTGGGGTCAAGGTCATTGAACTTTGACCTAAAGTTCAATGACCTTAACAAAAGTGACCTTGAGGTCATTATCCTCAAGGTCAAAAACTACCCCGAGGTAGTTTTTCATGTTTTTTTGGTTCCATCGCGATTCGCCATAGCTCCGGCGCTTCGGGAAGTGCAGCCTCTCCGCCATTGCGTAACAAGGGTCAGGCACCACTGCTCACCTCCGCAGCTTCGGCTTTTTGGTCGCCTTCGGCGACCAGCCTCAGCCGCTGCGGCACGCGCGGTGCCTGTCCCTTGTTACGGCTGGCGGAGGCTGCACTCCCTTCGCGCCTCCGGCTTATTAAATACACTCTAGGGGCGCCACGCACAAGACCACGTGGAGTCGGGGTACTCTGTGTCGGATCCGTCACTCGAATTGAACCTAATCAACTCATATCGGAATGCTCTGAATCGGGGTAATTCTTCATGTTTTTTTTGAGTTCATTGACCTCTAACGCTGAGGTCATTTAACTTTGGGGTCAATCACCTGAACCAAAGTTGGACCCCTAGTGATTCTCTTCACGATGTCATAAACATATAAACATAATATAAATGAAATACAGATGAAATTATTGCAATACGAACGCACGAACAAACACAATAAACAAACACGGGCGGGTCGGTAAAAGAATCGAATGGCGCTCTCTGATTGGTGCAAATGGCCGGTTGTTGTCATGTCGCTAACTCGCGCCAAATCGTACAGAGGCTATTTTCAAGATAAAAGAATATGAAGTATTATTTTACATGTTCAGTAATAATTATAGGATGTTGTCTATTGAAGCTTGAATATATAATATTTGAGGACCTTGTATTGAAGCTGTAAAACGTAAAATGGTGATGAGTTGCAAATTCCGTGGCCGACTTAGTAAATTAGTGGGCAATGTATAATCAGAAGGACAAGTTAGAATAATTGTTGATTTTGACTTGACGCTTTCTTTAACATTTTTAGTTGGCGTTGTAAAGAAGATGAATTAGTTTATTAGAGGCTATGTCAATTTCTCGATGCTTAGTTATTAAATGAGAAGTTTGGCCACGTGGCCAAAAAAAAATTCTGTGGCCGGAATTATTATTTCTCATTTTATAATTCTTAAAATCCCGGTTCTTTTATCTTTATCCTGAGTCTCTATCATTAAAATGCTTACTTTATTGATAATACGATACGTTTGTTTTGTCTGCATACATATATATATGTTTGTGTATAATTCATATCAAAATATTCATATCAAAAACAAATAAACATACAAACCATAAATACCTAATAATATGTATCCTTAGTACCTAAGTTTTTATTACCTTTACAAACAACCTAGTTTCTCTCAATAGGTAAATCAAAGTTATCTTTTAGCGAAGAAGTTTCTTTGCAGTTTGCAACATAAAGAACGGATACGTCGCAGGAAAAATATTCCTCGCGAGATTTACTTTGAGCAAAATGTAGACTTGTATTTTATTTCTAGGAATTTTTACATCCAACGAAACAAAATAATAAAAAATACTGGACAAAGCATTATCTGGCTTTGAAATCAGTAGAGCTAGTATTAGCTAGGAACGTGGAAGGAAGGAAGGCCTTTGTTCAGCAGTGGGACAGCAAAGGCTAAAATCAAAAAAAAGTATTAGCTAGTATCAGTAGAGCTAGTAGAGCCTACGAGATGGGCTGATAGACAAAACTAATCCTTCTTGGGTGTTTTCTAAATGTACTAAATAAATAATGCTTCAAAATCCACACAGCATCATTTCACCGCAATCTGAACAGAGCTTGTGATAAGGATACTGTATACTAGATAGGTGACTAATAAAGGTACCTACCTAATACAAAACATTACATAGATTGTTTTTTTAGTATTCATCTAGCACACGCTCTGCTTAGCGTGGAGCTAGATGATGTGTGAATTATACAGCATTATTTATACATATAAGTACCTATACGTACATAAAAATAAAAAAACTTACTCAGAGAAACTCGTAGATAGACGAACATAAGTGCACTAAATAAACAAATATAACTACCTAACTATAACAGTTTAGGTAAGTAAGTAATCCTGTGTTTCGCAATTTATACAAAAATCTTTACTTACGTAACTTCACTATCAGTACATAGTATAAAACAAAGTCGCTTTCTCTGTCCCTATGTCCAGCTGTTTGAGTAGTTTTAAAGATTTAAGCATACAAAGGGACATTTGTTATGCTTAAATCTTTAAAACTACGCAACGGATTTTGATGCGGTTTTTTTATAGATAGAGTGATTCAAGAGGAAGGTTTATATGTATAATAAAATCGTGCGAAGCCGGGGCGGGTCGCTAGTTTTAATATAATGGCAAACACGGACTAATAAAGAAAAAATTACAAGTAACAAACTTTCGATATCCTAAACAAGTCGTAAAGGACAAAAACTTTTCAAAAACAATAATATGTAGAGTCATTTTAATAATATCAACGAAAAGCTTGTAAAAAAGTCTACCTAGCTAGATTACCTATTTACTAGGTATATACAGATGTATTAAGATAAGTACCTACATGGAGGCTCATAAAACAGTTCGCAAGACTGGATGGCAACATATTAAACCGGTACCCACATCAAAATATCAAAATTAATATCCCAAAAAACCAAAAACTTCACTAATTTGTTGATCATGAATCTCTATAATGATGAATAATTCAACCAATCCATTAAAATTGGAAAACTCTAAATTTTCCGGAAGTCGTAGTACCGACTAACTATAATTTATTCTGTGTAATGGCAGCGAATCTTTGATCAGCTGTGTGGTTCTCTGTTCAAAGTGTGCAGATGTGTTTACAGTATAAAATACACACACACATAGACCATGCAACCCGAGTTCCAGACTAGACGAGCCCGCCGTCAGAAAAAGACAGAAATACAGATTCCAGGGGTGAGAGCAGGATGGAAAAGTGATATTGACCTTGCTGGCTCGTGACGTCATTCGCGACCTAGCTGCAGCCTTCTCGCGTATGTGTGCGTGATCCAGACCCTGAAATTTTGTATGTGTGAGTGTCTCCTATTTCCTTGTGTCTGTCCTGTAACTGAAGCGGGTGTTGTAATTTGAACTTTATGATTCGAAAATAAGGCTTAATAGCGATTCGTATGGTTGTGAATGATGGATTTATGGATGCATTATGGTTAATGAAACTGAGCACTAAAAGTATAACGTTTCAATATTACTTAAATATTTTGTAAGTATGATTAAAATTAAAGCTTTACAATCCGTCAAAATAATGATTTTCTATCTTAAGTTACTATACCTAAGTAAGTAGGTACTTACTGTAACTATTTACACTTGGTACTATAGAATAGTTTATTGTGTTAGATACAATAATTTTTTTGATTTATTTATTTGGTCTACCAGTGGGTGTTTCATTAATTCTTACAAAAACTTAGGTACTTAATATATACACATCCTTATTAGATATAGATATCTAATTGCAAAACCAGTTATACCTATGTGGATACTGCATGCTAAATTCTAGTAGGTTTTCAAATCAAATCAAATCATTTATTTGCTAGAAAACAAAATTATTATACATTATGTCAGATCTTATAACTATTCTAGGAATTGTATTCAGCCTGCAAGCAGGCTTGCAAATGTTATGCGAGTCATATTATTATTATATTAGTCATAATTATATGGTACATATAATTTAAATGTCTAAATATTCATTTACAATATAAAAACATTTTTCAATTAGCCATTCTCTTAACTTTTTTCTAAATATGAAAAAATTAGTTTAGTTTAGTTCATTTAGTTCTTTTCATTCTTCCGATAGCTTATCGTAAATAGAGGAAGAATCAGAGGAAGAACCAAGCAATGCAATATAGGAACAACCAATGCAAAAATACGATAAGTACTTAATTTACCTAGGCCCTACCCTAAAACTCTTCGATCTTCCATAAAAACCTTCAAAGGTTGCCTTGGTGATCACTACTAAGCGACAAGACCTCCTTTTTGTACCTCGGTCTTAATCAAGTTTTTTAGTTTGTTGCTTAGTCATAATAAACCACTTTGTATGTAGCGAGAAATTTTCAATACTTACGAGAGAAAATAAACTTCTTTCCCACTTCAACTGAAATATCGAATACGCTACATTTATGTGACCCCTGTAAAACACGCTAGTGTGCGTGTGTAGCTACACAGCCTCGTGCAACAGGTTTGCATGTGTGTGTCATTGATTTCTCCTAGCAACAGGGCAAATTAGTTCTGGTGGACGTTGGTATAGGATACAGTGCCGACAACATTGTTGTTACATTTTTGACGACATTTGTGGCGCGGTGGATGAAGGTCTGTCTGCGACGCTGGAGGTTGCTGGTTTGATTCCCGCCTAGGGAAAAATGTTTGTAAGATCAACAAATTTTAAAATTTGTAAAAAAGCATGTTTGACAAAAATTATAAGTAAAATGACTTCAGGTCTTTGGGGTAGGAGGATGTCCAGCTGTGCGCTTTTATGCTGATGATCATTCAAGTTATAGAAACAAAGTGCGAGTCGATCTGATCTCAATCAGTACCACATCACATTTCTATTGATATTTGAACTTCGTAATTTACAATGTAATAAGATGGGTCGCACGTGAAGATCATGATATGGCTATCAAATGTTATTTATTAAGGATAGTTGGTTCTTGCGTAATCGCATAATAGTTGTGGGATTAAGCAAAAACTGCCCATCCTAAAAATGACATTTGAAAGCCATTACAATGGATTTACACATACTGTCCATACGATTTCAATATTACAACGAAACTCAGCTAGGAGAATGTCAAGCAAAAAACTGACTGCCTGAATAATTCAGTTTTTAACGCAGATAGCGTTTAACAGGCAAGGCGTCAACCAGTTTGTGGCACTGTACACGTGAAATTGTACGCTAAATGGCTTTAGGGGTTGTTAAGCTGATGGCTTTGTAGCTTTGTTTCTAGTTCTGTTTACGAAGGTACCTACTAAAGTACTTCTACATTGAAAATATTATATTTTCCTTATCAAAATTTAATAAGGGTTGTTTTTATAATGACGATAGGTAGGTACTATCAAGCTAACAAATAGGGAATATCCAAAATCGGTGAACAGGGTCATCATTAAAATAGTATTTTGTCGGTAATTGTACCTTATATGGTCGGGTTAAGATTAGCTGCTAAATTATGACAACTAATTAAAAAAAATAACATTACACTTCAGAGAAACAAAGTTATCGACATAGCTCATACAAATTTGCAAGCTGAATCAAATCTTACTATTACTTACTTCTTACTATTATAATAAATGGGAAAGTCTGTGTGAATGTTTGTTATAAGTAATCTCGGTAGGTTATTACTTAAGTTATTTCTATTAAATTTGGTACGTACCTAAATAGTTTAGGACCTAGAATAATAGGCTGATAAAATTTTCAAATATTCACTTCTGAGGGGGTTAAATAGGGTGGTAAACTTTACTCGTTCCATATCTTCTCCATCCTTGTCACTCCACACATCCAACTCAACATTTCTGCTGCATATACATCGTTCATCCTTCTCTTTCTATGCCCAACATTCAGATCCAGGTCTTACGGTCTTGTTCTATTGGTTTCAGTTTTTTGATAGGTTTTTCCTATTTTAATACAGAATTTAAAAACAGAACCTAAACAGAGGTATCGTAGTGCTTACAGTAAATGTAGTGTCAAAATATGAATATAGAAATAACCCAGTTACGGATTGTTTTCTCAACCTTGGCAAATAAAATTAAATTATAGGGTCAGTGAGGAAGTTTCTCATAAAATTAAGATGTTATTTAAAGGGTTTACACAGAGCACCGAATTTCTGTTCCTTATCTTAGTGATAGAGAGGACTTTTGATAAACCGTCCTATAATACAAGAAACATGCAGTTAGCTAAATTGTTTTAGGTACTAGTGGAACTTGTCTAGTTTTATATTTATTTCATTTCTTTGATTGTAATTTAATATATTTCCAAAGAACATAGGCAACACTTTCAAAAAATATACATAATATACATACAATTTTGGGTTTTGGCACATAATTATTACCTAGGTACCCTAGATTCAAAACCTAACTGCTTCACGATTCATTTAACGACATCACGCTGTCTTTTTCCTCTTACTAACCATTTTTTCATAAAATCGTGTTTTTGGCTAAAAACTATTTAACAATAGCCCAGTTTCAATTCCCATGCCTCTTAAATTGATGTTAGTTGTAATTCGTTTGAACCTTAGATAGTTGCAATTTTGATGTAAATAGTAAGCTTCTAATAAATATATATCTAATTATGTTTCAATTACTATCTCCTTTCCTTCATAAAAAAGTTGTTTCAAAAAATTAATAGCAATTGCAATCATGCGCCTGTTATTTGTATTACTTATAGTAAACCTTGGTGTTTTCTCGTCTAGATCGGGCGCTGTTATACTCTGTTGCGACAACCCACTCTCTGTTAGCTCAGGGAAACCTCATTCGCCCACACTTATTCTTAGAATAATGTTACATAACTGGGCATTGAACTGGTTCACTTGGATAATAGTTAAAATACTTTATTAATTTAATAATAACAATCAAGGAAAAGAAACAAATTAAAACTATTTTATAGGTACAATAATTGTGCTTACTGCAGACGGTTGCGAACGAAGGAGTGGCAATCAATAGGGTGGCAAGTCCAGCAGTGTACGTATAAGTGCGGATGACGCAGGATTCGAAAATTGAAATGAATTATTCGAAATGAAAATAGTGATTCGATCAGTATACATCAGAGCATATCTTTCAAAATTAGATATGCCTTGTAATTTAATTATAGCAACTTGCTTGGGTTATCATCTTTCTCAGGCGCTACTGCATACTGTGCTAAAATCGTAGTGAAAAACAATTTGGTCTATGACTAAACCATAGCCCTAGGATATTCTAAGTCAAAGGTGAGAAACAACAAGTAAAAAAAATATAATCGGTGTTTACATCCAGATTTTATGTTCTTTTTTAAATACATAGTTTAGTTTAATTACTTGTTTTGCCAGAAAAAGGCTGAAGCAATATTCTAATATCTATTCTTTGGATTGATATTCCATCTATTTTTGGAGATGTTCAATGTTCATACTTACATGATTATAGTAGATCATAGTTATTATAACTCTTTGTAAGTACCTGTCTAAGGTTTATTTTTCCCTGATTGCTTCAGAAAATGTTAGTTTTGTAGTAAGTAGATAGGGATATAGTAAAAGGTTGTCGTTGGACTTAATTGAACTGGCTTTGTGGTCAAAGCTTCTTGCAAATCAACTCATCTATATTACACACCTGACTGACTGTAACGGTTGATAAGACCCATAGAGGCGAATAAAATATTTAAAAAATACTTTTCGGGTTAACTACGAACACGGTTCGATGTTAACCCGATCAAAAATTTAACAAAATACGGCATTTGTTCTTGTTACTATAACTTTTAGAGACCATTCTTTGTTACGATGATATATTAATTATGAACTTTAATAAAACAAAAATGTATACAAAGAATCTGTTATTTATTCAAACAATATAATACAAATGCCCGTGCAATATTATTCTAATATTGGGGTATTTTACACATAATTATAAAAAGTATGCTATTTTGTTTATCTAAAAATGAATATTAATACTATCACAACTTTAAACAAGTAACTAATTACAGAAACTACTTGTAAACTAGGCACCTTTTTATTGCATATTACAGTATTACATTAATTTTTTATTTAAAAAGTAAAAATATATCAATTTAGTCTAAATTGACAAATTATTATCAAATCATTAAAACTTAAGTAACATTTTATAATTAATGCTATTTCTTAAGAGAGAATTGTTAAATAATTACGGTTTTGCGTGCAAAACTATTTTATTAAACCCTACAAGCTATTTTATTTGTTTTGTAATTTCGACACCTATCAATTTGTAAAAACAAACTTACGATGACGTGAAATTTATTTAATACATTATTGTTATGGCATAATAATTAAAATACACGTATTATTTATGCTCTAAATCTTAATTAATAACTCAGATGTACTTACTTGAATAATAATAACGCTATTTTTTAAGTTTAATTTATTTTACATAGTTGTTTCAACAGCGTCTTAGTTAAAAATTTTAGTGATTGTATGTATGTGCCTAATCCTTAAATTAGCCTAAAATTCAGTTAATCATTAAGTTTTTTTAAGGCAACAGTTTTGTTCAAAGTTGCAATTAGAACACCCATTTAGGTATTCCCTGGAAAACTATTCATAAATTAATAATTAGAATAGATTCGTAGCATGATAACCACAAAGTGATGAAATTAAATCTTTTGTTTAAAATTATATTCTCTTAGTATGTACTTAATTTAAAAATAACTTAAGAAACTTAAACTTAGTTTGAGCTGAAATACTTAATTAATTTTTACGATCACTTTCCTAACTTTACTTGCTTATTGGGTAAAGAAATAGATTAAAATAGAAATTCAAAATTACAATAAAAAAACACTTTTGAACAACTTTTGAAGGTAAGAATTCGATTTTGAGAGGACAATTCATGTAGCTATTGTGAGTAGCTTATTTAATACCAGCATGCAGAATTGAACACTAATTCACATAATCTAAAGTTTATAATGAATCTGTTGTTGCACTATATTTTTCACATATCCCACAATTTTAAAGAAATGAACACTATAGTAATTACACATAGGCTTGCACAAGGACAATGGGAGGTTTAAGTATGGTTGCAATCTCACTTATAATGATAATAATTTAAGGTTAATTATTTATCCTTATGCAAGCGGACTATAAATATCTACAAATTTCAAAACACGCATCGCATCGAAATAATCCCAAATTCAGTACCTAAGGGTTAACTACAAAATATTGTTTATTGTTTGTTTGAAGAAATCCCTCGTTATGTGATGAAACTTTGTTCTTTAAATAGAATCATGGTTCATTGTAAACCCGCTTACAAAAATAATAAATTCATCAGACTACGATATATTGTACAAAAAATATTTGAAAATGGAAGAATGACAATCAAATTTTGAAATTCAAATTTTAGGAATAGCGTATTCTACATTCGCAGCAGGAATGAGCTCCAACTCTGCGATTGAAAGAGTTTTATAATAAAAAGTTTGAATTGAATCTCAGGAGCACGCGTCACACCGAACTAATCCGACCTCATCGCAGTTCATACACTTCAGAGCGACGAACTCCGCAGTGAAATGGTTCCGGTGTAAACTCTTTTTGGAGCCATTGCAGATGCGACACGGGAGGAGACGGTAGCCGCCGCACATTTGGCAGGTGGTGCAGGCGTCTGGACTCTGGAATAGAAGAAAATAAATAAATAAATAATGCTGGACAATCCACACAGCATCTTCTAACCCCAAGCTTAGCATGGCTTGTGTTATGGGTAGGATCCTACTAGATTACTGATATACAATCAGAAAATACTAAAAACATCCTGGAAAAAGATTGTTAAATTATTTGTCTTATGGCGGGAATCGAATCTGCAACCTGCGCCTCTGGCGCAACTTGACTTTATATGGATCAATTGAGCTAACTTTAGACTGTTTGCAAGCGTGTGCAGTTAGCTCAATGGTTTCAATTTATTACAGTTGTAATTTTTCTGTGAGTCTGGATTGTAACGTTATTTCTGTCAAGTTGACCAATAAATTTTTACAGTTATACATAATTTTTTTGTTGCATTCCAGTCTTAATTTAATCACAGCCGCAGCTTAATCAAAAACTTTCCCCAAATTATTTCATGGATTTAAGTAATATATCATCCAAATTACCATACTACAATATTTCTTTCAACTCAGCGGCACCATATAAAGAACTACATTTATGTGGTTTATTTGCCATGGTTGCAAAATTAACAAGTGCTCAGTTACGTAAACTTAACCGCACCTTGCGTTGTTTAACCATCGTTAACTTTGTAAAAGCTTGGCCAAAAATTCCGCTTGGTATAGATAGGTAACAATACCTAGTTATATAATACTCCGGTTAAACTCAATATAAAACGTTTTTAAACATTGCCCCACACTTAACCTAAAAAATAACTGCATTGCTGTTGATTTTAAAAGAACTTGTCGATTTAAACTCTTTTACAATGTAGGTCTTTTAATCTATTACTAAGTCAAAAATAATAATAATTTATACATTGAGAATGACTTAGGTATGGTAATAATATAGAAATATATATATACATCACATCGTGGTTATAATATGTATATGGGTAAAATGTTTGAAATTCATTCCTTTGATTTTAAACATTTACAGTGAAATGAAATTTTTGTCTATCTTGTCATATTTCCCCTAGGCTATTTTTACAGATCCGGAAGTCGCAAGATCAAAGCTAGAAGCCTTCATCGAATAAAAAAGAAAATATCAAAGAAGTGCATCAAAGAAGTGTTTTGCATCTCAATACTTTTAAAATCCGCTTAGTAATTGTTCACTAGGTAAACAAAACACTACAGTACCGACTGATAAACTTAATCTACAGAAATGTCAGATGAATGAAAGAAATGAATGGAAAAACCATTTTCCCATTTCCCACGGTATATCTCTGCCTTTCTGAGTTACCAGCTACATAAAGGGTCTGTCTGTCACAACTTGCTTCCTGTTTTCTCATGCTGTCAAACTGGAGGGACCTTTTCTTCTGTTGCTAACTTTGCTCCCATTGTTCCCTCGAAGGTTCTGAGTTTGAGAAGTGTGAAGTTACAAACCTTTTTTTGTACGTTTCTTTCGTGTAAAAGTGTTTATTTTCTGTCACGCGTTACAATAATAACAGAGATTTTTGAGATTATTATTTGGTGGTTTGTACTTATATTAATAGTTCCTTGTTAAGTCTACATTTTTTCAGTTCCTAATCTATTTTTTACCTTTTATAGACAACACAACTACTAACTTTTTGATATTACACGTATAAAAGATATATTTTTATTATATAATTATTATAAATACACGTATTCATCACGTATTAAAAAAATACTGCTGTAATGATAAGAGCCAACAAGGTGCTTATAAGGGGAGTCCTATGTCCAGCAGTGGGCAAAAGATGTAATGTAATGTGAAGTAATTTATCGGGATTATGTTGTCTGTAGAATAGGCTTTGCTATGCCCAACGATGGTATAGCCAGGGTAATTAATTAGCTGTAAGTTTTGTACTTAAATAATTAAATGGGCACTCGCAGTTAAGTCGATTGTGAAGCTTACATAAATGAAGGTTTTCTTTCACAGAAAGTTAATAAAAACAACAAATAAAAGAGGAAAAAGAACAACATTAAAACAAACACTCATCGACAGCAGGGACGTAAAGAGAAAATTAAAATTTCCAACAAAACCATGGATATTGTAACAATACGAACGGACAGGAGTTTGCTATTCATCAGAAAGGTACCTATTCTATCTATCATTTTATTTTAAAACTAAAGTTCATTTTATATTCAACTAGCTGCGTCCCTCGGCTTCGCCGTGTGAAATTTATGAAATGTAGTTTAAGTTTAATTCCAGGCCTACAACTACGTTTTTTCAAAATTTCAGTCCAATCCGTTTTATAGCTTTGGCGTGTAGAGGTAACCAACGTCCATCTACCCATCATTCCATCTATTCATAGCTTTTATAACATTAGTGTAATTGATGACACAATGGAACCCAAAAAATCGTCTTCTTTTTATTATAGTAAATAAATACGTGTCTTTTTACGATTATATCATAATTATCATTATAAAATAAATGGTTTCCTCTTCCTTTTTCTGTCTCCTTTTTCTGCGTTCAGGCGTTAGCTACTTATTTTATGAAAATATTCTAAACATTCGGTGGTACTGAAAGAAAGAGCTTTATACATTGTACAGAAATCGTTTGAGAAAAGTAAAAAATAGCCGTTCTATCTTGACTTTCTCTATGGCCAGTTAGGGAAAGATGTCTAGACAAGAAATAACGTATTCAGTTGAGTCCAATGTTTCCTTTTTCAATACTCGGTTCCAATGTTTACAATTTTCCAGGAAAAGTTTTCAATACATTAGATAATTTTAACAGTCAAGCAGGAAAACGGTTTTGTTCCTAGGGTTTAACTTTTTAACAATCTTTGTAACAATTTTTAACAAGATGGTTGTAACTTTTTAACAATCTTAAAAAATTAGGTTCAAAATAAAACTATTTCATTTGTGTATCATTTTTGTGATAAAAAAGCACAAAATATATATACACTTCAGAACTTTTTTTCGGTAAACAGATTTTTTTCCTTTTTATAATATGTTGTATACCCCTATTTTGAATTAATTTTAAATTAGAATCTCTATAGCTTCGCAGGCGTTGTTTCTATAGAAACAAGTGTGAAAATTCTTTAAAGGTATTCAGTTACCAATTAAAATACACTAGTTACGACGCGTGGATCTCAATTTCCTGGGAAGTTTCCTAGAAAATCGATTGTCTATGTAAGTAAACCTAACTTCGAATTTGCATAGGGTAAAGCAGGGATAGTTGCCGCAGTCATGCCTGATCGTTTCCGATCGCGAAAAATCTAATTTTTAAAACATTACATAGTTTTGTTAAGCAACCCAATCAATCTATAAATTTAATGTATTTACGATGGTGAAATGTAACTGACTAACGATGTAATTTTAATTTAAGTTAAGTTACTCTATTTAATTAGGTAGTTTATACATAATTTTATATATGACTTTTGAAAAAGTGACCTGTTAAATATTAAAGTTTTTAATAAAAGCATTAAACACTTCCTTCTGGTTAACATGTAAGGTTAATTGAAACCATGTTAACATAATAATATCAACGTTTTACTTGTCATTATTGATCGAATTAAATATTTAAAAGATTTTTTTGTACACGTTGTGGGTGGTGTTTTCATAAAGATAACGAAACAATCAGCAACCTGACTAAGATCATCACCACTATTTGATATTGATATATTAAATAATCAAGAAGTTCCCATTAAATTAACTGACATATAGCTATGGTGCTGTCTTTTTCGTATTAGGTTAAGTTGACAGTACGCGACTACAATACTTTAATCTATCAAGAAAATTAACAGGACCTTACTTGTTGATTGTCAAACAAGTACTACTAAGACACATTGGACCTATCAATACTCAATTTATAAATTAAATAGTGAGTCGTTTGAAAGAACTAGGAACATAATAATTTTTTGCTTTAGAATGGCTTTAGACTAACAAATTGGGCATAGTGATTTTTTTTTATTTTTAAATAGAGCACGTAACCTATCTGTGGAATCTACCCCGACTTTACCCGACTTTACAAGGTTTCTGGCTCATAGGTAAACACGTCAGTTGATTAAGTCAGATTGTTCATTCCGGTATACGAGAGTTTGTTGGTTAATTCTACATAGTGTTGAGCAAATGTAAACATATTTTACGAATGGTAACACATAGGTACATTATGTACTTAACTTTAATTTAATAAAAAGACACAAGTAGAAATGTATATAATTATGTTTGTGGCTTGATGATGCAGTGGAATGCCCAGCATTATGCATTTATTCATTATTTATTTATATAATACCGCCCCCTACTATGTTTAGATCATACATACATGGTCAGAACCAACCCTTATTAGCTTTTAATACAGGCCTTAATTTTTTTTCTAAATGGTCATAAACATCAAATTATTGGATAATACCTAATGGACTGTCTTAGTAAAAGCCAACGTCCAATTCTTCTGCAAGTACCTATTTCATGAACAACCATGTATAAAGGACAAAGAACTTGTCGTCAAGGTCTTATCGTAGTAAGTTTCCAAACACATGTGGCTCATCAGCCCTTGTGAACAATTATCAACTCTCTGCTGATGGATTGGACGTTCAAATTTGCTAAAGTTTGTTGCCATGATGTATCTTTAGGTACTTCAGAATGCTTATCATAAACATTTATGTATATCAGAGTTTTGTTGTAAACTTGCGAAGGGTTTATACGAAATATTAAAAATTATAATGGACAGAAGTAGGTTAACTACAGCCATATAGTGGTTACAAAGTCTTGACACGCATCTCTCCATTTGTAGTTTCATTGATTACAAAGGTGGAATAGGTAGGTACCAGATTTGTTAATCAATGACTGATTGGAAAGACAATGGGCTCTAGCCGGCTAAACCTAGCCGAATAGGACCCCAGAAAATTGGTAAAAAGTGAAGAACCTGTAAAGAGTAATTACCTTATAAGGCTTGAGCATCTTCCTCAGTTCTCCAGCCTCGTTGAGTTTCTCCACCGTGTCGGCGTCCTGAAGCAAAGAGATCAAATTTAATTAAAAGTTCTTAATTAAAGCCACTGCCGATGCGACTCTGTCGTCGCCACTGTGGCTTAATGGGTACAGTACACTCTGAATATATAGTACACTCGCGCTAAATATTGTAAATGTATTTTGTAAAATATCGACTCTGATGAGAACTTTTACATGTACAAAGTCGACAGGATTACGATAGATTTTTCCTACGAAAAAGTACAATAAGTAGCGTTTATATTAAAAAAAAATTAAATGTAAGTCTGTTTAACATGTTTATAATATTAAAATAAATATAATAAAATTAGTTTAGGGTAATCCTGTTTCTTATTTTTATAAAATTAATATAAGGTTAAAAAGGTAAAAATTTCTAGATTACATTAAAGGGTATCACATCACATTAATTAATTAATTGGGTTATTTATACAATTTATTCCAAGTATCACATTAAGCGCTAATTTTCCAAATTATCGGAACTTCAGTTATATGCTTGACTGTACCTTTCTTTGTCGTATCTGTTTGCGGTTTCTTTTCCAGTGACGCTAATGTTTTAAAGAATGTTCTCGTTGCGATTGTACTTTGAACTTGTCTACCTTTGTTATAAGTAAAGTCTAGTGCAACTTAGATTTTTTTTATTATCTACAAGTTTTTTATTACATTACAGAGAAAAACACACTTTAACACACACATAATCGAAAATGGTAAAAAAATACATTTAACTATACTTAATATCGATAAACTTTTAAGGTACCTCTTTCTATAGACGATTAAAAGGTTAACGGAGAAAGTAATTTACCGGCAAGTTTATTAAAATATACCTAGAAATGTATTTAGTTAAATTGTATACCTATATTTATTATACCTATAGTATTTATTAATTTGAAGACTAGTCGTCTTAGTATTAGAAGAATATGCACCTAATTTAAGAAAAATTCCGACACAATACGACTATTGTTTGAGAATAAAATGAAATGTAGGTAGAATTTTTGTATTTAATAAAGTATAAAACAAAGCCGCTTTCTCTGTCCCTATGTCCGGGTCCCTAAGTATGCTTAAATCTTTAAAACTACGCAACGGGTTTTGATGCGGTATTTTTCATAGATAGAGTGATTCAAGAGGAAGGTTTATACGGATAATAAAAACGTGCGAAGCCGGGGGGTGGCGCTAGTATATTATAAATACCTACTTCTTTTAGAAATAATGAAGTGGAATGCATCGATTCCCCATTCGATGGGAAGATGGGGAATAAATATTGGATTGATATAAGAGATTTATTTAGGAAAATCAATATTATGAGATTGATTGATTTTAGAAGAATTTAAGCTACAAGATGGCAAAGCAGGGTTTACGCTAACACAGGTATACGAGTAAATATGCCTCACTGGTAACAAGTGGCCCCGGCGCCGGAAGAACATCGTTGGACGTTATCTTGCATCCAACTCATGCTGAGTCAGAGCCAATTTTGAAGGCAGACTGAGGGTACATTTACCTATATTATTTATATTATTTTCTAGTGTTTAACTTTGTTTGTTTACAAAATAAAGATTATTTTACTTTTCACTTTATAGTGAAACTGGTATCTTCTTCATGTTGGCCTATCCCTCGAAAACTTTACCAATTATCACCATTAAAATAAAACATTGTAAAATCCGTGACAATCGAGAACCCAAGAAAGATAATTAGCAAATTGTTGACATCTCTTTAATAATGATAGTGCGAAAAAATTACAAACGTTTCCCACATCAAGGTTTTCAAGTGCATTGTGCACCTTATTTGGAATTTAAACACGTTCACTGCTGATACACAACAGGGATCAAATTAACAATTAAGTTTGGAAACGTGTTTATATTTTTAACTAGCTGTTCCCCGTGGTTTTACTCGCGTAAGTTCAAATTTCATAACTTGATCTCCGATGGTAATTTAATGTATTACTTGGATAAAAAGTAGCCTGTGTTACTTTCCATCCTTTCAACTAACTGTATGCCAAAATCAAGTCAATTAGTTGTTTATAGATTAAAGGAAAGACAAACATACATTTATAATATTCGTTTGGACTAGGATGGTTTTGCGCCCATAATATGGAATTGTAGTTATCCAATGTGGGGTTTTCGATTAACTTAAACGATTTGTTACAAATAACACTAAAATAACACATCATTTAAGTTGTAAGTAAGAGCCCAGAAAAGAAAATAATAAAAACAGTAAAATCTGGATGCAAGCTGAAGACAATGCGCTATAGCGCTCATTAGGGGAGGCCTATATCCAGCAGTGGACAAATATAGGTTAATGATGATAGCATTTAATAAGATATATATATTATAAGATATATAGGATAACAGAAAAGTTAAAAAAACATCCTCTTTTTGCCTACCTACTGGGAAAAACTATTAATAAAGCCATATTTTTTAAAGTGATATAATAGTTTCTCTACACAGAAAAATATCGCAAACTTACTAAAATGATAAAATACACGGTTTATAAAACAAGTGCAAAGTATATTGAGGTAAGAGTAAAACTTATGACACCATTAAAACTGGTAGCTGCATAACCAACCTTACAAAACTTAGAATAGAGTCTCCTTTCCAATGAGTAGTAGCAATCATTTTCCTTAGAAGATTTTCTCGGACGTTTTCATTACCTACTGTATAATGTTACGGAAAGTTGGTCGGTATATAAAGTTAACGATTGGGATCTAGGTATCATTCTATTTTATGATCAGAGGCATTTAGTAGAGTACTAGTAGCGAGCCTCGGCTTCGCCCGCGTGGAAATTGATGACAAAATAAATTAATTATGCTGGACAATCCACACAGTACCATCTATAGCCCCAAAGAATGCTACTCAAAGCTTGTGTTATGGTACAGAGGCGTTCATTATTAGCTTACCCCCCCTAATAGACATACCAGGATCGAATCCTGCTGCTTTACTTAAACAATTTTTGGCTTTTTTTGACAAAGCACTAGTAACTAAAATAACAAAGAAAATTACTACTATCATTGTAAAAGAAAAAAATAACCTGGTAAATAATGAAAATGATACACTTAAAACAGTTGAGCTAGGTAAACTAAAAGCTATGTTTAATTTCGACCAAACTTGCAATCACAATCTGATGATATTTTTTGAAAACAAATGAGCTAAAAAATCAAAGAAATATTGGTGGAACATATTTTACGACCCTGATATCATCAGAGTTAGCTGCGGGAGCTCCAAACAATTCGTGGTTTTGACAGTTTTCATTCATCAGTAAACATATTTATTTATTATAACAACCTCTAGGCTCACCAGTCCTGGATTTGTAAATAGGCCGCATAGGCCGCGGCCTAGGGGCGGCGGCGTCCTAGGGGGGCGGCAGATTTCAGAGGACGGTCACGGCTCAGTACATGGGGCGGCGGGAAAAAGTGGCCTACACTCATTAAAAATATAAATCCGGCACTGAGGCTCACTAGTATATACAATTATAACAAACTCTTAAAAATCTAAGCCGTCACCAGAAGGCAGAGTACCGAGAATGCTGGCAGCATTGCCATGTTGAATAGCAATGCTAATTCGTTGACCAAAATAGAAGCCAGCATTCTGATCTCCTGTGGACTCTATGAGAAGTTTCGTAAGATCTTTCAAAATCAGTTAGCTTGCTGTTACTAATTAATTATCACTATCACTACATAGTATAAAACAAAGTCGCTTTCTCTGACCCTATGTCCTTGTCATGTATGCTTAAATCTTTAAAAATACTCAACGGATTTTGATGCGGTTTTTTTAATAGATAGAGTGATTCAAGAGGAAGTTTTATACGTATAATAAAACCGTGCGAAGCCGGGGCGGGTCGCTAGTTTATAATTTTCTAGTCTTGGTCGGCAAAAAAGACAAATAAACCCGATTTTAATAAATGTTGTCCAATATTCAGTTCAGAGCAGTGTAAATAACAAAGTAAATAAATAAAACTTTAATAAAGTTCGAAATCGAATATGATTACAGCGTCAATAACCAGACACGAAGACCCCCGATTCTCGTAAAACACAGAGAAATAGAAAGAGAGTGTGAGCTCTGTTCAAAATGGTTACTGGTACTGTTACCTAGGGCTGTCACATTTTTGAATGGCTCTAAAACCTTTATTTAATTTTATCTTTTTTATTTATCACTAGTCACTACATAGTATAAAACAAAGTCGCTTTCTCTGTCCCTATATCCCTTTGTATGCTTAAATCTTTAAAACTATGCAACGAATTTTGATACTGTTTTTTTAGTGGATAGAGTGATTCAAGAGGAAGGTTTATACGTGTAACAAAACCGTGCGAAGCTGGCGCGGGTCGCTAGTATACCTATACAGTAGAACCCGTTTAAGACTATCACGCCTACCGATTTCTCGCATAATACGTCACTTCGCGTCGCCAGTCCAAGGAGTGCAAAAGTGTGTGAAAGTTACAAGCAACTTGAGACATATTTTCATACATTTCTTACGATAAGTCATCACGTTTAATACGTCATCATCTGTTGGGGCAGCGGATAGTGGTTACAAATCGAACGCGAGCCCCTGAGCCTTCCCGAACTCACTTTTGTTCTCCCATTTCATCAAGTCAACAAATGACGATCGGCAAACGTGCGGGAGGGACGTTTGCCGATTCGTCATTTGTTGACTATTGTCCCCCCGTTTCACAAAAGTCGGTCGGGGAAGGCGATCGGCAAACGTACCATACGTTAACCGATAGTCATTTGTTGACTTCATGACTTGACTTGACTTGACTTCATGACGATCGGCAAAAGTCCGCACGTTTGCCGATCGTCATTTGTTGATTTCATGAAACGGGTGTCAAAAGTGCGGTCGAGGTTTGATCATCCAATATACGTCTACACTTGGACATGCCTTGGAAACGAGTTTGCTTATGGCCTAACATAAACTTATGTTTATGAAGTCGTAGATATCTCTAGGATTTGAATCACAATACTGGTTTTATGTTACCATTAACCTAATTAGTAGAAAGCAATGCAAAGATCAATGCAAATTGCACGTGGCGTCCTGTTATTGAAGCTACTTTGGGCCCTTATTCACGGAACAGCCAAAAACGCGGCGGTTAAAAGAGATGGGTTAAAATCATTTAACGCGTTAGATAGATATGGTTGGCTTAGATTTAGGCAGGTATTTTTAAAACTTCCATTTAAATCTAATTTTCCTTTTTTAAACAATGACTAGCGTCTTGCCCTGTCTTCCTCTTGAATCAATCTGTCTATCAAAAAACCGCATCAAATTCCGTTGCGTAGTTTTAAAGATTTAAGCATACATAGGGACATGGGGACAGAGTAAGCGACTTTGTTTTATAATAAATAGTGATATTTTAAAGAGCCGTTTTCTCGCTCCCGCAGTTTTGCATGTTTAGTATAAAAACTAGCATTTATGATACTTTATATCTGAAACTAGGTATATCTTTATAAAATTTCTCGCGTTGAAAAATAACAAACATCCTTTCATTCAAGCCATTTGTGTAACTTGTAAATCGCATCTTAGGTCTGGCATTCAAACAAAGATCTTATAACGAATCCGTCAATGAAACATGAAAGTTGACGACGCAAGAGGTTGCGGGTTCGATTCCCGCCTCGGAACAAATTTGTGTACGATCTGCAGAATTTGTTCCGTTGGTTGGGTATTTTCTATATATAATGAAAAAATATCTATCTATGTATAAAAAGTATTAAATATATTAGTTATCCATAACACAAGCTTTGAGTAGCTTACATTAGGGCTAGATGGTGGAGTGTCAAAAAAAATATATGAAAAAAAAGTTACAAGTAACGTGACTTGGCACCTTAATTTTTAGAATGTTACAAGAAAAGAAAGGCAGAGTAGGGACATTTTTTAAAGAACCTCATTATGATAACGGGTATCGTGTTATTGGTAAGGAATCGTTGTGAATAAGTAGATACGAGCACTGAAACGTTTTAAACGAGCGCCAACCCTAGGTGAAGGTCGATCCCGCACGTGGGTCATAGAGTAGTGAAGTACAGAGGATTTTTTGTTTATTTATCTTTAAATTTAGTAATAAAAAGACTATACAGCAATAAGAACCTGTTGTTATTGTTAATTATAAACATACGTTCTTCAAACGCACATAATGGACGACTAATTGCATGCACTTTACGTGCTCCAACAGTCCTTGGAAGGTGTTTCATTCGTGTGTAATTGTACGTTTCCGCACGAAACAAATTCGGACGAAAACGTATCCAAATTGAGCACAATGAGCACAGCTTTAGCCTACGCTAATTCTGTCCTCATAATTCAGTTTAATCGTTTCATAGTGTGATAAATGTATCTTATAAAGGAAGTTATCTGTCTAAATTTGCATTTGGCTTAGTGGTGATTTATTCTATACTTGTTTCTGCCCGCGAGAACTGCCTCTACGTAAACTTTCAGCCCAATCTATTCAGTAGTTGATGTGGTTGTAAACATTTAAACTTCTAAACATCTGTCGTTTCTATAGTAAAATTTTATAGTGAGGTAACTAAATCACCTGATAAACTAGCGTAGGTTCTATGGTATATTACCATAGAAACTAAAATTCATTCACACACTCCATAAATGACCCTGATCGTGGTATTAATAATTATCCAACAGGTTTGACCTGGCTAAACATGAAATAACTGCGATTATCCAAATCACAGATTTATCATGATTTAACAGGACTAATAGATTTAATAGGTGGCTCTATAGTGTAACAACTTAAATTACAGCTTATTTCAAAAGTGACAGCTTATATCAAAAAACCAGCTATTCTACCAAGTCTTCACACAAATATTTGGGTACCGTACCACCCAATGAAAGTATATGTTATCCGTGCACTGAAACCTCACTACTCTACGCTAGGAGTAGCAGACGCTTGGCCCTGACAACTAAACGGGTGATGAGGAAATAAAAAATACAATCTCTTTGCGAGTAGCTGAAAACTTTTATGTGTTTTTCCTTAAAATACAATTAAGATAAGTAAATTCATAGAAGAAGAAAAAAAATTTTATTTTTATATATCCTACAGTTAAGATAAATACATAAAAAAAGAAGAAACTTTTTATTGTTATATTTATTTTTCATTTAAACCTTTGACGCTGGGACGTGAAAGGTTTATGATAAGATTAACCTGTTCATATGAGTCTGTCTGTCCTATCCTAGTTGAAACTATTTTCATATTTATTTCAGAACAATAATGAATAGTATAGTATAGATACTATACTATCATTTATATAGATACATAAATAATAGTATAGTAGTAAGTTAACATTTATCATTATACAACCTTTGTAACTAAATTGCTTAATCGTTTTATTAAGGTTCTCCCTTAGGTGTGAAAATTACCCCACCCTGACCTAACTATAGGCTTTTAGGTTTGCAGTTTTAAGTAAGAAGCGTGTAGAATTCAATGTGTTAAAGATAGTTCTTTCTCTACGCGGCTTTTCAGGACCTCAACTGGGAATTTTTCAGGATTTTAATTAAGATAATTCAATTCAAAATGAGCCATGTCCAGCAGTGCACTAATATAGGCTGATGGTGATGAATTCAAAAAGACGACCTCAGTGGCGTAGCGTGCGAGAATCCGCCTGCGACGCAAGAGGTTGCGGGTTCGACTCCCGCCTCGGAACAATTTTGTGTACGATGGTGCTGTGTGGATTGTCATGCATTTTTTATTTAATTGTTTAGTCTATAACTTCATGATTAAGCCCACACACTAAGCCTTGTCCTCTCTGAGAAAAATAACAATTCATTTAGTTTTAACACTAATTTAAGAAAAATGGTTCTACTAAGACCCCGTACGTAAGCCTTGTCTTGTCTGCCTTGTCTTCGTCAAACAAATTGGTCTTAGTTTACCTCCTAATACTCTTAAGAGTACCTTTCATAGCAACTAAGACGGGTTCAATGTCCTTTAAACGGATTAGTGTTGTCAATTTTGAGATCTATTAGTTTCGACTTAAAGAAAATAAGAAATTTACAACAAAAATTACAATCAACAAATAGAAAAAATTACAACTAGTTATACAATTGAAACCATTGAGCTAACTGCAGATGGTTGCAAACAGTCTAAAGGTAGCTCAATTGACCCATGTCAATACCAGTCGGAAGCTTCCCCAATACATTGGCTGCATTACCACGCTGTATGGCAATGCTGCTACGCTGCGCCAGATACTCACCAGCTCTCGGGACACGCGTCGCATCGACCAGACGCTCAGATATTTTTTTAAAACAAATTAAACAAATTATGGAAACAAAATTAATAACAGTATTGAAACTAGAGTCAAACAATAATTAAGGCACAAACAGGAGCAATACTAGCGCCACCACTTATTTTATAATATAATGTTAAACATATGCCCAGCTGTGGACTAATATAGGTTGATGATGATGATGACGAATCAACGAAGATTTGTACATTAAAAATATCTATGTATGTATACTATAATGTATTTATAATGTATTTTTGTATATCAGCTATCTAATACCCTTAACACAATCTTTAAATTACTTTCCCGAAAAATATTAAGACTGTAATTTTTTTAGGTGTTGTTTTCACTTGCTTTGAATGAAACTTGGAATGTTGTCGCCTTGTTCACTTTTACGTCACCGTAGTTTACAGGAAACATGACAAAATATGAAAAAGGGTTTACCAATCCACCAAGGGCGGGTTAATCGCAGACGATGGGCAATGAAGGACCAAGGGAGGTTCTTTATAGGGGTCGTAAAACAGAATTAAGATAACAAACATAGTATAGAAATGGAATTAATAAAGACGCAACTGTAGTTATTTCACACAAAAACTCAATAATCACACAAACACAAACGCGAGCGCGACATAACCTTTGTGGCGCAGTGAGCGAAATTCCACTTGCGACGATTACAGTTACTTCGATGCCCGCCTCGGGTCAAAATGTTTGTACAATCGGCAGATATTGAGGGTGTTTTCTTTGTAAAATAAAAATATTTGTACGAACTGCAAATATTTGTTCCGGGTCTGGGTTTGTGTGATGTAACTATAATAAAAATATCTATCGATGTAAACATTAAGAATACCAGTCATCTAGTAACACAAGCTCTGCTTAGCTTGGGGCTAGATGATGCTGTGTGAATTTACGAGCATTTTTTTAAAGCAATCTATGTAGTGTATGTATATGACATATATATGTTGTCTAGTACCCATTACAATTCTTCTAAGCTAGCAGTGTGCTAGATGATGAGAAAATTGTCCAGTTTGATTTATACGAAAGCGATTCTCGTTTTCTAAATCTTTTAACGTACCTAATCGTTTCGTGCAAACTGATGTTTAGCATACTTACTGATTAGTAGATAGATAAATTATTAATTCAATTTTTTTAAATAGTAAGCATTTCTCCTTTTTAATCTAGATAAAGGTGAAATAATTGGCGGCCTTATTGCTTAAAGAAATTTTTTCAAGCTACGGAATGAAATATAACGGAAAAAGATTTTACATCATCTTAAGTCGAAATACCATCGAAATATAAATGCGTTACTGCCAAAGATCTACGTTGTCATCTATTATCCGGAAATATTCCCTGGTAAACCTATCTTCCATTGAAGCTACAGGGTTGATAACCTTGTAACATGGGGTGCGATCCTACAGCACTCCAAATACATTAAAAATTCAGGAGCTTTTGCAGAGGTATCGCCAAATCATAATATATTGGGGAGAATTTGGTAATAGGCAAATGCTTGAAGAGAGAAATAAATGAATTATGTTAACTGTAAAATTTATCGTCTTGGCCAAAACTATATACAGCTTGTGTTATGAGTATTAAATAAATGATCATCATCATCATCAGCCCATATCAGTCCACTGCTTGACATAAGTCTCGCCTAATGAGCCTGTCTGCTTGCCGCAGCCAGCAGTTTTTCACAGATCGTCATCCCACCTGGCCGGAGGGCGTTGTACACTACGTTTTCTGGGTCGCGGTCTCCACTCAAAAACATGTTTACCCTAGCGGTTGTTGGTTCTTTACGAGATATGGTCGGCCCATTCAGATTGCTGATTCTGTGAGCTATGTATGACGATAACTTATAATAATAATACGTATAATAGAAAAATAGGAACTAATATTTATAATAATATAAGCGACCCGACACGGGTGTATAATACATGTTCCTTCCTCTTCAATCACTCTATCTTTTAAAAAAATTGCATCAAAATCCGTTGCGTAGTTTTAAAGATATAAGTATACCTACATAAGGACAGACAGACAGACAGCTTGAAGTTGGTTTATACTAAGGAAGATATTCTAAAAAGCATTTATTTTGGAATCGAACCCGCAACCTCCTGCTTTGGACTAATAGAGGCTGATGATGATGATGATGAACCTCGTGCGTTTTATACAGGAAAGCTTAGCTCTCTACGACACACTCTAACCTACGACGGTAAACGAAACAAGCAACTAAATATACAACGATGGCAATTAAAGATAAAAACACTTAAAACCCATCTCATACAACTAGAAAACGTATAATGAGTTTTAACTTAACTTTGATGACCCTAACCATTAACTGCGTCTGATTTCTAAGAAGCATTGACCGCTATTTTACGGCAGTAAAATAGAAAGACGTCATAAACATCCGACACCATACCATAAGAATAAATAATAACTGAGTAGAAGGGCATCTTCTTTGATCTAGTCCCAAATGCTGCCATTTATATACCTACTTCCCCCTTCACCTCGTTACGCCCCTCTGTCGTCCAAGCGTGTTGCCAGGGTTGCTCCTGCACTGTACCGCCGCGCCCCACCGCCGTCGCGAGGCGAGGCGAGTGAGAAAAGGTCAACGACCGATGTTCACGTTCCTTTGATTAGGTACCTACCTAATTAGTAAGATAGGAACCTACAAAAATACAATACTTAATATTTAGAAAATATTACTTACTTATGGTATGTATTATCATTATCTTTTATCAATCTAAAAAAACTTAAATTTGTCTTCGTTTTGAGTTATTGTTATAACCGATCACACCACAATAACTTGACCGTGACGTTATATTATAGAGGTGCGTACCTAACTTACACAAATATTAAAATCCGCGTGCTGCGTTGCCGGCTGTGACAGCCCTACTGAATGGGCCCGCCCACTGCACGTTTAACGTGCAGAATCGCGTAGGCTAATATCGTGACCTTGAGGGCGTTCGGAGCGAAGTTTCCCTTCTAGTCTTGTCTATTCTTATGACCATACTACAATAACGAGTACCGCTTTATAACAGCTATCAAACGATGCCTATTCTAAAGAGGATCAAATGTTAAGCCTGTGAGTGTTTCTTGGTATTCAGGAGTACGAAATTTCAAAATCTATTAAGATTATTAGTTCTAGCTTCAAAATATTATTTATCTCTGGACTTTCCAATCACGATATTATTTACAAAACATAGACTTCAATATTAAAGGATAGTTCACTAGGATATTATAAAATTGAAAGTTTGGATTGATATCTGTTATCTCTTCACTTCTTTGCTAGGAAGCTTTAATCAGTTTATTAAAAAATCTAGTGATAAAAATAAGTAGAAATCAGTCAGTCGCACTCATAATATTATAAATGCGAAAGCTTGGATGGATGGATGTTTCTTACCTCTTCATTCCAAAACTACTAAACGGATCCGGCTGAAATTTTGAATGGACTTAGTTCTATACATGGCATTAAACATTTACAGCGTTACCAAAAAAATAAAATCACAACTTAGACACGTGTTTAACAGTTGTTTAGCAAAAGTTATCCTACAAAACCATGTTAAACACGTGTCTAAGTCGTACCTTTTTTTTGTGGTAAGGCCGTTTAATTTTAGAAAAATTCACGCACAGATTGTTAATTTTTGTTACGCAACTATTTTTTAAGATATATCTAGAATATCGAGAAATAACCCATTAAATCCAACCTACAATCTCTTTACATTTTAAGTATTAGATGTGCAAGTGTAAAACATTAACTAGAGTGTATTTCACAATAAAACTGTCTGGTTTGGACTCTCGTTTCAGGTGAAAATGCGATTTAAGAGCACAGATGCGTTTTACACAGATTAAAAGCATTGGGTACTCACGTTGATCCCTGAGGTACACCGCCAATGATGTTCATAAAATGTTTCTCAGTAACATATTTACTTTATCAATAAACATTGTTTTCAATGCAAAATGTATATTATAAATAAACCGCAACACTGGGTTCGTAAATCTATCAAAGTTCTAACAAAACAGACGCTTTTTAATCTCTGGAAAGCGTTCGCAGAGTACAAGAAAGTTATTGAAATGCTCTCGGAGCGTTCTTTACTGCTTTTTGATAAGATGGCTTATTGAAAGATCTATTCATTCTCATAATATTATTATGAAAATACGTCTTATAACTGGAATCACCAGTTATAAGGTCCTTTTAGGGATGATTAGATCTCTACATATAGAACGAAAACGAAAATTATGTTTAGTTGTGAATGATATTGTATAAATTTTCAAAAAATATTTTTTGTTTATTTTTTGTTATTTAATTAGCCTGTTTTCAAATTGTCCTTATGGGTCACTTAAAAAAAATATGGAAAATCGCATACAAAGCCGATGACAAAAGAAAAATGTTAGATTTTTATTGCTCGTCCAAATTTTACGAAATTCCCGTTACTTGGAATAATAGTGTGTTCTCCTCATAGAACTTCAAAACTTGAAAATACTTGACAGACAACGCAAAAGAATTGTTTTCATGAAATAATATTTATAAGAGATACAGAGATATTTAAATGAGTTTTCTCGTTGACGTTAATAAAAATAACTAAGCTTCAAACTATTTAATAAACGAACCTTTTTTATAGACTTAATCATTTAAATTGAACATCAATCTATTAGGAACACCCTAAATTGAATGGTTACAGTAACACCAGATATAAGACAGAAATAATATAATTCCTCTGTCCAAAAGAATAGCATACATACCTTTTCAATTTATCAAGCTCACACTTCGATGTATCCTATCTATTTTCAGACCATTCTGATAACACGACCGTAAAGAAGCGATAAGTTCTCCGATTCCCGTAAAATATATCATACCGTAAATTATCTTTCAAGAAAAGCTGTAAAAAATTGTCTCTATCCAACCCCTAGGGTTCTCCGACACAAAAGTGTCTTGCACCAAAACCACATAAAAATATTCATTTTAAAGCGATGTTGTTTGTGTCACTTATTGATGTAAATAACGCCAAAACCAAAGCACTAACGAACAAATAAAATTTTAACTTATTAAACGTTAAACCCCTTCTTTTTTTGAATAGTAATACAAAATATTGGTAGTTACCTATGTAGGCAAACTTTTTATAATACCTTACTCAGGTAAAACGCTTTAGCTCTTTTGATTCTTTTTAATAATACTTTTTTGAGATGTCCTACTTAGACGTACGCTTGGAAAGGTTATTATAGTCTTGTAAAAAAAGCTGCGGCCTAACTCAAGATCCAGTCTTTGTAAAGAAGGCCCCAGGCTAGGCAGGATAGGGAATAACCTAAATACATAAAAAAGAAGCCCGTTTATAGCTAATTTCAGTAAGTAAACCAGTCTCAAAGATGTACATATTTAGTTTAGTAATGCTGAGATAGGGACCTTTCAGGCCCTTTTCCAAAAGGGTCCAAAAAGGTCTAGAAGGGGCCAAAAGGTACCTGCCATAAGGGGCCAAAAAGATTCTTATTGCACTAGTTTTATATTTACTTGTATCTTTCAATATGTTCAAATTATATTAAGAGATAAATATAAACTACTAGTATTTGCTCGTGGCTTCAACGTATTTTTTTATGTAAACATTTTTTGCTGTATTGTTACTCATTTATGAGATAAAAAGTATGCCTCGTGTTATTCCAAAGCTAGGACTACGTCTATTCTAATTTACAGTACGATCCGTTCAGTAGTTTATGCTTGAAATAATAACAAAAATCCATAAAGAAAGAAAGAAAGAAAGAAAGAAAGAAAGAAAGAAAGAAAGAAAGAAAGAAAGAAAGAAAGAAAGAAAGAAAGAAAGAAAGAAAATAGATTTATTATCCATCTTATACAGCCATAAATATAATCATCACTACATAGTACAAAATAAAGTCGCTTTTTCTGTCCCTATGTTCTTATCTCCCTATGTCCCTTTGAATGCTTAAATCTTTAAAACTACTCAACAGATTTTGATGCGGTGTTTTAAATAGATAGAGTGATTCAAGAGGAAGATTTATACATATAATAAAACCGTGCGAAGCTGGGGCGGGTCGCTAGTCATAAATAATCCATAAGTCCATATACACTATCGCGTTTATAATATAAAAAAAAGGAAAACTAAGGATTAGGGGCTAAATCAATGTATTTTATTTCTTTCTTCTTGCCAGGATACGCCACCCCTACTTTGGTTTCTGTGTGTACTACCAATGTCTATTGTACATCTAGGTGTGAGTTCAACAGGTTAAGGTTATAGTAACTACTGGTGTTTCTGTGGTTGTATCGATTTTAAGGCTTTGACAACGCTTCTTTATGGTTCTACGTAGTATGTATGAGCTGGTTGGTTTTGTGGTTTGGTTATTGTGTATAATATGACAGCCTCTTTGGTCTAGTAGTCACGTGTTCTACCGCTGATTGGGGTATTGGGTTCAAATCCCGGGTTAAAAATTAATGCGTCAGGGATTTTTTTAGAAAAATTCACTGTGACGAATCAGAGTCAGGAAATTGGAGGTGATTGACCCCGCAAAAGCACCCTTGGAAAGCATGGGGTTTAAATTCCAAGTCAGACTAAAAAGTAATGCTTTGGGATTTTTCGACAAAAATTCACTGTGACAGCTGCAAGTTAGGGAATTGGAGGTGATTGACCCCGCGCTTTGGAGAGCATATGAAGCTGTTGTTCCTGCGATTGACGTCTTCCCGGTCGTGTTTGTTGGTAATAGAAGGTGCAGCTGTGTTTGAGTACACACTTGTGTCCTATAATATGTCCTACGCATATGTCATGGCTTGCTAGAAAGACATTAATAGTAGGAAGACATTACTATTTACATTATTATTTACTACTATTATTGACACTATTATTTACTAAGAAGATTTAATATCCTTCATTATTGTAAAAAAATGGGAGGATTTATAGAATTTGTAATTTAAAGAGTCGTATTAGGATATTGAAGATTAAACTTTGGAAAGTTAATTCTTTGCTTTCATTTATAGAATTTGCTTTAAGGGATTTTTTTTTCAGGGTTTTTAATTTTTTTTCGGTAAAACAAATGATACTGCCAATGTCTAAATAGTAGAAGACCAAAAGACCTTATAAGAAGATTTTGCCGATGAGTAAGGCAGTAACTACAAACTTTAATACTAGCATAACTGATACTAGATACCTTTTACAAGTATAAATTACAAGATAGGGTCGAAAAATACACTTACGGGCAAAAAAACTGCACATTTTATCGTGTCACGTAGTATTTTATAAAGAAGCGCCGTGTGCCGCTTCAAGATGCGGTTTATTGCAAGTGTATGAACAATTAGGGATGCCACAAACTAGCTACCTTTAGACTGTTCGCAACCGTCTGCAGTTAGCTCAATGGTTTCAATTGGATAAACTAGTTGTAATTTTTTCTGTTCCTTGATTGTAATTTTCGTTGTTAGTATAGTTTTCACGTTAGTAAACTATCTAACAAAGCCTTCCATGTTTAGATTGATAGCTTTTAGCGTGTGTGTGCGTATCTTGATAATGAGTACAGATAGGTAAATCTACAGGGTAAAAAGACTACTATCGAAAAATTAAAGGTAGCAATCAGACCATGATACTGAACATTTTTCCAAAAAAATGGTAAAAAATTCACCTACCGCAATTTTTTTATTTTCTTATCTAGTTACATACACACCTATAGTACTTTATTTATCTATACCAGTATTGAAAGGTTATTTCCGAGTTATGCCTTGACTGGATCTGACTTAAAATAACAAACAGTTGCAAGCTATAATTTATATACCTACTCATATAATTATACAGTGCAGTGATAAATAAATAACATAAAATATCGCCTATAGTTTCTTGATGATATCAAAATATTTTTCTATGATATTTATAACATTTTTAAATACTGATAACCCTACGTTCATACCTCGATTTTATTGTATTTACAATAAAAGCTATTGTATATTCTCGAAATAGTTTTTTAATTGAAAGTTAATAAGGCAAATAGTTTTTATTTATCACGATTTGTCCCGTAGTTATAGGTGCTTAGTTCTACTGGAAAGGAGATAGGGATAAATAAAATTGATCCTATAATTGCATATAACCAAAAGCCTAGTTCTAAGTTATTATAAAAGAGAAATACGACGCCGAGGAGAGAAAGAAGAGGCGAAAATTATTCGATATTTTAACACCTCGACTTGAGTCGTAGTTATAAGTTTTTGCATGTCATAAAATAAATCAATATTTTTGGAAATCAATTTCAAAAGTTCTTTACACACTTTGAAAAGGTGAATTTCTTATTTAAATGAAATTTATAAGTGATATTGTACTTTTCTGTGGCTTCGATATGTAGGCTTAAATAAAGAAGCGAAAAAAAAGCTTATCTAGTACTTAAAAGAAGCTTAGTTGTTATTTTTCGTCTACGAGCAAATCAAGTCCCAAAACTTAAATTCTGTAGTTATTCTGATATTTTGCAGTAAGCCTAATTTTATAAAGAAATGTTTTGAAGCGCGTATATTTTCTATCTACCAGATCCATGATAGCGAAAGAGTTAAATCTATGTCACTATATTTATTATTAAAAGTCGTATCTTAGGGCGTGTGAGCGCTTCGAAGGCATATCTCAAACTAATCCGTTTTATGCTTTAATCCTTCTTCAGCAAAACGGTTAAGTTTGAAATTTTGAATATCGAAGGATCAAGATAGGGTCATCACCCGAGCAATGTGCAAAGGTTGTAAAACTTAATTGGTAGCAATCTGTTCATTAAATTTCTATTCATGCTCAGAAATAGATAATAATGAAATACAGAATAATGCTGGACAATTGACTCATCATTCAGCTCCAAGCTAAGCAGAGCTATGTTTAAGGGTGCTAGATTACAGATATACTCAAGAGGCGCAAATATGCAGGTCTCGACAGAACCTACGCATTTGCTCCCCTTGGATTCGAGACCCTAGGTCCGTGGGGTACCGAGGCTCTCCGGATTTTAAAAAAATATCTGAGCGTCTGGTCGATGCGACGCGTGAGCCGAGAGCTGGTGATTATCTGGCTCAGCGCATCAGCATTGCCATACAGCGTGGTAATGCAGCCAGTGTCTTGGGGACGCTTCCGACTGGTATAGACATGGATCAATTGAGCTACCTTTAGACTGTTTGCAACCGTCTGCAGTTAGCTCAATGGTTTCAATTGTAAATACTAGTTGTAATTTTTCTATTCCTTGCTTGTAATATTCGTTGTTAATAAAGGTTAGCTTTATACAATACATATAAACATATTTTTATCTTTGTCCCAGTCCATGTTTGATTTCCTGAAACTTAAGATCTGTCTTGTATAACATGGTATACAATAAAATCACTGAAACGTTAAATGTAAACTTGAGGTATATCAGAATGTGATTAGTTAAGTAGTTGGAAGGTAATTGGTGAATTGTGAAATCCTTAGGTTATTGCGATAAGGTGGATTATTATTCAAAATTACAATGGCTTTTTTTAGTGTCATCCCTAAGAAGTATGTTTATCTCAATTGGTGGAAAGATATAGTAAACTCAAGCCGTTTCTGTACGTTGTTTCATTATGGAAAGTTGCATCTACCCTTTTTAATCGAAGTTCGTAGTAGTCAAATATTAGAGGCAACATCGTCCCAATCTGTGGCACTACCCTCCAACTACCCAGATCCATTGAAACTAGCTTCCAACTACCCTGTAGAGCCATTGAAACTCCTACCAACTTCCACAATGCACTCAATGTTGCGGGGCAGTCGTGTTAGCTTTTTATAACTAGTGTTGTACTTCTGACTCGAATAGGAAAGTACTTGCACTTTGCTTTTCTAGAGCTGGTGATAATAAGAGAAAAATGCTTGTAATTGTAGTTTTCATTCAGAGCTAAATACTAGTTCTTTAAAATAACAAAAAAGGCGAGTTCCCGGGTATAACGAAGTGTTTTCTTTTTAGAGGAGTGAGGAATAGAAATATCAAAATGCATTAGTAACATAAAACAAATTTTCATCATACAGCGTGGTAATGCATTCAGTGTCTTGGGGACGCTTCCGGCTGGTATTGACATGGATCAATTCAGCTACCTTTAGACTGTTTGCAACCGTCTGCAGTTAGCGCTGTATATACAAGTTGCGATTTTTTCTATTCCCTGATTGTAATTTATGTTGTTAATAAAGTAACTTCATATATTTCATCTCATACATCAGTTCCCTTATGATAGAAATGGCCTTGAAACGTTTCCATAGAAACAAAGCGTATAAAGTCATGAGCAGATGCTAGTTGACCTTAAGCACACAAACCTACATTATATAAAATAATTATTTAATAATACGTACATAAATGTTTAGGCACTAATTTACACTAGTTAGTAAATGTTCAGTTAATTTGATGGCGAGGTAATTAATTTTTGGCAACGTTGTTGGTTTTGGTAATAAATTAGCCAGCATCTATCATGCTGAAAGCCAAAATAATTATTCTGTTATTTGGGTTTTGTAAATCAGAATTTTGATTAATGAAAATTCAATTTTCAGGAGGTTGCGGTTTTGATTCCAGCCTCATGGCGTATATTTGTACGGTCAGCAAATATTTGTTCTGAGTATTATCGATGTTTCTTTGTTTAAAATATATCTATGTATTCACGGATTTTGTTAGATAAGTGTATCCATAACAAAGACTCTGCTAAGCTTAGGATTAGAAAAGCCCCAAGCTAAGCATAGCTTGTTCTATGGGTACTAATGACTGATATATGTACTTAATAGAAGTTAATTTACAAAGATATATATTTTTATTAAACATAGTAAACTTTACTGATCGTATAAACCTTTTTCATATTTAGAATTTACCTACCATTGTCTGCTCGAAGCTATATTGTTTCTATGGAAACGTTTCAGGGCCATTTCTATCCCACTGGAAATGATCTATGGGGATGGAAATTTGTCTTTATTTTATTCCAATACTAGAACTAGACGTACTTGAAAATTGAAAATTTTAGCCCGATTCGTCCATAGTAAAGAGTAACAATGACACATCCTTAAATAGATACAAAAATATATAGGTACCAACACAAAGTTTGGCATTTATAATATTAGTAGGAATTAGGTACTTTTGGCGAAACACTACATTTTGTTTACATTAGCATGGGTAGTATACTCTGTTTAATTTCATAATAACAAACTGGGTCGTATAAACAACAAAAGTTGTCACGTTTGATATCAACAAAAATAAACACAACACAACTTGATTCGACGATGCATGTTTCTTCTAGAATGTTCTAGAAATATCTTTTCATTCCATGACATTAATTTTAATAGCTATGGAAATATATTGCAACCTTGATTTCGTATTACCTTGTTTTGCATTTATTATGGGATCCCTTTTTACCTTGAGATGTAAGAAATGTTTGAATCTTCTTACTGTACTTTTGATTGGATATTCCTTGAATTGCTCATTTTGGGGATAAAGAATTTTCAAAAGAAACCATAATCTTTGCATAACGACTTCTTAGGCATAGCGGTAATATCACTCATTGTGCAACATGATCAAGATAACTGATTCAAAATAACTAAATATTTTTAGTACCTACCTATTTGTACCTTCTGATACTTTTCGAAAATATAAACTTACTTCCTGAAACGGTTCATGAAATATGCCTTAACAAACTTAGAGCGCAAAAATAGAACTAATACAAAATAACGGGCTACTGAGCTCGATTTCTCCCAGGCAATCTAAAGCTTTCGACTTCCAATTTTTTAAATTCCTATCTGACATGACATGACAATGCTATACCAATTCCTATAATTGATTACGCTTTAATTACAACTTACCCCAATATGAACTCCATCCACAAAGAGCTGTGGCACCAGTATATCCTCACTCTTCATCCGATCCCGGATCTCATCCTGATACTCGGTGCTCATGAAGACGTCCCTCTCATCGTACTTCACCAGGAGGTTCCTGAGGATCTTCTTCACCAGCACACAGCGCTGGTAGGTGCTTCTGACGATACCCATAGTGGTGGTGTAGAGAACTACCTTCCCGGCGTCTTTTTCTCTGTAGCTCTGAAAAGGTTAAGGTTATTATATCAATACATGGTATAAAAGATGAAGTAAAAACAGTGGTACTTATAAAAAAGTCACTTTCCGCTACCTGTCTTAATGTACTTATGCTTAGATAAAAAAACTGAAATTTGACAAATAAATTTCCAAGCGGGTGAAGCCGCGGGTTGCTGCTTATAGTTTTTATTATAAGTCCATAGAAAAGATCCAGAACCCCGGAACATTTTTTTGCAGATCATTCAAATATTTATCCTAAGGCAGAAAACGAACCCGCAAATACGTGAAATTTATTATGGTTTTAGTTGTTTTTCGTTCCTTTTAGTTTTTTTTTGAGACCACAAGAAACTAAACCAGAGTTTACTATATTTTTACAAGAGTTTATTTCTATTTCTAGAAATTTCCTTTAATTCCATCAAATTAATTACAATAGCAAAAGAAAGAACCTTGTGTTGGTATTAACTGGCTTTGCATTTATTGTGTGATCCCTTTTTACCTTGAGAAGTTAGAAATGTAAGAATCATCTTGCTGTAAGTACTTATGATTGGAGTTTCTTTGAATTGCTAATCTTGGGGATAAAAATTCTTAGAAGTATTTGAAAATTTAATTGAAGAATGGAAGGTCATTGTTTGATAAGATAAGGGCTTCTTAGGCTTAGCGGTAAGGTCAGTCTGTTGGTATCTGAAGATTGCTCGTACAAATATAATTACTAGCTGCGCCCCGTGGCTTCTAACGCAAATTTGATGTGAATTTTTTTGAAAAGTTGCTTATATTTTATTTCAGGTCTAGAACTACGTCTTTACAAAACTTCAGCCCGATCCATATTTTTGGCGTGTGTGTAGTGGTAGCAAAATCCATCCATCTATTCTTTCACATTTATTAATTACTAGCTGGTGCCCGCGACTTCGTCTGCGCATGATTAGTATTTCGAGTACTCGCGATTTTACTTGCGTAATTCCTTTTCCCGTGAGATTTTCGGGATAAAATAAAGCCTATGTGTTATTCTAGCTTATAATCTATCTCTGTGCCAAATTTCATCCAGATCCGTTTAGCAGTTTTTGCGTGAAAGAGTAACAAACATCCATCCATCTATCAATCTATCCATTCATACTTACAAACTTTCGCGTCTATCAGTTCAATTCAGTTTGGTTCCCCTAGGCTATACGGGTTTTCAACAATTTCTCACAGCATCTGAACGACGCGTACACACGCGTCGTTCAGATGCTGTGAGAAATTTTTGAAAACCCGTATAGCCCAGGGGAACCAAACTGAATTCCGGGATAAAATGTATCCCATGTCCAATCGTCCCGAGTTCCATTCGAATTCATTCACTTCCGTCGTGATGCGTGGTTAAAGAATTCTTCTTTCACCCTCTCTCCCAGGGGAACCTTTCCGAATTCCGGGATAAAAAGTATCCCATGTCCTTCGTTGTAGTATGAACTCAAATCGTCCCGAGTTTCATTCCAACTCATTCAGCAGTTTCGGCGTGATGCGCGGTAAAGGAATTTTACTTTCATACCCTCTCCCATGAGAACTTTACTGAATTCCGGGATAAAAAGTATCCTATGTCCTTCCTCGTAGTATGACCTATAATCATGCCGAGTTTCATTTAAATCCATCAAGTAGTTTCGGCGTGATGCGCGTTTACGATACAGACAGACAGACAGACAGACAGACAGACAGACAGACATGAATGAAAAAAAATACAGTTTTGGCTTGAGTATCGATAATAGAGTGCCCTCCAAAAAAAATTTTCAAAATATCTTCAATGTACAGAATTGGACCGGTTACAGTTTTATTATAAGTATAGATTATTAGTGTAGTACACTGTCGCTATTGTTTATTTTTAAATATTTGAATATAAAATTGTCATTCCAACGAAGTGCCACCTCGTCGAAAAGTTTTTAGCGCTATCACTTAGTAACTGGTGTAAGATATCCTAAAACTAATTTGATAGCACTTAAAATATTGCCGTTACGTTCGCAACGATCGAAATTAAAAGGAAAGTGTCTTTTCCAGATGAAACGATTAAGATTATTCTATATATAATAAATAATATATTACGAATATATGTATAATCAAGATCTGACTAGTAACTACTTCTTAAGTTTTAATTAATAATGAGTGAACAAAGTCGGTTGTTAGTTTTTGTAAAGACTATCAAATTATTTAATTTAATAATTATATATATAAATTAGTTTAGTTTAGTTTTGGGGGGCAACTGTGTTGACACAATGATTATTTCTCGTCACTCAGTTCTTTTGATTTCATTTGACCAAGTAAATTAACTTTAATACTGGTAGCGAGATCTATTGGAGTATTTAGGCAACCAACAACACTAAACAAACAAGCAAGGCCTCCTTAAAGTGTTGATGAAAAGAAATGAAGATAGTACTTAGTTCTCACCATGATCAATAGATGGCGCGGAACATAGATGTCAAGTGGGACTTTTTAATTTTATTATTTTCGTATAGTAGAGTAAATATTTTGAGTCTTGGTCCTAACCTAAGTCATATTTTAGGTCACATTTTAGGTTGTGTTTTCCAAAAACATCGTGAAGAACTTAGCTTCCTCGTCTTTCAACATTGTAGGTAATTTAACCTCTTCACCGCAGTTACTAACAGATAAGGCATTTTCTTTACAGAAAATAATGAGGAGTTCTTCAAAAAAGAAAAATCAGTATTTACCTTGGAATTGATTGGTGGCGTGAATTTTTACTCTAAAAAAGTTAAGCAACTCTGGTTTTTTTGGTGTGTAAATATAAGTTAGCCATGTGCAAATGACCTACAAACACCGTCAAACAGACTTGCCGGCCACAAATTCACATGTTTGTGACATCTCTATTTATTTATGCGACATTTGTACTGTCCGGTAGAAAAGTGTTAATTGAACTTTCGATAATAAAGGCGAATATGTTTTCCTTGGAAGATTTTAATGTAATACTAATATCATTTAAGATTCATGAGTTCAGTTTGACGATATTATCGAGATGTCTTCGTGACGTTTAATTTTCCATGGAATTTGTTACAGTGCTTCTATCGCGCGGACACGGAACTACGCGCATCCCATACAAAAAACAAAATTCATGATAACGTAGGTATTGATACTATCGTGAAACGAAATTTAAGTCTCAGATGGCATTTAAATTATAACTACGCAGCAAATAACCAACTTCATTAAAGTAAAGTTAACTAAATATATATACAAGAGTTCACAAACTTTTATTGGGTTAATTGATTATTATCCTAGATAAAAGTACAAAAATAATGTACGAAATCATTAGCTAATCGTTGTATGAATTCGAAAAAGCAAGCTATGTAGTACGTACCTACTTAGCTGTTTTGATCAGGTAATTCCTATAATTTAACCTAGTTTCTGCCTTTTATATAGGTAGGTGAAAATCGGTGTGAGATACTATGAGTCAGCAAGGCGGTATCCAAAAAGATAGATCCTTTGGGAAACAATAATAACAAGTATTTCCAAATATATCAATTTCCTAAAAATCCAAGCCACCAGAAGATAGAAATAAAACTATTTTTGAGGCAAACGATATGTCGAATCCGGCAGGCTTTATATTAAAATCAAAGCCATACAAATCTCAATGTTTCAATTGTAAATACTAATTTAATTTTTAGCAGTTATAGCTTAAGTAGTAGTCACCTAATCTGTATGTACGCGACTGTACATTCAGAATCGTCTCGATGCAATATTGTTTGCGTTATGCAATCAAACACAAATATTGACGTTGACATGAACTCAGAATTGAGGGATTGGTCAATATTATTGGCGCTCATTAGGAGAGGCCTATGTCCAGCAGTGGACTATTATAGGCTGGTGATGATGATGATGATTTCATGAAAGCTTGGGCAGGTAATTTACCAATAAATTAACTAATAAAAACATGTATGAACATCTGTATTCTCTAGTTTTGTTAGCAATTTAAGAATAACCTTCTTTTATAGCTGGAAATAAGCGACTCAAGCATTTCAATTACATAACATATTAGGCAGGTATCGTTAACCGTCAGAACCACGGCAGAATCCACAACTAAGTACTTCCTACTAATACTATGTATAAACGCGAAAGTTTGTGAGTATGGATGTTTGTTACTCTTCCAAGCAAAAACTACTGAACGGATATGGATGGATTTTGGCACAGAGATAGATTATAGTCTGGAATAATAATGGTTTTTACAACTTTATTTTCTTTTAAGATTGGTTAGATTTGTGCTAATGTTCATAAGTAGTTTCGCTACTACATATTTTGTCTTACTATACGAAACTGTCTTTCAAACTTCATTAGCTCTAATGTTTGGATAGTTTTAAACATAAGTTACTAAAAATGTATACATATGTTATTCCTCTCTAATATCGAACTCTGTTTATAATTATTTTTTCGGATTTCTTTTTTTATCTCAAAAGGAATATTCATAAGTACTAAATCTATAATAATAGAAACCCCTAGGGGCTCAACCCATTTTTTTTTATTCCTCTGGTTTTAAGCAGAAGGAAATGTGTGTACCTATTCACGTACATAGAATCACGACAACACACAAACCACGATCAAGTAAGGTAAGTATGAAGTTATTTACTCAGACATAAAAAAATGCTAAACCTATGTATGTTATAATGAGTTACACAGATAATACGGATAAGGTATTCTTCTATCTATATTTAAAAAAGAGAAAAATGGATAACTCATCAAGATATCTCTGAAACTACAAGCAGATTTACTAGCAGATAGAATTTTGCATGGAAGTTCCTTTTCAGAAGTAGGCACCCGCTAAAAAACGGAATTTTGGAAATTCCTTTTCTAAGGTAATAAAAATGAAGTCAATTGGGAAATAGTCGAGTCAACGCATATGAAATCGTGAGTGGGCAAGCTAGTCCATACATGTCTTACTATTATAATAAATGGGAAAGTCTGTGTGAATGTTTGTTAAGTATAGAGGTAGGTAATTTCCGTCACTACTTAAGTTTTTTAAATGAAATTTAGTAGGTACATAGTTTTGGGCCTAGAATAAGACATAGATAGGCTTTTAAAATTTCGAAATTTTTTACCTCTGAGAAGGAATAAGGTGGTAAAGAATGTATGGAAAAATATTATTCCTAGATTTGATTAACTCAAAACTCGGTATAAATAAAGTGCAAAGTAAATAATTAGACACGTATTTTTTATTTTTCGAACTTTCACATTGAACATTTTTTATATTACTAAACTACCTTTAGGAGGCGTGCAACAAATTTATGAAATTTTACCAATAAATTTCCATGCGGGCGAAGCCGCGGGGCGCATCTATTTTAGTATAAAACAAAGTCGCTTCCCGCTGTCTGTCTATCTCTATGTATCCTTAAATCTTTAAAACAACAAAAAGCGTTCTATTAAGTAGAGTGATTGAAGAAGTTTTAAATGTATTTGTATGTATCTTTTAAAGGGCAATGTATACGTTTCTACAACAAAACTCCAAGTGAGTGGCAAAAATTATCAGTAAATAAATTCAAACAAATTGTCAAAACTATTATTTGTAAAAAGGCTTACTATAAAATATCTGATTATTTAGATGATAAAAAGCTTGAGACGAGTTTTGCTCCAACTCGAAAACTAACAACCTGGTAAAAGTAAAGGTTTCTTGTTCTGTAAATAAAAATCAAAGTGAGCATAAAATTCATTTACAAAATGAATTTTATGACGTATCCAAGTGTCCTGTAAGGTCTTAAGGAAATAAAGCATTTTGACTATAGACTATTTGACTATAATACACACTTGCGAAGCCGGGCGGATCGTTAGTTTTATATAATATATATATATATAATATAGGAATGCCTGCTTCGTTTATATATTATATAAACGAAGCAGGCATTCCTTCCACTACGCCCCAGAGGTCCTCAATAGCCTTGTGTCACAATATCTCACAGTATTGTGGTTAGTGTCATCCATTTGAGCTGAAGCAATGACTCAAGTAGGTGTTGCTAAACCTATTCATAGAATAGCCAGCTAGATGTGGTTTTCACTAACATTGCAAAAGTTCTCACGCATGGTTTCGGTAAATATAAATTCTTAAATATTTACTAACAAGGTAAATATTTGAGGCTGTGTTGTAACGAAAACCATTTTTTGAGAGGTTGGGTAAAAAGCGAATGAAAGTTTCTTTAATATATTTACTTATATTCTTACTAGTATATTATAATTGCAAAATTTGTATGTATAATTATATACCTAGATTATGCATGTTTGAATATTTTTTACTCTTTCACACAAAAAATACTGAACGGATCAGGCTGAAATTTTAAATCGACGTAGTTCTAAGTAGAATAAAACATAGGCCATGACATTCCCATGGGAACTGAATTTCATCCGATAGTTCAGTTCCCATGGGATAAAAATATCATTGAAACGTTTCCATAGCAATATTAGCTAGTCATTTGCATGTCCTTCCAAAACTTTGCATTTATAATTTGTACGATTGATTGATAACTACATGTATTTATTACTAGTTTTCTAAGAGACTGATTAAAGCACTGAAGAAGTTTCAAACGAGTGGCCCGGGAGCTATCTATTATTTGATGCCGTCAATATGATAAGATGTAACTTTTTACGTAAAAGCCTATACCTATTCTAATTCACATTTTTGTTCTGTGCATAAGAGTGGTTCAGATCTGTGACAGTGAATTTTGATTTTAACAACCTGTGCAATAAATTTAAATTACAAATGTTGAATTTAATAAAATGTGCAATAAATAAAAATTACGTAGAAATAGAAATGCAGTTCTTGAGTCAGGCCTTTCAAAGTCCACTTAGAGTATTTGGACTCAATTACTTGTTTGAAAGGTATGCAATTATTTACTTGATTTGAATGTCAAGATTAAATTGAAATGTTTAAGACTATTGGCCTTGATAGTACCTTGAATTGATTGAATAGACAATTATGCCAAAATGCGTGTTATGATTACATGTATTTTGAATTACGTTTTATTATCCAAGTAAAATTATAATCAAGGAATGAATATGTATACAATTGAAACAATAACTGAGCGGATGTAATTGATCGCTCGTTTATTGTTTCAATTGTACTAGTATTTACGAATATTTCCTTAAAATCTAAGCTGTCACCAGAAGGCAGAATGCCCAGTATGCTGGCAGCATTGCCACGTTGAATGACAACGCTAATTCGTTAGGTATCCGAATTAGAAGCCAGCATTCCGATAACTTACGACCTCTAAAAGAAGTTTATAAATAAAATAAAGTAAGATCTATAAAATTGCCGTGACCCAGGACCCCAAGGACCAATGGTTCTACCCCAAACGTTTTAATACGTAACTTCGGTCAAAATTAGCGTATTTTTAGTTTGAGTTCCGTTTTATTTATTTTTTTTCTAGAGGAAATTTTTGCATAAAAGAGTATCAAACATCCATACATCATATAATAAATATACATGTATGTGTATGTTTTGTATAGTGTTTATAAAATACGTAAGGATTTGCGTAGCTCCCTTTCCGCACGATACAAGCGCTGCTTAGGTACATACGTATGTAGTAAAAGTAGGAAAAACATTACTTATTAACAAAGTAAAATAATCTAATATGCCACCTAGACTGTTATCTATGTGTGTAAGGTTGAGTTGAAATAATATTTTTTTTCCTTTCTTGTACCAAATCCTATAGACGTTTCGATTACATCTCGATACTATCGTCAATCGTCTCAGGGCTCAGTTTCTTAATAAGTATAAATCAGAAGGTTACGTTACGGTCATTGAGACCATTGCAGAATGTAGGCGTAGCTATCAAAGTCATAAATAAATGATTAGGTATAAATTCAATGCCTACTAATACATTTATAATGCAACCTTGATGCAAAAGGTATAAAAGAATACCTTATTATTAATAAGACTAAGTCGTCGTTATAGTCAATGTTTCGTAAGATTGTTAAGTTTACTAATGGTTTTTAAAAATAATTTATTTGAATGAGTCAAATGAAGTCGTAAAATGACGATTTTGATGTTGTCGCTCATAAAAAATTTAAAAAATAATACTAATTTTAGCAAATAAAAAATGTTTTCAAGATCATGATACCTATACAGTAAGATATAGTTTACAAGAAATGTATAGTTAGAAATGTATAGTATGTATAGTTATATATAGTTTTCAAAGAAAACTACTTAATCAAAACTAGAAAACCTTTTTATTTTATAAAAAAGTTTTAAATACAAAGCTTTAGAAAAATATTCAGTTTAATGTTTAGTTTTGTAGAACAGTGTCAAAAAATATACTACGATAAAAAATTAAAGAACGACGTAAAAGAATGATGTGCTTTAAAAGGGGTTTTATTACAAAACTAATAGAGTTATCAAAGAAAATAGAACCCAGGAACTGAGAACGTCCCTGGCTTAGCTTTATAGCTAATTGTGCACTATTCCCTCGCAATCTTGTAAAGCTAACTGTGCACTATTCCCTAGCTATCTCATAAAGCTAACTGTGCACTATTCCCTGACTATCTCATACCATAACGATCCAGCTAAATGACCTTGTACTAGTAGGTTCTTAGCTCCATTCATAGGCCGGTTCTACCATAGATGAGATTAATAGTAAAGATAGAAGTATTAAGGTCGGTATGTCGCATATATTTGGTATTTAAGTGTGGATATGTTTGTGAATACTTGGTTATTGGCCTGAAATAGTCGACGAGTTTCATGAAATTATCCAATTTTCCGCGTAATTTTTCTTAACTTTTCATTGCCTAAGAAGCTTCTACGGAGTATGAGAAAAGTCAAATAAAAAAGATTAATGATATCGCTAGTTCTGAAGGTGTGACCAATGGAAAACAGAGACCCTTTTTTAGACAAATAACATAAAAAAGAACACCAGGGACTCCCGGAAAAAAAAATCTGTAGATTGTACAGTTTATCCCTAGGCGGGAATTGAGCCCACAACTTCCTGCATTACAGGCAAACTGTGTCCCAAAAGTCATTATAAACAGAGCTTGTTGAGTTGAAATAAAAGCTGTTGTAGAAAAACCCCATTGTATTTTTTTCCCTGTAAAACGATTGGTTCATCAAAGTATTACGGTTAGTAAACTAGCTTACGGTTAAATACTGTTGTAAATGGTTGTAAACTGGACGTTACTTGGACCACTTTTGAGATGTTATTGTTTTGTTTAGGAATGCGATGATTTTCGATGACTTTCACTGAATTGACAAGAATAACTAATTAATTCATCAAAGTTACATTTCCCACAGTCATTTTAATAATAACAATTCATGTGGTCTTCATTCTGCACTCTTTCATCAGATTTCTTAACTGTTCATATTGGTTGTTTGTAATAATTTTCAATTTTTGTGGCTTTCTTTTCTTAAAACAATAACAGACTAAATAAATAATCATCAATCTTTCATCTTTTTCCCTGAGGGGACAATATTATTTTTCGATGTCTTAGAATTTCGTCTAGACTGAATACATCCATCAAATAATTGGAAAATTAATGAGGATACAAGGTAATCTCTTGATATTCTAAATGAAATGTTAAAAGTTGCGTTCATAACACACAAAATGATGATGTGCTTGTTCAATATTATTTATTTTGCTACTATTTTCATAAAAGTAGGAGGTTACAATTGGACTCTATTTTATATGTGTAGGTACTCAGAACTCTTTTCTAGGTGAACTTATTTAGATTTGATTTTGACACTCCAAATTAACTTTTAAACTATTATTTCTGTAACGAATTCCTTTTCTATCAAACTTAAACAGCTTCATTTTCTACAGACCTAACAGGACTCTAGTATGACACTTTAGAAAATTTGGATATAGTTAAAACAAGGAAATAAGAGTCAAGAAAAATCTGTATTACCTTTTGTCCCCAAAGGTAGAGAGAAGTGTAATAAGTATACCTACAGTAGAACGCCGATTATCCGAACGTCGATTAACCAAATCGCCAACTGTCCGAATCGATCCTAACCGTATCATTGCTGTGAATTTTTTGAAGGCCTGATGGGGTTGCAACAAAGACATTTTCCACTGGACGCGATACTCGGCAAATCGCGCCTCATACCCCGCTGTCACTAGGTTAGCCTTTTAGCCTAATAGACCGAAATTGTTTTGTCAGTATGCCTTTGGTTCTCAACGACAAACTATATCGAAAAAATGACTAAGTGCTGCGTTTTGTTTTGTAAAAGTTATAGTGATCGATCCGTCAATATTTATTTTCACAGGTAAGTACAATTTTACCCCATAAAAGCAGCTATTTTTTCATAAAATCTAATAAATATGATAACAATTTTGCATTAATACCACCATTTAAAATAGTGCTCAAATTTGAATGTAAGTTAACTGTACTTGAGACCTACCGAAATAAGTCGCATTATATCGTTCTTTTTCCATTCATTCATTTTAAAAATGTCTAATAGGGCTTGACACTATCGATGAAAAATATCGATGTAAATAAATAAATTAACGAATTTACGCACTTTCAGATTTCCAGTTGATCCGCTAAGAAAGAGGGAGTGGGTAAAGTCAGCCCGCAGAGAAAAGGCAAGGCAGATTCCAAAAAAAACATAGCAGCATATGTGGTAAACTAACAACCTAACAAGGTAAAGATTTCTTGTTCGCTTCTTATACAATGTGATTTGTCGAACCTTGATCAAACGAAATGAGCGGATACACGACACATATTTATCGATAAAAATCGGGATAAAAAAATTTATATGTTATTTATCTCAAAAACAAAGCAGTTTTAATATTTTTTTAAATGAAGACTACTTCATCTGGTTTTTTCTTCGTTTCTTTTTGAGTTCATGGTGTATTTTATTCAAAGTAGTATCATTTGAAAGCTAGATAGTTTACCTAGCTAATAAAATAAATAAAAAATACAAATACGATACATAAGTGTTGTAAAAACAATATTTTTTTAGAAATAAGACAAAAAAAAACAATTTTTATTTTATTTTTTTTTTTGAGAAAAAATCTAATTAAAATAGTTTGTTTATCGTCTATTTTCTAAATAAATATTATTTTTCTACGCTTATTTACCGTATTTGTATTTTTTATTTATTTTATTAGCTAGGTAAACTATCTAGCTTTCAAATGAAACTACTTCGAATAAAATACACCATTAACTCAAAAAGAAACGAAGAAAAAACCAGATCAAGTAGTCTTCATTTAAAAAAATATTAAAACTGCTTTGTTTTTGAGATAAATAACATATAATTTTTTTTATCCCGATTTTTATCCATAAATATGTGTCGTTTATCCGCACATTTCGTTTGATCAAGGTTCGACAAATCACATTGTATTCATTAATTTTTTAACATGTATTTTTGATTTAGTTTTCTTGTACTTACTCAATATATTTTATATTTTTTTTAATTGTGTTACAAGTGGTTTGTAAAATAAATAAGTCTCTACGCAGCATTAATATCCATTACGAAGTAACAATACCTAATCTGTGCCCGGAATAAAGGTGAATAGTAATAAAATTACTTTAAATAATAATAATAAAGCCTTTTATTTCCACAACCAGTTTATTGACTTATTATTTAACACTAATTTCGAGTATAGGCTTCCTCCAAGTTTTTCCAGTTTTGTCTCTTCTGAGCGTTCTCTAACCATGTTTTACTTTCACTTCAAATAACTTTGACTTTAAATAATATTTTTACATAGTAAGTAAGTATAGGTAAATAATCAAACTTACTACGATAAAAAATAGTACTCAATCTTACATTTTCCGTCATTCATTCATTTTTATCGATATAATTTCATCGACTGCGTCATTCACTAGAGAAAATGTTCTACGATTGTTAAACAGTGACAAAGCTATCTGCGGAACTGAAGCAGCAACAAAACATTCCTCCCGTACCCCGCAAAAAGTGGTCGACTGTGATTCCATAGTATTTTAGGGTATGTCGTGTCCCGTGGAAAATGTCTTTGGGTTGCAACTTACTCCGATCGAAATGTTCAAGTGAGCGTTATTGTAGAACTATGTTTGTTAAACTTAACTCAAGTACTTAAAACTTTTACAATTGTGGTCACTCCTAATGTTTTATTACCTATGTGCAATTGTGCAATGTTGGCAAGCCTTAAACATAAATAAAAAAATGTAGTTTATTCTATGTGTAACAGTTCGTTTTTCTTTACTATCAGTATATGCCCGATTATCCCAATGTTCGATTATCTGAATCGACCCCGGTCCCAATTAATTTGGATAATCGGCGTTCTACTATTTAATGTTTTTTGTAACTATTCTTGCAAGAACAATAAATTAGGCAATGGAATGGGTATTTCAACAGAAGCACGACGTGCGTGTGAGTTTATCACGCATACATATGGGAAGGACAGAGGCAATTCTCTACTTGTGGAAATAATCATAATTTTAAGGCTAATTCGACACATTCGTGATAAAGCCGACCTTTGTCTGAAGCGAATGGAGTTATGAGATTCCCATAACGTTCAATCACCTCTATTGATTATGTTTTGGGTAAAAAAACAAGGCAACACGGGTAAAATTAGTTAAACAGGTCCATTCATTTTAAACAGCTTATTCATTTCATCATGCATTCTTAAAACGAAGACTTTCTTAGAATAAACCTATTTGAATTCTTCGTTGTCAGCGCTGCAAATCTTAATTAACGAGTAAATGGATTAGGTCCAAGAGAGTTATGAAACTTTTTTCTTTAGGCTGTCAAAATTAGTACTAAGACAAGTTAACTGTGAAAAATTATAATGAACCAGTGTATCAAGTGTCTGAATGTAACCGACTGTAATAAAATAAATATAATACCTACAGTAGTTACTACTTAGTATCCACATAAACATTACTTACATTAAACTTCCATAGACATTAAAAAGGATAAATAAAAAAAGGATAAGGAGTTTTAATTTTATACACGGAAATTTGAAAGAATTTGTTCTGGACTTATAAAAAAAAAAGGTTTTAATAAACCACGAGTAACTTCCTACTGTTTTTCTAAGCTATAAAGAATGTTCTCGAACACAATAAAGCAATAAATTTCCTAGTAAATAGATAAATCGAGCTGATATGTCACGATTGACTCAAGCGTGTGTTATAATAATTTATAGTGTTTTTATTGACTCAATTATATCCGTATTGCTTTGTTCGACAAAAAAATAGTCTAACTAATTTCAGTCCGAAATCAGAGCCCAGCTAAGCTGAGCTTGTGTTGGGTACTAAATGACTAATATACTTCATGCAATAGGTACATCACATAACATAGATAGGTACTTTTAATTATAAATAGAAAACACCCAGAACCTTGGAGAAAAATATAAGAAGATTGTGCAGATTTGCAGATGTGACTTCCACGGCGGAAATTGAACCTGCAACCTTAATTAGACCTTCGCCCGCCGCGCCACATCGGTCGTCGAAGAATAAAAGAAGATACAGTACTATTAGTAACTCCGTTATAAATAAGTCATTGGAATTTTTAAATGATCTGTCATGTACTCAAATATTTTAATTTTTTTAAAAATATCTATTACTTTTTTATCTTCTTTATTTGCGAATATTTCTTGTTTCCAGTAATTTTTTTGCCATTTCAATAAGTCAAATGTATTCACCTATCACATACCGTTTGACCACTTTAATCAAAATCTATTTAAGCTCAGGTTAGAATCCTCATCGGATCAAACACTTGATCACCTAGCTCATCAATTATAATTCCAACCTCCTCACTCATTCCATTCGTTCATCTATGTATCTCTTTCATATAAATATTTTGACTATGATTGATTGTGCACAGTTTTTTGCAAGACCGTTATTTTTGTGAGGTTAGGTACCGTAAGGTTTGCGATTTATGACCGAGGTGTCGGTTATTGATCTGTTTTGTGGGACTGAGGTGGTAAATATTTTATTAATCTGAAGTTTAAAAACTTTAAACTATTAGTAAGCGCATCAGCATTGCCATACGTTCTACGCCTGACCTATCCCTGATCAAAATAATTATAGATCTGTCTCTCTTGCGCATTATGAGAGTCAGGGCATATAGAGAAGAGATAGATAGAGTAAATAAGAGGCCGCACGGTATGACACTAGTACCATGGGAGTTGTGAAGGCCATTGTGTGGGACGCTACATGCGTCGACACACTTGAGCCTTCCCAACTTCCAAGGATTATCCACGAGGGCTGGTGCAGCAGAAGATTTGGTTGAGGATCATAAGACAAATATGCAGGTCTCACATTTCGTCTACACATTTGCTCCTCTTGGAGTCGAGAGCCCCGGAGAGCCTGAGTAACATACGGGATGTTACTCAGGCTCTCCGGGTTTCTTAAAAAATATCTTAGCGTCTGGTCGATGCGACGCGTGACCCAAGAGCTGGTGAGTATCTGGCTCAGCGCATCAGCATTGCCATACATCGTGGTAATGCAGCCAGTGTCTTGGGGACGCTTGCGATTGGTAGTTACTTATTGTGGAAGCCGCGGAGCGCAGCTAGTGAAATATATGTAACATGTGAAGGTTTAATTCTTAATCGTCTACAATTAATATCAATTATGTTGAAGTTAGTTAAACATAGATAATATACCGTAACAGCAATGGAATGCCACCAGGCTTGTTATAATAATTGTAATCTAGTTTAATAACATCAAAGTGATATAAACTAACAATTAGCAAACACGATTGTTGAGCTCATTTATAACAATAACCATTTAGATAGTTTTAAATGTGATTTACAAGGTGATTATATTAGATTAAGTGGTTAAAGTTATAATGTATTGTTTTAATATAAGTCAGCAACATTTTGTTAAAATTATAATAACTGTTTTAGGTTTGTTTCAAATAAATCGCAGACGATTTAAAAATGGAAATCAAACATCATTTTTGAAGTTGTCAAACAATACATTTGAAAATAGAAGCAAATTGTAAAACCTCTTTCGATTTTCTCGTCAATATGGATTAAAACCACATGTGTCAATGTCACTTTCCCTGATTCCCTGACATGTTTTACCACGCATAGGTCTTCTTGATCATGTATTTATCTCGAGATACTGCAATCAGACCCCTATCAAACGAATTAGCATAGTCTTATCGTATATCAAGATTGTCCACCCATGCGAGGTTTGAATGTTTAGATAAGCGGCCACCGTAATAAAGCGGCAAGCATGGCAAAGCTCTAACTTTTTTAAGTGTTGTAAACCCATTAGATATTTTGTACGGAAAGTGTTAGCATAGCATGGTGACTCCTTTAAAAGTTTTTAATCTCACTTGACTTTGAATTTGCGTTACCTTTTCGTACAATGCACAACCACGATAGTAAAATGCCATGCAACATTACCCACTTAAAATACCTATTCGTAGAAATAATAATATTTTCGTAAAAAAGATAATATGGCGATATAAAGTAGCACTGTATCTTTCTTAGCTTTCATTACCTATGGACCTAATTGAAGGTAATATAAAACTACTAGCGACCCGCCCCGGCTTCGCACGGTTTTATTATACGTATAAACCTGCCTCTTGAATCACTCTATCTATTAAAAAAAACCGCATCAAAATCCGTTGCGTAGTTTTAAAGATTTAAGCGTTCGAAGGGACATAATGACACAGGGACAGAGAAAGCGAGTTTATTTTATACTATTTAGTGATAAAGAAAAGCTTTCATCATCATCATCATCAGCCTATATTAGTCCACTGTTGGCCATAATCCTCCCCTAATGAGCGCCAAAACGCTTTACCCAAGCGTAAATCGATGACAGAGCAAGACACCGATTTATGCTTTAGTAACCGTATTCTATAGCGTAAAAGTATTACTTAAGAGTAGATCGATGATTAAGGGCTCAAACACAAAACTGCGAGCTCGCATCGCATCGCAAATATCTCCGAGCTCGCACGATAACGTCAGATCTCATTTGCATCGCGCATTCCTGTCATATTACGTCATACTTGGTGACCCCCCTTTTAGTCCGCTCTGAGACAACTTTAGCGAAAGATGCGCGGCGCCTGAGCCGCCTTCTTTGTGTTGTAAAAAAAAAACTGCTTCAGTTCTCAACTCATAGTAATTTCGAGTAAAATAGTTCCCTTCAGTGTTCATAATCGTATTAAATGGATGAATCCAGAATCTTCTTTTTCTTTTATATCTATTTAACAATAACAGCAGTGCAATTGGACCGATTTATGCAAAAATGATCCAACCCACAACCTAGTCAATTTCGAGTTTTTTTAACCTATGTAATCAGTATAAGGTATATTTTAACATATCAAAGACTCACACCTCTATGTTCACAATTGTTATTTATTTATTTATTTATTCATGCCACTTGAATCATTTTTGTGTTGCTTTGGTTACCCTAACATATAACCGTTCTATTTTGCTACAATGATTCAAACTATAATATTAAGCTGGTCCATCAGTTCAAAGAGCTCAGAAAGCTATAGAAAGAGCTATGCTCGGAGTTTCTCTGAAGGATAGAATTCGTAAAGAATACATCCGAAAGAGAACCAAAGTTATCGACATAGCTCAAATAATTAGCAAGCTGAAGTGGTGGCAGTGGGCCAGCTATATCTCGCGAAGAACCGACAACCGTTGGGGTAAACGTGTTCTTGAGTGGAGACCGAGACTTGGCAAACGTAGTATAGGACGCCCTCCGGCCAGGTGGGATGACGATCTGCGAAAGACTGCTGGCAGATGCTGGATGCGTCAAGCTGTAGACAGGGAGCTATGGCGCTCATTAAGGGAGGCCTATGTCCAGCAGTGGACTAATATAGGTTGATTATGATGATGATGATATAAAACAAGTTAAGCTTTGACAAGTTAATATTTGAAATTGCTATTCCATCTAATTACGTAAACGAAATAAACCATAAAGTTCAAAACACACAGAAGCCGGAGGCGTGGCGGAGGCGAAGGCGTGCCGGTTTTTCCCATGGCACCGCGTTCGCCACGGCCTGCGGTGTGTGTGTAGGCTTTCATAGGATTCCATAGAATACAACTCGCACGCCTTCGCCTCCGCCACGCCTCCGGCTTCTGTGTGTTTCGTACTTTAACGAAAAATAAATAAATATAATAAAATAAGTACAGGGCCAGCAGATCTAATATTAGATACCAGATGATTGCATTGATTAATTTAAGAAACCGAAGGGAAGCTGCAATAATAGACGATGTAGATGGTTTATGTGATGAACCTTATTCTGATTTGGACGAGGAGTAGGGCCAATTTTGTTTGTTTTGTCTTTTAAAACACAAAAATGATTACTAATTTTTATCACACTTTGAATCATTTTTGCATTTTAATTTTTGCACCCTACATAGCTCTTTCCATACAAAATTAATTTTGTAATAATGATCCAGGCGCAAGTTTTCCCAATTATCTACTAAACTATTACAATTTATTCTTTATATTATTTATAGCAAAAAAGTTGAGTTTACATAGCATTAAATTAAATTAAAATAACAACATTTTGTATTACAAAGCTAGAGAAATACCGCCACAAACTTAAATATTGATTATCTCGAAATGAGGTTTGTGTGGGTTGGATCATTTTTGCTTAAATCGGTTCAATTATCTTTTTGGGATCCATCTTACGCTTCCTAAAAACACGTCCAATACGGCTGACTAAACTTGAAGGTATGGTTACCCTACAAAACGGTTCGCCGCAGAAATTCGCATCGCAGAAATTCGCAAATCAAGTTCGTGTGACATCGCATGAAATCGCATGAAATCGCATGAAATCGCATCGCATCGCACCAAATCGCAGTTTTGTGTGGGAGCCCTAAGTAAGCTTTAATACCTTTAACTCTAGTAGGATCTTAACTACAACGCTAAAAAGCGGTGTCAACATCTCATGAATTCAGAACTGAGCCATCATTTATGCGTTCCAACACGCCACCTATAGCTCTGTTGAGAAAATTGAATAATTGGAAGTATTTCATCGCTTTACTGATATTCATATTGGTAATCTATTGAAATTATTGATTTTAATCTTTGTGAGAACGTAGGCGTAGGAAATCGCATTATGTAGTTAATGAATGGGGATTGCAAGCCTTATGTAGAAATGGGAAGGACACCTGGCTAGACAAAAGTGTCTTTATCTGCACATGTAACTTTTTCAAGTAAATGCTGGAAAAAGGAGGGTTTTGCACTTCCCTTCTCGGCAATTTATACAAAGATTGCGCTTTTGTGATGATTTTGAAGCGGGTATCTGAGACATTTATTTATTTATTAATCATAACGGTTTTCTTTTTTGAACCGTAAGGCGATGCTAGATCTTCACTACAATACAATTTGCTATAGCTCTCAGCGAGACCGCCTTAACTGCACGATACTTCTATTATAGTACAATAAAATGTTCATTCATTCATTCATTCATACAAATATGGTAGTCCAAATTATAATATCATCATCACCTCACGTTCACATCAAAAGTTTTTAGCATTTGTTGAACCGTATCTTGTAATAAACACCGTATCTGTCAATGTCGACGCACTTCTAGCAATATTTTCTAACATCCACTAAGGAAATATCAACTAATCTAAGTAACGTCTGATTGGCTGGGCTGTAGTAATGAACTATGCGAGGCACGCGGCTTGCCTTGAGCCCACAAACGCCTACGGGCTAAGAAGAGCCATAACTCGTATCAAAAACATAGATGAAGGTGTGAGGGCCTTGGATGCGGTATTTATGGTTACGGTGTGTGACATTTATTACATTTTTGGTCAGCGATGTTAATGGTGTCAGTTTGTGACATTTATCGCATATTTGGTCAAACAGTAGGGGTAGAATTTATTTCAGAGTTAAATTTTATTGTACGCAAGGATTAACATTTAAGTACACTCGTTTTTCTTAATTAACAAGGCAATTTAATAATCATTCGGAAAACCCCCAAACGATTTTACTCAGAACTAAAAAGTAAACCAAACTAAAAGTATAGAATGGCTTCACTAATTTTCGACTAACTTAGCTAGAACACAACAACATCATAAAAACATAATCAAATTCGGTTCATTTGTTTGAGAGCTCTAATCCTTTGTGGGAATAGAGCTCCCAAACGGATTCATACACACTCAAATACATTATAACAATTTTCATTTTCAAATTATGTCAGGTACAAATTATTACTAGTGTATATTTTAATCCTAGAATACACCACCCACACAAACAGTATAGAGGTAGATATCATGTTCATAACTTTACTCTCGTTTTACTCTACAAAGTCCTATCTTACACCTACGTTTCAATCAGTCTGAAACAAAAGATCGTAAAGATCAGTTGTACGGTATACAGGACCCAAATCCTTTCTTTATTTTTATCTAAATCTATCCTACCTATGAAATGAATACACATCTAAACCCGCACCCCTATTAACATTGATACAATACAATACACCTAACGAAGAACTCAAAAAATACAGTGAAAGACAAATTAAAACAAAGTTGCACAATGGGTGGCTTTATCGCTACAAGCGAACTCTTCCAGGTATTGATCACACGAAAACAATATATTTAAACACCAATCAATAAAACAGTTGCATTATAACGGAACAAAAATGCCACATCCAATCTATTAAACTCTGTTGGTTCGAAACAGGTGCTAGAGTGATCTAGTTCAATAGCGGATTATGTACCTGTAGTAATGGTGTTCTATCTGTATTTAACGATATTGTGATCTTATATTCAATGAATGTGGTTACTGAGTTAAATTGTATTGTGCTTTGAATGAACAAGACATGAGGAAATCTTGGGCCCGTGTTATAAAAGCTTACTCAGATATCTATCTACGCTTGTACGCTTATTGCCTTGAGTACTACATTTAGCAAATATTATAAATACACTATCAAACACTGATTTTGATATATAATTCTTGTTTACTATTACCTATTTCTATTTCTATTACCTACTATACAAGTAGATACATATAATATCATTTATTTAGTATCCATACCACAAGCTCTGCTTTGCTTGGGACTGGATGATATGTGGATTAACTAATATTATTTCTTCATTTAATGTATTCTACATAAAACAATACTATTTTTTTCCAAGAAACTGAGTTTTGTCAAGTAGAATATAAACAAAGTACGAAAAATAAACAACTTGAAGAAAGTTTGGAATGTCACCGGTAAACCGCAAGGCTCGGCGTGAAAGTTCAGATTGCTTGGGTGTGCCCAAAGTGGATACTCACAAAGTAAACGATAAATTAGATAAAACCTTTATTATTACCGGAGAGATGCGAAATACGACATCATTGCGGGATGCCAATGACGTGGTCTTGAGAAACGTAAACACAGTAGAAGAAGATTTAGCTAAAGCTACTTTTTTAGAGCTGGCGAAAGAAAAAATCATTAGTATCAGTTGTGTTAGGTTACAATGACGAAAAATGTTTTAGTTTCTTTCCATACATACCTACAGGCACTGTTTTTGTCTATTCTTATGCTACAGGCTTTGTCGGCTGGTCTCGACCGAGCCTATGCGTTTGCTTCCCTAAGAGTCGAGACCCTTGCTTCTTGCTTGCGTCCGGTCGATACGACTCGTGACCCGAGAGCTGGTGAGTATGTGGCGCAGCGCATCAGCATTGCCATACAGCATGGCAATGCAGCCAGTGTCTTGAGGACGCGACGATTGATATTGATATGGCTCAGTTAAGCGACGACACACATTTTAGAACCAAAAACTTCACAATTTCCGTATTTCTTCCTTCATGAAATTTGAGAGCATAAATCTGTTTTGCTTTTTTTGTGCAGCGAAGTCACCGTTTTTGTGCGTGAGAAGTGAACTATTACATTAGTAGTACCAGAACCTACACAAGTCTTACGGTTACGGATTTCTTCCTACACGTAATTTGAGAGCAAAAATCTGTTTTCTCACTGTTTTTGAACAGCGAAGTCACTGTTTTCGCGGTGTGCGGAAGAGCTGCATATAACATCTGTATACCTAATCTTAGAATTTCGTATTTCTTCCTACATTCAATTTGAGAGCAAAAACCTATTTTGCTCACCTAACTAAACCTATTTTGTAATGTTACCTATATTGTAAGTACCTCTCTCGCAGAAAAACAGTGACTTTGCTGCTCAAAAACAGTGAGAAAACAGATTTTTGCTCTCAAATTACGTGTAGGAAGAAATCCGTAACCGTAAGACTTGTGTATAGTAACAGAAACTACACGTGTCTTAAGGTTCCGTTTTTCTTCCTATATGCAACTTTGTCTTCTGGATCTAGCAAGTAAGGTATCATGAAGAACACGCCATAAAGAAGTATAAGAGAATTAAGTATGGAAGTAGGTCGTCAAGTGACCAATGACCGCCAAGCAAGGTCAAGCTTAATTGGATATTCTAAATGTAGGGAAATGGGTTTTCGAAAGGTGACTCGTGGTTTATGGTAATTGGTCGAGATAATAACAAAGGTTTTCGAAAATACCTGTCTATGGGTCAGCAAGTTGGAAACACTTTAGTTTCTGGGACAAAAATAATAATTGCACAAAAATACTAACATAATACAAAAGTTACGACACGGCCAAAACCTCTATGGCGTTGGAGGCGACAAACATAGATTCCGCCTCTGGATAATTGTTTGTAAGTACGATCTGCAGATATTTCTTCCAGGTTCGGGGTTTTTTTATTATACTTTAAATATCTACTTAAGTAATGAAATCTGTTTTCTAGTAGGTTCCTAAAACAAAGACTTTGCTTTAGACATGTGATCAAAAAAGATTCATCAAAATCAAAAGTTTATCAAAAATCAAACCACCCGAGATAAATTATATCGAGAACTTTAATATGCAAAGTCAAAAGCGTGAAAATCAAAATAATTTATTCACAAAATGTGTGCCACTTGACCACGGAATCGGAGAAACCATAGAACGCCGTTAGGCCTGATCTTAACCATCACGTCTCTTCTATAAATAAACATTTACCACGACACAACCTAATCAATTTCAATGTTTGTAGGTATGATCTACAAACAATTTACATTTTTTTCTCTTTTAATATTAATTTTAATTTTTTTTATTGAAACAATAACAAAACAACTATGTAATTACAGCTAGTATTTACAAATACAACAATCTCCTAAAAATCTAATTAATTTTTTTATTTAATTCTTTCTTTAACAAAACAAATACAATCTAGGAAAAGAAACTAATTAAAACTAGTCTATGTAGGTATACTTATACAATTTAAACACTAAAAATTTCATGAAGCAAGAAATACGGAACTTGTGAAGTTTTTGGTACTAAAATGTAATTTGCATCTCTCTGGCATGAAAACGGCGTCTTTGCTGCTCAAAAACAGTGACCAAAATAGGTTTTTGCTCACAATAATAAACCTAATGCATCTGCTTACAGTCTTTTGCAGATCATCATCTCACCTAACCGAGAGCGCTTGCCAACACACTACGTTTGCCGAGATGCGTTCCACTGTTCACCCCAGCGTTTATCCGTTCTTCGCCAAGACAACAGCAAAAACAAATGACTGCACGACCATGACAAACAGAAGACGCTCGATTCAACAAACCAATCAGGAATCGATTGCTTCCTCGTGACAATGAAGCCATTGCTTCCGTTTTTCAACATGTTAATTTTATAATGGCTTTACTTTCTCTGAGTAGTTTCCGTAGGAAAGTGAGTGTGACAAGCTGAACGCTGGACAAGAAAAATAAATGTTGAGAACAATGGACTAATTTGAATAGTTATGTGACTTTTGCGCGTGCAGCAATGCAATTTAGTTTTAACTACTTAGCTATTTCATGGCCCAAAACGCACAAGTTTTTTTGTACCCCTGCAAGGCATCATATGCGATATTCTAAACTAAACTTAGCTAAAGGCACAAGTTATCTTTTTATTTTTCATCATATCTCAAAATCCGGAAGTTGAATCCCTCATACAAACTTAATACCGAAATACAGGGTGTTAGTGTGAACACCGTTGTCCTTGAAACCAGAGGTTCAGCATCATGAGTAGAATCCAAAACCGATGAGAAAAGCATAACACCTATTTTAGTTTTGCAAGATTTTGATATCGTACACGATGCCATAGTCACTCTACATACTTTAAGTACCTACCTACGTAAGTACTTATATCCGCGCCTTACTTGGATCGTAACTTCATTACTTGTGCCCTTCAAAAGACGGGATATTCGCACAGAAGGTGATCCAACACTGAGGTGCACATGCCACGTGTCGCCTGGTCGAAGTACTTGTGTCACGTGTTTGTGAGCAAACGTTTAGTGTTTATAAAAATTTTCTTTAAAAAATTAATAAAAAATAGAATCATTTTTTTTCATCCGTTTTGGATTCTACTCATGATGCTGAACCTTTGGTTTCAAGGACAACGGTGTTCACACTAACACCCTGTATAAGTATTTTTCGGTATTCGGTTCGGTAAGTGGAGCATAATATTTTTAAGATGTATTCTAATATGAATATTATTATGTATCGAGTTTTAGAAGTATATTTTTTGTCTAATTACTTATGTAAGTACTTTAAATAAAACTAGATGCGCCCCCGGCTTCGCCCGCATTGCTTGCATACTCCTAGGCGTAGTTTCGTAAAAAAAAACGTGTTTAATTATTTATTTTGCAGTTTATTTATACCGAGTTTTGAAAGAATCAAACCAAGTAATAATATTTTTCCATACAAACTTTACCACCCTATTAAATCTCAGAGGATTAAGTTTCCAAATTTTCACATCCCATATGTGTTATTCTAGGTCCTAAACTATCTACATACTAAATTTCATTCAAATTACTTTAGTATTTACGGAGATTACTCAGACTTTCCCATTTATTATAATATAGTACGATAGTAAGCGAATCGGATTTTTAATTTTATTATTTAACAAAAAGGAAATGTCTTTTTTTTATTTGTTTCATTCGTGAAGTTTGGTTGGAAACACAGCGTTTATTGAATAAAAACATTAAGTACAAAATACAAAAACAATCTAACTCTTTAAAAATGAAGTCATTTTGGTATTACAGAACCCAACGAACTCCACAATAAATTTTGAATCTGTGTTATTGCTATCACGCACGCACGGGTCACGCTTGCATAGAAATAGCTATGTTTGGACCGATTTTTTCACGCGGCTAGAATTAAAGTTCAACTCGCACTTGCGCCACCACCTACTTTATCTTAATTATTTAAAAAAAAATAGTTTTTAAATAAGTACCCATCGGGCAGTTTGTTAAACCTATTATCACTACATAGTTTAAAACAAAGTCGCTTTTTCTGTCCCTATGTCCCTTTGAATGTTTAAATTTTTAAAATTACGCAACGGATTTTGATGCGATTTTTTTTTTTAATAGATAGAGTGATTCAAGAGGAAGGTTTATACGTATAATAAAGCCCCGTGCGAAGCCGGGGCGGGTCGCTAGTATTATATATAGCTAGTTGAATGCCCCTGTAATAGGTTTATTTCGTACTTTTGGCTGAGGATCTCAAGAGGCACAATTATGCAGGTCTCGACAGAACCTACGCATTTGCTCCCCTCGAGTCGATTACTATTCCTTAATTGTAGTTTTTGTTGTTAATAAAAGTTATGATAAAAAAATTTGACGCATTTATATAAAGTTGCTCTTGGGAACCTTCAAACTCGGAGGTATTAAAAAAACTTGTACTAAATACTGACTGAAGAATTTAAATCTTTTTTTTACGTAATGGTAAGAAAAACTAGTTGCAGAAAATAGTGTGCCTCGTAGGTAGGGTAGGCCCTTAACCGTCGCAGCTACTGACCGATTGATTTTACTGAAACACCTTTAGTAGATAATACCAAATAAAGTTTGACGTTCGTATGAATTTATGCAAATTATATCAATGCATGGTTCACGCACTCATCTTAGTTCCACGAAAGACGGCGAGACAATTAATATTCAACTTTAATTGTAGAGAAATTAGAACAAAATCACGAAGGTGTTTTACATACCCGACAGTGGGCGACCAACGTGTAGCAATGCGGCTGTATGCTAATAGTTTTTTGTATTTATTTCTGCTTTAAATGAAAGTCAATTCTAAAAGTCAAGGCTGATGCAGTTCCGCTTAGATATAGGTGTTTATAATTTGGTCTTAGTTTTGTACTCTTGAATAAGATGTACGTCTAGTACCTAGACCTACTCTAGACGACCATTGTGGCGCGGTGGGCGAAGGTCTGCCTGCGACGCAGGAGGTCGCGGGTTCGATTCCCGCCTTGGGACAAATGTTAGTACAATTTGCAAATATTTCTTCCGGGGTTCGGCTGTTTTCTATGTATAATAGAAAAATATCTATCTATGTAACTATTAAGTGTTAAGTAATATCAGTCATCTAGTACCCATTACACAATCTCGGGGCTGTCTAGTGTCTATGTCTAATTCCAAAATTCACACGTACAGTTTGTTAAACCTATCATAAGCTTTTCTTTATAGTAGTTTTATCATTATAATTATATTTATATAGGAACAGACACGAAGTTGTCTTTGCTGGCCACCAAACTCTGTTTTCGTTCCAAAACAAACTATAGGTTCGTAGAAAACCCGCTTACAGTCATAATGCAGCCCCATAGAATGTCATAAGTAGACGTTTTGTGGGAACAAAAATTAACTGTACAAAGACCCTTAGAAGCATCTAACTATAAGGCAAAACCTCGCATACTTTTTAGCTAAACCTATCTATCTATCTATCTACAACCTTTACTGGTCCACTGCTGGACGCAGGCCTTCCCATGGTAAGCGCCTCATTGGCATTCATCATATGGGAGTAATGCCCATAATCCCCACGCTGGGCATGCGGGTTGGGGATCGCAGTTCGGTGGTAGAATTGTTCTACAGGAGGCGCTGCTGCCCGCCCCCCGGTGGATATCCCTTAGTCGCCTCTAACGACACCCACGGGAAGAGTTGGGGTAGTGCAAATTCTAAGTCAGCACCACACGGCAAAACCTATGTCCACTTAAAAGTCAACAAATTTCACAAAAATGGTAACTGACGCCACATTTTGAAATGGAATAATTCGCAACTTCAAAACACTTTTGCATAATGAATCGCATGTATCGTATATATTTCTAACAGCATCGTAGAAACTGGGCAATAAATAATCGAGCTGCCATTATCGTTTCACGAGAGCATAAGCTAGATGCGCTTGCGTCGATTCTAGAATTTTTCCTGTGGATCTTTCATTTGTTACATAATTTACGTAGATTATAATAAAACACAGTTTTAATTACCTACCTTTAGCTATCTTTGAAATGACATAATAACGTTAAAAATTTATTTAGTTCTTACTAAGACCGCCGGCAGCGATCCCCTGCACGTTGAAGAGTTTAACAATGAAATAAAAATTAATAAACAGAAGGCCTAACTTTATAATGATACGTTAAAAAAGTAAGGGGTTCAATTGTATAATGACAAGGTAAAAAAATAAGAGAATAAACTATGCAGTTGTTAGAAATATAAATTTGCGGAATTGGTGCGAAGGTTATTTTTTACATTGTGAATTGATTTGCTGCCCCTCGATTTATTAGTAAACTAGAGACCCGCCTTGGTTTCGCACAATTGTATTATATATCTCTTGAATCACTGTATAATCTTCTTAAACCACTCTAATCTATTAAAAACAAAGCGTCTGAATCCGTTGCGTAGTTTTAAAGATCTAAGCATACATAGGGAAAGACAGCTGAAAGCGACTTTGTTTTATATTATTTGTGTTTTAAATTATGCTTGGCGTTGAGGAGAAACAAACAGTCAAACTTTTGCATGGTATAACAATACTAGTTTAATATCTTCATTATATATAATCTCTTGATTATCTATAAGGCTAGCCTTATAATTATTGATTCTTCCGCTTTTCTCAACAGGTTTCAATTAAATAGTATTTCCTACACGTAAGGTCCCACGTCGACGGAAACGAGCCGCACTTGCATTGTACAAGAAACGTGAAAGTGTAGAAATTCTGTTTGATTGATGTGAAAACTGTATCAATGTTTCGATCGATTCTGTATCAGTTTGAAATGGGAAAGTACGCTCGATATTCGAAATGGCGTAGGCGAATTACACTTAAGGGTTGCATTAAATAATCGAATTAGTTTGATAGGAAACTCAACTACAAATGTGTTTTGTTTTTATACATCGGTCGATAGTACGCTCGATATTCGTAATGGCGTAGGAAAATTACACTACTGGGTTGCATTCAATAATCGAATTACTTTGAGAAACTCAACTGCCAATATTATTTTGTTTTTGTACATCGGTCGGTATTTATATTATGTATATCAGCACACAACGGATCACAGCTCTCGTCCCGGGGTTTTTCTAAACACCACGCTTGCTAGGGGATTTTTGATTGCAGTCGAGGTGTGAAATATGAAAGTATTCATGACATGTTCCAATAAAAAATTCAGAGAGATAATGTGCTTAAGTACCTACAAGAGTAATGGGCTCATGCCCATAAAATGCGGATAAAATCGCTTTCTCAATCTATAGTCATTAGACTTATTTAATCCGTTATAGTTACTCATATAAAGGCGACTTGGAATCTGTACTAGCTAACTTTACACCAAAAACTAGATAAATATTTAGTAATATTTCCCAATCGCGATCGAGTGCCGCGACATACATTTTTTTTTTAATAAAACTTAGGTCTCCAGTTTGAGATTAGTTTCCAATGTGATCACTCAAGATCAGGTGGCCAGTCTGACAGATTTGGTAAGAGAAAATATTGTTCTTGGAAAAATATCTATACAATTTCTTGAATAGATTTTATTTGGTGCGTGGTTTATTTGAACTTAAAAAATATTTAAAATCTTTACATGCAATGTGCTTTTCTTCGTCGTTTGGATGAAAACTATGTGTAGCAGTAGACGTATGTAATTATAAAATGCAACAGTGTTGTATGCTAAGTTATGGTTAGTTAAGCTACTTATTCTTCAAAGGAATCTCGAACGAACAAAACCTATCGATCAAAGCATAACTTCACATAAATCTCGGGAAAAAAGCAGAAAACTCAGTGTAGTAGAAAATCTAGTTAGTTTCATTGACTCGCTTGCAACTCTCGATGTGATGATTGAAGCTAATAAATTGTTCAATGGCTTTAAGCACCATTTAATATTATAAACTAGGAATTTGAACCTTAAGATCCACTATTTTCTTACCTATTAACTTTGTATCTCATTGCAACTGAGTTTTCTCGATCGGTTGTAAAGTTTTTATATGTATAGGTAATTGTTCTAGAAAAAGTTTGTGGTTAATCTTTGGATGTATCAGTGTGTTAGCATGAATGTGTTTATTCGATTGAGACTGTTGTTTTAAGATGTTTAACAAATCGGTTTTGCTTTTAAAAGAGGTTTTTCACTGTGATAAGATTATTTCATCTCCTTTTCGAGCCGTTTGGAAACTGACTTAGTTGAAATTTGTTTAATGAAATCGTGTTGTGAACTTTGCCTTTTTATTTTGAAACATGTATGTACTTACATCTTGTACCTACAATAGTTTGCGAACAGGTTTCGTAGTCAGAGTACCGAGTCGGACAAGTGCCATGTTACAAGAATAGATTTGTTGGTAGATTTTAAGGTACAAATGTTTATCTAACTATCGATGAAAGAATGTTTTTTCCGCTTCATTAAGCAACAAAACCTGTTTTCCAGCTATTTAGCAAACAATGAAAATCTTGGAAACCGCCATTGTTGGTAAAACAAGACTTTTGTGTATTCTGTGACCTCAGACCGCAACACCGTCCGTTCATAATTCTGAATGTAATTACAAATCGCGATTGTTCACCTGTTCCTAGTCCCATTCTTCTCAATCCATGAAGGTTCAATTTTCAATAACACTGAATAGCAGAATGTTAATTTTAATAAAGCGGACAACGGGCTCAACACTTTCGAAACTGACCTCTAAAATCACTGTATGTAAGAATATAAAGACTAGTAGCGTTATGAAGTGTGACAATTATTACCTTGGTTGTAGATTGCATTTGGAGGAAGGTCGCGATGCCAGCACGCACGCGGTTTTTCACACCACGAATAGTGCCCTTCGAACTCCGAATCGTAGAGGGCACATCCTCATTTTTAAAATCCTTGATTCCCGCGAAAAACTCCAGTTCAGGAACTTCACTTTCACTATTCACTTTTACACTTTTCACTGATTCGTCAAATTGTTTCTCGTTTAGGTGGAAATCATAAAACTTGTCCGTGTCGAAGTAGTGACTACTGTAACACAATTCCTGCTTCATTTTATCTTGTTTCCTTTCCTCATACGTACTCTCACTTACGATGGAAGTTTTCGACGTTGTTGAAGTCAATGAAGGTAATGAACAGGAATCGGAATCTGAGCTCCTTTGCTCGCAATTTAGTTGCGACACTAAACGGAAAGAAGTCAGCGGCGCGCTTTCTTTTGATATATTAGTTTCATCATTAATATTCTGGATCGATTCCTCATGCTGGTCGCTGGAATCGCTTTCGGTTTCGACGGTGCTGAGTTTCGCCGTGCGGTCTCTAATGTCTTGGAGCAAGCCTTGCGGTAGAAAGCCGTCGCTACTCGGTTTGATGGCAAAAGATGGCATCTCTGGCGCGACAGGTGGCTCATTTTTTTCTTTTTTATATTCGCTGTGACTTTCATCCGCGTGCACGCTGTTCAACTCGCTACTGTTGAGAGAATCGCACGATATATTCGAGTCGTTATCTTCGAAATCTACCTCGCTCTGGCTGCTCTGGTTTCTCGAGCTTATCATAGTGACCGAGATTGCTTTCTTTGCGTTTGATTTGGAGGTCTTCTTTTTGGGCAGCGGCGGCGGCGTTCCATCAAGGTCACTGCATGTGCCGGAATCGAGCGTATCGCTCGGCGAGCATTGTCCACTCGACATAACCATATTCGTCATCGAGCTCATGTATGAATTGCAGTAAATGTACGGTGCCTTGTCTGATTTCAATATGTCCTCATTTTCGATGATTTTAGGGCGGTCGTCGACATTCAGTGTCACTAGACTGTTCTTCTTGTACAAGTCGTTAATTTTGAAGCCGTCGAAATCAACATCACTTTTAAGATGGACGCTGGAGATTTTCGGTTTCGGCTTATCGGTTTCCGTGTTGATTCTGATTGTGACGACATGTGGACCGTTCACTGCGTCTGTGCCAGGTGTGATCGCGGGTCGCTCTGGCTGGGTCGCCGCTATGAATACCGTTGCAGAAGAGCTCTTGGTATTAAGGACGTGCGAGTGCATCGAACTTAGAGAATCCATGTTTCGTCCATCTTCAAAACCGTTACTTTTCGCATCATCGGCAGTGATTGTTGTGAATGTTGTGGCGCCTCGTTTTTTCGGTGGTAGTGGGGGGATGTATTCGATAGTTGGTCGGGTAGTAACGTCTTCCATGGTGGCTGGCTTGGCGGTTAATGTGTTAGCATAATTATCGGTATCCTGTTTAGAATGCTGGTCGCCGTCTGGTGGATGTATATGGCATAATGGTTCCGGTGTGCCCTCACTGGGTCAATGATCACCGCTCTCTATTTACTGAGTACCTGTAAAGAAAGAAGCGTTCTTTGAGTGATTTGCAACTTCTTTTTATCAACAATTATTTGTCACTCGTATTATTATTTTAAAATTAAAGTTATAATGTGGTGTCTGCTTCAAACGTTATTTGTAAATTAAGTCTGACCAAATGACCTACATTGTTAAATCTGTTTACACTTAAAAGTCACGCACAAAAAGTACAGCGTAACGATTTCCTAAGTTTACTATTCGTTTGCATAAAATAAAATATTTCATAGCAATGTGTCTCAATTTGAATAGATAAAAGTTAAGTATTTCACACATTTGGCTCAGTATTTTGTACGTTATGTAAAAAATGTAAAAAAATATTTATGCGGTATTATATTTTTTCCAACCTACTTCTCTTGGGCAGAGCTATTAACAGTTTATGTAAATTTTTATTAATAACTGTAGGTTACAGAAAGGTAGGTTTGGGTTTTAACGATAAAATAGAAGTCATAAATGTGTCTACTAAGTATGATTATAATATGATATTAATCACTCATAGCAAGTAAAAGTTGCATTCTACAAAACAAACCACACAGTAAATAATCCATAATTACTAAAATACCAAACACCTTTTCACGCGTTCTAACTTGGACAGCTGATGAAGCAGAAAATTATACGCAAAATTGCATTTAAAGAGTGTTTTTCAGATGATAATTATCCGTGGAAGTGACGGCTTGTACATTTTGCAATAGCAAATGACACAATTTCTGTTGATTTGAAGGTAATTTTATGGTAGCATCATTATGCAATTTTGCTTCCGGAAAACCTAATTCAGTAGCCAACCGTGCAATGGAGATAATTGTTATGATCAAAGAGATTAAAATAAGCCAAATAAATATTTCAAGATTTTTATTTACAGCTTCATATACCTATCCATTAGTTGAGATATATTTTGAAGACCTTAAATTGTCGTTGATGCCTAAATCGTGCTATTGCGGACACTTATACGGACATAAAAGAAAGTCGTTTTCTGTCCCTATGTTCCTTTGTATGCTTAAATCTTTAAAACTACACAACGGATTTTGATGCGGTTTTTTTAATAGATAAGAGTGATTCAAGAGGAAGATTTATACGTACTATAATAAAACCGTGCAAGGCCGGGGCGGGTCACTAGTTAACATAAAAAAGACAACAACTTCATTTGGTTTTAGTTTTTAATCTTAGCAAAACCTCACCTCTGTATGATTGACAGAAACATAGCAAAACATAACGCAGCAGTAAATAAAAAATAATGCCAACTTCCAATTTACTAGCTGTTATCGGTTATAACTATTTTTTCTTGCGTGATCAAGGTTGCTTTTATTGCTGCAACGCAATTTTTTTCGCCTTTCAAAACAATTTTGTACTCATTCGTCAATCAATTGACAACATGCAATTTGTAACGGATGTTGTTTCATATAAAGCACCCATTTTTGGACAACAACGGAAAGAAACCATAATAGCTGTACAGAAAATTACTTAAAAACGGGGTTTAGTAATAGTTGACCAGCTGTGCTCTGCGGCTTTACCCGCTCTATAATCTAAATTAATCAAAGTAATCTCTGTTTTATTAAACTACGCCTATTCCAAATTTCAGCCCGATTCGTTCAGTAGTTTAGGCGTGAAGAGACAAGCATCCATCCATCCATCGAAACTTCCGCATCACTACATACTATAAAACAAAGTCGCTTTCTCTGTCCCTATATCCCTATTTCCCTTTGAATGCTTAAATCTTTAAAACTTCGCAACGGATTTTGATGCGGTTTTTTTTAATAAATAGAGTGATTCAAGAGGAAGGTTTATACGTATAATAAAACCGTGCGAAGCCGGGGCGGGTCGCTAGTTCATAATATTAGTGTGATTGTTGACACTACACTAAATTTTAGTGTAGTGATTGTTTGACGGATATTAAATTATATTATGCAAATTTATATCGAGTTGGCGTAAGGTTATTAAAAAAACGACGGACAACCTGTAATCACACTTCACAGTAATGCAGAAGTTTGTATGTTTATTTCATGTTTTATTTTAATTAGCCTGACTTGTTCACTAGTTTTGGTGTGTAAAGGTAACAAACATCTATCGCTTAAACCTAAAACTTCTAAACGAAACACTGTAATTTTGCAGAAATATATTTCTAGAACTAGTTTCACATGTAGGCTTCATCATTCTTTAAAACTCGTGCAAAGCTGCGGGCATAAGTTAGTTTTTAATAATAATGCTTATTTTTATAGTATGTTACAGAGATAATTGAGTTTTCATTCAATCATACATTCAATCAATTTGCAATTGATACAATTTCCGAAATGCCGTGACAATCAGTCATTGTATAACGCTCGTGTAATTAAATGAATGTATTAATTATACAAATGAATAATAAGGCGGTAAATAGGACTGCACAGAAAGGAATTGCATTCTTGACTCGCTTTGCTTCACTACTTTCGCATGTGATGATTAAAATCAAATACAAGATCGATAACGGACCAAAATTATAATGATTTAATTGTACAATTGCAATGACGATAAATTTTCATAATAATAAATAATAGTTAAATTTTCAATAAATGATTTATTTCGAAAATAAATGCGCTATGGCGCTCTTTTAGGGGCCAATGTCCAGCTGTGGACTACACATACTATATATGTATCTACCGCTTGTTTCTTAATTGATGATTATCAACTCAAGTTAATTTTAATTTTGAACAGTTCTCTACCGATAGTCTGTACGATCTCAAGATGTTTATCCCGTGTTCTGCGTATTTACCATGTAGGTATAATAAAAATTCTATGTTATGTAATAAAATTGTATTTAGTATAGAAGTCATCTAGTACCCATAACACAAGGTCTACTTAGCTAAGAGCTAGATAATGCTGTGTGGTTTATCCAACATTATTTATTTCATATTTTTTGTGTTTCATTTGTAATAAAATTATTAAATTTACGGAGAGATTTATTATCTAGTTTTCTGATTGTTCAATTAGTCAGTTAATTAGTACATAAGGACAGACAGATAGCGGGTAGCGACTTGGTTTTATACTAGGTAGTGATTGCTGCCAGGGTGGTGATCATGTATTCTGCTAAGCAGTGACGCTGTCTTCTGTGATACAGGCGGAAAAGCCACCTACGCGAGCCTCGTGGTAATGCAGCCAGTGTCTTGGGAACGCTTCCGACTGGTATTGACATGGATCAATTGAGCTTTAGACGGTTTGCAACCGTCTGCAGTTGATGAACCACTGAGGTTTCAATTGTATATACTAGTTTAATTTTTTTCTATTCAATGATTGTAATTTTCGTTGTTAATAAAGATGTTACGTACGTTTCTTCTGTAAAAAGTTTATTTCTTTTGCAACAAAGCTTTTTATTTTTCAGTTTTACTCATTTTTATACCAGTTCGCTCCGCTTGTGACCATTGCCACATACCATTTTATAAAGGCATTACGTAGAAACGTGGACAGGTGCTATCTAGTGAAAGTATCAAGACATTTGTCAACAATATAATGATCTGTTGCGCAAGTCAAGTATTTGATTGTTGATTGACAATAATTTGATATCATTACCTGCTATGTAATGTTTGCTTTTCTGTCTGTTTGTTATCTGGTCATTTGTTCCATTTGATTGATTTTAATATTACTATTTGTATTATTTTATTATTATGCTTATTATATCTTTAACACTTTGGGAGTAGAGTGACTTTTTTGACGTGGTGTCAGCAGATAACTATAGAATCTTATTTATTTATATCTTTACTTTGAGGCAGTATTTCACACTTAACTGTGAAAAGCTGTGTTATTGTCTTATTTGCTTGGCATGTTTAAAAAAACTATAAGCCGTCTTCCAACCGAACTGTTTTTCTTTTGGTCTAGTTAAACCATTTTTTAGATTTAAAACGTTATAATAAAGGTATAACTTATGATGACTGTTCAAAATGGTGAATATTCAACAGTCATAAGTTTTCTATTCTTTATTTTGTTTATTCGTGTGAGTGATGTGAAATTCGGTTCCATAATTTTAGCAACAAGCTTTGTGACAGGTTATATAATATTTCCAATTGTGTTTATTAAAATCAATTAATCAAAGGAAGTTATAAAACTTTCACTTAAATGAGGGCCGCGGCATCACTTCAATTTTATGTGCTCATTTCGGTTTATTTTCGCATGAGTTGCATAATATAAGTGAGTTGGATTATTTTATGTAATTTTAAGAACTAGGTACCGACACTTTTTAATAAATTCTTTCAGTTCTTCAAGGGAACTACTTTTATAACATTTGGTGGCTATGCCAATCCAGTTTCGCAAAAACGTAAAAAACCGATATACTAATGATTTTTGCAAGATGCCAATTCATGCCAGTTCAGTCTATTGAGCGAATGGACTAGAGTCCATTCGCTCAATAGATTGCTAATACTAAGGCAATAATTAGTAATTCGTCAAATCGTCCTACATGCTTAAGGCCCATTTGGAACGATTTATAGAAATTCAAGAAGTTTTTCAATCTGCAAATCGTCCCACGTTACTATTAAAATGGGAAAAGTACACTCAGTAACAAAAGTGTCCGTGCATCATAAGGCCTCTATATCTATAACCTAATAAAAACAACATTAAGCTACCAAACATAATCAAATTAAGTTACCTAAGCCATACTCGTTGGTTAGATATTTAATAACATTAAAGTCGGTAAAAAATTGCGTAATTTAGAAGTCGTGACTATTAGATTAGAACATGATCACAGATTAAATAACAATGTAATAAAAAGTTTTACAAACGCAAAAAAAAATTATAAAAAATGTCAGATCATTCATGCGTATACAAAAGTTTGTCGTTAACAAGTTTTTTTATCAATGCTTAAAGAGTTTTTGTACGTATAACTGTAGTAGAACAAAAAAAATCTATAACTAAAGTTTTATTTTTCAATGAGCTACTTAAATAGCTACTTAAATTTTTATTTGTTTAATGTTTTGTATTTAGGAACTTTTCCTCCTATTCTTTAATTTATAATTTACAAATTATACATATTTTTTTCTCCAAAGTTATTCTACTTCAAAAAGCTTAAGTATCTACAGTTCCTACCGGTAATACAAAAATAAACAAAAAAATAGTTTTTTATACAAGACGTGTTGAGAGTCAACACAATGAGTACATAAAAATATTTACAACAATAAGGCGTGTTTTAAAAACAATACCAAGGTCGTTTTAAATACAATGTCAAAGTCAAAAAAATACACATCAAGAAGGATAACTTAAAAATAATTGCTCAGATCATCGCTTTCAAATAAAAAATAATCAAAAGACCGATCTCTTTGAAATCGGTTGGAAATATAGAAAAGTGCGATAAAAAAACTGATCTCATAGTTTCGTAATTAAATCTGATTATGAGATAATGTACTCATACGATTATTGTAACGATCCTGGCCTTTAGAAGACATTCAGATATGAAAAGTCACTCTGTCAAGGCCGTAGCTCACACGCCGGTGTCAGGGTATCAACTTGAGACACGATACCGAATGTGACGACGTAAATTGAAACAAAAATAAAAAAAAATAGTAAAAATATTGCAAAAACTAAAAAACATTTTAAAATAAATATGGATCGTTTAAAATTTGACTTATCTAAGTGCTTATTTTGTAAGCATAAAGAAATAAAAATATTGATTTAATGGCAAAACTCATGACTGTTGTAAGGAAGCCCCCTTAATTCCATACATAATAAATGATTTTTGCCGCGTTTATTGAAAAAAAATTAAAATCAAAGACTTTATTAGAAAACGACACAAAGAACACTTAAAATGGAAACACTAATCTATGATAAAAATAAACAATTATAATAAAGAGAAATACTTAATAACTTAGGTCTTCCTACAAACTAACACTTTACTACTGTTATTTATCTAAAGATAAATAACCCTATATACTTATGTATATAGGCTTCACAAGTTTAAACCACCCAGCATTAGCATTTCCGCAAACTGCTTGGTAAACCATCTAGTGTCGTTTCCTAAAAGGTATCAACTCAGCATGTTGCTGAATAGATAACAAAGATTACCTATTCAGCGCTAGTCTTATGTTGACCCTCGTTAAATGAGTTATTGATAATGGTACAGAACCCTTCGTTTACGAGTCTAACTCGCACTTGGCTGGTTTTATTTAAAACACGCCAATTATCTTACAAATAATTATATTTCTTCTTATATTCAACCTTCTTTTACCCGAATTCAGTCCACGAAAAAAATTACAATGTATTGACTAGTTATAAAATAATTTTCAATTTATGTTTCAAGATGCGACCATTACCTTTCGTACTTACTAACTTGTTCTTACTCCAGACTTTGCCTACTATCTGAAGTGTGTACTTAACCTTTGTAAAAAGGTCTTGAATGCAGAATCGTAAAATGTTATGGGATATATGGACCGGGCAAAAACATGTAAACTCTCTTTAAGAATCCAAGATATTTTAAGTCGACATAGGCATAAATGAAAGCTTCGTTAAAACTGATAACAACAACCTCAAATAATAAAATACTAACTCCACAGAACTACAAAAAAATTAATCACAAAATAATAAATAACTCCAACTAGCAAAAATTTTATGAAGAGCTACGAAAACAGAGTTTGGTGGCCACCAAAGGCAACGTATCTCTTCCTAAACTAGACAAAATGAAACTACTGCGCAGATGCATAAAAAAAAAGCTTGAGATAGATTTAACAAACTATACGTGTGATTTTTGGAAATTCCTTTTTTAACGAAATTAATGATAAAATAAGTTGGCGCTACTTTAGCTCCTGTTTGTGCCTTAACCGAACCTGTCCATCCAAAGGTTGTCTGGAAGAAATAGCTGTTAGCGATAAGACCACCAATTGTGCAACTTTAGATGAAATTAGTATTAAGCTGCTCTGTTACTTATTACTTACATATTTAGATGGTGCAATAAAGAAATAATTCATCTATATACTATACTAGCTGGTGCCCGCGACTTCGTCTGCGCATGATTAGTATTTGGAGTACTCGCGATTTTACTTTCGTAATTCCCTTTCCCGTGGGATTTTCGGGATAAAATAAAGCCCATTTCTTATTCCAGCTTATAATCTATCTCTGTGCCAAATTTCATCCAGATCCGTTCAGCAGTTTTTGCGTAAAAGAGTAACAAACATCCATCCATCTATTAATCTATTCATCCATCTATCCATTCATACTTACTAACTTTAGCGTTTATTATTTCAATTTAGTTTGGTTCCCCTGGGCTATAAGGGTTTTCAAAAATTTCTCACACCATCTGAACGACGCGTACACACGCGTCGTTCAGTGATGTTGTGAGAAATTTTTGAAAACCCGTATAGCCCAGGGGAACCAAACTGAATTCCGGGATAAAATGTATCCCATGTCCAATCGTCCCGAGTTCCCTTCGAATTCATTCACTTCCGTCGTGATGCGTCCCATGTCCTTCCTTGTAGTATGAACTCAAATCGTCCCGAGTTTCATTCCAACTCATTCAGCAGTTTCGGCGTGATGCGCGGTAAAGGAATTTTACTTTCATACCCTCTCCCATGAGAACCTTACTGAATTCCGGGATAAAAAGTATCCTATGTCCTTCCTCGTAGTATGACCTATAATCATGCCGAGTTTCATTTCAATCCATCAAGTAGTTTCGGCGTGATGCGCGTTTACGATACAGACAGACAGACAGACAGACAGACAGACAGACAGACAGACAGACATGAATGAAAAAAATTACAGTTTTGGCTTCAGTACCGATAATAGAGTGCCCTCCAAAAAAAATTTTCAAAATATCTTCAATGTACAGAATTGGACCTGTTACAGTTTTATTATAAGTATAGATTAATCAGTCTCAACTTCAATAATAACCAGCTAGTCTTTAGCTTTCCAACCGTGATCTAAATACCCATAAACTAGCTGGAACGGATGGACATAACCTTATTTAGCACCTTGCTTTTCAACAACACTAACCGATAGAAGCATTAAAATATGCGTAAAGTAGCCTACATTACGCGTAGGTACTTGTGAAAACATAGATTTGATACTCAACGGTCTTGAATGAACGAAGTTGACATGTTCGTTGAGGGCTGGACCAAATTAATAAGACAGGTTTTAATTTTTGTTTACATTAATATCACACTAATGTAAGTGGGTGATTCTACGAAAACTCGTTTTTTGTCTGACTTCTGTGGCACATTTTTTTTTGTTGAAATTGCACATCATGATAGTATATTCTAAATAAAGATTTAATTTTGAATTTTTTGGTAGTGAAGGGAACTTTATTGGCTTTATGGTTACGGAGTTATTCAATTTTAAAAATATGGTGTCCACGGAAATCAGAATTTATATCACCAAAATCAAATATGGGTTGGTTTATCGATAAAAATATGTGTTTTCGGTAGTAAGTAGATTATTAAGCTAAATACCAATTATTTGACGTTTGTAGTTTTAATCAGTTTTTACAAAAACACCTTTAAATCATTACTGTACTTCAATCATACAAGTAACTTTTTACAAAAATCACACTAACAATGTTTATCTTTGTATTAAAAATATTATAATTATTCATTTTGTATTTATTATAAACTTTTATCCTAAAAAACATCATAAAAACTGTAAAAATATATTATTGAGATGTTAATGAACCCGCAAAATCCACGGAAATCACACCACGGAAATCAAAAAAAGTAACAAAATCTTAGAAATTTTCTTAATTTGCTGGTTTATTTTACATTGAAATATGCAGTCGAAATTAGGAACACAAAAAGCATGAATTATCATCATTAATAAAACAATAGGATTAGCATAAACAAATTTATAGTCAACATGGTAATCAGAATTTCTAGATACCAAGCCACGGAAAGTGATTACGTACCGAAATAACAGAGTGACGTAAAGACATACACCTTTGTTGTACACACCACTGATGGGGCGTGACTGATAGTTTCTCTCAATCTAACAACTATTTACACAGATATTAAAGTACAGTATTTATGAATAATTTAGTGCGCACCAGGGAAATCAGAGCTGAACGACGGACGCGAAGTTATCTCGTTGTAACTTGTCAACTAAAGCTTAGTTTTGCGTAGTAATAGCGTCAAATAAGCAAGTAACTATCTGGGTTATTGTGAACCTATGTAAATTAGTACCAGAGTTTTTAGGAAATGATATAAAAATTTATTAACACCGGAACATGAGGTCCGGACGCACCACGGAAGTCATAATTTCCAAGGATTTTATTTATTTTTACTTATTTAAAATAAGAATATTAAAAAACTAAAAAAGGCCTCCCCTATTATTTTTGTCTAATCTACTATCATAAAAAAAATCAAAGGGCTAGGGATACTTTTTGTATGATTTTTCGAGCCGGACATGTCCCTATGTCCCTACATCCCTTTGAAGTTTTGTCGTGGTGACAACCATGCTTCAAACTTTCTTATAAAACAAAGTCACTTGCTTCTTTAAAACTACGCAACGGATTTTGATGCGGTCTTTTTAATAGATAGAGTGATTCAAGAGGAAGGTTTGTACGTATATTAAAACCGTGCGAAGCTGGGGCGGGTCGCTAGTATTTAAAGAAGCAAGTGAATTTGTTTTATAAGAAAGTTTGAAGCATGGTTGTCACCACGACAAAACTTATGGCAATTTGAGGTAATAAGAGAGTACATACCCGGGATCTTTTAACCGACAATTCATGTCGGATAGTTGTATAAAGGCCAGATGTTATTAAAACCAGCGTTTGCGCGATCAAGTATTACTAGTCACGAGATCTTCTTTTTGCACTCAGAATTTTTGTTGTTTCATTTTTAGTTGAACTCTCATCATGATAGAGGTCGCTACTTGCTGTATTCGAAATTCGTCTCGAAAGACATTACCATCATCATCATCATCAGTAGACCTCAAGTCTATCAAACAGGACCTCCCAGTAGCAACTGATTATCAAGCTATGTTTAACACCTTCGCAGCGGCGGTGGTGGTCGACGTGACTTATTTGTTAGTCCATATTTAGCAGAACACTGTGAAATGATGAAAGTTTTTATTTTTAACTGCCTTTAAAAAAGGACGAAGTTTTCAATCCGACTGTATTTTTTGAGTGTGTTATATGCAACACTCTTTTCTGCGAGGATCGATTTTGCAATTGCGTGGTACTATATTTTTGATTATGTTTCAAATTATGAAGTGATAGTGATAGTGAAATCTGAGTAAACTAAGATATATTACCTACAACCGAATTAACTTAACTTTCACAGGAAACCATGTTAGACAGAACCTATTAATGGGCGAAGATAAAAACTTTTATTAAAAGGCATTCTAATAAAAAGCATCCATAACACATTAAATTCCACACATAATAAAAGAAATAAAAACGAACCCTGCGCATCTGCTCAAATTCTTTAGAACCCGATGTTTTTCTGTTTCCTGTAAGCTACCTAACCCAACAAGGCCCCGATTACATTAATAACCTCGCGATTATGAAATAAATACAGGGTGTTAGTGTGAACAGCGTTATCCTTAAAACCAGAGGTTCAGTATCATGAGTAGAGTCCAAAACCTATGAGATAAGGTTAATGCCTGTTTTAGTTTCGCAGTATTTTGATATTTTATGTCATAGATATTGTACGCGATATTATGGTCACCCTAGAACCAGGCAAGTTTCCAGGTTTGTTTCTAGGCAAGATAAACTGTTTTAAAACAAGTCTAAATTCACAGAATAATCAAAAAATTCAATAGACCAAAGTACCTTGGTAGGCAGGTATTTTTGTCGTACTTAACCCTAGGCCAGTTCTTATTCTATTCATAAATGTTCGTCCCTCAGACGAATGAAACGTCATTGCGAGTAAAATACACTTGCGATGTATTTGGTTGTATGACTTATGAAGGTGCTTAAAAGGTGTATCTGATTCGATTTACAACTTTGAATCATTTTTACGTTTTGCGCGGTCTGTGAGACGAATGTTTTTGAATCTAGGGTTAAAGTTTATCATCAATCAATTTTATCTACTATTCAATCTAAAGTTCAGTTCTTTGTACAGTGAATGAAATTCACTTACCAAAATAACACTTCACCATCACGCAACCTCCGCACGTTTTCTCACTCGTAGATTAGGTATTATTACACACTCGAGAAAACACAAATTAGTACCTAGTTTGTCAGCTTATTAAACACCTTACGAACACTTGCATTTTGCATGACTGGGCATGGTGAACTGGCCATATGTACGTACGTACGTAGCCTCTATGTCTTTGGGATAGTTTCCTAGCTTAGCACACGTTATCCTGGGATGGAAACAGATGAGCTCTGCGTACATCGTACGAGCCAAGTTCACCAGAGCGATGGCATAAGGCCGCACCATTTCAGTCCACTTTTATTTACATTTTTGTAAGACTTCGTCACTCGTTCGTACTTAAAACAATTGACGCGCGAAAATCTGTGTCAACGACGCGACGACGTGCTCTCCGTAAGCGTGGCGGTCTGTCACTGAGGAGCGATCCGAGCGATCGGACGGCGCCTGCGCGAGCAGGCGGGCGGCGGTGGCGCGTGCGGCGCGGTGAGGTGCGTGCGGGGCGCGGCAATGAACACTAGCATGGCGGCTCGTTTGATCAAAACAGGTCGACACCTGCGCGGCCCCGCCAATGTACTCGTGTTGTAGTTTTACCACTTAGAAGGTGTATCGAATATTTTTGTTTCAAAAATAAATTAAAAATAGAATAATTATTTTTCATCGGTTTTGGACTCTACTCATGATGCTGAACCTCTGGTTTCAAGGATAACGCTGTTTACACTAACACCCTGTATGAAACAGTTTTCTCAAATGTATGGAAGTTCTTGCCACAAAGTTGGGGCTCCTTAACTACCTGTTTTATTTGTGTATTTTGCTTGTTTGTGTGCAATAGACCGGAAACGTTGGCTACCTGCGTCTGTACGATGCATAACCGTTGAATCAGCGACCTTAGAATAGTAGATAAAGAAAGCTTTGTCCTGAGTCCTTAAAAGTTATGCAGACTATTGTGCATTATTTAAAATGAAATAAAAAACGGTCTTTTTATAGATATGGCGTCTTCCGGATAGAAAGGAACTACTTTCCGTAGTTTGACAACAGATTGAACAGTTTCGAATGGTTTAGAGAGATTTGACATATTTTATGCTTATATGGATTATAGGTATCTGTATTATGAGATTAAGGTCCAAAATCGCTTTTAGCGATAAGGCCGCCCTTTATACTTAGTCTTAGTTTGTAGTTTTTATATATATTATTTTCTTTATATGTGTGGTAGGTTTAAGTATAATAAAGAGTTTTCATTCATTCATTCATTCATTCATTAAGGCGCAAACAGGAGCTAAAGTAGCGCCACCTCTTGTCTCTTATCTTATCTCCTCCTATTTTTGTTATAACCGTTAAACAAAGGAATATCCAAAATTCACACGTACAGTTTGTTAAACCTATCGTATTACTTTTAATGCATCTGTAGTAGATTCATTTTTTCTATTTTAGAAAGAGATACGAAGTTGCCTTTGGTGGCCAACTATGTTTTCGTATCACTTCCTAAAATAGACAAAATGATACTGATATAATAATACATAGTAACTGATTGCTTTTTTTTTTTTTTTTTTTTTTTAGAATGAAATATTTATTGTTTCAATTACTATAACATAATTAGATCACATAGCTCACTAGTATATACAATTATAACAAACTCTTAAAAATCTAAGCCGTCACCAGAAGGCAAAGTACCCAGAATGCTGGCAGCATTGCCACGTTGAATGGCAATGCTAATTCGTTGACCAAAATAGAAGCCAGCATTCTTGATTGCTTGAATAAATGGTTTTGTACAGAATGCTCTTTGTTACAAAATTCTCTTTTTAACAAGGTTATAGTGTAGATAAATCTCGATTGATCTATTGAGAAATCTAAGCAAAAGTAAAGATAAAATAAACCAATTAAAATCAATCAAAAATCGATCATCAAACCATAACCGATTATCCATAACCTAATGTTCTAAGGTACTAAATCGCGTGTCCAAAATCGAAATAATAATCGATATCTCGATACTGTGGACTGCTACGATACTTTCACTTCGTTATTTATCTCGGAAATCGATTATACAACTCGCTCATGCGCAGACGGTGCTAATTAATTGATCTTTAACGGGTATGTGTTGTTAAATCTATGTCGTCCACAGTGGTGTAGTGGGCGAAGATCCGCCTATAATTCAAAACATTGCAGGGTCTATTCCCATCATCTTCAACCTAAATTAGTCCACTGCTGGACATAGACCTCCCCTCAAAAGCGCTATAGCTCCATGTCTCCAGCTTGCCGCATCCAGCATACGCCTGCAGTCTTTCGCAGTTCGCCATTCCACCTGGCCGGAGGGCGTCCTACAATACGTTTGCCGATAGAGGTCTCTACTCAAGAACACGATTCCATTCCCGTCCGGAGAAATATTTGAATGATCAGCAGGTTTTTGTTCTGGTTATGTTTGTATAAATAAATAATGCTGGAAAATCCACACAGCGCCATCTAGCCCCAAAATAAGCATACTTACTTAACTAGTATGTATGTAAAAAACCTCCTACCATAACAAAGCTCTGCTTGGGTCTAGATAATATGTGAGAATATGTCCAAAATTAGGGGAGGCCTATGTCCAGCAGTGGACTAATGTAGGCTGATGATGATGTCCAAAATTATTTATTACATATTTTTTTCTAAGATTAGAGTCTGTATTGAAGTGTACATAAGTACTACATTCCGTCACTCACTACGAATATGGACGCACGATTTATGAAGGTCACTCATATCATGATACTTAGAAACATCACAATCATAAATGTTCTTATTGATGCTTATTGCTAATACAATATAATATATTATGTACAGTAGCGTTCACTATTTGCTATACCCCTAATTTCTAAAATATTCGCCAACAATAATGTTGAAGAACTTCAAGCAATCTTAAACTTAGTGCAAAAACTTAACAATAGTTGAGATTCGAACCACGGCTTATCGCATCGCAGTCGACCTTTCTTTCATTTCTGCTACCCGGTATGTTGACTCATAGTTCGAATTTTTAAGCCAGTAGTTTTATCTTAACGGTGGTAGTTGAATCGGTTGAATGCATTTATTAATTTTGTTCAAATGAATGAGGGTAGTTTTAATATTTTATGTAACGAATGACAGTCAAGTAATCGTTTCACCACCGCTGGAGTATAATTATTGTTATGGCATTAGTGAACTGTGTTTGCGTGTTAAAAGTTTGAAATATCAAAAAAGAATAGCCATTTAAGCAATTTTGTAAGCACTAAAACTATAAAAAATCACGAACAAAACGTTCCTAATAAAACTATTGCAAGTCAGCTTGGGATAAGCGTAAGTGTATTTTTATATTGTTTTGTATTGATTCGTCGTATTTATTGAGCATAGATAATTAAAATTTTATTTAACTTTCAAGGAAATAACAGTTCAACTTTGGGTGAGGAGATACGCTTTGACTGAAGATGTAAAGGCAAAGCGATCGGGTCCACGCCCATGGGTTTTCACATCAGAACGCCATAGACAAATTATGAATACTCACAGCCATGTCTGACATGGAGGGTCGGATAATACTATGGAGGAAACCAAACAAACGACTCCTACCACAAAATATACTACCTGTTCAAGCAAGTGGCAGAATTACCATAGGTAAGATGTGATATAAATAATAAGTATTACCATGCAAATTCTGCTGCAAAATCAGTTTCTTTTACTAGAGACTAAATGACCTATCTAGTAAATTTCCAACATCTTTTTTATTACAAACTAAATTGCCTGTCCAGTCAATTTTTAATTGAATTTATACCCCTACCTACAAGTCTTGAGAAGTCAGTGTTTTTTTCAGGTTATTGGGGCTTGGATGTCATCCATGGGCCCAGGAGAACTCCTAGAAATTGGCGGCCGCTTGGGGAACAATATTTACAAGTGTTGAAAAAAGTTATGATACCACAGTGCTCGTTGCTTATCCAGTATCTCAAATGAAAAGTAGGCTAGAACAAAGTATACCAAGCGAGGGTTATCCAATTCGATATTAATTTTGAGTAAACAATAAATTAGTTTTGCTATGGTAGTTCTAGCTTGCTTTTCATTTAGCGTATTGCACAATGATGCTCCAAATTTCTCTTAATGGGTAAATAATGGTCTGTTACACACGAGAGATCTAAATTGTTAATATTTATTAGATGCTGCCTATAACAAAGTAGACCTTACAGTATACTGTGGTATAGGTATTCTAATAATAACAAAACATGTTTGTTCTACTTGTGTGTTGACTTTTATTTACAAGGATTATAAAACAACATAGTTGTGTGAAAAGGAACCGAAAATGTAATAAATTTTCTTAATATAAGTTAATATCATTGTAATGTAATTTATTTTCTCCTTCTTTCTATTGTATTAATAAAATAACATCACATAAAATCTGAGATGTGTTTATTATATTCCAATCATACCCTATTTCTTATTAGTAAAAAAACAGATTATAGACAATTATTATGCTATAAAGTCATAGGTGAAAAAAAGCAAAAATAACATCGGTATAATGAATCGAACATCCTACCCTAGAACACAAGCCGGACCCTTGAACCACTCATCCAGATTGTGATTGCTAGTTTAGTCGAAATTAAAGATAGCTTTTATTTTAGCTAGCTCAATTGTTTTAAAAATCATTTTCATTACTTACCAGCTTATTTTTTTGTTTTACAATAATAGTAGTAATTTTCTTTGTTATTTTAGTTACTAGTGCTTTGTCAAAAAAAGCAAAAAATTGTTTAAGTAAAGCAGCAGGATTCGTTCCTGGTATGTCTATTAGGGGGGGTAAGCAAATAATGAACGCCTCTGTACCTATGCACTAATTTTAATACACATACGCCCGAATACTCAAACGCATCTTACATATTTGAGACGGTCTCAGCTGTTTGAGACGTCGTTATACATACTTCAAAATCGTATTCTCAAACGTCAATCCTAAAATTTAAGCACGCTGCATTTGAGATCATCCCAAACTCTGACATAACGACGACTTACAGTAAAGAAGACTGGCGAAGTTCTTTGACTCTCAGCCCCACCCATTTTTTGCCGCGTTCATGAACGAAATCAATCAATATTCATACAACTTAGCAAGACAAACAAAATGATATTAGAATTTAGCTTCTTAAAGTTGGGAATAAAAAGATATTATATGAACAATGAACGAAGTTAGGTTATAATAATAAAGGTAATGAGTTATTGTCATTGCCTTAGAATAGCTTAGAACCGCAGTAGGCTCACGCGAAGTGAAGCCATTTCAAGTTAGCCTTTAAAGGCTAAGTTGTAAGTACATCGCTCGACTCATCAGTGCATTATGTCAAGTCCTACGGGGAAGAGCTCTAATAAAAATTACTTATTGTGCAGTGAAAGGGTGTCACAACTCTTCACATACCTAATCATTAAAAACAGTCCAAGATTCAATATAAATAATAACAACCTGGAATCTTTTATGCTTGAGTAAAACATTAGTTTAGGTACAAAAATCAATCGTAAACAAAACAGACGCCATTACAATAAAATGTTGAAAAAATATTTTATGGCTTCAAGTTAAAGCGGAATTTTGTGTGAAATTATCACTCTATGTCTGGTTACTCTAAGGTCATTTCCTACAATAAAAAACATAAAACTATTTTGTGACCATTATTTTGACTCCCCAAGACTTTTTCATTAAAGCATGACCCTACAGTTATCTAAAACAGGTAAGTAATGAAATCAATTACTTTTGCTTTTCATGAATAAGTTGTACCTACCTACTTTTTTTGACTAGGTACTTTGTACAGCTGTACCTATCTATAACTAATTCTTGTGCAAATTCGATGATGATTTCGAATTTGATGATGTGAATCTGAGACTCATTTTATCAAGTTCTAATTGAAATCTATAACAAAATCAACATATTTATCATCTTTTAATAGTAATATACTGACGAGTTTAGAGATGTACGTAGCCTTTATAGGCTACCTCTTCGCATGACCCTACTGCGGTTCTAAGCGTAATTATTCTAAGCAGTCATCGCTTTGAAATTGGCAATTTGAAGTTCCTGTCCCATTTAAGTCCTCATTCACACGTGAGCTTTTTTTAACGCCCTTTTAAAAAGCGTACTATTAGAACAAATACATTTCCAAGTACTTGTTCATACGACAGCGCTTTTAAATCGCGACGCTTTTTTATCGAGCAGTGTTCCATTTTGAGCGCTGGGCGTTGTGCGTTAAAGGGAATAAGTACATCATAATTTATGAAACTTCATTAATTGTTTTACTTATCTCAATGCCAGTCGTTGTACAGTATAGGTGATATCGCAAACGCAGTAATTTAGCAGTATAACCACTTCGACGTCCGCGTACGGAAGCGTGAGAAGAAACATAACTTAACTAAGTTATTTAAAAGCGCCCATATGAATAATAATTTCGAGAACGTTATAAAAGCGCCAACGTTGGGATTGAACGCAAAGCTTTTTAAGCTCTCGTGCGAATGAGGCCTAAGGTTATTCGAAAACAAAATCAAAGTCAAAACGTTGCACGCATGTCAACTGACTTTGCCATTTGACATGTAGTTTGACGTTTGAACGTTCCATTATTGGCACTTATTTTATTTCTCTTGCTTTTTGCATCATTGATTTCGTTTCGTTATTACATTTTAGAAAATATTAAAACGTTTATAACTTACGATTCCCAACTTTAAAAATTATGAGATCTTCTGATTAAAAGCCCCGTAATCAAAGGAATGAATGTTCCAATTTCTGACCATGTACGTTTCCTCAAATTTTTGGGTCCATTTTCGCCATTCTTCTTTGGTATTCACAAAGACTTCTCAGCTGTTTAATGACGTCTCAGATTTATAAGCTCGCGTTCAAATCTGAGACTGCTCGTGACCAATCTTACATTGCCAGGACGTTCCTAGCTTTTGTTGTGCTTTGTTTACTTCCTAGTTGAAGAAGGTTATAAAAGTTATTATAGGCAATTCCTGATGTCTGTATCTTCACTTTCTTCGTTGTCGGACGGTGAAGATATTGTTGAGCGGCGACAGCGAAGAAATGATGAAAAATTCAACGCTTTTGAGGAGTATAACGAGGCTTAATTTAAAGCTCGGTTCCGTTTGAACCAAGATACTGTGAAGCATTTGTGTATGCTAATGGGACACATACAGCCACTTACGAACAGATATCACGCGATACAGGCAGTGGACCAGATTCTGATTATTCTCAGATTTTGCGCCTCTTCTTGTTGGGAGATAGTGGTTACCCATGTAGGAACTTCCTATTAACTCCTATTTTAAACCCGATGTTCACCAAGCCAAGAAGCATATAACCGGGCCCAGTAAGCCACCCGGAACCCTGTGGAGAGGCTCTTTGGAGTTATGAAACGGAGGTTCACATGCTTGCAAATTGGGCTACAGGTGAAGTTGGAGAATGGCCCTAATATAATAACAGCCTGTGCCATTCTTCACAACATAGCCTTGTCTAGACAAGACTTAATTTTGATGATGAAACTCGTACGGAGAATGCTATTAGAGAGGATGATATTAAATATGATTATGATAAGGAATATGATTATTAACACTTATTTTAATTCTTAAGCATTCAAGGTAAATTTAAATAAAACAGTATAAAAGTATTATGATTATTTATTTGTCAGAGAAACATAGTATAGTACAATTATATTACAATTTATAATTAGTTTATAAATAACCCGCCCCTGATCATTCCCGGCGCAAAACTGCCCATAATGCTTGCAGTATTACCTCGCTGAAAAGCAATGGCAATCCTTTGCACCAAGAACGAACTGGAGCGGGAGTCTCCTGTCACTTCTGTTTACGGCCTAATTCTCTCAGCAAACACTTCGCATCCACACTCCAATTATCCAAGGTCTCCACTGCTATAGGCACAAAATGGTACAGCCGCTTCAAGGAAGCATACTCGAGCCTTTTTTTGAGCGGGCGTCATCAGCAGTAGCAGATGCAGAGTGCATGGTGCGACTCAGGTGACTGGCGGCGACAGTGTTGATGCAAGTTGCGCCCCGATCTGTCTGATCTTCCGTTTTTCCAAGGCACCAGAGTCAACCCATCTATATGGGCTCTTTCCGTCTGACCTGCTGAGACCTGGAGGCTCAACCGTGCAGGGGACATTCGCCGATATAAAAGCTCTACGAACTATGTCGTTCAGAGCATGGTGACGCGGAAACCTCTCAGTGTACCGCCAACAACTCGGAGCGTGATAGCCATCGGCCTCCACATTAGAACCGCAGGTGCATATAATGAATATAAAAGTAAAATTATCGTATATTTTTCTTTAATGTATGCTTTTAGTTTGTACTTTGCAGAAGTTTATCAATAAAATCATTGGATGGAAGATGAGAATGAAATGTCGGTATCTTCTCTGTCTTCAGACGAGGAAGATTTGGTTAGACATGGGAGGCACATTGAAGAAAAACTTGACGCGTTTTCTGTTTTATTTAAGTCGTCCATTGCATTGTATTCCTATAAACTATAATTAAAACTTTATGTGCATCTCTATTAGTTCTAATCTCACTTTGTTGTTGTTTATTTATATTGTAATGACTGGACTGGACTGACAGATGTACTTCCGTTTCGTTACTTTCATTTTGAAAATTATTTACAATTTAATGACATTTCTCCATGAAATGAAACGTTTTTGTACTAAAATTTATGGAAAAAATCCCAAAAAGCTATAGCCTGTCCATGAATAAAAAAATGAAATTGAATTTCCGCTAAATTGTTGCCCTATAAAACGGACTTGAGACGTGCTTACGTAAACGCGATCTTACTATTGATAAGTAGCGTTTGAGTATACCATGATAATTTAAGACGTCATCAGATTTAAGAAGAGCTCAGCCAAGTTGATGAGCTGAGATGCGTTTGAGTATTCGGCCGATAGAGAAATATACAAATTGACGTGAGTCAAACTCAAAAGCCATAATTCTTAATACTTTCACCTATTTATTACTAACCCGCATTGTCGCCCGCGTGGAAATTTATTTATCTGTCAAATATAATATTTTTACTTATTATTATATTCTTGACTAATCCAAAAAACTAAAAATCATAAAAATCGGTCCAGCCGTTCTCGAGTTAAAAATGATGTAACTAACACGACTTTCTTTTATTCATATATATTTATAGATGATTTATATTATTTTAACTATATTTTTTGGCAGGAAAATGTTTGATGTAAAATGTACACTTTCCTGCCAAAAATATAAACATGATTTTAAACACTTTCCTTCCTTTTCAGTCGATATTTAGAATCGAAGCCGCCATATTAGTGTCTGACTTCACTAATTCTGACACCTTATGAAACAGAACTTACGCCATCATTTCATAACTTTCCAAAAGCGTCTTTCCTCAATTACCCATTCAACTTTAAAAATTATACGATAGGTAATAAAGATGAAAGCTGCAATACCATATTGGAAGAAAACTATCCACTTCATCAGGTCACAGGTAAGAATGTAATCGCTGGGTTAGTAAGTACTAGACGAGTCATCGAAATCTATGTGAAATTAATTAGATCAAAACACGGTATAACGATGAAAATTAGCTTTAAATGAATTATTTTGGCATGTTTTAAAAAACTAGAAATCCTTTTCAAAACCTCTCAAGGTTTTGAAAAGGGCAAGTTATCAAACGAAAATATCATCAATCTAGTCGAAGTCAATAAAATAAGAATTATTAAGGATAAATCAAAATCTACTGGTCAGGTCTTAATATAATTTATATGGGTCCAGATAAGAAGCAATAGATTTCAACTGAAAAAGAATAATCTATACCCTAAAGAACCTCGTCATTTTATAGTCGGCTAGAAGAAGAAAAAGAATGAAGATCTTGATGATCTCTTAACGCCTCTCTTTTCTTATGAGTTTGATACATTATGTCATAATAATGTAGGGCATAAAGTCAAGAGTCAACAGCACTTATGAGTAGTTCCCATTTATTTCATGGAACATGACGAAATCAGACAGAATTATGCGTCCACTGTAGAACACGCCTCCCCTAATTTGTGTATTTTGCCATAATCACCACGCTTGGCAGGTGAATAAAGAAAGAAGAAAAGAGTAAAAAAGAAACTGTTGCTGACTATAGACTTCCGACCTAGTATCACGTCTATATTATTGGCAACTTGTGTCTGATTTGAAATTTAATTTGTACCTACTGTATATTCATATCTAAAATGATCGTTGATCAAAGTCAACCAAGTGTTCTACCCTAGCTGTGTTCAGAAAGGCGGAAGGTCATTCACACGGAGATGAAACAAACATCTGAAACCGAGTGTTATGACTAACCGGAAATGCCTTAGTCTGAACATTACGTAGTAGATGACTAATAATTAACGATTCGCCAAAAGAGTTTGATCAGCCGCGGGGAAAATGGTTCATTTCGCCCGCGGGCCAGTTTTTGAACAGGCGAGATGACCCCAGGAACAGATATAACCTGAGTGCTTAATGTGCTTATAGACTGGGAAGATAATGAAGTCATATCTCATGCTATGTTTGACATCGGTCTGAGCGACAGGATGAGTGACGACGATCCCATTCCTTATTCCAACTATTTTGAGAGTATTTAATATAAATAATACGTTCATCGATAAGATATGATGATGTCATTAATTGAACTATGGCGGGACACACGTTCTGCACTAGAGACGCATGCCATTATATCTTGATCAAGCTTATCCATGGTTTCACCTTACTGGCAACGGTGTGCAACTAGTTGCACACCGTTTGCTCCCTTGCCTAGGCAAGGGAACCTAAGCGCAAAGATGTGGCCACCCAAAATGAGTTGTTGTCTTAAAGAGTACCTAGACTATTATAATAAACTCTTTACAGGCTAGCTCAATTGCAAGAGACGGTTCTCGATGATTAATTCATGATGATGACAATCACTTTGGGATTCTAAATGTACCTCATTAAATATCAAAATCAAAGATCTAAGAAACCAGATAAAATATCATTGGATCCAAATCGCCGATCAAATCTCGTTAAAATATAGTGAATCAGGTTCTATAATGAATCAACAGAAATGAAGTAATTGATATAATGCTACTAGACCAGTTTTGTTACCAAAATGCTTGGAATATCTAGTTGCTTTCGAAATGTTGTAACAGTGAATTCCAGTATCATGACAAGAGACGGTAAAAAGGAATACGAGCAAACAATCAAAGCGTCTGGTCAAACCGACGTATGTGACCTGAGAGATGGTGAGTAGATATGGCACAGTGCATCTGCATTGCCATACAGTAGGGCAATTAAATGCAGCCAGTGGGTCTTAGGTACGCTTCGAATTGATTTGAACCTTCATCTCTTGTTTGTAACTGACTGCATATAGCTCAACTGTTTCAAATATCGAAACTACTATCAATAATCAGTAGATAGATAGATATGTAGATAGATAATCCTTTATTACAAACAAAGTCTGTTCTTTAAGTAACCTTGTCATAAGAGAGGCAATGGAATTGTCGTCCTTATAGCTTAAAGAGATGGTACTACCTATCTACCACAATTGTTTCAATTGTAAATACTAGATGAAATGAGTAGTACGTAGTAGATGTAAGTTTCATTTTAAATGAAATTTTGTAGTAAATGTTAAAGTATTTCTATGCAACCATGACATTTGCTTTTAATTTATTAAACTTTCCGCTAATAAGACCGACTTCCGTCACAATAACATCTGACAAAACATTAATAAACAAGGCACGTTGGAAAAATGACAACAACTTTCACTTAAGAATACTACCAGTAGCTATTTAAAAAAGTCCAACCAAGCGTAACCAAGCGACAACGTTGGATGAACGAAATAAATAATGTAGTAGGGAAGGATCGTAGAAATGAATGCATTTCAATATTTAAAGACAGTGCTCATGTTGAATTAGTCATTGGTTTGGTATTGAATCTACATACTTACAAATCACAATATGGAATCAATGACTGGTAATGATACAGAGTTTAAGCTGTATTAAATTCTACACATTTCTATTTTCATAATATTTTATGGTTTGTTTGTTTCATACAATCCTTGACCGAACGAACTTACTCAATTGTAAATACTAGAGGTAGTTGTAATTTTTCTATCCCTTGCTTGTAATTTTCGTTGTTAATAAAGATTTTACTAACTTACTCAAATGATAAATATGAATAAGCTTACCCTCTATTATGGTTTGAGATTTCTTCTGGCTGGAGGAAGTCCTACACTACGTTTGTCAAGTTGCGGTGTCCACTCAAGAACACGTTTGCCCCAACGGTTGTCGGTTCTTCGCGAGATATGGCCGTGGCCAATGCCACTTCAGCTTGCTAATTCTTTGAGCTATGTCGATAATTTTGGTTCTCTGTCGGATGTATTCTGTAGGAATCCTATCCTTCAGAGAAACTACAAGCATAGCTCATAAAAAAGAAGCCGTAGGCAATAGTTACAGTGATCTAGCGATTAGTTCCGTCGGTCATTGTGGAATCATTGAAATGTTACCCACGTGCATGCTAGTTACTTGACCGTTACTCGTGCATACTGATTTAATCAATGGGTAGGTTGCTTTCCTACTTCGTTCACAAAGCTGGCTAAATTGTTTCTTTACTTGTCTTCTAATTCATTGATAAATGCATCAGTGGCTTGTTTGTTTTTCTTTTTCTTTTTTATATTATTACATTTGAAGGGTACATGGAAATAACGTGCAATGTCAATTTAGAAAGATTTTCACAATCACTTTTTTTAAGTTCAAAACTTCGTATAACTTTCTAATATTACTGTATCATCAATCAAATAGTTGGAACAAAACCAAAAAATATCTGTTTATAGATATTTGTCATTAAAATGGTTATAATATTGCTATTAGGAGGTATTTTTTTATAATCTGTAACATAAGACCCTTTTGAACACGGAAAAAACATGCGTTGTCATATTAATCACGTATAAAAACCTGCGTTATCACACAATACAGCGAGGAAACCTACACCTAGTTTATACTAAACGAACATAAGCCTAGTTTAGTACATAGAATACCTACCTGTGTGAAAGTATTGTAAAGTTCTGTAATAAAAGGTTTTTTAATGATTACTATTTATTAAAATAATTTACATTTTCGGCAAGTTAGTATAGTATTCTTGTGCAGGTTGCGAGCAAAACTTCTTTAAAGCCTGCAGGTCTTCATATTTCTCTTTTTTAAGTCTTTTTTTCAAATTGCAAGCAGAAAAGTACATGCAAAACAAACAGAAATAAAGATTCAGAAACCGCCAAACCTTATAACAATGACTGTTTGATATGATGACAGTTCGAAAATTGCCAGACTAAAAATAGCATCATTTTGTCTTTGGTTCAAAGTGACATTGCATGTTTATTTCCTGTTTGGGAAAACATTGCACGTTTCTTTATTGGAACCAGTTGATATGGCAGGTTTTTAACCTGTCCATATTATTTTTAGATACAAATAACGCCTGATTTAGCACGTTTTTTCCCCCTATCTCAAAACCATACCATACTTCATCACAAACTGAACAAATTAGCATCAAAATCTCAAAAAAAGAAAAAAATGACATAGCATGTTCTTTCCCTGTACCCTTCATTTACAGTCAACGACAGGAGTCATCTTTTCCGAAACGTGTTTAGGAGGTTTGGTGACAAGATGTTTTTTTGATATTTTTGGTATCAATTTGCTATTTAACCGGGCTGACACCTTCTTTTATTTATTTATTGTAAATGGTCGAGCGTTTGTCCACTATCTCATGTAAGTGAAGATGTGCCCTAAGATGGAGCACGTTTTCCCAGAAGGAACTTATTCGCTTTTGATTTGAAGACTCCGAGATCGTACTCTAGCGGGAAAACAGACGCAGGAAGCTCATTCCACTCTGGCCGTGCTAATTATGAATGTTGAGCAAAATTTACTAGTTCGATATTGTGGAATAACGACCAGGTACGGATGGTATTTTTCAGTGTTCCTTCTGGTCTTTTATCTTTATTATACAGCACTAGCGCCCCGCCCCGGCTTCGCACGGTTTTATTAAACATTACTACATTACCTCACGGAGCCCGAGACCTTTCCAACGAATGCAAAACCGTGGAAATCGGTTCGTGCGTTCTGGAGTTATGGCGTCAGGAAGGAAAACCCGACTTATTTTTATATAGTAGATTTTTTTAAATACACCTTCCCTAAGACAAAAAGCCATTTCTCATAGTAGCCGATTTATTTGTCAAAACACCAAAACCTGACATAAACAAATAGTATAAGGTAGATGTTTGTATCGATTTACCAGTATAATCAATCACGTCTGGGCGTCAATGAACTTTGCCTTTTATTGGGCTGTAAAATCATTGCTTGTTTGGAGACAAACACTAAACTTGATTGTTGAACAGGATCTTGTAGTGATAATAGCGCATGTTAGCGCTATTGTTAAGAAAGTTTTGGAACTTAATTTAGTGATGAATTGATTTTGATCAATATCTCAATTTCCAATTCATTGCATAGAGGGTAGTATGAGTTTGTACAATACTAAAAAAGTTTTCGAAGGCGTATTGGTTTGTAATAAAAAATCGTACTGTAAAAAAAATCAGAAATATAGTTTTCGAAGTGTTTGAATGTTTAAATAATACTTTCTTAACAACGAAAATAACAAGCAAGGAATAGAAAAATTACTACAAGTATTTATAATTGAAACCATTGAGCTAACTGCTGACGGTTGTAAACAGTCTAAAGGTAGCTCAATTGATCCATTTCAATACCAATCGTCGCGTCCCCAAGACACTGTCTGCATTACCACGCGCTGCGCCAAATATTCACCAGCTCTCAGCTTGAATGTTTTGATATTTTTGTGTAGGTATTGTGTTTTTTGGAAAAATCTTCGATCGCAGTTATTTGATGGTACCTTTCAATTTCCAGGCGCTGCAAGGCGTAAACTGTAAAAATCATATTAAGGTCTCTGAAAGATGATTTACTTATACATTAGTCCAAAATCGGGAATCGAACCCGCAACCTCCTGCGACGCAGGCGGACCTTCGCCCGCCGCGCCACATCGATCGTCTAAAACAAAATACTATTTGGTGCTTGTGATGATTTCTTTATTGCTTAAGGTGCTTTTGCAATGACAAGCGTTTTTTTTGTCTGTCAGTTTGGTCGGAGCACTAAGAACAATGTTAGATGTTAGATTATTTAGCTTTAACTGTACAATGACCGAGTTATTCTCACATCGAGTTCAAACTATCATTTGCTTTTATTTTATTTTATACATTGGGTATATTTAGTACCTACTGCGCCCCGCAACTTCGCTCACGTGGATATTTTTTAGTGGATTTTCCATGAGAATTATTTCTTTGATCACTTTATTTCCTACTAGGAACCCGCTGTATTATACATACATAAAAAACCTTCCTCTTGAATCACTCTATCTATTAAAAAGACCGCATCAAAATCCGTTGCATAGTTTTAAAGATCTAAGCACACTAGGGACCGACCGGGCGGCGGCGCGACAACGGGAATCGACTTTGTTTTATACTATGCAGTGATGATGTATTTTTGCAGTGTAGAAATTAAGACTCAATTAAGAGATAAAGAAATGCCTTAAGCCCTGTTAAGCATACAAGTGATTATCAATACCAGTAACCTTAATGCCTGGTTTACACTTTGTTAAGTATCAAGTGCGAGTGACAAGTGCAAGTGACACCTGCGTCTTGCAAGCACGCTACGCGTATTCTAATCGCAAAACTCAGGCGCAGTTGTGAAAAAGATGGCATGCGCTTAGTTCAAAATGTTCCGTGAACAATTATCGGAAATCATAATTTCTCTTGCACTTGATACTTAAGGCTCAAACAGCACCTAAAGTGGCACCCGCAGTTATTTTATCATATAATTCCGATATATATATTTCCAAAATTCACACACGAACAGTTTGTTAAGCCTTTCATAAGTTTTGTTGATTGCATCTGTAGTAGTCTTATTTTGTCTAGTTTAGGAAGAGATACGAAGTATCCTTTGGTGGCCACCAAACTCTGTTTTCGTATCTCTTCCTAAAATAGACAAAATAAAACTTCATATGCATTAAAAAAAGCTTATGATAGGTATAACAAACTGTACGTGTGAATTTTGGAAATTCCTTTGTTCAACGGAATTATATGATAAAATAACTGGGGGCGCCACTTTAGATGCTGTTTGCGCCCTAACAAAGTGTAAACCAGGCATAAGGTGCCGTTTCAAAGGTCTGGAAATATGAATATTAATACATAACAACATGATAAACAAGATTATTGCCTATTAAGCCAACTGTACTTTGCCCGAGATTCATACCAGTTGTGGTATTTTATTTTGCATTTAGAAAGGGTTCACATTGACTGATAACAGTAATAAATAACTATTTTACTGTTACGGAATTGCAGGAGAGCAATTTGAAGCTATAATCGTCAATATGATGACGATGGTAATGATAAGTAAAATATTGCTACTATTTCTTTGATTATCTTTAAAGGAATTTACCTAGTTAAATGTGTATTTCAAACGTATTTTTTCGGGAGAATTAACTAATATAACTGCTACAAAAAAGTACCTAATATTCAAGGCTATTCTTCTTATTTAGTACCTACATTTTACAGCCTTCAGAATCTAAGAAGCTGTATATTTATTTCACAGGCGCCTTGTAGAAACTCAAACTCACGTCCCATGTGAAACCAATCATCATAACCTGCATCCATTGTAAGTAGGTAGTAACAGGTTCAAGGTGAATGACCGGGCACCCTTTAGGACTTTCTTAGTCCTTGGTTTGGGCTTTGGGATAAAAAATAACGAGACCCAACGGACCGGTTGGCCATAATGGCCATGCAGGTATATCGTGATTGGATCGGTCAATGCAGTGAAGTGATGTCATTGTTTTTGTAATGGAAAATTGGGACGTTAAGATGGTGTTAATAACGATGCGTCAGTTTCTTCCGTTTACATTTTTATATCTAGTATTTTTTCCTTATAGAGCTAAGTCGTGACAAGGCACAAGGCATGCCTGAATTGGAAAAAGTAAATTAAAAATGCAGTGGTAAGTCGATTTTGCGAACAACTCGAACTAAGGTAAGACACGTTTATTTTTGTGCATTTAAGTATAAAACTTTGATTCAAAAGATTTTTTCGAAATATTTGTTTTAAATTAAGTATATTGGTCAATCCACACACCGTAATCAAGTCCTAAGCTAAGCAGAGCTTGTGTTATGGGTACCTACTAGATAATGAAACTGATAACAGAGATAAACAAACAAGCCTACGTTAGAAAAGTATGTAGAAGAAAGTCAACAAAAACAAACTAGGTAAGTACATTTTATGCATCTCAGATAGGTATATAATATCCAGCCAATCATTGTATATTCTAAACATGCTACTTGTAATAATATAAAAATGAATGGCAAAATGTGTTGGTAAGCGCATAACTCAACAACGCCTGGACCAATTTGGCCAATTTTTTTTTTAAAATGTTCGTTGAAGTTCAAGGATGGTTTTTACGGCGAGAAAAATATGATATTTGACAAATAAATAAATTTCCCCGCGGGCGACGCTGCGGGGCGCAGCTAGTAGAATATAATAAGTTTGATTGAAGTCAAAACGATAAATCTAATTAAATTTGTATAGAGACAGTATTAGACTCAAAGCGATTAAGGCTGTGTCCCCAGTAGGCAAACTGTGAGCAGCCGACTGAGTTTGCGGCGTATCAGTTCAGTACGCCCTTCCATATATTTTAAATTGAGTGTCCACAGTTTGCTAGTTTGCGCTCACCGTACGCAGTTTGCAGCGTTACGTGCCCGACTGTCTCAGTTAGCGGTCGACTCGCAGGTTCCAGTGCTTGCGACACGCACGCAAACTGATCTGAGTTTGTAGCTGTTCGCCACAAATTTGCGGCTCACTCAGTCGGCTCACAGTTTGCCTACTGGGGCACAGCCTAAGATCAAACCGTAGAAGCGTGTTCTCAAAGCACACATTCCATTATATCAAAGAATTACTATAGCTTTTATATTCTCAGGGTTCATACCTACTCTTTAAAGTCTTTGTCTATTTTATTACTCGCTTTGTGTAGTGGTAGAAGCGGCAAGTCAAAGAGACAAACAAAGAACATGAGGTGTCACGCAATACTCTTTTAAAATTTCTTTTCATACCTTTTGCAATGCAACTCTGGGAAGGTAAATTGTGAGACGGGTAGGTATAATTCTCACAATTACTATACTAACGTACCTTCCCATTAATTATATCGGTGCATTATAACATATTTTTACAATCTGTAGGTATATGTTTAGGGTTTTATGGTTGTTTTCTATGTATAATAAAAAATATCTATCTACATATATTTATGAAGTATATCAGTTGTCTATAGAACCTATAACACAAACTTTACTTAGCTTGGGCATAAGAATAGACAAAAACAGAGTTATTCTTTATTCTTATGGCTTGGGGCTAGATGATGTGTGAATTGTTCATCATTATAAATTTATTTATATTTTTAAGGCATTCGATTATAAGGTGTATAAAATTAACTACTACCAACCTAAATGAAAATAAACTTAATTTGAAATAAAATAAAAAATACAATTATTAAATAAATAATGTTGTAAAATTGACAGAACATCATCTTGCCCCAATGTAAGAGTTATGATTATTATAAATATATTTTAATTATAATTTAAATATGGTATTATTTCACAAAATACGTAACATTGTAGTAACTAGGAGTGCCCACTACTGTCCTTACTCAATACATGTCGCAACAATGGAGGTGCGGTCAAAAACCTAAAAATGTACAACAATCGTCTCCAGTCAGGTGAAACCGGAGAAATGTGGATAAACACTGTTTATGTGGCTGGCTGGTTATAGTTTACAAACAACTTTGAGGCTGAGTTAGGTATCGTTGACCGAGAGTTCGATAACAATGGAAAATAATTAGAGAAGTAAAGTCAAGTAAGTATCAAAAAAGTAGAAGTAAACTATAATGCAGTTATCGCACGTTTAAGAATATAATAGAATTAAAAAGAAGTAGATACGTATTTAATTAAAAAAATACATGTTTTGAGAAATCGCTTTCAAAGTTTTGTGACTTGGAGTATGTTTATAGTAAATTAAGGATAAATATTTTGTTTGCGTTTTTCTTTTCTTAAAAAGGGTTAGTCAATAGATTTGTGTTCTATTTATTGGGCAAGAAAATGCAAAACTACTGAACGGATCGGGCTTTTTTGAATATAACGTTGAAATTAAACATTTCATTACATAAATCAGTTTCAATGGGATAGTTAGGTATAGCCTTGAAATGTTCCCATAGAAACAAACCGTCGAAAGCTGCGGGCAAATACTAGTCTCCTATAAATTGGATAGCGCAGGCAAAAAACCAAGCCTTATGTTGTACGTAGTTGGATCAACATGCAATTATTTATGAGTGAAATTATCCATTAGAAATCGATGGCGTTACTACACCATGACCGAAGCGTCGTAAAATCCAGTCAAACTTAATCGAGAGTGGCAACTTTTACATCATCGAAACTGGTTTCGCAATTGGCAATGTCGGTAATTTCGGGTAATGGTTTAAATGGAATATTTTCCTTAATCTCTGCTTTTTCTCATCAGGTGTTTTTATAAGATCAGCGGCTTTTTCCTGCTATAACATTTTATTGTAGAACTTATTACAAGTATACAAGTATACCTAGTGTAGAATTTATATCGGCATTTTCATTCGAAAGAATGACGTAATAATTTATTTTCGTAGAATTTCTATCCTGTTTTTATTTTTTTAAGTGTGATATAAATAGAGCTATTATATTATACCTACCCATAATAACAAAACCCAGGATATCAAAATATTTGCTTGCATGAATTAATTTCAATAATGATTTAGGTATACTCACTCATGTCTATAGAACCTGTATTTTTATAAAAACTAATAATCATTATTTATTTTTATATAAGTACATATTTATATTAATTTTTACGGCTCTCCGGGTTTTTTAAAATATCTGAGCGTCTGGTCGGTGCGACGCGTGACCCGATAGCTGGTGAGTATCTGGCTCAGCATATCAGCATTGCCATACAGCGTTGTAATGCAGCCAGTGTCTTGGAGACGCTTCCGACTGGTATTGACATAGATCAATTGAGCTACCTCGAGACTCTTTGCAACCGTCTGCAGCTTAATTGTTTCAATTGTCAATACTATTTTGTTTTAAAATTTGATTCTATTCCTTGATTGTAATTTTCGTTGTTAATAAAGAATGTATACGTTGTCAACGATATATTTCTATGAATATATTAAACCTTACACTCCCAGTGTAAGGTTTAATTTACTTCTCTCATTCTTTTTGTCCTTGATTCCCGGTCTCTGCCCACGATTGGTTGCAAAGCAATAACTCTTCGACGCCATTGAAGCATAAATACGTCTGGAGGTGAGATGGCTCGATAATTGGACTCTATATCTGTAGCTTGTTTATTTAACTTTGAGCATTGCTGTTTAGAAGTTAAAATTGAAAATAGGAAAGCTAGTAGTTGGAAAATAATTTCTAAAACAAGCAATTACGGGTAAATATATGGGAATTCAGAATAATAGAGAATCGACACAGTTTTGTTTAGCCTCGAGCTAAGCAGAGAGTCTGTTATTGTTACTAGGAGACTGTTATACTTAATACAATACATAGATATTTTTTTTTATTCATAGACCACCCAGAATAAACCGAAAAAATATTTGGAGATCGTACAAAATTTGTCCCGAATCAGAAATCGAACGGCGCAGACGGATCTTTGTCCACTGCGCCTTATTAGTCGTCAAAATATGTCTCTATCTTGATCTTGTAGTCACTACGATTATTTTATCATTTAATAATAAATAATTATAATTAACGAATAAATTACAATCAAAGAATAAACAAAAATGAGTATTAGAAATGAAATAATTACGCTAGATACAGATTGTTCCAACAGTCTAAAGGTAGGTCAACTGATCCATATCAAATTTTTTTTTTTTTTTTTATTTATTTTATGGTATACAAATAAGCACTTATTTTATTCAAAAAGCTTAACTAAAACCGTGATTCGGTTTGTCTGAAAGCCTCTTAGACCAGTGTTCACGAAAGGACAGTCGGACGGTTATCACTTATAAGCTTCATTGATTTAGCTATTAGGTAATAAAATATTATTTACTTTATCAATAATTTGAGTCCGACTGAACTCCGGAGAACACTGACCCTAGTCTCTATTTGATACTAAGTGAGTAGGTAGCTAGGTAAATCAACCTACGGGTAAGTCGGAGGCGTCCCCATGCATTGCCTTGCTGTATGGCGATGCTATTTTGCAATTCTGTTGCTGATTTGCTGATGCGCTGAGCCAGATACTCACCAGCTCTCGGGTCACACGTCGCATCAACGTTCAATTTAAATGTACACCGTATTAATTAAGTAAATAAATAAATAGATAGTTTTTTATGACACATTCTGAAAATTTAGGTATATTTTACTTAAAAATAAATGGAGGGATTCGAGAGTGAATGAGTATGATAGTTACAACAGCAAAAAGCCATTACCGAAGGAGCAAGCTAATGCAAAAATATTTTATTTTGTAGTTTTTTTATTACGATCATAACTTGCCGACTCAGGTGATAAAGATAAAAATCAGACAGTAAGCATTACGCCATTTACATAAAAGTAACAGATAGAAAGTGTTAAGGCGCTGCGCACACGCGACAATTTTTGTTGCCGACACGACACACATGGAACTGTAGTTGCTGTGTCATATGGTTATCGGACACAGTCGCCTGTTGCTATTACTCGCCACGCTCATCTTGACCGAGGTTACCTATTTGAGCCGTTTGTGGTGGAAACCCTTGGTCTTTGGAGTCCTGGGGCACACTCCATTTATAAAGCACTTTACTTCCTAGTTGTAATTATTATCATGAATTTTACTGACGTGGACAAAAGTCCTGTAAAGTCTTAACCTAAAGGAAATAAAGCACTTTGAGTTTGAAAGACTTTTACTAAACTTATCACAGTCCACAGTTGATCGGAATGCTCGCATCAGTCTATTTCGGTCAACGAATTAGCAATGCTGCCAGTATTCTGGGCTCTCTGCCTTCTGGTGACAGCTTAGATTTTTAAGAGTTTGTTATGAATGTAAACATAAGCTGTAATTATTCTTGATGTTATTGTTTCTATAAAATTTACCTGATCTGACACAAAAGTGTCCACGCGGCCACGTTTGCGCCCTGCCTAAGAGTTTTCTAGTACTTAAGACTTTTAAAATGGCATATTTCTTTTAAATCCAGTGTATAATACGGAAAATGTAAAAACAAATACCTTAATCATGGATACAAACAAAACTTAAGATGAAAAAATATCCATTTGAATTTTTTAGTTAATTATTCATAGAAAGTTGACCGTGAAAAGAACCAGACAGTCCAGTTTTAATAATTGTTTTCTTAAATTCTCTAAATAATTCATTCGAGACTATTATGATTTCATGTTTTAATTATTTCAAAAATGTTTTCTTCAAATAGAACATGAAGGATAAATTTTTAGGTTGGCTTAGCAAATTTTGAAACTGTAACAACAATAAACACTTGTCAAGATTGTTAAAAAACTATTGTTTTTATTTGAAAGAAAGGATACAAACTCCAAATACAAATATATTTTTAACATAAAATATAAAAAAAATATGAAACTGAGACTAACGTTGGCAAATATACCCTTTCTAATAAAAAAAAATATTATCAAAGTCGGACTACTATGTAAAAAGTTTTGTGACAGAAAAAACATGAAAAAACGTATTATAATTTTTCTTTTTTTATAATTACGTATCGGAGGATGTCCTCCGTTTTCATCGGTAGAAAAAATCTAAGCCGCGGCAGATGTAAAGTGATAATAATCAGCAAAATATAATTGCCATATCCACATAATTCAGAACCAAACGTCCTTCGTAGCTCCAGCCATTAAACATGGTTGAGTGAACCTGTTCATTTTGTTTTGTTTTCGAACAAGAAAGCCTTATACAGAGGCAGAAGTCTGAGAGAAAGATTTCTTGATAAACTTTAAAAAACAATAAATGGTGGAGAGCAGTATTGTTTATGAGATGGCTAGATAAATAGAGATATTGAGATTGTAGGATGGATGTTCTTTACAAGTTATTTTATAATAAAAATTTTAATCTAACAGTTTGTGTATCGATATTGAACATTTTATGTTATGGACTCTAAAATAATCAACCAATTCTCAAACTAACATCTCAACTAGAGGTTTTGTTTTCGCTTCTTTGATGTGTGGATTATCTAGCATTATTAGTTTATAATTACACCTATCTACACGCGGCTTCGCACGCATTTTTTGAATTGATTTTTTTTTGTTTCAAGGCAATTTAATTTATGGGATCTATACTAACCGATGTTTTATCCCAGGGTTCTTTATAATAACTTCCCGATTCTTTCAGCAGTTTTTGTGTGAAAATTAAAAAAAAACATGCATACTTACAGACTTTCGTTTTACAATATTTTAGGGATTTAGATGGAATAAATATATAATTAATGTTGGACATTCCCCACACAGCATAAACTAGCCCCAAGCCACAAGCAGAGCTTGTGTTATGGGCACTTGATGCCTGATATACATTATACTACATACTTACATAGGTATTTTGCATATATATAATAAAGTTAAACACGTAATAAATTAAACAATAACTCAAAAGGAACACGTATTCTGTCGCATATCTTCATTTCTATTCAGCCCCATCCTGTTTTGCTTTCCCTTTTGCCAAGTGGATAGCTGATGTCCATTTTGAATAATTCATTGCTTCTGAGATGTTGGCACCATTGGCATTTGTTATCGCTAGCTCGAAGCGATGTTCAATTATAATAGAGATTACTATTTTATAGACTGTTGCATGTTTTTATAAATTATTTTGTTTATGTTACAAAGTCGCGATTTTATATTTATGATTCGCGTGATTTTATAAATTTAACAATGGGCTTTTTTGTTTGTACCTATTTGTACTACCACATACAACTTAAAATACTTAAAATACTACTTACACATGTTAGTTATTTTCATATAAGTTTTATAACGGATTACCGGTATCAAAAATGGTGGACAATCCACAGCATCATTTAGCCCCAACCTTACTAAGCAGAGCTTGTGTTACGGGTACTCGATGATTGATATACGATATGTATAATAGGTAGGTACATAGATAGATAGTTTTTATCATACATAAAAAATATCTACAACCCTGGAACAAATATTTGCAGATCGTACAAACATTTTTCCCAAGGCGGGAATCGAACCCGCGACCTCCTGGTTCGCAGACGGACTTTCACCCGCCGCGCCGCATCGGTCGTCTATATGAATAATTATTATTTAAGTCATATATGGAAAATGATTAGGTATATTTAATCCTCATAAATACGATACTTTAACTACTTTTAGTTATGATACCTACCTTCTTTTATACATACAAAACAAGATTTTTTTAAATACCACATTCACACGTTAGTACAACTCTGTTTGTACATAATTCTTGATCTTTATCTACATCTACAAGATGATCACCTGTATTTATGTGATCATCAAAGTTGAATAATAAAGCGTGACCTTAAACACGTGACCTCCATGATCCATTCCATTCAAAACACCTGTAGCATCTTTCCTTGGTTTTATTCGTCTTTATAAGGTATTTATGGTATAAGGTGTAAGTTCTTTATTTTGTGTTTTATGACGTAGGAGTTCTTTCTGTGCAATATTTATTAACAAAGTACATTGCAATTTAAAAATAGAAACCAATTAGAATTAACAGTTGAGTTAACTGCAAACTCTTGCAAATTATTTAAAAGTAACTTAACTGAACCAAATCATAACCAATCGAAAGCGTCCGAATAAAATGTAAACTATAATTTTTAATTATCTCCACTACTCTAACTTGACTCTTTCCCAATAAGGTTTGCTGGAAGAGAACTCTTTTTAAGTTTAAGCTCGCCTGTGCCATAATTTATCCAGTTTTAAGATTTTCTTTTATGTATTTTTTATTTGTTTATTAAGAATAAACGAATTAAAGAAAAAAGAATAGAGTAAACTTCCCGTAGGTTAGGTAAGCGACTCAAAAACAAGCAAAGCCGTGGGTAGAAACTAATTCAGGGGGATTCGTAAATTACCAAAACTAATTCAGAAGGACTCGTATATTACCATTAATTTATTACTTTTATGTATTCAAGCAATTAAACCGAAGGTACCAAAATTATTGCAAACGAGTAAAACAAATAGCAAGATTTGATGACCTCAGTGACGCGGCGGGCGAAGGTCCGCCTGCGACGTAGGAGGTTGCGGATTCGATTCCCGCCTTGGGACAAATGTTTGAACGATGTGCAAATATTTTTACCGGAGTTCTGTGTGTTTTCTATCAATAATGATAAAATATCTTCCTATCTATGTAGTAAAACGTATAAAGTATATCAGTCATCTAGTACCCATAACATAACTTCTGTTTAGCTTGGTGCTAGCAGCGGATGCTGTTTGGATTGCCTGCATTTGATAAAATAAAGATATTACACATGCAACTGATCATAAAATATTCTTGGCGCTTCTGTACAGAATGAAATGAAATCTTAGGTGTAGGAGTCTAAGAATCCTAGGTTTCATATTTGAAGAGCAGTAGGATCTCAAAGATCATGAAAATGTTGATTTTTTCGATAAAGCAGCCTTAAGAGAAATTTAGCCCAGCAGTGGGACTGAATAAAGCCTATGCAATAAATTAAATAAGCTTACGTAAGACTCAGGTTAAAAGATAATCTAAATGTGTTGATGAACTCAGTTTATTGTTTGTGTGCATGCGCAAATCCGCCATCGTTTTATTTGATTTGAATCTAGAATGCTAAACAAGTTGGCAGTATTGCTATATTCGATTTTTAAAACGTCTGTCTACCTACGTCATGGTTTTTAGTTGTTTTTTTCAAATGTCTAATCATTTTCGTATTTATATTTAGAACTGCGCCCCGCAGCGTCGCCCGCGGGGAAATTTATTTATTTGTCAAATATCATATTTTTCTCGCCGTAAAAACCATCCTTGAACTTCAACGAACATTTTAAAAAAAGATTTGGCCAAATTGGTCCAGGCGTTGTTGAGTTATGCGCTTACCAACACATTTTGCGATTCATTTTTATATTATAGAGATTTAGAACTCTTATTTGAATTTATTCAAATCGAATAGTAGGTAGGTATCATTTAATGAAGATACTTGCATAATTTACTAGCTACTTTTGTATTAACTTTTCTTAGTTCCGTTTGTATTTATCCGGGTATGGGTTCCGTATCCAAGGGGAAAACGGGACCCTATTACAAAGGCTTCGCAGTCCGTCTGTCACCAGGCTAAATGTTAAGAACCGTGATAGTAAGACAGTTGCAATTTTACCTTTTATTTATTTTTAATGCCGCTATAACAACAAATACACAAAAAAACAGCATAACATAAATATTTATGAGGCTTTTCATATAAGGCATAATGTTTTATTTTCCCCTAGTTCGCGATTCCGACTCTTACTTGGCCGGTTCTTTTTTATTTTGAGTACTACAATTATTTGACAGGTATTTTTCCTATCGACTTTTCATTCAGTCAAGATAAAAAGTTTCACCACAGTTTGATAGCAATAAATATGATAATGTCAGTCAACATATTACTAATACTTCTAACATTAGCCCACATTTCCAGGAGTATTCTACTTTCATCGCTAACTGGTAGTTTCTTAGCAACTATCTCGATTACTCAGCAAAAAGCAAGATTTCTAACTAAGCTTTAGCTTTAGTCTGTTCAAAGTGCAGAGATTAAAGCTAGGGTTGCCAATCGTACTCTAAAATAGAGTATTGTACTCTGTATCAAATAAATTTAGAGTTCGAATAGAGTTAGAAGTTTAAGGTCGCATAAATAATGAAAAAAAATATTATGTAATGCAAAAACACCCAAAAATATATATATAAATTTTGACATTACAGGAGGTTTGTAAAGTTAAAATCTATACCTATATATTTATGGTATTTTTGCAGCACATAAATTTTTTTTAAAATTATTTACTAGCGACCTGCCCCGGCTTCGCACGGTTTTATTATACCTATAAACCTTCCTCTTGAATTACTCTATCTATTAAAAAAAGCGCATCAAAATCCGTTGCGTCGTTTTAAAGATTTAAGCGTTTAAAGGGACATAGGGGAATAGGGACACAGAAAGCGACTATACTATACCTAGTGATGTGACCCTAAACTTCTACCTCATATTATAACTCTAAATTTATATGATATAGAGTGAACAATACTCTATTTTAGAGTACAGTTGGCAACCCTAGTTTTACTCTCTGCACTTTGAACTTTTTCCACCCTGTATATACCTTTATTTAACACCAAAGGCTCACCATTGAAGATCGAGGCTCACTCATACCAAGGATATACCGATTAGCTGTCCGAGAGTAGATGATACTTAATAGTCATAATTATAATGTAGCCTGCCAGTCTGTAGAACCTCTTTGTTAGTTCCGACCCTTGGCTGTAATTAGGAGGTAGGTAACACAATTATGAAGCCCATGGTTTTTTCGACGTACAAAAACGTATGGTAACGCAGTAACAAACTCAGAGGGAAATATAATTAACAAACCATTTTAATCAATTAGTATGTTATAAGATTTATATCTTTATTTTTTACAGTTGCAAACAGTCTAGAGGTCGCTCAACTGATCCATGTCAATACCAGTCGTCAGGTCCTCAAGACACTGGCTGCATTACCTGTATGGCAATGCTGATGCGCTGGCTGAGCCAGATACTCACCAGCTCTCGGGTCACGCGTCGCATCGACCAAACGCGACGCTCAGATATATTTTTAAAAACCCAGAGAGCCTCGGTACCCCATGGACCTAGGGTCATAAATTATACAGAGTTTCCTTATTTTTTTCCTTGTCTGCATGTTACACAAACACCGTTCTTATTGCCTTGTTTATTTGTTCTTACTTGGTTCTTACTGCCTTGTTTATTTGTTTTTGTTATTTCTGTCAAGTGGCAATGAAGCTGTCATCTGTCACTCTAGTGAATGTTCGGAAGTCGACTTCTTAATTGTTATTGATCAATTGTTAACGAGGTTAGAACTCTGTGCTCTTGTGATACAGTTCAAATTAAGTAACAGAAGGAAAAAAATACATTCGAAAACTTTTGAATTTATTTGTTACTTGAAATTGGTTTAATAGCTATTCCAATTAAAAGTTACCCATACAAACATAAGCAACAGGTTAGTTTGTAAAAAATATTGTATAATTACTCTCAAAGTAATGCATCATGGTGGAAACTGGTATTATTTATGTGATTTAAGATATTTATTTTCTTCTCAAAAAGATTTACAATCGCTGTGTGTTTTCTTTTAGATTGAGTATGTAAAACAGATGTTTCGCAAATAATATAAAACAAAATTAATTGTGCTAGGTATTCTGTTTCCTTTTGCTTTTTCATGTTTTGTAATTTGTATATATATTTGTTATTTTGTCTCTACCCTGTGTTTTTATTATTTATTTTCTTACCAAAAATATCTTGGTAACCAGGAAGGACATAAAATAAAGCACTACACTATGTAGTATACTATGTAGTAGGCAGTATCGTACTAAGTACCTACATCATAAGTAGGTACGTAAATACTATAGTAAGTATCTACTTACCTAACTATCTACCTACCTATTGGTACTTACTTACAGTTATCAACCTATGTTTAGCCACATACACTTTCACAGGTAGATGCTAAATGACTGTCTTCTCCGTCTTAAAACTCTACAGGGTGTTTTTATAACCAGACATAAACATCACACAAACATTCCCACCTGACAGCAAAACTAGAAACTATACAGGGTGCTTTATTCACCTGACTGCAAACCAGTTTCAATCAATATGTCAAGGCTTCGATTGATTGACTTTTAAATCTTTAAAACATAAAACAAAACGTAAAGCATTCCGCGTGTTACGTATTTGCTTGGCTAATAAGAACGTTGCAACTATTTCGTTACCAATGTATCGTAATATAATAAAAAACACGCTATTTCTTAGGTCATTATAAGCAAGATGTGATTTCTTAGAAGAGATACTGGACTTTATGATAGAAAACCTGCAATCTTATCGAGAAAATGTATTTTATCACTTACAGTCCTAAGTAACTTTCTATTTAATTATGAATCTAATAGTTAATAAGAGAAGTTAAAATGAAAGGTATTGAGGTCGCTTGTTTATTTAAAATCTTGCCATATCAAAGGTCAATATCAACATCATAAAATAATATAAAAAGAAGTGAAATAATATGGACTATTTACACAGCATAATCTAGATCCAAGCTAAGCAGAGTTTGTGTTTTGGGAACCTACTAGATAGATAAATAATTAACGTAAACATGGATAGATTTTTTTAAACATAGGAAATACCCAGAACACGCTTAACAAATATCTCCAGATCGTATAAGCATTGGTCCTGAGGCGAGAATTGAACCCTCAACCTGTGTCGCCAACGGACCGACGACACCCGCTGTGCCATAGAGGACGTCAAATAAAAAGTAATTCATATTCATAAAAAGTGGACTGACATCTTATTCGAAAACGATCATTACATTGGTTTAAGAATAAATTACGTTTAAATTATATTAAAAACCTGAGCGTAGGTGCAGTCATTTTTAATCAAGACAGGTTTTGACACTTCTAAAGTTCAACTACCCACAAAATTTAAAACTGTCACATGGCAATGACCCCAAATGGATCATTACATAAGTAGGTAATTTTTTTGTCATCAAGTTTCAACACCTGTGTGAAATAAATTTCACAAACACAATAAATGCTACAATTAAAGTTATCTCAAAATCTTACCCGTAAAGTGAGAAAATTATCCGACCTTACAACAGTCAATGTCAAAACACAACACAAAATGTAACACACTGTATGCAAAAAAAGTGATCGCGAAAAAGAAATCAAACGGATCGAACGCGATTGGCCGGTTCGTACTGGACCAACGGAATCGAATTTGAACGGACCTATGAGAGGTCGGGAATCCACGCATGCGTCTGACAGCGACAAGTGCTTGACGCGAACTGAGGTAATTTCTCAAATGAGCGGCAATCGAGACTTAGTCTTCTCCATTCACGTTGACTTGCGTCGTTAGAACACGAGGTGATTTCTACTCTTACATTCATGGAACAAGGTTCATTTTACTTTGTGTTGTGTAAGGCAATTATGTTGTTTATAGTTTGGATCTCATTACCACCTCGGTCGCCTTCACATGCGCATGGGCACATTTTTTGCAACGTCTTGGGCTGAATTTCAATCTCTTTGATCAATTTGAGTTTTTCCAATAAATAATATATAATATTATCGTGTTATTTAGTTTTAGATAGATATTATTCAGTGATGGCGCCCGCGCTATTGTAAGACACTTTTTAAGTGAATTCATTGGTATTTTTTTCAAGTTTTGTCGTTTTTGGAAATACTTTATATAATTATGTCTATTTTTGTAAAAATAAACATTTTTATTTATGTTAGAGTGAGCATGGTCCTCAATGAGCGTGTAGCGCGTTTATGTCTTTTGTATGAAAACATCGTAAAAACATGTCAAGACAAAGATAAAATGATTTTGTATTATTTTTTGGGGTTTATGAGGACCTATTATCTAAATAAAATTATTAAAGGTCATCCTTGAAGAAAATCTTGGTATTTTATTATTATAGTTGTGATCCATTAAAAATATGCATTTCAAACACGTTAAATTTAATCAAAGTATGACATATATAAATCTTTAAGCCAGTTGGGTTAAGTGTTTTTCAAAGCCAAATGATATCATCAGATTAAATCTTCCTTTTATCAATCTATAAACTATAATTTCAATTACAATATAATTCAAATGATCAGTATACATCGATGTTTATTCACCAATAGCATTTGCACTTTGCCTTTGAAGATCTTAAATGGTCTTAAAATTTTTATATTCCCAATAAATCGAGGTTAGATAAAGAACTTAAAAGTGCGGACCGTTTTACGAACAAAAAACAAACATCTAACCTTCTTTATTAATCATCCACATGGAAAAATACTTATTTTGGTCAGTTGGCTTTTGTTTTTACGTGTGCGAAATATGAATACCTACCGTATGACCGGTTTCTATAACCTACTAACGGATTTTTTTGCCTACAGTACAGGCTGTTTACTATTGACATTATTGTTATTATTATTTGAACAAGTACTTTTTCAGGGGTTTGTCTCAACGGATCCCGGGATCAGATTAAATTAGCCACTGATCCCGCCTAGTTGTCTCCACCGATACCGTGATCGGTTTCCAACAAAAAACAGGTAAATATTTTTATCCACGGATCCCGGTATCGGTGGACACAACAAATTTAATAAAGTAATTGTGGAAACGGATCCCGATTGTAATTTAAGACCAGTAGCAGTTTAAATAAAACAATTTCTTTAATAGGTATTGAGTCCGTTATTTGTAACCAAGTTCCGGTTCATCTAATAATCCAGAATTAGTCTTTATAGACCGAAATGGAGGCAAAATTTTACTAAGAGCTAGATATCAGTATTCTAAACACCGCTTAAATAAGAATGGTACAACTAAGTGGCGTTGTATACATTGGAGAAAAAAGTGTAAAGGTGAATTATGCACTTGTCCTGTGTGTATTTTTATTCTTTTCTTTAATTTTCATTGTTATTTTAAGATTTTCATATTTTGTATTTATTGTGAAACATTATTATATGAAATTGATTTATTACATTGATCTTTAGGGTACCTATAAAGATGAAATTTTCTTGAGTAAAATTTCTATCTATATTTATAGTAGTAAGAGTACTTTCCCTACAGGTGTCATTGCAAAATTCCATCCTTCATAATAAATGAATTTTGTGTGAAAATGCAGAAAGTTCGCTGCAAAATTATTTCTACGCAGGATAAGGTATCAAACGTCTTACAGGAAGTAATTTCTGAATATGAAGATACAGGATTAGTGCTCATCGAGCGCACAGGAGCAATTTTTATAAAATTCTCAATAAAAATGCAGGTATAACAAAACTGCACTACAAAGATGCGAACGAAGTAGAGATTCTGATGCGATTCAACGACTTTCTTCTATCTGAATATCATGACGATAATTTGAGAATTCTGGTATTCTGTTCACCATGCATGAGGAATATTTACAAAGCGATTTGTTAAAATGTGATTTTTTCTGTAATAATGACTGACATTATTGATTGAAAATTAAGGCTTAATTGGATTATTTAAGGTGAAGTTAAACTTGAGTCTAGTTTTTTTCACGTTATAGTTATTAATTTTAGTTCAAATAAAAATTGTAGATTAGTAAGAGCAATATTTTTTTGATGATTCCTGTGATTTAAGATTTAATTAAAATGATTTATGATTGGTTAATAATAACGGACTCAATACCTATAAAAGAAATTGTTTTATTTAAACTGCTACTGGTCTTAAATTTCAATCGGGATCCGTTTCCACAATTACTTTATTAAATTTGTTGTGTCCACCGATACCGGGATCCGTGGATAAAAATATTTACCTGTTTTTTGTTGGAAACCGATCCCGGTATCGGTGGAGACAACTAGGCGGGATCAGTGGCTAATTTAATCTGATCCCGGGATCCGTTGAGACAAACCCTTTTTCAGAGATACCACCGAACTGCAATCCCCAACCCACAGGCCCAGCGTGGGGCTTATATTAGATATAATGATTAGAGCGAATAAAGGTGTATAAGGGTGTGTGTTAGGTGTGTAAGGGTCTGTGCTGCGCATTTAAGGGCGTGTACTTCTATAATACAATTTTAGGCTTAAAATAAGTTTCTAAGGTAACTGAGCTCCCCAATTTAGATAGCTTAGCTTATATTTAAACAGTACTTACATCAAACAAAATCTTATCAAGAAATTAAATCTTATAAAAAAATTAAGTACTCCATTCTTATTTGATAAATTATTAATCACTAGCGACCCGCCCCAGCTTCGCACGGTTTTATTATACGTATAAACCTTCCTCTTGAATCACTCTATCTATTAAAAAAACCGCAACAAAATCCGTTGCGTAGTTTTAATGATTTAAGCGTTCAAAGGGACATAATGACATAGGGACAGAGAAAGCGACTTTTTTTATACTATGTAGTCATTTAAAATATCACTTGTCTTAGTTACCTAGGTACTTTATGTTTAAGACCACAGAAAAAAAAACGATTCTGAGTTCATAAGGCTTATCAGGGAAGGCTACATCCACTAGTGGACCCGTAAAGATGATCTTGTAGTTGCTATCGTGATATTCTTTGACAGCTCACATACAATGTTGCTACGAATCACGGTTGTTTTTACACTAATCACACAAGACGCGCTTCACACCCGTTAGGTAGGTACATAAAAATGCTATAATGATCAGTTTTCGATTTCTCCCGAGTTTCCGCGTCACAGATGAATAGGTGACTTAAATATTACCAGGAAGTTCTCAGTGTATTGTGTCAGAGAGATGTGGATATGGGGGACGTTGATAGAGGCGTTTTATACGTAAAAGCTAAGGTCAAGCGAAAATTTGCAAAGTATACCAGGCACTCATAGGACTACAACATTTTTTTATACCTCAATAAACCGTGTTGCCGGTTTTAAATAAGGTTAGGTTAGGTATCTTGGTTAAATTTCCTTTTTGAAAGGCAAAAATATATAAAAAAATGTTGGACCAGAAAATCAGGGAGCTATTTTGTTTGCGTAAAAACTTCAAAACAAATCAGATATTTTTTTAGGATTTACTTAGGAATAGTCAAGTTTTGGCAGGCAACAGAACCAAAAGATCATAAAACGTGATAAGTCAATAGGTAGATAATTCATAGGAAATCATGATTTCTTTATGTGGTCCAATCAATATAAATCAATTAGCAATGCCATATTATCCTACGAAGAAATTTTACCAGGGTACACAGCAATTTGGAGACATACTTATTATTCAACTTTTTTGTGATAAAATACCAATTTAAAAAATTACTTACGTTACTTTATTAAAGAATAGTCAAATAATACGGCAAGTAATCCCTAAGAGTAAGGATGAATGATAAATATTTTTAGATATAAAACTAGGTGATAATTGTAAACATTGGTAAGTATTAAGTATATGTATCTCTAGTTGTCCATAGTCAGGCTTCCAGCATTGATATGCAAAAAAGGTAAGTAAAATAGGCTACTGCTTACTTTTATAGATAAAAAAAATCTATGTAGTCTAAGATAATGCAGCAATGAAGATATTATTCAAAAATGTGTTAGTCTAGTCTAGTCTATGTAAGCACGATCAGCTCTGTACTCTATGAATATTGCAGTCTATATCCTAGATTCTTCTAGTCTATTGTACGTTTCTCGGAAGTAAATAGAAAGGTATCATCTACTAATCGCTTTTTATCGATTTTTCTCGCATTTAAGTTGTTAATGGAATTTTCTACAAATTACTCATTTGATATGGAAGAATTTTTCTTACTTTTCAAATCAGACGCCGTGTTATTGGTGCAATTATCGCTTATTATTTGAAGAGAATGGAATTTTCATTTGTAATAATTAGCACATTTTTTTATATTATCCTTAGTAATTTGTATAGATATATGGATGGATATTTGTTCCTCTTTAACGCAAAAACTACTGAACAGATTGGGCTGAAATTTGGAATAGATGTATTTATATCTCTGGAATAACACATAGGCTATTTGTAATCCTAAAATCAGTTCCTATGCGATATAAATAGCTTTGAGACGTTTTCATAAAAAAAAGCGTGCAAAGCCGCGGCAGATGCTAGTCAATAATTTGGAATGTTCTTGTCATGAGACAACGCCGAAATTTATTATTATTTATTTATTAAGCTTTAAAGATATTTTATTCTTTAAAAAGACAGTCACTTACATGAGAATAGTATTTAGTGTAAACAATAAAACTTAACCCTTGAAGGATTCTTTTCAAAAACCTAAAACCTCCGTCAAGGATCACGGCGGCGCCGCGGCGGTGGAGGGGGCAGACGATATTTACGACTCATAGCACTAAAATGCTTATATCTCAAGAATTACTAAAAGATAAAAGTAAGTTAGGAAAGATTGTTCGGTTTGAGGGTAATGATTTGACTACACAGTTGTTTTCAAAAGTGAAAGATCATGGTACTTATAGATAGATAGATAATTATTTATTTCAAAGCCTTAATATATAACACATTTAGTAGGTACTTAATTAAACTTATAGATACATTACAAATCAATTAGAATTTATAATACTGGCCAATTTTCCAACACAAAGCTAGCCATTATTTACTTTCCTATTACTATTTTTTTCATGACGATGATGTTCAGCGTTTGCTCTCAATTTCGTATAAGAAAAATGTGGTATAAGATGAACACACTTTCCAAAACCAATCGTTTTCTACTACTTTACCCTACTAGTTTTGGTTTTATACTATCAAATGATTTCATTTGGTGACTTAGTCTAAGTAATTTTATTGTATTAAATTGTATTTTTTTATTTAATTGTGCAATCAAGTATTTTCTGTCTTCCTTTGAGACCTATACGTACGACATTTCAGTTGGTTTATATACCTTGGTGGGGATATGGATTTCTTCTTCTCCAAACAGTTACATATCGTGTCTGATTGATAAAACACGAAATACTTATAACTGTTTGGAGAATCAATCTTCAACCTTATCAAGGTGGTATTGTTAAAGAAAATGGTGCAATTAGAGATTCATTGATAATATCTGAAGTATATAATTGAAAACTTATGTTTAAACTCAAAAGTAATCCAACTATTCGTGTTAAGCCAACAAGTGGACAGTAACTGTATAACTGTACCCCATGTTAGCCGGGTAACCGGTCTGTTATCTTACTTCAAGTTGTTGACAAGGCCGCGAGGAACTTGGCCCATTGGATGGTCTGTTGACTTTTAATCTTACGATTTCCTTACGGTGATCGGTTCTTGGATATTAAATGAAGGATTATTGATTTAAACATAAGCTTAGGGAGCTTACATGCAATGTAGGGACACTAAGCAGGCTCTGAAACGCTCTTTTGTGCAGTTTATGGGAATAGATAGGAACAAGATTTTGGGTATCGTAGTATCATTGTTATATGAATACGTCTATTTAAACTATCTAAAAGGAACCAAAACTTAGTATAATAAATCAATGAATCAAAACCTAGGGATTTGGTTGTTACAAGCTCTGCTTAGCTTGGGGCTAGATGATACTGTGTGGATTGTCCGGAATTATTACTATTATGAAAAATCGTTAAAATTTTTAGTAGACTTTAAGAAGTAGAAAGTTTTCGATTCGTCGGTATTTGACAACTAAAAACTTCACATTTCGCCAATTATCGCTTGTAAGTTATGTATTAGTAAGAAATTAAAACACGTAAACAAATTTTCAAAAGGGCTTTTTGAAAATCCGTCGAAACAGCAACTCCAATTCAAGGTGTGTGAAAAAATCAGCCGATATCGCTTATGCACTTATATTCGCTTATATCGCCGATGCAGGCGCGGCCTAAGTGATATCCTACTAATTGTAAGTATGGATGGATGGATGTTTGTTACTCTCTCACGCAAAAACTACTGAACGGATATGGATGAAATATAGCACAGAGATAGATTATAATCTGGAATAAAACATAGGCTATATTTTATCCCAGAATTTCCACGGGAACAGGAATTACACGGGTATAACCGCGAGGCGCTGCTAGTACTTGACAAAATACATTACATAGATATATTTTTACAAGCAGCGCCTTAGTTTTTGCGTGAAAGAGTAACGAACATCCATTCATACAAACTTTCGCGTTTATAATATTATTATGATAGGATTATTTGGCTTCTATAATAAGCTTCCATCTGAAGCAACTGAACTTTCTATTCGTAGATTTAAACAGTACATAAAACTAAATCTTATCAAGAAGGCATATTACTCCATAAATGATTACATCAATGACGTTAGTGCTTGGCCAGATGTCGCTCAGTTCCACATCGACAATAGTATGTAATTATTTATAAGGCAAACATGTATTAGACACATAAGTTATACACATGCTAGTGGTTTCTATTTCGCCTCTTCCACTAGTGGACAAAAAATTGAGGCGAATTAAATTTGACTTGTCTAAGTGCTTATTTTGTAAGCCTAAAGAAATAAAGATATTGATTATTTGATTATTTGATTAGGATATTATACATACACTAGCGGCCCGCCCCGGCTTCGCACGGTTATTATACGTATAAACCTTCCTCTTGAATTACTCTATCTATTAAAAAAAACGCATCAAAATCCGTTGTGTAGTTTTAAAGATTTAAGCATTCAAAAGGATAAAGGGACATAGGGACAGAAAAAGCGACTTTTTATACTATGTAGTGATATATCACCTGGGACCCAAAACACTTAGCACTGCCAACCACTGAATTATTAGTACTGTCAACTCACTGCTCGCAACCTATTTTCAAAGCGAAACGTAAAACATTTCATTTGCGATGCAGTAGGTAAGTACCACGGGGGTTTTACACCTTTTTGCTGAACAGGTTTTAGCCAATCAGCTTCGTTTCCATTAGAGCCTCAAAATCGAAGAGAGAACCGGTCGAGAGCTGGTCTCGAGGTCGGCCACATTCCGCTATTTTTAGGTATTCGCTAATTCATGTTCAGATGATGAAGATGAGATAGTTGCTTGCAGATATTTTAGTTCTGAGGTAGGTACTTGTACAAACCTTACTATCTTTATCCTTACTTACTAATATTAGAAATGAGAAAGTTTGTATGGAAGTATGATCCACTTTCACGCAAAAACTACTGATTAGATCGGGCTGAAATGTTGAATGGACTTAGTTCTAGAAAGAACCTAGGCTACCTGAAATAACATAGCCTACTTTTCTTCATATAAAACGTTTTCAAAGGATAGAAACCTTGAAGCGTTTGTGTACGTTCGCCCAGCAAAAAGTATCGTCTTTTCAAGAATCGAATGATGCAGATAATCAGCGCCCTATGTCGTGTAAATGCGCCCGAAATTTTAAATTTGCGCCTCCAAGGGCTGCAGAGTTATTTATGAAAAACTGATTTTGCTGCACGAACGTTCGCCCAGCAAAACTTTTTTTAAAAAAGGGTGTAGCTGTATTTTAAATATGCAAAAAGATAGCTTATATACTAGTCTAAATGCGCCGTTAAAGCCAAATTTGCGCCTCTAAAGATTTTAGAGATATTTAGTTTTTTGCTGGGCGAACGTTTTGGTAATTTCTATATCTCGGAAACGGCTGAACGCACAGTCATCATTTTTTTACCTATAGATCCAGTATAATTTGCGCCTTTCATTAACATGAGTAACATGGTTCAGGAGATATTATTGTATTTCCTAGAAAACGGAAAAATGCTCTGGCTCTCGAATGAACAAGACCAAGGACTTCACGTTAGTGCCGACTGATACCCATTATGTATTCACACGATCCTGTAAAGTTTCGCCGGCCTACTACATATGATAGACGAGTTATTAACGATTTTGTCTTTTTTTTGAGGTTATCTTGAGTGAAATTACTTAGGATACGAAAACACTAGTTTCCTGTGAGCTGGCTTAATACATGCTTCTACAATAATTAGCGCCCTATTTTAAGAATACGTATGCAAAAAATCTTTGTATACCCATTACTTTAGACAATAATGATAGAAAACCATTCGAAATATTTTTGGTAGATAACCAGACCAAATTCGAATGAACATTAAAAAGCGGCCGCACGATACTACAAGCTATCCTTCCTCGCTTGGTGGCGTTGTAATGAAATTTAAGTAGTACAGATGCGTACTGAATTGTTAAGTAGAAAATAATATTAATGTTACGAAAAATATTATACATGAAATAAAATGTGAATTATTTCGGCAATTCAAATTTCGGGCGCATTTACACGACATAGGGCGCTGATAATCTGCATCATTCGATTCTTGAAAAGACGATACTTTTTGCTGGGCGAACGCACACGAAACGTATCCATAGAAATAACGCGTGTGAAGTCGCGGGTAAATGCTAGTATTTATTCTAGGCTTTGCACACGTTCTTTTACGATCTGGAGGACCAGTCCTACCGTGAGTTTCCACGTCGCAGCTCCGTAGGTCATTCATTATATTATTAGTAATAAATGTATTCTTATAAGAATGGATCTGTGTTTAAGGTTTTTATGTTAGGTTGTAAACAGAAACAGCATTAGTTTTCGGAATATTTTTACTTCACAATGCATAGTAGGTACAATATTTATCACAATAAGAAGAAAGGTACTTTCAGTACTAATAGAGTAGATATACAAATGTAATTCAACAAATTCATATCGATACATTCTTTACAGTTAAGAAAGTGACGAAATTACTACTAAGTATACAAACATTAGGGGAGGCCTATGTCCAGCAGTGGACTACTACAAGTTTAATAATGACACAAACATACAACAAACCACACCATATAATACTAATAATAGTAATAATGCCATAATCATATTATAATACTAATAATAATAGTAATAATGCTGGATAGTTCACACAACATCATCTAGCCCCAAGCTAAGCAAAGCTTGTGTTATGGGTACTTGACAACTATATACTTAATACTACATAGATAGATACATTTGTTCATAGAAAACACCCATAAAACCCAGAACAAATATCTGTACTTAGATCGTACAAACATATTATGTCCTGAGACGGGAATCGAACCCGTAATCATCGGCGTCGCAGGCGGAATTTCGCCGTCTGCGCCATGGAGGTTGTCATTTGATCATTAGGCATCTATTTCTAATATTAATTCGTTACTTCCCTAAATAAATTGGGCTAAAAGCTTTTTGACTAGATAGTATTGCTATATGGTTCACAAGAACTTTATAAATTTTAATACCTATTTTTAATTTTATGCTTTGGTTCTATTTAATACGTGTAGCTAAGTTAAACAACATTGAGTGATATTTATGTGTAAATTACTGTTTTTTGAACTAAAACTACTGTTATTTATGCGTAATTTGGTAAAGTTAAAGCTCTAAGTAGAAGTTTTAGAAGTTACTATTTTAGGCCACTAGTATTTAAAAAAAAACATTTAGGCCTATTTATCACTATATTTTATATTTTTTTAAATGAAATACCTTATAAAATCAGCAGTTTTGGGACTCGGACGAGTTGTACCCCAATCTAAAACTGAAGAGGTCATCTCGTCCTCGGACAAGTTTTCATTCGGACGAGATGTACCCTAACCCATATTAAAAATACAATGTCATGCGTCGTGTGTTTTAATAGCAATGGGACGATCAGTAGCTTCATCTGTTAAGTTTAAAGTATACCTCATGAAAACTTCTATCATAAACGCCCATTAAATAAATGTAACCTGATTATCTTTGAGGAGAAAACTACCCTCAAGATCGTTGTTGCTCAAATTCATCTAAAGCTCATCATATTTGATTGGGATACTAAAAGCATAAAAACTGAAAATATTCGTTTCCCACTGCCTAAAATTCTGTCTACTGAAATAGTAGTAAAGTTTTAATTGGTTTAAAATTAATCTTATTTTCTAGGCTATGTAACGACGTTCTTCTCTCGGACGAGTTGTCCACTTCACTTTTGGATTAGGGTACATCTGGTCCGAATCAAAAATCAGCAGATTTGGGACTCGGATGTTTTGTACCCCAATCTAAAAGTGAAGAGGACAACTCGTCCAAAGTCGAGTTTTCATTCTGACGAGATGTACCCTAATCCTTCAAAACACCTTCGGCCTTACCACAAAAAAAAAGTTACTACTTAGAAACGTGTTTAACAGTTGTTTAGCATGGTTTTGTAGGTGACTTTTGCTAAACAACTGTTAAACACGTGTCCAAGTCAGGATTTTGTTTTTTGTGGTAAGGATGCTTATGTTTACGAGCTCTTATGGTTGACAGTAATCATTAAGTATGTTTCTAGAACGTTCTAGAAGCACGTTCTAATTCTTCTTCCGGGTCAGGAACCAGGTCTGCATGGGCTCAGCCTTGCCCTTCATGGAGACGTGGCCACGGTAGGTCAGCTCGAACTGGTCGTCGTGGTTGTCTTCACGCATCAGCCAGCTGAGAAAGAGGTAACATTTTGGTGAGATTAGAAGAAAGGAGTTGGATTAGAAAACAGTAACAGAAATAATATTAGACGAAAGGAGTGGGATAAGAAATCAGAAAAGAACTAAGATTGGAAAAGGGGTGGGATAAAAAAATCAGAAAAGAAGTGAGATTAGAAGTAAACATATTGGAAGGGCACGGGGTAGTGGTTTGTAGAGCTGTCAGCTTTAAGAGTTGTAGAATAGAGTTCAAATCAAAAACAAAAAGTTAGTTTTTGGCAAAGTATGGGGGCAATGTTCACAAATATTGTTTATTAAGTTTGGCCGGAGTATAGAAGCATTTCTTTTGTACAGTTTTCATAGTACTCATTTATAATACTAGACAATCCACACAGCTTTATCTAACTCCAAGCTAAGCAGAGCTTAAATAACATAGAGTTTTTTTATACTTAGAATACACCCAGAACCACGGAACCAATATTTGCAATTCGTAAAAACATTTGTCCCGAGGCGGGTATTGAACCCACAACTTCTGCGTCGCAGACCTTTGCCTTCTACCTTGCCATATCGGTCTCCACAGAAGGAGATAAAGATATAAATGAGAATTTAATTGATAGATCCTACTAATATTATAAACGCGAAAGTTTGTATGGATGGGTGGATGTTTGTTACTCTTTCATGCAAAAACTACTGAACGGATATGGATGAAACTTGGTAGAGAGATAGATTATAGTCTGGAATAACATTTAGGCTATCAAAGTCAAAGTCAAAATGCTTTATTTCCTTAAGACTTAACAGGACACTTGAACACGTCATATAATTCATGTTATTAATAATTAAAAATAGGAAATAAAGTGCTCACTTTGATTTTTGTTCACTTCAATCTTTTGAAGGTAAAGAAGCAAACAGAAACCTTTACCTTGTTAGGTTGTTAAATTCCGAGTAAGAGCAAAACTCGGAAACTCAAACAAATTTTATCCCGGAATTCCCACGGGAACGATAATTAAGCGGGTGAAACCGCGAAGCACTGCTATTTATAATATTTATAATATTTAAATCAACTTGACTAGTAAGATAAGTTCTTTCGATATAGTTCTGGAATATGAAATGACCTACATTTTTAGATGGTTGATGGATGGCTACAACAAATGCTGTATTTACCCATCAACCGATCAATATTTCACCGTCATAATACAACTTAGGAAACGGAGGAAGTGAATGGCTTCCCAACATGACCAAAGGTAAGTAGATTAACACTTGTAGGTCATCAAAGAGGGTGACCACCTGATTTGTAACTATTCTTGTGCAGTTCGTATGGAACACTGGTCGTTCAGTGACAAAAATCTCATTTCAAAATTCGAATTACTCTAAACAATGACAAACTTTTTGTTTAAAATTCGAATTGCTTTGAAAAAAGTTTGAAGAGCGTTATCAAAACTTTTTGAAGCGTTTGACATTAAATAAAATCCCGCAAAAATGTTGTGTTAAACTTAAATATTTTTGTGTTTGTTTATTTTTGTCTGGATTCAATGTTTTTGTAAATAAAATGGAAAATTACATGGATTATTATTTTGAGGAAATTTTTAATAATATGAACCGTGATTCTTTGAACCAGAGGAACAAACGAAAGGAGTTGGTTGAATATTTTTGCACTGTGATCGCGGGATGCGCTAAAGGTAAAGTGGGTGAAAGATATGTTACTGAAAATTTGTGTGAAACTTAAATGAAGTTGTAATGTGTATGACGCACCGAGCGACCATAGCAGATAGTTTATTTATATTTTTTTGTTAAAATTACAACGGTAAACAAATCATATTTAGTTTCATAATTGACTTTCATTCATTTTGTATATGTTATTTCAAATAATCTCGCATGTCCAGCAATGGACGTATATGCCCAGAAGAGATAATGAATCTTTAATACATCATTTGTTCTAATATATTACGAAATTGTTATTTATGACATCAACAACCTCTAGATATCCCATGTAAACAGGTTCTTCAAAATGTTTTTGTCAACTTTCAGGTCAGAACCTCTCCGACAATACCACATGCAAAAACTTCGTGATCTCAGCCCTTCGCTACCACAACAACTGCAAAACCAACAATGGCGAAGTATGTCTTATGGGAAAGTACCATAACCTGCTGTACATAGCCATGAAACTGGCGTTCGATTGGAGTTTGCAAGACAATGGAGTAGTGGCAGCACTTTTGGATGAGTTGTACGCATGTGAAGGGACTTTTGAGCGAATTTTTCTGGGTAAGTTTAATGTTCTGGGTGAGTTAAGGCCGATTCACACAGCAAAGATTTTCTAAGACCATTTATTTTTTTGCCCACTCGTCAACTTCATCATCAGCCTGTAAATGCTAGTCCATAGCTTGGAAATAGAGATCTATTTCCTTATTAAAAGCCTCGGTTTAGTCTGTTTACGGCCAATATTCGGTACCAAATTGAGATTAATGTTTGACAAGAAATTGAATGATGAGCTGTGACTTCAAAGATATATAAGAAACGGCCTTTAATGAATTATAAGCCTTAATTATTTCACATGATTCGATTTATGTTAATTGTAAAACATTAGACGTCGAAAGCTGATGTCAGGGTGCTATCGCGCTTATTAAGGGGTACCTAGCTCATGTTCCAGCTGTGGACTATCATTTACAGGCTTATGATGAAGTTGACTAGGTAGTGGGTAATGATAATTATAGAAACTCTTTGCTTATAAGACCTCTAATCTTGTTGAAACGGTCATTGGCAAAATTGCGTCAAACTTTCTGAGTACGCCAAACCAGATGCAGAGCCATAATCAAAAAGTTGAAGTTGAAACTGCTGTCAAAATAGTCAGACAGTTGAAAGATCAATCAATTCATTTTTATCTTCAGATTTACGTAGTATTTATATTCTCTTTGTCTTCAGACTCAAAATCCAATTGTAATAGGAATCCAAAAGTGTTCCATAAAATGTTTCAAAGAAACGTTGCAAATTGTAACCTTACCGTGCAACCCGGGAAAAAATTAGAAATTACCCCAATCAAAGACATTGCACAACCCAGTCCAAAAAAAGCGACAAAGCGCGTCATAAAACTATGAGTCTTTGGACTCCTCTTTCCTGACTTAGGATATCACTGTATAAATTATTATTTTCAGGAGCTATATTTGGCACATCAGCCCCATACTTTCTCGCCGGATGGAAATCTGACTTCTCAGACAAAGAACAAAACATACACGCTCTAGTGTTCTTCCTAGACCATGCAACGAATGCCAACCTTGAATACAAAGATGGGACTAATTCCTACAGATTCATAGATGTGCCTTTAGAAAGCTGCGGTCGAGCCTCCCCAGTCAGAGTAGTTATCCAAACAGGATCTTCTGAAATGCTGATGATTCTCCTACGTTTCGGTGCTAGAATCACCTACGACAACGCATCAACAAATCCAGTAGAGTCCATCTTAGACAGACTGAGCGAATACAACAGAAAGTATCCATACGAACTGGTTAGCTGTTTGAAACTGATCCTTCGTGCTGTTCCTCAGATCACGTTTTCCATTGACAAAGGCGTGTATAAGCATTTGAAACTGCCTGTGGATTATAATTATCAGAGGAAGGTCGCGTTGGAGAAGTATGGAGAGATTTTGGAGGACCATCTGATGCCGAGCACTAGGTGTGGGCTAAAACCAGTGGAGTTGAAACATCTGTGTCGATGTAAGGTAAGGCATATGCTTTGGGAGAACTTTGAGTTGCCGTTAGGGATCCAAAAGCTTCCCGTACCGGTGTACTTAAAGAGGTATTTGGATTTGTGTGAAGACTAGGAAGACCAAAAATCTGGAGATATAAATAGGGTGTCTGTTAAATTTCGAAAAATGAAAATTCACAAGTAAATACTAAATACCTTTTGTGTTGTTAATAAAAATGTTGTGTGGTGTTATTTGAAGTCTTATTATAGCTCTATATAAAACAATATTAGGGAGGGTGACAATGTAGAACTTTATGAGAAGAAGTGAAAGATCTCGAGTAGATTCGTTCCAACCGTTATTTTATCCATTTACAGGTGAAAAGACACAAGTTTTTTAAGGCGCAAACAGCACTTAAAGTGGGGGCGTCGCTGTGCTGCACGTGCTGTTTGCGCCTTAATTTTTTTATCGTTGCTTTGCCATTTTCTTGACTCAAGACTATAAAGCCAATCTGACCCGCGCCGCTGCCGCACAGCACAGAAATGTGATATGAAGAACCGACAACCATTGGTTCTTGAGTGAAGACCGCGAGTTGGAAAACGTAGTGTAAGACGCCCTCCGGCCAGATGTCACAAAAGACTGCTGGCAGATGCTGGATGCGGTAACCTGAAGACCGGGCGCTATGGCGCTCATTAGGGGAGGCTTATGTCCTCTATGAGCAGTAAAGGTTGATGATGATTATGATAGTGAGATAGGACAGTCACCTGTAAGTATCCTCACTGACGTTGATGGTACCAGGAACGCCGGTGGTCTCACAGCGGCTGGTCATGTTGACGGTGTTGCCGAAGAGACAGTAGCGCGGCATGCGGTGGCCGATCACTCCTGTCACCACCTCGCCGGAGTGGATGCCGATGGTTATACCCTGGAAATGTCAGTCGTAACAATGATGCTTTGCCAAGTGTAGCTCACTGATTAAGGAATCGTTCCTGTTAGTCCAATTACTTTTACGCCGATTCTATCCTCTTCGATACTCGTTCTTACAGGTCGATTTATCGTTACGTCGAATGCAGGAGTTCAAGCCAAATACAAGCTATGTTTTCACAAGGCACTGTGGCGCTATAATATTATAGAAAGGTGGGATGACGATCGGCGAAAAACTGCTGGTAGAAGCTGGATGCGGCAAGGTGAAGACAGGGCACTATGTCACTCATTAGGCGAGCCCTATGTCCAGCAGTGGACTAGTATAGGTTATTGATGATGATACAATACTGTAAGCTACGAACCTTGCAATCATCATTATCAACCTATATTAGTATACTGCTGGACAAAGGCCTCCCCTAATGAGCACTAGCGCCCTGTCTTCAGCTTTCGGCATCTTGCTATACTGTTTTCCAATGAAGCTAATGTTTCTATTGAATCCTTGGAAACCTATCAAAATAATAGCTAATACTTACCACAGGCTCACCATCAACGGTGACAGTTTGCGACAGATCCATCATGTCTAGAGCAAGCAGTGAAATGTGCTTGGCGTGTCCTACTTCGTATTCTGGCAACCCTGACACTGCCATGTATTTGTCTCCCACGGTTTCCACCTGAAATAGTGAAATAAATCCTCTAGCAATTAAATTACTTATCAATGTGTTGAACCTTTTAACCAATCACCCAAATTTGTAACGAATATTATGTTGATTTAAAGTGTCTCAAGACCTATGAACAAGTGATCAAAATTCATCTGACCAAGAAATTTTGTTACATTGCAACAAAATTTTTAGAATGCACTACAAAGAAATTGCTTGGCCATATTCTCTTTCTGATCTACTCAACACCAAACGACTCATATTATTAATTATTATTGTTATTATCAGTCAAGACAATAGTAAAGTAAAGTAAAGTAAAGTAAAGTTAGGAACTAAGACTTCACTGTCTATCCGTCTGTCTGTCACCAGATTGTATCTCAAGAACAGCGATAGATAGATAGTTGAAATTTCCACAATTTATGTATTTTTGTTACCTAACAAATAATATTAAAACAAAATAAAAATTTAAATAGGACTACCATACAACGAACATTTTTTTGCCGTTTATACATACGGAACCCTTCGTGCACGAGTCCGACTCGCACTTGGCTGGTTTCCAAATACCGTTGTGTACGACAAAGAGTATTCGTATTGTATTGTATTGAGTATCCTAACCTTGATATGAAAAGGATCAGAAAAATGGTTCCTTATTGCACGCCGACGATACCGCGCATCAAACCACTCACCTTATAAACATTAGCATTCCGTTTCGGATCAGTCAGGACATCGAAGGCGGTGTACAAATCGTTCAGCATCCGCACAATCTTCATGGCTCCCTTATGATCGTTGTTCCTGGCGCAGTAGTTAGCAAAGCCGACGATGCCACTGAAGAGGAGAGTCACGGTGTCGTAGCGACGGGCCGGGACGGGGCGGCGGTGGCGGAGCTCGGTGGCTACGCTGATTGGCAGCACTGAGTATAAAAGCCTGGGGAGGTAAAACATTTCAAGGGTACCAGTAATCAACAACTACCCTCATTTTAAAAGAGGATAAATTAATCTACACACAAAATATAACCATCTTTTGTTATCAACTTACGTGTAATACTTGTAATTTAATATAGGTACTATCTTTAGTTTACGCATAAGGGTAAATTTTTTAGACTAAGTTTAATTTTTATTTTCTCTGTAAGTGAATGTTGTAAATTCTTTTGAGAATAAAGTATCTAAAAGCTCAAACCTCAAGGAATATTAAATAGACAATATGAGAGCATCATCACCAACTACAGGCCTCGCTGCTGAGACTTGAATAACTGGGTAGGTACTATGAATTTCTGTTGCCTTTCTCCCAACCTTCATTAATTGACCTTACTCATTACTTACATTGAACTTTCTGTGTAGTAAAATTTTATAATATAGTTTAAAACCTATATTTTAAAGTTAAAAATGGTATGCCAGTATTTCTATAATTTCTTGTCTTGTTTTAAGATAGCTGGGAGGCATCCTTTTGATCTTAAACTTAAATTTAAAAATGAGAACTCATCATCATGACGATCATTTTAGAAGCCTGCGGGCTAAGAATTCTCCTTACAAGGTGTCATTGAGCCTATCTGCCATGGAAAATCTCGTTCTTTCTACGTTTTTTAAATTTGTACCCAAAATACTTTGATAGGTACTTGTGATTGTGATAAAATTTACGTTAATAGCAAGGTGGTAATTATAAATTCTCTAGTTTCAATAACTGGTAGTGTGGTGTAAAAAGCGCCCACCTGTAGCCTATTTGCGGAAACCAGTCCAGAAACAAGTAACAACTAAATAAGTTACTGGGAGTTATTGTATATCAAAGGTACCTGTCAGTTTTCTGCTTCTCGGAGTCCAGCTCCCTGAAGGTCTGCTGAAGCTTGTCAGTGAGGACCTCCAGGTTCTGCGTCAGCTTATAGTCGGCCTCGAACTGCTCCGACATGAGGACTAGATCACGAGTGGCATCGTGGAGAGGAATGTCGGAGATGCAGAGACCGCGGCTAAAAATTGGATAATTAAATGGATATTTTATTGAAATGAAGTCTAAATAAGAATAATGAAACTTGAACTTTTTAAATCAGTTTCTTGTACACTAATATAATAATTTAAGTTAGTTTGAATTAGGCATGTATAGATCAGAAAATGTTCCCCTTTGAGGTAGTACAAATTCTTTATAATAATTGACACTATAGGAATGCACTAGGTATTAACTTTAAGAGTAATACGGTTTTGTATAGCAAAATAAACTCAGACGAAATTTTATTTATTACAATCAGAAATGTGTTTTTGGAACTTTGCTAATGATAGCATGTTACCAAAACGATTGTTTTACTCAGGATACTATTCGACTGTAGATTTGATTTTTTGTTTTTCGATTTGTAGATTTGACCGACGACGACCGATGTAGCGCGGTGGGCGAAGGTCCGCCTGCGACGCAGGAGGTTGCGGGTTCGATTCCCTCGGAACAAATTTGTGCACGATCCGCAGAAATTTGTTCATTGGTCTCCGTGTTTAATATGTATAATAAAAAATATCAATCTATGTATATAATGTATTAAATATATCAGTTATGTAGTACCCATAACACAAGCTTTGAGTAGCTTACTTTGGGGCTAGATGGTGCTGTGTGGATTGTCCAGCATTATTTATTAATAGATTTTAAAATTTTTGCTTTGTTATCAGTAACATACCGAGTGAGATCATCCAAGTTGGTGACACTGGGGTAGCACTGGAATACAACAACGTCAGTCTCCGGAATGTACAACATTTGGCCCTGCAAATGGAGAATAAATACTTCAGAAAACTAATTATAAGATTCTCATCACATCAAAAGCCTAGATTGTAGCATATCTGGACCGCACCGTTGCCGCACAAAATGTGCATTATATATGGATAGATTGGTTGCTTAAATTTTTAATAATTTTGCTAATCTTACTATCTTATAATAATAAATAGGAAAGTCTGTGTAAATGTTTGTTATAAGTAATCTGCGTAACTACATAAGTTGTTTAAATGAAACTTGGTATGTAGATAGTTTAGGACCTAGAATAAAACATAGGATATTAAAATTCGTAAATTTCAACCTCTGAGGGATTTAATAGGGTGGTAAAGTTTGTATGGAAAATTATTTTGCCTTGGTTTGATTTACTCAAACTCGGTTACTGCAAAGTAAATAATTAACAACCTACGTATTTTTTTTCAAAACTACCCCTAGGAGCTTTCCAATAAATTTCCGAAATTTGACAAATAAATTTCCATGCGGGCGAAGCCGCGGGGCGCACCTAGTATACTATAAAGTAAGGCTAACAGTCACCATATAAAGCATACAGCATGAAAAAAGTTTTAACTAGGAAATTTCGACGCACGTTAGCTGCAAAAAAACCCAAAGGTGGACGTAATCGTAACGCACTGAACATCTTCAGATCCTAATTAAGTTGTACCTGTAGATAAGGAATAAAACGCCTCTGTTTATCTACACGAACATTCTGGAAAATTCACAAACATTATCTCCAAAGCTAAGCTAAGGTAGCTATTTGAGTCAATGCAAGTAATTTTAGGATTCTGTACCTTCAAACGTAGAGGAGCAATATCCTCATGAGGATCAGTGACCGTCATCTCTTCGGGCTTGGTCTTTAGCACGTACACAGTGTTGATGTGAGCCAGCACGTTAGCGAATGTCATCTCTAGATGTGGACGCACCTGTGGATACATAAATGGTTCAGCTCAGAACTGGCTTCATAAAAAACTACGGCTGAAGTAATTTTGGCTAAACGAAAGAGGTTAGGCTTCATCAAAAAGTATAGTTCCATATTCCGTCATGGCCGTAAAGGTTTTGTAGCATCCTTCGACATTATCCAACCTCTTTCATCATATTCCACAGTGGGACATAGGGGTCCCCTAGTGAGTGCCAAGCGCCCTGTCTTCAGCTTGCCGCATCCAGTTCCTGCTGTCTTTCGCAGATCTTCATCGCACCTGCCTTGATGTTGTCTTATATTGTGTCTCAACGCAAGAACACGTTAAATCCAGCGCAACTGTTGTCGGTTGTTCGCGAGATATAATCAGCGGAACTTTTTCATTCAAAATAAAATATTTTTCGCTATGATAATAATTATAGTCGAGGTCAAGGTTTGTCTCATACATAATCCAAATGCGGAAACAAGAGATGTTAGAGTAAGTGCAAATGTGCCTTTTAAATCCCTCGCTATTATCAGTGTAATTCGAAGTTTCTTGCTCAGCTCTTGACTCTTTTGTAGTCTTCAAGAAGACTTTCTTTTGCTACCTTTTGAATAATTAACTACTTTTCAAAGGCGTCATACTATATTTATATTTTATTAACAAAATCTTTATTTGTAATAGAAACATAGTAATATTGGAAGAATAGGTATAATTTATAATTATAGTCGGTAAATAACCCATTTCCATGCGCAAAGGTGTCCATAATGCTTGCAGCGTCACATCGCTGAAAAGCGATGGCAATCCTTTGTTTCTAATTCTGTTTTATTAACATAATAACATACTATTATACCTATATACAATTATACTATTAATCTGCAGTGTAAACGCTTCTACCCACACTTCTTCAATATGACATACCGTGTCCAAAACATCAGTGATTTTGCACCCTGGCTTAGTGACCCTGGGCAGGAGACGGGAAACAGTGCGTCCTGCTTGGATGATGTTCAGCTCTCGGTTGAACATCAGGTGGAAAGGGAACACCCTACAAAAAGTCGCTGGGCTGACTTTCGGTTCTGTTAAAAGAAAAATAACGTAGAAAAAATAAGGTTTGCCAAAAATACTCTTACCTCTACAAGGTTTCTGGAAAACATTTGTAGAAAAAGTACTGCTTTATGCTATGGAGATAGTTATTAATTTTGTTTTAAAACATTGGTAGAAAGATGTGCTGCTCTGTCGATAGTTAGTAATTCTGTTGTAACTCCCCTTGACGTTACACAGTAGATTTGTGAATTACTTTTACATGATACACAAAATTGATTTACATTATTAGCTCTGCTTAGTTTGGAGCTAGATGAATCTGTATGGATTTTCCGGAATTATTTATTTACTACCATCTGCCTGCGACTTCCCACGCGTTGTTTCTATGGCAACGTCTCAAGGCTATTTATATATCATGGGAACTGATTTATTGGATGAAAAGTGGCCTCTATGTTATTCCAGGGCTACGTTTATTCCTAATTGTATTCCGATCCGTTTAGTAGTTTTTGCGTGAAAGAGAAACAAACATCCCTTTATACAAACTTTTGCGTTTATAATAATTAAGTAAGGATTTATAATTGCTAAACAAACTACATAGAAAATATTGATCTTCCGTATGGCGTTGTATTTTAGCAACAAAAACTTTATTTACAACGAAAATTACAATCAAGGAATGGAAAAAATTGCAACTAGTAAGTATATACAATTGAAACCATTGAGCTAACTGCAGAGGGTTGCAAACAGTCTAAAGGTAGCTCAATTGATCCATGTAAATACCAGTCGGAAGCGTCCCCAAGACACCGGCTGCATTACCACAATAAAAATAGATTGAAATCAATTTACTCCAGGCACCTTACCGAGAGACAAAGTTTCAATCTCTGCAATCTCTGGCGCTGACACCTTGCCAGTATTCGAAGTCTCGGTGATGAGGAACTGGACGTGGTCGCACTCCTGCTTCGTCTTCAGGATTTCCACCTTCACCTCTGTGTTGTGCAGCTTGCTGGCTACAGTCTGAAAAAAAGAAATAAGAAGCTATTTCTAAATAGGTACTTATTCCAAGGTTGTTAGTAGGCAACCCAAGTACATATTTTGAGGTTCCTCGTACCAATACAAGATTAGCGGTCAAGAACACTATCAACTGCGTACATTTTGACGTAAGGGAAGTAAGCAACATAATTTTGAATTGTAGCGTTCATTGGTAGCATTTTAATTGTAACATTCACCATTATTTGTGTAACGTGTCTTAATTTCAATAGAATGATATGCCTTCATCTTGGATTAGTGACCTATTTTTTTGATGCCTAAAAGATGAATGAATGTTCGAGGCTTGAACGTCTTAATGAGTTTTTTGCAGCTTATGTACTTGGAAAAATCTTCTACGGTTGACAACCTTGTTATTATATCATTATCTGTTTATGTAAATGCACTTTGAAAGGTTACACTTCCTTTAACGGAACAAACTCTTTTCCAATGGTTACATGGTTAGTGATTTATGCTAGTGGTGTTTTGTTGACATCTACGGATAACCATTTTTTATAATGTTGTGTCCTTGTACACCAGTCAAGGTATTCATGGAAGCGGTCATGTTGACTGTCCAGGTAGTCAAGCAAATACCTATCATACAATAAGCATAGATACAAAATAATTTGGATCTTAAAGGTGTACTTTAGAAAAAAATCTTTTCAATTTTCATACTAAGCACGACCACAGAGTGGAATGAGCTTCCTACATCTATTTTCCGCCAGAGTACTATCACAAAGTCTTCAAATTAAGAGTGAATATAGGCCGCATCTTCAATAACGTGCGACAGTGCCCTTACGCTCAACCATTTTCAATAAAAAAAGGCTTTCACAGGCCTAACCTTCACAATCCCAATAACAATGTGCTCCAGCCCCGGCCTATCGGAGTAATAGTGGAGGATCAGAGCTCCATCTTCAGGTCGCTCGGTGCAGCGGAACGAAGGGGAGCGCATGCCAGGGTACAGGGTGCCGAGGTGATCATGTAGACCATCTAAGTTCTGGAATGGAGAAATATAGTTTAATGCGATAGGACATGAACCCTTTCCCTGTCTAATAGTCAAGTGATGTCCATCGAAGACTTTCACTGTAGATAGCTGATAGATAGACACCTAGCAACGAAAATTATAACCAAGTAATAGAAAAAACTAAAAAAATTATATCAATTGAAACCATTGAGCTAACTGCAGACGGTTGAAAACACTCTAAAGGTAGCTCAATTGATCCATGTCATTGGCTTTCTTATCACAATCATCAGCCTATATTATTCCACTGCTGGACATAGGCCTCTCCTACTGAACGCCATAGCACCCTGTCTTCAGCTTGCCGCATGCAGCATCTGCCAGCAGTCTTTCGCAGATCATAACCCCACCCGGCCGGACGGCTTTCTTAACGCTCAAGAGCAATCGCTACCAACAACCGTGGATGGATAGCATAGCATTGTACTTTATTGGACTTGACGCATGTGCAAGATAAATTGTAATATATATAATTTTAAATATAATATAACATAGTATAATGTTGTAGTAATCACTAAGGTTTCAAAACATAAATGTAATAGGTCTGATTTCCTACTTGTTTTGCTTACCGCTCAAATTCAAATACTAAGACAAATCAGTTTCATTTTATGAATAAGGCTGTCACACAATGTATTCAATGGTTTTAATATATTAAGTAATATTTATAATACCATATTAGGTGTATGTTATCATAAACAGTAAGGTTATAAAGCTATTTGATCATGTAATATTAATAGACTTGACTTCCTACCAGTTTACCGCTTTAATTCAAATACTAAGTCAAATCAGTTTCATTTTATGAATAAGGCTATAACATAATGTATTCAATGATTTTTATATATTGAACAATATTAATAATACTTTATTAAGTGTATGTTATCGTAAAAAGTAAGGTTATAAAGCTATTTGATCATATAATAATAATAAACTTGACTTCCTAAATGCTTACCGCTCCAATTCAAAAATACTAAGTCAAAGTAGATTTAGTTAATGTATAAGCTACTTTATAATGCATTATAATGGATGTAATAAATATAGTAATTGTTAATATAATAATTTAAGAACATTTGTCATGGATATTTTATCACATTACAAGATATTTCCATTTATTTAGTTATGAAACGTTATTAGCGATAGCTTTAGCCGCATGTTGGCGGGATCGGTCGAGTTGTTTTGACTAACTGTCGGTTCATTAAATTAAGGTTATAAAAAGTAGGCTGTAGGCTGGCTTCCCCACTTATTTGTGATCAGTCGAGCTGAAAATATCTTCTGGTAAGCTGTTCTACATATTAGCAAATTGTTACTAGATGTGTCCTAGTTTTCTTTAGTACTTACATTGTGAGTAGTTCAAGTTTGAATCATTAGGGTATCATCTCTTAGAAAATAAATGTTCCTATTACTGTGTATTGAATTTAAAATATCTAAAAGCTAAGTATTGTTCTTGTTAGATTTATTTCTAGTGCCTAGTGACTTGTGTAATATATCTTTAAAATCTGTCTCATTGTTTCTTTATAAAATTGTGTTCCAACCAGAATGTTTTCTTGAATATAAAAGTATTCACGTTTAAAGTTTTTCTTCTTTTCTCTACTACCCACATTAGCAACCTTATTAGGATTTTTAGTAACGTTTTATTGAAAATAGACATCAAGGTAGTTAAATATTGATTTAAACTTCAGGTTCTATTACTTTTCTAATAGAGTCTCTCAAATCTAACACATGCATGAAGGGTAGTCAAATTTCAAAACACAAAATATCAAAGCTTCTAATAATCGATTATCACAGAGTCAGTATGAAAGAGCTTACCTGCAGAAAATCTCGGGGTGTGGCACCCAGCACCTGCAGTATCTTGTCATATCCAGAGTCTTGGCAGAATTCGAAGAACGTCTTCCCGAATAACTCCAGAATAGCATCAGCAGGAATTTCTGAAAATGGACTTCTATTAGGTAGGTTTCATGATTTTTATCAGAAAAATGTTATTAAATATTGTGCATCAATTATCTTCGATAAGTTACTAAAAGGCCTCTCCTAGTGTTTAAAAAATTATCTGAGCGTCTGGTCGATGCAACGCGTGACCCGAGAGTCGGTGAGCTCGGCGGCTCAGCGCATCAGCATTGCCATACAGTACAGCGTGGTAATGTAGCCAGTGCCCTGGGGACTCTTACGAATGGTATTGATATGGATCAATTGAGCATTTGAGCTACCTTTAGACTGTATGCAGAGGTAGCTCAACTGATCCATATCAATACCAGGGCCCGAATTCAACTAAAAAAATCGCGTCACCATTTAAATAGTATCGTGTCAAAATGTCAGTGTTAAACTCTTTTTTGTTATTCTACTAGCACAAACTTTTTGAGGTTCATTCATAGTTGTGACGATTACCTTTATGACTACCAATTTGACACTCTAATTATGAAAGTTTCCTCAAGCGCAAAAAATAATAGAATACCAAATGTACAAACGTCATTTTAATCATCACGACTGAATGGCACTATTGAGACCTTTGTTTTGAATTTAATGGAATTCGGCCCCTGTTGGAAGACCCCAAGACCCCAAGACGTTAATTAACCCTCTTGTCGATTGTATGTTGTTTTGATCTTCGTTTTAGAATATTAAAGTCAGAATCACTTACGAAGAACTTCAACTGCTGCCGTAATGAGATTGTAAGTGATTTCGTCTTCATAAGTCTGGCGCACTAGGAAACTGCCTTCCATGGTCACCTCCGCCTTTTTCCTGAAATATTAATTGTTAAATAAAAAACTATTTTCAATCCTCACATGGCAACCTTGCCATTCTTGCAATCATAACAGCCACACTGTGCACATATCGCTCTGGGATACTAACCAAAAAACCACTAAGAATAAGAAAAAAATAACTAAGCTTTTTTTAACGCCTATGTAAAAGTTTTATTTTGCATAGTCTAAAAAAATTCGAAGTTTCTCTTGGCCACCAAACTAAACTTTGTTTTCATATCTTTTCCTAAACTACTTATACAAAAAAAACGTTCATGTGGCAATAGAAAAAAGATTACAGGCATACGATTAAAATTAAAAAAAAACGATTTTTTAACCACACCAAAAACACAGCTCCAACGGACAGTAGACTTAAGTATTTGAAATTAGTTTCTGTGAAAAAGAGTCTTTGATTGACATACAGACGGACAACAAATGGATCCTATAGGTTTTCCATTTTTTCTTTTCGAGGTACGGAACCCTGAAACCACTTTGATGGGATATCCAATTTTACGCGGACAAAGGATTCAGTTATCCGAAATAAAATATTTTTATTTTATTTTTAAAGTCGCTGGCTGGTACTGGTTTAAAAATACTCACTTGATGGTTTCCCATGTCTCAGCATCGAATGTTTTCATCACCAGCAGCTCAAGCGCATAGTTTACGAATCCGTACTGAAAAGTAAAGTAAGAAACACATTAAAACTAACTTTAATTCTAATTATAAATTTCAAATTAAAAGTTTTTTAATGTAGATCAGATCACCAACTCTTTCGATGCCAGCGCTTCACACAAGGAAGGTAATATTTATGATTGTTAAGTGTATAATTAGGTCATCATCATCATCATCAGCCTATATTAGTTCACTGCTGGACAGAGGCCTCCCCTAATGAGCGACATAGCGCCCTGTCTTCAGCTTGCCGCGTCCAGCATCTGCCAGCAGTCCGTCGCAGATCGTCATCCCACCTGGCCGGAGGGCGTCCTACACTACGTTTGCCGAGTCGCGGTCTCCACTCAAGAACACGTTTACCCCAACGGTTGCCGGTTCTTCGCGCGATATGGCCGGCCCACTGCCACTTCAATTTGCTAATTCTTTGAGCTATGTCGATAACTTTGGTTCTCTGTCGGATGTATTCATAACGAATACTATCCTTCAGAGAAACTCCGAGCATAGCTCTTTCCACAATATTATTTATAATTAAGTAATGCTGCACAATCCACACAGCATCATTTACACCTAAGTTAGGCAGAGCTTGTGTTATGGATGACTGATTTATAACAATTTAGATTCTTACAAAGATATTTTTTTATTGTAGATATATAGAAAACACCCAAAACCCTTGGACAAATTTTAGCAGATCTTACAAACATTTAATTTTATACCAAGGCAGGAATCGAACCCTTAACCTCCTGTATATATTAAACTTACTAACAACAGTATTATTTCTGAATTACATTACATTTGATTAGGGAAATTATAGATTGGAGAGACGGGTGTCAAAAGTGTGGGGGTTAAAACTAATCCATCAATCATCATCATTTATCATCATAATCGACCTACGAGAATAAAAATATAACTTTAAACTAGGTCTTACCATTTTAGGCGCAGTTTTTTCACCTAAAACAAAAATACAATTCGTTAAAAACAAATTTTCAGCAAGAATGTTGTTTGAAATTTTATTTGTTTATTCACCAGTCAGGTGAATAAAAAGTTAGGTACCTACATAAAAATCACACACAACAGAAAGCCATCTCGTTATGTTCCAAAGCCACGAAAATAAGATCAGTGTAACAGATTTTATCTACAACTCATTCCATTTCCCGTTATCAGACAATCACATCAGAGGAGAATAATAGAGGTTTTATGTGGATTTTTATGTTTTAATTTTCCATAAAGCCTGGGGTGCAATAAGGCTGGATTATTATTGCAATTTTGGGAAGTAGATGAGCGCATGGCAACGTAAATTGCGGTTTTTATGAGTTTAAATAATGGCTCTTCAAGATATATTAATGTTTTTAATTTTATTACGACAAGTAAGTACTGTTATAAAATAAAAAAAAGTATGTTTATTGAGTTCTTAATTTAATCGAAGTTCTACCATTTGTTTTGAATGAATATTACAATAAGAATCCACGCACCACTCCTGTTGGTCATGGCGTTACATGCCTTTGGCCTTCAATTAACACCAGCGCGCTCTGGTTGTAGGCCATAGGTAATATTTGCCACAAATTCTGGTACGCAAAAAACCTGTTTAATTTACCTAGGATTTTATTTAGTTGTGTGGAGTTTAGAGCAATAAAAACAATTCGCTCTCTCTAAGTTAAATAAACGGAAATAAAGGGTTTTATCAACTTTCGACCACAACCTTGATTTTAACTACCAGTAAAGATAGGTTATCACGATGCGTTACCTAATTTTGTATTCCTAGTCATATTTGAACTATTCTTTATTTTTCACTATGTCTAAAAAGAGTTTGTTCATACGACTGGTTTTGTTTAACTGTTACACACGTTTCTGCTATCTGCCACTAGAGGCAGCACTGTCGCGGAAAACCATTTTCCTGAGGTTCTCCTAGTTTAAAAATAGTACCGCTACTAAACGTTAGATGTCGCAGTTTGACGCATAACAAAAAAATATCGTAAGCAATTAATTTTGCTTAGAACGGTCTGTTACAATTTATTTCTAATAGACCATTATAATTTCCCTCTTTAAAATCTGTTTAAAACGTGGGTCAAATATAAATAAATTGGCATTACATATCCAAAATGATGTTTAAGTCAATTTACAAGTGCATGAATAGAAAACATAAACACAGTCAACTTACAACTTGTCAAAGCAAACAAACAAAGCAATAAATAAATCCAAAGCAATTAAAAATGTCATTTGTTTTAATACAGAAACGAACGCAATGATTGTTTACAAATCACCCTTTCATTACCTACAAGTACTTTAACATGAAGCCAATCAAATTTTTCAATAAAAACTCACCGTTTTCCCAGAAACAACTTCAAAACAGTTCACAAAACGAAAGGCGAGAAGCCTTATTGTTCTATACGTGTTTGATTTTTGTTATTTAGGCCGATAGGAGAGCGCCAACATGACCGATCAAGCCAGTTGTCTGACTCTCACTAAGGCTCGCTACGATTGGTAGAGCGAGATACAAAATACACTTTGCTTATGATAAAACGAGGAAGGAACACAAACGCCTTAGTTTAGGCGAAAATTCCTTTGCACAACGCGTTTTCAGCTGCAAATGTATCTTGGTTTTGTGGATGTGAATAAAAGCACTGAGCGATTTGGTTTACAATTATTTATATAAAAAGATACAAATTGTAAATAAAATTAATCATAGCGTATACAAAATCAATTTTTAGTTAGCGGGGCTAAGATAATTAGTTTTGAAATGAGATGTATGCAGCGCAACCACGCGGAATTTTCACGAACTACTGCTTGTGCTATTAGATACTAGATGGCAGAGCATGCATTTAGAAACTTGACAATGTTTTGTTTTACTTTAGAAAATTACAACGAAAATTACAATCAAAGAATTAAAACAAATTAAAGTATTAGTGTATAAAATTGAGATAGTTGAGCTAAGTGCAGACGATTGCAAACAGTCTAGAGGTAGCTCAACTGATTCATATAAATACCTACTTCAGAGACGGATCAAGATTATTGTGTTTCATTTGCATTTTAAGTAAACGAACCTAATCTATATGACAGCAAGGAATAATTTTCCTTGCTAGAAAAAAAAATTAACTAAGACCAATATCCGTGCCGATATAAGTAAAATACAAACAACACAGGGTTCCCTTTATTGTGACAATTAGGTAAGTATTCGTTTTATGAAACTAATATACCGGCAGGTGTGTTCTCATTATACAAATGGATTAACACGGGCTTGGCCGCCATTTGTGAGTTAATTGATACCGATGTTTACTAATAGGTTTCCATACTGAATTTTAGGAACTAACTACAAGGGCGGGCTTATTGTCGGTGATCTAATCACCCACATTGTAACCTTATACCTTATGACCTGTCCTATATGGTCTGTATATCTATGAAACCTTAAATTAAAGACAAATACCTGACACAGAATTACTAAGAAATAAGTCAAAAACATTGTTTAATTTACAACGAAAGAAGAAAGAAAAAACGTTTGTTAGGTCGTAGCTTTAAACTACTATTAACGTAAAAACTATTAATACACTAAACTATTTATCATGTAAATATAATAATAAATAATTAGTAAATGGTTTTCATAAAACAAAAAGTAAGGTAGCTATGGTTAGTTTATTAGTACTATGGCGCATGCATCTTTATTTGGTGATGAGACGAAATTATTAAACAAGTTTAGTGAAATCACAATTTTATGTAGGTAATTTTAGACACTTTTAAATATAATAATAGAATAATATAATAAATGACTTTCATTCATCGACCTAAGAATGTGCTGTTTAAATAGTTTGACTCAAGACAACAAAAAACTCTATTATAAAATAACAAATGGACCAAGCTGTAATTTTGCAAACAAAGAAAAGGACCCAGAATAACTCTAAAGACTACTGTTTATTCCATAAACTCGTGCAAAACCACGTTCAAAAGCTAAGCTAGTAACCAAAAAACGCTTGCAAAGCCACGATCAGCAGCTAGACTAGTATTAGTTTAAGAAAACATGAAAACAAAAACTAAAATCCAGTCTGGAAAGTATGACTAACTGAATTAGGTACATTCAGTCCGTGAAGCTAGGCGGAAACCTATTTAGGTGCACAGCAAACCTAATTTACGTGGTGAATTTTATGAGATTGTTGGTGGAGGCATAAAATGGAACTACTCAGCAATACTGCGGGGAAAGTGGGGAGAACACGATCACCTCAGGTTAAACATAAATAAACAGTGGAATGAAGACACTATTGATCTTCTTTCAGACGAGTTGTCCACTTCACTTTTGGATTAGGGTACAACTGGTCCGAATGTAAAATCAGCAGTTTTGGGACTCGGACGAGTTGTATCCCAATCTAAAACTGAAGAGGACAACTCGTCCAAGGACAAGACCCGTTTCTTTTACTGGTTTATCAAGTGACTTACTATGATCAAACTAATTCATCAAACTAATTCACCATCGGCCTATATTAGTCCACTGCTGTATAATATAAAAAAATCATAATGAGCCTCCCCTAATGAGCGCCATAACGTCTAATTATTTTTTCAAAATAAGTAAATATTGTTATGATCGCCTCCCAAAAAAACCGGTTCTTAATGCGACTTTATTTTATATGTTTTTTACTGTAGAAAATTTTCAAAGAGAACTGATTTTAATGAATTTTTTTTCTGAGGCGTTTCATGTCGTCGCGTCGTCGGTTAAGATCTGACTAAAACACAAAAATTTTAAGAATAATCCTATTAATATCATAAACGCAAAAGTTTGTAAGTTTGTTTGTTTGTTTGTATGTTTGTTACTCTTTCACGCAAAAACTACTGAACGGATATGAATGAAGATTTGGCACAGAGATAGATTATAGTTTGGTATAACACATAGGCTATATTTTATCCCGGAATTCCCACGGGAACGGGAATTACGTGGTTGAAATCGCGGGGCGCTGCTAGTCTTTAATAATGAGCTGAGTATCTCTTGGCCAAAATTCTAAAATAATTGTATGATCTTCCGTTTTTCAAGCTCTGTGCCTTGTTGTTTATTATTTCTCTGCGGCTAGCTAACCTAGCACCCAAGGCTTCTAGCAATAAAACCGTGTTTTGCATGCTAAATAGCTCATAAATGCATTTTCTGCGCTTAGAAATGAACCTGAAATTGCACTCATTAATATTGTTTGTAGGCAAATTTATGCATAGAATTTGAAAAATCATTTGAAATTTTAATAGGTCATTATGACCTAGGTATGCATTTTTACTAGAAATGACGCTGTGACATGAAATTATTTACACAGGGTTTTAAGATATAAAGGGTTTTTTATAATGTTTTTAATTAGAAAGTATCCAGACCAGCCGACAGAATACGCAAAAGCCACCTATCCTATGATTACTATCGTAATATACAATTGTAGGCTTTCAAATGTAAATGTGTGTGTTGGAAGAGTATTGCGTAATCGCTCGGCAGATTATCTAATTTACCATCTTCTGTAAAAACATTTTATTTAATTAATGTGCAATTTTAAGCATAATTTTATTACAGAAAACGGTTGCCTAAAATAACGGAAAAACACAAAATAATTGAAAAAGAAAATAGAAAAAAAGGTGAGAGCGAAACAGACATTATTATTATTATTATCGCATCAACCATAAAGCTGACTTCATGTGAAATGGGATAGCCAACAACGTTCCGTTATTTCTTGCTCCCCTGGAACACAGCGATGTAGAAATAAAGTAGTACTACCTACTTCTTCCGCAAAACTTTTTTAAACAACCTTATTTGTTTAGTACCACCTGGGCGGAATAATTAGTCCCTTTTGTACAGTACACGAATATTAGCATGGTACTGTACTACTCTTGTCTTTGCTCTGAGAGCGAAGTTGCCTTTGGTGGCCACCAAACTCTGTTTTCGTATATCTTCCTATAATAGACATAAGGAAACTACTACAGATACATTAAAAAAAGCTTATGATAGGTTTAACAATCTGTACGTGTGATTTTTGTTAATTCCTTTATTTAACGGAATTACCAAAGTAACCAATCATTACGTAAATCGTCACAGAGTGACATATTTTGGTATTCTACCTTAGATGAGTTATGGCTTGCTTATAACTAGATCGAGATACCAATGTCATAACCAAGCGATTAGTTGAACAGAATACGGTCCCAGTCCGGAGGGCCTTCTTTTAAATAAAACGATTTCCCGCTATGATTTTCCCCTCTTCGTGTTGTTTGTTATTTTAATGTATCCAGTAAAACAATTCTTGCAACCTTACAACGATACCATCATCTTTTGAGTAGAACAATCTTGACATAGCAGTTATAAATTCCAAGCTCGGATAGCGCCGGTAAATTGTCGTGCACTATACCTTTAATTCCGTTAAACGCAATAGCGACTCTGTGTTTAATGTTGTTTGGTTAATGTTGCTTTCCATTTGCCGTTGTTTTTTTTTGTTTCATACACCAAAGAGTGTCAATTTTAACTTATAAATTGAGCTACCTTTAGACTGTTTGCAACCGTCTGTAGTTAGCTCAAGGGCTTCAATTGTATATACTAGTTTTATTTTTTTGTATTCCTTGATTGTAATTATCGTTGTTAATATATTTGTATGCTTATTGTCATTATTTAAAAAACCTATAATATATCTTCATCATCATCATCATCATCACCAGCCTATAATAGTCCACTGCTGGACATAGGCCTCTCCTAATGAGAGTAATAATATATAATAATATTTAATATATCTTAATATATATAAACTTATAATATGTCATCTATGTTTATAAAAGAGAAAAGTGGGGGACACATTAAGCTATCTCTGTAACTAGAGCTACGAACCTGAAGTTATCCATAGAGGTTCCTTTTAGGACGTAGGCTAAGAACAGTTTTTTGATAGTTTTGTATTCTATGGTTGTTAAAATGGGGTCATTAGATATTACTTAGTTCCACGGGAATGCAATCGCGAGTGGGTCAGCTAGTCTATAATAAGCCTCAACTTCATTTAAGTAGAGGCTTATAATTATAAACGTTTTACAAATAAATTGAGTTTAACCAGTTAAATTTGTTACTACTAAAGGTACTTCATTGGATGAAGTAGACTAGATTCTTCAGAGAAGGAATAAACTCTTCTTGATTTTTACTGAGAGTGTTGGTTAGAAGAGTAGGACCTTTCAACTGAGTTTCTGACCCATCATGCTAAAATCCTTCCTTCACTACAAAGTATAAAACGAAGTCGCTTTCTCTGTCCATAAGTGCCTATATCCCTTTTAAATTTTTAAAACTTAAATCTTTGAAACTACGCAACGAATTTTGTTTTTTTTTTAATAGATTCAAGAGGAAGGTTTATACGTATAATAAAACCGTGCGATGCCGGGGCTGGTCGCTAGTATATTATAAATGAGAACGTTTGTATGAATGTATGCATGTTCCTCTTTCACGCAAAAACTAGGACGGATCGGGCCGAAATAGAATAGATGTAGTCCTGGACCTGAAATAACACAAAGGCTTTTCATCCCATAAATTAGTTATCATGGAATAAAAATAGCTGTGAGACATTTCAAAAGAAACAACGCGTCCAAAGCCGTGGGCAGATGCTAAGTGTGCAATAGATAGATATATAGATAGATAATAACTTTATTGCACCATCAAAGTGGCCGTGTGGTGCCGGCATAGAATTGCACCACCCCAACTCCTCCCGTGGGTGTCGTAAGAGGCGACTAAGGGACACACCGGGGGCGGGCAGCAGCGCCCCTGCGGAACCAACACCATCACCTAACTGCGATCCCCAACCCGCATGCCCAGCGTGGGGATTACGGGCATTACCCCCCTAATGAATAAAACAGCCAGAAAATGGCCCCCAGTTCCCGGTCGCCTCGCTATTCCTGGCTATGGTGGCGGTCATGGTAACGGCGGGGCTGGGGGTGCTAAGAATCCCCGGGCTACATTAGGCTACCACACACTTTCGAATATGACCCTGGCTACGTTTAACGGACGCACTCTGAGGCTTGACCATCACCTAGCGCAGTTGGAAGTGGAGTTAGAGAACATTAAATGGCATGTTCTAGGGTTATGTGAAGTCCGTAGAGAGGGGGAGGACACCATAACCCTAGACTCGGGCCATCTTCTCTACTTTCGCGAGGGTGACAAAACATCCCAGGGTGGCGTAGGTTTCCTCGTCAATAAGGCCCTCTCTAGCAACGTTCAAGAAATCTCCAGTGTGTCGACCAGGGTAGCGTACCTGATCCTTCGGCTATCCAAGCGGTATAGCATGAAGGTAATTCAGGTTTACGCACCGACCTCGGCACACTCGGATGAAAAAGTGGAGGATATGTATGATGACATATCCAAAGCCCTACACAACACCACTAAGGCTCACTTCAACGTTGTTATGGGGGACTTTAACGGCAAGGTGGGAATCCAAACTGGCAACGAATCCCGAATAGGCCCGCATGGTTATGGAGTTAGGAATCACAGGGGGCAAATGCTTGTCAACTTCCTTGAGAAAGAGGGGTTGTTCTTAATGAACTCCTTCTTTAAGAAGCAGCCCCAAAGGAAGTGGACATGGCGAAGTCCCGACACTGTGACTAAAAATGAGATCGACTTCATCATGACGGATAGTAAGCACATATTCAGAGATGTCTCAGTGATCAACAGGTTTAATACCGGATCTGATCACCGACTGCTCCGAGGCACTCTGAATATTAACTTAAAGCTTGAAAGAAACCGTCTGATGAAGTCCACGCTCCGGCCTAATCCAATCCAAATCATGGCGGGCACCGAGAAGTTTCAGCAGCTTCTCGGGAATAGATTTGTTGCTTTAGAACCCACTGATGACGCTGACGAGAACCTACACAATCTGGTCGAAACGTTGAGGGATGAGGGCATTAAATTCTGCAGAAAACAAGGTACTGGCAGGAAGTCCAAACTCTCGGATGAGACTCTGGATCTGATGACAAGAAGACGGGAAACCACCCAAGTGACTTCGTCAGAGAGGTCAGACCTGAACAAGCGAATCGCGAAGATGGTACGGCGCGACCTTCGGAGCTCCAACACACGCCTCATTGAAGAGGCGATAGAGCGCAACCGAGGGTCCAAAGTATTCACTCAGCAGCTTGGCAGGAGCCACCTGACGAAGCTTAAAACGCACGATGGGAGGACCGTTTTGTCGAAGCCGGAGATCTTGGCCGAGATAGAGGATTTCTATGGCCGTTTGTACACTGCACATGCCCCTCGTTCCCTGCGAGATGACCATGATTCCAGAGCCACCCTTACACGCCACTATACCGACGAACTGCCAGATATCAGTCAAGATGAAATCGTGTTAGCTCTGAGGCAGCTTAAAAATGGAAAAGCCCCGGGTGAGGACGGTATTACTTCAGAGCTTCTGAAGGCAGGAGGAGCTCCCGTTATACAGGAGCTACAGAGCCTCTTTAATGCCGTCCTTCACAGTGGGAGAACTCCTAAGGCGTGGAGCGGGGGTTTGGTGGTGCTCTTTTTTAAGAAGGGCGATAAAACCCTCCTTAAAAACTATAGACCCATCACACTCCTGAGCCACGTCTATAAGCTGTTCTCGCGAGTGGTCACGAATCGTCTCGCCAGGAGACTCGACGAGTTTCAGCCACCGGAACAGGCCGGGTTCCGCGGAGGATATGGCACCATAGACCACATACACACAGTGCGGCAGATTATACAGAAGTCCGAAGAGTATAATCAGCCCCTGTGTCTCGCTTTTGTGGACTATGAGAAAGCCTTTGACTCTGTCGAAACCTGGGCTGTTCTGGAGTCCTTACAGCGATGCCAAGTAGACTATCGTTATATCGAGGTGCTGAGATGTCTCTACGATGCCGCTACTATGAGTGTCCAAGTACAGGACCAGCAGTCTAAACCCATCCAATTGCGCAGAGGAGTGAGACAGGGGGATGTCATATCCCCGAAACTGTTCACGAGCGCATTGGAAGATATGTTTAAGACGCTGGACTGGAAAGGTAAGGGCATAAACATAAACGGCAATTACATCTCACACCTACGATTCGCTGATGACATAGTCTTAATGGCGGAGTCGCTAGAGGAGCTGACCCACATGCTGGACGGCCTAGCTTCAGCCTCACGACGCATCGGTCTTGGCATGAATTTGGATAAAACCAAAGTCATGACCAATAACCACATTAATCCAGGACCGGTCGTCGTAGAAGGCCACCTTCTCGAAATTGTTTCCGAGTACACTTACCTTGGGCAGATTGTGCAGTTGGGTAAAAACAATTTTGAAAAGGAGGCCAAGAGGAGGATTCAGCTGGGCTGGGCAGCGTTTGGAAAACTACGTCGAGTCTTCGCGTCATCCATACCGCAATGTTTGAAAACGAAAGTTTTCAATCAGTGCGTCCTACCCGTAATGACCTACGGAGCTGAGACGTGGACACTCACGGTAGGGCTGGTCCACCAGTTCAAAGTCGCTCAGCGAGCTATGGAAAGAGCTATGCTCGGAGTTTCTCTGAAGGATAGGATTCGTAATGAATATATCCGACAGAGAACCAAAGTCATCGACATAGCTCAAAGAATTAGCAAGTTGAAGTGGCAGTGGGCCGGCCATATCGCGCGGAGAACCGACAACCGTTGGGGTAAACGTGTTCTTGAGTGGAGACCGCGACTTGGCAAACGTAGTGTAGGACGCCCTCCGGCCAGGTGGGATGACGATCTGCGAAGGACTGCTGGCAGATGCTGGATGCGGCAAGCTGAAGACAGGGCGCTATGGCGCTCATTAGGGGAGGCCTATGTCCAGCAGTGGACTAATATAGGCTGATGATGATGATGATGATGACCATCAAAGTTGTACACACCAGAGCATCATAATACTAATTAAAACAATTAAGTGTTTTCTATCTGTCTAGGTATCTATCTATCCGTATGCATTATAATGTAGAATAACATATGAAACATAAAATGTAGTATAATTACATAAATACCTACATAAAATTAAATGAAATAAGCTAGAAGATACTCCCGTTTACAGCTAGATGCAAAATAAAGTAAAAAACAGTACGTCTACCATGAGTTTTCGCTTACTATACTCGCTAGCGACTGTAGTTAAAAAATGTATGAAAACTTGAACAGCGCCTCTTGCGGATAGTTGGGTAACTAAAAATGCTCGTAAAAAGCTATCTGCGTATTTACTAAACTACTATAGTAAAGTCAGGCGATTGTAATGTCAAAACTAATGGTAGAGGTACAGAAAGTTGAAATTTTCTTCCTGCCTCATAGATTACGCAAGTTGCTTTTCTGCTATAAAAGCTTTGTGCTTTGTCTGTAAGGATGTAAATAATGCAAGAAAAAACTTGTTTGTATTTTACTGCGAATTAAAAAGGCCTTGTTTTGCTTTGTGTGACACACACATGAACCTTTTGTTTTGTAAGGTCTATTTTACTTTAATATTTGTAGTACTACTATTACCTACCTACCCATTTTACACAGATATTAGATATAGGTATTTTGAACAGATATCGTGGTTTTCGAATTCTTCTATTATTATGAAACATGAATCTATGCATTTATTAATCGCTAATAATTAAGCTTGGCGAAGGTCCACCTACCGATGCTCAGGAAGTTGCGGGTTCGATTCCCGGCTTGGGATGAATGTTTGTACGATATGCAAATATTTGTACCGGGCTTGTAGGTGTTCTCTATGTATAAAAAATATCTACCTCTATGTATGGAATATATTGTATTAAGTATATCAGTTATCTAGTACCCATAACAAAAGCTCTGCTTAGCTTGAGGCTGGATGATGCTGTGTGGATCACCCAGCATTATTTATTTATTATTGCAATGCTTTGTTATTGCATACCTACGCTCATGCAGTTTGTGTCGTTCAGTTTTATAAAGACTATTATATATTATAAAGATTACGATAGTGCTATTTGCCTTCTCTCTCCTACGTATAAACACTTTATAATTTAGCTTTCTACTATGAGGCACCTACAAAGGCTTTCCCCGTCAAAGTAAAGCAGGATATCGCGTGACTCGAACCGATATGGGTTACTGTTTACCATTTCCAACTAGATTGCCGATTTACTTGCAATTTATGTTAGAATATAATCGTTTATACGCTTGGAAGTTATTTTCGTCTAGGGATATGATGTATATACAAACCCCGATTTAAATAATATCAGTCAGTCATTTTATCTATCACTTACTACATAATATGCCCGCGACTCCGGATGCGTTGTTGCTATGGAAACTGTTAAAGGTATTTCTGTAACATGGAAAATTAAATAAATAAAATAAATAAATAATTCCGGACAGTCTACACAGCATCATCTAGCCCCAAGCTAAGCAGAGCTTGTGTTATGGGTACTAGATGACTGATATACTTAATACAATATACTACATAGATAGATATTTTTTATTAATTATTAGTGACCTAAAAAAATGGTCCATGTTTTATTACATAAAGGACGGACGTTAGGACACACATAGATGTATTTCCAAACAGGTTTAGACAGTCATACAACTATATAAACAGTTAATGCTACATCTAAGTAATTTTGGGTGTGAAGAGGTAACAAAAATTCACCCACACTACATGTATATCCAAACTTTTGCATTTTTATGTCACTACCAAACGAAACATAATACCATCAGCGGAAAAAACCACCCGCTGTATAATTAAGTTTCCGTAAACTGCGACATAAATCGTTTAAATTCATTCGTATCAGCTGGCCCATAAATTCAGTTTGCAATTCTCCCGATAAATGTATGTATAATCTACGGAACAGACAAATTAACGAATAGATTTCGAACAAAATGGGATTGAACCACTGACCTCTTTATATACAAGTACGCTGGACCTCTGATACCCTTTGAAATGACAGCTCTTGAATGTGCCTATTTGAAGCTTCCCAATGCGTGGGAAGACAACTAAATCTGACGTAACTGACAAATGGCCGTTGTCTCGTTTGTATTATCTCCCGTGTTTTTAAAGTGTTTTTGGTGGTTTAACGCGATTTAGCTTGTTTGTTGTGTCTTATTTATTTAGTTCATACATAAATAAGTGGTGGGCATTCATAGGTAAACTATGAAAGAGTGTGAGTTATGCAAAACTCGTTACCAGAAGGGAAGTGGAGTTCCATTCTACAAGTAAGTGAATTTACGGCTTATCTTCGGCTAATATTCAACAAATTAAACTTATCTTCGTTATTATACGTAATAATAACATATTTATCTTCATATTACTGGTTTTTTATCAACAATAAAGTTTAATAGTGCTGTCAAAGTTACCTGTCGATAAAACTTATCGATATTTTTGCTTTAGATATCTATTTACTTTCAAGAACGTAATTCGCCGATGACCGATTTTTATTATCAAATACATATAATTTTCTAATAATTCACAGGTTTTCGACGTACATAAGACACCCCCTGTACCTAACCGACAATACCTGTTGATGTAAAAAGAACATTAATTATGGATCAGAATAATACCAACTTGAGTGGTAAGTACTTAATCAATAAAATTAGGACCACGTCATGTTCCTTGTATGTAAATTATTTCAAGAATGCGCTATAAAACAGTATACTGATATATTTTTACTTTTCATTTGTGGTTTAGTTGTTGATAAACAAAAATTTTGTTTCTAGGTCGAAAGCGTCGAAGCACAAGTTCCAACCCGCAACAGAGTATTGCTTCAAAGAAGGCAAGATCTAAGCTACAATCTAGTTGTCCTCTAACACATGAAAAGGTGGTTGCAAAAGGTCATCCAAAAAAGCATTGCAGAGAGTTAAAAATTCTTTGATAAAATCAAGACTACGGCGGAGTAATTAGCTTTCTACGTTTGTATGGAGGAAAAATTAATTGTATTACCTTAAGTAATAAAGTCTATTCGGAGATTATGTTATTTAGTCACACTGTCTGACAAAAATTATTCTTCTATTCAATGAAATGTTTAGTGTAATTTTGTAGTAATATTAAAGGATTGTACATATATTTTTATTTTCTATAAATACCTTACCTATTCCACTCCATCCTGAAAAAAATACATTTCTATTTAAAAAACGTTGCCTGTTAATTTTCGGATCTAGCTAGCCACATAGGTACTAAATACCCGTTAGTCTGGCTTCGGCTTATCCTAAGACTAGCAGTTTCTGAGATTTGAGCGTTCAACCTAACAATCAAACTAGTCAGCTTTATAATATTACCTAGTACAATTAATTATACAACTCGTCGGAAATGTCTTTTATCGATGTATTTTATCTCATTGTCCCATCTCTATTATTAGTTCCTTTCCCACCCACTTCTACGATCAGCGCCAAAATGGCGAAAATCAAATCGGCTCACTAAAGCCCGGCTTATCAGAAGTCCAGCGTACTTGTATAGATAGAGGTCAGTGGATTGAACCATTTCGAACTGAAACAAAAGAGGTCGTAAATTGACTTTGACATGGATTGTCACATTTTGACAATGCGATGATTTCAAAAAAGGATGCCGCGGCAGCTTGCTTGATATGGATGTACCTGGATCCGCTAAGATACTATTTTCAACGAAAACAGAAATCTCACACAAGAAGCACCAACAAGAACAGGAAAAATAATTTTCAAAACCGATAAGCGTAGAAGAGAGTTATGATGCAACTCATAAAAATGCAGAGAAATTGAGAACCCTATTTATATAGAAGTTATGCTTCAACAAGTATAAACGAAAAGGATATCTGTGCATATTATGATTTATTCTAAACACATGATATATCTTATTATATTTATTGTTGTTTCTATTTCATTTAATTCATTTTATGTGCCATAATAAACTTAATAAAATAAATGTGATGCAAAGTTTTTCTATAGCAAGGTTCCAATTCTGATCGCGCCGTGATATGTACCTACGTATTTAATCTCATTTGAGTGGAACGCAATGGAGTGCCAATGAAAAGCCGTGCTCGTTTCATTTATATCGTTCAGGCAGGCCTTTTGATTGCCACTGAAGAAAATAGTAGAGCTTCTCAGTTGATGACGTAAGCTGTTTACATGACTTTAAAAAGCATTGGAGCAAAGGCATTGGAAGCATTGCAGCTTCGCAAACGGGCTTTGTTTGAGACTTTTATTGTTGCTGTTTGACGTATTCAGATGAATCTTGAGCCCTATTAGTATCTACCTAGAAGTTATAGTAATTACACCAAATGCTGGATAGTTCACACAGCATTATATAGCCCCAAGTTAAGCAGAGCTTGTGTTATAGGTACAAGATAACGGACGGTTACAAATAACTAAAGATATAGGTAAACTAACAACTAAAAACTTAGAATAATTAGGCTAAAACTATTTAAAAAATCAAACACTATTTAGAAAATGATACAATTATTGTTTCAAATTTTGACAATAAAAGCTTAAAAGATATATTATTAACTCTGTGGCATAACACAATACGGAAAATGATGAATAACGTGACTTTACATTTTAAATAACATTAGTATACCCAGTTCAGCTAAAGTTGTAGTCTTAGGTTGTAGTAAACACGAAAATACCTAGCTTCCGACGTAAAATTCCGAGATAAGCCCTCGTTCTTTATTCTATTCATATTTAAATCTTAAGACGCTGAATATAAAGCCCAAGGCACAATGCCTTGAGAAAGCAACCTACAATGTAAAATAGTTTAGACTCCGTCTACGCACGTTATCTTTTTGTCAGTTCGTCTGACAAGTTGTCAGTGGTAGTTAGTGACAACCTAAAAGTCCTATCCATTTTAAGCGCTATTGCACGCACAGTACAGTTGCATTTTAAATAAATAAATCTCACTAATATTATAAATGCGAAAGTTTGGATGGATAGACGGATGGACGAATGTTTGTTACCACTTCACGCCAAAACTACTGACTGGATAGAGCTGAAATTTTGTTAGAATTTATATCAAAATAATGTATTTACTTTACTACTAGCGCCATCTATTGTCTATTGTGTGTACCTACCTACCTGCCTGTCATATTCAATAAAGTTAGTCTTTGAGAAGCCACTACGCGTGTTTTATTAGGTCATGCGCCCAGACCCGTTTTTACAAAATAAAAAGTGATTTTATTGCGCGGAAGATAAAATGTCGACGTCGGGGTTCCTAGTAAACGTTCCCAAACTAAAAGGACGCGAAAATTACGATGATTGGGCATTCGCGACAAGCAATTTTTTGTTACTCGAGGGAATTGACATTGAAAACGTGCCGGCGACAATGAGTGAAACTGAGAAGCAGAAAGCCAAAGCTAAACTCGTTATGACTATTGACTGTTCGTTATATGTGCATATCAAGAGTGAGACTACAGTGAGCGGTGTGTGGAACAAATTGAAACAGTTATTTGATGACACGGGATATCAACGAAAAATCAGTTTGCTTCGAACATTGATTTCGATACGTCTCGATAACTGCGAAACCATGACATCATATGTATCTCAAATGGTCGAGACAGCACTGAAATTGAAGGGGACAGGTTTCGAGATCACAGACGAGTGGATCGGATCATTACTTTTGGCTGGACTTCCAGATAAGTTTTCACCGATGATAATGGCAATAGAACATTCTGGAATCGCCATTAGCGCTGACGTCATAAAAACTAAGTTACTTGACATGTCTTCGGAGGTTGGCAATACCGGAACGGACTCTGCATTTTGGACAAAACGGTCGAAAAGTGGCAACACTAACCGCAAACAAACGTCAAAGTCAAATGACATGACAACCGGAAGCAAGCAAATCAAGTGTTACAATTGCAAGAAAGTCGGCCATTACAAAAATAAGTGTCCTGAAATGAAAGTAAACAAACAAGAAAATGCGTTTAGCGCGGCATTTTTCAACGGTTGTTACAGTTCAGAAGACTGGTATATAGATTCAGGCGCAAGCGCACACATGACTTCAGATAAAAATTGTTTACTCCGAACCCGACCAGTGCAAGAAAACAAAGAAATAATAGTGGCGAATCAAACGACGGTGCCTGTAGTTAGTGTTGGTGAAACACAGATAACGACATGCGTGAACAGTTCTCAGTATGATGTGATTGTGAAGAATGTATTGTACATACCTAAACTCACGACAAACCTATTGTCCGTAAGCCAACTTATAGATAACGGCAATAGAGTAGTGTTCAAGAAAGATGTCTGTTTGATATATAACCAAGTGAATGAGGTTATTGGAATAGCAAATTTGATAAATGGTGTGTACAAGTTAAACACAAAAAAAATCGAGAATTCGTTATCGGCAATGTCAACATGGCATAAAAGGCTAGGACATATCAATAGTAAGTCCTTACAGAAAATGAATGAAGGTGCTGTGGAAGGAGTTTCTTTTGACAAGAAAGCTGACATACAAATACAGAATTGTGAAGTGTGCTGTGAGGGAAAACAGACACGTTTGCCTTTCCCATCAGCCAACCATAGAAGTGAAAAACTACTGGATGTAGTACACTCAGATTTATGCGGGCCGATGGAGACTAAGTCAATTGGTCAGGCAAAGTACTTTCTTCTATTTGTCGATGATGCCAGCAGAATGACTTTTGTCTACTTCTTAAAGGAAAAGAACCAAGTGTTTCAGCATTTCAAAGAATTTCGATGCTTAGTTGAGAATCAAACAGGAAACAAGATAAAGATATTGAGAACCGACAACGGAGGTGAATTTTGTTCACGTGAGATGGAGAGTTACTTGAGACAAGCTGGTATTGTCCATCAGAAGACCAATCCTCACACTCCGGAGCAGAATGGACTCTCAGAGAGGTTCAACAGAACTATAGTTGAACGGGCAAGATGTTTATTGTTTGAAGCGGATCTCGACAAAAGTTTTTGGGGAGAAGCAGTTAATACTGCAGTATACTTAAAGAATAGAACACCAGCCGCCAGTTTAAGCATGATGACACCATTTGAGAGGTGGACAGGTGAAAAACCTGACCTCAGCCATGTTAGAATTTTTGGCAGTAAAGTAATGGTGCATGTTCCCAAAACACAGAGACAAAAATGGGATAAAAAGGCTGATAAATTGATTCTGGTTGGGTATCCAGAAAATGTGAAAGGATACAGATTGTATAATCCAAAAACTAGGAAAATTACTATGAGCAGAGATGTCATTATTATGGAGAAAATAGAGTCGGACACAGCTCAGATAATAGTAAATAGTTCTGAAGAAAAATCAGAGAAAGATAAAAAGTCAGACAAAGATTCTGAAGATGATGAAAGCATACAAATAAATTCAGTTTTAGATCTAAATGATTCAACATATAATTGTGGGTCATCAACTTCTGATAATGATTCTTATCAATCTATAGCTGAAGAGTCAATCATAGACGATGGAGTTCAGGTGGAGCTTAACACCAAGCGTAAGAGAAAGCCAGTAGAAAGGTATGGTATGACCAATATCTGTATTCTGGACAACCTGGACACATGCGATGAAGAAATCAGTTATGAAACTGCTATGAATGGACCAGATAAGGAACAGTGAAGACAGGCGATGACAGATGAACTGAAGGCTTTCGATGACAATCAAGCATGGACATTTGTAGATAGGAAAGAAGCTGATAGAGTTGTGCAATGCAAATGGGTATTCAAAAAGAAGTATGAAAGTGACAATAGTGTGCGTTATAGGGCAAGACTGGTTGCAAAAGGTTTTACTCAAAAAGAAGGTGTGGACTGTACTGAAACATACTCACCAGTGCTTCGTTACTCAACACTAAGACTTTTATTTGCTTTAAGCGTCAAACTTAACTTTGAAATTACTCACTTAGATGTAACTACAGCATTCCTAAATGGTTACCTACATGAAAATGTGTATATGCAAATGCCACCTAATTTAGATTGTAAAGAAAATTGTGTTCTAAAATTAAATCGTGCAATTTATGGTTTAAAACAATCAGCCAGGGCTTGGAATGAAAGAGTTAATGATTGTTTATTGAAATTGAATTATGAAAAGTCAAAGTTAGAACCATGTCTGTATATAAAAAAATGTAAAAAGGAGCAGATCATAATAGCAATTTTTGTAGATGATTTTTTCATTTTTTCAAACAGTAGTAATATGGTTAATGAGTTAAAAACTAACTTAATGTCAAAATTTAAAATTAAGGATTTGGGGCTAATAAAACAATGTTTGAGTATGAGGGTAAAAATGTATGATAATGGCTGTATATCCTTAGATCAGGAAAAGTTTGTGGATCATATTTTATGTAAATTTAATATGACAAATTGTAATGTTGTTGATACTCCCATTGAAAGTACTTTGTAAAGAGGTTAGGTATTCAAAGCATTGTTTAGTGGATAACTGTGGGGTGCTTTGTTTTGTATTAGTTTTATAAGTTACATATGTTTGTACCAAAGTTTAGATTATTTTGATAAGTGGAGATGTTAGAATTTATATCAAAATAATGTATTTACTTTACTACTAGCGCCATCTATTGTCTATTGTGTGTACCTACCTACCTGCCTGTCATATTCAATAAAGTTAGTCTTTGAGAAGCCACTACGCGTGTTTTATTAAATTTTGACTGGATGTAGTTCTAGGCTTGGAATAAAACATGGCTATATAGATTTTTCATCCCATTAATCAGTTACAATGGGACAGAAATATTCATTGTAAAATTCATTGTAAAAACGCGTGCAAAACCGCGTGCAGAGGTAAATAATCTTTTGTTGTTTGCATGGATCCATTCCGTTCCTACCGATTTACCTTAGGTATTTCTAGGAGTTATTTGGCATACTTATCCACTTCGCTACCTCTCCACTCAGCTTTCTATAAATACTGGAATAACGCTATGCCATCTTTACTTCCCATAAAATACTTCGAAAGTGATTCTAGGCATATTTTATGGGATCGTAAAATATCTTTCTTTCTACAAGAGCAATGAAAAATTGTGCGACGTTGTATAAATCGTAAAAAGATAGTGCTTCCAAAAAGTTCATGGCGTTTTTATGGCTGTGACGTATTGAATAAAATTTGAGTAGGCTTTACAAGATCGACTTTTTTGGGCACTGTCCTTAAGTGGCATCAATTAGAACAGCAACTAGCAAGTATGTAAGTGTTAAAAACCTTTATATATAACAATATTTATGTCCGTACATAATTAGGAGTGTTTTAAAAAACTAACAACAGACTCTTAATGTTTTTAATGTTATAAAGGAAAAGAGCTCAGCTCTTACAACTATGAACTCCTCCACTTTTCTCTTACCAATGCGATCATCAGCTTTCTTCTTGATAAGACTTATAGTCAGTTATTGGTGTTCCTATTCCTCGTTCTTTTTCCACTTTTCCTACTTTAATGTTATTTTTGAAGCTGTTTGCTTTATTTGCTTTATTTGCCAATTATTCTCTGACTTCTGTTTTGAATGATGTCCATCAAAAATACTCTAATAAAAAATCCTCTTGACTGATTTCAACACCATCTCATTAATTACTTCCGTCCAGCTAATCCTTAAATTCTTTTTCTTCGTCACCGATATTTTGATCTGTTTAGATACCCTATGTGTGCCAGGCCTTCTCAAATCTTTTCCTTTTTCCTTATCTCTTACACTGATCCATGACTTTCCTGTTATGTCTTTTACTGTATGTCCAGTTCAACTCCATTTCAGTTTTGTTACTATATTTTATGCAGTACAAAGTGAGCAAACTCAAGCAGTATCAAGGATACGTTTAATTTATACTCGTAGGTATCAAAATAATAAACACGAATAGGTCTTAGCATTTCGACAGCGAGTAAACAAATTTCGTAAGGAGGATCGTCTCGCGTAATGAACATAATCGAATTAGCAGTAAACATTAGCTCCTTGAAAACCTCCCTTTCCAAGACAATTTGTCTACCTGTGCTTGTAATGTGCTAAGATAATATAATAGAGGTACTACAGATTAGCTTTTGGAATAAATAAATAAAAAATATAATTTTTTAAGCAATATTAGTATAAAGTTATTATCAAAGTTTTGACTCCTGACAAAAAATTGCCTGTGTTTTATTCCAGGCTACGTTGGAAATACGTTTATTCAAAATTTTAGCCCAATCCTTTCAATGGTTTTGGCGTGAACAGGTTAGAAATATCCATCCATCCATACAAACTTTCACCTTGAAATAATTAGTGTGATTAATAGCATAAAGGATAGTAAAGTAGTCTCGCGAAGAACCGACAACCGTTGGGTAGACGTGTTCTTGAGTGGAAACCGCGACTTGGCAAACGTAGTGTAGGACGCACCCGGCCAGGTGGGATGACGATCTGCCAAAGACTGGATGCGTCAAGCTGAAGACAGGGCGCTATGGCGCTCATTAGGGGAGGCATATGTCCAGCAGTGGACTAATATGAATGATGGTGATGATGATGAGGATAGTAAATAGGATACAAAGTTCTGTTTATTCTTCCCTGCAGGAAACACGAACTGCCAGATAGGTATAAACGGTATTAAATTTAAAAATTCCTTTGTTTAGTGTTATTATGTTTTTTAATTACACTAAACAAAGGAATTTTCGGCGCTTGCGTGAGTCAGGATACAACTCAAGATACACCTCAAACCAATAAGAAGAATTTTTTTTCCTTTCAAAACACAGGGCTATTTTTAACTTTTTGTGAAATATGAACTAAGCGTAAGGAGGTACATAAAGTGTATATAGGTAAAAACTACCAAAAAATAAGGCCTTGTTCATTTGGGTTCCAAAACTGACTTCATAACGATGTTTTAATTAACCTTGAAGGGACCAATCGATCCTTCAGGTTTGCCGTCGAGTATCGAAAGGACAAATAGGGCCGTTGACAAAAAGGCAAATTGAAATCCTACTTATTTAAAAGTAAACTTATTTTCCAACAACAATGGTACATTGTACCTGAGTCTGATTGAAATTACTTGTCCATTATGGAGAACGAAAGAAGAAAATGCTTCGAAGCTTTCAAAAATAAATATAGGAGAAAACATTTTTGATAATAATGTTTTTTGTTGTTAAGTTAGTTTCTTTCTACTAATATTATTTTCTTTATGGTTTAAGTGTTAAATTTTAAGAAATTTTGTCAATTTTAAACTATATTCCGATCTCGGCTTCACTCTCGTAGAAAATTACTCAAAGATCTCAACAACACTTATTCAAACTTTTATGGGTTTTTTGATAATTCTGTTTAAAATTATATTTACATCAGCACATTCTGAAAGTTTTAGGTCAAAAACATCCTACATTAAAAAGTTGCAGACATTTCAATATGGACCCAAACTATGAATCTCAAATTTTAACAACCCGTTTTTCAGGAACCCTACTTTTTTCAGGAGTTTTTACAAAACCTTTAAATACGTGTTCATCAATTTTACATTTTTAGTGTTTTCTGTAAGTTTCTGAAGCAAGTCAATCGGCTTAGTAGTTAGACAAAAACACAAAAAAAACTTAAACCTTCCTTTAACCTCTGAAGACCTTTAGAGGCAGAATTTCCAGAAATCTCCTTTTTTAGGATCGACTGTTCTTTCAATATTAAGATTTAAGATTATAATTAATTGATTTTACATTGCGGCGATTTGGCGCACCATCACGGAAATTAGAAACACACAATATTTTTTTATTGTTTTATAATGTTATTGAATTATCTATAGTAATAAGTGTATTTTATAGCGAGATTTTAAATAAATTCAAGGTAATAAATAAGGTAAATAAAGGTCAATATTAATAATGATGGACAATCCATACAGCACCAAGCCCAAAGTTAAACAGAGCTTGTGTTATGGGTACTAGATGATAAACATAATACAATACATTACATAGATAACAACAAAAAAATTACAATGAAAAACGAAACATCCGCTTATAGTGCAAAACGGTTAATTAAATACAATGTAGAATGAATGAACTTGTGTAAACTTAAACAGTCGCATGGAAAACAAATAGATGAAATGTTTGCTCTAATTAACAGGGTCTTTAGTCAGTTTACCCTTGTTTGTTGAAGGAAAGTGAGCTCATTTCGATACAAACAAGCATAGAAAGTAATTTGTCGCTGGCAACATTGTGGGAGCCTTTTAGTTAAGCCTGGAATACATACATATGCTTCTCTAAAAGCATGCTTTTTTGCTTGTTATAGCATGCTCTGAGTGCGATTAAATTTGTTCTATAAAAGCTCGTAGAGAAAGCATTCAGTTCAGACAGACTTTGTGTAATTCCGATCTGAAAATCATAGTACCTACAAGTCTTTAAACTGGTACACTAACTAGTTTGTAGAAAAATGAGTCACTCTTTGTGCTAATAAACAATTTAAAATGGACCCCTTGCGATTAGGTAGCGTGCTTTTTAATAAGCATATTATGCATTTTTAAAGCCAGCTTGTGGCTCTGACGGAAGACCAGCGTTGGTTGTTAGCTTGCTAGTCAACTAACTCATTCTACAGCAGAGCCATTTTTCTATAGATTTACACTTCGTATTTTTGTCTAAAAGTATGCACAATGGTTTCAATTGTCTAATTATACTAGTTTACATTTTCATAATCCTTGATTGCAATTTTCGTTATCGTATCTGCTTGTAAAATCTGGTCCTAAACTGAAGAAAGCTTTTGTCAAAGAAATTATTGAAATGTTTACTCGATTATAAATTTTAAGTCCGATCTGATAAGACTAACTCATAACTTGCGAATAAATTTGCTTACCAAAGTAATAATAACAGTAATAATAGGGGTTTGTCTGACTGAAAGAAAATAAGCCCATGCCTCAAATTAGGTCATGTTACTAGGACAGAAAATCTAAATAAAAACGCTAACATCCAAATAAAATTTGTAAGTTGCGTAATTGGAGCGCGTCGAGAATAATTAGATATTTCCTAATTATATGAATCTTTGATCAAAATATCACCTTGTAACAAGAAATAAGACAATTTGCAGTTTGGAAAATATATTAATTTAATTAGTTGGCAAGCAACGACGGTTGTTTTGAAACTTATTGCTGATTTCTGCGAAAAGGTAATTTGTTATTCGTAGAGTTTCAGTAGTTTGGTACAGTGATACAAGTTTTAACCCTTTATTTCGATACGTGTCTCATTTGTCTCACTGATAAATTTGGAATACAAATATCAGTCATAGAGTTATTAGTTTGTATTTGCATATTATTTAACTATTTATTTATTTACTCTATTATTTGATATTTTATAATAATAGATATGGCACTATGGCGCTCACTAAGGGAGTACGGTAAGGTAAGGTAAGGTAGGGAGTACACGGACACCTCCCGGACACTTCCCGGACACCTCCCGGACACCTCCCGGACACCTCCCGGACACCTCCCGGACACTTGCCGGACACATCCCGGAAACCTACATCATCCCGGACACCTCCATCATCCCGGACACCTCCATCATCCCGGACACCTCCATCATCCCGGAAACCTCCATCATCCCGGAAACCTCCATCATCCCGGACACCTCCATCATCCCGGACACCTCCATCATCCCGGACACCTCCATCATCCCGGACACCTCCATCATCCCGGACACCTCCTGGATGCTCTCCATCATCCCGAACACCTCCTGGATGCTATCCATCATCCCGGACACCTCCTGGATGCTCTCCATCATCCCGGACACCTCCTGGATGCTCTCCATCATCCTGGATGCTCTCCATCATCCTGGATGCTCTCCATCATCCTGGATGCTCTCCATCATCCTGGATGCTCCATCATCATCATCTCCATCATCCTGGACACCTCCATCATCTCCATCATCCTGGACACCTCCATCATCTCCATCATCCTGGACACCTCCTCCATCATCTCCATCATCCCGGACACCTCCCGGACACCTACCGGATACCTCCCGGACACATCCCGGACACATCCCGGACACATCCCGGACACATCCCGAACACATCCCGGACACATCCCGGACACATCCCGGACACATCCCGGACGCATCCCAGACACATCCCGGACGCATCCCGGACACATCCCGGACACATCCCGGACACATCCCGGACACATCCCGGACACCCCCTGGATGCTCTCCATCATCCTGGACACCCCCTGGATGCTCTCCATCATCCTGGACACCCCCTGGATGCTCTCCATCATGCTGGACACCTCCTGGACACCCCCTGGATGCTCTCCATCATCCTGGACACCTCCTGGACACCCCCTGGATGCTCTCCATCATCCCGGACACCTCCTGGACACCCCCTGGATGCTCTCCATCATCCTGGACACCTCTTGGACACCCCCTGGATGCTCTCCATCATCCTGGACACCTCCTGGACACCCCCTGAATGCTCTCCATCATCCTGGAAAACTCCTGGATGCTCTCCATCATCCTGGACACCCCCTGGATGCTCTCCATCATCCTGGACACCCCCTGGATGCTCTCCATCATCCTGGACACCTCCTGGACACCCCCTGGATGCTCTCCATCATGCTGGACACCTCCTGGACACCCCCTGGATGCTCTCCATCATCCTGGACACATCCTGGACACCCCCTGGATGCTCTCCATCACCCTGGAAAACCCCTGGATGCTCTCCATCATCCTGGACACCCCCTGGATGCTCTCCATCATCCTGGACACCCCCTGGATGCTCTCCATCATCCTGGACACCTCCTGGATGCTCTCCATCATCCTGGACACCCCCTGGATGCTCTCCATTATCCTGGACACCTCCTGGATGCTCTCCATCATCCTGGACACCTCCTGGACACCCCCTGGATGCTCTCCATCATCCTGGACACCTCCTGGACACCCCCTGGATGCTCTCCATCATCCTGGACACCCCCTGAATGCTCTCCATCATCCTGGACACCCCCTGGATGCTCTCCATCATCCTGGACACCTCCTGGACGCTCTCCTGGATGCTCTCCATCATCCTGGACACCTCCTGGACACCTCCTGGATGCTCTCCATCATCCTGGACACCTCCTGGACACCCCCTGGATGCTCTCCATCATCCTGGACACCTCCTGGACACCCCCTGGATGCTCTCTATCATCCTGGACACCTCCTGGACACCCCCTGGATGCTCTCCATCATCCTGGACACCTCCTGGACGCTCTCCTGGATGCTCTCCATCATCCTGGACACCTCCTGGACACCTCCTGGATGCTCTCCATCATCCTGGACACCTCCTGGACACCCCCTGGATGCTCTCCATCATCCTGGACACCTCCTGGACACCCCCTGGATGCTCTCCATCATCCTGGACACCTCCTGGACACCCCCTGGATGCTCTCCATCATCCTGGACACCTCCTGGACGCTCTCCTGGATGCTCTCCATCATCCTGGACACCTCCTGGACACCTCCTGGATGCTCTCCATCATCCTGGACACCTCCTGGACACCTCCTGGACACCTCCTGGACACCTCCTGGATGCTCTCCATCATCCTGGACACCTCCTGGACACCTCCTGGATGCTCTTGCTTTTCTTTCTTGAATTTTAACAACCCGTTTTAAACTTTTTTCAGGAGTTTTTTACAAAACCTTTAAACACGTGTTCATCAATTATACATTTTTAGTGTTTTCTGTAAGTTTCTTAAGTAAGTCAATCGGCTTAGTAGTTAGAAAAAAACACAAAAAATACTAAAACTTTCCTTTAACCTCTGAAGACCTTTAGAGGCAGAATTTCCAAAAATCTCCTTTTTTAGGATCGATTGAACTTTCAATATTAAGATTTAAGATTATAATAAATTGATTTTAAATTGCGACAATATGGCCCACCATCATGGAAATTAGAAACACACAATTTTTTTTTATTGTTTTATAATGTTATTGAATTATCTATATAGTAATAAGTGTATTTTATAGCGAGATTTTAAATAAATTCAAGGTAATAAATAAGGTAAATAAAGGTCAATATTAATAATGCTGGACAATCCATACAGCACCTAGCCCCAAGTTAATCAGAGCTTGTGCTAAGGGTACTAGATGACCCATAAACATAATACAATATATTACATAGATAACAATAACAAAAACTGTTAATATTTCAGCATTATAAAATTTGCAAAGGTAAGAATGTCGAAACATCCCCTTAGGGATGATTTATATTAGACCGGGCCGAGTCCGGGCCGGGGCGTGGCCGGAGCGAGGCCCATACGTTTCATCACGGACGGGACACGGATCGTGCACGGTGTGATATAAACTGGTTCATATAAAATGTATGTAACGTTTCAAATCCGTGCCCCGTCGGGGCCACGTATACGGCCCGGCCCCGGTCTAATATAAATCATCCCTTATAGTGCAAAACGGTTAATTAAATACAATGTAGAATGAATGAACTTGTGTAAACTTAAACAGTCGCATGGAAAACAAATAGATGAAATGTTTGCTCTAATTAACAGGGTCTTTAGTCAGTTTACCCTTGTTTGTTGAAGGAAAGTGAGCTCATTTCGATACAAACAAGCATAGAAAGTAATTTGTCGCTGGCAACATTGTATGAGCCCGTTAGTTAAGCCTGGAATACATTATGCTTCTAGAAAAGCATACTTGTTTGCTTTTTAAAGCATTCTCTATATGCGTTTAATTTTGTTCTATAAAAGCTCGTAGAGAAAGCATTCAGTTCAGACAGACTTTGTGTTATTCCCCTTGATTAACTTTTTGTGCTAATAAACAATAATTTTAATTATTAAAAATAGACTGCTTTGTGATTAGGAAGCATGCTTTATCATAAAAATGCTCTTGTCGCTTTGACGGTAGACCAAGGTGGCTGCTAGCTTGCTAGTCAACCAACTTATGCTGAGGTAGAGCTGAGGTATTTTGTTATAGCTTTACATTTCATATTTTAGTCTAGGCTTATCATGTAAATGTATAATTGTATAAGGCTACTAATTAAACAAGCTTCTTTTTAATAGCATGATTCGCCTCAGAAAATATAAGTTACCCTCTAAATTACTAAGTCGGCCACAACCAACGCGCATCTGAATAATAGTATCTTAGCCACTAGTTATCTTCTATGTAAGCCACTGTAAATATAACTCAGCACGGTGGTTATTTTTTAGCATCTAAATTTGTTGCATGCATTCAAATAGCAAACTTCTAAAATATTAATTTATGACACCAAAATAGTCATTCTATTAGCTTCTAATTTTATAATTTAGTATGTTTAAAATGTAAGTCATCCTACATTTATCGATCGATAAATTTACCTAAAATTGTCATCAAATAGTATATTAAAGCCACTATTATTATATATGAACTATTGAGGACAGACAAAATAAAACACTTTATTTATAAAAATCAATTTGTGTTTTAAAATACAATCATTTATAGTAATTAAGCACGTATATTTACGTACCATATTAAAAGAAAAAGAAAACGAGTCGTGTGTAGTGCGTACTGCCTACGTATTTTCTGCACTCACGGCTTCATTGGCGGCACTCACAGTCGGTCGCTGTGGAGTTTTGCGGGACGCGAAAAAATTAGTTATTTTTGGGTCAAGGTCATTGACCTTTGATCTAAAGTTCAATGACCTTAACAAAATCCTCAGTCTCTTACCTTTTTTTGTGAAAACGTTGATTTTTGCTAGAGTCGATGCTGAAAAGTTAAATTAATCATTTTCGATCATAAGGTCAGTGACCTTTGAGGTCAAGGTCACAGATCTTTTTTTTTAAACTTTAGTTTTAGCTGGAGTCGATGCCCGATAGTTGAATTCTATGCGTCGTCGGGGTAGTTTTTCATGTTTTTTTGGTTCCATCGCGATTCACCATAGCTCCGGCGCTTCGGAAAGGCTGCACTCCCTTCGCGCCTCCGGCTTATTAAATACACTCTAGGGGCGCCACGCACAAGACCACGTGGAGTCGGGGTACTCTGTGTCGGATCCGTTACTCGAATTGAACCTAATCAACTCATATCGGAATGCTCTTTAACGGGTTAATTCTTCTTGTTTTTTTGAGTTCATTGACCTCTAACGTTGAGGTCATTTAACTTTGGGGTCAATCATCTGAACCAAAGTTGGACCCCTAGTGATTCTCTTCATGATGCCGTAAAAAAATATAAATGAAATACATATGAAACTATTGCAATACGAACGCACGAATGACAATAAACAAACACGGGCGGTAAAAGAATCGAATGGCGCTCTCTGATTGGTGCAAATGGCCGGTTGATGTCATGTCGCTAACTCGCGCCAAATCGTACAGAGGCTATTTTCACGTTAAATGAATATGAAGTATTATTTTACATGTTAAGTAATAATTATATGTTGTTGTCTATTGAAGCTTGAATATATAATTTTTGAGGAGCTTGTATTGAAGCTGTAAAACGTAAAATGGTGATGAGTTGCAAATTCCGTGGCCGACTTAGTAAATTAGTGGGCAATGTATAATCAGAAGGACAAGTTAAATTAATTGTTGCTAATGACTTGACGCTCTCTTTAACTTTTTTTAGTTGGCGATGTAACGAAGATAAATTAGTTTATTAGAGGCTATGTCAATTTCTCGATGCTTAGTTATTAAATGAGAAGTTTGGCCACGTGGCCAAAAAAAAATTCTGTGGCCGGAATTATTATTTCTCATTGTATAATATGAGGGGCTTGTCTGTCAGAAAGAAAATAAGCCCATGCTTCAAATAAGGTCAAGTTACAAGGACAGAAAATCTAAATAAAAACGCTAACATCAAATAAAATTTCATCAAATAAAAGTTGCGTAATTGGAGCTCGTCGAGAATAATTAGATATTTACTAATTAAATGAATCTTTGATCAAAATATCACCTTGTAACAAGAAATAAGACAACTTGCAGTTGGGACTGAAAATATATTAATTAAATTAGTTGGCAAGCAACGAGTGTTCTGAAACTTATTGCTGATTTCTGCGAAAAGGTAATTTGTTATTCGTTGAGTTTCAGTAGTTTAGTGTAGTGATACAAGTTTTAACCCTTTATTTTGATACGTGTCGCATTTGTCTCACTGATAAATTTGGAATACAAATGTCAGTCATAGACTATTAGTCTGTATTTGCATATTAATTAACTATTTAATTACTTAAGTTTGTATCTGTATCATTGATAGATATTTATTTTAAATAGGTACTAGTTTTAATTTCTACTATTATTTGATCTTTTATAATAATAAACATGGCGCTATGGCGCTCATTAGCGGAGGCTTAGGCCTATGACTAATATAGGCTGATAATAATGATGACTAATAGACTAAAACCTGTTATTAATATATCGTGATTGATAGAGTGGGTAGAAGTAAAGCTACAATGATTAATGTAGAGGTTCTGAAAATCAATAATATACACCAGCTTACCAATTTTCACATATATCCAAGCAACACCTAGCCAGTCAGAAGGCATTTGACCACACGTCAACACTAATTCGCGCCCTTCTCGATTTGACAGTTTGACATCTGACATTGACGGCTTGCTTAGCCATATATCGGTATACTAGATGACGATGTACGCCTTGGTAACTGGAAATGCACTTTAATATATTATATTAGGTCCTTACATATTGTAAGGAGATAGTGATAAAACATGGTGGAATATTCTAATTTTCATTAATTATTTTTACGTGATTTGATCATAAACGGATTTGTTACTTCCGGTGCCTTTACAATAGTATTTGAATAGTAGAGTATAAATGTATATGCAGTTAATTATCTAAATAATTTACCTATTTATTCAACAAAGATAATCGTTCAAAATATGTAATTGTATTTTTATCACTAAAATGACTAGACGCGGTACTAGGTAGTAGTACCGCGTACTTCCGTTTGACAGCCATGTTGGCATAAGTCATGTTTATTTAGTCGCTAGAGCGAAAAACGATCAGTCTCATTCTGTAATTCGACGAGGAAAGACCTCAAAGGAAAAAGTGTTTGTTACTGGTGTCCTGCTGGACAAACTTACTGTAAAGGTTAGTCATTTGTGTTTATATTATATTTTTGTGATCTTAAATGTTGAGAAACTGTAATAAAAGTGATTACGAGCAGCCTTACGTACAATTTCCTTTTAGATTAAAACCCATCCCTTATAGCTCAGAAGTGGGATGAAACGGGTGTTTTTTTTTCCTTTTACTCTTGAAGGAAATGAACCACTAGTTCACACTCACTTTGCCTACTATCTCAAACCTCTCGTTTGTCGTCTTGATAATGTTAATGTTTTATCCTTTAATATCGAAACGTTACATAAAGCTGCTCGTAACATTTTTCTTGCCTATTCTTTAATATTTTCCACTCTTTAGCTAGCCACAGCCACATGTCGTCCAAGTCCAACGCCATCACGTGGCAGTTGGTCGCTGGAGGCTGGACGGTGAATACGATGTGCTAGGGCTTCCTTTCCCCCGCTCTGAGTTTCCTTTTCCCCGCTCTAAGTTGTGCCAGAGCTTCCTTTCCCCCGCTCTAAGTTGTGCCAGAGCTTCCTTTCCCCCGCTCTAAGTTGTGCCAGAGCTTCCTTTCCCTCGCTCTAAGTTGTGCCAGAGCGTCCCCCGTTCTTAGTTGTACCAGAGCGTTTCCGAAATTCAACTTATTAGCCGCTGGGTGTTTTTGAAGGAGCATTGAATACCACTCGAAGGGCCGCAGTGATTTTGATGTGGTTTAAGTTAATATATATTATGATATGAATAAATGTGTAACCCTGTTACATGGGGCGTGCGCGCGGCTTGCGGGGTCGCTGGAGGTGAAGGCGACGGCTGCCGCGCTGCTGATGGGCCAGCGGTGCAGCGCCGGAATCACTGGCTGATCTCAGTTCCCGTCGATATCTGCGGTGGCGGCGGCCTGCACGGTGGTGTGGCCTGCTGTGGGGCCGGCCTCAGACTGGCGCTCAGAGGCGAGAGCTGTGGCGATATCCTTATACGGTCTCTTGCAGCGAAGAGGATGCGCAAGAGCAATCTGGATTCAATCATCTTAAATTTCGAAAGTAAACGCAGGTGAACCACTCTCTCATCAAGAGATGGGTCGAATACTAGACGTGGACGTAATCGTCGCGTAGGGACTAGCTCCAGCAGGATGGCCGAGCTGTAAGGAGATAGTGATAAAACATGGTGGAATATTCTAATTTTCATTAATTATTTTTACGTGATTTGATCATAAACGGATTTGTTACTTCCGGTGCCTTTACAATAGTATTTGAATAGTAGAATATAAATGTATATGCAGTTAATTATCTAAATAATTTACCTATTTATTCAACAACGATAATCGTTCAAATTATGTAATTGTATTTTTATCACTAAAATGACTAGACGCGGTACTAGGTAGTAGTACCGCGTACTTCCGTTTGACAGCCATGTTGGCATAAGTCATGTTTATTTAGTCGCTAGAGCGAAAAACGATCAGTCTCATTCTGTAATTCGACGAGGAAAGACCTCAAAGGAAAAAGTGTTTGTTACTGGTGTCCTGCTGGACAAACTTACTGTAAAGGTTAGTCATTTGTGTTTATATTATATTTTTGTGATCTTAAATGTTGAGAAACTGTAATAAAAGTGATTACGAGCAGCCTTACGTACAATTTCCTTTTAGATTAAAACCATCCCTTATAATATGAAATTGGCGTTTTGTATGGGAGGAACAAAAAGTCGAATATTTTTTAATATAATATATTTAATTAATCAAAGTATGTACCATTATTTTCTATGCACTTTTGCCATCTTATAGGTAGTTCATTGATCCCTTTACTAAAAAAACCAGTCGGACGGGAATCAATAAAATCTTTGAAGGCGATTTGGACTGCCCCATCGGAGTTGAATTTTTTCCCTTGCAAGAAGTTATCCAAATTTCGAAAAAAATGGTAATCTGTTGGAGCAAGGTCGGGGGAGTACGGAGGATGTCTTAGACTTTCCAATTGAAGCTCTTCTAATTTAGTAGTCGACGCGCGTTTGCCGGTTTGCTTCAGTCAATTCGTGAGGTACCCACCTTTCAAGCTTTTTAATCTTCCCAATTTGCTTCAAGTGAATTAAAACAGTTTTATCACTAACACCGCAGCCTGCAGCTAACTCGGACGTGGTTTGCGATGGATCCGCTTCCACAATATCCTTCAACTCTTCATTATCAACTTGAGTCTCAGGCCGTCCACGGGGCTTGTTCTGCAAGTCGAAATTCCCAGAACGAAAACGTTGGAACCAAAAACGAACTGTGTTTTCTTTTGCAACACGACCGCCATACACATCATTCACCCTTCGAGTTGTTTCCGCAGCACTAGTGCCACGGCGGAACTCGTACTCGTAAATAATGCGATATTTTAAGTTTTCTATTTTGTAAAATGAGTGAAGCAAACAGAAAAAAACAGAAGAAAAAAAAAATGAATGACGATCATCGAAGCACAAATACATGAGTCTATAGCTGTACAAATTTGAATTTGGAATTCCTTACCAAAGAGGAGAAATGGGTGATTCTCCCGGGCTTCAAAAATACATGTCCGGCTCGAAAAATCATACAAAAAGTATCCCTAGCCCTTTGATTTTTTTTATGATAGTAGATTAGACAAAAATAATAGGGGAGGCCTTTTTTAGTTTTTTAATATTCTTATTTTAAATAAGTAAAAATAAATAAAATCCTTGGAAATTATGACTTCCGTGGTGCGTCCGGACCTCATGTTCCGGTGTTAATAAATTTTTATATCATTTTCTGAAAACACTAGTACTAATTTACATAGGTTCACAATAACCCAGACAGTTACTTGCTTATTTGACGCTATTACTACGCAAAACTAAGCTTTAGTTGACAAGTTACAACGAGATAACTTTGCGTCCGTCGTTTAGCTCTGATTTCCCTGGTGCGCACTAAATTATTCATAAATAATGTACTTTAATATCTGCGTAAATAGTTGTTACATTGAGAGAAACTATCAGTCACGCCCCATCAGTGGTGTGTACAACAAAGGTGTATGTCTTTACGTCACTCTGTTATTTCGGTACGTAATCACTTTCCGTGGCTTGGTATCTAGAAATTCTGATTACCATGTTGACTATAAATTTGTTTATGCTAATCCTATTGTTTTATTAATGATGATAATTCATGCTTTTTGTGTTCCTAATTTCGACTGTATATTTCAATGTAAAATAAACCAGCAAATTAAGAAAATTTCTAAGATTTTGTTATTTTTTTTGATTTCCGTGGTGTGATTTCCGTGGATTTTGCGGGTTCATTAACATCTCAATAACATTTTTTTACAGTTTTTATGATGTTTTTTAGGATAAAAGTTTATAATAAATACAAAATGAATAATTATAATATTTTTAATACAAAGATAAACATTGTTAGTGTGATTTTTGTAAAAAGTTACTTGTATTTACAGTAATGATTTAAAGGTGTTTTTGTAAAAACTGATTAAAACTACAAACGTCAAATAATTGGTATTTAGTTTAATAATCTACTTACTACCGAAAACACATATTTTTATCGATAAACCAACCCATATTTGATTTTGGTGATATAAATTCTGATTTCCGTGGACACCATATTTTTAAAATTGAATAACTCCGTAACCATAAAGCCAATAAAGTTCCCTTCACTACCAAAAAATTCAAAATTAAATCTTTATTTAGAATATACTATCATGATGTGCAATTTCAACAAAAAAAAATGTGCCACAGAAGTCAGACAAAAAACGAGTTTTCGTAGAATCACCCAAATTTGTGATTAAAGTGGCCAGTACGAAAAACGCCAATTTCATATTTAAGGACCTAATACTTAGACTATAATATAACGACGTTACTGCACGCCCACTACCTTTCCTTCGTCCAATACCTCGTTCTAATGAAATTCTTCAACTTGCCGCCGCAACCGTACCTGGTTTAAATATTCATAAGATTAATTAATTTTATTAGGTACTTCTTTAAGTACAGCTTTTTATGGAGATCGTAAGTTGTAAATCGGATCTTAAGTTAGGTTTGAGTTTTCGTAAAGTTAGTTACGAAATTAATTTTTGATTTTATTTAGGTGGTTAGGTTTATTATAATGCGCAGTCTTTTTTAAATCTCAAAAACTAACTTTTTTGATAAATCAATTGTTATTCAAGGTTGAAAGCTGCAATTATGCGAAATTACAACTCGATTTGTTGAGTGTTGATTGATATAGATAGAAAAAACAACGATCCAAATCCAACAAATATTTTAGTATGAAGTTGAAGGACATGGAAGAAGTCTTTATCAAGTCAAGTCTTTATCTGGTAATTTTTTTTGCAAAATTAGCTCATCCATTAAATCTCGAGAAAGCTTAGAGATGAAAATTATTTTAAAACACGACGCCACACTAGATTTTTGTATTAAAAGTTATTTACAAATATTTATTTTTCGTGAATGGCTTGAGCATAGGTGTTTAAGGCTTAACTTCGTAACATGGGGTAATATGCACTGTTTCCTATTCAATTTATATCGAAAATATTTTGGTAGGTGAACTCTGTGAAGGCATTTTTGATGCAAAATCACCGTCTATTTGATTACGATGTGACAGAATAGCAGTTGAGTAAAACCACCAATTTGGGTAAACTCACCAAATTGGGGTAAACTCGGAGGCTGTATGTAGTCATTGGCCGAGACCGCAGCCAAAGTGATTAATAGGTTCTGTGTTGGCAACAACGAAGTTATTGCGACCTAGGCACATGAACAGTGGCGGAGCTAGGAACGAAACTTGGGTCACAACAATCATATTATATTCAAACTCAAGTCAAGGAATTATCATTACTATACTGTCATCATACTAGGCACTCTGCCTTGTGTTGAAGGTTGGATTTTTAGCAATTTTTTATACAAATAAGTGTAAAAACATTATTTAAAATATCCACGAGTTTATCACGTAGATATTCATAATAACGTGTTCTAATAGCGTAAGTTTAAAAAACTTTAGAGTAAAAACAAGCGATAATTTTAATGTTTCAATTATTTAATGCAGTTAACAAAAAAATAAGTGAATAAAGAAAAAGAAAGTCCACTATGACCAACTGAAGCGTGTTACACACATAAGACAAGATACAGCCGTGGAATAGGATGTCGTGACGTGACACGGTCGGGGCAAGGTATCTCCTATATCATAGTGAATCACGCCCCTGAATACAACCCTGTGAATAATAACTGGGTTCGGCTTGTACCGTGCTTTTACTAAAGCTTGGTTAGTGAACGATATATTGAATTAGCTATGGCTGAATCTACGTTAGTAACGTTTTCCGTGTACTTTAACTCCAAACTAACATTTTTGACAAAACTTTTTTTTTGATGACGTTGGCTACGGTTGGCGTCAACTTAAAGCATTAACCTCCTTCATAAAAAACAGTCTTGTTTAGTTGCAATCCATTAGAAAAAATATCTCCTGATTTTAAAATGACTTTTTAGGTTGAAATTTCGTAAACAGTTTGTTTGCTCTGCATATACAAGTACGGAGCAGATCAATATTACGATGTTTTGAGGCTTTAAGGAAAGTATAAAGTGTTTATTATTATACATTTTTTTATAAAAAGCAGTTTAATAATAATTTGAGAGTGTTTTGCCAGATTTTTGTCGTAGAACAATAGAAGAATCGGCTAGTTGAGAGGTAATTTTTAAGATAGTAGTATTTTCTTCCAACACTTTAACGTGATCTTGGTAAAATATGCATCACATGCGATTTAAAAATAGGCATCTGTTCTGAGTTTTTTTAGGTGTGATATAAATATCCATGAATGTAGTATAAATAAATGCTTTAAGTATAAAGATATCTAGTACCCATAAAACAAGCTCTGCCATAAGAATAGACAAAAACAGAGTTAGCTCAGTTATTATTTATTCTTATGGCTCTGCTTAGCTTGGGGCTACATGAAGCTGTGTGGATTGTCCAGCAATATATTTCATTCATCATCAGCCTATATTAGTCCACTGCTGGACATAGGTCTCCCCTAATGAGCGCCATAGCGCCCTGTCTTCAGCTTGCCGCATCCAGCATCTACCAGCAGTCCTTCGCAGATCGTCATCCCACCTGGCCGGAGGGCGTCTTACACTACGTTTGCCGAGTCGTCGGAGTCTCCATTCAATTACCCCAACGGTTGTCGCTTCTTCGCGCAATATGGCCGGCCCACTGCCACTTCAAGTTGCTAATTCTTTGAGCTATGTCGATAATTTTGTTCTCTGTCGGATGTATTTATTACGAATCCTATCCTTCAGAGAAACTCCGAGCATAGCTCTTTCCATAGCTTGCTGAACGACTTTGAACTGGTGGACCAGCCCTGCCGTGAGTGTGTATTATATTTAATAGGATTCAATTTCCCGTTTGCTTGTTATATCGAAGTGGCCGGTCTACAAGACCCAATCTCTGCAATACCCGTTAATAGTGTAACAAACAGACCCCGATCGAGGATCCTAACCGATCACCCGGATATTACCCTAACGCGATTAATACCCGGCTTTACCCGGCTCCTGCTGAAAGTTAGAATGTTGTGTATTTCATCATTGTTAGGAGAAGGTTGAAGTTAGAAATACATTTTTATGCACATTTTATCTCATCAAGTTTGTCTTTGTAATAAAGAATTATCTATCTATCTATCATCATTAACCTTTAGTAGTCCGCTGCTGGACAGAGGCCTTCCTTAATGAGCGCCATATTTGTATGTATCTATAGTAATTAAATATACATATATTAATCAAAAATGTATATGTAAATATATCGTATACACCTCAAGGTCAATTCCAATATCATTTAGTTACAATCAAGAAATATGAACATATTAAAACTAGAATTACAATTGAAAAATTTAGCTAACTACAAACGGTTGCAAACAGTCTAGAAGTAGCTCAATTGATCCATATCTATGCCATACGTAGCATTCACAATACACTGGCTGCATTACCATGCTGTATGGGAATGCTGATGCGCTGAGCCAGATACTCACCAGCTCTCGGGTCACGCGTCGCATCGACCAGACGCTCAGAAAATTTTGATTATTCAGGTCTTGATTCTGGCAATTTTATGCAAAACACCTTCCATACATATTTAATAAGGTTGCTTGGGAGAAATTGCTCTCAGCGTTAAGACCATCTTTTGGCCATCTTTTTAATATGTTTATTTATTAAAACGATAAGTTTGGAACTTACTATAAATTTTAGAACCATAAATTGTTCATTCATTAATTCATTCAATTCACTCTCCAATTAGTATATTCTATCAGTCTATTACGGGACTTACATATGGACGGACCACTTAAAAAGCTCATGCTCGCCCATAAATTCTCAAATTAAATCGCTAATAAACCGCTTAAAATTCTGTTTGAGAAGGAAAATAGGCATGTAATAACAAAAGGAAAACATTTCTTTTTAAAATCGTTTCATTCTATAAAGTGGAAACGTGCGGAACGGCCGCGGAGTGAAGATACGTAATAATAGTGGATGCTTCAGGGAAGATAAAGAGAAATGAGGGCACCGCTAGTTGGACAGACGATCGCTGTGGTGCAGCGGACGAAGGTTTTCTGCGACAAAAGAGGTTGCGGGTTAGACCCCGCTTCGGGAAAAATGTTTATACGATCTGCAGTTTGTGTTGTGATGAATTATAAAAATATATTCTCTATGTAGCATGATGTACTTAATACAAATAACTCAAGCTCTGCATTAGCTTTGGGCTAGACGACGGTGTCTGAATTGGCAATTTCTTTTTTAATCTTTTTGATTAATTTTTTTGTTAAACATTTTGCATGTAAGAATATTTTTTCATTTTAGCCTCGTGGTATGCTTGGGACGGCCCAACTCGAAAACTTATAAGGCTAAGGTTTCTGACGTATCCAAGAGTCCAGTAAAATCTAAAGGAAATAAAACACTGAGTTTATATGCACGCTGTTCCTTTATTGATGATTTACGACCCCTAAACAACATACAGGGTGTTAGTGTGAACAGCGTTATCCTTGAAACCAGAGGTTCAGTATCATGAGTAGAGTCCAAAACCTATGAGATAAGTTAATGCCTGTTTTAGTTTCTTAGTATTTTGATATTTTATGTCCTAGATATTGTACGCGATATTATGGTCACCCCAGAACCAAGCAAGTTTCCAAGTTTGTTTCTAGGCAAGATAAACTGTTTTAAAACAAGTCTAAATTCACAGAATAAACAAAAAATTCAATAGACCAAAGTAGGCAAGTATTTTTGGCGTACTCAACCCTAGGCCAGTTCTTTTTCTATTCATAAATGTTCGTCCCTCAGACGAATAAAACTCTCTATCTGCTCAATGAAACGTCATTGCGAGTAAAATACACTTGCGATGTATTTGGTTGTATGACTTATGAAGGTGCTTAAAATGTGTATGTATCTGATTCGATTCACAACTTTTAATCATTTTTACGTTTTGCGCGGTCTGTGAGACGAATGTTATTGAATCTAGCTAGGGTTAAAGTTTATCATCAATCAATTTTATCTACTATTCAATTTAAATTTTAGTTCTTTGTACAGTGAATGAAATTCACTTACCAAAATAACACTTCACCATCACGCAAACTCCGCACGTTTTCTTACTCGTAGATTAGGTATTATTACACACTCGAGAAAACACAAATTAGTACCTAATTTGTCAGCTTATTAAATACAGCACCTGCACCTCAACACTTGCATTTTGCATGACTGGGCATGGTGAACTGGCCATATGTACGTACGTACGTAGCCTTTGTGTCTTTGGGATAGTTTCCTAGTTTGGCACACGTTATCCTGGGATGGAAACAGCTGAGCTCTGCGTACATCGTACGAGCCAAGTTCACCAGAGCGATGGCATAAGGCCGCACCATTTTAGTCCACTTTAATTTACATTTTTGTAAGACTTCGTAACTCGTTCGTACTGAAAACAATTGACGCGCGAAAATCTGTGTCAACGACGCGACGACGTGCTCTCCGTAAGCGTGGAGGTGCGTATAAATTAAGCGCGGCAGCCGCGCGAGCCAATGTTCGACCAGAGTTGACGTTCATTTGCCGCGCGAGCCAATATGTAGATATAAATTTAGTTGGACGTGGCAGGCGCGCGCGGCAGGCGATCCATCACGAACAAACCGCGGCGGATAGACAGACCAGTTCACTCTTGTAAACCTGCGAGTATGGACGCGCGTGGTCGGGCGGCTGCCGCTTTCATTGTGATTGACCATCTTATTTGTAAAAAAAAGAAAAGAAAAAGGCGTTGGTGGATGAAAAAATTATATCTAAATAGATCGCTATATGGCCCGAAACTTCTGGAAGACATAAGATATGAAGCCGTTGCAAACACTATAAAAAATTTTACGCGAGTGTCAACTACAGAGTTTGAATTAATAAAATCATTAATAGAACCAAGTGTTATGAAAATGAACACACAATTTCGAGAGGCAATATCAGTTACTGAAAGATTAGCAATAACTTTAAGATTTCTGGCAACTGGAGACTCGTATACTAGCCTGCAATACCTTTTTCGAGTATCAAAACAGTCAATTTCAAGAATTGTTCCTGAAGTTTGTGATGCACTTTGCGATGCACTAAAAGACTGGGTAAAGGTGAGTAAATAAAATATCTAGTTTTCTTTTATTATTATATTTATTTATTGATATAATTCTTATTATTATTTAGGGGAAAAAATCATCCATAGGCAATGGCGTTGGTTCACGTTCATCAGTAGGAGTAGTGTCTGGAATCTGAGAAGACGGAGTCGAAGCCTGAGGAGACGGCGTTGAGGTGTAGTGTGACTGTGAATAATTGTGGTCACAATACCCATAATTCGAATATTTTCCTAGGTCAGCATCAAATATCACATTGTTAATCGCTTGCTTGACGTAAATTAAAGTGCGTGAATCATATTTACGGAGTTCATTAGCAATGTGCTGGCCGTAAGAAAAATATGGGTCAGCAGATGATGCAGCGGATTCAGTTAGAACCTGAAATGCTTTTTTCAGCATAGGGGAATCTTCTTCAGCGTTTACCTTTTTCTTTTTCTTTACTCTCAGATTATCTGGAGCGTTCATAATGTCACTTGGTGGTTCTATTTCTTGTTCCATAGCAGAAGGTGTTATTGGTCCTGTATCATTATTTTGTGCTATTTGTGCTGTTGCCAACTATAAAAAAAATACGAATGTTTAATTAATTGTTGCAGGTACCGGACTCAGAAGAAGAATGGTTGCAGATAGCACACGATTTCGAAAACAAATGGGACTTTCCTCATGCAGTAGGTGCATTGGATGGCAAACATGTAGTGTTGCAAGCACCTATAAACAGTGGCACAGAATTTTTCAACTACAAACAGTTTTTTAGTTTAGTATTACTAGCTTTAGTCGATGCAGACTATTGTTTTACGTATGTAAATGTGGGTTGTCAAGGTAGACTATCTGATGGAGGTATTTTCAAAAATACAAACTTATACAAAAAACTAGAAGAAAAATCTATGAGACTTCCTCCTCCATCCATTCTTCAAGTGCCCTATTCCTTCAAAGTACCGTATGTGATTCTAGCTGACAAAGCTTTTGCTTTAAATGAATATACTATGAAACCATTTCCAGGAGATCTAGAAAGGGGTTCCGAGGAAAGAATCTTTAATTACAGGTTATCTCGAGCACGTAGATGTGTGGAAAATGCATTCGGGATTCTGAGCTCAGTTTTTAGAGTTCTACGCAAACCTATGTTACTGCAACCAAAGATTGCTACTAAAATTATTTTAGCAACAATACATTTGCATAATTATTTGAGAAAAAGAACTCTGACAAGATCACAGTACACGCCGCAAGGATGTATAGATAGTGAAGGAAACGAGGGGCAAATTATACCTGGAACTTGGAGAAATGAAACTGCCCCTACATCACTACTGCCTCTTAACTATATCCCAAGAAGAGCGGGAAATTTTGCACAACAAATACGTTCACACCTAGCCCATCACTTTGTTACCAATGGTGCAATATCTTGGCAAAATAGATATTAAAACTTGTACTCACATTTTCAGACATTGTGTCCAATGTTTCATTGGGTAGATCTTTATCCCTCATGAAATTAAAATCATCGAAAGCAAACCACTTGGAAACGTAAACTTCATTTGTCGCTGTAATAAAAATAAAAATTATTTACGTAATTACAATAATGCGTTTTATTTTTTGTTGTAAATGCAAAATAAATAGGTACTTACCAGAACCAGTACGACAACTTTTAGCTATTCTAGATTTTTCTCTTCTGTAGGACGCCAAAAGCGTAGTCATTTTTTTTTTCAAGTCAGGAATAGGTATATCCATTTTCTTACTGATTTCTACCCACGCATCATACCTCAACGATTTATTGTGGTATTGGAAGGATTTGCTGTTCCACAAAAATTCTTTTGCGCTATACAATTGTATTAGTAAACGGCACTTTTCGTTGTCCATTTTTACGTATTCGCCGCGCGAGCCAAATCACCAAAACTACAACCGTCCCCACTGCGCGCGAGCGAACGACTGAAGCTCCTTTGATGCGGTCTAAAAAACCGACAGCGAGCGGATCGCCTCGCGGCACGTTCGAGCGCGGCAATGTTCGCGTCGCCGCGCGCGGCGGTCCCGTCTACATAGAGCGCGGCCGCCGCGCGCGCCAATGTTCGATGGTTTGCCGCGCTTAATTTATACGCGCGGCTGTCCCAAACCAAAACCTAGTAAGAGACATTTTTTCAGTAAACGTTTTTTTTCGTCATTCGTTTCTTGAATTTTGAGCCGCGTGTTATGCAAAAACACCCGTATTTCTATCTCATTTAGAACCAAAGCTACGAGACCCACTAATCCTAGTAACTCCACTTGTTACACTGCGAAACAAAATCAAAATCCTAGCATGTAACATTTCCAAATCCAAATACCTCGTAAATGGTGCTCATACTAGGTGTTTGAGTTTGGAATTACTACTTACTAGGTTTTTCAATTTGGGATTGGCTATTACTAAGTTTTTGAATTGGAAAACAATGCTATAATTGTACCTACAATATCAAAAACGCTCACGCGAAACACAGCAACTCCATGCGTAGTGGGTGTGGTTAAGGGGGGTTAGGGTACACCTCGTCCGAATGAAAACTCGACCTTGGACGAGTTGTCCTCTTCACTTTTAGATAGGAGTACAACTCGTCCGAGTCCCAAACCTGCTGAATTTAGATTCGGACCAGTTGTACCCTAAACCAAAACTGAAGTGGACAACTCGTCCGAAAAAAGATCGTTGTTACTTTTCAGGATTCCTTACGGTGTTTTTTAAATATACAACCATTTTAAATGATATACTCCGTTCTTTGAAAACATAAGTTGGAAAGATCTTTATTATCGTGAAATAAGCTATTAAACTAGAAATTGTAATATCTTGGTAACTACCGATCGTAGAGCCCCAGTTTGTTTAGGTTAATCTGAAAAGGGTGGTTGAAGTTTATAATGGGATTTATGAGATGAAAAGTAGCCTTTGTGTTATTCCAGGACTAGAACTATGTCTTTTCCAAACTTTAAGCCGATCCATTCAGTAGTTTTTGCCTGAAAGAGGAACAAACATCATCGATACATCCGTAAAAACTTTCACATTTCTAATGTTATTAAGGGTTACTTATTTTTTTATTAGTTTATTACAAATGTTCAAGTCTTTGTGAATTTTTGTTAAGAAAAATCTCCATAACTACATGTTTAACGAATTTAGATGAAATTTGATATGCAAGTAGTTTGAAATCTAGAGTAACAAATGCTAGTTTTCATAAATCATCCACTGATTCGAGTGATTGTAAATTGTGATTAAGTTTCTATGGAAAAGTATTATTTCTTGGTTCGATTCACTAAAAACTCGTAGTAAATAATTTGAAATATATCTCTTATTTTATTTTACTACACATACAGGGCATGACTCTTTGAGATAATTACTTGAAGAAATAATATTTATTTCTTCAAGTAATTATCAGTAATTATCTGACGAATACTATAAAGAACCGTTACAAACTGGTGCTCTACGATCGGTAGTTAGCGAGATATTACAATTTCTAGTTTGATAGCTTATTTCGCGATATTATAGATCTTTCCAACTTATGCTTTCAAAAAACGGAGGCCGTTGGAAATATCATTTAAAATGGTTGTATATTTAAAAAAACCATAAGAAACCCTGAAAAGTAATGACGATCTTCTCTCGGACGAGTTGTCCACTTCGTTTTTGGTTTAGGGTACAATTGGTCCGAATCTAAAATCACCAGATTGGGGACTCGGACGAGTTGTACCCCAATCTAAAAGTAAAGAAGACAACTCGTCCAAGGTCTAGTTTTCATTCGGACGTGATGTAACCCTTAGAACAATCAAATAGGACACAATTGCCATTGGTTTTTAATAAATGTCTTTTTTGATAATTATTTTGTATCATTTACTTATTATTTTATGTCAAATCAAGCTAAGTCAGGTCAGCCAAATTTAAGTAAAACTTTTACTAGGTTTTTAGTGACGAACACTAATTCAACTATTCCAATCTTCCAACTTAAATGCCTAGTAAGAGACTATACTAGGTTTTTGATTTTGTTTCTGGATGAATCGTCTGAAAATATTTATGTAGTAAGTCTCATAAAACGTGTATGTGCTACAGTTTTTCGATTTTAATACTCTCTACTTGTAGAAAAAAAAATTCTACCAATTAATCACGAACGAATAGTTCATAAAATTTCATACTTTTGAAGAGGCACGTAAAAAAGTTTGTTTCGCTTCTCCTGTAAATTTTTCAAAATGTCTCTTACTAGGTTTTGGTTTGGGACAGCCGCGCGGCTTGGCGGTCTGTCACTGAGGAGCGATCGCGCCTGCGCGAGCAGGCGGGCGGCGCGTGCGGCGCGGTGAGGTGTGGGGGGCGCAGCAATGAACACTTGCATGGATGACGGGCGGCTCGTTTGATCAAAACAGGTCGACACCTGCGCGGCCCCGTCAATGTACTCGTGTTGTAGTTTTACCACTTAGAAGGTGTATCGAATATTTTTGTTTCAAAAATAAATTAAAAATAGAACAATAATTTTTCATCGGTTTTGGACTCTACTCATGATGCTGAACCTCTGGTTTCAAGGATAACGCTGTTCACACTAACACCCTGTATAAACCGTCCTCTTGAAAAACTCTATTTATGGAAATTTTATAGAAGAATAATACAGAATACAGACGGCGGAAAGCAACTTTATTTTATACCATTTAGAGATTAGTTTTATGCCATTATCTAAACGAATATGTCATGTTTTCTTATGAATGTTTTAAATGATAATACAAAGTGATAGTCAATAAAGGCGGAGTCCACATTTTTCTCTAGCATGGGATGGAAAATCCCGATTTAATGAAAGCGCCTTGCAAAATTGTACAGAACAAACACTTAAGCCTTTGTCATCACTGAAACCAGTTGCAATGGGAACTGAAAGGGATCTTTCTGGCAAATAATTAATCAAGAAGACTTATTTCATATTATTTCAAAAGACTTTCAGAGCTTTAGTTTTGAATGCCATCTGAAGATTATTTGAGAATGATATTAGTTTGTAGTTTCCGGCATTAAATTGTTAAGAGTGCATTATAATTGAGAGCTGAGGTATATTTGCAAAGTTTTATTGGTGTCAAATACATCGAAAACAGTAAAAATGCTCTCCTATTGTACTACTGTTTTAATTAAAGTTTGAATACCATTATTGTTAGTCGGGTGTCGTCCTTTCTGAATCAACCCACAAAAAATAAAAAATATTATATAAAAACCCAGAATATACTCATTACGTTTAATTTACCTATTTTTTACTCCAGTCAAATAGTGACCACGACAGAGTGTAAACCTGCTGAAACGTCGGGAAATATAGGTAAATAAAACGCGATAAAAACCCTTTTATATTTATGATAAAGTTTTTCTGATCTTGTAGGTATAAAAATATTTGCCATTCGTACAAAAATTTCTCCCAAGGCGGGAATCGAACCCGAAACTTTCTCTTACAGCGCCACATTTGTCGTCATTAGTTCAGCAGTGGGAGAAAGGTAAGTATCATTAGTTATTATTCTTAAATATAACTCAAAAGTTTAAGGAGGAAAGGTATACAGTTGTATCTATATTTTAAAAATGATGCCAATAAGGGCCAACTTCATCAGAGGTATCGATTGTCTCGACTTATATATGATTATTATGTATAAATACACCTGTGCGAAGACGGGTCGGTCGCTAGTATATAATAAATAATGCTGAACATTCCACACAACAATACCAATGAAGATTAAAAGGCGCAGACAGCTAGAACTATCCTATTTCAACATAAAGCGAATCGAGCTTCAACTCATGAAAAACCAACAAAAAAGTAAAAAGTCCGAATCATCACGTACAAAACAAAATTTCCGCTTTCGAAAATCAGCAAAAACTTTATAAAATATCGTCAAAACAAACGATGAAACACAGAACAAACTTTTACAAAACAATCAAAAGCTGTGTTAAAACAAAAATAGAATAAAACGAATTATTGTTATTGAAACTTTGGGAACGGAATATCTAAAAATATTCCAAATTTTAGATACGTGACTGATTTAATACAAAAGGCAATACGAATGAACTACAAATGAAGGCCAAATACACAATATTTTTTTTATACAGAGTTATTTTTAACAGAACATTCTAGTAAAAAGCGGGAGTAGGATTTCAACTAGACTTTTAACAGCTTTCAGAGAGTTTTTACCCGCCCGGTAGGAGTGTTTTTCGGAATATAGTCCAAAGAGGAAGCTGAAAGCCTAGTATGAGTTTGCGAAGCAAAATTAAAGTATTTTCGATAACATCTTTGAAATGTCGGAGTATTCAAAGTTACTGCTAAAATACAAAAAAAAGACAAAATCATTAGAAAAATCGATATCTTCCATAAGATCTTGAACTTAATACGAAGAGTAGTACATTTCAGTATCTGGAGGCATGGCGAGGTACTAACGTGAAGAAAACTTTTATAGTTTCTCATTTTAAGTATTATTATAATTAAGGTTTTGGGACATATTAGAGCTAAATATAAAAATACCATACTAAGAAAAACCTTATAACATTATAACATTTTATTGTAGTCAGAATATCGTCAACTAAATTTTCATCATTAATTTGTTACATCTTTTAGGCTAGTTATGTAGTATTATTTTTAGATAAGTTCTTACAAATATAGAATTGACTAGTAATGGTTTATTACTATGAAATTCTATTGCAGTTATATTTTTGTATAAAGTTAAGCAAGATGAAAGAGAATCCAGTGCTTAGATAGCATAGGCTTTAAGGCACTGCGTACTTACTAATGTAACGTAATTGTATTTAATAAACAATGTATTTGCTTATTTTTACTTTCTCTTACATTAAAATCCAAAAACAACGCATGCAAAACCACGGGCAAAACCTAGCTCATATCCAACCAACAACTCACAAAAAATATAAACTAAATTCGCCACTGCACTGCTCTCAATTGCATTAGCTCTAAAAATAAGTGAGCCAAACTGAGCTCTATTGTTAAATAGAAAAGAGTTAACGATCCCATTAAGCACAGGCCATTGTGTGCGTCTAGGTGTTTGAATTAAAACCTTCACAATGGCTTTGAGAGTTATTGTGCTGAGGGTGCGAGATGGCACGGTATGATTAGTACGCAGAGGTAGCTTTGACGTCACATTATTTAAGAACACAGCGTATTTAAAGTTAGACAAATCAAAGCATTAGCAATAAAGTTTTTGAAACTTACGCGAACAGAACACATAATAATCGATCTTTTATAGGTTACATTTCGGAGAATGCTCACAGGAACTTCACGACCTGATTCCACCATCTCCCTTCCACTCCAGGACGAGTAGGAGTACGGCGCATTACCACCCTTTCCTTGTGGATATCCCATCCACCCGAACTAAGCGGTTCTCCTCCACCTTTATCATTCGTACCGCTAAGGAATGGAATGCGCTGCCTGCTTCAGTTTTCCCGGCCAACTACAACCCGAGTCTCTTCAGGACGAGAGTGAATAGGTGTCTTTTAGACTTTCGTGATACATCTTCGGCCACGTCATCACTTACCATCAGGTGAGACTGTGGTCAAACGAAGGTCTATTGTTAATAAAAAAAAAAAAAAAATTATATGTACGGGCGTTTATCGCTTTTTTTTCTCAGTCATCCCGTGACCACGACAGAGTGTAAAACTGTTGAAACGTCGTGAAAAATAAGTAAATAAACGCGATAAATACACGTTAATATCTAATAATGAAGCATTAGCATTTAATTTGTTAAAATTTAAATGTTTTAGAAAGGATCTTCAGTCAGATATCACATGAAAACCTTTCAGATGATAATAATCATCATAATCGGGTCACCCTTAAAAGTACGGAGGTAGCACACATTAAAAGCGAATTGACAATCCTTCACTTTTTTGGTGGTCGGTTGAAAATTAGAGTTACCTACTCAAGAAATAAAAACACGATTAAGGTGTAAGCACTGCTCCTACACAGTCACACAGCCCGCTTCTGCGTCATATCATGATCAGTACGCTTTGCACGTGCTGTGCAAACACACGGCGAAAGCAACCAGCAAGCTCACTGCCCACGTACGATCTAATAGTACACAGTAATGATAGTAGTTGAAACTGAAAGAAGTACAAAAATGTCACGAGAAATCTTAAAAAGATCGGGTTAAAGATTGGCATGCATGGGACCAGCTGTGCGATTACACTAAAACCTCCATCCAATGGATGGATGGTTAGATATAAACGATTTTGGTTTCCAACACATTGGTACATGGAAGATGCAATAGTTTCCTATGACATAGGAAACTATTGCATCTTGTACTCAAAAACAGTTTTCGAATGAAACGGTTTACGAAAAAAAGAATAAAATAAATATGAAAGCGGGATGGCGACGACAAAGTTTTCAAAGTTAATATTTATAAGTAGGTATAATCTGAATCTATTGTCCGACTTAATTCACATTTGACCTTTTTTGCTCGAAAACAATAAATACAGGATTTTATTTTGGTAAGTACCCTGAAGATACTTATCTATTAACGTTGAAGTAAATTGTAGAAATGAAACTTAATCAAGTAATAAAGGCAAATGTTAGTAATTTATTGAGAAAATTGAGTTTCATTTGTACCTTTATTGTTATCTTGAAGTTGACGTCAAAGCTCTGTCGGTTGGCTCCATCTTACCAAAAAAAATTAGTAGGTAATCAGTTTTTTCGTGATGGAAACAGAAATAAATTATGGCAATATCCTCATACACGAAACCCATTGAATGGAAGGACTCGGTGTAATTGCACTGCTGGAAAGGTGACTTTTTATCCGCGGAATACACTGAAGATGTGGTATGTGGTTTATTATAAATTTAAAATAAGTATTTTGTGAAAATTCTGCTTTGAAAGTGTATTCTCTATAGGTATAGTTACGGAAGTGTTAATGCGCTTCCAGATTCAATGAATAGTTAAGGTTTGAAAAAACTTTGTCGCCTTCTTTTTTACAAAAGACATTATGGAAATGAATTTTCTTAGCAGCAGAATCTTTTCAACGGATAAAAATCTTGGGAGCTTTTATTAAATCTAGGTCTTTTCATAATGAGATGAGAATTGTTTCTTGGAAGTGATAGATTCCGATTTAATTTCACAATGCTATTTTGCATCTTAAATCCAGTTTTCGATAAAGATTTGATGAAGTTCAAGAAAGTGATGGATGATAATGAGTTATTGGATACTTCATTCACTTAAATAATGATTTTTAAACTTCTGCGATCAGAACACATAGATATCCTACTAATATTATAAACGCGAAAGTTTGGAAGTATAGATGGAAGGATCGTTGGATGTTTGTTACTCTTTCACGCAAAAACTACTGAACGGATATAGATGAAATTTAGCACAAAAATCAGAAATCAATATCGTAATTCTTAAGGCTTACAAAATAAGGACTTAGACAAGCCAAATTTAATACTATAGGTACATAATTTTCAAAATAATATAAGAAATAAAGTGATAAGTAATTGATTTTCAGTTCGCCTCAATTTTTTGTCCACTAGTGGAAGAGGCGAAATAGATAGTCTGGACACAGAGATAGACAGTCTGGAATAACACATTGGCTATATTATATTCCAGAATTCCCACGGGAACGGGAATTACCGCGGGTGAAACCGAGAAGCGCTGCTAGTTACAAATATCTAGGGATATTTTTCGCATTTATTTACCTATTTTTCCCGACGTTTCAACAATCATCTCGTGACCACGATAGAGTGTAAACCTGTTGAAAATTCAGGAAGAATAGGTAAATAAATACTTAAACAATGTCTATCAGATCTGAGCACGAAGTTTAGCATTGCACCAGAAGTGCGTCATGGTAACACTTCAGAAAAAAAAGCCACCCTAATAAGTACATATGAAACACAGGTATAGATTTACAAATTATTCACCTTTAAAACATTAGTAGGTACCTAGTTTAGTTATAAATCGCCTCGTTTGTCCATCAAAGCCATTTTTTAATTGATTGTCTTGGGCTTTTTTAGAATGTATTAAACTTTATTAACAACGAAAATTACAAGCAAAGGAATAGAAAAATTACAACTAGTATTTACAATTGAAACCATTGAGCTAACTGCAGACGGTTGCAAACAGTCTAAAGGTAGCTCAATTGATCCATGTCAATTTTTAGAATAATTAGTCTATCTAGTTATAAGATCTGACATGTAACCTGTATGTATTCTGCAAATAAATGATTTGATTTGAATAATTTAAAATGTTTCCCTTATAAAACATTAGTAGTAATAAACCTCGTTTGTCCCAAATGGCATTTCAAAGCCATTTTTTTTAATCGAAATATCTTTCGTTTTTGTATAGGAACTACAAAACTGATATCTGATAATAAAACACCTTTCTAATATACACCTTAAGCGAAGAACGTATATTTATGCAAAAGTTAAAAGATGTCGCATTTGGAAATTTTAAGAAATTCGGACCCTGTAGAGCATAATATTTTTTTAATTACTCTAGACTTAAATTACCACAAAGCAACCTTCAAGATTAAAAACCACAAAACCTTGAAGTTATGTTAATTTAACCTAGTTTCTGCCCTACATTTTTACTTTTTATGTTAATTATAAAATCGTGTTAACAACATTATTAAATATCGTGCTAACACGATATTTAATAGAGTTTCTATTTTATAATAATGGGACGGGAATCAGTGATGAAGCGGTCAAAAAAATTTAATTGCTCGTTTTGAAGATGAAACAAAGAATTGATTGAGTATCCAAAGCGGCTACGTATGAAAATTGTGATGAAATTATTATAAATGTATAGAAGAATACATATTACTATCTTACTTCTCTTACTATTATAATAAATGGGAAAGTCTGTGTGAATGTTTGTTATAAGTAATCTCCGTAATTACTTAAGATATTTAGATGAAATTTGGAACGTATATAGTTTAGGACCTAGAAGAAGAGATAGGCTAATAAAACAATCAAAAAATTACCTCTGAATGGGTTAAATACGATGGTAAAGTTTGTATGGAAAATTATTTCTTCTTCGTTTGATTTACTCAAAACTCGGTATAAATAAACTACATTGTAAATAATTAAATACGTATTTTTTATTTTTGCAAAATAACTCCTAGGGGTTGTGTAATACATTTCTGAAATTTGTATAAAAATAACTCTGGTTCGCTGGAGAAGCCGCGGGGCGCATTTAGTACAATAATATTATGACGTTAAAGATCGAGAGCCCTTGAGCTATCTTACATTATATTCTACATAAGTACATTCAAGTTTCCTATGTTATCGAACATAACACTTACCCAATTTGAGGTTCTCAAGTACCGGGAGATTAGAACTCCAACCAAACTAAACGATAACATATATTATATACACAGTTATGTTACACAGAATACACAGTTAAGTTATCGTATCACATAGGATACACAGTTAAGTTATCGTTTAGTACACTTATTATGTACTTATACTTTGTATGTGGTTCAAATAAAAACGATCAGTTGCAAAGTTTTTCAAGTCGTCGTTCAGTCTAGCCAGTGACAATCAAAAAACAGGCAAAATATGGTTTTTCTGCTTCTGGATGTTTTCTATGATGATAATAAATTAATTGTATTAAGTACACCTATCAGTCATCTAGTAATAATAACACAAGCTCTGCTTAGCTTGAGGCTAGCTAGATGAAATGTGGATTGTTCAGCGTTTCTTATTTATTGGTCCTTTTTGTCTATAAATAAAATTAATAAAAATAAAATAAAGTCTCTTTATTTCGGATAACCAGGATCCATATTGTTTTAGTAGGCACACAAAATATAAAAGAAGAAAGAGCAGTAGGTAGACCTACTGCTCTTTCTTCTTTTATATTTTGTGTCCCTACATCTTAAAAACAAAAAAAATATTAAATATACCTACTGTTTGAGCCAGATCATAGAATTACTTTAGTTGTGTAGGATTCTTCGTAATTGCGAACCGAGCCGCGAACAGCCGAGGTCGACACGCTGCCGTCGTCGAGAACGAACCGTTTGTCGGGATGTGAGCAAGAAAACAAACTCGCGAACCCATATATGAGACGGCTGAGCGAGCGAGAGGAGGATAGGACGCCGTGTGCGCCCATGAATATATACATACGTCGCCGCGGTAGCAAGCGAGTAGGAGTGGGTCGTTAACTGATATTCCATTCACTTAACGAAACTATCTAATGGTCAACGATAACCGTTAAAATAACTATCTATCGTTAAGAATCGTTAAAAACTAGGACGTTGAGAATTTCACGAGAGATGTAGCTGAACGCGTGAATGTTGACGTTAAGGCAACGTTAAAAAACTTTAGATTATAATATAATAATAGAGATTTTGACGATAAGCTTTACTTTACGCTTCCACTCCATGTCCATCCAAAGGTTGCCTGGAAGAAATCGCTCATAGCGATAAGGCCACCCATTGTACAACTTATTATTTGTTTTTACCTGTCCTTTTTTACATTTTTAGGCAGTTATTTATTTTTCACTCAACAATCAAATTTAAAGTCGCTCAACGAACAGTGCTTTACAAACTAATATAAATTCACGTGTTCGGTTCACTCACTCATTCGCTCACAAACCAAAATTTAACGAAAGCTTATATTCACTCACTCGCTATTTCACTGGTTTTGATTTCACGATCCGTTTAGCGTCTTCGCGAACGTTGCGGTGCACGCACGTCGCCGTTTCGTTGAAATTCGTTATCGTCGTCGTGCGTGAAGATCGTTAAGGAGTTTATAGATAGTTATTGAATCGTGGCATAACGTTATCGTTGTGGAATCCTGTTAACGGTTTATTTAACCATCTAGTGAAATAACGACACACTCCTACAAGCGAGCCAGTTGCTTGAAGACGCTTCGTACGTACGGTCGCGGTCCACTCTCGTGTGATTGACCCACGCTATCTAAGAAAAACTGTTCACAGACTGTGTAATTGTGTATGTGCTGTTCTGGTGCTGTTATCCTGTTGCTGCCCACCACTTTCGGAGTCCTAGAGAAAGTCCAAGCGGTCTCGGGTAAGTGAACGCGATTTGTCTTGCACTTCTGAGGTTTTTCTGTGATCGGCTCTTTCAAGTCACCTAGCCCGCACTCCGGCGCAAACAAATTTGGTCATTATCGAGCCGAATTATCGGTTTCCAGTGTCCTGTGATAAATTACAGTCTCATTTATTACTTCTTGCTCACTATCCATATGTGAATATAACGGGTATGATAAGAACTTTACCTGAATAGGTGCTAGTGCGTATGTTATTCACTACGTTACTACATAGTACATACATAAACCTAAGTACTTGTCATAACTTTTACTTGACATAACGGTGAATAAAAGTAATTTGTATATTTGCCTCCCTACTTTCAATAGGTAGGTATTTTATGAGAACTTGATTTCCTTTTCGTTTTGTAAGTATTCTTGGCTTTGTTTCTAAATTTCATACGGTGCAGGTAGTATAATAACCACTCCGTTTCAATTTCCTACGAATCTTCTTTATTTCTCTGCCCTTGCTTACTCCCCCCTCTGTGACAATAGTACCTACTAATTTATAGTTATATTTGATTAGTATTTTATTTAATTACCAACCTACCTAGTATACTTTTAAACTTGACTCAGTTCGGACTAAATTAAATTACGCTCCCTAGTTAGACCTATTATTATACCTGTAGTAGGTAGGTAAGGTAGGTACATAGCTAGTATTATTAAAGCGTGGCCGCGTGGGTTTTTCGTTATCGCTTCCTGTCTAATTTGTATAAACATAGTGACAGATTTGGTTTAATTACCTAGGGCGGTGCGGATGATTTGCGTTACCGAGAGTAGTCAAAAAATATAGGTAAGTAGTGAGTGGGTACCTAAGTAACCTATCGTTATTTTTGTACGTACATAAACCTTCCTTTTTTAAATACCCTTTGCGCGGGCGCTTGCGCGGTAGTTACCTACTTTTACCCAAATCTAGAAGCACGAGCGTGCGTCTCATACCCACCTAGCTAGATACATAGAGGTGTTGTAGAAGTACCTACCTAGCTTTACCGCGGCGCGCGTTAGTTTTATAAACAGTAGGTAGTTTATATAATTAGGTAGTTTGCGTTCTTACGATTTTTTTTGTTTGTACAAATAGCAAAGGAATAGGTAGGCGTGTACCTAGGTATTATATTGTTTTGTTATGCTTAGTGTCACGTTTATTTGTTAGAAAAGTTTGGGTACTTACATAGTAGGTATTTAATAATAATTCATTTAAGTAAGTAGGTTGTTTACTGTAGTTATTGTCACGCAGTAGATTCTTTGGCAAAATGTCTAAAGCAGAGGAAAATAGGAAGGCTTTGAAGATAAAATTGTTAGAGGCGAGATTGAATGCGTATTATGCTCGTATTAAGAATTTACACGATCTTTGTTCAAAAACTAACCGAGAAAACACGAAAGAAGTTCAATTGTTGCTAGAACAGACTTCTCAACTGTCGGTGCTTAGATCAGAGTTCAACCAAGAATTCGACGAACTATCACTGTTCAGAATGGAGCTTAATGCAGAATCTGAGCCTAATGTAGAACAGTTGGAAGCGTTTGAAAAGGCTTATCAGTTCGTTCGAGGTAAGGTCGATTCACTTACAAGTCAGGTTAAGGAAATTAATTTCTATGGTCCTTCGAAAACAGCGCCTAAAATTAGGTTGCCACCCATAGAATTGCCAAAATTCGACGGCAATACGAAAGCGTGGCCTATTTTTATAGAATGTTATAACAATACCATCCACGACAATCCGGAGCTTTCTAGCGCGGAGAAGGTGTACTACCTTTGTGGACAGCTGACTGGTAGGGCACTTGAGTGCATCGCAGGTATCACCCCTACCAGTGATAATTACGGGTTAATTTATGAAACGCTCACTAGCAAGTTCCAAGACGTTCGCTCACTGGGCACGGCCTACTTGGAAGAGATAGTTAATTTAAAAAGAATGCAGAGTCCATCTGTAGAGGGACTTAACTCGTTTATCGACAAGTTTTCGGTGTCCGTCTCGGCATTTGAAAAATTAGATATTCCCGCGAAACTAGACTTTGTTTTTTTGTACCTTGCATTAAAAAAGGTTGACGTAGAAACCGCGCGTCTTTTTGAAAACTCCGTGCGTAACGAGAAAGTTCCGTCATATGCGAATTTTGCTAAGTTTGTCAAAGAACAAGCAAAAATAATGGAGAGAACTGGGGTTTACGCGCCCAGTAGCAGTAGGTATACGGCAACTGCATCTAAACCTCCGCAACCCGGGAACTCAAAATTAGCAGCAGCGCGCGCTACTCGATCGCTTGTCGCCTCGAATGCGGATTGTCCGTTATGCAAAAAATCCGACCACGATAATTTTTCACGGTGTGCTGAGTTCGAAAAACTTTCTGTCAAAGAGCGTTTTAACTATGTAAAATTAAAAAACGGTTGCGTTCTTTGTCTGAGCTTCCACCATAAACCAAACGCGTGTACTATCAAAGGGAACTGTACTACTTGCCATTCTAGGACGCACCACACATTGTTGCATTTCAATAAAGAGCAGACAAGTACTTCATTGGCGATTTCCAGTGCTAATGACAACTACGATGATAGTGATTATGATAATGGGACCTGTGATGCCACGTCAACTGTGGTAGACACACAGGAGGCCGAAAATGGACCCAATGCCGGAGTTTCGTTGTGCTCTATGCAGGAGGTATCTAGCGCCATTGTGCCAAAGTCAGTTTTATCCACTATACTACTAGCTACTGCACGCGTTAGGGTCGTAGATTCATCTGGAAAAGCGCATTTGATACGGTGTCTGATTGATAGTGGATCACAAAATCATTTTGTGACCAGGCAGTGCTGTGAGCGTTTGTCCTTAGTACCACATGATACGAATTCTCCAATCTCAGTGAATGGATTTGGAGGCAGCGCCAATCCCGTTTCGGGGGAGACGGAGTTAGAGTTTTTCTCACGATTTGACAGGAGTCGCCCTTATAGAATCCGTCCATTGGTGGTGGAGAGCATCACTCAAAGGCTTCCGACATCGGTTATTGATAAATCAATGCTCAATTATCTTAAAGGTGCTCCGCTGGCTGACGACACATTCGATCGTCCTGGAGATATTGAAATGTTGATTGGCGCACAGTTGTTCTCGCGTTTGATTCTCGCAGGACGAATTTATGGCCCACCTGGCCGACCGGACGCCTTACAGACAACGCTGGGATATATCATAATGGGAGAAGTGCCATTGATGAAACCAACAAAATCTGACAGCGTCGCGGTATTCTGTGCAGTAACTGGCCCAAAGTTAGATGAGGTCGTTCGTAGTTTCTGGGAGTTAGAGGAGGTTCCGTCGTGTACGGCAGCGCGATTGAGTCGTGAAGAGCAAGAATGTGAGGAATTTTATGTGGCAACTACTACTCGGGATGCTACGGGCCGGTATACAGTTGCGCTCCCGTTTAAGTCGGACCCGGAGAACATGGGTAACTCCTTACCTATGGCCAAGAAACGTTTTTCAGCGTTAGAGAGAAAAATGACAAAATCGTCACAGCTTCGCGATGCTTATGATGAGGTCGTACAAGGTTACTTATGCAGCGGTTACCTGGTTCCAGTTCAAAAAAAAGACGAGGAACTAAATGGTTATGTTATTCCTCATCATGCTGTTATTCGCAGCGACAAAGTGACGACTAAACTTCGCGTGGTATTAGATGCCAGTGCCAAGACCGATAAAGACATTTCGCTGAACCAAATGCTACATGCTGGACCGAACTTGCAAGGCGATATTTTTCGCATTTTACTGAATTTTAGATTGCTGCCGGTAGCATTTTGTGCCGACGTTAAGCAAATGTATCTACAAATCAAAATGGCTTCACCAGATTTTAAATATTTAAGAATGATTTACCGGTTCGATTCAAGTGACGAATTGCAGCTTTTCGAGTTTCAGCGGCTCTGTTTTGGTTTATCGGTCAGTCCCTTCTTGGCGTTGCGTACTGTGCAACAGCTTTGTAAGGATGAGGGTCACAATTTTCCAGTAGCTGTTGATATCATAAAACGAAGTTTGTACATGGATGATATCGTGTCCAGTGAAAGTTCAGAGTCTACTGCAACAGAAGCAGCGTTACAGCTGATTGGACTGTTTAAGTCAGGAGGCTTCGACCTTTTAAAATGGTCTAGTGATTCGGCAGAGTTGCTGTCCCACCTTCCCGAGACTCACTTACATCCTCAGGTTGTCCAATTTGATAATGACGTCGGGCAGAAGATTTTAGGCGTAAAGTGGGAAGCGAGAATTGACAGGTTCTTTTTCGATATAGCGCCGTGCAAAGAGGTCTGCACAAAACGGAATATCCTCTCTGCTGTCGCCAGATTGTGGGATATTCTTGGATTTGCAGCCCCAGTGATTCTCTATGCTAAATTGTTGATCCAAGAACTTTGGCAGTTAAGAATAGATTGGGATGAAGCTCCTCCTCAATATATTGTTGACAAATGGTCCAAGTTTCAAATGGAGTTGCCGTTATTATCTCATATGAGCATTCCTCGTCATGTAGGGGTTTTCGATGGTTGTGAAGTTACCTTATTAGGTTTTTCAGATGCCTGTGAGAAAGCATACGGAGCAGTCATTTATCTGCATATTCAATCAACAACTGGGACGGTGGTCAATCTCTTATGTGCCAAGTCACGTGTGGCTCCGTTAAAGTCAGCGACTTTAGCGCGCCTCGAATTGTCTGGTGCTCTGCTGTTATCTAAGTTAGTAAGATCGGTCATAAATACTTATGAATCGCGTTGCAAATTTCACAGGATACTTGCATTCACGGATTCGACGGTCACTTTGCATTGGATACATTCTAGTCCACACAGATGGAAGACTTTTGTAGCTAATCGTGTGGCGCAAATCCATGAAAATTTAAATCCGGCATGTTATTATCACATTGTAGGAAAAGATAATCCTAGTGATTGTTTGTCTCGCGGACTTACTCCTGGTCAATTAATTGAGCATCCCCTGTGGCTTCAAGGTCCGCCATGGATCGCTCAAAGTCCAAGTACATGGCCTATCCGACCGTTTCAGCCCCATCATGCGAACAAACCGGAAGCCAAACCCGATGTCGTTATGGTTAACGTCTCTCCACCTCAGCCACTGCTTTATGACTTAGCACAGCGAATATCGTCGTGGCCCAGGTTGCTTCGCATCGTGGTTTATAATAATAATAATAATAAAATAAAATATATTAAATATATATAAAATGTATTTTTTAACGAGTATTAAAATAAATAAAGTGAAATAATAATAATAATAAAATAATAATAGGTCAAACGTGGCAGGGGGAATTTATCGGCTGCTTGGATTGATTATAAGAAGGCTTATGATTCGGTGCCTCATACTTGGCTTGAGAGGGTCTTAGAGTTGTATAAAGTAGATACTACTCTAAGATCATTCTTGGGATCATGTATGAGACAGTGGACTACGGTTCTTCGTCATCCAGGAAGCCGATTAATTTCACCTGCGACCAATGATCTGATAAGGATAGAGAGGGGTATATTCCAGGGCGACAGTCTGAGTCCCTTATGGTTTTGTCTAGCCCTGAATCCACTCAGTACTCTACTGAAAGATTCAGGAATAGGTTATCGCCTTCGGAGAGATGGTGAGGTTATTTCTCACTTGTTGTATATGGATGACCTCAAACTATTTGCGCCGAATAAAACACAGTTAATGGCCCTTCTGAACATCACACAGATGTTCAGTAATGCCATTAACATGGAGTTTGGCGTTGATAAGTGTGCGGTCATACAAATACAACGAGGGAAAGTTGTAAACTCAAATAATTTACAACTTTCAGAGCTTGTGTCCCTCAAATCTCTCTCAGAGGGCGAAACTTATAAGTACCTTGGTATGCCAGAAGCCTTGGGTATAGTGGACGGGGATATAAAACAGTCGGTGAAGGAACGCTTCTTCTGCCGCCTAACAAAAGTGCTAAATAGCCTATTGTCGGGTGGCAACAAGGTGCGTGCCTTCAATGGCTGGGTTATGCCCTTGCTAACTTATACTTTTGGCATACTAAGATGGACTCAGACTGAACTAGACGCCTTGGACTGTAGGGTTCGTCAACTGTTAACTACTCATCGCACGCGACACCCCCGATCTTCGGTAATGAGATTGTACATCCCACGGAAATGTGGTGGTCGAGGTTTTTTAAGCGCTAAGACCCTACACAACCGTGAGGTATGCAATCTCAGAATTTTTTTCCTTCAAGCCGAATACCAAATGCATCGCGATTTAGTTGCAGTTGATAAGAACCTTACTCCTCTCTCCTTAGCTAACGAGAACTGGCGCAAGCCTAAAGTGATGAGCATTGAGGAAAGGAAGGCTATATGGGAAAGCAAAGAGCTACATGGGAGATTCTACAAGGTCCTCACAGGACCTGATGTAGATCTCCTAAGTTCAGTAAATTGGCTACGTTTCGGTGACCTCTTTGGGGAAACTGAAGGCTTTGTCTGTGCAATTATGGATGAGGTAGTTAAGACGAACAATTACCGAAAGTATATCATGAAAGATGGCACGATCGATATCTGTCGAGCGTGTCATCTTCCAGGGGAGACCCTTCGTCATATACTTTCGGGTTGTTCGCACCTTGCAAACTCTCAGTACTTGCACAGACATAACCAAGTAGCCAAAATTATACATCAACAACTTGCTCTCCGATATGGCCTTACTGGTCCTGAAGTTCCATACTATAAGTACACACCGGCGCCAGTTCTCGAAAACAGCCGTGCCACGCTCTATTGGGACCGGTCTATCATTACAGACAGGACTATTCTTGCAAATAAGCCTGATATTGTACTGATCGACCGGTTAGAAAGATGGGCGGTGCTTGCTGATGTCACCATACCACATGATGTTAACCTCGTTAAAGCTGAGAAAGATAAACTCAGTAAATATCTTGATTTGGCTAACGAGGTTGTCAGCATGTGGGATGTTGATTCAGCAACCATCGTCCCGATAGTCGTTTCGGTTAACGGGGTAATAGCGAAGAGCCTCGATAAACATCTCAAGAGACTCTCGCTAGGAAGTTGGATCAAGGGTCAGATCCAAAAAGCGGTTCTCCTGGATTCGGCGCGTATCGTCAGGAAGTTCCTCTGTCTGCAACCCTAGTCACCGGCTGCTTGAGCCTAGCTTCGCGGCCGGTGATCCACCGTTTTGATATATTTTTTACTGTAGATTAGTTTTATATTATTTTTGTATTTTCTATAGTAAAAAATGTATTTTTTAACGAGTATTGAAATAAATAAAGTGAAATAATAATAATAATAATATTTATTTCAAATCAAGCCTTTCAAATAATCAATAGGTACATAATATTTCCATCTAAAATATAACATACATTAATTTTAGGTTTTTTTTTTTGGCTTGGCTTCCAGTTTAGGGTTACAGCACCTACACTAAGTGGTTAGACTTGTGTCGTAGGGGCTGCATTCCTTCCAAGGTACAATATAAGCCACAAATTAAAGCTTAGATAAAATTACATTACATTACAACAAATAATTATGTATTAATAACATTAATCAATTAAACTTACTATCAAATACAATCATGCAAAATTATGAATATAAGTTAAAACATAGTATCCTGTGAATATAATTGACTACTAAGAAAGTTTTATCAGGAGCCAGTAGGATGTTTGCATTTTAAAACTAGGTAAAAACAACTGAGTACCAAGTAGCCTATTAAAACAATTTACTTCAACAGTAATTAATTATTTGAGGAATTTGATTAAATTGTTACATATATTAAGTTTATTGAAGTTAACATTTCATTTCAAAATTTAATTCAAATTAAATTAATAATTACAATTAGAACAGAGTAAGCATGTTATTTTATATGTAGGAGTAGATAGAATAATTCATTTTAATAAAAATTTAGTTATACTTTACAAAATAACTTAAGTATACAAATCATTTCTAAGATTTACAATAGGAAATACTCATTCATTAAAATTTACTAATTTACAAAATAACTTAAGTATACAAATCATTTCTAAGATTTACAATAGGAAATACTCATTCATTAAAATTTACTATTAACTGTTGAAATTTACATTTACAATTTTTAATTTCAATTTACAATTTCATCTTACAAATACAATTTACAATTACAATTAACGAATCCAAATATGTAGGAATAGATGGAATAATTCATTTTAATAAAAATTTAGTTATAATTTACAAAATAAATTATAATAAATCATTTCTAAGTTCATTAATTTACAATAGAAAATACTCATTCATTAAAATTTACAATTAACTGTTAAAATTTACATTTACAATTATTAATTACAATTTACAATTACATCTTACAAATACAATTTACAATTACAATTTACAAAAGCAAATTTACATTTACAATTACAATTTAAAATTACCATTTACAATTACAATTTACAATTACCATTTACAATTACAATTTTCTACTACAATTTTCAATAATTTACAAAATTTTATATTTACCTTTTTTATATTCAGTCTATACTATAACTTTGAGTAGGTTTTCAGTAGCAGAATAATCTAGAGATAGCAACCGTATTACGTATTACATTACGTATTAAGGTTTATAAAAAGGCTCAAATCGAGTGGTCTTCCTGGAGTGGATGATTTAATATCAGCCGAAATAGCGGTTATCAAATCCTTGCAGATGGTATATTTTTTTAACGAAATAAATACCATAAGCAACAATCAGACTTCTTCAAAGTCTTTATTGAAATTGCGACCGATACTTGTCGATGGAGTATTACGAGTGGGGGGCAGGTTAGGAAGAGCTAATTTAACCTTTGATCATAAGCACCCTATTCTCCTGCCACGAAAAGATCACATAGTGAATCTTATCATCGATGATGCGCATCGTAAGAATTGTCACACCGGACCACATTTACTATTGTCAATATTAAGGCAACGATTCTGGATACTCTCGGGGCGGAATTTGGTAAGGTCTCGCGTACATTTATGTAACTTTTGCTTTAAAGCACGTCCTAAACCTTGTACCCCGCCAATCATGTCCGACATACCAGAATGTAGACTCCAGTTATCGAAACCCTGGGCAAACACTGGTTTAGACTATTTTGGCCCCTTAAATATTACTTTAACACGAAAGCGTGGGGTCAAATCTCAAAAGGCTTACGTTTGCGTATTTATTTGCCTTACCACCAGAGCCGTACATGTAGAGGTTGCACCCGATTTAAGCACAGATGCGTTCTTAAACGCTCTGAAACGATTTATTGCTAGACGAGGCCCCGTTGAAAAATTAATGTCGGATAACGGAACAAATTTCATTGGAGCTTGAGCTTACTTAGACGAGCTTTATTCATTTTTACAGTCAGCTGACCATGTAAAAAAATGGGAAGGGGAAATGTCTAATCGACGTATCCGCTGGCAAATGATCCCACCTAACGCTCCGCATTTCGGTGGTGGATGGGAATCAACAGTCAAATCGTTTAAGACTCATTTGTTTCGAGTAATCGGTTCTCAAATCTTGACATATGAAGAACTCTTAACCGTACTTTGTCAAATCGAGGCTGTCCTCAATTCGCGGCCATTAGGAAGAGCATTGAGCCCAGATCCTTCGGAACCAGTAGCTTTGACTCCTGCTCACTTTCTCCATGCTACCCCACTGGGATCTTTGCCCGCCGCTCCTGTTGAGGAAAATCGTGAACATTTACTGTCGCGGTATTTGTTGTTAGATAAATTAGTTCAATCCTACTGGCGAAGATGGAGCATTGAATATTTGCACACGTTGCAAATAAGAGAAAAATGGTTATCAGACACAGGACCCATTCAGAAGGGTACCGTGGTTTTGATAATGCAAAATAATACTCCACCCCTTCATTGGCCGTTAGGTGTCATTCAGGAAACCTATCCTGGTTCCGATCGGAGAATCCGGACCGTCCTGGTGAGGACAAAGTCGGGCACCTTGATCCGTCCTGTGGTGCGTCTGTGCCCCTTGCCATCTCAATGATTAGGATAGCTATGTACCTACCAATATTAATATATCTATAAAATATGTATTTATTTTGTATATTCTTTTGATTTATTTATTTTTGATTTATGTTAAGATGAACCCCTTAGATTCGTAGAAATGTTTGGATCTTTTCTTCGCACCCTTTATTTGACCAAGATTATATTCTTAATCCTACTATCCTTCTGTTTGAAAGAGAACCTTTCAAGCTGGGGGCTTGTGTTTGAGCCAGATCATAGAATTACTTTAGTTGTGTAGGATTCTTCGTAATTGCGAACCGAGCCGCGAACAGCCGAGGTCGACACGCTGCCGTCGTCGAGAACGAACCGTTTGTCGGGATGTAAGCAAGAAAACAAACTCGCGAACCCATATATGAGACGGCTGAGCGAGCGAGAGGAGGATAGGACGCCGTGTGCGCCCATGAATATATACATACGTCGCCGCGGTAGCAAGCGAGCCAGTTGCTTGAAGACGCTTCGTACGTACGGTCGCGGTCCACTCTCGTGTGATTGACCCACGCTATCTAAGAAAAACTGTTCACAGACTGTGTAATTGTGTATGTGCTGTTCTGGTGCTGTTATCCTGTTGCTGCCCACCACTTTCGGAGTCCTAGAGAAAGTCCAAGCGGTCTCGGGTAAGTGAACGCGATTTGTCTTGCACTTCTGAGGTTTTTCTGTGATCGGCTCTTTCAAGTCACCTAGCCCGCACTCCGGCGCAAACACCTACTTATCAATTAAGTTTAAATAGAGCTTGCCTCGTTCCCAGAGCGATCATCATAGTAAAGAGACATTTGTCGGGATCACTCTGCGAACCAGGCTTGCCCACAACGGCGATAAAAATCTTAACTTATTGAGATATCCGATTAGGGCGAACCGCCCTGCCGCGCCGCTACGTGGAGTGTAAAGTACGTCATCATCATCGTCATCATCAGCCTACATGAAGCCATTGCATAGACCTCCCCTTCTGAGCACTATAGGGCCCTATCTTCAGCTTTCATTGAAATGCGTCATGGGCATAATCAACTGCTAGTTAAACTTGACTTGACGGTCGTGTCGTGTCGCATAATGTAAAAGACACTCTTGCACTCGACCCCGAAGTAAAATAAGTTGGAGTTGAAATGGAGTAGGTAAATGCTTTTAAAAGTTTAAGAACGCTGTGTAAATATTTTACTTTTTATTACTTCAAGAACATTGAATCTGAAAATTAACCTGCCTTGAGCATTATAGCTAGGCTGGGCAGCATTTGGGAAACTACGTCAAGTCTTCTCGTCATCCATACCGCAATGTTTGAAAACGAAAGTTTTCAATCAGTGCGTCCTACCCGTAATGACCTACGGAGCTGAGACGTGGACACTCACGGTAGGGCTGGTCCACCAGTTCAAAGTCGCCCAGCGAGCTATGGAAAGAGCTATGCTCGGAGTATCTCTGAAGGATAGAATTCGTAACGAATACATCCGACAGAGAACCAAAGTTATCGACATAGCTCAAAGAATTAGCAAGCTGAAGTGGCAATGGGCCGGCCATATCTCGCGAAGAACCGACAACCGTTGGGGTAAACGTGTTCTTGAGTGGAGACCGCGACTCGGTAAACGTAGCGTAGGACGCCCTCCGGCCAGGTGGGATGACAATCTGCGAAAGACTGCTGGCAGATGCTGGATACGTCAAGCTGAAGACAGGGCGCTATGGCGCTCATTGGGGGAGGCCTATGTCCAGCAGTGGACTAATATAGGTTGATGATGATGATGATGATGAGCATTATAGTGACCGGTTAACGGCAATATAATAATTGACACAGCTGCACAAAGGCTGTACAATGGGTTATCACTACATAGTATAAAATAAAGTCGCTTTCTCTGTCCCTATGTCATTATGTCCCTTTGAACGCTTAAATCTTTAAAACTACGCAACGGATTTTGATGCAGTTTTTTTTAATAGATAGAGTGATTCAAGAGGAAGGTTTATACGTATAATAAAACCGTGCGAAGCTGGGGCGGGTCGCTAGTACAGCTATAAACAGTCTTTTTTATTTAGATTGATTGTTTAAAAGTAAAAAACATTGAAGCAGATTCATCTGCTTTACTACTCATAAATGGTTTTTAGATATTTTGAGACTTAACCCGCTCGGCCGATTAGCGCATCCAATGCCTGCGATACATTTTAACAATCAGAATACTACAGTATGTAATTACAGAAAATATCCATAAAAAACTGTACAATGTTACGTACACAAGATGTTTTTGTTGTTGCCGTCTGCAACATCTAGCTTACCTCTGGCACCTTGCCAGGTTTGTCTGTTTTGTACCGCATTAGGTATGACAGGATGTTTTCAAGCCTCGCCTATGTAAGGTTAACATTGCTGTACTGGACTGATATATGCCGTATGTTACTTTTCATAGATTAATTGTAATTATCACATTATGATCACTACATTAAAATAAGAATTAGCAAGTTGAAGTGGCAGGGGGCCGGCCATATCACGCGAAGAACTGACAACCGTTGGGGTAAACGTGTTCTTGAGTGGAGACCGCGACTCGGCAAACGTAGTGTAGGACGCCCTCCGGCCAGGTGGGATGACGATCTGCGAAGGACTACTGGCAGATGCTGGATGCGGCAAGCTGAAGACAGGGCGCTATGACTCTCATTAGGGGAGGCCTATGTCCAGCAGTGGACTAATATAGGCTGATGATGATGGTGATGATGAATCACTACATAATGTCGCTTCCCTCTGTCTGTTCGTCTGTTTGTCCCTATGTTTGCTAAGGTCTTTAAAACTGAGCAACTGAGTTTGAGGAGGTTTATTTAATAGATAGAGAGATTTAAGAGGTTATATGTATAATATACCCGTGCGAAGCCGGGCGGGTCGCTAGTAATAAAGATAATAATAAGGCAGGACTCTCAATACAGCATCATCAGCCCAAGTTAAGCCGAGCAGCTCGGATGTACCTAGTAGTACCCATACACATTAAAGGTTCGGCCAAACCTGCGCTACTAAAACGGGTATCATTTAATCGGTCAGTGAATTAAACAGATTTTGGTGAACAAAAAAATTAATTCGGTAAGCTGAATAAATAAAACTGGGCTGCGACAAATGTCCTGCAAAAAAATAAAAATTGGGCAACAAGAAATATAACAACGGGATATTTAAAAAATATTTGTGCAGTAAATTATTTTTCATGCATCAGCAAATCATGATTAGCATTTATTGAAATTTTGGCCTGCTGTAAATCTAAAAATGGAGCAACCAACTATCAAAAATTATCAGCAGACCGTGGATCGAATTTAATTCAGTGTTCTAGGCGTTATTTTGTTAAAATAAAAAATACATGTCAATTTATTTATTTTATTGTTTATTTACACTGAGTTTTGAGTAAATTGAATCAAGGAAAAATAATTTTCCATACAAACTTTAACCCCAGCAGAAGTTAATTTTTGAAAATTTTATTAGCCTATGTCTAATAAACTATTCTAAACTTAACTATCTACTTACCAAATTTCACCTAAATGACTTAAGTGACGTAAGTAATTACGGAGATTACTTATAACAAACATTCACACAGACTTATCCAGTTTTTATAAATATTATAATTGTAATATTACTTACTTACATTTTTTTGTGTATAACGAGGTTGTGTATAACGAGGTTGTGTATAACGAGGTTGAACTTCTTTTTTTTTTTTTTTTATCTATCCTTTATTAACAACGAAAATTACAAGCAAATGAATAGAAAAATTACAACTAGTATTTACAATTGAAACCATTGAGCTAACCGCAGACGGTTGCAAACAGTCTAAAGGTAGCTCAATTAATCCATGTCAATACCAGTCGGAAGCGTCCCCAAGACACTGGCTGCATTACCACGCTGTATGGCAATGCTGATGCGCTGAGCCAGATATTCACCAGCTCTCGGGTCACAGGTCGCATCGACCAGACGCTCATATAATTTTTTAAAAACCCGGAGAGCCTCGGTACCCCACGGACCTAGGGTCTCGAATCCAAGGGGAGCAAATGCGTAGGTTCTGTCGAGACCTGCGCCTCTTGAGATCCTCGGTTGAACTAGTGTTGAACTAGTGTTGAACCAGTGTTGAACCAGTGTTGAACCAGTGTTGAACCAGTGTTGAACCTGTGTTGAACCTGTGTTTAACCTGTATTTAACATGTTTTTACCTGTATTTAACATGTGTTTAACCTGTGTTTAACTTGTGTTTAACCTGTGTTTAACTTGTGTTTAACTTGTGTTTAACCTGTGTCTAACCTGAGTTTTACCTGGGTTTAACTTGTGTTTAACTTGTGTTTAACCTGTGTTGGACCAGTGTTGAACCTGTGTTGAACTTGTGTTGAACCTGTGTTGAACCTGTGTTGAACCTGTAGTTATACTGTATTTAACCTGTGTTGAACCTGTATTGAACCTGTGTTGAACCTACGTTGAACCTGTGTTTAACCTGTGTTTAACCGGTGTTTAACCTGTGTATAACCTGTTTTTAACCTGTGTTTAACCTGTGTTTAACTTGTGTTGTGTTGTGTTGTGTTATACATAGTTATATAGACCATGAATGATCGTACCTGAAAATATAGCTCCAGCACAACCTTCCTCGAACGAGGTTCAACTCAGTGTTGCCAGATGGAATTTGAAAAAAACAGTAGAAAGTTCAGTAAAAAATCTGTAGATTGGAATAAAAATCAGTAGGTAGATAATAATGACTGAAAATTGTAGTAGGTACCTTATGTATTGTGTTTTGCGAGTATTTTCACTCGCATTTTGGCTGGCGACCTCTTTTTTTTTTAGCTGTCGCAATCCTAAAAAGAAAGCGTTTCCACTTTGCATTTTTCTACTATCGTACGTTGGTGCCTCCTTAAATTAGGTACTCTTTAGTCACGGAGCCTATAGGCACTCGGGAAACTCAGGTACATTTCACGAAATTTTAGAAGGCGCTCGGGAAAATCAGTTAGATTTCACTTAATTTTAGAAGGCGCTCGGGAAAATCAGGTAGATTTCACTAAATTTTAGAAGGCGCTCGGGAAAATCAGGTAGATTTTACTAAATTTTAGAAATAAATCAGTACATCGGTAGACGCCTGAAAAAGCAGGTAGATCTACTGCTAAATCGGTAGATCTGGCATCGCTGATTTTTAAACTCATGATATCTTTCGAATGGAATGTCTGAATTGAATAATTCAAAAAGTTCTATAAAGGTATTGTAGCAGTTTTTAATATTAAGTTTTTTTTATAAAAATCAATTTTTCCTCATTATAATTATTATAGTAGGTAAAGGTACTTTTAAGCTGTTTTTCGGTTTTTCTCCTTGATGGTGGAATTTCAAATGAACTATGCAGTACTTAGGTAGACATAGGTACCTAGGTAGGTACGTAGGCAAAGAATATAACTTTTACCTTAGTACCTACCTATACCTATGTCCTACTTATCTAGGTACCTACATGTCAAGCTGTAGGATAAGCAATGACATACCTACCTACTTATTTGAAATTAGCTGTGCCCCGCGGCACCACCCACGTGTAAATTTATTTTTCAATTGGAGAACATTATGGATATCGAAGACTGAGAAAAACACGTTTGATTTTGGAGGCCACGTTTTGGATCGCGAAAGCAAATTCGGGTTTTTGCACTTAGATCTGTGGCGGGGCGGCGCGACGCGGCGGGGCGCGTGGCGGGGCGCGCGGCGGCAGGGAGCGGACGCGCGCACTACTTGATTTCACCAATCAACTTTGAGCCTTACTTCTTGTGTGCTTGCTTGTAATATGGTTCCTTACCACAGAAATTCTAGCACTAGAAAAGTTATTTTTCTGATCGATTACATAGGTAATTAGGTACCTGCCTACGAAACGCTTGTCGCCACCTCTACTAATATTATAAACGCGAAAGTTTGTAAGTATGGATGGATGGATGTTTGTTACTCTTTCACACAAAAACTACTGAACGGATCTGGGTGAAATCTGATATAGAGATAGATTAAGTATAGTCTGGAATAACACATACGCTATATTTTATCCAGAATTCCCACGAAAAATTCCGGTAATTTCACGAGTGAAACATTAACTACTATTTTAATTGGGAAAATAAATAAAACAATGAAAAAATATGAATGTTAATATTAAAGTTTGACAGTAAGTGTGTAAGTCCTCGCACTCTGTACAGCACATTTTGGGATATAACTTTATTTCTTTATTCCCAAGATTGAGAGATAGAGATCATTTGTAGGAAAGCCCCAAAGATTTTAAACTTTGCTTAGTATTTACTAAGTTATTCTCGGTCTTAAAGTATCTACTTAGGTACATACCAAATTTCATCTAAATAACTAAGTATCTACATACCACCACCAAATTTGTTCTCAATAACTTAAGTATCTACTGAGATTATTTATAACAAACATGCACACAGACTTATAATAGTATCTACCTAAAATAGTAAGATTTCAAACGCAGTACCAGTGATTACGGCTTATTTTCGCTTTTTTCTGCTTTACTTTTTTATAATTCTTTTGCCCATAACATTTATTATGCACCTCAAAAATTTAATTACTTGCTGTCACATAATAATGGTTTATTACTGCCCATTATTTTTTTATTCAGTCGCCCAAAAGTATTAATTTCATAGACCATACCGCTATTTATTCACTTACCAAAAATTTTATATTTGTCAGCCAAGTATTGCAGGTCGTTTTTATTTTACATCCGACCAAAATTTATTAAGCTGCCCAAATATTTATTAAGCTGATTTTTACCGCTTACCCCAATATTTAAAATAACTACCAATAAATTTACTCCCTACTAAAACGACGAGCGGGAGCGTCAGCCGCGCGTCGGACGCTACCCATACTTTATCTATGGCGCTTTGCAGACCTACGCAACCGTCGGAGTCGCGCAAGTGTGCACGTTAAGATTCGCGTTGCAGACGTTCCCGCATCGCGTCCCGCTTGCCGCGTTACTGACACGCAGGTTTGGCCGAACCTTTAATTTGTCTCAAAATTTCAGTTCAATCCTCTTCGTTAAAATAACTTGGTATTATCGCAGATTCCTCACGTAGAATCAGTAGATAATTAAATCTCTAGATAGTGCACGATGCTATTCGCATAGAGATTAAAATGGTTTTCTACCTTGACACTTTTCAGTCACGTCCACCTGTAGTTTATTTTATCTGAGGTAGAATGGACCGTAAACAGAAACGTGGTTGGTAAATAACACAATTTTACGAGGCTTGTATCCACCATCATGATCATCATCCTAAGTCCACTGCTGGACATAGACCTCCCCTAATGTATCCATAGTGGGTAAAATCTAGCTGCGATTAAGCTAACTGCTGATGATTTAAGGCGCACACAGCACCTAAAAACAGAGTTTCTATCCATCTATCCATCCACCCATCTATCTATCTATCGATCCATACTTACAAACTTTCGCGTTTATAATATTAGTAGGATTTTGTATTATGTTTGCGCTATATGCACATAACCCTAAAAGCGACGCGACTATCTCGACCGCGAAGATTCAGTCAAATGAAATAGTATGGTGTGACCTGATTTGAACTGCATTCACACTATATTCAAAGCGCTTGTTAGCAGCTAACGAGGGAATTTGGACTTGATCTAAATTACAGAAGGTTCATTATATCTTACAGGCTGTGTTTTGAATAACTTCTATGAGTCTACATAGTTCAAAATTGCACATACATGATTATTACATCTACTCTACAGTAAATAAGAAAACCATACAAATAAGAACCTTTGACATTTATTGTAATAAGATAATAGAGAATATGAATGATGATGAAAAAATTGATAGCAAAAAGAGTAAAAAAAACTAAGAATTTATTTATAACACAGCTAGTATATAAAAGTTAAAATGAGGTAAAAGAACTATATTTTTAATTTTGACTGACTGACACAATAATAATTGTTAACAAATTAACCGTCTGTACAAGGTTTCCTTTTTGAAAACGCCGTAAGTATGTGACAAAAATGCTAAATCGATCACTAATTTTTAATAACTCCAATCGATAGTCATAAAATATCGAATCGATAAGGATTAGGAAATAATTAATTTAATGATATGATTGTCATTGGAGATGTCAAAAATAAAACAAATGCGTGACCGGAGGAAATAATTGCCAACAGTTAAACTGATAGCCGTCTTCAAAGGAGGCCTATCGAACAAAGAAATACTAAAGCATTGGTGTTTATAACTTTGAATTAACGATTTACTCACAACAAAGAGAGCGAAAATAGCTATAGTGCCTGTTTTCCACTGGGAAAAGAGAAAATTACCCAGGGTTTTGCAATTTTTTTTGCTGAAAATGGAAAATGCGATCGTGTCTGAAATTGAATATGTATGGCATAGGTATGAAGTATAGTTTTTTGTAACGAGGAAGTAATGATACAATAGTTAAAATGTATGTTGAATAAGTGAAAAACATATCTACATTTTTTTATAATAATATACTACCAGTAACCACGTTTTGAATATCTTATAATATTTCTATCTTCGATTTATTCCTTGCGGTTAATTAATAATTTCATGTTTATTTTTAAATCCACGTTTGGGATGTGCGTAAATACGCACATCCCCGGTGTTTTGATAGATTGATTGACACACTGTAAATAAAGGCGATAAAAACCCGTAAAATGTATATTTTAAATGTTCGCATCACGTTGGTGTAAAATAAATTATTACCTATCTTTTTCAAAAGTCAGAGCGATAGTATTTACTACTTTTAAAGCGTTTTGAAATTAGTGGTGTTGTGTTTGTTCTCTGTATATATCGATAAGCATTATATACTAATGCTTATCGGTAGTTTCTATAGAATCAGCTAAGACTGGAATACCGACACAAGGCCTCAAATAGTTGGGGCAAGATGTATCTCTGAAACTGCCAGTTTCATTAGCACATTAGGGCGGGTAACGAGCTGGCGGTAATTGGAGGGATTGCCTCAGTCATTAACTGGGGTGCTTACCTTGGTGCGTTGTAGACGGGCGGCAGATAAATGTTTTTAATCGTCACGTATTGATCTGTACCACTAATCGGAAACGTATGTGATATTGCCCCGCTGCAAAATAGGTAATACCTATAAGAAATATAGTGTTAATTGACTGAATTACCACGCTGTAGTGCAATGCTGATGCGCTGCGCCAGATACTCATCAGCTCTCGGGTCACGCGTCGCATAGACCTGACGCGCAAATATTTTTTAAAAACCCGGAGAGCCTCGGTGCCCCAAGGATTTAGGGTCTCGACTCTAAGGGGAGCAAATGCGTAGGTTATAATTTAAAATAGTTTCTGCTCTTCTTCTTCAACGCTATTAAAACTGCTCGTCTGTATGGCCTGTCGTCTATTAAACAAAGTGGAACTAATATGAAGCAAGACCTGCCTAACTTATACCCACCTTGAAGAAACAGGGATAGGAGCAGCTGTGACTTGTTACCTACTTGACTTTCAGCTAGGATGAATATGTGTTGAACTAGCTGCGCCTTGCGGCTTCACGGGCTTGAAAAGTGACGAAAGTTAGTCTAGGTTTTATTTAAAGCCTAGAACTAAGTCTATCCAATCCGTTTCAAACTATTTCAGACCTCAATCAGAAGGTTCTCTTTTATAAAGAAGAGCAAGGCCTTCTTCTAACACAGGTATTTTTACATTACGAATAAAATATTACATATAGGTAATGAAAAGGGACATTAAAAAGGAAAAAGATAATCTACTTCTAGTCTAACTTAAAACGTACTTAATTGTCTGTGTCTTTGCACATTACTTATAACAAAATAGCTCATTTTCCCAGACTTAAATAGTATATCGTTATGACCACTATCATAACGCTAAGATTCGTTCAGTAGTTTAACCTGTAATAGATAGTTTAACAGTAATTAACAGTAAAGTAAAATTAAAAATTTAAGAGCAACGTATTCTCAAGAACTCATTTTCTTTTTTTTCGCGTGCAGTTCACTCGGTCACAGCAATAATACTAGCTTAGAATAATATAGCCTCATGTAAATAGAACTAGCATATTCCAAGCCAGGTCAGCTAGCCAATACAGTTTAAGAATAGAACTAGCTTGCTATCCTGGCTTGAAAAACTAGCCTCGTGTAGCCCGGGCATTATGCCCGGGCTACACGAGGCTAGTTTTTTAGACAGGCAAGCGCAGTTAGCTTAGCGTTTGTAGTGTGAGCTAATTATTAATCTCAAATTAATCAAACAAGTTCAACTGGGATTTCATTTCACAGCTATAATACTCGTAGTCCTCAAGTTTTCACCTCAATAAAAAGGAGGTTGTAATATAAGTTTATCGAATCTTTTTTGTCTGTATTTGGGACCAAAAAAATTATATCATAGAAATCTAACGCTAGCACAAAATCAAATTATTGTCAAGGCTATTTTCAGGCAAATTTAAAGACTCCTAACTCGAAATGACGAAGTTACTATGTGTATACTGTGTATGTATAATGTGTATACTGTATGTTTTTGTTTTAGTTTTTTATTTTATAATTTTATTTTATAATTATTTGATTTATTTTCTACTGTACCGACTTTCCATTTAATTTAGTGTCTGTCCTCTTTTGTTAATTTTCCTGTGCTGTTTGTGTGTGTTTCAAATAAAAAATCTACCTATTTATCTATCTATCTAATACTTCATAGACAGCACGAAAACATAAAAGTGTGCGTCAATGGTTTAATTATCTTTAATAATGTAGAACCCCTAGTCATTTCTGAATAATTAGTGATTTTAATCAGCCCCACTTATCTGAAGAGCCATTAATCACGAGCCCGTCATAATTACTGAAAAAAGGCTGAATAACTCAGAGCGCCGATTATTCTCTCAGCTTCGTCTATCGCCTCAAAAGCTTTTTTTGTAAAAGCGAAGTAGGTGGGAAGATAGTGAGGGGATAAATATGTTTATCGATATTTTACTTGTAGAAAGAAGTCGATGAGAATGTGAAAAGTTTCAAATTTCTATATTTCAGTACATAAAATTTTTAGATGTTCTATAACAAATAAAACTAATAAAATATTATTAATTATGCATTATTTATAATGTAAGAAAAACATTTTCATTTCTTTGATTTCATGTAGATTATTTTACTTATCATATATTAGAAGATACGTATGTAAATAAGTCTCCACAAAAATCTGGTTAATTCACACAACATCATATCTTCATCTACCCATCTCATCATTTAATGAGCCCCAAGCTAAGCAAAGCCTGTGAGGGTATTTGGTAACTGATATTTATAGATTATTACACTAAAAATTCAGCCAAAACCTGAGGACAGACACGTCCAAAAAAGACTGAAAAGACTAGAAGATGTGATCTGATAATATTCATAAATTACAACGAAATCTAATCTAATTTACATTGGAACTCCCCTGTTCTTGGATAAAATAATCCATATTTAATCCTACTTATTTCATATATTTCTCAATATCGATTAAATTTTACCCCATCCCTAATTTCTAGGCCATATTTTCTATATTAAAGTCTAACACAAACGTTTATCCATTGCCTAGACTGACAGACGAACGAATAATGAAAAAGCATTCGTCTTTACGATAAGCGAGCGTTTTTATTTTAAACTTGATTCTGCCAGCGGCTTTGAACGTGTTTTTCTTAGATCAATATTAGTCTCCTACGTGTTAAGGTAGGCAAAAAACAATAAGCTTCGAAAATTTTCGCAAGATTCGTTCAAGTAGATTTGGTTCAGTAAATATAAAACTTACCGGCTTACTACCTCTAACTTTTTTTGCGGTTTAAGTTATTTTGTTAGTATAACAAATACTAAAACACAAACAAAAATATACACAATAAGTACATACAATACATACACGAATGTTTGGATGGATGGATGTTTGTAACCTTTAAAACTCAAAAATTACTTCAAAACTACTGATCGGATCGGGCTGTAATTTTGAATACATGTACTTATGTAATTCTAGGCCTGGAATGAAACATAATACATACATAAGCTTCTTCATCACAGCTAGTTATTTATTAGCCAAATATCACGTCGCCTTCGTGGCCTATACTAGCGACCCGCCCCGGCTTCGCACGATTTTATTACACGTATAAACCTTCCTCTTGAATCACTCTATCTATTAAAAAAACCGCATCAAAATCCGTTGTGTAGTTTTAAAGATTTAAGCATTCAAAGGGACATAATGATATAGGGACAGAAAAAGCGACTTTGTTTTATACCATGTAGTGATCACAGGCACTTGTGTGGGACATTAATGTTTGTGCACAAGTGCGCACACACACTCTTTTTCCCCATACTCTTATTACCTGAGTGGAAAACACTGATTTACTCTATGATGGTAATAATCAACACATTTATCTAGTGTAGGTTATTCAAAAGATTTTCTAAGAAATAAAAATTCAATGTTCAGACATACTTTCCCATTTCATTTAATAATGATTTGAACTAGATTGATGAGAAAATCTAAATTGATTTTACCGTAGTCGTGGAATTTCGTACTTTATTACTTTTTACCAAATTTAAAGCTTCATTTATCGATATTAGTTCAACGTTGTCCTAAATTAAAGGCATTTTTCACACTATACTACAATTTCACCTGGAAGATATCACAAAAATACTAATAATAACGAATAGTTAGATACATAATTTCTATACTAAAATATTAATTTTTAATCTTTCTTCACTAAGAGTACCGAATTTTGTCGGCATTTCGTACAAAAAAGAATAGAAAACTCTTTATCATACTTAAACCTACCACACAAAGAAAGAGAAGAAAACAAAAATTAAAAAGTACCTAGTTATAAAAACAGAAATACAATAGTTGGAAATAATTTTATCATGAAATATTTTGTACATAATTAATATTATGTTCTCTAATATCGTAATTTATTTTTGTTTTATCTTCTATAGTTTTCGCAGCGCATACGATGAAAGAAATTTTGGGTAAATTTCTTTGCATCTTAGTTTAGAAAGGATTTTGAAAAAGGACGCGAATGAGCCACAGAGTCGTATATTGCGTTTCAATTTGATATCTTTTACAGTACGAGTCAGGGTAATAAATAAGATGAAAGTACCCACGCGATATACTACATGCTATAAATAATTCATTGCCTAAGCTGTCTAGAACAACGAATCCAGAATCTACCTTTTACGAAAATAAAGCCTTTTATTTTATCTCACACGAAACGGTGTGGTGAACGAATAAGAATGCAATGTATTTTTAGAATTTACATGTAGAAGTTTTGTTTGATTGCATATATAAATTATGTAAGGTAAATAAAATAATTAAAAGTAAGTACACTCTACTGATTTAAGTGCCTTAATTCCATGTTTAAATTCAGGGACGCAAAACCGTTTTCATTTTGATGTCACAAGAACGAAGTATAGACTCTTTAATATCTGTTGAATATCTCTAAAAATCTCGAGAATTGTCGTTCAGACCACGTAGGAATTTTATTGTCGGCACCAAAAGACAATTTACATTCTCTCTTTCTCTCTCATTGTAGTTTACCAAGGAGGGATATGATGGAGTAATCGTCGTAGAATCTTTTAGCATAATTTTTCGCGGGCAGCGGAAAACGACAAGATTTTTGTAATTGAGTTTTCTGCATTTATCTCTAGAGCACTTTAAGCTGTATTTAGACAAGTGGGACCAGATATCTCTCTCAAGTTTTTTTTTTTAATAGAACTTAAATTAAAAAAAACACCTTGAGAGAGTTTTTTGGTCACATGCCTGCTAGACCGAAAAAAGGCCACAAAAACTCATCGCATCGTTGAGAAAACTAGAGAGAATTTGTAAATAATAGGTACTACATATTACATATTTGTAATATTGTAGGATACTTTTTACCCTTTTTGCCCGAACATGTAATTGTCATAATTCATGACTGATTATGCTCAAGGAGTACTTACTACTTAAAATTTTAATTTATTTAGAAAATTTAAATTTTAAATTAAATTTATTTTAAAGAGATTTTTTTATTTGAGTGCGCCAAGTTGTACAGTAGTCCATAATCTAAACAAGTGGTAAAGGGTCATTACCTCAGTATTTGGCTAGGCTACTGAGCATTTAGCTAGCAATGCTACGCTGGTTTTCGGGTGCAGCCGTGATGATGAATAAAGTGTCTAGCTAAACAAAAAGTGACGCGATCTACCTATAGTTAAAAGGTAATTTTCCTGGAGGGTAGACCTTAAAATAAATAGTGTGCCTACGGATCATACAAAAGAAATCGACCTGAAAATATCCCCTCTCATAACATTCACGTGTGGGCGTATTGTTAGACTTTATCATTCCTGGTTTATGTGTTTATGGCTGGCCGTGCAAAGATTATTTTCGGCTTTGTGGAGGCATTGTGCTTTTGAAAGCTATTCTATCTGATATTATTCAATATACGCTTTGTTTTCTTTCATAGCTTTCAGGTTGAAAAGTTTGCGGAAGCTCTTTATTGCTGGCCTATCCTAACAATGAGTCTAAAGGTCATAGCTAACAAAGCACTGTGCACTCAACGCTCCCGCACGCCTACTTCTTACGCCGTCGTGCTGAACACATTGTTCCTGTGCTGTCCACTGGGAACCGACTAGCAGCAATCTTACTGTCCACATATATTATGGTCGGCAAAGAGGCAAAACAATTAAAGAGAACAAAAAGGGCATTTGCTAGAACCCAATGACCGAAGGGCGTCACCTTTCTATTTAAAACCGGGGTAAATACGTGGCCCCTTGCTTAAGCCTTGAAGCTTGAGGTAAGCAGTGACTTGGAATGCTTTGCTTACCGCGCGCTGCCTTGCTACTTTACAAGTAAAAGATTACGAGCTTGGACTGATATGTCATAGAGTGTGCTGTGCGTTGAGGTCAAGGTGTGCTACTTTAGATGTTGTACCTTTATATTTTATTAAATGAAGTTCAAGACTATACGTAGTTTACGTAAGTCTTGAACTGAGTGTAGTGTGTAATAAATATGTTAAAATGTTGTAGCGATAATATAGGAACAAGAACCTAAAAAGGTGTCAAAATCAACAACCTAAAAAGGTTCAAGTTTTCACAAAAATATTTTTCATATCGCATTAACATTTCCATTGGTAATTTCGTATTCATTTCTCCATTTGCCAGTGCGAGGGACGGAGTTCGGCTTACCAGATTAAATTGTTTATTTTGCAGAATTACGAGATGTCACGAAAATTGAATTTTAATGTTATTTGTAGGTATGAGCTTATTTTAAAATTGTGATGGTGGTTGATGTAGATGTACATACAAGCGTGATGAAGCTCAGACTCCAGAAGTGGACAGTAGTTATTCGTCCCATTATATTCGTAGAAAAACAAAGACGGTAGGAATATTTTGAATGTGCTCATAATTATAAAAATCCGAGCTAACGAAGTTGTCCAGAATAGAGACGCGAGCGCAGCGAGTCGCTCAAATGGTGCTTAAGTTAGTGCTGAAAAATCATTTAATTTAATATATTTGCCTTCAGCTTTTCCTTTCTGTAAAACATAAAATTACACCTCGGGCAGAAAAAAAAAATTTTAACCGTTTTTTTCAACCAATGTTATAAAGAAGAATGGCGAAAATGGACCCAAAAATTTGAGGAAACGTACATGGTCAGAAATTGGAACATTCATTCCTTTGATTATGGGGCTTTTAATCAGAAAATCTCATAATTTTTAAAGTTGGGAATCGTAAGTTATAAACGTTTTAATATTTTCAAAAATGTAATAACGAAACGATAACAATGATGCAAAAAGCAAGAGAAATAAAATAAGTGCCAATAATGGAACGTTCATACGTCAAACTACGTGTCAAATGGCAAAGTCAGTTGACATGCGTGCAACGTTTTGACTTTGATTTTGTTTTCGAATAATCTAAGGCCTCATTCGCACGAGAGCTTAAAAAGCGTTGCGTTCAATCCCAATGTTGGCGCTTTTATAACGTTCTCGAAATTATTTTTCATACGGGCGCTTTTAAATAAATTAGTTAAGTTATGTTTCCTCTCACGCTTCCGTACGACGACGTCGAAGTGGTTATACTGCTAAATTACTGCGTTTGCGATATCACCTATACCTACTATACAACGACTGGCATTGAGATAAGTAAAACAATGAAGTTTCATAAATTATGATGTGTCTACCTACCTATTGCCTTTAACGCACAACGCCCAACGCTCAAAATGGAACACTGCTCGATAAAAAAGCGACGCGATTTAAAAGCGCTGTCGTATGAACAAGTACTTGGAAATGTATTTGTTCTAATAGTACGCTTTTTAAGAGGGCGTTAAAAAAGCTCCCGTGTGAATGAGGACTTAAATGGGACAGGAACTTCAAACTGCCAATTTCAAAGCGATGACTAATATATAGCTTAGAATAATTACGCTTAGAACCGCAGTAGGGTCACGCGAAGCGGAGACATTTAAAGGTAGGTTGCCTATAAAGGCTACGTGGGTGATTCTCCCGGGTTTCAAAAATACATGTCCGGCTCGAAAAATCATACAAAAAGTATCCCTAGCCCTTTGATTTTTTTTATGATAGTAGATTAGACAAAGATAATAGGGGAGGCCTTTTTTAGTTTTTTAATATTCTTATTTTAAATAAGTAAAAATAAATAAAATCCTTGGAAATTATGACTTCCGTGGTGCGTCCGGACCTCATGTTCCTGTGTTAATAAATTTTTATATCATTTCCTAAAAACTCTGGTACTAATTTACATAGGGTTCACACTAACCCAGATAGTTACTTGCTTATTTGACGCTATTACTACGCAAAACTAAGCTTTAGTTGACAAGTTACAATGAGATAACTTCGCGTCCGTCGTTTAGCTCTGATTTCCGTGGTGCGCACTAAATTATTCATAAATACTGTACTTTAATATCTGCGTAAATAGTTGTTAGATTGAGAGAAACTATCAGTCACGCCCCATCAGTGGTGTGTACAACAAAGGTGTATGTCTCCACGTCACTCTGTTATTTCGGTTCGTAATCACTTTCCGTGGCTTGGTATCTAGAAATTCTGATTACCATGTTGACTGTAAATTTGTTCATACTAATCCTATTGTTATAATAATTGCAATAATTTATGCCTTTTGTGTTCCTAATTTCGACTGCATATTTCAATGTAAAATAAACCAGCAAATTAAGAAAATTTCTAGGATTTTGTAATTATTTTTGATTTCCGTGGTATGATTACCGTGGATTTTGCGGGTTGATTAACATCTCAATAATAATATTTTTATGTTTTATAATGTTTTTTAGGATAAAAGTTTATAATAAATATAAAATGAATAATTATACTATTTTTAATACAAAGATAAACATTATTAGTGAGATTTTGGTAAAAAGTTACTTGTATTTACAGTAATGATTTAAAGATGTTTTTGTAAAAACTGATTAAAACTACAAACGTCAAATAATTAGTCCTTAGCTTAATAATCTACTTACTACCGAAAACACATATTTTTATTGATAAACCAACCCATATTTGATTTTGGTGATATAAATTCTGATTTCCGTGGACACCATATTTTTAAAATTGAATAACTTCGTAACCATAAAGCCAATAAAGTTCCCTTCACTACCAAAAAATTCAAAATTAAATCTTCATTTAGAATATACCATCATTATGTGCAATTTCAACAAAAAAAAATGTGCCACAGAAGTCAGACAAAAAACGAGTTTTCGTAGAATCACCCACGTACATCTCTCGACTCGTCAGTACATTATTATTAAAAAATGATAAATATGTTGATTTTGTTATCGATTTCAATTAGATCTTGATAAATTGAGTCTCAGATTCACATCATCAAATTCGAAATAATCATCGAATTTGCACAAGATTTACCTAGATAAAAATGTCAATTAGTTATAGGTACAGCTGTACAAAGTACCCAGTCAAAAAAAGTAGGTTATCTAACTTATTCATGAAAAGCAAAAGTAATTGATTTCATTACTTATGTACCTGTTTTAGATAACTGTAGGGTCATGCTTTAATGAAAAAGTCTTGGGGAGTCAAAATAATGGTCACAAAATAGTTTTATGTTGTTTATTGTAGGAAATGACCTTATAGTAACTAGACATAGAGTGATAATTTCACACAAAATTCCGCTTTAACTTGAAGCCTTAAAATATTTTTTCAACAATTTATTGTAATGGCGTCTGTTTTGTTTACGATTGATTTTTGTACCTAAACTAATGTTTTACTCAAGAATAAAAGATTCCTGTTTTTATTACCCATGAAATGGAATCTTGGATTGTTTTTAATGATTATGTGAAGAGGTGTGACACCCTTTCACTGCACAATAAGTAATTTTTATTAGATCTCTTCCCCGTAGGACTTGACATAATGCACTGATGAGTCGAGCGATGTCCTTACGTAGCCTTTAAAGGCTTACTTGAAATGGCTTCACTTCGAGTGAGCCTACTGCGGTTCTAAGCCTAATTATTCTAAGGAAATGACAATAACTCATTACATATTATTATAACCTAACTTTGTTCATTATTCATATAATATCTTTTTATTCCCAACTTTAAGAAGCTAAATTCTAGTATCATTTTGTTTGTCTTGCTAAGGTGTATGAATATTGATTGATTTCGTTCATGAACGCGGCAAAAAATGGGTGGGGCTGAGAGTCAAGGAACTTCGCCAGTCTTCTTTATTATTATCTCAGAATTTTTTACTTTAATTTGAAATTTTGTGCTTCTTGTGTGATTCTATACTTATAAACTTGTTGAAGACCTGTAGTTTTTGAATTATCCCTAATACGTATTATATTGACTTCGTTTATGTACATTGATGATGTAATAATAAAGTTTTTTTTTAATAGAGATGCAATAAAACCTTTTTAATTGATAAAAAGTACACTATAGATACTTATGTATTTTGGGGTAATACCTCAAACTTTATAAGCGTTGGGTTTGCTTGAATAATTCATATTAAATTTGTATAAATATGAATATTCACGGATGCCATATAACGCGTGGTTCTTTGTGGCGATATAAGTTAATTTCAAACTCTAAGCTCATATTTTTAAAGAATAATTTAGATTTTGGATAGATAAAAGATTCACTATGAAAGAAGGCGTAGCTTTTTAACGAAACACTAAAAATCATTTACATTAAAAATACTCTTACACTACATCAATCATTACAGATAAACATTTTACTTATCTCATCTAACCTTGAAGAAACTTTGAATTAAAAATATGTAACTATTATAATAAATGGGAAAGTCTGTGTTAATTTTTGTTTTAAGTAATCTCTACAATAACTTAAGTTATTCAGATGAAATTTCTTACGTAGATAACTTAGGACCTAGAATAAGACACAGGCTAATAAAATTTACAAAAATTTCCTCTGAGGGGTTAAATAGCGTGGTAAAGTTTGTACCTATGAAAAATTATTTTTTCTTGTTTCGATTTACTCAACACTCGGTATAAATAAAGTATGAAATCAATAATAATCAATCAGAATCAATAATAAACAAGTATTTTTTATTTTTACAAAATAGCTCCTAGGGGTTGTGTAATAAATTTCTGAAATTTGTAAAAGATAGGTACATGTTTGCGGGCGAAGCCGCGTGTCGTATTTAGTAGGTATGACGTAATAGTTTATGAAATTCAGTCAATTCGTATAATTTACTTTTAGATGGAGGTTCTAACCATTTCCATTTAACCCAGTTTACAATTTAGCTTTAGAATCTGCATTTAATGTTAGTATCTAAATTAATTAAATAGGGCACGGAGGAAAGCCTAGTTTGTGCTAGGAGCGACTTTTAGTCGCGATCATTGCGTGCGCAAGCGACTATATAAATAAGGTTGGTTCTCAATTCGACAGTATTTTTTATATAAGTACTTCAGAACTTTCATCTAGATGAAACAATTTTGATCATTCTTTGTTTTATTTGAGAGATTTTGCTTCTTATGTGGTTCATATAAATTTGATTAAGATCTGAGAAATAATTTTTGAATTATCGGATACCTTGAAATATGATCCTAACTTTAAATACTTAAATTTATTATGTTAATTTTTTTGTTTTTAAAATAAAAATAATCAATTAAATAATAAGAAATCAGTTTATAATTTTTTAGGAAACGACCAAAAGTCGCTTTTGCCAAAAGTTTAAAAGCTCTCAAACCCGGGTTAACACAGCGCGCGACGACGCGTCGTCATTAGCAAATGGAGTCCAACCGCACATCGCGTGTTCTGTATGGCTTGTAATTAGATTTAGAATTGGTTTGTGTACGCTTCTTATTTGTAACATTACACAAAAAAGCTGTAAATTTGCGGTTTGGGTGAAGAAAAGCAGCAAAAGCAAAGGTACCTGATCTATAAGAAAATATCTATCGGCAAAGTGCCATCAAACTCCGTCTAAAACATGACTTTAGGCACAAGCGTGAGCTAAACCAGCGCCAACACTTACTTATAATAGACAAAATGAAACTACTACAAATCCATTATAAAAAGGTTATGTTAGACATGTCTAACAAAGTGAACGTTTGAATTTTGGAAATTCCTTTGATTTACGTAATTAGGTATATTATTATGATAAAATAGGTGGCACCGCTAGTTTAATTCCTGTTTGCGCCATAATCTAGTTTCAATTCAGTTTACGCCCAGTACCATCGAAACGAGTTAGGTACCAATTCAATGATACTGCGAGGTGTAAACGAAAATATCGATGTAAACAATTTTTTGATTTTTATTGATTTTTAAACTTTTTGCCGTTTTCGATAGAATTGTAATCGCTTGGGAAGTATAATGCTCTATCTTTTGCACAAAATAATTTTTCAAATCGGTTCAGGCATTCGCTGAAAAAATATAACAAAAGATTCCTACGAATTGAAAACCTCTTTCCCTTTGAAGTCGGTTAAGAAGGGATCGAACCATTTGTGTCACATATCCAATGGCTCAAAATCCTGAAACAGTTCAAAATAAATACGGAACACTAAAAAGAACATACGTGAAACGGAAGGAATATCTTTGCGGTTCTAAGCGCACTACCTGATAAACTACCGTTTTAGTCATTTTAAATGACTTTAATAAAGAGTTTTCACAATTCGACTTACATAATCTTTAAAATATTTATTAATCTTTGTATCTCAGAACTTTTATCGAAATAATAGATTTTGATGATTTTTTTAATCAAAAAATAATTTCCACCCAGCTCTTTTTCATTTACCGGAGCTTAAGTTCTACCTCGGGTCACAGGAAGTAAGTAATTTATTAAGTAAGCAAGCTGCTTACTACAAAGAAGAAGAAGTTTATAATGTAACTAGCGACCACCCGGCTTCGCACGGTACGTATAAATCTTTCTCTTGAATCACTCTATCTATTAAGAAAACCGTATCAAAATCTGTTGCGTAGTTTTAAAGATTTAAGCATACAAAGGGACATAGGGATCTAGGGACAGAGAAAGCGACTTTGTTTTATACTATGTAGTGACTAGTAGTAGTATGATGCTTATTAGGGCGCTTGTACACGCTAAGAAAAAAAGCCGGGCCTACCCAAGAATTCGTGTCGTAACAAGAAAATAACTGTGTACACTGCTCTCAGCGGTGCACGAAAAAATTCTTATCTGCGCTAGACACGACGCGGCGAACGTTGTTGCGGAGCGGCGGGGGGCGGTGTAGTAGGGTTGAGCCTGCCCAGCCCAGCCAGGTAGTCCCAGATTAAAAATATAGTACTAGTACAGATAGGAATCGGACCATAGACAGCCAAGGACGCTAGTTTCAGTTCGTCGTATTTCGTCGTATTTTGTGGACGTCGCTAGTGTGCATTAGAAAACAAAAAAAAAACAAAACAAAGTTCATTTCATTAATTCATTCTTGCTTCATTCATTATCATTCTTTTTTGCTTTGTAGTTAACATTTATATAAATAAACGAAACTCACACTGATTATCACACTTGTTATTACTTGCGCGCCCTACGCCGGACTGACGACTGCACGAAAAAATTCGTGTCGTGTACACGTTTCGATTGGTCTTGTCTGCGGAAGACACGAAAAGTTTACGTGTGTGGAACAGAAAAAATTCTTGACGTCTACACGAAGAATTTGTCTTCTCTGCCGCAGAAACGGCAAATTTTCTTAGCGTGTACAAGCGCCCTAATTAGGGGAGGCCTATTTCCAGCAGTGGACTGATATAGACTGATGATGGTGATGATGAATGGAATTCTGATGTTTTGGAATTCCTCCCTCACTTTCTGCATTACTTATAACAAACATTTTCTTCGTATTTTTGCTTCGAAAAAGTTAGGACCTCCCAAGTGTAAACAAAAATGTAGATAATAAACATAAATTAAAGTACTTAAACCGTATCAAACAAGTAGATAACAGCTTGCTTTTAGAGCAGAAGTTTGTTTATGAATTTGAAAAGTTTTTCTTTGTGGTGTCCGCTTGGTGCTTAGGGGGTGTATTTTCGAACATCGAAATTGCTAGAACAACTTCTGCATCACGTCTCAAAGAGATTACGTTACAGCAAAAAATAAAAAAATTATGTGCTTTAAACTGAGAGACAGTACAAAACTATGTTTCCAACGACTTTAAAAAAGAGGGGTCACAAATTTTTGTGATTTTTACGAGTATAATGTTTCCTTATTAGATACTTTTTTAAGGTAAAATAATGCGATGACTTTTTTGTTTGAAATCTGATGCGGCTTATGTACCTCTAGTTCCTAAAACATAGAGGTAGATTAACAACAACAACTATTACAACATTGGACAACTATTTGGTTACATAAAGATCTGTTCTGACTAGGAATTTTTGTGTTTTCTTCGATATTGCCTATTTTATTACACACATACATTTTGCTTAACAGAGTTTAAAGTTGGTTTATATTTTTTTAAAACATCCAAATTACTCTCTTGTATCGATCTACAAGAACAAAAACATGTGCTTAAATCTACAAATTTTCACATCGACAAAAATGTTGTTAGAATTTGAAATAAATCAGTCGAATAATATATTCGACTGATACGACTGATACTACATAATATTACGAATATATTAATAAAAATTGTAATTATTTTAATTTTAATTGGTAAAATTGTAAATTGTTAATAGAATAAATAATATGTACGCTATAGCATTGAGTGCCCCGTAATTAAATAAATAAATAAATATTACTAAATAAATATTATTATTAACTTTTAATAAATAAATAAATATTAAACCTATTTAGATTAACAACCAAAGCGATTAGAAAAAAAAAATCAAGTCAACTTTCAAGACAAAAATATTGTTTTTATCACACTTATTTTGATAAATGTCGTCACATCCATAATAGGACCCACGCACTAGGGTAAACTTTACATCAGGGCAGAATAGAAAGTCGGGGATTAAATTTGTTGTTATAATAAAATATATAAACAATTTTCTAAAATGATAAAGTTTTAGTAATGAGATTATGTAATTTAGTTTTTTGTTTTTAATTTCAATTACATGGTTATTTAAATAAATATTCTTAACATAAAACCTACTAAGTCACAACCATATAAATATTAATATTAAAAGTAACTCTTTTCTGTCTTGCCGAAACTTAACGACCTTATTATTCATAAGTCCTTTAAAATTATAAATAACAACGATTATAGTTATCGAGAAATAAGAAGCAAGCTGAAGTGTCAGTGGACCGGTCATATCTCGTGAAGAACCGACCTCCACTTGAGAGGAGACCGCGACTCAGCAAATCCTCCGGCCAGGTGAGATGACGATCTGCGAAAGACTGCTGGCAGAAGCTTGATGCGGCAAGCTGAAGACAGAGCGCTATGGTGCTCGTTTGGGGAGGCCTACATCCGGCAGTGGACTGATATTACTGATGATGAAATCCTTAAAAAACAAATGGCGACGGCCAACAGATCTCACTAAAATTTAGCGAGGGCCTAGCTTTAATTAAATACTGAACTGAACTCTACAGTTCAGTTCAGTTTCTCTTATTAAATATACAGTAAAATTGCGCTCAAGTGAACAGAAACAAGTAAAATTGAATAAACTTGAAACTTTACTTGTTAGACATCTCATTTTTCGTTAAAAAGCGCAAAGAAAAACCAGTTCATTTTTTCCCCTTCTCCTCACTAAATAAAAACAGTGACAGCGAGCCCAAAACATTGGAGTTCCAATGTCTCATGCAAATTAAATTATGAAGTACTTTGTACCGGGCGAATGAAAAAAGGTCATTTTGTTCTGACAATACATACAAATGATAATTGAATAAATTCGAGGAATGTAATTTTATACGCACTTTCACCCGCCTGCCTCAAAATGCTGCAGCAAAATATAATAAAAACATAATTATGTTTTTATTATGTTTATAAGCAATTATGTTTTATATATTATATTTTTTAACTTTTAACTTTTTAACCTTTTAACAGCTTCACTTCATTTTTTAAGATCAGATAGACTTAGGAAATAAAAATAAGTGAAAACGTACCTATCCTAGCGTTGAACTACGTCACTATAGTCAACCCATAATAGTGCGCTCCAATGCGCTCATTCTGCATCTTATCAAAGCTTTATTGCTTTTAATTTATCCAGCAATTTATGCTCCAAAAAGGCCTTTTGCATAAAGTGGTTGAAGTTGCGGTTTCATAAACTGCAATATAGCGCCTGTGTAGTAATTTCTAAGGAAATTCTATTAGAGCAGTTTTCATAAACGCTGCGTTTAATATAAGAGTAACCAGGCCACAGGTGAATTAGAAACTGAGTTTCGCTTCTAATCTTGAGGATTTATTCAAAAATATTATTTTTTATTCGACATAGGCTACATATAGGAAGTTCTTTGTACAGTCGTGTTTAGAAGTTTTTGAGTATAACAGGTGGTAGGTAGAATACCTACCCATTAACTTTAGATACCAATCGTGTGTTACATAATATTTAGACGTTTTGTTTTCGACTTTAAAGGCTCTTTTAAAAGTGTCATCATCATCATATCAGCCGTAGGACGTCCACTGCTGGACAAAGACCTCCCTCATTGATCTCCAGGAACTGCGGTTGGAAGCGGCCTGTATCCAACGCCGACCTGCGGTTCTTATCAAGTCGTCTGCCCATCTTGTAGGTGGACGTCTTACACTGCGCTTACCGGTCCGTGGCCTCCATTCGAGAACTTTCCGGCCCCATCGGCCATCTGTTCTGCGCGCAGGCCATATAGCCTGCCCATTGCCACTTTAACGTGCTAATCCGTCGGGCTATGTCGGTGACTTGAGTTCTCCTACGTATCTCCTCATTTCTGATTCGATCCCGTAGAGAAACCCCGAGCATAGCCCTCTCCATAGCTCGTTGAGTGACTCTGAGCTTATTCATAAGGCCAATAGGGAAGGAATCACGTCTCGTTTCCATATGTCATCATCGTTTGTATAAAAATGTTCATAAGTTAAAAATGTATTACCGATTTAATATAGAATTTGTTTTAAGAAAAAACGAATACATTCATGCACTATTAGATCTAATTTATCACTCTACTAGCGACCCGCTCCGACTTCGCACGGTTTTATTATACGTATAAACCTTCCTCTTGAATCACTCTATCTATTAAAAAACCGCATTAAAATAAGTTACGTGTTAAAGATTTAAGCAGTCAAAGGGAAATAGGGACAGAAAAAGCGACTTTGTTTTATACTACCTATGTAGTGAAGTTCGAAGCATCCCACTAACATTATAAATGCGAAAGCTGGGGTTATAAACACACAAGTGTTCGTCCAGCACAATGCTGAGGGAAGGCCATGTTTGCCCTGAACTCTGCTGCGCATAAAATATACTTACTTTGTTTAAATTAGTATTAAGTCATTATAGTGTGCGGTAGTTTTTAGAGTAAATAAAAAATATTTCATTTCATTTCATTTTCATTTCATATAAGGTTATGATGTTTGGATGTTTGTTACCTAACTTTCGCGTATAGAAGCTATAAGTCTAGACCTCGATTAAAATTTACTTTTTAACCCAGAAAAAGAGCATATGAAGCCGCGGGTTTAGTTGTTCATATAAATTCTGTTTCGCTAAGCAAATCTAGACCACGTATGTTGCAGTCGTAACATTTTTGTGGGTATCCTAGTTTACATTTCAAAGTAAGCTTTAGTCTGTATGACACACAGTTCATTCCACATGTTGTAAAAAAGACAGGTGACATATCGGTGGCGTCGTGTTTTCTAAAATAAACTCTATGTATACAACTACTAAGGTTTATTTCACAGGCGTGTTGGACGCTCGAGGCGGCTATCTACCTAAATAAATGGCATTGGTATCTGTTACACCGAAAGTTATTTAGTCGATCAGTCGAGCGCAATAAAGTATAACTACTATTTTGTAATTAATGGGAATGTCCAATGGGAGAATGGGAAAAACTGTGGGGTATTCTATAACAAAACTACCTATAGGGTTGTTTTCTGGATAGAAAACCAAAAACAGGATATAAAATAATTATGTCTTGGAGTCGCCATATTCTAAATCATGATTTAAAGTTATGGATAGAATAGAATACAATAAACATTTATTTGGAACACTATAAAATAACTAGCAGCGCCTCGCGGTTTCGCCCGCGGTTATTCCAGTTCCCGAGGGAATACCAAGATAAAAAACCTATGTGTTATTCCAGACTATAATCTATCTCTGTGCCAAATTTCATCTATATCCTTTCAGTAGTTTTTGCGTGAAAGAGTAACAAACATCCAAACTTCCATACTTACAAACTTAAGCGTTTATAATTTTAAAGTAGAATATCCATGTACTTACATACAATGAAAAAAGAAGCTATTATATCTATGAAATATATTTTATTAAAAATTCACTCCTTAACACAAGCTCTGCCTAAATGATTTGTAACATGTGCAGATTTTTCTTTTTTTTATAATATTAAAATTAATAATATCTAAAGATGCTGCTCTATCACGCTGCTGTACACATGATCTTAAGACACAATATCGAGAGATAAATAGTTTAAGGAGATATCTTGGAGATCAGAATCAGCGAGATCAAAAACCATTAGTTATTTTTAAAAATATACACCTGTATCTTATGAAAAAGGTGTTCACAAATCGTTACATTACGCGTGAAACAAGATTGTGCGTAAGGGTAAAGAGTGATTCATAAATATGTCTAGAGAAGTGATTTATTTTGTTTACCGAACGAATATTTTTGTTGCGTGCCTTACCTAGGGATGTGAGATTTGCTTATCGAAAAGGACAAATTGGTATATTTTTCCACGGTAAAGGTTAAAGGTAGAGAAATGAAAGTTTTCTTGGCTAGCGAAACCAATTTTATGTTAAAGTATTGAAATTCAGTGCAGTTGGCTTGAAAAGTCGAGAAGGAATCTTTACCTACGCATTTTAGCTTATGGTATTACTTACATTATTTTATTAGACGGCTATGGAAAAGCTGTCCTCTGAGTTTTTCTGAAGGATCTAGGATAACTTTGATTCTCTTTCGGATGATTCGAAAAGAATCAACAGTATGTCGTCCTTGTGCTACATACTGCAAGTAAAAATTTAAAAATTAACTAAGTCCGATAGTAGGCATCTCGCTACTAAATCGCTCAAAGAATTAACAAGCTGAAATAGTGCACGTAGTGCATGAAGCCTTCCGGCCAGGTGGTATGACGATCTGTGAAAGAATGCTGGCAGATGCTGGATGCGGCAAGCTGAATGCAGGGCGCTATAGGTGAGGCTCATCGGAGGAGGCTTATGTCCAGCTGTGGACTATTTTATTGGTTGATGATGATAGGTTATATCTATATAGGTTATACCTATTTATGTAAAACCGTCCTAAACGTGATCGGAAAGTGTATAATGCGATTGTGAGTCTTTATTCCGCTTCTGGTTTAAATTGGAATTATTTAAAACGGCAGGGTTTCCAGTCAAGTGTGAAAAGGTCCCCGAGCTTAGGGTGTTTTTCAATTAGTTTGCTAAACAATTGGAAGTGAACATTGATGTGAAATTGCTTTTGATGCGTCATTTAGACCCGTACTTTATTAAACTTTTAAATTAAAGCACTCTTATTTTACAATATTTGTATGGAGAAACGGTCAAAATTTATTAATTAATTTTATTTCGTTTACGCAGGTTATAAAATCATACTTTTTTGTGTTTATATATATTACTAGCTGGTGCCCGCGACTTCGTCTGCGCATGATTAGTATTTGGAGTACTCGCGATTTTACTTGCGTAATTCCCTTTCCCGTGGGATTTTCGCGATAAAATAAAGCCTATTTCTTATTCCAGCTTATAATCTATCTCTGTGCCAAATTTCATCCAGATCCGTTCAGCAGTTTTTGCGTAAAAGAGTAACAAACATCCATCCATCTATCAATCTATCCATCCATCTATCCATTCATACTTACAAACTTTCGCGTTTATCAGTTCAATTCAGTTTGATTCCCCTGGGCTATACGGGTTTTCAAAAATTTCTCACAGCATCTGAACGACGCGTTGCACACGCGACGTTCAGATAATGTGAGAAATTTTTGAAAACCCGTATAGCCCAGGGGAACCAAACTGAATTCCGGGATAAAATGTCTCCCATGTCCAATCGTCCCGAGTTCCATTCGAATTCATTCAATTCCGTCGTGATGCGTGGTTAAAGAATTTTTTTTCACCCTCTCTCCCAGGGGAACCTTACTGAATTCCGGGATAAAAAGTATCCTATGTCCTTCCTCGTAGTATGACCTATAATCATGCCGAGTTTCATTTCAATCCATCAAGTAGTTTCGGCGTGATGCGCGTTTACGATACAGACAGACAGACAGACAGACAGACAGACATGAATGAAAAAAATTACAGTTTTGGCTTGAGTATCGATAATAGAGTGCCCTCCAAAAAAAATTTTCAAAATATCTTCAATGTACAGAATTTGACCTGTTACAGTTTTATTATAAGTATAAATTACCTGTTCGTTCACTCCAAAATGATTTAATGGATCTAAATATTTTCTTATGACAAGTAGTTTTAAGCCTGGAATAAAACATAAGCTATCTGATCCCTATGTTCTATGCGATAGAAACAACCCAGTAAACGTTTCCAGAACGTAGCAAAACCTATTTGTTGTAATAAAAGAAATCTAAAATATAACCTCAAATACTTACCACTAAAAACCCATCATCATCATAAGTATCTACCTAATAGGTTTTACCTCAAGAACAAAATCTCAACAAAATTATAACAGACAGTTCACAAACGAAGGTTTACCTACGAATTAGTCTAAATATTGGTCCCAACTAGACAATCCCAATCCAACGGCCTGAGTTCCCAACACAATTCAAAATCTTAGGATTAGCATATTTATTACAATTGGAACAAACCATTACCCGTGACCTTTCGCACGGTAGAAATAGTATTAACAAACAGTTGGAGCATTCTCTTTTCGTTGTTCTTTTGTTGACAAATAGGTTATGATGGGGAATGCGCATTCCTACTGACAGATAGTTTGTCTGGATGCAAAAAAAGCTGTGTACGTAGAATCCTTTTCACGGAAGAAGACGCGGCGACGACCGAATGAAGCCAGCAAGCAAATGGCAATCTGTCAAACTTAGTTCCACCAGTTGCCGTGGGACTTTTTTTAGTTTGTCTGGATGCAAAAAAAGCTGTGTACGTAGAATCCTTTTCACGGAAGAAGACGCGGCGACGACCGAATGAAGCCAGCAAGCAAATGGCAATCTGTCAAACTTAGTTCCACCAGTTGCCGTGGGACTTTTTTCATGAAACGGACTCTACATACATCGTGCGAGTGTCTAGTGAATCGTTCAAACGATGGTACTTCAAATTCCTAGGGCTACTTATGGTCCCTACGTTCCCTAATCTTCCAGATATTTCTAGTACTGGATCATCATCATCATCAGCCTATATTAGTCTACTGCTGGACATAGGCCTCCTCTAATAAGATAGCGCCCTTGACTTCAGCTTGCCGCTCTGTATGCAAAGAGGAAACTAGTTACGTTGGGAAGACTGCAGGAAAGTTATCATTATAACATGTGTAAGGCGCAGACATAGAGCCTTAAAAGGTTAAGATGCTTTCTTTGCTAGACTTTGGGATAGCCATCAGTATTGAAAGACTTTTATTTGTAATAAAAAATGAAGAAAGAAAATATGTTTAATGGTTTACTACAAACAAATTGCAGCTGGATTTTATAAGCTGATTAGAATTATTAACAATATTAGGAATGCCTAGGCCTTCCTAATCTGAAAAAATCACTATCTTTGTTATCTTTCTGCCGGGTTATTTATATTCTGTTTATAGGGATAGGAAGCAGTAGAGTTCTCCTGGGAAATGTTCGTCTTACCGCCTATCTTAATGCGAGGCGGGGTCAATAAACAAAAATATATTATGCTTGTATCCTTGGAATTGGGTTTTCTATTAAGTACAGTCAGCATTACTACGGATTTTTTAAATAAAATCCGCCATGCTTGTCAAAAGTAACTGCAATTTTAAAATTATCATTTAGGTACTTAGTTTTGCGGGCCTGTTTAGTTGAAACTATGGCCATGGCTAGTTAGAATGACAAAGTATAGATAACATGAAAAACACTAAACAATGTTGGAGAAAACTCCTGATTATAAATAACGATTAAAATGAGATCTTACCCATTAAGTTGTATTGTTTGAATTATTACATTTTGAGTAAATCTTCAGCGGAAACAATAATCAAACTAATTACATTGGAGTCCAACGAAGCGTGTTTGATTGAAAATGATTAATAAATCAATTTAAGTATCTCGAGTATTATTTCTGTGCTTTGTTTATTATATTGATAAACATTTGTCAATATTTAAGGCGAGAGAAGCTATTGCTCAATTAACGAAATATACGGAAAATTGTTTATCAGATTTTCTAGTAAAAAAAATACTATGCTCTTATTTTTGCACCTAAATTACGATAGAGCAACAATATGCATCGATTTCATCCTCAAAATTAACCCTAAAGTTGGTAAATAAGTGTATAAAATGTTTTTACAATTCAGTGCAAAATAAGGGCGCATTTCCAACACAAAAGGCACGCCTAGCGTTGACCTCGCTAACAAAACACTGTGAAACAATAGAGGCGACGCATTAGCTGTATCTTCTATTTTCTTGCCACTCAGTGTAATTGTCTGGAGCTTTATATTGTCTAGCTTTTTATAACTTTAGTGGTTGGAAAACGGACTTTATTGGATGTTGGCGCTATTTTTAGTTGTAATAAAAACTTGATTACAATCTTCTCCCGCCTTCAATCATTGCTTTGATGTTTTCTTGTCTCGTTTTTGCAAGAGATATTAAAAAACATTGTAATACAATTTTATTTCCGATTTGAGTTTGTCAGTATAATGTGTCAGTTTTACTTATTTATATAGCTTCAACGACATGAATCGTTTGGTTATTATGTTCTTATTGACAACTAGCTGGTGCCCGCGACTTCGTCTGCGCATGATTAGTATTTCGAGTACTCGCGATTTTACTTGCGTAATTCCCTTTCTCTCGGGATTTTCGGGATAAAATAAAGCCTATGTGTTATTCCAGCTTATAATCTATCTCTGTGCCTTAAATTTCATCCAAATCCGTTCAGCAGTTTTTGCGTGAAAGAGTAACAAACATCCATCCATCTATCAATCTATCCATCCATCTATCCATTCTATACAAACTTTCGCGTTTATCAGTTCAATTCAGTTTGGTTCAAAAAATAAAAAAATAAAAAAAATATCACAGCATCTGAACGACGCGTACGCACGCGTCGTTCAGTGATGCTGTGAGAAATTTTTGAAAACCCGTATAGCCCAGGGGAACCAAACTGAATTCCGGGATAAAATGTATCCCATGTCCAATCGTCCCGAGTTCCATTCGAATTCATTCACTTCCCTCGTGATGAGTGGTTAAAGAATTTTTCTTTCACCCTCTCTCCCAGGGGAACCTTACCGAATTCCGGGATAAAAAGTATCCCATGTCCTTCCTTGTAGTATGAACTCAAATCGTCCCGAGTTTCATTCCAACTCATTCAGCAGTTTCGGCGTGATGCGCGGTAAAGGAATTTTACTTTCATACCCTCTCCCATGAGAACCTTACTGAATTCCGGGATAAAAAGTATCCTATGTCTTTCCTCGTAGTATGACCTATAATCATGCCGAGTTTCATTTAAATCCATCAAGTAGTTTCGGCGTGATGCGCGTTTACGATACAGACAGACAGACAGACAGACAGACATGAAAAAAAATACAGTTTTGGCTTGAGTATCGATAATAGAGTGCCCTCAAAAAAAATTTTTAATATATCTTCAATGTACAGAATTGGACCTGTTACAGTTTTATTATAAGTATAGATGTTCAAGCGTTTAGCCACTATCTCGCTTAAGTAAGTGAAGATGTGGCCTAAAATGGAGCGCGCTTTCCCAGAAGGAACTTATTCACTCTGGATTTGGAGACTCAGAGATCATTCTCTGGCGGGAAAGTTGACGCAAGAAGCTCATTCCACTCTGTTTCGGTGGCACAGAACTTTTTGGTTCGACATTTTGGTGTTGAAATTGTGGTGTTGACCAGGTACGGATGGTCTTTTTCAGTGCGTCTGCTGGTTTGATGGTGGAAGGAAGAAGATGGGATGAGGTCCTACAATGCCTGCGAACAGTTACCAAAGTGGTATATGTAGAAAACTGTCATTTAGAATTTTTTTACTATGATACCTTAAAACTGATATCTTTCAAGTATCTTTGAAATATAAAGCTAATATTAGGCTAATATTATATATTTTGTTTTTACAAATGACAATTGCTTGACCTTAGAGCTCGAATTATTTTTATAGACTAGAGTCGATCAAAGAGTTTTTTCGTTTCATCATCAGCATCAACCTATACTAGTCCACTGCTGGACGAGGCGTACCTTAATGAGCGCTATCAATTTTGAAGCGTGTGTAGCCACGGGGTGCAGCTAGTATATAATTCTTGTAATGAAGAGTTAATATTAACACCAGCGAGGTCACAGCGATACTCCAGACATTTCTAAAAAATTCTGAATTTTTTTACAACTCTAGAAAGCTAGAGGTTAAATACTGCCAGAATCAACAATATTTGAGGACATTTTAGCTACCTTTAAATTGTAAGCCGTGTCCATTCTGTACAAAGCATTATCTTCTGATATGATTTCGCGGAAAAGCGATGTTTTGTGAAAATGTCCAAAAACAAAAATTACGTTTTTGCGTGAAATTAAAAAATAGCGCAGTGGCCGTGAATTTCCGTGTTTTTGGTAGATAAAGCTTGGGATTTACGTGTTTTGTGTTGGGTAGATTTTGTTTTACGCTCCAGTTACTTTGGTGTTTAATTGTTTTGATTGGCAGGTTTACTTATAACTGTAGTGTACATACAATCATTAAAATAGTAGGGAGACCCGATGGCATCGTCAGTTAGAAGAAAAAAACAGGCTTAAAAATGGCTTCCTATTAATCCTGCGATACTTTAGATAAGTACCTTAATAGAAACTTTACTAAAACCTACAACTATCTGACCCGTAATAAAAATTAGATACGTTATCTCAAGTAAGCAAAGACATATTTATATATTTTTTTGTTTATAACATTTAAGAACACGGCTAAACATAGAATACAAAATAAATTTTGTACATGGAAGGTCAATTAATTACTAGTGTTCACAAAATATATTATAAAGTAGAGATAATCGAAGCTAAGTACGTTTGGTATAAGCTACGAGTCGCAGCACCCGTTCGGTATAGGCTACGAATCGTAGCATCCTACGATATGAGATACAAATCGTAGCACCCATTTAATACAAGTTACGCGTCCTAGCACCCTTTCGGGATAAGCTACGAATCGTAGCACCCTACGGCATGAGATACAAATCGTAGCACCCATTCAATACAAGTTACGAGTCGTAGCACCCTTTCGGTATAAGCTACGAATCGTAGCACCCTACGGTATAAGCTACGAATCGTAGCACTCCTACGGTGTAAGTAATAAGTTCGTAGAAACTCTACAATTTGCTAGGATGTAGATCTAAGCCGGAGCTAATTATTTGATGATAAATTATTGGTAGCAATAAGAAATGTTTTTTTTTTATCTTATCAAGAAGGTCCATTGACGACATTAACGGTTGGCCAGATTTATATATTACTAGCGACCCACCCCGGCTTCGCACAGTTTTATTATACGTATAAACCTTCCTCTTGAATCACTCTGTCTACTAAAAAAAACCGTAACAAAATCCGTTGCGCAGTTTTAAAGATTTAACCATACATAGGGACCTGAGGACATAGAAAGCGTTTTTTTTTAAGACTATACAGGTATATATAAAACTGACGGACTATGAACGGACTATTTATTGGTCAATTGATCTAGCTAATTTCTGTTAATTTCTTTATAACAACACCAGAAAGAACCCTAGGTTTGTGGGGAACTGAGGCTCTCCAGGTTTTAAAAAATATCCGATCGTCTGGTCGATGCGACGCGTGACCGAGAGCTGGTGAGTATCTGGCTCAGCGTATCAGCATTGCCATACAACGTAGTAATGCAGCCATGCGGAATATGTAGTTTAGGGATCAGTTGAGCTACATCTAGACCGTTTGCCCTCTGGCCAGGTAGGATGACGATCTGCGAAAGACTGCTGGCAGATGCTGGATGCCGCAAGATGAAGACAGGGCGCTATGGTGCTCATTAGGGGATGCCTATGTCCAGCAGTGGAACAATATAGGCTGATGATAAGACTGTTTGCAACCGACCACATTCAGTTCATTGTTTTGATTGTAATTACTAGTTTTTAATTGTTATTTGTTATAAACTCAAAAACTTAGAAGATATATAGATTTATTATATCTTCAAATAAATACCTTACTTTTAACCAACGGAATGGAATATAAATGACTTGAATACAACAATAAAAAGACCTGAATTAGATTATAAAACATAAGATCTGCATAAACCGTAACACCGCAATCCTGAATGCATAATTTTACGAATGAAGCTATCAAATCGAGTATTTAAACATCCATAGCTTCTTTGAAATGGCATCAGTAAACTTTATGGAAGCTTTCAAGCATCGCTTTCAAGCTATTCAATCGGCAGCATGCGACCGCATGGCGTCACGTGGTATCTTGGAGCGCGCGTGTACTGGGGTCAAAACTGATTGATGAAAACGTTTTTTTTTTTTTGAAAAAGTCTCATAGAAAATGATCTATTTTCAAACAAAAGCAAGCACCTTATACGTGGTTAAACTTAGACTTGTTTATCAGAAGCACATTAGATGCTGGATGCGTCAAGCTGAAGACAGGGCGCTATGGCGCTCATAGGGGAGGCCTATGTATGTCCAGCAGTGGACTAATATAGGTTGATGACGATGATAATCCGAAGCACTGGGAGGGTACTTTGATCCTATGACCTCTCCTTTACCTTACCTTCCTTCCTATGACCTTCTCCTTTACATCCTTTACGGCAACAGTATTTCGACGTGCGCAAAGTGTAATCGCACTTTTGATAACAAGCTTGGATATGCAAGCATCGAGCGAGCACACAAAAGGGAAGAAAACCAACGCCCATAAAAGGAAGACTCAGTTAAAATGCCACGCACATAGTCGCCGTAGCCCAAATCGGCTTGGACCTCCAAGCCGATGTGCTCGCACCATCATCACTTCCTTTGCATTTCCTCTACCTTTACTTCATTTACATCCTATGATCTTCTCCTTACATCTTGGTTGCGTGGAAGAAATCTATTTAAAACACATGTTAATTTAAGGCATGTGATGAATTAAATTTGTAAGTTTGACATGTATGAAAATATGACGAAGTAACATTGTGACAAATAGGCATAAAAACATTTTATTTTAAACTTAGAGACTTATAAAATTACCCTATATAAAAATAACAGTTTTTTCGATTCACAAAACGGTCTTTGTCTAAGCTTGAGCAAATGTACCTGCATACAACTACCCAAACTAAAGGCCCGTCCATCCTGTCCGGTGTACCTAAGTGAGCGCGCACCTGGAATACAAAGGCCCTCGTAGACATATGAATGTGGAATACGTAGGTACTCCAATCTCTATTCAACGGAAAACGATCCCGTGGGGAAGACTAGTTATTTGGTGTGGGAAGAGCAATGTTGGCCATTTATTGACTGACTGAAGTAACATGCTTTTCGTGTGTCTATCTGAAAAGAAATCTATTTTACGATAAAAGCTTTTATAATCTAACCTTACAAGTTAAAAGTTTTTTGTTCGCTTCTTTACTTTGTCTTAAAAATAATGTAGTGAACAAAAGTCAAAGCGGGCAGTTTATTTTCTAGCTTTAATTATATCATCATTATTGTCATCAGCCCATTTCAGTGCTAGACATAGGCCTCCCCGAATAAGCGCTATAGCGTCCTGTCTTCAGCTTGCCGCATCCAGCATCTGCCAACAGTCTTTCGCAGATCGTCATCGTACCTGGCCGGAGGGCGTCCTACACTACGTTTGCCACGTCGCGTCGTATACGTGACGACCGATGTGGCGCGATGGGCGAAGTTCTGCTTGCGACGCAGAAGGTTGCGGGTTCGATTTTCGCCTTGAGAAAAATGTTAGTATGATCTGAAAATAGTTTTGTTTTTATATACTTAATATAAAATATCTATCTATGATATGTATTATAATTATAATCTAATCAATCATCTAATACTAACACAAGCTCTGCTTGGCTTGCGGCTGGATGATGCTGTGTGGATTATCCAGCATTATTTATTTATTTATAAGTTTACTTAAGACGACGCACGAATACAATCCGACCTTATTGACTACCAAATTGTTGGTGGAAAATGCACAGAGCAAGGAAAATGTATGCAGTGTGACTCTTCAGTTTGTACGAACAGTGATCGTTTGTTTACGTGCGAACAAATTCGTATGTTTATTGTAAGTTAGTTAGACAGGGCGCTATGGGGCTATAGGCCTATGTCCAGCAGTGGACTAATATGGGCTGATGATGATGATGATTGTAAGTTAGTTATAGTACCTAGTTTTTGTTTTAATTTTATCACGTGTAGTGTGACGTATCGTCTATTATACCATTTTGATTTGATTTTAATATCGCAGATATATGTATCGCAGAGCTGTGGTCAAACAAAAGCATGACAATGTGTATTCCTCCATAAAAAAGACTTGTGATGTTTATTACAGATATCTCTCTACCTGATTATTAAAAGGGGCACCATTAAACCCGTTCATGCTGTAAAATAGCCTCCATGTTGACCCACAACGTAACTTTGCTCATACCGGAAGCGCTGAGTTGTTTAACCCACATTATGCCACTTCCGGCAATATGGCGGGATATTTTTCGATTGAGTAGAAATAATAGATTAAAAAAAATATGTTGTGGTAACCTTATTGGTTTTATTTTTTTATGCAACGAAAGTCTATAAACAAATGGGATTAGATGATGCTATATAAATTGTCTAGCATTCTTTAGAGATCACTTTTTGTCTATCCTAAAGTTGCATGGTATAATAATATTATGTTGCTTTAGCGATATGGCCACCCATTGTAAGTACATTACCTGTATTCGTTTTTGTATTTTGTACTTTATTTTGTTGATTTGGTGTGCTATATTATATTATTGTATTGTTTTGAGGAATAAGTCGTATTTTACTAGTACCTACTCGCGGCTTCGCAAGAATTGTTTCTATGGAAACGACTCAAGGCTATTTCTATCCCATGTGAACTGATTTATGGGATGAAAACTAGCCCGTTTGATATTCCAGGGCTAGAAATACGTCAATTTTAAATTTCAGCTTGATTCGTTTATAGTTTTAGCGTTTTCACGCAAAAGGTATGTGTGGGACAGAGGAAAAAACATCTCTATATTCATACAATTTTTCGCATTATAATATTAAATACTCACTATTCACCATATCATTCTATCCTACTTATATCAAGTCGATACATAAAAGCTTGCAATTCTGCATAACGCATTCAAAGCAGGAAACACCGAGGTAAGTTGTTTAGCCTACATAGAGCCCAGAGGTCGATGTAATGCAGGAAACTCGAGTAATAAATATATCGAGGCATTTTCCGCTCGAGTGGGTATATGAATCCAATCGAATAGAAACGTTGTCGATACAAGCTTTGTTTGAAATTGGAAACTGCAATGAACATGTGAAATCGATTGTGTTGTTCTAATTGGGATTAGATTTTTGTTCTATAGATGTTTAGAGAAAGATAGAGTTTACTGGAGTAAAATGAGAAGAAAAAAGAAAGAAGTTCTATTAGAAAGTCTTTTAGAGACTTTAAACTGCTCATAGAGTCCACAGGTGATCGGAATGCTGGCTTCTATTTCGGTCAACGACTTAGCATTGCTATTCGACGTTGCAATGCTGCCAGCATTCTGGGTACTATGTCTTCTAGTGACGGCTTTGATTTTTAAGAGTTTGTTATAAATGAAAATTAAAACTGTAATTAATCGTTTTGTTGTTGTTTCAATTAATTAATCGGACTAATAGTTATCAATTACATAATTAGTTATCAATCATTAATTATAGTGTGTTATGATTTACTTGAAGATAAATATTTTCGTCTGCAGTTAGCTCAATGGTTTCAATTGTATATACTAGTTGTAATTTTTACTATTCCTTGATTGTAATTTTTTTTGTTAACAAAGTTTTTGTCGTAGCTTTCTACATACTTTATGAATGTAAATATTGATTATTATAAATATTAATTTATACTATCTGTAATTAATCGTTTTGTTATAATTTCAGTTAATTTTCTTTGTTAATAAATGCAAAGACCAAAATGTGTGATGATGCAGTCTTTTTAGCTGAATTTTAGACCATGTCCGTAGAACATGTTATACTAGACTATTATTATTGTGAAGCAAAAGTTTAAGCTGTAATTTTGCTCCAATGTCGCTTGAGACCTGTAAATATTTATATTACGTTCATAGTTAGACTCAGAGCGTAAAGATCAACAGACATCCAAACACCACATGCATTTGGCTTTATGATATTCTACTAGCATTATAAACGCGAAAGTTTGTTAGTATGGATGGATGGATGTTTGTTACTCTTTCACGCAAAAACTACGGAACGGATATGAATGAAATTTAGCACAGAAATAGATTATGGTCTGTAATAACATATAGGTTATATTTTATCCCGGAATTCCCACGGGAACGGGAATTACGCGGGTGAAACCGCGAGACGCTACTAGTTTGTAATAAAATTTTAATGACGTAAATATATAATCATGTTTGAAGTACGAAACCGCTGCAATAAATCTCATTACGAAGTCTGTAATTTTAATTTAACTTCAGCATGACGTTGTGTGTTATTTGACCAGAGTATTATTGCCATTAGTCGCAAAATTTTAATGATGTCAGACGTTATTACTGTGACCCTCGTTAGGTAAATACGTTGACATATGTAGGTTAAAGAAAATTACAGTCAAAGAATAGAAACAAGTGACATATTCTACGCAATTACTCCTCTTGGAAACGAGATCAAATTAAAAAGTAAAAAATAGTGTATTAAGAAATTTATATTTATTTATTTTATGAATAAAAATAATTATTCATTTTATACTCATAAGACCTGGTTTCGTTAAATAAGACTGTTCTTGAAAACAGAGATACTTACCTAATAAGAGACCAATTGGATCAATTGAGCTACCTTTAGACTGTTTGCAACCGTCTGCAGTTAGCTCAATGGTTTCAATTGTAAATACTAGTTGTAATTTTTCTATTCCTTGCTTGTAATTTTCGTTGTTAATAAAGGTTTTTCAAATAAGAGACTGATTCATATACCATATTTTTTTATTTTCACGGTCTCGCCTTAAAAACTACTGAATTATATAAACACACACTACGAATAATATTCGTAAATATTTAATACTGAAAATCTATGTATTATACTCACAAACCAAAAAGTAAGGCAGTATTTGATGCACCGTGATCGGTTTTAGCGTAATCGGATGGGAACAACGTCACTTTACCTATACCCTAGGATCCTTGGGGTACCAAGTCCCCAAGGACCTAGGGCCTCGATTCCAAGAGTCCTCGTATTTACATAACCAGGTTGCTAAATAGATACATATCAATAATAGTCGTCGCATCCGCTCACGCTGGCTGGATTACTCCGCTGTTGAATGGCAATGCTGATGCGCTGCGCCAGATACTCACCACATCGTTGTATTTTGAAATAAAATTGTATTGCAACATTTATTTGCGTTTGATCGCGATAAGTACGCGTTTATGTACGGGTACTTATCGCGTAGGTTTAAAAACTTTAATATTTTTTTAACTTTACTTTGAATAAAAAAAAACAAAATATTTTAATATTAGTCTAGTATTTAATATTAGTCTTAGGTATACAATTTTACAGTCCACAATGTAAGTCTATGAACACATTCAAATTTACCAAACACCTTAGGTATCGCTAAACCATTTCGTAAGCGACTGACTAGAATAAACAACAAAATAATCTTTTCATTCTGTGAAGAGCATTATTTATTTATTTATTCTACTACTGTTTCAATAAACAATGAACTCATATTCTCAAAAAAAAACTGAACTAAGTAATTATAAAACGCATGTTTTACACTGTTCATTTATTTATGTCAGTGATGCTGTACAGTAACTTATAAAATAATGATGTAAACTAAATGAGTAAAAATGTTTTTTCACAGAGTTCGGCTAACTGCGAAACATATTTAATTATGTATAAAGCAATTAACGCGCCCTGACTCTGGGGAAATAAACATAACTTAGTTACGAATAGACTTTTTGATTGCACCCTTGATTAGAGTGACAGACAGGTCGATTGGGTAAGTACATAAATTAAGGCGAAAACAGCAGGAACACTAGCGCCACTACTAATTTTATATATATAACGTTAAACAAAATAATTTCCAAACTTCACACGTTCAGTTTGTTATACCTTACACAAGATTTTTTTAACGCTTAGGTATATCTATAACAAACTAAAATTGTGATTTTGTAATTTCCTTTATTTGAGGTATACAGGGTTATAGGTATCTAATGATTAACCTTTTAAAGGCGACTTGTATGAATCAAGACTAACAACTTTTGTTCTATGACTTTTGCCAAAACGTAATACATCTCCAGTTTTATTTTTTTTTAGTTTTCGCGGGCATTTCTATCAACCCCCGCTCGCCTCACCGCAACCCCTTTCTTTCTTTGCTAGAGATATGTATACGACATATAGGTAATGTACCGAACCGACATGTCTCAATCTGTGATGCCTAGACAGAGCTAAGAAGATTAGAACTGGAAATTTGCTTATAATATATTTTTTTCTGTGGGAAAAAAATCATTGAATTAGAAAAAATCGTAGAACAAAAGTTGTTAGTCTTGATTTACCCAAGTCGAATTTTCGAGGTTAATCATTAAACACCTATAACCCTGTATATGATTTGCGCCTTAATATATTGTTTTAAGTTTACCCATCAGTCATATTATAATACACATAACACGAGCTATGCTTAGCTTGGCTAGATAATCCTGAATGGATTGTCCAGTATAATATAACATAACTGTTATATATTATATATTTTATTCTGTCTGCGATTTCGCCAATCAAACTTCGCAATCGTCTGAGCGATGAATAGAATCCCTTCGTAGATGCTTGTTGGCTAGGCTTACGTAATAACATGGTAGATCATTAAATGATTGTAAAATTTTAAAACCGCTTCCCTGAATTTACAATTTTTTACGCTTTTACAATTTTTGGATAGGACACATAGGAACAAGTAGAGTTATTCGGTTTAAGATATAGTATTAAGTTTTAATAACCTATAGTATCTTGTTAGTCGTAGTATTTTTTGTTTTTATAATGTTTAGTAAGTAAGTGTATTTTTGTATTTCATTGTCGCTTTGGTCCTAAACTGTAATGGCAATGTAAATATGTTAACTAAATAAATAAATAAATTACTGAGCGCAAACAGGAGCTAAAGTAGCGCGTACAGTTTAGGCCACATAATTTTATAATTCCGTTAAACAAAGGAGTTTCCAAAATTCACACGTACAATTTGTTAAACCTAACATATAGCTTTTTTTAATGCATCTGTAGTAGTTTTATTATGTCTAGTTTAGGAAGAAATACGAAGTTGCCTTTGGTGGCCACCAAACTCTGTTTTCTTTACTATATAATTAAATCGTATTTACCATGCTATCAAAACAAAGACAGGGGACATTCACTATTATCAGACAAAGAAAAATGTATCCAATTATCTTCAGAATAAAGTTTCAATGAAATTGTAAAGAAATGTGGAGCATCGCGCGCGGCGAGCGTGAAATCGACGTTATTTAGTTTGAGACTTCTTTATTTGAAAAAAATATTGAATTGTGTTTGTCAATAAATTATTGTTATCGTAAAAAACTTTTGCACTTTTTTATTGCTGTATTTATGAAATGATCTTTGATTACTTAATAAAAAGGTCAATTGTGTGTCGAATAAATTGAATATCAAAGATACTGAAGTCTATATGTATAGATATAGTAATTATAATATATAGCAAGTATATACATATAAGTATTATAGTATATTGTATTAAGTATATCAGTCATCTAGTAGCCATAACACAAGCTCTGCTTAGCTTGGGGCTAGATGATGCTGTGTGGACTGTCCGGAATTATTTATTTATTATTATTATATATGTATAGAGTTAGTATAATATACTATAAAATAGCAGATTTTCTAGAGGATATTAGATAGAGATACATAATAGAATATAATAGAGATACAATATGCTTGGGACGTGTTTTGCTCCAACTTTAAAACTAATAACCTAACAAGGTAAGGATTCTTTTCGCTTCTTTCATCATCATCATCATATCATCATCAACCTATATTAGTCCACTGCTGGACATAGGCCTCCCCTAATAATCCTCGCTTCTTTACTTAACCTTAAAAGATTGAAGTGAACAGAAATAAAAGTGAGGACTTTATTTCATAATTTTAATTATTTTTAACATTTGTATTTTATGACGTGTCCAAGAATCCTTTAAGGTCTAAAGGAAATACATACTTTGATTTAGATTTTTGTCGAGATCTTAGGTCCCTGGTATTAGAATTTAAATCAAGATTTTCCGTAATGCTGGCCATACACGCTACGGTCTTCCGGAGAGGTAATTTGTGCAGGTATGCCTGCGCAGGTAGACCGGAATGTGTGTGGGAATAGACTGTGCAGGTTTTTGCACCTGCGCAGGCGACCGGCGCAAGATCAAAAATCGATTCTTTCGAGTGACACCGTACGGTGTACCTGTGCGTGTGTGCGTGTACTCTGGTCGCCTGCGCAGGTCGCGTCAGTTGTTTTCTAGTGTTTCTTTCGGATGGTTGTCTCATCGCTCGCATCGTATTGCCAGAAAATGGCGCCACCAGATTCAACTAAAAAAATCCTTGAAGATTTTTTCGAAATGTATAGAAGTAATCTTAATGTCTTTGGCAAATTAAAAACAAAGATACCATAATCTTGTAAAAAACGCTTGTTTTTCGTATCATTTTTCTTCAAAATTAAAGCAAGACCTAGCAATAGCGCACTCCAACGCCAGCGTGTCATCGTCCATATTCGATGCCATCGCAAAGAGAACTGAAGACCGCTCCGATACACCGGAACGTCCCCATACACGCTACCATTGATTGTTCGGTTGACCTGCGCAGGCATACCTGTACAGATTACCTCTCCGGTAGACCGTAGCGTGTATGGCCTCCATAACACGGTGCATGTAGTTCTAAACTTAAAAAAGTGTTTACAAGTCTTCGGATCGTATCTCTAAAGCCTGGCAGTGAACGACTTAACCCTTAGTATAACGAATATTATATTTAAGTATATTATTAACAACTGTTTCTGAAAAAAAACATCTCATGACCTCATAGGCGCAGCGGGCAAGGGTCCGCCTGCGACGCAAGAGGTTGCGGGTTCGATTCTCGCCTCGGAACAAATTTGTGTACGATCTGCAGAAATTTGTTCCGTTGGTCTGGGTGTTTTCTATATATTTTAAAAAGTATCTATATATGTATTCATTGTTTTAAATATATCAGTTATTTAGTACCCCTAACAAGTTTTGAGTAGCTTACTTTAGGGCTAAGGGCTAGGGCTTTAGATGGTGCTGTGTGGATCTGCCATCTGTGATCTGTGGCTGCGGCTGCGGGTTCAATTTCTGCTTTGGGTCTAATCATTCCACGAATTGTAGACATAGATGCAACTCTAACTATAACGGTTCATGAGATACAGCCTGGTGACAGACAGACAGACAGTAGTAACCCGGTCTCGTTTTACCCTTTGGATACGGAACCCTAAAAACAGTAATGAAAATATAGAAATGGTATTCATGAAGTTCAATCATGGATGCGTAAATTTCTATACCTACAGTTTATAAGCTAAAATTCGCATTTACCGCGTTGCGTAATTCAACGCAGCCACGCTATTTCACAAAACAATATTAGCTCTGTTCTATCGCTATACATTACCTCAATTTATCAAAAGCGATATCAATTTTAGCAGTATACGGCCATATTTAACGAGAGAGTTAAATAACACGTGTATATTCATTTATTGCTTACATTATCAACGACCTTGGTAGCGGAAGTTAGAAGGTTTACCTGTAGCACAGATTGCGCGTTTGATTCCCGCCTAGGAACAAATTTTTGTTCCCGGTGTTCTGAGTAATGTTGAATAAAAAATAATTATTTATGTATTGTTCTATATTGAATTTATCAGTTATCGTATCCTTGGGGTTATATGAATGCTGAGTGGATTGTCTAGCATTATTTATTTATTTATTTATGAACAATATTGGTGTTGTTAGCAAATACGGGTTAAGTACTAGGATTTTCCTAGTGCCGCAATGTTTGCGCCTTTTGTTATTATCACTACTATAAAACAAAGTCGCTTTCTCTGTCCCTATGTCCCTATACTACGCAACGAATTTTGATGCGGTTTTTTTAATCGATAGAGTGACTCAAAAGGAAGGTTTATACGTATAATAAAACCGTGCGAAGCTGGGGTGGGTCGCTAGCTATAGTATTTTGTTATAGTATAATTTATTATTATAATATTCTAGAAATTATATACCTTAACTGAAAACTTACTTATTAATAACTTATTATTTCGATCAATATATTCGCAGCAAATCCATGATCGAGGATTATCATCACGTTTTCATGATTTCCTGGAAAATTAATACACATTTAACATGTTAAATTGCACTAAGCTCACTCGGCAAATTGGTACGAGCCAATTATGAGTTCATCCCAACATATTGCTCTAGTCAGTGAGTATTACAGTCAGCCTCATAATTCAGACATGCATAAAAACGGGCCTTATACCTGCCATTGATGTCTGCAAGGCAGATTGTTGATTATTGGCAACATAATATTATGGACAGTTAAGGAAATGATAGCTGGAAAAAATGGTATATATTTTACAGTGTCAATCGAAAAATTTTGTGATTGCGACTCGGCAATCGTAGCCTAGCCTGTAGATTGTCAAGCGTAGCATAGCCTGTAGATTGTCATGACAAGGGAAACATGGGATGACAATCTACGAAAGTCTGCAGACAGATGCTGGATGCAATTTGGAAAATTCTTTCATCTTCTCAAATAAACCACAGTTGTCCAATTTGAATTTCGTCGGTTCAGCGGTTTTTCAAAGTTTAACAAAAATTTAAAAATAATTGTGTTCATCGATGATATATTAGTTTATTCCGCAACCTCGCTGTCTCATTGACTTACATAACTTAAAAATAGTAATGGGCGTAAAAGTGAAAGCGAAATTGATGTCGGTTTATAGTTGTTTTTAAACAGTGTTCAGTTCATTTTAGTTGATTTGCAATAAATGTTAACGATGAGTGTACTTTATTTTTTACTCTGACATGGTTTTACCTCCAATTAATCCTATTAACTTTGACGTAAGTAAACACTTTTAAAGAGCTCTATTTGTGTTTCAATTTTATTGCGTTAATTGTTTTTGATATTTACCTGCTTGTACTTTTCTTCGAGTTTGTTATTTTAGTTCTCATCAATAATCAAAAAACGTTCCGACCACATTGGTTTTCATCTTTCTGTTTCTGTATTATTCCTGACGAACTAAGTCAAAGCAAAATTTCTAAATGTGTTCAGTAGTTTTTAATAGAATCCTTACATTAAGTCACTGTTTTTTCAATGGTACATTACCTACATATAATTCTATTATATAAAATATTTCAAAAATGAAAGTCTTTTTTATATTATTTATATATAATAGTTTTGGCGTTGCTTCTGTATTTTTTTACAATTTACATCTTTCATTTTTATCTAGTTGTGTAATTAAGGATATATCTGTCTATTTTCCATCTTTATTATTATTATAAATTTTAAAAGTCCATGCTGTTGTATTATTCAATCTGTGCTTAGTATGAATACGAGAATTGTCAGATGATGTGTTTATTTAATTAATTATTCCATCAGACGAGTGGCTCGGGTAAAACCACCGTGAGTCATAATAATTTATTTGGGAAACGAATTCAAATTTAATTTGGGATTCCTCAACAAACTCTGGCGTAATCATAGAGTAGGTAGGGATTCGCAAGACGCTTAAATAGACATGGAATGCGATTAAAAATTTAGAACCAGGTCACTTAGATTGCAATAGAGTACGTAGACCGTCAGAGTTTCTCCAGAGAGAAAATCAGTAAAATTCGGATTGATCAAAAATTGATTGAAAAAAAATCAACTTCCGAAAATTACAATCAAGTTCTGAAAGGATGACTATGAAGCCTTTACTAAAATATTTGAGCGTCTGGTCGAAGTGACGCTTGATCCGAAAGCCGATGAAAATCCAATCGTTTTTAAAACGAGTTTCGATTACTTTTGAGTTTGTTGCACTTTATCAGTTCAATTTTGACAAGTCAGAGTGAACGAAAAGTTTCTACTTTTTATGTAGATATTTAATAGTTTTTTGACTGCATCTCTGGAAACGTAGTGGGTGACAACCTGCGAAAGACTGCAGGTAGATGCTAGGTGCGGCTACCTGAAGACAGGGTGCTATGGTAAAATCCAGGTAAAACCTAAAGTGATCAATTTATATTAGTATTTCACTAAAAACCAGGAGTTTTAGTCAAAATTCAATATTCAAAATTCAAAATTCAAAGTGCTCTATTTCCTTAAGACCTTACAGGACACTTGGACACGTCATAAGTAAACTACTTTAAGTAACTTTATGTAAACTTTCTAACCTGTTTTAAGGCAATGGTAAACAAATTGTCGTGAGTAAATTTAAAGTTACTGATAATCTTGTTTCCGCCTCTAGACGAATATATAATTACCTCGCTCTGAGTAACTTTTAAAGGCTCAAAACAAATCTCATTGCGAATTTAAAAGTTGTATGAATGAAAGCCTGCTGTATGAATTTGGGCTTCCACAACACAGTTAAAAGCTGCGGTTTCGTGAACGGGTAAGCTTTTATGTGAAATAACAAAATGAGGAATTCCCGTTTATTAGAAATTATCGCTGGCTGAAAATCTGTACCATTTTAAACTTTATTTGCCCCCTGTAAAACATAATTATAGTGGCATATATGTATAAAGAAGCCAATATCTTACAGGCTCTGAAAATAAAGAGTTTTTTTTCACCCCCATTTTCGTACCTGTTCTTCTAATGCCTTTACGTAACCAATAAATAAAAAATATTTTCGTTATCTTCCAACCGATTTCTTCATTTATATCATAACCGCAAAGTTTTATTGCCGTTGTTCAAGATGCCTACGTAAGGAGGCGTAAAGTCACATGCAAAATCTAGTAAAATAAATGAGAACACCAGTTATCCAATTTCATTTTTCATTGGAAAACTCCTTTCATTTAAAACCTTACAAAACATTTTAGCAGCAGGAATGATAAGGCCTAATGAGTTTTTAGAAGTCGTTACAATTATTTCAGTCGACACGCAATTTTTTCATTAGAAAGCTCGAGTTATTTTTCACGGAATTTTCTGATTTTACGCAGAAATTGTTTGTTTTCACTGGGCGTCTTTTGTGATCAGAAAAATGAACATTTATTGTAAACATGATAAAATAATAACCTAAAAATTTATAAACGATCGCCAAATTATTTTGAAATGAGTCTTATCGCTGAAAGTCTAGACCATTATCTTAATTTACCTTTAAATCTTTCAAGTTTTTACTTTTTTCCTTCCAGAAAAAAAATGTAAGCAATCATTTTGTAAACATTTTTCCTAAACTCGATACCAAACAAGCCGTCAAAAGCACGTCTGAGTAAACAAATCGCCTGCCGAAACTCCTGTAACGAAAGGTATTGAAATTATTAATTAATAAGTATAATTAAAAAGTTTTCACATGAATGAAATTGCATAGTGTCGCTCTCCGCGGAGCGCCCCGGGGGTTTTAAAAACGTAGTATAAAACATAACAGTATAGCAGAGCACAATTATGTAAATAAAACTGGTCTAGTGCGAGCCACATTCACGAAAGAAGGGTTCCGTACCGTAGTCCATTAATGTATATACATATATGTACTAGCAGCGCCTCGTTGTTTCACCCGCGGTAATTCCCGTTCCCGTGGGAATTCCGGGATAAAATATAGCCTATATGTCATTCCATCTATCTCTTTGCCAAATTTTATCCATATCTGTACCGTCATTTTTGCTTGAAAGAGTAACAAACATCCATCTATACTTACAAACTTTCGCGTTTATAATTATAGTAGGATATCCGAACAGAAATACATCATCTGTGAAAATTTCAACTGTCTGACTATCATGGTTCATTAGACAGACGGACAGACATACGAACGGAAAGCAGAGTCGTGCTCATCACGTTGGAACGCGCGGGCGCGGGCGTGGGTGCGGGCGCGGGGACGTGGCGAACTCATGTTCACATTGGCCGCCAGGCGTTTGTGCGAGTAAGTTTCTAGCCACAAGTTCAAACTGGTTGAACTTACCTGGCGCCGCGAGTGAATCGCGCGCTCCGCCACTAGTTCGACATGAACACAGAAACATCTCACGCGTTTGAAATTGCCGCGAGCGCGACGCGCGCGCAGTCGCTAGTTGGTCCGCTACTTTCGCCGTACCTGCGTTTTGTACGTGAACACTTGCATAGTATGCTGTATGTTTGATGTTTTGCGACCGCGCCCGCGTCCGCAAGTTAACGTGATCAAGCTCGTAATAGGGTCCCGTTTTACCCTGTAAGCTCATAGTACCCGGCCGCACTGTAAATTCATTGGTTAGCAGGGGGATTACTGCCGTTTTAAAGGGTTACTTGTAGGTAAACCTGATCCTTTCAGAACGTGATAGTAGGGTTCAGTACACACTCATTTCACCCTGAGGTACCCTGGTCTAAAGTTAAGCGTCTTCGAGATATTTGGGTAAGGACCAAAATTTTTGCATGTTTGCACAACGGAAACGGAGCAAATGTAGCACAACAGAATTTGTTAAGGTTAGTGTACATGGGTCTAGAAATGATCACACTGGTATAGATTATTTACATTCTTACTGTTTCTTAACCATTGAAAAATATATAAAGGTTTAGAAAAATATAGCAAATACAAATATATTATACATTAATTTAATAACACGTATTATAAGACCTAAACCTGATTGAGAGTTAAAATCGTTAAGTAATGTTGTATACCTATCTTTACAAAATTCCATTGTAACACGTCACACAATTTCGTGACATTCGTCGCATACAGGAAAAAAAAACCACATGACACAGCATTCAAAAATTCATACTGAAGAAATTAAACACCTTTATGAATACACATCAGAACTATTCAATAGTAGACAAAATAAGCTACTAGAATTAATAGTAAAAAGTAAGAAAAGTTGACGCAAAACACTTTAAAAGTCTTACAGAAAATCCAAATTTATAATGGTACACATGCACCTTCAACACGTTTTTGCAAATGAGCGAAAAACAACGTGGCGGAATTGGCCTGAATTTAGTCACAACTTAGATGACGGTGTAGCCTTTGCAACAAAACATTATTTGTTATCCTATCTTGCCATGTTCTCGATTTATGCTGTCGCACAACTGAGTGACACAACGGAACGAAATTTGGGACACGCTTTTAGATTAATATTATAAATTAACTATAAAGTTTAACGAGATCGTAATAATAAAAACGTGAAGATAAATTCATGGTGAATATAAATAAATCAAAAAGTCTTTGAAAAGTTTTTTAGTTTTAGAATAAAATTGCAAAAACCTGGAGGAGTCGGAGATGTGCCATTCACATTTTGTATGAAAAACGAAAATGGATTCAGTATCCTTATTTACATAAAATTAATTTTACAAAAACCTAGTGAAAGAAATTTAGATATGAATAAAGCACAGGGTGCAAAATAAATTGAGCTATAATAATCAAGTATTAATATTCACATAAGTTAACAATTTTTTTTTATATGTTGATTTGAAAGTAATGTGCCATCGTACTCACGCAAAAAGTGCAAAAATTTTGGTCCTTACCCATTTGAGTTTTTGATATCTTTGATGAAAGTCTCACCTTGAAGTCGAAGAATGATGATATTTTCTAAAAAACATATCTTTTTGTAGATTTTTCAGTGCTCTCTTTTTGATACCTCAGAGTCCAATTCGTGTAGTTTCACGCCCTGAAAGGATCAGGTCTACCTGCAAGTAATCCTTTATATATTTATAAATGTACGGGACCGATGACAATACAAGCGATCTTCCCTGTAAATTTGGGGAAAAATACCACCTTTACCCCCAAAGCATTGAAGTTGCGATACTGGTAACCCATTATTTTGCCACTGGGTATTAATTCCAAACGTCGCGTCGGGTTGTATGCTACGTACATTAATAATAGCTTGCGATAATATTGTGTAATTCATTCAGACAATTCCATCAGTTATGCTATAATTTCATAAACGCGGATTAGATTGTTTTAGTGATTAGAATTAGACTTAGCTATGTCGTTGAACTGCAGTGTATTCCAGTATGAAACAAATAATTGTTTGGCCTATGTTACCTTAATTTAATGACATTATGTAGATGTAAGTGCCGTGACAAGAAAATCTTTTAACCTTCAAATAAGTCGGAACTTTTTAATATGAGAAATTTTGTATGGCATCTCGTATCTATAACCAGATACCTACTAACACTAAAGAAAGAAATACCAACAATTAATATTTTTAAACATAAATTAGGACAAGAAGGCTTATGACAGTGTTAAAGAATATCTGATGGACAAATTCTAGTATGGTCAATTCATTTATTTCAAAGTTTTTACTATTGTCTTACTTAATATTTAGGTGTAGGTATGAATTTCAATATTAAATAAAATTACAATCCAGGAATAGAACGCTAGAGGTACCTTAACTGCATAATTATTAATACCAGTCGTCTCGTCCCCAAGACACTGGCTGGCTGCATTTCCACGCTGTATGGCAATGCTGATGCGCTGTGGCATGGTAGTATTCACTCACCACTTGGCTTGGCTTGGGCCATGCGTCGGATCGATCGACCAGACGTTCAGATACCTATTTTTTTAAAACCCGGTTAGCCTCTGTACCACACGAACCTAGAGTCTCGATTCCAAGGGGAGCAAATGCGTAGACTCTGTCGAGACTTGCAGATTTGTCTTGAGATCCACAGCCAAATCTGCCACCGCACCGCCGTCATAAGAATAAATAATAACTAGAAGCGACTCTTCTTTGATCTAGTCCCAAACGCCGACATTTATATACCTACTTCCCCCTTCACCTTGTTACGCCCCTCTGTCGTCCAGGCGTTTTGCCAGGGTTGCTACTGCACTGTACCGCCGCGCCCCGCCGCCGTCGCGTCGCGAATGAGAAAAGGTCAACGACCGATGTTCACGTTCCTTTGATTAGGTACCTACCTAATTAGTTAGATAGGAACCTACAAAAACAATAATATTTAGAAAATATTACTTACATAGGGTATGTATTATCATTATCTTTTAGTAATCTAAAATAACTTAAATTTGTCTTCGTTTTTGAGTTATTGTCACACCACAATAACTTGATCGTGACGCCATATTATAGAGGTAGGTACCTAACTTACACAAATATTAAAATCCGCGTGCGGCTTCGCCGGCTGTGACAGCCCTACTGAATGGTCCCGCCCACTGCACGTTTAACGTGCAGAATCGCGTAGGCTAATATCGTGACCTTGAGCGCGTTCGGAGCGAAGTTTCCATTCTACTCTGTTATTATCTATTCTTATGCCGCCGTCGCGGTCTTTGGAAGATCGGAAGGCGTGCAATTTACCATCTCGTATCAAATTCTCGTCGCAAATGAATTTATAAATGCACTTAAGCACAAAGTTGCGGCTCGTTAATTTCAACGAAAATCAAGTTAATAGATATTTTGACAGTTTAAATGCTTTTCTGTTATAATAAATCACTATTGTGACGTCACTATGTTTGCAGTTAACCATTTGGATGCTTCAAAGATAAAGTTACGCTGCCGTTCCAAAACTTCATTGAACTTACAAAGTTGCTGTTTTGACTCCGCTACGCTTCCATGTCAAAGAAAGTTTTGATGACGCTTCTGTTTAGAAACATAGTTGAATCTATCCATTATTTGCTCACCCAAGATTAAGCTTCGTTGGGATGGGAATGTTGAGATGTTGTTTTGAGAACGATTTGCTTTCGATCATAAAAAAGAACAACGTAAGGTTATGAAGCGTTTCTTTATCGATTTGAATTATTAGGGCTCAAACACAAAACTGCGAGCTCGCATCGCATCGTAAATATCTGCGAGCTCGCACGATAACGTCAGATCTCATTTGCATCGCGTATTCCTGTCATATTACGTCATACTTGGTGACCCCCCTTTTAGTCCGCTCTGAGACAACTTTAGCGAAAGAGCGCGGCGCCTGAGCCGCCTTCTTTGTGTTGTTAAAAAAAACTGCTTCAGTTCTCAACTCATAGTAATTTCGAGTAAAATAGTTCCCTTCAGAGTTCATAATCGTATTAAATGGATGAATCCAGAATCTTCTTTTTCTTTTATATCTATTTAACAATAACAGCAGTGCAATTGGACCGATTTATGCAAAAATGATCCAACCCACAACCTAGTCAATTTCGAGTTTTTTTAACCTATGTAATCAGTATAAGGTATATTTTAACATATCAAAGACTTACACCTCTATGTTCATAAATGTGGAAAATCCATATGATCCAACCCACAACTGTCATGTCGAAGACCATTTTTTAAAATGTATAAGTGTTTCATGCCACTTGAATCATTTTTGTGTTGCTTCGGTTACCCTAACATATAACCGTTCTATTTTGCTACAATGATTCAAACTATAATATTAAGCTGGTCCATCAGTTCAAAGAGCTCAGAAAGCTATAGAAAGAGCTATGCTCGGAGTTTCTCTGAAGGATAGGATTCGTAAAGAATACATCCGAAAGAGAACCAAAGTTATCGACATAGCTCAAATAATTAGCAAGCTGAAGTGGTGGCAGTGGGCCGGCTATATCTCGCGAAGAACCGACAACCGTTGGGGTAAACGTGTTCTTGAGTGGAGACCGAGACTTGGCAAACGTAGTATAGGACGCCCTCCGGCCAGGTGGGATGACGATCTGCGAAAGACTGCTGGCAGATGCTGGATGCCAAGCTGAAGACAGGGAGCTATGGCGCTCATTAAGGGAGGCCTATGTCCAGCAGTGGACTAATATAGGTTGATTATGATGATGATGATATAAAACAAGTTAAGATTTGACAAGTTAATATTTGAAATTGCTATTTCATCTAAGTACGTAAACGAAATAAAGTATATAAAGTTCAAAACACACAGAAGCCGCAGGAGTGGCGAAGGCGAAGGCGTGCCGGTTTTTCCTATGGCACCGCGTTCGCCACGGCCTGCGGTGTGTGTGTAGGCTTTCATAGGATTCCATAGAATACAACTCGCACGCCTTTGCCTCCGCCACGCCTCCGGCTTCTGTGTGTTTCGTACTTTAACGAAAAATAAATAAATAAAAAAAAATAAGTACAGGGCCAGCAGATCTAATATTAGATACCAGATGATTGCATTGATTAATTTAAGAAACCGAAGGGAAGCTGCAATAATAGACGATGTAGATGGTTTATGTGATGAACCTTATTCTGATTTCGACGAGGAGTAGGGCCAATTTTGTTTGTTTTGTCTTTTAAAACACAAAAATCATTACTAATTTTTAACACACTTTGAATCATTTTTGCATTTTAATTTTTGCACCCTACATAGCTCTTTCCATACAAAATTAATTTTGTAATAATGATCCAGGCGCAAGTTTTCCCAATTATCTACTAAACTATTACAATTTATTCTTTATATTATTTATAGCAAAAAAGTTGAGTTTACATAGCATTAAATTAAATTAAAATAACAACATTTTGTATTACAAAGCTAGAGAAATACCGCCACAAACTTAAATATCGATTATCTCGAAATGAGGTTTGTGTGGGTTGGATCATTTTTGCTTAAATCGGTTCAATTATCTTTTTGGGATCCATCTTACGCTTCCTAAAAACACGTCCAATACGGCGGACTAAACTTGAAGATATGGTTACCCTACAAAACGGTTCGCCGCACAAATTCGCATCGCAGAAATTCGCAAATCAAGTTCGTGTGACATCGCATCAAATCGCATCAAATCGCATCGCATCGCAACAAATCGCAGTTTTGTGTGGGAGCCCTTAAGCCAACATACAGATTAAATCGACCATAACTAAATCTTCAGTCAAGCATTATTGTTATACTTTATCCATTTGAGATTTGTGCAATCTTATATATTTTTTTATTGGAATCAAAGAGATTTTTATTTTATTTTGGAGTTTTACTCACGGTTGAGGGGTTTGGTGCCAAATCTTATCACTACTACATAGTATAAAATAAAGTCGCTTTCTCTGTCCCTATGTCATTGTGTCCCTTTGACCGCTTTAATCTTCAAAACTACACAACGGATTTTGATGCGGTTTATTTTAATAGATAGAGTAATTCAAGAGGAAGGTTTATACGTATAATAAAACCATGCGAAGCCGGGGCGGGTCGCTAATTAATTAATAAAACAACATTAACTTTCACTCAGCTGACTAGGATTTCGACTGACTCTACATCTCTACATCTAGTCTATATGAGGGCCTAGACAGCGTTTTATTCGAGTAACGATAGTAAAAGTAAAAAAGTATATGTTTGGATTATGTTAGATATGTTACACAATCAGTAGACTTATTAAGACTATTATAGCCCTGGATAAGATGCAAGAGAATGACCAGACCACCGACTTTGAACAGAGAGGCAGTAAAAGAAGATCATAGCAAAAAAGTGAGAGAACAAAAGACGACCTCGGCCAGCAAAAATGCAAAGTGCTAGCGAAGAAAAACTCCTTCCTATGTAATTTAGCTAGCTGACGATCCAGCTTCAAATAATACAGCTGGTTTGTTCATAAAGAAAGTTGTTATATTTAATTAGGAGTTTAAACTATATATAAACGATAATTTCATCACTACTTCCCTATGTCCCTTTGACTGCTTAAATCTTTAAAACTACGCAACGGATTTTGATGCGGTTTTTTTTAATAGATAGAGTGATTCAAGGAGAAGGTTTATAGGTATGATAAAACCGTGCGAAGCCGGGGCGGGTCGCTAGTAAGAACTAAATCACGTATAGTTTTCGTTTAGATAGCCATTAGTCTAGTCCCAGAATGTGGTTTTTGAGTGATACCTATGTACTCAGATCTATGACATAAAATTTTATATTATTACAGTCTCTTTTGTCATTCAGCATCCACCTGTGGTCTTTTGCAAATCGTCATCCGACCCGGAGGGCATCGTAAAATGAAAACAAAAGACGACATGTCTTATTATATAAGCTTATTATCTATAGCTGGGCAAAGTATTTCTCCCACAACTATAAATAGAAAGTGAAATAATTATCTTTGATTTTTATAGGTTAAATCCATGAAAAGAACCAGCTGTTCTTATTTCACTGTGTCTCTGTCGAACGTTCACTGTCATCTGTGTAGGTATTCAGTAGCTCACTGTAACGGGTAAAATGCGGCAGAAAGTGAAATTCCCTTTGATATTTTAAAGGTCATATTCATGAAATGAAACAGCTGTTCTTATCTCCCTGTGTCTCTGTTGAACGCTCACTGTCATCTCTGTAAGTATTCAGTAGCTCACCTTTGCGGTGAAATTGCGGCAGAACTGAATACAAAATCAGCCATTATTTATCACCCACGATGTATAAAAATTGTAAATTTGGGGAGGTGACACATTCGATATTAAGCTCATTTCAGGTTTGAATATGATTTAAAAGAAAGAGGTTTCATTTAGAATTAAGAAGTTTATAAATTGAAATGATGCAGTATCAAAGAGTTATTGAAAACGGATGCAGTCACTTGGATATCGATTTCACTACAGAGTTACATGACATTCATATTATTGACTACCTAACCTTTAGACAAAGATTATTTAAGGCGCAAATAGCAGGTGCCACTTATTTTATCATAAAATTGTTTGTTTAAACCCCTGCTGGGGCGGCGCACCGCGGATAACGACCTATGCGAAATTGCACATTACTTAATGAAATTATTCAAGTGATACTTTTTAACTAAGTAAGTAAGTAGAAAGTAAGAATACCGAAAATTACAATCAAGGAATAAAAACAAATTAAAACTAGTAAGTTTAATATACCTACAATTGAAATAATTAAGCTAACTGCACACGGTCTCAACTGATCCATATCAATGCCAGTCTTATTTCTTTAAAATGTCCATACCATTAGTGTCAGTAGGTATTAAAGATGAAATAGAATAAATATAAAATAATAATGTCGTATTTTATTTAAATTTTGTATTCTCGTGGTTTTCATTTAAACTGGTTTCATTTTAATGCAACCCATAATTAAACTTTTGGCTAAATTGTTTGTACGAAATCTTTGGAATGAAAACTCAAAAAGTAGCCAGAGAACTCCATTAACAAATTGGAATGAATCTGGCCTGACCTCAATTTTATGAACTAATTTAACTAACTTAGCTCATAAACGTAGGATTAATAAAACTGCCAAAGGTTTACGTAAAACAGACAAATAATGAGGCTTCTTAAAAGGCCCAGGTAGCAGCTGTAATTTTACAACAATCTGTACAAAAATCTCTTGTTTTTAATATAACTGTCATAAAGATAATCTTCCTGCCGAGTTTTATAACTGTAAAGTTTAATTAGAAGCCCTTTTTGCTGACACGAAACAGGACCGTCGTAAACTTGGGGTAGGAAAATGGAATTTATTTCAGAGTTATTAAAATTTTAACCAAATTTTTAATTCGGTGCGAAGGGTATCTACTCTTTTTTAATTTTTGCACAGATTAAGTATAGAATACATAATAATATCCGATGATACAAAAAATAATAATAACACTATCATTTCACAATAAAATATTAAACAAGTATTTTTTATGGAATCCAAAGTTATCGACATAGCTCAAAGAATTAGCAAGCTGAAGTGGCAAAGGGCCGGCCATATCTTTTGAAGAACCGATAACCGTTGGGGTAAACGTGTTCTTGAGTGGAGACCGCGACTCGGTAAACGTAGTGTAGGACGCCCTCCGGCCAGGTGGGATGACGATCTGCGAAAGACTGCTGGCAGATGCTGGATGCGTCAAGCTGAAGACAGGGCGCTATGGCGCTCATTAGGGGAGGCCTATGTCCAGCAGTGGACTAATATAGGTTGATGATAATGATGATGATGATGATTTTTTATGGATGTGAATGCATTTATAATTTAATAGATGTGAATAGATGTAGTTCCAGATCTTGCTGAGGATCTCAAGAGGCGCAAATATGCATGTCTCGACAGAACCTACAGAGTCTTGGAAACCCTTCCGACTGGTATTGACATGGATCAATTGAGCTACCTTTAGACTGTTTGCAGCCGTCTGCAGTTAACTTAATGGTTTCAATTGTATATACTAGTTATAATTTTTCTAGTCCTTGATTGTAATTTTCGTTGTTAATTTAGTTTATTATATTTATGGAGTTCGAGGACCTGAATAAAATATAGACTACTGTTCATCCCATAAATCAGTTCTCATGGGATGGGACAGAAATAATTGAAACGTTTCCATAGAAACACGCATGCGAAGTAGCTACAGTACCTACAGTAATTTGTTGTGTGGATTGTCCAACACTCACGTTAAATGATGACTCCTATGACTTCTTTTGTATTACTTCCAATGGCATATCTAGTGGAAAATATCGTACTGAATATGTGACTTTTATTTTGCGATGTAAGCTTTATAGATAAAAAGCAGCGTTGGTAATAAATTTCAGATTTACTACGGATGTCGAAACAAGATGTTGAAATGTTGATGCTAACCAGTGTAGATCATAAAAATAAATAATTTTACTTCCCAAACATAGATAAACATGACATAGAAATAATTTATTTATATTTCTTGCATATGCACACACATATCCAAACAGTATGGACAGCAAACCAAGTTAATATTTATACAAATATTTACTTTGCTACGAAACACTTTCCGAAATTTCCAATTTATGCTTTAAAACCATCAAAATAAGTGCTTATAAAGGTTCTCGTCATGTCAATCCACTCTGAAACAGATTAAAGCAGCCTGTCATGAAACTTAATGGTACATGCCGGCACAAACCTATAAACCCAAACGACAATATCCAGTCACTTCCGGTTCTGATGGCTTATGCGCCCACTAGCTTTAGCATTCGACTTTCGGTAAAGTCACCATCACATTTATTTCAATTAATTTTAAATCAATTCATTATTTTTGATAAGTTCTTTCTGGGAAAGCGTGCTCCATCTTAGGCCACATCTTCACTTACGTGAGATAGTCGCCAAACGCTCGACCATTACCAATAAAAAGAAATTGTAACTAATGAAAAACAAATGAAACTTCAACAAGGGTAAAGTATAATGGCCCTAAGAGGGATTTGAAACCCCTTCAGTATCTAATTTTAATCTCAAAAGAGGATCTATACCTATACGCTTTCATTCCACACAACAATCAATTAATAACGTGACCTTTTTACGACTCATTTCTGACAATCCCCAAAACTCAGGCGTTCCCAATTTAACAGCCAGAAGGGAAATGCAGGTCGTACCCGAAATACCCGCACTTATCGATTTCTCTACGTATCTCGAAGAAGCCGCAAAGCTGGAGGGCTCTTTAAGTATTTACACGTCTTTGGATGTGCTACACGGAAATGCATTTGCCGAACATGTGGTGATATACATTTTGCAGATGCATCTGTAGCGATCTATATTCTAGGTATATTTTATGTTAAATGTGTATATCAGATAGTTTTTATCATCAAATTATCTAGAGGATAAAAGTTTAGGACGACTTTTTCTTGGCTTTTTTTACTTTACCTATAGATTGAAGTGAACAAAAATCAAAGTCACTTTTTATGTAAAATAATAAAATAATTATTTTAGCTTAAAATATCAGAGAGTTTATAATATCTGATTATTAAGAGAATGAAAAAGCTTGGGACGAGTTTTGCTCCAACTCAAACACTTACAACTTAACAAGGTAAAGGTTTCAAGTTCGCTTCTTTACTTCTTTACTTACCTAAAGATTGAAGTAAACAAAAATCAAAGTGATCACGTTATTCCCTTATTTAACATTAGTGGAATTTTGTCTAATTTGAGATTATTACCCCGGATGTACCTACATGAAAACTGAGGGCGTTATGGGGATTAAGATATTTTTAATCCCTATAAAACTAGATCTCACTTACTTACTACTATAGAGGTATAAGGTATCAATAGCTATTTTCATAGGTTCCCATGATGTTTTATAAGCTGGAACTAATGCTTTGTCCAGTCTGTTCCGCTATAGTTACCAACTTTAACCTCCCGTCAGCTTAGAGCTTACACTTTGCACTGCCAAAAGCTCTTTCTAACTTGGGAACACCTGCCAAACTGGTAAACCTTACAGCTTTCTTTTAACCCATTAATGGTCACCGTACCAATTCGGGTACACCTAAATAATGAGGGTAGAAAAAAAAAGTGTTGACAACAGTCGAAATATTATTATAGTTTTAAGTAGTTGAAAGTGCTCTGATTGAATAAATATTTAAACGATAAATCTATTATTAATAGTTTTTTGCAAATTTCTAGTTGAATTTTTATATCAAGAGACGTGTGAAGGTGTCTTAAGATTTTTAAAAATTATGTCTTGTAGGCAAATATAATCAACATGATATCTTATGATATGTGAAATATAGTAAATAATTGAAGATTTGTAGCATTTTACAGTAATAAATTATGATAATTTATGATTTTGTGATGTTCAAAACATTACTGTGCCAATTTGGGTACACTGACCACAAGTGTACTAAGTTTATGTTTTATTTTTCCAATTTGAAAATGAGTCATAGGGATAGATTTACCGCCAAAAACAACTTTTGAGGCCTATAAGAGTTCACAAATTCCATAGAAGAAGACTGTGGCGGTTGGGACTGTACTGGATTATTATCTAACTATAATCCCTCCGGATCCCAGTGTCTTTACTGATTAAAAAGAAGGTTTGAACGGCAACGATGTTCGATCAAACTTGCCAAATGATGTACGCGGACGTGTTGAGGTATTTCTCCATGATCTCAGACTCAGAAAATAGCAGTGATCATAACCCTCTACCTGCCAAGAGAGCTCTATTTAGAACCAATGTATCACAAACAGATGACCATCCTAATAGATTTAAGTTCATCTACGTCCAAAGTACCATGATTTTCATCCATGGCCAAAATGGTGGTAGATATTATTCACCTACATGATTAATATGGCCATATCAAATGTTAGGTGTATGCACTTAAAATCTAGAGAAGTCATGGACCAACTCCTATTTCGACGGAGCATAGCCTGATTATTATCTGTCGCCCCAAAACCCTCTGCTCCTCCTTCAACATCAAATATCTAGGGTTTGCAACTCGATGGCACCGACCACTTACCTGAAAAGCTCCCGAAACGAGTAAGCTGTGTTATTTGTCATAACACAAGGCGCTGGAGCTATAAAATTGCAAGAAAACCCTGAGCATTGAGAAGCCTTGTTTCGAAAATTTTGACTCCCATAGGTGGTCAGTGTGCCAATTTGGGCACACCCCTATAAAATGATGAAAAATAAAAAAAAACCTAAATTGTTTGCTCATTATATTTTTTTTTGTAACCTAATAATATATAAATAAACAAACTTTAACGAAAGATTAAAAAAACATCCATACTTACAAACTTTCGCGTTTATAATATAGTAGGATCATCACTTTTTCCTAGGTGGATTTTGGTGTTTTCATGTGGTTTTAGATTTTGAGTTATCCGTAATTTTGCATGAAATTTGAATAAGATTTTTTTTAAATGTACTCTTTAAATACTTAGGTATTTAAAGACTATACCTAGGTAGGTACTTAGGTACTTATACTTAGGTATAAGTATCGCAAATACAAATTTACCTATCGTATACTTGAAAACTCGTCTCTTTTTCATAACATAGACAAAATGTTATAAAACGTTTCTGTTTAGATTTTGCTACCAAGAATTAGGTATATTTTCTGTTATCTTAGATGTTATTCAACCTAATGGGTTAGCATTATTTTATTTAACAAACATTAGGAGGGATCGTGTATGGCTTCAGGCAAAACATGTAAAGGAGTATTATTTACCCTTTATTTCAGCTTTTACAGCAAAATATTGTTAAAGGTTGGTCTCAAATATTCAGGAAAAACGTGGGTAGGTAAGCAGCCATATTTGAGCGCGTATCTTTATAATTATTAAGAAATTGTACTAGGGATTCCTTAAAATGTTCACAGAAACAGTTAAAGTTAATTATTTGAGTCATTACCTGGTTAAGTAATTACCATGCTGAACAAAATTACACACCTTTAATCATAATATAATCCAATACGCATGTTATACATGTACATATAGTCAAAGGGTCCTATTCTTCAAAAGATAATTGAAATATTTACAGCTCTGTGGCTTATACATTAAAATGTATGAGATCTTATATCAAAACAATTCAAATACAAAATTTTGTTATTATATATTTAACATAAGTAAAGATAAATGTTAAAAAATACTGAAGAATAAGAAATAAACGATGTGTTTTGTGTGAATCGAACCAAGGAATATTTTTTTTACTTTGCGACCCTTTCAAACAATTTCGGTAAGTTAATTTTACTAAATTAGATTAGCCTTTATGTGTTATTCTAGATCCAAAACTATCTGCATTTAAATTTACATCTAAATAGGATAAGTATTTACAGAAATACGTTATAACAAATATTGACAGAAACTTTAACATTTTATTACATTAGTAGGAAGCAGGATTGTGTTTATTATTATAAGTAATATTATAAGTGAAGTGATATACTTGTCGCAGATCGCTGCATTTATAGGCCTCAATTATATTTCATACTACCGAGCCTTCGTTGTGATACCATGAATTTCATAGTCAAGAGTAATGATAACTTCTTGATTATGTATTCGGTCTCTTTGCTCTAGAGGCGGCCAGGCCATAGAACATGTGATTCAAGAACAACAGACTATTGATGGACAAATGTCATAAAAGAAAATTAATAACTTTGGTTGCAATATGACAGAAAACATCTTTTGGATTTTCCAAATTATTATTTTGAGTTGAATCCAGTTTTATGGAGATGATTATGAAGATGATCCTGCTTTCCCTGTATTTACTACATACTTAATATGTTAATAAAGATGATAGCTGTTTCAAAAGTTTCGCACCGTAGGATCCCATTCTGTTCGAATAAAATTTAAACTAGATTAGATCAATACCTTCGCAAATTTGTCCTTACAATTGTCAGCTAATCGACCGCTTAATTGCTGCTTAATTACATTTTGTAACTGAATTTACGGATTCAAGCGATGCTCGACCCTATTTGCTCTTGGGTTTAACGGATCACAATAATTGGCTGGATCAGGGGATGGGACTGAATCAAAAGTAATGAAAAGTGAACCTTGTGAACTAAGATTGTGTTGAAAAGTATATATTTAATAATGTTTTTCACGTGAATACAATCTTTGAATACAATATGTGACAAGATTCGTCAAGTGTGAATAATACTCGGGCGCCCATTTCGAACTTTTGTAAATAATAACCTATACAAATTCTTTGGGTACTTATCTACCAATCGCATTATTAAAAAAGTACAAAAACTAAAAAAAAATGTTATGAACTCGCCTCCCTCCTCTTTTATGATAATTTTTCAAATAGGTTTTGGAATTACAGACTTTTCTATATTTTTTGGATAAGACAAGTTTATCAACAAAGAAAATCACAAGATATAATAGAAAAAAAAACCTATAGTAAATTATATTAAAATTAATAAAGAAAGAATAGAAGAAAATCAAAAACGGTTTGAAATATACAAATAAAAACTTATGTCATTGATACCTTGTTTCTTCTTGTAAGTATTTTATAAAATTTCGAGACCACAATATTATGAAAATACTAAAAATATTATTTTTTTAGTTTTGCTTCATATTTTATGATCTGTACATATTTCTATTATTATAAATAAAATTGAAAAAAGCCCGGCCCCAATTTCTTTCCAAGTAATTACCTTAACCTTATAGCCCGATTTCAAAGAGTAAAAGTTACCTACATATAAATATAAATAGTACATAATTAGTAAAAAGTATAAAGTAAAAGATAGTTTAATAAGTAAATTGTTAGGTTATAAATGTATTCAGAAATTCAAGGTCAAAATGGCGTACCTTTAGTCAAATACTTAAGTGTGGTGTCGTTGTTAAGGTCATTACGATCCTGACTTTGAGGGTTTCCCCTTAAGATGAGATGAGAGAGGTGCATGTAGAAAGTAAATCACAAAATTTTATTTAAAAATCTAATTCTATGCGGAGGAAGTCGCCGGACCCGGACAGAGTTATTATAGATACTTACTATTTTAATAAAATCCGGCATCTATACGAACCATCAATAATTAAATATTTAATAAAACTACTTTAACAAAGTAACTGAAAAATTATACTACACTGTAAATGAATTTCTAGATGATAAAATAATTTGGCTAAGAAGATATAAATAAATCTATTAAAAAAAATCTTTCAATTTTATTTACATTTTTTAATTGATATCTGTTTCATCATTTTGTCAAATGATGTATATCTATTATTATAGTAAATGGTGAGTTATTCCATCGAAAATTTATAATTTTTACAGTTATATATATGCAATACAAGGAATTTCTTTCTCTATTATTTCTTCAACGGTCATGAAAAAGCAGCAATAACACAACAGAGCTTGGTATACTTCCGAGCAGTGAAATAGTACCGATGAAGATGTGCAGATAATTTTTGCGAATGAACGAAGCTGGGCTAACCTAGATAAGATGCAGGAACATGTATGAGTTTAAAGTCATTTCACGGGATATTTACCATGATTTGTTTTCTTCGAAAGAACATTATGTTCTTTCGTGATCATAGCGCTTGAAACGGTGCCGAAATATCGGAAAACTCAAAAGAAAACAAACGATGGTAAATATCCCATATTCAATGACTTTTGTGTTAAAAACCATGATAGTTTTAAAAGTTATATTGTGTATGAGTTTGTCTGTGAACGGATACCTATGTATGTACCTACTTACTGTGTTTTATTTATAATCAGCAGTGTAGATAATCCATCGATTTATCGCGAAGCGGGTATATACCTACTACGGTTGCACATAGAAAGAATTATTTTCATTCACACGAAGAATGTACCTACTAAGCTCTCCCCGTGTGCAAGTATCTCTAATATAAGTTATTTTACACAACAATAGCACTATCTCATTTATAGAATTCGACGAATAAAATGAGTTTTGTATTAAATAAAATACTATTATTTTGCTCGTGAGTGTAGGAAGGTACATTAGCAAAGGCGTCGCAGAACGCAATAACCTTGACCGTCGCGACGACGTTACATGGCATGCATGCGAAAAACTGAATAATAAACATGTGGCGTAATAAAAACTTTATTAAAGCGAAGTGACCTATTTGTATACTAATATAAAATACCTTTTAATAACCTTGGTTCAAGGTGAAGTAACAATGGGTTATGTTATGATGATATTATTATTATTTCACTTTATTTATTTTAATAATCGTTAAAAAATACATTTTTTACTATAGAAAATACAAAAAATTATAAAACTAATCTACAGTAAAAAATATATAATTATCAAAACGGTGGATCACCGGCCGCGAAGCTAGGCTCAAGCAGCCGGTGACTAGGGTTGCAGACGGAGGAACTTCCTGACGATACGCGCCGAATCCAGGAGAACCGCTTTTTGCATCTGGCCCTACCTACAAAACTATAGTTTTATAGGTATGGCAATTTTTTGAACGAGCCATCGAAAAAAGTTGATTGATAGATTTCTCAGTTTTTACAACCTAACTTCAAGTAGACACTTTACAAAAACAGTAACAGAAAAAAACATCAAAATAATTAAAAACATTATCTACTGCACAATACACAGAATACGTACCCAAATTACGAGTTCTTAAAAGGATTACAGACGAATGAATAGTACTTGTAAAATAATATTTTTAAAGCTCAAACTCAAAGAGACACGGGTCCGAATTCCATTAATTTCTAAACAACGCTGCAACGGTCTCAATAGTGCCATTCAATCAAGATGATTAAAATGACGTTTGTGCATTTGGTATTCCACCTTTTTTTTGCGCTTGAAGAGACTTTCATAATTAGAATGTCAAATTGGTAGTTATAAAGGTAATCGACACAGCTATCAATGAATCTCAAAAAGTTTATGTTAGTAGAATACCAAAAAGAGTTTAACACTGACATTTTGACACGATACTTTTTAAATGGTGAATCGATTCATTTAGTGGAATTTGGGACCAGGGGCGTGATTCACTATGACATAGAAGATTCCACGCCCAAATCGTGTGTGACGTCACAATGTGCTCTAAATACGATTTTTTCCGATTCAACTCGTCTATGTTGTCGTGTGTAACACGCTTGGATTGGCCATAGTGAATCACCCCCGCGGTGTAATAAATTTTTTTACCAATATTTAATTGATTTTGTAATCATTCATCATTTATTAAGAAAATATATCATGGATTCAAGAAACGAGGATAAATATTATATTTCTCATGCTACTATAGTGGCTAGCTAAACTCGTTTACCACCGCTTTGAAAGTCGCCCGAGGAGTTTAAGCAGAAAACCTCACAGCGCCGTCTTGAAAGTTAGACTCACTTGTTAAAGACAATAAAATTCAAGCGACATTCAGGCGAAAGTAAAATACAAGTTTCAAATGAATTCATTCAAATTCATCGCCTATAAAGACGTTTTACGATTGTTTTCGGGTTTCAATGTTAAAGATTAACTCGTTTCAACGTAATTTATGCTTGACTTTCAAAGTTTCATGATACTCAATTTAGTTTGTAAGCTTTTTTCGCATTTTATTTTCAAAGATATGTTATTTTGTTTGTATTTCTTGCAATTGTCAGCACTACTTTTGAATGTATTATAAAAAATATTATAAGAATAAAGAAAATAAGAAAAATATACTTGTAAAACTACTTCTGAAACAAATTAACTACCTACCTGTCATAATAATACTTGTCCTTTTTTTGAAAATACTTTGTTAATTGTAAATCCTTACTAAAAAACTTGAAAGTTTGTATCTATGGATGTTTGTTCGTCTTTCAAGCAAAAGCTACTGAACGGATTGGGCTGAAATTGAATAGACGTAGGTAGTTCTAATCTTGGAATAACATGAAAAGAAGCATTCAAGCTTTTCATCCCATAAATCAGTTCCCTTGAGATAGAAATAGCCTTGAGACGTTTCCATAGAAACAAGGTGTGCGAGGCCGCGAGCAAATGCTAGTAGTTGTATGATTATGGAAATCGTAAACACATTGTAATACTTGTACCCTATGTAAAGTGTAAAAACCTGTCTTTGGAAGACTTAGGAATAATTATTTTATAAAACAATGGAATATCTTTTCGATTCATATTTTAGATTATACTGAGATCACTAGTTAAATAATGATATACTTACTAACGATGATGTAAGTTGAGGAATTACTGGAAATAAAACAAATACACTACAAAAGAAACGTTTTATTCATAGTTTCACTAACAGTGCATTCACAGTTAAAGTTTTTTGTAAAAACCACCCCAAAACTAGAAGATCGTACTTAATTACATAATAAAATTATAAATAGCGTGAAATACAATTATATATTCATAGCCCTGAGAAATCTTATACATATAGTGGAAAAATGTTTAAACTTTTTGTTTTATGAGAACTTTTGCAATACGTTAGATGATAATTAATTTTAAAATGATTATTCATTTAAAGTATTATGCATATACAGGTTTCTATATTGCTGTATAGAATACTTTTTTATGTTTTGAGGTCTGTGTTACATCTTCCGAAAGTTATGAAGTTGAGAAAATTGAACTTTGACAAAAATTAAAGAATTTTCCCCATACTTTAAGTTAAAAGACTAGAAAACTCAGTGATTATTCTAACATCTAAATAGAAGGCCGTGGACTTAGGCAAGTTATATGTTATATACCTACTATGCATTATTTTTATTAAATACAGAATATTAAGTAACGCCACCTTATCTGAACATGAAATGACCTACGCTTCTAAAAGTAGGTAACATATTATATCCTAAATGAGATTTTTTTTACTTAAGATTTAACTTAAAGGTAATTTTTACTTCTTATGTATTTGGTCTGACTGTCGAAAAATAGCATTTACTATAAGATAGAGCAGTACAATTTGAATAGTATATATATAGTACTTGAAGAATTTCAGCAAGTCTTGAACCCATTTTGATAATAAATTATCATTAATAACAGTTTAAGAATAAATGTTAAAATTAATGGTTTTATTTATCTTTACTTCTGTTAATTAAATTGGAAAATTGTTATGCACTATACGAAAACATATTCAAAATATAAACAAACTAGTTTATTCAATAAACTGATAAACAACTGTATGTCATCATCATCATCATCATCACCAGCCTATAATAGTCCACTGCTGGACATAGGCCTCTCCTAATGAGCGCCATATATGGCATCATTATGTGGGGGTTATTGCCCATAATCCCCACATAATGTATGTAACTCTAACTATTTATTAATATTTATATGTGGTATCTAGAAGTTTAAGATAACTAAAATTAAACAATCCTAAACATTTTTCTAAACTAGTGACTAGATGAAAATGCAAACACTTATTCTAAGCGATATGTGCCCTATAATCAAGCTTAGCAATATGAACCTTATTCTCCTAAACATTAATACTAAATTTGCTAAATCACAACACTGCAAATTTCAAAATAGCATAAAATTATAAAACGTGTGGAGAAAATAAGATAAAATAGTAAAATAAGAAAATCACTAAAACGTATATTAAAAACAGAAGATGTCTACATTATATAAAATGTTCTCGTTTAAAACATGCTTCAACAAATTATTGACTAGGTAAATTATATATAACAAGCTTCGAAAATGCATTTTAAAATACCATCTATACTTAATTATAATAATTATTATATATTTATGAAGTGATGCATTTAGCACATTATCTACTTTAGAACATACGCTTTTTGTCAATTTTTGGTAATTAGTTCTATTTACAAGGCTTAGTTCTAAGATAAGATATTTTCTAATGAAGCTGAAGTGATTGGTTGACAAAAATAACTAGTATTTTATGAAATCGCACACTAATTTATACATATTAATATATATAAAATACAACAACTAAATAAACATCTAAATTCATTCAACGAAATAAACTTCTTTTGACTTGACGCAAACTTTAATTTTATGAATTTAAATGTTTATTAGAGATTTATTTACTGAATAGAATATTTATACTTTAATATTTGATACAGATTTATATTATCTATATCTCTATTTTCTCTCTCAAATTCAAAAGCTTACAATTCTGATTCTAAATAATTGTGTTATAACATTATTATATTATACTTATATAATAAACGATGAGAAACTACAAGCAAACATCTTCGTAAATATCATTATCTACACGCTTTATTAACTATGTAAGTCGTAGTTATCCCGGTTTTTTATGTACATTTCCTTACATAATATAATGATAGTAAAGCTTTACATAGATCACTATTTAGTTATTAGTCAAATCTATAAAAATTCGATATTAACTTTAATACATCTATTAGTTAAATGAACTTTGGTTTCATTATTTGCATAGCCTTATAGAGATTCAAGAAAATATACATTATAATCATTACAAACTACATTCATTCTACATATATTTACAAAATTTAAATTATTGCACAATAAATAAACAATCACAGCTATTGCCGTTATAAGTATGATTAATTAATAATATTGTTTTATCCATTACTTAATTTCAAATCAACTGTGCTTAAAATATTCCAAGCCGTTAATAAATCTATTTAGTAGAGAAAATGGGACACGGCTTGCAAATCAAGTTTAATAAACATTTCAAAAAAGTAATACGTTACTTTATCACTAAGTAGGTTCTTCACTGTCATTCGGTTTAGTTTGACCTATGTTGTACTCTTTTAATGCATCTTCTATATGTTTTACCTGTTGAAAGAAGTTGAAAACAATTTATTTATAAGTAAAAAATAAATAAATGATTACTTTCTAAAATCATTTTGAATATGTATGTATATAGGTACTAATGAAACAAATATAGTTGATAGAATACCTACCATAAATTAAAGTCACAATGTCAAAACTAATATCAAACAAAACGGATGGAACAAACCAACTTTGTGAACCCATTGTGTCAAAATTACCCTTCACTAACCTCAAAGAACACAATATAGACCCTCTACAACTAGTGGTAAGAGCGAAATTCAAAATGATGATAAAGGCTTACCTGTGTCGCCTCTGGGTCGGTCCCAGGGTGGGAGTACTTGTGGAGAAAATGACATGTTCCTGGGATGTCTTTGGGGAACGAATTTGGAAGACACGAGCGGTCTCGAGGCTCCATCTCGAAGCCGGGGAATTTTATTAGCCACCTGCAAAAAGTTTTTGTTACTCCGGAAAGAGTTGAGGCTAGGCGAAATTGGACACAGCTGAGTTATTAACTTTTTTTTGGTAAATGCCGTATCGCGTTTACTAGTTGACTAACATATGCATGAACTCAAATTACCCCTGTGGTTTACTTTGTGTTATTATTATCATGATTTTACTTGAAACATTAAGTTGGTACATAAAAATAAATACTAATTCGTTTTGGAAGGTTTAAAATATTACTGTAGGTACTGTCATGTCATTTATCTTCTGCACACAGATTTGGTTCCAAAAAGGCTAAGAACTTAGGAAAAATGATTTTTAAAATTGGACTTTAATTCTCAAGGTTTGGTATCTATTAGGTACATACCTATTACTCTTTAAAACATGATTTTCATTGTATTGTTATCATAGTGATCACTTCACGTTTTCAAGACCTTGTTCCCTTATTATATTAATAATTTCAAATATGTAGTTGAAATGCTTTAGCTTTTCTACAGTGACTACTGATGATTGGCTACTTTTTGTTTGAGTTGGTGATTCATTGTTTTCGCGACGGGTCGCAGAGTGCTGAAAGTTTTCAGGATTTATCTAACTTTGGAGTACGGCTGGGCTTTTGTGGGTGTCTATCAAATTAATCTTTGTTAGGATATTCTTTTGAACATTTCACGGAGGTACTAAGTTCGTTAATAGTTTTTAAAACTTTATGAAGGTTTCAATAAGGCTATCGAACGGGGTAATTATGTTTTTACTCTTATCTGTCTTACAAGGATCTTTTCCTCTCTTGTTCTTATTAATAGCCGTTCTAGTTTACTGTGTGTGTGAGTGTCGAGCTATATCATTAGTTTATGTCACTTGTAAGACCATGATACATTGCAAAGTTCCTTCTTGTACATCTAGCTAAATTCTAAACGATCCTTTAAAAGCGTCTAAATAAATCAAGAATATATTTCGCACTAAAAACTCAACAGTTTACACAAAACCCTCCACTATTTTACTTTAACCTACTAAAACCACTCGCCTACATTTACCCTGAATCTTTAAAAATGCATGTCGGGTACGCTGCAAAGAACACCCTTTCAGGGTTCTCACTAATGGATCGCAAGTACCTATCATAACTTATAGTAACTTGGAATTTCGAGAAGCAATTTTTGCTACAGGGACCTTGCCTCTCGTGCCCTACATTATGATCTTTATTAAGTGTCAGTATCGGCAGGAATTTCGTGCTTTCAGTGGATAATTTTCGTGCGTTTTTTCTTTGGAAGATGTTTTGTATTCACGATGAAACTCTTTCTTCGAATGCAAGCTTGTGTTGTGTGGTGTGTGTATTTGCAGCAAATGTTGAAGTAAGTGATATCATAGTCAGTAAAATCAGATTAAACAATACAGTTAAAGAAACGAATCAGTCGATTCCGAATTCGGAACCGAATATTGACTTCATACATGTGGGAACCGGCCATTATACTTTTGCCAAAAAACGAACGTTAAAACACGAAAAATATGAGTTTTATTATAAAGTCCCATGTCACACATAAGTTGTGGGTGTTGTGGCACACCCTTCCATAGCATATATCATCGGGGCAAAAGCTATAAAGGGGTTTGTAAAACTTACTCGTAAGTGGTGGGACTGACGTTGATCTTCAAAGGTTCAGACCCGGATTCGAACTTGTTGGCGAGCGTGCAGTTGTGGCCGAAGAGACAGTACTTCAGCATCGTCTTACCGACGACGCCAGCAAGGACTGTGCCGGTGTGGAGGCCTATGCGCATCTAGGAGATAAATAAAAGCCATCAGTAAACGCTTATGCATCATCGTAACGACAGTTCTCTTTGCAGATGATGCCTCAGCGTCAACGAAACAGCTGCCCGCGTAATTATGTAATCCTACAATGCAAGGGAGTTACAGCACAACGAACAGAAATCCTCAACCTGCCGAGGTTACTCCGCGAAGCCTGCAAAGATCCCGTGAAGATTCTGCGCTTCTGGGTTCACTTTCTATGCTAGAAATTTTGTTGAACGAATAATAAACCAAATTGAGTCCAAATGCAGACACAAAAGTACCTACTCCAACCTAAGCCTAATAGCAATCATGGAAATTAAAAAATAAAGAATAACAGGACATAGGCCTCGTACACAGGCCTCCCTTAATGAGCACCATAGCGCCCAGTTTTCAGCTTGCCGCATCCAGCATCTGCCTGCAGTCTGGACATTGGCCTTGGATCTACCAATTCAGTCATAATAAAACCTCTGGGGTAAACGTATTCTTGAATAGAGACTGCAAATGTAGTGTAGGAAGCTTTCCGAGCAGATGGGATGACAATCTGTTCAAGACTCCTGGCAGATACTGGATGCAGCAAGCTGGACTAAGCCGCTGATAAGGCTGGGCCTCTCAAAAACTCTATATTCTCACTAAGTCACCTGGTCAAGCTGTGGACGGATATCAGTTACCTTGATCGGATCTCCTTCGTGCGTCAAATGCTGCGCGCAGGTTTCCACCATGCGCAGTGCCATCCAAGCGATCTGCGGCGCATGCGTGTCTATCTTACGGTGCAGACCGCTCGCCACGCAGTATGCGTCGCCTATTGTCTCCACCTTTATGATAAATTATCTCATCAATGTTCTTATCGATTCATGCAGCATATTGAATAATTTTACACTAATAACTCGTCGTTCTCATCGTCATTTGTCGAAACAATGCCATTCATTGAATGGTTTGGATACTTTAAATCGATGCGATTTAAAGTATCCAAACTGACATTCGACTGAAATGTTGACGTCAAAAAACGCAAGAAGTGCTTAAATATGTATTGCGTTTGAGTATTTAGGCGTAAGGATATTACCAACGTAAGTAAAGGTTAGTTACTAAGTCAAGTAGTATCAGTAAATATTAAGATCAACAAAATATTATATTCCAAATATATACCTTTATACAAAATATTCTAAAAATAATAAAAACATTATATTTAAGAAAACCCATCTGGAATAGGCTAGAATAACCACTATACTCATTGCGCTGCTGTGGCACTCATTGGCGAGGAAATGATGACGATGATTTTTAAATTTTCATTCAGGACCATCTTTAAAACATTCATAAAATAAATCAAATACCGAAGTATAAGAGTGAACTAGAGAGTCACTAACCTTGTAAACATCCAGCTCTTCACAGAAGATGTCAAAAACGCTGTACAGGTCTTCCAGCATGTCGATGACCATCATCGGCGTAGCGGTTGCGCAGATCGACGTGAATCCGACGATATCGCTGAACAGCATAGTGACGTCATCGTGGCTCTTTGCTTCTATCTTCTCACCTGGTGGCAAAAACAAATAAAATTAAAGTTTCCAGCTAGAGTAACACAAAGTTACTTACTAGCAACTCTATCTGTCTGTCCGTCTGTCATGGGACTGAATCTCATGAATCGTGATAGTGAGACAGTTAAAATTTTCACAGATAGACTTATTTCTGTTTACGCTATTACAACAAATACAAAAAACAGTTATAAAATAAATATTTAAGGGCGCTGCCATACCACAGTCATGATTTTTTTGATGTTTTATAATTAACTAGCGACCCGCCCCGGCTTCACACGGTTTATTATACGTATAAACCTTCCTCTTGAATCACTCTATCTATTAAAAAAAACGCATCAAAATCCGTTGCGTAGTTTTAAAGACTTAAGCATACATAGGGACATAGGGGACAGAGAAAGAGACTTTGTTTTATACTATGTAGTGATTAGTGATACGGAACCTTCCATATGCGAGTCCTACTCTCATTTTGCCGTTTTTACTATACTTACATACATAGAAAACACTGAGAATAATGGAAAAATATATGTCTGCTGATAATTCATTTTTCCCGAGGCGGGAATTGAACCCTGCATCGCCGGCCTGCATTTCCGTTCTATTCTTACGCTTTGGAAACGTAAATACTTTAATTATTTTACACTAAGTTCCAAGGGTAGTTTAATTAATACCTTCAAAAGTGGCTTTGGTTAACATAGCGTGTACATATTATACCGTAGTTTAAAAACTTCCATCAGCAACGTACGTTATAATTTATGTTTGAACACAAGCTTAGTTGAAGTTCATAACAAACGTGACCGCGCTTTAATATGTATTTTACGGTTGCACTTTTGTAACGTAAACTTAAGAGCCCGGTGAACTCCAGTCTCTATTTAATTCGAGGCGCGTGCAAAAATCGGTAGGTATATCGCTATCTCTGTTTAACTGAAACAGGCGCACGCGGGATGCGGTACAATACTATCTTAGTGTCATTTGTTAGGTAAGGACAGGTAAGTCAAAAGTCCAGTCAACTTGAGCTTGTGGAGCGCAGTGAGGGCAGAGACCAGCGGACTAATTGTAACCGTGGATGAGTCGTACCAACTTGTAGAATCATAAGTGTTAGATACGTATCATGTTTCAGGATTAAATGATTCATGGCTACGAAATAATTAGGAAGAAAACCCACAATAGCTGAAAAAAAAACCTTTTTTCGTAGCTTTCTACTATGTAATTCACTTAAATTTCATTTATGGTAAATATTTTGACAAAAAACGGCTTTGATTAACACTATTCAAACTAAAAAACAGCTTTATATGCTGGAAATGTGCTCGATCTATAATTAAATTTATGTTTAATCTGTAAATCGTCGGCGCGGCGGCGCCTTAATTGTTTCACAAGGTTTTTAGCATAGTTTCATTCGGCCACAATTTCATTAGTGAAATTGGACCACTGAGCACGGTTATGTGGGTAGGTACAGCACGCTACTAGGAATAGGAACGTGGAACTCATATCACACCCACGTTTGTAGTGTTAACTCCTATTAAATCCGAACTACAGCTATGTTATTGACTAGCTCTATGGCGCAGTGAACGAAGATCTGAAGCCTGTGAAGGCGGTTGAGGGTTCGAATCCCGGCTCCTGACAAATATTTGCTACTGTGCTTTAAACATGTTTAAGAAAAATACTTTATCTTTATATAGATACTTTATCCAGAGTTCAAACTAAATACCTAGGTACCTACTGTATCAACTATGCTCGCGATCAAGGCAAGCCTTTAAAACCAAGCTGAAGAAGCTTATTATACGTACAAAATATCAAATTATCTAGATGAAAACTCAAAAATTAACAACCTCATAAATAAAGGTTAATTATTGTTTGCTATATGGTCTTTTATGAATTTACATTTTGATATTTACACTTAATTGTTTCTATGATTTAATTTATTTTTTTGTATTGAATACTTTTATTGCTATTTTGTTTATTTTTATTTAAGAAATTTGAATCAAATACATACATACACACAATAGACATCAAACTTATTAGCTCGTTTGGCGTTGGAGATTAAAAACCACTTCTAAAGTTTCTTTCCAAGCAATTTAAAATCCGTTTCGTGTTCTATGTTATTTGGTTTGCTTTTCGTAAAGGAAACTTGACGCCTTATTAGATACGTTGTGGTTCTAAGCTTTGCTTGGTGCGAAATTATTACTTTCTGCTCGTGGTTGCCATTTTGTGTAAGACTTTTTTGATAATAGCGACAGCGGTTGAAAATTTTAGGCTCGGAATTAGTTCCTTGGAAATTTTGCTCAATTTGTCGTATTTATATTGAAACCTACAATAATCTTAGGTAAAAAACTAAATAATGCTGGATAAGACATAATATTCTGGCCCCAAGCTAAGCAGAGCTTCTGCTATGGGTACTAGATAACTGTTACACCTAATACAATAAATAACGTTGCAGTGTGCATTTTCCAGCGTTATTAATTTACTTGAGATCCATGAATCTTGAGGTGATAGAAATAAGAAACATAATAATAAATAAATAAAATAAATAATTCTGGACAGTCCACACAGCATCATCTAGCCCCAAGCTAAGCAGAGCTTGTGTTATGGGTACTAGATGACTGATATACTTAATACAATATACTACATAGATAGATATACATATTAAACAGTAAAATAATATGTAAATAATCAGTCTTTTTTTTCTAAAATCGCTTTCGTGCCACCCGGCTACTACCTCAGTTATAAAGCCTTTATCCAGCAAACCCCACCTACCGAAATATCACGGAGAGCCATCACGCAAGCACATTTAATTGATAAATGAGAGGCAGTCATTACTCACGTAATTATCTACCCTGCTATAAGCATGACATAAACGTGATATAACTTTATGGAAATAATAAAGGCACACCTGTCTCGTGGTTTCTCCTAGATTATAATCACATTGCGATCTGAATAATATAAATGGGGGCCATTATATCAAGTGAATAATGTATGGGAGGATATGAATTGGCTTTTACAATGGGTTTCTGGTATTTCTGAAGGTATGATGTCACGTTAAGCTATTAATGTAAGCGTGCTCTACGATTTGAGTTTCATACATGAAACAGAAATTAAAACTGGTTTACTTGTTAAAAATATGTTTGTTATTGCTTTAAATGGTAAACAGTTAGTCGGACATCCTTTTGAGTATGAACATATATACTATAACATACTTTTGACCTTACCACAAAAAAAGTAACGACTTAGACACGTGGTTAAAAGCAAATTCATCCTACAAAACCATGTCAAACAACTGTTGATGACATGGTTTTGTAGAATGACTTTTGCTAAACAATTGTTGAACAAGTGTCTAAGTCGTGATTTTGTTTTTTGTAGTAAGGCTGTTTATTTCTGATTTCCCCGCGGCTTCACACTATGGAAACGTGTCAAGGCTATTTTTATCCCTGGGAACTGATTTATGGGATGAAAAGTCTATGCTAGTCTTAAAAAAGTCAGCTTATGTGTTATTCCAGAGCTAGAACTACGTGTACTCAAAATTTCAGTCCGATCCATTCAGTAGTGTTTGCTTTAAATACAAACATCCATCCATACAAACTTTTGCAATAATTATATCAATCTTACAGTACTGTTTATCAATCTACCGTTATCACTTTAGTATTCAAACAAAATAAGATAAAGCAATGACCAACCGCTAAAGTGTAAATTTACCCGCTTCTATATTTAGATAGTCCTAAATTACCTCATCACGTACCTTGTGTGGGATACGATCGCTCATTAATCAATTAAGATACGTGACGACGACGGTTGGTAGGGAGGTAGCAACAGATTGATAAAGCCTTTTGTTTATACAAGAGAAATGATTTAGTAGTATAAATTTGTAAGGAAACAATTTTAGGACAAAAAGGTCTTTTGAACTAAACTGAAATGAACTTGACTTCAAAAAAGAGGTTCTTTATTCGGCTGCATAAACGTATGTAACCTAATATTTTGTATTTTTATGGGTGTTCGTCGGTTAATTCGTTAATGATGGACATATTTTGAGTTTCGCTATTGTACATAAATTGGGCCCGTTAAAACAATACAGCATATTAAAGAATTTGGTTTGAAGTTCTTTTTTATCGATCAAATAATTTATTTTAATCTGTTGAAGGAACAAAAAGTCCCACAACCGACTATTTAGTCTATGAATGATTATAAAATGAAAAGCCTTAAAAAAAATTACAAAAAAAATAAAAAAGGTACGGTAATTACTTAAAAACTAATGAATAAAATATTTCTCACGTAAGTACCGTCTCAACTCTTTTGGCATAGGTACTACTTTTTTTATGAACCTCTTCTTTTGTATGCATCATATTCAAGCTGTGTGTTCAAGTAACTATTGAGCTATATCTTTGAAGCAGCAATATCAAACTGATGAAACGTTTCAATATGCTGGAAGCAAATAGCACTTCACTTCACGCCAGCTCAATATTGCTAGTGTTATGCGATCTCAGCATCTGAGAGTCAATTAACCACTTCACCTAGTAAACTATCTACTGTATACAGACAATCAATTCTCACTAAATTGAAATATATGTAGGTCTATCTAGGCACAACGTTCCATAACAGCCAAGCAGTATGGATTCTCAGTATGAAATACTTGCTGTGCCCGCGTTTTCGTCCGCTTGAAATAGTGACTTTGCTCACATAAGGGTGACAAATCTAAATCGAGCTGTGCTGCGCTGTACTGCGCTGTGCTATGTTTGGTCAACTCATTGACGCAGCACAGCACAGCGTAGTACAGCATGGTTTGTTTGTATCCTCATTAAAATATTAGACGAGCGAGTTGACGTTGACACAGCACAGCGCAGTACAGCGCAGCACAGCTCGATTTAGAGGTAGATTTGTCACCCATAAACCTTACATATTTCCCATTTTAAAAATAAAATGGCAAATTTTTCTTCGCCCTTTTTATTTTTACCTCCTTAAGTTTATTTTTTTTACAATTTGTATGACATATTTACCTAATAGATTTAGGTAAATAATCAAAGGTTAATAAATCAGTCTCAAGCTTCTAGCATCACAAATGACAAAACTTCAATACAAACTTTCATCTCCTATTTCAATCCCTTACTAGTTTTTAACGTATTAAAAAGTATCTCAGGCTCTAGACTATTTCTGCACCAATTTCAATTCAATCGGTTCAGTAGTATAGGCGTGCATAGACAGACAGAGTTCCTTTCGCATTTTTTATATTAGTATGGATATTAGGAGGGATTGGTGCTATGAGAAGGTACTAAGAGGAACACGTAAGCAAATTTGATCAATATAATTGCAAACCTGTGTAGACAGTGATTATGTTAATTGAATTTGCTGCTAGATCAGTCTACAATATGGTAAGGGTTGCCAACAAGACCTGGATGCGATAAGTCTGGTATGATAGATAACTGGAAGAAGGATAAATTTATACAAGCGGAAAATTTCACCGAAACACCGGCCAATGAACGAAAATTAAAATGGTCAATTTGTTGCCTTGTTTTAATAAATTGTTCCTAGGAACTTTAGGAACTTTCTAACGTTTCCAAGTGTCCTGTAAGGTCTTTAGGAAATAAAGCACTTTAAGTTGAGTTTGAGTATGCCATTAATGATAAAGTTTACTTTTCCGTACAGTAGTTCAAATTTTAAATAGTGCATGGCTTATTTATTTATGCCATGCATTTTAAAGCTTTCATCTGCTTTCATTGCCATTGACGTAAATATCCAGGTTGAGGATCTAGGTGCGACGTATCCCATCGCACTCACAGAGCCACGGTAGACTGTTCAATAATAAAATTGCCAGTGGATCGCTTTTCTTATTGGAAAAAAATAAATTATGTCAAAAGAAGAACAACCCAATGACGTGCCAAAAACGCGAACACAACGTCTGACTGCAGATATCTCTGCAGCAATGTAGATTGTTATTTAATCAACGGCTTTATTCGTACTCTGTTTATGTTATGTCTTGTGTTGAAACTTCAGTCACAAGTAGTCACAACAATCATGATAGTGTTTTGTTTCCACTTACCCAACCAAAGCCGCTTCGCGATGTGAGGAGGGAATATTAGATGAAGAAGACTGACGTTCTTCTCTCGTTCCTTGTCCACCGCTTTGCTGGCCTCCTCTATCGAGTTCTTCAGTTTGTCCATGCGTCTTCTGAGTCCATCCTAAAATAAATTACCCCATTAACACTTATTTCTTCTACTTTATTTTTTCTTTTACTTATTAAAGAAAATAAATAGAAAATCGTAATAGTCTATTCTAGATCTAGAGACAGACCAGAGTCATAATCATCTTCCAAACTAGTCCGCATAGGCCTCCTCTTATAAATGTCATAGCCCATCATTTTCAGCTTACCGTGATCATCATCTCACCTAATCGGAATACGTTCTACACGTACACTACACCCCACTACGTATACAAACCAGAGTTGGTCTCTCCTATTAACCTGAGAGATTCAAAATAGACCAATTTGGAATGTAAGGATAGATCTTCTATAACTAACCTGTGCTCGAGCCTGTTCCCCAACCAGGATAACGTCCCTGGTCGCGTCGTGAAGTGGAATGTCAGAGATGAAGAGTCCGCGACCAGTCAGACCCTCGAGTCCATCAAGGAATGGAGAACCCACGAAGAGGAGAGAATCCGACTCGGGGCAGTGCACCATTTGGCCTTTTAGCTCCAGACCCTGAGGGAAGAATGTGGTATAATTTTCTAGTCACAACATAAATTGTTAGTACCTACGAATTACGATACAAGTGGAATCCTTACTATGAACGAAAAAGATTGTATGGATGATTGTTCCTCTTTCACGCAAAAACTGAACAGATCAGGCTGAAATTTTGAACAAACGTAGTTTAGAACCTCAAATAACACAAAAGCTACTACCATCATGTATCAGTTCCCATTGGATAGAAATAGCCTTGAGAAGTTTCCAAAGAAACAAGAGTGTGAAGCCGTGGGCCGATACACATCATCATCATCATCCGCAGCCCGACTTCACCCACTGCTGGGTATAGACCTCCAAAATTTTGGGGGCCTACACTAGTACATAATAAAAAGGTTTCAAAAAAGAGATAGTAAATGACGAAGACACTGGCGAATCCAGCTTTAGTGCCAGGGGGGGGGGGGGGGGGGGGTCACATAGTCGTGAATTTTGGTGATCAAGTCACAAGAAGTTAAATTGATTTTTTGGAATCATAGATACGAGTAAAGTGACCATGAAATCGCGTACGATAGCGAAGACATTAATTATCAAAATCCTGCAAAACTAAAATAGGCATTAACATCTTCGTCGGTTTTGGACTCCACTCATGATACGTAACCTCGGGTTTCAAAGACAAGACTGTTTACACGTGGTCCACCTAGTTCCTGGATCCAACCCGGGGGGGGGGGGTGGGTCATGATCCCCCTGACCTCGTTACTGGATCCGCTCTTGGACGAAGATACCAAAAATTTATCTTAAATTATAAAAGATAATAACTGTCATCTGATTAAGCTAACTAACAAAACAAAAAGCGATCTGCAAAGTTTTCTTCCCTGCTGGACACTTGAAACTAGTGCTTTAAATATGTTTAATCCATATTGAAACCAGTACATGACTCATATCTAAAATATGAGATAAATCAATCTCATGTTTTATGAGATATATCAGATCTAACATGACATTAATCAATCGTATGCTTACATGAGTTGCGTCACGTGCAAAATAATAACCAGTTTAACGGTCGATGCTGTCAGTTACCAACTCTATAAATCTAAAACTCAAACTGGGTGAACTTTTAAACCTGTCCCAGTCTCTCCAAGCTAGGAAGTGCAAAATGGTGCCTTAGAACCCGAGGCAAACTTTGCACTAAGTCGCTTTTTAATATCTAGTGAGATAAGTTTTCTTTTCACTTTGTCTCCGGAGTAGATTTATTCGCATAAAAGATTTTTATACAACTTGACGACTGAAGACGGAAATTGCTCTTGGCGGGTTATTTGGTACTCGATCTTTCTTGGCCTTTTTAATTTTCCAGCATAAGTAATAAATAATTCTGAAAAACCCACACAGCATCATCTAGCCCCAAGCTAAGCAGAGCTTGTGTTATGGGTACTACATGACTGATAAAATATATTACAAAGATAGATACACCAAACATTGAAACACCCAGAACCCCGAAACAAATTGCAGATCGTGCAAAAATTTGTCGCAATCTCGTCGTCGTCGCGTCGCAGCGGACCTTCGCCAACCGCGCCACATTGGTCGTCAAAATGAGATTCTTTCGTCTCGTACTATCTACCTGATCTGATGATCTTTCATTTCTTTCATCAACAGCTTAATATGAACAGTTCAGTGAACATGCCTCTCCCAAACAAGAAGGTTTTCGACATTTTTGTAAGTTCTCTTAATCTGATCTTACGTCATCTACGGCCTGAGTTGAAAAGATTGATCATACACCGTGATTGCCACAAGTATTATTACCACAGTTATAATCAAAAAGTCGAAATCCAGGTAGATGCTAAGGCTGCACTAAGATAGATAATATATACTTTAGTACCGTGTCGCTTTCAAGTTGACTTAACGCCAGTTTACCTGACGACCGAGTTCAGTCAATAAGCACGCTGAGCGACAAGTTACAAGACAAATAAAGTCTGTACAGTTTATTTTAGAGCACTGGCAAAGGTACTAAACATTTCTCCGACGTCAGTACTATGATTATAAGGTCACAGGTATCATTGAAGCAAATCGTACAAGTTCCTAAAATGTTAGTTTTGCCAGTTTGTATTCTTATTATCATAGAACTCAAGATAGTTAAAAAGATAGTGAACTCAAGATATTCCTTTTACTTATCTGTATTTTAGTTCCCTCTTATTGCTGTTCTCCGTGACTATACTATAATGTATTTGGGCAGTTAGTTCAGTAGACATTATTCAAAATGTGAATCGGTTGAGTGATCCCCGGGTCCATTTCCACGGGGGTCCAGTTGACCAAGGACTCAGCCCGACTGATTTTGGATCGCGTTGTCCTATGTTGAGAGCCCCATTTCTATACCGAACCAGTCAGTTACATTACAACGCTATAACCCTTAGTATTCTTTTAATTTACAAAGTTATTTTATCCATGAATAATCTTGAGATTCTAGAAATTATTCACATAACTCCATAAGTAGCTGAAAGCTCCTTAGCCTGGGGTCGCATTTACATAGAAAGCTTGTAACCTGAAATTGCAAGTGACCAATTTTATTGACATAGATCAATCCATCAACATCGGACATCAATAATTTACCTATCATCATCATCAGTCTATATTAGTAAATTGTATTTTTAAATACAATAAAAGCTAATAGCTTTTATCAACAATAAAAATACAGTTTACTACTAGCTATTATTTGTTAGTTTTGTATAACCATCATGGTTGTAAGACCTTCACTCCAAGCCTGTTTCCTTCACAAATTGCGGCCAAGTTCCCTTCTATTAATAAAATCTCATATGAATTGAACTAATTTCTGTTTGAATACATCTGTGGCGTAGTGGGCGAAGGTCCACCTACGTAGGTACCATGAAGTAGCGGGTTTGATTCGTGCTTTGGGACGAATGTTTGTACGCTCTGCAGAGATTGAGTGCTCTGGATGTTTTCATGATATTTAACCGATAAAATATATTTTTATTTAAATGAAATAACCATAGCAGTTGTAAGATTTTCGTTGCAAGTCTGTTTCCTGCCCAAACTGCGGCCAAGTTTCCGGGTCGCTCCACTCAGCAAACAACGTCTTCACGCTCTTGCATCAAAACTTCTGAATAAAACATCTCATGCGGATATTTCTGTGCCGTTTGTCTGTTTTAGTTGCTAGTTTTGAAATTACCTATTCTGACTGAAATAATAAAAACCTTTATTTTGAATAATGCAACATACCTACTACAAGATTCACAAGTGTATGAGTATTAAAAAAAGCTTTAAATTCTTGAAATAGGTCTGACGAAAGAGGTACGGTACCCATAACAAGAGCTCAGTTGAGCTTGGTGCTAGATGATGCAGTGTAAATTGGCAAGTTTCGTTGTGTGACGTTTGCATCAGTCGGTCGTCATCTAGGTACTTGCTAAGTCTTTGAAACTAAGTAAAACCTAACTTACTTATGTTTTTTTTCAAACTTGGTATCTACAATAGTTCGTTTCTTCCAACTTGAAGACTGCGTTCATTAGCAAAGTTCTCAACTCGGATACTTTTAAAACAAGATGCCTTTAAGAAACGATTTTACGCTAATCACCGTACTTTGCTGTAATATAATCTTATCTTAGAACATTTTCAAGGAAAGTAAAGCTTCCTAATAATACATCTTTATTAACAACTAAAATTACAAGCAAGGAATAGAAAAAATACAACTCGTATTTACAATTGAAACCATTGAGCTTACTGCAGACGGTTGCAAACAGTCTAAAGGTAGCTCAATTGATCCATGTCAATACCAGTCGGAAGCGTCCCCAAGACACTGGCTGCATTACCACGCTGTATGGCAATGCTGATGCGCTGAGCCAGATATTCACCAGCTCTCGGGTCACGCGTCGCATCGACCAGACGCTCAGATAATTTTTTAAAAACCCGGAGAGCCTCGGTACCCCACGGACCTAGGGTCTCAAATCCAAGGGGAGCAAATGCGTAGGTTCTGTCGAGACCTGCATATTTGCGCATATTTAATCCTAATAATCACACTAATATTATGAATGCGAAATTTTGGATGGATGGAGATGGAGATGTTTCTTTCCTTTCATGCCAAAACCTACTGAATGGATCGGGCTAAATTTTGATTAGATTTGGAATAAAACACAGGCAATTTTCATGCCATAAATCAGTTCTGAAGAATCAGATGTGGATCGATTTTATCAATTAGCAATTTTCTAATTGCAGCACTTAAACCCCGTTCTGATATGATAACCTGCCACGAGCCATCTGTTATCAATCAATTTCGCTCGATTGCTTATCATACCTGTGGGTGGGTGAGCAAATTAAATTGGTCTTGATAATCCCTTTATCACACAACACGTTTCGGGCCGACCTTCCGAAGTTAGGTGTGAAGGTGGCAAGATGATATGATATGGGCAAGGTTGTTTACGTGATTCAGTATTCGGTCACAGATTAAGTTAGTTAGTTTTCGCATTTGCTCCTTTGAACCGAGACCCTTATGTCTGCAGGGTAATGAAGTTGATAATCATCATCATCATCAGCCCATATTAGTCCACTGCTGGACATAGGCCTCCCCTAATGAGCGCCATAGCGCCCTGTCTTCAGCTTGACGCATCCAGCATCTGCCAGCAGTCTTTCGCAGATCGTCATCCCACCTGGCCGGAGGGCGTCCAACACTACGTTTACCAAGTCTCGGTCTCCACTCAAGAACACGTTTATCCCAACGGTTGTCGGTTCGTCGCGAGATATGGCCGGCCCACTGGCACTTCAGCTTGCTAACTCTTTGAGTGTGTAAAGTTGATAATAAAGTTGATAATATTTTTTATGAAATATTTTTTAACACCTGGTATGTTAAAAAAAATATATTTAAGTATCTGTTCGATGCAATCAGAGAGCTGGTGAGAATCTGGCGTAGCGCATCAGCATTGCCTTAAAGCGGGGTAAAGCAATACACTTCTTGGGGCCGCTTCCGACTGGTATTTATTATTTGATGTATGATTTATAGATCATTTAAACCATCTCTCGATTAATTTATACAGTACGATTTCCACCTACTAAGTTCCTTGCACACCTCCCTTGCTTTAATCAATCTCATCACGTTCTTTATACATGCACGCTCAAGTTTCTTCTGGCCTTTCTTGAGAACATCTCCGACTTGATCAGGGATTATTCGCCAAGATCATTCTCCCGGCTGTATGATTCAAACTCGACAAAAGACGGAACGGAGACGGTATAATGCGTTTTTCTCGGTAGCCAGTTGGTAACCTGCGTCATGTGACACAGTTACAGTTCCACTATTGTTGAACGAGTCTAGCTTGGTATAAAGAATCATGTTTTCTGTTCTATTTCGAGATTACCAGTCTTTCCAAGACGAATACACAGACTATAATTCTTATAAGGATCAAAAACTCAACTGGACCGACTGAGGTTTTAGTACCAGAAATGTCAAATCTAAAAACTCCTTCGATACATTTTGGTAAGAGTCAAACTTTGATTCTGAGATCTAAAAACACTCATAAAATTCGGGACCGTAACCTGATCCAGATCTAAAATCCAATTTTACTGGAGTTTTTATTTCCAGGCTGATCCCTATTCTTAGAATCAAACCAAATGGAAAATATCCACAAAACGTAACCTGTAACCTAGATCCGTACTCCAAACTAAGCCGTGAGGGCTTTAGCATACATTCTCAAACCAAATTGAGGCCGGCCAAAATATTTGCACATCTCAAACGACCTCAAGGCAAATAATTCCTCTGTCCGTTGTAATATTGTTATGTAAACAACTAAAGTGGTTCACTACAAAGACAGTGCTTGAACGTAGTGTTTGGCAGGCTACAAAGGAAGGGTGATACATGAGTAGATACGCCTACGGATGTGGGATTCGCAAGATGTTATCTATATAACCCTTATCAACCGGCTGGCTAGTTCTGTAAGGCGTTGTGAATAGTTACTGTAAGTAGTTACTTAGTTTTGGATCTAAGAATGGAGAAAGTTTGTTTCGAATCATGAACGTGGATTTTCAAGTTCGATTTGAATCCTGAGTTTGGTTGACGATAGTAACGAAATCTGATCGTGACGTCTCTTTTTTCTATGGAATTGGGGAGTCTTTTTTTCACTGGACCCGCGGGGCCATTTGATGATATAGGTAATTTATTTTCTGTATTTTATTGGTTAACTGGGCTCACATTCAAACAAAAAAGAAACAATTATTGTTTAAGGCTAGATATATTTCTTCACGCCATTCTAAAAAGAAATTCTCTATCTTGTTTCTATGAACGACAAATCCAATTCCTATCCTATTTTCACAAATGGTTGCAACGTGCCCTAAGAGGGCAAAGGAATTACAATGAAGACATTTACTGGCTCCCAATTGGAACAATTGGATGGTTTGAATCTAGATGATGCTGCAACTCACAAATCACTATATCTATAGACAGAGGGGACCTATGTAGCTTATCTACCTACCTCATCATGAAACATTATTCTGTCCATTATTGAACTGACTTCCCCAAAAGACAGGGGATTTATCTTAAGCGCAATTTTGGGTTTGCAAATTTGTGATTGCAGTTAAGATTTAAATTAACATGACGAAAACTTCTGCCCAGGAAGGGCTAGTTCTTTTAGTGGACTCTAATGAATTCACGGGTTGAGTCGAAGGGTTCGATTCATATTCCGCAATAAGTGAATATGTTGCCTAAGATGGATTACGCTTTCCCAGAAGAAACTTTCTACTCTGGAATTGAAGACTCCAAGATTGCTCGACGAAAACAAACAACCTAGAAGGTAAAGGTTAATTGTTTGCTTTTTTACTTTACCCTAAAAAGATTGAAGTGAACAAAAAGCAAAGTGATCACTTTATTCCCTAGTTTCATACATGTTTCTATTTTATTTGATGTTTGCGGTAGTTTATTTAATCGTTTCATGTTTCTATATATCCGTCTTTGTCAAGAGTCCTTTAAGGTCTAAAGGAAATAAAACACTTTGAATTTGAATTCATACCTCAGCCGGAAAACAGAAGCAGGAGGCTCACTCTACTCCCTCATTAAAATCGTGAACCCTTACCTCAGCCGGTGAGGAACCAGGTATCTTCAAGCAGAACATGAAAGGCGTGTTGACTCTCTTCAGGATCTCGTGGTAGTCCAGAGTCACTCCCCTGGGTCGGAGCAGTCTGAAGTAGGTTCCGAGCGCCGACCCGTTTGAAGCTAGGTGCGTACCGAACAGACGCATGAATCCGCCTCCTGAGTGGATGAATAAGTGGAAGGTTATTGTTGACATAATAATAATAATTCATTTATTTTGATACAATTAAAGTTTTACACTAAATATATTGAATCTGTAGTATCCTAAACTAGCTTTAGCTGTATCTTAGGATATAGGCATAGTGGTATTAAGTTGGTTTTTAATAATTCAATATACTTAACCAGTGTATTTTAGTCATTTTGTATTTGGCTTGTTATTTGACTCCTGAATAAGACTTCCCAAGGTTTGTGCTATTTGCCACGATTCAGACACTCTAGATAAAAAAGTCAATTCAGAGGTCGCCAAAAACCCAAAAGTAATTTAACAGAACTAAGATTGAGGTCATCCTTTTTATCTCATTATGAAAGGGATCGCAACATTTTTAGTCAAATTATTTTAGTTTTGCCGACCTCTAAACTGACACCATGCCATAAAAAAAATATTTTTGGCGTAGTGTTTTCATTTTTTGGTTGATAAATAATGGACAACAGAAGATCATGGATGGTCTCTCCAGTCTTCAACCAAATGTTCAGAGAAACATGGGCAACTCTGGTTCGGAGCAGACTTGCTTATATTTTGATAAATTCAATGGCATTTTGAACTATTTATAATTTAGTTTTTTGTTAAGTAGGTACACAGGTACACTTATAGGTAGATTCCTAATTCGTGGTAAGTAGTTCTAATTTAGTAAAATACATGACTATAAAATGAAAATGTTTTAAATATAATACACTGGTATATTTATTACACCGGGTTAATGCATTTTTTTAAATAAAGTCACCTAAAAACCTACAGCTTCGACTATTTCCATTTTCACAAATAAAATGATAACGACTTTTACAAATATATACTATCAAGCGTCTGTTCCATTATTCATTGTTACCTCCAGACTAATAATATAAATGCGAAAGTTTGTCTGTCTCTCTGTATGTTGACTTTTCCCGATTCAACGGCTACGCGGATACAGAAAAAAAATTTGAAGCAAATAATTTTTTTCTATGCAAGTAATTAAATACGGAAAAATGTTATTTGAAAATTTAAAACTGAAAAAAACCGACTTCCGCTTTCTCTATTTTTTTCTTGCCAAAAGAGAGTTAAAACCTGCTAATAAATGAATCTCAGAATCATTTAGGAGATCAAACGAGTTTTTGATACCTCATTAAAAAATAATGCTAGACAATCCACACAGCATCATAAGCTTCAAGCTAAGCAGAGATTGTGGTGTGGATACTAGATGACTGATAAACATTTATCACCATGGACCACTTAAATTCTATCAATATCTAGTTACCAGTATTTTTTGAGTTATTCTTAACATTGCGTTTTCTTAAAGAGAATGATCCCGAGGCTATTTCCATTAAACATAAAAATAATAAGTACAAATTTTGTGAAATTTGTAGTAGTGACAGTTTTTACTTACAAAAAACATCAATCTATCTAAAAAGAAGTACGCATGCGAAACCGCGGGTAAAAACTACTGAAAATATACACATTTTACGTTATTACTCTGTGGCGAGGTTAGAGCCCTTCAAAGAAATTGGATTTCAAATCTAATTGCGTACCTTGAATTTTAATTTGTATCTGAACAGGCAATGAGTGCTGAGTGTTTTGTGATTAACATTTTAACGTTTTTACAGATGTATATTTTTAACTCAAAGAGTTAAATACAGAAAGCTTTTTTTATTTCATTACGAGTAAATCCTTTTTTAAACCAAAATCTCCTAATGAAGAGAATGAGCTTGTAGATAGCTAAAAAAAACAAAATCAGGGAGTTTCCAAACCATTTTAGTATCGATGATAAAGGCAAAGTAGATTTGTTGGCACTGCCTTGCATATATTTTTATTTTGTGGGATTTTTTTTAACTACGGGGCACAAACATAGCTTTTATTCTACACCACGCACACATGGACTACGTTTGTATTCCACAGCCCAGTAGCCTACTTATGTTATTCATAATATTACAATTATGTAGTTAATTGTTTTAGAATTATGAATATTATGTTGTACATTTTTACAGGTTTTTGCCCTCGGCATTGCAGGCATTTTTCCGAGACACAATGTTGCCAATGTTTTTCCTCATCAGGGTACCTACCTGTTATTAAAATATAAAAAAATATTTAAAAATCATACTAAAAGGATCCGTGCAGCTGTTTAGACTTAAAAATCAAGCATGAATTACTTCCGTATTAGTAATAATGTATGAATGGATCAAAAGTATAACGCTACAACACGAACCCATGGCTCTCCGTAATGTTCGTTGTTCACCTTCCATTCTTTGACATATTTAGTTAGTTTATTTTTATTTTATATTCTCCGATTTCAAAAAACGTTTTATATTTGGCTGTATTTTACATATGTTTTCAACATTGTAAAATTTATACTATAAAGCCATCGATTAGTCGTCATCAATTTTTATTACCCAGCGATTAGTAGGCATTTGTCCCTCAACACAATTTAATCAAGAAATTTTAAAGTCAAATTGTCAAATCAAGAAATTTTAAGTCAGATTTAGGTTTTTCGAAAAATACAATCCGTCGGCTAGAAGAAGCAAGCTAAAGGCAAAAACTTGTATAAAATCAGTAATAAAATCAGCTATTTTACTGTCCGAATTTTTTCGTTGCGTTAGCTGTTTGTTTTCTATTAGGCAAGTTTATGTTTGGGCTAATTTATCCTTTGTTTTGTCGATAAACATAAAATGGGTCAATTTGGTTGAAGAGGTCTATTAACCTTTTATTTTGCTGGAGTTGTAAACATACTCGCTAATGTTTACTTTGCCTTTTTATTTTGATGTATCTGCTGATTGCTCTATTTATTTTTATTAGAATCTTGGAGTAGTTATCTAGTTTCCAGGTAGTTTACAAATGCTCCATTAGTAATGAACGTAATGTAAACGTGTTGGTAGATATTTTCCGTTTCATTGCACTGTATAAAACATAATAGTTTTTTTTAATGTTTTGATGACACAGTGCAGTTTAGGTTCTTTCTATCCTAGAAAAACATAATTTTAATAAATTTAATTAATAAATTAGTTTCTTTAGACTTCCAAAAGCACTTAGACAAGTAAACTCTTAAACTGTAAATAATTATAAAATAAATATTAGAAATACGGTGTTTAATTGATTTTCTCTTTTTTTAAATCTTTCGTTCGCTAGTGGAAGAAGCGAAAAATAAAGAAACGGCAAAGTGTTTTCATTTGAAAGCTCTGGTTCCTTCTACATATATCTCAGACGTTATCAAAGAATTGGTATGTTTCATTTAAAAACTTACCTAACTGCACCAGCTCCAAGCGTTTGTCAGTGACGAAATGCCAAGGGAAGGCCTTGCAGAAGCTGGCAACACCAATCTTCAGATCTGTCACTTTGCTCGAAGATGCTACTGTCACAGCCTCGCTGACAACTTCGTTGTTCTCTTCTTTTGACTTTTGGTGTAGTGGTATCGCGTTTATTTCATACCTGGAAGAGTATAAGGCATAAAAACAAAATTTACTTACACAGTTTATTTGACGACGCGATAAACTTATATAATACTTGTGAATATGCATCACTGAGATTTAATTTTTTTAAATAAATTAAATATAAATACATAGTAACAATACCCTGACAAACCAATACCAGATAAGTTTAAATCACTAAATAGTATAAAACAAAGTCACTTTTTCTGTCTCTTTGTCCAAATCTTTAAAACTACACAACGGATTTTGATGCGGTTTTTCTTAATACTTAGAATGATTCAAGAGGAAGGTTTATACGTATAATAAAACCGTGCGAAGCCGGGGCGGGTCGCTAGTTTTATAAAACAATTTTACAGTCGGGATAATAATTTAGAAAAATATATTTTGTGAAGTAAATGTGATGTGAATAAATTATTTTAGCATACTTTTGTACATAAATTGAGTAAAGTTATTTAAGGGTTGATTTTGTCGAAGCTACGCAGAACGGAGTGTTGGGAGATTCAGACGAGAAGAGAGTCTATGGACCGACGACATTGGAGCACGACGACCGACGTGGTACGAACGTCTGCCTGCGATGCAGGAGGTTGGGGATTCGGATTCGATTTCCGCCTTGGGACAAATATTTTGTTCGGCATTCTGGGTGTTTTATATGTATAGGAAAAATATCTATCTAAAAATAAATAAATAATAAATAATTCCGGACAGTCCACACAGCATCATCTAGCCCCAAGCTAAGCAGAGCTTGCGTTATGGGTACTAGATGACTGATATACTTAATACAATACATTACATAGATAGATATTTTTTACTATACATAGCAAACAACCAGACCAACGGAATAAATTTCTGCAAAGTGTACACAAACTTGTTCCGAGGCGGGAATCGAAATCGCAACCTCCTGCGTCGTAGGCGGTCCTTCGCCCACCGCACCACATCGGTCGTCAAATATCTATGTAACGTTTGTATCATTTTACCAGTCATCTAGTATCTATCCATGACACATGGTCTGCTTAGTTTGTAGCTAGATGATGATTGAATTATCCAGCATCATCACTACATAGTATAAAATAAAGTCGCTTTCTCTGTCCCTCTGTCATCGTGTCCCTTTGAACGCTTAAATCTTTAAAACTACGCAACGGATTTTGATGCGGTTTATTTTCAATAGTGATTCAAGAGGAAGGTTTATACGTATAATAAAACCGTGCGAAGCCGGGGCGGGTCGCTAGTTATTTATATTTATGTATATTATTATCATATTGAAATCACACATACACAAAGTGACAGTAACTTCTGTGTCACCCACAAAAATAGATCCGCTAGGCAAAAAGCCTACAAAGTTATATGGAGCGTGGGCATAACCTATCAACTGTGAAATTATTTACTCACAGCTAGATACTCACAAATAGATTCTGTTTACTATTCATTTGATATCTATTTGATCGGCTGAAAAACACCACAGGTTTAATTTTGTATCAAGTGAAAATCGGAGCGGTTGAAATCTGTTAATTTTACCGCAAATGCTTTTGAATTTCGCGTTATTATTTTCGATTACCCAATATAATAAGAATACCTGCGGAATAATGCTGATTTCGTTTATTCTGATTATAATGATAAGACCCAATTAAATTAATATTGGTATTTGGTGGGTTTTTTTATATAATCTTGCTTTTGTTTGTCTTCTTTTTGATTAAATTTTACGCACTACTTTTGGGCCACGGTGGCCTTTAGCAAGGTACGAAGACTATATTTTAGTGCACAAGTGTATGTACAAACACTGGTGCAATCTCTATTCCCTCACTTTCATAATCCGATAGTACGGAAAAACAAATCAACGGGCGGGAGGTCAGATCATAATAAAAATATGAAATAGAACTGATTTATGGAATAACTTTATTAACAACGAAAATTACAAACAAGGAATAGAAAAATTACAACTAGTATTTACAATTGAAAGCTAACTGCAGACGGTTGCAAACAGTCTAAAGGTAGCTCAATTGATCCATGTCAATACCAGTCGGAAGCGTCCCTAAGACACTGGCTGCATTACCACGCTGTATGGCAATGCTGATGCGCTGAGCCAGATATTCACCAGCTCTCGGGTCACGCGTCGCATCGACCAGACGCTCAGATATTTTTTTTTCAAACCCGGAGAGCCTCGGTACCCCACGAACCTAGGGTCTCGAATCCAAGGGAAGCAAATGCGTAGGTTCTGTCGAGACCTGCATATTTGCGCCTCTTGAAATAGAATATTCGTTTAGATATAGATATATATCGTCACATATAAAATGCTGGAATCTTCAATTCAATCTTTTAATTAATTTAATTTGAAAGCTAGTATTTACATTTATAACAAACTCCTTAAAATCTAAGCCGTCACTAGAAGGCAGAGTGCCTAGAGTGCTGGCAGTATTGCCACGTTCAATGGTAATGCTAATCCGTTTGACCAAAATAGCCAGCATTCCGATCGCCTGTGGACTCTATGTTAAGTTTAGTAAGATCGTAATTGAATGTACCCCAGGACCAAGGGTTTTTATCTAAACGGCTCAAATAGGTAAAGGTCGCAAAGAAAAAATACTAGTCGTTTTGTTATTCTTCAAATAAATTTTCTTTGATAATAAATTTAACTAAGTATGTGCGTAAGTACTAATTCGTAAGCATATACATAATATTTACTTGAATACAATCCATGGATATCAGCGAATTATGTAGATCAATTAAATTAGTGTCGTTAATAACGCTAAATATTATAGCTACAAGTCAACGATAATGTACTACCTACATCCCACCACTGCCACGACTTGAAGCCGTCAAGTGTCGCGCGATTTGTCGCGTTATTTGATTGCAGTACATTTTGTATTACGACGAATACGATCTTTCACACTTCTACAATATTACCAACATGATTGAAGTTGCCCGAAGCGTTTCCACGTCCTGCAATTTTGCGATTACTGTTCACGAAATATTTTGTATTAAAGTTAGTAGTTTCATTTTGTCTATTTTAGGAAGAGATACGAAAACAGAGTTTGGTGACCACCGAAGGCAAATTCGTATCTCTTCCTTAACTTGACAAAATAATACTACTACGGATGCAATAAAAAAAAGCTTATTATGATAGGTTTAACAAACTGTGAACGTGTGAATTTTGGAAATTTCTTTGTTTAAAGGAATTACATGATAAAATAGCGCTCATTAGGGGATACCTATGTCCAGCAGTGGACTAATATGGGCTGATGATGATGATATGATAACATAAGTGGTGGCGCCGTTTTAGTTGCTATCCGCCATCAGTCATCTTTCACAGAGATGCGTTTTGCGATTTGGCAGCCTGCGGTGCGGCGCAGCTTCTAGATATCGCGCTACAAAATCGTAACAAATCCCGCGACACAAAACTTGCTTCAAAATTAGTGTGGCTGTATCACTACATAGTATAAAACAAAGTCGCTTTCTCTGTCCCTATGTATGCTTAAATCTTTAAAACTACGCAACGGATTTTTTTTAATAGAGTGATTCAAGAGAAAGGTTTATACGTATAATAAAACCGTGCGAAGCCGGGGCGGGTCGCTAGTATGCTATAAGTTGCTAAACAGTCAATTTTCATAAAAGCATGGGCATGATATAACCTAAACTCATGAGTACAATTTAATTAATCTGCTTTTACAAACGACTGTACATCTTCGCTCTCCCAAGTTCTATTCAGTGTAGTGACTTGAGATTATTAATATAGTAAGAGGATTAAACAGAATCTCATGGAAGCTGCTCGTTGCTTATAGATAATTTGCTGTGCAACTATGCAGTCTTACCATAGGATGTGGGATTACTAATGCAGGAACTGAAATATACCTACTACGATAACAATGGAATGTAGAATAGATTCTGTGAAATTCTCAGATAAAGCGCCATCACACGGCAGGTTGTTCAGAGAATCTGTTTATTGTAAGATTATACTTATTTTCCAAGATGACATTTTTTGTTTTAGGAAAGATCACTCCTAGATATAATAAATAATTCCGGACAGTCCACACAGCATCATCTAGCCCCAAGCTAAGCAGAGCTTGTGTTATGGGTACTAGATCACTGATATACTTAATACAATACATTGCATATATAGATATTTTTTTTATTATATATAGAAAACACCCAGACCAACAGAACTTTTTGTAGATCGTACACAAATTTGTTCAGAGGCGGGAATCGAACCCGCAACCTCCTGCATCGCAGGCAGACCTTCGCCCACCGCGCCACGTCAGTCGTCAAAAAAATAAACTACATTTACATTATCCACTAAACACCTAAACCCTACCATTTTATTTACTATGGCATCTGCCCGCGTCTTCGCACGCGTTGTTTCTATCGAAACGTTTCAAAGTTAATTATATCCCGAATCCCGAAGCCGGGGTGGGTCGCTAGTAATTCGCTAATCGAGATTAGTGAAGGATCCGTAAAAAAGGACCTGAAAATACGAATGTTCTGTGTGAATGCGCACTTATTTCTCAATTCCGGTACGTAAAGTTGTTGATCATATTTCCTGTTTTACGTTGTTCTATTTTTATATCCGACTCATGTCAAAGGGTTCGATGCGGAAAATTGTTTAGAGAAGCAGAGTGAAATGGTTTTGCTTTTTCTTAAGATGTATGAAATTTGTATGAGACTTATTTTACCACCACCGTTTGTTCTGCGCTTTGTAGACATTACTTTTTACTATTTACATTTTATGAAGATCTCATCTACAATGTTTGTATTTTCCGCTCAGTTATTAAAAGAACTGTGAAAATCTCCGCACAACTTAGTTGGAGAGGCATTTATGTTATGGCAGAAATTAAGAGAAATTGAGAAATTGAGAGAAATTAAGAGTGTGATTATGTTAAGAAGCAGGAGTGGAAGGGACCGGATGTTCATAGTTTTTATAAATTATATTATACCCGCCTCTAAAATCATTTAAGTCTGAGAAACATTACTAACAAAAAAAACCGCTATTGCTTTACCGCTTGTGCTTTTGCATCCACTTTCATTTACCTTTTGTGCTCTCAATTCCACTCCCACTGCTCACCAAAAGTGAATCAATCATTGATAATCAAATAATGACTCACCTAAACCTCCTTGGATCGTTAGAGTAGCTCATCAGTCTTATATCCGTCTGAGTGTCATACAACCTCCGTGCTATGGTCTTCAAGCTGCCAACAAGGAGGTATGCTACTGGCTCACTTTCTGTTGTCAGATGCAGTTGAATCTTTCCTTCGTGAGATGTCGTGCATACGAAGTTTGCTTCATATTCCATTGTCTCGTCTTTGAGGTCGTCATCCTGTTGATGAAAAAGATTTTTAAATTAGGAATTTGGAAGAGTATTTTTACATCTAACAGATTTACGCTCATTATAACGTTTCGATTATTCATAAAACTATAAAATAGTCTGTATATATAATCTTTGAAATAAAACATGGAGGTAATATTTTTTTACAGAGACTAATAGTATTTCTTTAGTTGTTTGATAATAGACAAGCAGCCTATGGCTAATGTAGGTAGAACACATAATGTTGAATTTAGTTATTGTATCACTTTAACTTTGTTATAGTCGTCTTATAAAGGGATCCCTATATTTATACTCATAAAATAGCCTATGTTACTCAGGGAGTATGTGGCATTCTAATGGCGAAAGATTTTTTTAATAAAAACTAGGTTTTGAGTTTATTCATTACATTCATACATTCATAAAAATATCCAAATATTTTCTCTTTATGATATAATTATATAGATAAACAAATAATCTTTATTAACAACGAAAATTACAAGCAAGGAATAGAAAAATTACAACTAGTATTTACAATTGAAACCATTGAGCTAACTGCAGACGGTTGCAAACAGTCTAAAGGTAGCACATTATATAGATAGAATGAGAATTGAGCAACGTAGAGTAATGTTTGAGAAGGCATCCAGTCCAATAGTAGGAAGTTTGCACTCGCGATTCAATTAATATCCTTTGAAAGCTGCCAAGAATCCGATCCGCTATCCGAATATGCACCCTCTGGTTTTAACAGACCCCCTTTCATCTGAAAAGCAGCTCAAGCTAACATTTGTAGCGGGAATTGAGCCCGCATCTCATGCATGCCAGACTAATCAGAATTCAAAGATGTTTAGATGAACGAAATGCGATTTGAACTCCTAGATTGCGTCTTAATGGTATTAATAGGTACCATTAAGACGCAAAGAGGAAGTACAATAGCGCCGCATTACTTATTTGATCATATTATTACGTTAAACAAAGGAATTCACAAAAATCAAACATTCAGTTTGTTATAACTACATTCGCTTTTTTAAAGCATCTTTTGTAGTTTTATTTTATCTATTATAGGAAGAGATGCGAAAACAAAATTTGTTGGCCACTAAGAGCATCTTCGATTTTGAAGAAATTTCAAGTTTGTATGACAAATAAAGTGGTGGCGCTAGTGTACCTCCTATTTGCGCCTTAAGGTGATCCGAGTTCCATACGTTTGTATTTTCCCAAATATGAGCGATGTGGACATAATTTAACAAATAAATAACTGTTTTTGGCTTTGTTATTGGTCATTATTTGCGGCAAATTGTGTTTGATTCATGAAAACACTCGGTATAATTAGAAATAACGTGAAAATTTTAGGCCATTTTTATCAATGTGTGAGTGAACACGGATAATGTTGTACGCCCGCTTACTTGAACTTGTGAGTGTGACGGCGGCGACGGAATCGCCATCTCTGTGCTATCTAAAGAATCATCTAATAATACCATAGTCTACCGTTCTCAAAGGGTTTTTCCATCGTCCAAGTATTTATTCCCTTCTATTTTTGTTGCATGTCAAATAAGATCTAGGAAGCCTACGTGCCGTTCCCATGACAACAATAAATGACACTATGTAAACAGATAAAATGTTTGCTTATAGATACCAGTTTAGAGAGTTTTACGCTGGGGCCACACTACCTTACCGTCTACCGGGCTGTTACCGCAATAATTATGACATTAAATTACCGTTTAAATTACTGCATGAACTGGTGTGGTTACACTAGAGTTTACCTAGATATGTCAATAAATAAGGCGGTAAAAATATCACGTGCGTCGCCGCGCCGGTGAGCTCATATTGCACACTGGACAAACGGTAGTGGCCACAAACGCATTAATTACTGCGGTAATCTTCTTTGATGTGCGAAACAAGACCGCCGCCGGAGCTATTGCCTACCGCCATTTGCCATATTGATTGGCATTGTAAAATTATGGCCATAAATCGTGGTTACACCTAGGTGTTGTATAACTTATGGCAATAATTATCGGCATATCACGATAGTGTGGCCCCAGCATTAGACATGTCAGAGTGTATGCAAAGCATTTCGCTCATTCATCAGCGACGACCGATGTGGCGCAGTGGGCGAAGGTCCGCCTGCGACCGGTTGCGGGTTCAATTCCCGTGTCGGAAAAAAATTGTGTACAATCTGCAGAAATTTGTTCCGTTGGTCTGGGTGTTTTCTATGTATTTAGAAAAAAAATATCTATCTATGTAATGTATTGTATTAAGTTTATCAGTCAACTAGTACCCATAATACAAGCTTTGCTCAACTTGGGGCTAGATGATGCTGTGTGGACTGTCCGGAATTATATATATTTTTTTATTTTATTGGACTAATCGTCACTTTTTACAGGAGCCAAAACAAAATTTTGAACATGATTTTTTTGAAAAAATGTTTTTCTTTCATTCATCACATTCATCATCATTGTTTTCGTAATTTTTTGCTCTATTTTAAAATAATGGTCGCTGTTATATCTATCACCCAACTTGATAAAAACTACAAAAGCCCTTTTTGCATTCAAATTTTGAAGCAAAGTTAAGATAATAATCCCAATAAAAAGAAATAAATATTGAAATGAAATGTTTTCAAAAGAAGATATACTTTATGAGAAATAAAACATTTTCTAAATTTTTTGAAATGTGGCCGTTTTGCATTCAATGAGCGATTTGTAAAAATGCCTGAACATTAGCTGGCGTAAAGAGCTAAAATAAAATAAAAATCAGTTGGTGTTGATAGTACATAATTGTTTCATTTTATTTTTGTCATACCGTTAGAAACGAGGTCAGGACCCTTTGTGGGATGTACGCAGAACAGTCTACCAAAGTTTTATATTACAATAAAATAGACTTAGGAAGGCTTACAATAAGTAATTTATGACAAACATGAATTTGTTTGTACTAGGTCTATGACATTGTTCAAAACATAAAGAATAAAAATGATAAAAATCAAAAATTTTGGTAGTGTTGAAGGGATTCGAGCCCGTACTAACGGGATGTATCAAAATTTTGTGGATATTTTATCATCAAAAAGCAAAAAGTAAATCAAATTTTCAGTGGTTTCGAACCCAGGTATACGACTATACATCGTCGCACCCACCCGACTGTTCGAACCGCTAGTCCAACGTGACTTATTGAAATACGGTGAAAATTTGTATTACTTTTAATCTATTATAAGTGGTCGTAAAATCGGAGCTAAAATACCTAAGTACACAAAGAACAGAGTCAAAAAAAGTGGAGACTTCCTTACGCCAACAATTTTATTGTAATTTTATTATAATATTGGAACAACTTTCACAGTGAGTACATTTAAAATTAATGATTGTTATTGTGAACTCATTCAAATTATTTGTCAATTCCAATGATTTAACGAAATTAATAAATAGTGTGAAAAGTATTTTTTTTACCTATAATTTGTAAGATATTCCTTAGCTTATAAGCTAGTTTGTAAATAACATTACCCTCTGCGCCTTTTTACTTAAATTGTTCAAAACGATAAAAGAAAATTACCTCCAATTTTTTTTTAAATGTAAATAGAGCCTGTTTTTATTCTTAAAAAAAACAAGAGTCGAAAATTAGTTCGTTAACTAGTGGTTTTATTGAATTAATTTTAGATGTAATTTAGTTATGTCCCGAAAACGGAACTATTGGTCCGAAAAATATTTAGTCCTAAGGCGTCTCCAATTATCTCTGTTATTTTTCGAACAGTAGTTATTTTAGTTCCACTGAATTTATAGGGTTTGCCTGTGTGAGTGACTCGTAGCGGCCGATCACTCACACGGGCAAGATCTTTTTTTGTGTGAGTGACTCGTAGCGGCTGATCACTCACACAGGCAAAATCTTTTTTGCTCTTCCCAAATACAAGCTCCATAGATGCTTTCAACACTTGAAAAATTGCTTGGTACATAAAAAACAACATCCCATTTGCGGCAAATATATTACAATTAAACAATTATGCACAATTTAATAAGAAAATAGTGAAAAACTTCAACATAGAAAATCAGCGCCATCTTATAGCGGAGCTATGCTTAGTCCTGGACCAGAAACAACCTTAAACAAACGTTTGCCTAACTTACCATTACTTACTGTAGGTACTGTAGGTACTTTGCTTCTAAATCGTTAATATTAACTAGGTGCGTCAAAGAACACTAAACTAAAATCCAAGTTACTGTTCTTTAGTTAGGGCATGAGGTAAGGTAGGGATGACAAAGCATTACGTCAGCACAACCTTCGAATGCGGGATCACATTGTTGTACCCAAGGTTGCGCTTTACCAGGACGTCTTTGAAAAGACGGATTATACCAGTAGTTTTGTAGTTTGATAATACTACTAGATTCTTATTGCGGCTTCGCCCATGTTCCTTATGGATTGCTGCTGGATAGCTTGTATGATAATTTGGGCCCAAAACTACGTCCATAAAAACTTCCAAAATTCCACCTCGATCCGTTCAGAAATGTTGGCGTGAAGTGAAAACAAACATGCAACTAATTTGATTATGAGTATACTAAACACACGAATATTATAAAATGAAAGTTTGGATCGATGGATGGATGGACTTTTTTACCTTTTCATAACAAAACAACTGAACGAATCGGGCTAAAAATTTTACTTATAGTAATAATAATTCAGTGCAAGGTCTCTTTTCATCAATTTTCACGCGGATGAAGTCACAACGGTGGCAACCAGTAATAAAAATACGAATGATTGAAGGTTTATATAACTGTATGTCTGTGAAATTACTACCTCTGCACGCCAAAACTACTAACCAGATAAGGCTGAATTTTTAGATATAGACGAAGTTCTAGACCTAGAATTACAAATGTTAGCCTACACAAATAAAAAAATAAAAAATAAAAATAAAAAGTTTACAAATACGTAGCCTATTCAGATTGAAAAAAACGAGTTCAAAGCCGCTGGGGGAGCTGACCTGATCATGCAGAACATCGTGAACACTGTCCAAGGTGGTGAGGAACTCGATGAGGTTCGTGCCCAGGCATTTGAACGCACGCTCCAGTCGACAGTTGTGGGAGAAAGCTGTCAGTATTAGATATTCTCCTAGTTTTGCCATGAAGTCTTTCGTGCTGACACCTGCAATAGAGATAAGATGTTAAAACTATAAGGTATAAGGTCCTTTTTAGTCTACAATCTATACAGTGTGGCAAGTTACTTTTGTTAGTAAAGTTTTTTTTTAATTGATTGTTTCATCATGATAGATTTAGTCAAAGACCAATGTCGCCACGGGTTTATAGATAAAAGTAAAAATGTTTTTTTAGATACATCCGGCGAGGTGGGATGATGATTTGCGAAAGATTGCTGGCAGATGCTGGATGCGGCAAGCTGAAGACAGGGCGCTATGGCGTTCATTAGAAGAGGTATATTCTGTCCTAATGAGCGCCATAGCGCAACTTGGATCGTGCTTTTTAAGCATCATTATCATTAGCCGATATCAGTCCAAATATCAGACTGGATATAGGTATGATGATGATGTTGATGATATGGCAGATTTGTTGACTCTAGTGGATAACTTAATTATTGTCTTACAAGCTCTTATGATAAGTCTTAATGTAATAGACATCTTTAAAACAAAAGGAAACCTCCCAAAGTGGAAAAAATATCGTGGTAAAATAAAAAATATTGCGCAACTCATAAAGAAGCCAAGAAAAATAAAGTCAGGATTCCGGAGTTAGTGAAAGACGAATCAAAATAAAAGTCCATTAGGGGGTTTTACCTGAAAAGGGTTCTGAAGAGACTGAGTCCCGTTCATAATCTAAATTAACTTTCATTGTTGACGCCCTTCATAACTGTCACGAAAAATCCATTGTTATGCGAAGAAACTCAAATATCTGGAGACTTCTAAATAAGTGTTTTTGGGATTTAAGCTTTGAGATGTTGATAGGGATTAGGTTAAGAAATTTGTTAGTCAATCTTTGGCTTATACCTTTTTTGATCTTTGCTTTATTTGATTTGATGTATTTTTAAAAGGCTGAATCTCGGTATCAATTAAATAATAAATCATTTTGAAATTGAAATGTAATTGATAAAACATTTTGCAGTTTGTTTATAAACTGTGTGATTCGTTTTCGAAAGATGGAAAGAACACCTCCTAATAGGTTTTTATCTGGCCACAGCCGTGTTTGATTTCACCGATTTTCCGTTATTCTGTTCTATATTAACTCCTAACCATCATAATTTTTAATATTTTCATTTATTACTTTCTCCTTGTCGCAGCTAGTCTGGGCACAGCTGTTTCTTCCTCGATTTCGTCCATTTTCAGACACTTCATTAAAAATCTATGTTTCAAAGATATAATATGAATGATTTTCTGCACAATATGAATAAAACTATAATTTGAAGGGAACTTATTACAACCATTCATCCAGACAAGAATGTTCTTTTCTTTTCTGGATGAAGGGGTTAAATATTTAAAAAAAAACCTTTAATTTTTGGTAAAAAAATACGTTTGGAAAAACTAATGTACGGTACGTGTAATACGCGAACACAGTCACGGGGTAAGTTTTTTGTATAGGTAAGGCCTCTTTGTCAACAAACTTTAATAGGACCTAATTAAAAAAGTCCTTTTTAAAATAAGATGTAAAAGACGCGATTCTGTCACCCACAAAGTTTCGCTCGTGCTATGAATTATTAAGGAGCTTTGTTCGGTCTTTGCTCAAACAAACTTCGGGTAGTCTAATTTGGTAAGGACATCAATGGATTTCTTTCTACCCAATATTGGGAAATTGGCAAATTACGTGAGACATACCATCTCCGCCAATGAAAAATAAAGAAATAATCGATTAAAAAGTTCAATTTCGAGCGAGATAAAAAGTTGGACATATTTCCTTTGAAAATTGGGAAATTGATTATCAAATTGATTTCTACTCCTATTGTTTTACCATGCAATTATTGACATTACTTTCGTGAGTATCTGTGTAAGGTTACTTTTGGAAGCGATTTTTTTTTATAATGACTTAAATAGATATAGGTAGGTACTTAAATGTAGTTCTAGCTAAGCAGGCCAAGAGTAAGCAATTCCAAAAATAAACAAATGAAGTTAAATTAAAACAAGAGCCTGGAAAACATGAAGATAAGAGCAAGTAGAAAAAAGGCGTTTCGAAGCGCGCCTTTTAAAAATCATCTGTTCCCCTACATCCGTACACAACCAAACGCTCTCTTTTTGTATTCAAACGCGCGTTAAAGATACACACCCATACGTACCGGATTCTTATTCGAATACCGAATGGTGGTTATTAAAACGCGCGTTCAAAACGCCTCATGTGTACTTGCTTTAGACGTCTTCCCATATCCCCGCTACAGAGACTAGTTAATCACAGATATAACTCACTGTCCGTGGCTCGGACTGCCTCGTAGATCTCTTGTAGGTACGCGTAGTTTCTGCAGGATTTCACGTCGTCTGGTAGTCGGCGTCTGTAATAATTGAATTGTTGTATAAATTGCTTCTGAGAAAGTATGCTCCATCTTTGACCACATTTACATTGATTGAGATGGTGGTCAAAGTCTAGACCATTTGTAACAAAAAAGTAGTGTGGTACACACGGAGCTCGCTGATTCGTTACAATTTAGTTATTGGGTCTAACTTGAACAGCTTTTTAGTTAGTAGTTTTGTTGGGTCAAAAAGGTCAAAAAAGGCAGGGAAAAGATATAAACTTTAAATGTTTAAATGTCAATGTTGACTTTATAGAAATGCAGCTAGTAGAAAAATGGGAATTTGTGAATAATTCTAAAACTCTGGTCATATTGTTATTTGGGAAATATATAAACGCTTAGATAGATTTTTACTGTAAATAATTCAGCTCATAGGTTATTCTTATTGGTATAATAAAAAAGCCCAAAACAATTTGTTTGTTCCACGAAATTCAAAGAAAATATTTAGCCAAAAGGTGAAAAGCATCAGCTACAAAAGTCAAAGGATTCAAAGAAACTCATAACAAACAAAACAAAACGTACCGCTTTGAAGCCCATTATCAAACCGTTTGTTTCAAACAAAGCATTTTACAAGATACTGTAATTTAAGCCTCTTCCACATGAAATCAAGACAAACACGCTCTAAATAGACTTCGGAGAATTAACAGATTAAAATGTCTTCTCTTGCTACATGGATGACTATAGAATAAAGGAGAAGGTAGGTACTTAGGAGTTAAAATTGTTATTTCGAAGATTATATGAAGGAATGACAAACTTTTCTTACCTTTATACTGTTGTAAAATTAATTTTATTGATATTTTTTTCTAAGAACGGAAGGACATTATAACCGGTATTTGCATTTGTTTTTTAATTCTATTAATTTAATATTGTATTCGTTTTAATTCGTATAAATGCTGAATGCGGCAAGCTGAAGACAGGGCGCTATGGTGCTCATTAGGGGAGGCCTATGTCCAGCAGTGGACTAATATAGGCTGATGATGATTAATATTATATTAGAACATTTTCACGCATATTAAATGCTTATGTGAATGCACTTCCGAATTCTGTTTGTACCCAAAATTTCAGAAAATATTAAAAAAGATGGACGAAGAAACTGGAATAGTCTTGACCCAAAAACCATGAAGAGTTGAAATAATATGGGCAAGGAACGGAAAGTCTTTCCTGAACCAGTGAAATAAACTGAAATAGATTGGAATTGTCATTGTATCCCCTTCTATCGATATAAAACTGGCTAGCGCAATAACGAAGAAAATGACGTTTATCGAGGCTAAGGAAAGGACGATTTGGAGCAGATTGAATTCGATGTCTTCTGAACCCCTTAACCTTTCGCTGGGACTGAATCCAGCTGGATAATGAGGGATAAAGTCGATCCCGACTTAGGAAGTTAGAAAACGCAACGTGCCTTAATATCCCTGTCTCGTCTTTTTGATGTAATCAACCCATGGGTTGATATCAAAAATAAAGTGGGTAGCTTATTGCTTTAACTCGAAGTTAAATAAGACAGAAACACAAACGGAGGGATGCTTACAGACAAATTCATACTTTTTGGCAGTGTTTTTGGCTTGTTATATATCATATATTGTTATATTAGGTATCATTTTTAACAATGTACAATTGCAGAATCTCAAATATTGTTAATTACAGAAGAAAATTGTTAAAAACAAAACAAAAGTAACTAACGTATGTAACAAAATTGTAATGATTGATCTATTTTTATTTATATCCTTTATATCCTGATTATAAATAAATAAATAAATGAATTTATTATTCTTTGTGGAAACAATAAGTCTAAGCCCGTCTTTGATTGGTAGATAATAATTTACATACTAATTTAAAATACGCTATAAAATACTGATTAATAATGGTTATTTATTCTAACAAATCGAGAAAGTAAGAAAGAAAAAATTAATAAAAAAAGGCTTATGTTGGGTATATATTTATCTGCATGGTGAAAATATGGAACGAATTCACTATTTATGTCAAAACTTAAAGGCATTACCATGAATACGCATAAAAGTTACGTAATGTAAGAGTAAACGCAACCAATTTAGGAGAATGTGTTACTATAACCCAACCAAGTAAGAAAGTAATTACACAATTAAGCACGCTGTTTGAGTTTAACTGCTGCAAAATAGGCTTTATATGGATAAGGATAAGTAGGCTGAGCAATAACATTAGAAGACGACATTTTATGGAACATAAACTTTGAGTTGTTATCTTGTTACTTTATTTATTTACCGTTGGTAAATAAATAAAATACATATTAATAATATACATAATAATAAATAAAACCTACCTACGTAGTAGCCAATAGGTTCTTGAATTTATCTCTATGGGATAGATTTTAGGAAATGAAGATACTGACTTTATCATCCTACTAATATTAAAAACGCGAAAGTTTGTAAGTATGGATGGATGGATGGATGTTTTTTACTCTTTGACGCAAAAACTACTGAATGGATATGGATGAAATTTGGCACAGAGATAGGATTATAGTTTGGGATAACACATAGGCTATATTTTATCCCGGAATTCTCACGGGAAAGGGAATTAAAATATAGCCTACCGCGGGTGAAACGGCGAGGCGCTGCTATTGTCAATATGTTTATGAAAACTTGTATATTTAGAGAAACATCATCACTTCCATAAAATAGCGGTTAGATGTCAATACCTAAGAATAAACTCGCTTTGCCCACAACTAGGCTAAACAAGGTTAGTTCTGTAAAGGCCAATGTTTACTATTCTACAACAAATCTCCAAGCCGGGCTTCAACTCGAAAACCAAACAAGGTAAAGGTATCTTTTTCGCTTCTTTACTTTATATCAAAAAAGATTACGTAAATAAAAAATTTGTATTTTCTGACGGGTCTTACTTTGTCTTTGGAGCGAGTTTACAATGAGACGATCCGATCGTTAAGAAAGACAAAATCAAAAATTGATTTCTTTTGTATTTCTGTAATTTGCCCCAGAGTAACAGCATCATTAAAATAATAACATAAAATATCATTGATATTGTAATCCTTTAGTTTCAAAAAAAATCCTGGATATATTTTCTTTAGAACTCAGTATAGAATTTATCCTCGACAAGACGGAACAATCCCCACAGTACATTTGTTTAAATTCCATTCGTATCCCGAATTCTCCCAATTCACTTGTTCAGTTCCAATAGATGTGCTCAAGATACTTACAAACAATTGTATTTATCATAGTGTTCCGCTTGGTTCTTCGTAAGTGACGACACCGCCGCGTGTAGACATTCATTCTGCGAACAAAAGAAAACATTTATTTATTTATTTTTCACAAAACATAGTACTCCATCTTGACCAGCACACCCAATGCAATAGAGCACCCACACAATTCATATATTAGGTTGACGTTTCTTCTTTGGACCTCATATTTCATTAAGGTCCAGCCACACGTTGGCCGAGAGTTGGCTAATAAGATTTGTAATAAAAATGTATTGAGCCTTATCGAGTCAATCGAGTTTAAAATATTTATATTGAGGCTTAGAAGTACCAATTACTAGGTGGCATAGACCCCGTATTGTTTCAAAATTCTGTAGCTTGATCGGATGATACCAGTGTTAAATTATTTGAAACATTTTACACCAATTCTTTTGCTTTGTTAGGTACTCATACGTTTACAAAAAAATATCTAGGTTTTTTAATCGTTATCGTCCGTATCCTAGTTACCAACTAGAATACAGATAATGACGAACGTAGTAGTAGTTTGTCATTATCATCCGTATGATAATTAATAACTAACCTCCTACATCTTTCACTTCTACTAACTTACTTTCTATGAAAGTAGCCAATCTAAAATATGTCTAATTGTTAGATATTTTAATTCTAACATAATCTGATCATACAAAAATATGATGTCGGACAATAGTTCGCCATTATCTTCCGCATTTTAATTAAAAAACGACCTTCTTTCAGCCTACTTTTCACAGAAGTCTAATCCATCCTTATTTCCCTCCTGACACAATAAGTTCACAATGTTAACCGGATATTCTAGTTCCTACCAGTTTATATACAGTAATGTATAGATATATTTTATAGGTTTTGTTGAGGACGTGAAGCCATATCCATGCTGCTAGCCTCGCAAGTCGATACGGGGATATTTTTAGAGATACCTACACACTCTATTTGCAGAACTAGAATGAACTGTTCTTTTCGATTTGATCAGTTTTGTAGGGCAGTGGGCTAAGGTCTGAACTAAGAAAATAAAATATTGCGAGATTGATTGATACAAATATAGAGGTCTGTATAATAAATAAATTTGATCATTTATTAAAGAATGAAAACAAATAAAATAGATAGATGGGATCTATAAAATAAAATAGATACTATAAAATCTGCAAATTCAATATTTTTTTCCGGAACTCTGAGTAATAAAAGCAGAAATATTTCATCTGTAAACTTGTGTTTTCTCACACACGCTGATTGGGGGTAGATGATGCTGTGTGCAAATGTTTATTTTATTTTATTTGGAAATGTATAAGTTTGATCTTTTGGTAGGTATGTTTTTATTTTATACTTTTGATATATACTTCTAGCATTGACTTACATTCAAATTCTCAAGTTTTTTTTTTTAATTTATTGCTAATACTGGAAAATCTAACACCATCTAGCCCGAGCTAAGAAGAGCTTGTGTTATGGGGACTAGATGACTGATATACTTAATATAATAAATTAAATACATTATTTAGAAAACACCCAGACCAACGGAACAAATTTCTTCAGATCGTACACTAATTTGTTCCGAGGCGGGAATCGAACCCGCAACCTCCTGCGTCGCAGGCGGACCTTCGCCCACGGCGCCACATCGATCGTCTATTATTACTCTATGACATGACTTCACCATTTCCCAGACTTTTGTTATTCTGTTCTGAGAATATGGAAAACCCTTTGTTAATGTTTTAAAAGGGACTCATTTAATTAAACAACTGTCAGTAAACAGGGTGTTTAAGAGGATAATGCGCAATTAAGGGTTGGTGCTCACGGTATTCACTCGAGTAGAACTGCGAAAGACACCGGAATATTCGAGTAGTCAATAATTCGGTTGATTTTTGTCAACAGGGACTTTTCTTCGTATATGTCCATCTTTATAAGTTAGAGAAACTTACTTTTAATTTTAATTTTTGTCTTGATGCCAAAACTAATCTTTGTGTGAGATTAGTTTTGGTAGAGTCGATATTAGTTTGTTTTCACTGTACCTATTAAATTGTTAAATTTAAGATAGTCGCGCTGCAGAGCGAGGCCCTCTTAGGTATATTACTTAAAAGAGGGTCCCATACCACTAAAATGTATTAGATTAAGTTAAAGAACTAGATATTATATGTATAATCAGATTTTTTTTATGTAGATACAGGTAATTTAAAAATTGTAATAAGTTTTAGTTGGTACAAGTAAATTGTAATCCGAGAAGTACTACTTCGTAAGCCAGGTTCATATTGCTGTGTTGGGGTGTGTTGTGGCGCGACAGAACTCTATCGGTCTCATACGTTTAGTATGACTAGATTCACATTAGCGACAGATCGCGCCACACCCCAACACAAGCTACTAATGTGAATCTAGTCATACTAAATCTATGAGACCGAATAACGTTCTGTCGCGCCACAACACACCCCGACACAGCAATATGAACCTAGCTTTATACTTACTTCCTTACTATATTACCTATAAACGCGAAAGTTTGTATGGATGTTTGTTCCTCTATCACGCAAAAACTACTGAACGGATCGGGTTGAAATTTTATATAGACGCAGTTCTAGCCCTAGCTTCTGTAATGACACACTACTTTTCATCATATAAATCAGTTCCCATGGGATTGAAATAGCCTTGAGACGTTTCCATAGAAATAAGGCGTGCGAAACCGCGGGCATATACTAGTATAGAAAAACACGAGTGAAGCCAGTGTGAGGGCAAATCATGCTGTCATATATTGCGTCATCAGAGCAAAAATCAACCATTTATTCTTCCATAAGGATCCGCACAAAAGAATATCATTTCCTTGTCACATAAAACCCAAAAAATATCAGCCAAAGTAAGAAATCATGTTTGATCCTCCGCTTAATCAGAAAAAAACGTTTTTAAAGGAACTGCTCTGACAACGACATCAGATGTCTCGCTTCGCCTCACACGGACTCTCGCTCTATTTCATGGTTGAAGGACCGTGGCGCAGGAAATAATACCTGGCTGTATAGATGTGGAACTCCTCTGCTCATTATATTAAGAGACTAGCAATTCGTCCCAAATGTTTAATAAGATAATAGCTAAAATTACAGAACTAGATAATTTAATTATATTTGAACGAGTTGCTTTTTGAAAAATCCTATTACGGACTTGATAAATAAAATTTTTGAACGCAATATCGACCCTCATTTTTGACGAGGGTGAACTTTTTTTGTACGTATAAACTTGATATTTCCTATTTTATGATAAGTACCTATCTACTAAGATTAGCCCTAATATAATAACAATAAATAACGTAACAAGTAAAGCACTATTGTTTTCATGTGTAATAAAATCTTTTGATGTATTATTTTGTATTAAATATGCCAAAACACAAGCCCTGCTTAGCATGGGGCTCGATGTGAATTGTAAAAATAGGAAAAAAGTAGTATACAACTTGAGTTTCACTTCCATTCCCGCTTCAGTTTACATTCTAAAGAAGAGTCTGTACCATTTCTTTACATGACATTTTGGACATTCAGGGTCGGACTCAGAGCTCGCGAGGGCAAGTTTTTGTCCGTGACAAATGGAGGTGTCTATCGAAATTAATCAAAAGCTTTTATCACAAATCTTTTTTAGCTGTCAGAACCAAGTAAGAAGGCAAAATAAATACTGTATTTACTTTGGTAGTTTTGATAAAAGTTGGGGTTTATGGCAATTGAATAGCAGTTTGATCTGTCAAAGGCGATATTTCCTATTATTCTACAACTGGAATAAACATTTAAATGAATTGAAACAAAAAACTTTATGTTATTTATGAACCTATTTTGTAATCAAAGAATAACGTTATTTATTTCTGATTTCTTCATATCAGAAAATTATACAATTCTCTGTCATTATCTCCCTTTCAAGTTTGCTATAATATTAATTTTACTAAGCTCGCCTTCATTATTAACCAGTAGAGTAACTCAAAATTCTTATTAACGTTCCCAGTTTTCAAATATATAATATCTCATTCAAAATTTCTTGGGAGCTATATAATCAATTCAACGAAAATCCAGACGAAAACATTCCAAAACATCCACCGTTGATGTTTGACATGATAATAAAAATTGGCATAGTTTTTACGTAGTACAAAAAGCTTCACCAATTCTATTAATAGATTTTGGAGGGCCAACATCAACCAGAGAAAATATCTGAGCACAAATATCATGAAAGTGTTCTCAAAAAGAAAATCTTTGTACCGTTGTCCCTGTCACGTAACAGGACACTTTAAGTGATGTTCGTAAGGGGCGAGTTACGGAAAAATGGCGTCAACCAGCATGAAATTGCGTATCAGATTTCTAATGGATGGCTGTTTTGATTACACTTTAACAGACAATCCTCAAGATGGGTAATGAAATTGGGTCAATGTAAGATAATTTTGGGCCGAAATTGCTAGGGTAATGTCATTTGGTATATTATGACTTTAGGGGTTTGGGCCATCTCAAATCAAGTAGGTGTCGTTGGGATGGCTATATAATATTTGTCAATCTTGAGTGGTTTCGTAATTTGTGCCATGTTGGTAATCATTTATACTTATTCATCATTTAGGTATTAAAGTACCGAATATGACGCTCATTTTGATGTTCTTGATACAACATACGAATTATACCATGAAGATATTCAATTAAGATATTATTATTAAAGTTTACTACGAGTATATCAATAAGATAAATTTCCATCCCTGTTCTATCTATTTAGGATAATGAATAACTTAAAAAGTATGAACACACCTTCGAAATACTTTTCAATTACATTTCTCCAAGTTATACAGCACAGTACATGCGGCTTCGCTCGTTTTGTTTCTATGGAAACGTTTTAAGGCTATTTCTATCCCATAGAAATTGATTTTTGTGATAAAAAGTAGCCTATGTATTTTTCCAAGGCTAAAACTACGTCTATTCAAAATTTCAGCCCGATCGCTCATTCGTTTTTGCGTGAAAGAGGAACAAAGATACATCCATCCATACATAAAAACTTTTGACGTTCATAATATTAGTAAGGATTTTCACTCAATAAGTTTAGTACAAAAACTAACTAAAATACGAAAATATTTATCATGCTAGAGGTTAAATTATCTAAGTTAATCGTAGTATTCCACAGAGTCGACAATGCCCTTTTCTGTGTCGCTCCTGGCATAGTTTGAATACTGGGAAAGTTTGGTCTTCCTTTAATTAGAGCGTTTGCCCTTCGGTAACGCTGAATAAATAACAGGGGTGTAATCTAACACCGCAATAATATGCCCTGAGGGCAGACCTTTCTCCTATCTTACCTTCCAAGAGAAAATAGGCGGGTTTTCCTTGTTAATATTTTTCAATTTTGATTTTAGTTATTCTATATTTTAGTTTAATTAAACTACATTAATTTGTCAATAATTAATTCAAACCGAATTTAGAAAAAGTAAGTAGTTGTATGTTTTCATAAATATTATGTAAGTTATGTGATGTTTTAATAGATGTTGTTATTTTAATTAAATTCTTTCATGTCTTATAATTTTGTAAGGTATAATTTGTTTTGTAATTTGGTGGTACAAAATCTTCTTGACTCTATCTTAAGACTTTACAATAAGAAAATATGATATTCTCATTGTTTTCAATTGCAAATCCGAAGCTTTCCCTGAAGGCAAACTAATCTATTGTTAATGGTGGCCTATTGAACTCAAACAATTCGAATAGGAATTCTTTTAAATCGAAAGTTCCGTTACTTACAAAACAATTTGTATTTCGCAAACTGTTTTCATAAAAGAGTTTCGCGTAAAAAAGTAGGGGAGACAGAGTTTTGGCAAATACATTCTTTGAACCACGGGACTTTGAACTGAGCCCAACCCGATACGATGCAGATTGTTTTGGTTTTCCATCGTCTATCAGAAGAAAACTTCTGATACATATATAAACAAGCGACCTGCCCCGGCTTCGCACAGTTTTATTATACGTATAAACCTTCATCTTGAATCACTCTATCTAAAAAAAACTATCTAAACCGCATCAAAATCCGTTGCGTAGTTTTAAAGATTTAAGCATTCAAAGGGACATAGGGAAATGGGGACAGAAAAAGCGACTTTGTTTTATACTATGTAATGATAATGATGGACTATTCACACAAAAAATATTATAGAAACATGAAAGTTTGTATGAATGGATGTATCGATGTGTAAATGTATGAATGTTCATTGATGCAAAACTACAGAACGGATTGGGCTGTAGTTAGACTAGCCGTAGTTCTAGCCCTAGAATGACTCATCAAAAGTCAAAAAGTCAAAAGTCAAAGTGCTTTATTTCCATAAGACCTTACAGGACACTTGGACACGTCATAAAATTCAATTAATAAATAATTAAAACTAGAGTAAAGAAGCGAACAAGAAACCTTTACCTTGTTAGGTTGTTCGTTTTCGAGTTGGAGCAAAACTCGTCCCAAGCTTTTTATCATCCAAATAATCAGATATTTTATAGTAAGCCTTTTTACAAAGAACAGTTTTGACAATTTGTTTGAATTTATTTACTGATAGTTTTTGCAACTCACTTGGAGTCTTGTTGTAGAAGCGTATACATTGCCCTTTGAAAGATACATTAACCTTGTTTAGTCTAGTTGTAGGCAAAGCGAGTTTATTTTTATTTCTAGTATTGACATTATGAATATCGCTATTTTTAGGAAACTTGCTGATATTTCTACGAGTGTACATTAAATTTTCATAAATATATTGACATGGTACTGTCATTATGTTAATTTCTTTGAATTTATCACGTAGGGATTCTCTGGGACCCATATTATAGATTGCCCGAACAGCCCTCTTCTGCAACACAAAAACGGTGTTAATGTCTGCAGCATTCCCCCACAGCAGTATACCATAAGACATAATACTATGGAAGTAGCTGAAATAAACAAGTCTAGAAGTATCTACGTCTGTAAGTTGACGGATTTTTTTGACTGCATATGCTGCAGAACTGAGTCTTTTTGATAGCTTATCTATATGTGGGCCCCATTGAAGCTTACTGTCTAGGGTGATTCCTAAGAATACAGTACTTTCTACAATGTCTAACGTTTCTCCTTTCACGTGTATATCGGCTTTAACTTGTTTCACATTAGGTAGAATAAATCTAATACATTTCGTTTTGGTTTCGTTAAGCAAAAGATTATTTACGCTAAACCAGTGGACAACTTTTGAGATTGCATTATTCACGTCGTCGAAATTTGTTGATTGTCTTTTCATTTTAAAAATTAAAGAAGTGTCATCAGCAAACAATACAATCTCATGATTATTCTTTACAAGATCAGGCAAGTCGTTAATATAAACTAAAAATAGGAAAGGACCGAGGATAGACCCCTGCGGTACACCCATAGTAACTACAGACCCCGAAGACCGTTTCCCATTAATGTCAACTCTTTGTATCCTGTCGCTTAAATAAGAAGAAAGAAGAGCCAAAGAGGTGTCATTCATTCCATAGTGATGTAGTTTCCTGATTAATGTCTCATGGTGTACACAATCGAATGCTTTTGATAAGTCGCAAAAAACACCTAAAGCATCTTGCGACTTCTCCCAAGCATCAAAAATATGCGATACTAACTCTACACCAGCATCAGTAGTTGACCTGCCACGAGTAAACCCGAATTGCTTACAATGTAGCAGGTCATTGCTGTTGAAATGCCTAAGTAATTGATGCAATATAAGTTTTTCAAAAACTTCGCTGAAAGTAGGCAGTACTGATATTGGTCTAAAGTTAGTAGGGTCAGACCTACTACCCGATTTAAACAATGGAATTATTTTACTATGCTTCATTAGATCAGGAAATACGCCACAATCAATAGATTCATTAAATATATAAGCTAAATCTGATGCGATCGTATCAATTAATGGTTTAATAATTTTAACGGAAATGCCCCAGAGATCTGCAGTTTTCTTAACATTTAAAAGTTTAAAGATTTTTAAAATTTCTTTTTCATCAACATGATTGAAATTAAATTTATTTTCGCATTTAGGTACATTTTTTATGAGTAATGACTCAGCGATCGCTTGAGAAGAGTTTAGACTCTTTGTAGTAGAGATTGGAATGTTAGTAAAGAAGTTTTCAAATGCTTGCGCTACTTCAACATCTTTTTTTACTGAGCAATCATTAATTTTTAAATTATAATCATTAGCAAAGGTACTAACCTTTCCAGTCTCACTATTTATTATTTTCCATGTTGATTTAATAACATTTTCGCTATTTTTTATTTTTGAGCTAATATAATTTGACTTTGCTACTAGACAAACTTTTCTAAACATTTTTGAGTAATTTTTAACTTTATCTTTGAACTCCTCGCTAAAATTGTATTGTTTTTCACTATACATTTCATACAACTTTTGTCTACTTTTATGAATACCTACAGTTGCCCACTCACTAAATGTAAGTTTTTCAGAAACCACAATCGATCTGGGTGTAAATATGGAATTGAATGCAGAGGTGAATTTCTCAAAAAATCTCCTATACAACTCACTTGGGTTGTTATGTGAGTAATAAGGTGTTGGTATAGAATTCCAATTTGATTTCATACGTTCAAATCGATGTGTGGTTACTGGTATGTATGATATTTTCTTTTTACAATTATTGTTTTTCATCTGAATGTTGATTTTTATAAGTTGACCTAAGTGGTCTGATTTCAAATTACTTATTATATTTTTACTAACAATTTTATCATTCAGGCAAACAAATATATTATCAATACATTTTGCTGAGGTTTCAGTTATTCTAGTTGGTTCCATAAATAGTGGTCTTAGGTTGTAAGAATTAAATAAATTAGTTAATCTACTACTGAGAGAGTTAACTTCTAAAAGATTAATATTGTAGTCTCCACATATTATGAGAGTTTTACTTGCTTTTGATAATTTAAATATCCCATCAATCATCTCATGGGATAGATAGCCTTGAAACGTTTCTATAAAAACAACGCGTGCGAAGCCGAGGGCAGATACTTGTTATTTATAGTTTTAAATTTAACAGTTCTTAAATTTATTTCGTTAGCTTTAAGAAATAAAATGATATAATTTGAAGTTCTAAAGACCTATAAAGGAACGAGTAAAATTTTCGTACCAATAAAATTTATGTATCACTACATAGTATAAAATAAAGTCGCTATCTCTGTCCCTATGTCCTTATGTCCCTATGTCCCTTTGAATGCTTAAATCTTTAAAACTACGCAACGGATTTTGATGCGGTTTTTTTTAATAGATAGAGTAATTCAAGAGGTAGGTTTATGTGTATAATAAAACCGTGCGAAGCCGTGGCGGGTCGCTAGTTACAAATTTAATCGAAAAATAAAACATGACGCAGTAAGCACCGAACTGAAATGTAAATATGTACATGGCTACCTACATAAATCGGTAAACGGAACAATCAATCAAATCATTCATAGCCAGTAATTCATCACGTTTGACAGTGGGATTATTTGCCGATATTGGGCCTATTGTTCCGACATTTGATAGTCCTGATAGATAGTGGTCAGTTTCACACGTCATATAAAGGCAGATAATCATTTGTATAGTGTCAACACAGACATACTATTTACATATAATTGTAAAATTTAATCAAAACTTACTTAGATAAAATTTACTAACTTGATCTTATATTTAGATTGTCTGCAGATAGTTCAGCTGTTCAAAGAATAAAGCAAGAGACAATAACTGAAAAAAACACATTCCAACATTTTAAACCAGATAGTTCAAAGAAAGTATAGGGTTTTATTTTATTTATGGTACTAGCTTAAACGTGAAAATTTATTAAATATAGGCTGTGTTTTTTTATATAAACTATAGATTGTTTAAACGCAGGTGAGATGGAGACCAGAGGAAAGTCAGAAGTTTTTGTCAAATACAAAAGTATTTGATCATCTTTTACTGCAATTACCAAAACGCCTGCCACCCCCCTTCTCCCCTTATTTTGAAGGGGCACGTTCAGCAGTAAATAAAGGCAAAGCTGATAAGGATGATTAGGTATAGGTTGTTATCTGCAAACCTTAACCAGAGTAATTTTCTTGTTCAACTTCCGACAACATTGTGATTTTTCTTTATTCCCTTTGAAGTTCAATTTTGGTAATTAAATTGAGGAAAATCATAAATTCTCTCTGTCTGATTCCTCCGAATTCTTTTATTACTTTGCTCAGACAGAAAAAAGAAATTTTGAGTAAAAATCATACAATAACGCGGCTTTTATCATTATAGATTATGGTGGTTGCTATTTTAATTCATTGTAGGTAATTGATATTAATATCAGATACCTACAAAGATACCGAAGAGATTAATTTTTGTTTTATGAGACCCATCAATAGGTGCTTAGATAATCCTAATATAGACTTTAAGGCACTGCTAACTACGTTATGTAACGTTTTTTTTATTTACAGACTAGCAGCGCCTCGCGGATGCACCCGCGGTAATTCCCGTTCACGTGGGAATTCCGGAATAAAATAGAGCCTACGTGTTATTCCAGATAATAACTATCTCTGTGCCAAATTCATGTATATCAGGTATATCCGTTCAGTAGATTTTGCGTGAAAGAGTAAGAAACATACATACTTACAAACTTTCGCGTTTATAATATTAGTAGGATTTATCTATCATTCTAATTTACAAATTTATCTATCATTATAATCTATCATATTTTTTTTATTTTTTTTATTTCTAATATCTTTATTAACAACGAAAATTACAAGCAAAGGAATAGAAAAACTACAACTAGTATTTACAATTGAAACCATTGAGCCAACTGCAGACGGTTGCAAACAGTCTAAAGGTAGCTCAATTGATCCATGCCAATACCACTCGGAAGCGTCCCCAAGACACTGGCTGCATTACCACGCTGTATGGCAATGCTGATGCGCTGAGCCAGATATTCACCAGCTCTCGGGTCACGCGTATCTATCTATCATATTGACTTAGTTGCAGTTTTTTTTAAATGATCAGTCTTTATTAGATAATTTCTGGATAACGGCGTTAGCTGATAAGTGCCTTATTTGATAGCTACTAAGTTCTTATCATTAGGATCTAAAACCATCTCCACTCTGAGAATACGGGCTGAGGATCGTTATAAAGTAAATAAATAAATAAATAATGCTGGACAATCCACACAGCTTCATCTAGCCCCAAAGTAATCTACTCTAAGCTTGTGTTATGGGTACTAGATAACTGATATATTTAATACATTATATACATAGATAGATATTTTTTTATTATACGTAGAAAACACCCAGAGCAACGGATAAAGATGAAGGTGTTATAAATACACAGAAGGAAGTGTTGGTGGCTATTCTTTCTCTGCTAGAGTTCTTATCGTGTCATGTAATATCGCCTTTCACGTTATCATAGTTGAATAACAACAAAAGAAAATAAAATAAATAATGCTGGAAAATACCCACAGTATAATCTAGCCCCAAGCTAAGCAGAGCTTGTGTATAATTTGAAGGTTACAGATAAAAATGACACCACTATGCATGATTCGTCAACTGAACAACAGACTCCGTGATGGCCACCAGCGGATTCATTCTGATCCGTGAGCGAATTGCTCAATTATCTTCGCTGCATTGGCTGCATTTTGATTACAAATAAAAGATATCAGAAAATGAACCACTGTGTGGAAATATTACGTGTCACTCACGCATACATCACGACCAGGGCCCGAATTCCAGTAAATAAATCGCTTCACCATTTAAATAGTATAGTGTCAAAATGTCACTGTTAAACTCTTTTTGGCATTCTACTAACACAAGCTTTTTGAGGCTCATTCATAGTTGTGACGATTACCATTTGATATTCTAATTATGAAAGTATCTTCAAGCGCAAAAAATAATAGAATACCAAATGCACAAACGTCATTTTAATCATTTTGATTGAATGGCACTATTGAGACCTTTGTTTTGACATTGGTGGAATTTGGCCCCAGATAGGTTGACATAATATTTTATTACAAACTAAGACTGGAATATTGGAGTCTCAAATTGAGATTTATTGTCATCAAACCGTACTGAGCTTACACCTGGTAGTGTTTTTGACCATGATCCAGTTATACAAAAGTAAAACACCAATAGTACATTGTTACCCAAGAGTTGAAAGTAACTTATTTAGTCCCATTTAGAGACGGGGTTTGGCGCCCGAGTGTAACGAGAGCGCCAATAGTTCGAGGGACTACATTAGTTACTTTCACCCGAGGTATACACTGTGCTTTTCATTACGAATACAAGGAAATATAAATAAAAAACATGAGAAAACAAATTAATCAAATTGCCGCTATTTTTTTTTATATATATTAGTCCATCTAGGACAGGCGAAAGCCATAAAGCCATACTGCCTTGTCTTTCGTATTTTTTGAATTCAGTGATTTTTTTTTAGCTTCAGCATTTATTCTGCCACTATCATGGTTCAACAGTAACGTTATAGCTGTCAATTGAAAACGATTTTCCCTAGGGCGGAAAAGTATCACTTTCAACCCGCTCTTCAGGCATGTTCAGACCTACTTTCCGAGTATGAGTAATGAGTACCTACGTGATATAAAACCTTGTATAAAAGTAACCGAATTTTTTGAACAATTCCATTTTCAAAGCCTTCGTGTCAGTATATCCTAATTAAATTAGAAGGAATTGGGTGAAGGTCCCATTGAGGCGATTCATCTTTTGAAAGTAAGCCATCACGGTCTTTTGAGGTTGTAATGGATCCCTCGAAATTGCGAATCATTGTATGTAATGGTGACCTTTGATAATGATTACATCAATTTCCAGACGAATTTCATCGGATTTTCCCGGAACTTTCATCTTTTGGCATCTTTTCAAACGTGGAAATAGTTCAACATGTCTTATTTATGCGAGCCTTAGGGAATTTTACTGCTTATACAGAAGAGGATTTTTACCCAGTAATGTTATTATAGAAATGGAAAGTTATGTGTTGTTAACCGAAAAAACTTTTGGAAATAACTATGTAGGCAGCTTCTGAATTTTGTTTTTCTAACTGTTCATAGAGCTTACAGCAACTCATAAATTCACCCGCACTGCTTATACAGAAGAGGATATTTACCCAGTAATGTTATTATAGAAATGGAAAGTTATGAGTTGTTAACCGAAAAATCTTTTGGACATAACTATGTAGGCAGCTTCTGAATTTTGTTTTGCTAACTGTTCATAGAGCTTACAACAACTCATAAATTCACCCGCAAAACACCCATTCAATTAAGTTCCGGATTCCGCTAACTTTGTCATTCAAAACTAGGCTTTATTGTGACACTAATTAAAACTGGCTTCAAACAGCTTTAAGTGCTTCCAGCGTACCCTATGGCAAAGCTTTGAAAATACAACTGACAAAGTTAATTTAGCTGATGAGGCTGGGAAATAAGTGGGTTATCGAGGCCCGAGGCCGATGGTTTGTATATATTTAACTAGCAACCCGCCCCGGCTTCGCACAATTTTATTATACGTATAAACCTTCCTCTTGAATCACTCTATCTATTAAAAAAACCGCATCAAAATCCGTTGCGTAGTTTTAAAAATTTAAGCATACATAGAGACAGAGAAAGCTACTTTGTTTTATACTATGTAGTGACGATGCACAATAGTACCTGTATCTATTCTGTGACAATAGCCAGTTGTCACTCTCTGCGTTGAATACGTAGGTTTGTAGAATCAGAATACTTTTACGAAGATAATATTGTATATGCTTATTGACACCTATGGGTAGTTTGTTTGTTTATAGACCAGGAAAATTACATAATAGTTTAAATAATATCATTAGACAGTTTGGGAAACTGAGTGTTGTGGAAAAACACACATGGGAATTTTCAGGCAGTACATTGGAAAACTACTGCGTAACTTTGGAAACGGTATTTACGACGACGTCGCCAAACGATTTACAACGCTCAAAATCCTTTATATTTAAAAAAAAGTAGGTACACAGAGCTCCCAGATTGAAAAATAAAACCTACCTGATCAAAATGACGCAGTTAAGACCAATAAAAACAATAAAACGTTCCGTTATCGTTTTAATGATTCAGTTGTTACCGCAATCACGTAGTGGAGCGATACAGATCGGAATTATTCGAGATAATGAAGCGATTGTTCTACGTAGTGATGGAAAATGAAGTTACCAATTTTAAGTTATCCACTCTTTTAACGAAATCATATCAATTGTGGCGTATTTATGGCGTATTTTGAACAACAATTCCGTTTATTTACTCATATGCTACGAGTATATTCAACCGACCCCAGTAAGTGACAACACGTCCAAATTTAATAAAAGATTAGTTCCTCAAATGGAAACCCTTTTCAGACACATGTCAGATTACTGATAAGCACTTTGAGCGATGAATCGAGTGTCATACCGCCCGGTGGCCGGTTCGGGCGGGCCAGATGGGAAAATAAGTTTTATGGACGACCTTACGACCCCGACGGTGCAGTGGGGTCTGCCTAACATATATAGCTAGTATTTTCTTCTAATAATACCATATCATATCACCATGGCCTTATCGCGCGAGAAACCGACAACCGTTGGGGTAAACGTGTGAGTGAGACCGCGACTCGGCAAACGTAGTGTAGGACGCCCTCTGGCCAGGTGGGATGACGATCTGCGAAGGACTGCTGGCAGGTGCTGGATGCGGCAAGTTGAAGACAGGGCGCTATGGCGCTCATATGGGGGAGGCGTATGTCCACCAGTGGACTAATAAAGGCTGATGATGATGATCTTTTTCCATTATTGGGGAGGCTTATGTCCAGCTGTGGACTAATATAGGCTAATGATGATGATGATCTTCTTCTAACTTTGCATGCGTTGTTTCCGTAAAAACGTTTCAAGGATATGTCTATCCCATGGGAACTGAATTGTGTATTAAAATGTAATAAAAGTAGCTTAAGTTGTATTCCAAGTTTAGAAATTCATCTGTTCAAATTTTCTGTGTCAGTTTTTTGCCTAATATTTGCGAGAAAGAGAGACAAACATCCATACATTGTTCTATACAAACTTTCGAGTTTTTAAAATTAGTATGCTCTAAAGATACTCCGGTTTTGAAAGTTATCATCCATCTCGTAGCATTTTGCATACACCAAAAGAGACGTTAACTATGTTCGTCATCGTAAACAAATGAACAACCGATAATAAGGTTTCAGTCTGCTACCGAATACTTGTAATTTTTCAAACATTTCTTATTCCAAATTCGATTCCAAAAATCTATAATTTCGTCGCAGAATTTTGTCGTTTTACACACCCCTTTATAAAACGATTCATCCTGTTTATGCATAAAATAACCTACATTTCAGAATTTATTCACGCCCCTAGCATGGCGAATATTAAAGTCTCAGAATAAATGTGTTTGAAAAAACATATAAGTAACTATTGAATTCATATAGGTACCAAAGAAAATCCGGTATCTAATATCAGACAAGGTCTCAATTTCGGTGAAATCTATATTTTATTGACATTGCATTATTTACTCTATCGAAAAACGAATAGGTTTTACTGTTAGTTTTTCATATGAATTCCCAAAAATACTATGTTTTCGCTTGAAAGTGCCTGAGAGTAGGTAATTCTTTATCTTTTGTTTATTATGTTAGCTCCCTTTGTCCTGTAAGATATTTGATAATTTGTACACTTGCCATGTCATTATGTGAAACATAACAGCCCTAGCACAAAAAACAAAATCACGACTTAGACACGTGTTTAACAGTTGTTTAGCAAAAGTCATCCTACAAAACCATGTTAAACAACTGTTAAACATGTGTCTAAGTCGTAACTTTTTTTTTTGTGGTAAGGCCCTTATTGTTTTGAGCTAAATATCTTTTCCTTTTTAATTACTACGCTGTATCCAAAAATAATGTAGAAACAAATTGTAATAGACAAAGTAAATATACGTCTTTCTATTCAGGGAATTATTGCCCACCAGTATTTGGGTAAGGACCAAAATTTTTGCATGTTTGCACAACGGAAACGGAGCAAATGTAGCACAACAGAATTTGTTAAGGTTAGTGTACATGGGTCTAGAAATGATCACACTGGTATATATTATTTACATTCTTATTGTTTCTTAACCATTGAAAAATATATAAAGGTTTAGAAAAATATAGCAAATACAAATATATTATACATTAATTTAATAACACGTATTATAAGACCTAAACCTGATTGAGAGTTAAAATCGTTAAGTAATGTTGTATACCTATCTTTACAAAATTCCATTGTAACACGTCACACAATTTCGTGATATTCGTCGCATACAGGAAAAAAAACCACATGACACAGCATTCAAAAATTCATACTGAAGAAATTAAACACCTTTATGAATACACATCAGAACTATTCAATAGTAGACAAAATAAGCTACTAGAATTAATAGTAAAAAGTAAGAAAAGTTGACGCAAAACACTTTAAAAGTCTTACAGAAAATCCAAATTTATAATGGTACACATGCACCTTCAACACGTTTTTGCAAATGAGCGAAAAACAACGTGGCGGAATTAGCCTGAATTTAGTCACAACTTAGATGACGGTATAGCCTTTGCAACAAAACATTATTTGTTATCCTATCTTGCCATGTTCTCGATTTATGCTGTCGCACAACTGAGTGACACAACGGAACGAAATTTGGGACACGCTTTTAGATTAATATTATAAATTAACTATAAAGTTTATCGAGACCGTAATAATAAAAACGTGAAGATAAATTCATGGTGAATATAAATAAATCAAAAAGTCTTTGAAAAGTTTTTTAGTTTTAGAATAAAATTGCAAAAACCTGGAGGAGTCGGAGATGTGCCATTCACATTTTGTATGAAAAACGAAAATGGATTCAGTATCCTTATTTACATAAAATTAATTTTACAAAAACCTAGTGAAAGAAATTTAGATATGAATAAAGCACAGGGTGCAAAATAAATTCAGCTATAATAATCAAGTATTAATATTCACATAAGTTAACAATTTTTTTTTATATGTTGATTTGAAAGTAATGTGCCATCGTACTCACGCTAAAAGTGCAAAAATTTTGGTCCTTACCCATTTGTATTAACTTATTTTCAATTAACTCGGTGCGTATTAATTTAACTTGTTTAATTTGTTCGTTTCATTGACCCAATTTTGCTGAGAGCTAACTGATGAAACTCAAACAGCATGTACTGAAGCTATTTTGTTTGAACTACCTTATTAGATAATTAACTATATTTAATTTAGGCTAGGCTTTCATTAAGACAGCGATGCTTTGCTTAGAGACTTTTTTCCTGTGTCTTTCTTATTAAGTCGTTGGTTCTTAAAATTTGTTTACTGGTTTTTTGTAAATTTGTTACTTAAAAATTTATTTTCATATTATACATCTTGGGTCAAGTTTTAGTTGTTACATACACCTATTTCGGTCACTGGTTAACCAGGAAGTTAACCAAAATTTTGTAAAATAAGAAAATTCTTTAAAATTACTGTTTACACAATTTCCCATGGCGTTTTCAAATTTAAGATCACGTTCTAACAGAACGTCTACTGATAATGATTTAACGATATCCAATTTACAGTTTATCTCCACTTTGAATTCAATACGCGTGCTAATGTTTTTACGACTCAATTCCAAATAGAAGATAGCAGTGTGATAGCTATGTTTGTGTTTCTACCTCCGTTCGTGATCAATGGATACTTTCGTTATCAGAAAAGTGAATCTTCATTCAATTTCAAGACTATGAGTTTGCTTGCAGGAAAAAAAACATTTTTTTCTGTTTTGGCTTGGTACTGAGCTTATAAGAATATGATACGGAAAAAGTCAATGTTCCATAACTCTAAACCAATAAACTTCAAAATTGCATCGCATGTACTGCACCGATTTGGTTAAAAGATATCACTAACTAGAATTTCTATGACCAAATATACAGGATATATAAATATAAACAATATAGAAAATGTCAACAACAATGTCAAAACAAATGTCATTTCCTGTATATTTCAATCACCATGAAACTGAATTTTCACTATCATCTGACGTAGTATGCTACCATGGACTGCTAAAGCTAGCTAAAACTTACCGAAGGTGCAGTAAGCAGTTGCAACGCCTCGCTCAAGTTCTTCAGCGTAAGGGTACTCCTGCCTTCATCATCAGGACCCGGCAGATGGAAGGAAGACTGCCTGGAGCGGAACTCTGGCTTCGGAGCCGCTCCACCGTTGGCGAACTGGTGCTGAGATGCTGCGCGGCGAAATGGGCAATCCATGGTGGATCAGATCATACCCAGGTCTGGAAAGATGGAGAAAATGGTTACTAGACTGATAGATATATAATATACTAACGGCCCGCCCCGGCTTCGCATGGTTTTATTATACTCTATTTAAAAAAGCTGCATCAAAATCCGTTGCGTAGTTTTAAAGATTTAAGCATACAAAGGGACATAGGGACAGAGAAAGCGACTTTGTTTTATACTATGTGGTGATAGTGATTATTTATATTAAAAATACATAGCATTTTGGTTAGGTTTATCTAAACACAAGGGTTCTCTAAAAATATAATTAAAGTGTAACACCAAATGCAATTCCCACAATCTGTTTTCGTGTAGCTGCATGGCGTGGTTTCCAGTGGTTATGAGGAATGTAAAACGAAATAGGTAATTTTAAAATGATGATACGTAATTTAAACAAACTCCTCTCCGTAGCTCCGCTTATATTCAGGCTTAAAAGTAAACGCACACTCATGAATAATAAGTGAAATACTTTTTCAAGGGGACTTAAGGGGACTTACTTAAGTTAGCGAAATAAGGAAAGCTCGATTAATTTCCAGAAATCTAAAGCTAATCTACTATCGTTGCTCTCATGCTGGTAATCTTTATAACGTATTAATAATCAAATCTCTTTGCTGGTGTTCAGCAAAATAAAATCAGATAATTAGACAGCTTCGTCAGCAGTTTGTTCTGCATTAACATTGACGTTTAACATATGACAACATGTGTCAAAAACATGTTATTTTTTTTTATAAAATAACCATTTGTTCAACCAGCGAGTCCAGAAAAAAGAAAAAAAAGAACCATTTGTTGGTGAGCTCGGTTCTTTAAAAGTCAAATTGTCAAGAGAAAGAACTGTAAGAATAATTAATTGGTTAATCCTTCGTTCAAATATATATTCAGATCTCAATTAGTAGAAAGCTGTAGTAAACTCTAGCCGTTTTTGTGCTTCATGTCATTATGGAAAGTTGCATCTAGCTAGGGTATAAAATAATATGATCGAAGACTTAATCAGCCTACGGTGGTAACCCCAAAAGACTATGGCAAGAGACGATTCTAATTTTAATTAATAATTGTCAAAACTAGCTTCCTCTCTCGCTCCAGCATCTTTCTGTTCCTGCTCCCGCTATTTACTATAAACACACCCGGAACAATCTACCCTTATCGATCCAAATGAACATTCGTGACAGGAATAGAACAAATCGAACGTAACCTTCTCGCTAAGCCAAGAAAGCTCTTTGTTCCGCAGCATCCTAGAAGGTCATTTCCTCGGCTGTATAGATTCCAGGCATACAGACCTTCCTAATGGAATTCCCATACATTTTAGTGCCCAATAACGGTAAAATTATACCGACTATAATAAAATGTACGTTCAGCCCGTTCCGGCCGTTCTGCCCGTATTAAGTTTATGGGATGCTTTACTGTGATAGTTTTTCGATAAATAAAATTAAATATGATAGTCGTTATTATACTGCTATCCGATGCATTGCAATCTGAATTCAAATATTTAAATTCATTCCGTAATGGAATGAATTTAAATATTTCATTACTTCGCAATGAAATGTAAGTCAACGCGGGTAGGTTATATTCAGAGAAGAAAACGTACGGAACGTAAATTATTATATTACTTTAAATTTACACGTAATATTACACGTTATTTAAAATATTTTTTATTTTGTTAATTTTAACGTTGATTTCAAGATTCTTTATATCTTAAATAATACAAACAGTTCACTTGAATGGGAAACATTTTTTACATGTAAGTAGCTATAACGTTAATTATGAATTATATTAGTAGTTATATAATTAAACTAGCTGGTGCCCGCGACTTCGTCTGCGCATGATTAGTATTTCGAGTACTCGCTATTTCATTGCGTAATTCCTTTCTCGTGGGATTTTCGGGATAAAATAAAGCCTATGTGTTATTTCAGCTTATAATCTATCTCTGTGCCAAATTTCATCCAGATCCGTTCAGCAGTTTTTGCGTGAAAGAGTAACAAACGTCCATCTATCTATCCATTCATCCTTACAAACTTACGCGTTTATCAGTTCAATTCAGTTTGGTTCCCCTGGGCTATACGGGTTTTCAAAAATTTCTCACAGCATCTGAACGACGCGCGCGCGTCGTTCAAATGCTGTGAGAAATTTTTGAAAACCCGTATAGCCCAGGGGAACCAAACTGAATTCCGGGATAAAATGTATCCCATGTTCAATCGTCCCGAGTTCCATTCGAATTCATTCACTTCCCTCGTGATGCGTAATTAAAGAATTTTTCTTTCACCCTCTCTCCCAGGGGAATCTTACCGAATTCCGGGATAAAAAGTATCCCATGTCCTTCCTTGTAGTATGAACTCAAATCGTCCCAAGTTTCATTCCAAGTCATTAAAGAATTTTTCTTTCACCCTCTCTCCCAGGGGAACCTTACCGAATTCCGGGATAATAAGTATCCCATGTCCTTCCTTGTAGTATGAACTCAAATCGTCCCAAGTTTCATTCCAAGTCATTAAAGAATTTTTCTTTCACCCTCTCTCCCAGGGGAACCTTACCGAATTCCGGGATAAAAAGTATCCCATGTCCTTCCTTGTAGTATGAACTCAAATCGTCCCAAGTTTCATTCCAAGTCATTCAGCAGTTTCGGCGTGATGAGCGGTAAAGGAATTTTACTTTCATACCCTCTCCCATGGGAACCTTACTGAATTCCGGGATAAAAAGTATCCTATGTCCTTCCTCGAAGTATGACCTATAATCATGCCGAGTTTCATTTAAATCCATCAAGTAGTTTCGGCGTGATGCGCGTTTACGATACAGACAGACAGACAGACAGACAGACAGACAGACAGACAGACAGACAGACATGAATGAAAAAAATTACAGTTTTGGCTTGAGTATCGATAATAGAGTGCCCTCCAAAAAAAATTTTCAAAATATCTTCAATGTACAGATTTGGACCTGTTACAGTTTTATTATAAGTATAGATATATTATGAAATTACATACCATTTTCATATTGGTTTTAACAGTATTTTTAAAAATACGTTTTTTATATCAGGTTATATTTTTGTTTACCCATTCATGTACCTGACTTACTAGCTGATAGATGCTAATATCTGCTATAATTCTATAGGGTAATCCGGGGAAACAAGGGTAGGTATATTTTTTATTCACACATTTTTTTCCGAAAAACATTTCAGTTCTGGTAACCTTGACCTCTTTTAAATTAAGTTCGACATTGATCGGGAGACTGCTGAAAATCGGAATTTCCGTGGACCGATTGTTCCATCAAGTAAAGGGTTAACTCCGAAATGAAATATCGAATTCTTCCTGCGAATAGGGAAAAATAAGCACGTACATTGAACGTGCTTTACTGCCGATAGAGGCAAGAATATGAAGAACCAAGATTATACTGATAAAATGTGAATGTCTCTGGAAAATTCGTGTAGACAGTCACATAAGCGATGCATAATAAATATTTTACACCTTTAAAATAATCTTAAGAAGGCGCCATTGCCGATTTATTGATCAAACTAGGTCCAAAAGTGAGTAGGATTTCTGGGCTAAAAAAATATTACACAGGACTTTCTACCACTATGCATCTATGTATTTTATTATATACTAGCGATCCGCCCCTGCTTCGCACAGTTTTATTATACATACAAAGCTTCCTCTTGAATCACTTTAATAACTATTTAAAAAAACGCATCAAAATCCGTTGGGTAGTTTTAAAGATTTAAGCACACATAGGGACAGGGACTGAGAAAGCGACTTTGTTCTATACTTACTATGTAGTGAAAAGGATGCAAGTATAAGAAGGTATTTTTCAATAATATTATTATTCATGCACTCTGATCTCTATGTACAATCCAACGCTCCTATCCACCCACGGTTGTCTGGTAGAGAAAGGTGGTCCTAAACAAGTAACATTTTAAAGAACTCTAAAAAGTGCAAGTAACCTAGTACAAACATTGCTAACTTGCACTTTTTAGAGTTCTTTCCTCAGACTACCTAGACAGAGCGCTGTCAACAATGATTTTGAAGCCGGTTTCGTAAACGTGTGTGCTCGTACTGAGTGTTGCCGTGCAGGTGTACTTTCGCATGAAATGTGATTCCATCCTGCTTTCAAAATATAATTCGGTATTTTGTCGCTCTAAATCTCGTAATAATTTTGCGTGACACTCGGCGCGACGGCTTAGCTGGACTGACAAGGTAAGGCGTAATTTCGACTTGTATATGTGTGTGTGTGTGTGTAAGTGTGTTTGTACACGCCAAGGCTTAATTTTACCTGCCTCAGTGCGGGTTTCGTTGGGGCTCCGTCTAGATAGTTCTATAGTCTGAGGTTCTTTCTTGTTTCACCGTCTTAACTGAACTGGACTGCGAAGGCAAGACGGAGCGTGTAGCCAGCATATCGCATTACAAGTGTACTGGGCCCGAATTCCATTAAATTAATCGCTTCACCATATATATAAAATCGTGTCAAAATGTCAGTGTTAAACTCTTTTTGGTATTCACCTAGCACAAACTTTTTGAGGTTCATAAATAGCTTGTTTAGAGCGTACTGCCAATCTTTTTATACGTGCAGTCTGTGGGTTAACAAACGCAAAAATGCTGGAATGCCCTGCGCGTCCAGTACAATAATGGGTTTAGAGTGCTGCTGGGACTGCCTCGCTTCTGTAGCGCCTCGGGGATGTTTGCAGAGTCCCGCGTTGAAGACTTTTACGCAATCATCCGCAACAGAACAGCATCCCTGATGCGCCGGGTGAGGGGCGGCACCAGTAGCTATCTCAAACTTATAGCTGGAAGGCTGGACACAGACTGCGCTTTCATGAAGCACTGGACGCGCACACATGGCGTCAAGCGTTTTTAAAAATTAAGTTAAGATGTTTCTTTTTATATAATATATGGCTGAAATATGTACTTATCTATTAAGCTGAAATAAACGAATTGAATTGAATTGAATAGCTGTGACGATTACGCTCTGACTACCAATTTGACATTCTAATTATGAAAGTCTCTTCAAGCGCAAAAAATAGTAGAAAACCAAATTCATAAACGTCATTTTAATCATCTTGATTGAACGGCACTATTGAGACCTTTGTTTTGGCATTGGTGGAATTCGGCCCCTGGTACAATGGATAGACAACAGATGTACAAAAATGCTTCGCTTCGAACGGCTGTTTACATTCCTCACAGGAGTTAGTATTTGTAGCAAATATTAAGATCATAGTAATGAAATAATACTTCATAAATCATGTCTCAACAATTTCCCGAAATATTCGAACGTCACGGAAGTGATTTGTGGTCTCAGAGAGGTCATTATTGTGAAGGTACTTCGCGAGAGGAATGTTTATTGGTTGGGATAAAAGAAAACGTTTTATTTGGGGTATCTTTAGGATTTATACTTAAAGGGAAAGGAATTTAAATTTAGGATATTCCCCAATGTCTTTATTTCTAGGCTAGAATCAAGAAAATGTATATTGCATATAGTATTGAAGCATAAGGAATGTATTTCATATATTGAGGGAATTGAATAACATTTTGATGTAAATATTATTAAAATTATCTATTATTGTCGCCTCTACTATAGAAAAGCATCGCTATCCTTGGCCCATAGAGAGAGCTGATTATTACGCATAATGTGTTTAAGTTTAGAATTGCTGTTTTTTAATGAGTCAAGCAGAGGTAAACAAACAAGCATTTAGGGTTGCTTTCCAACACGGAAAAGAAAACAAATCGTATACAAAACATGACGGCCTTTTCATTCAAAAAAAGGTCGTATTTCAGGCGAATTTCATTGCTATCTATATAAATCATGACTACCATAAATCATGGTCCCGTGGGATAGAAATAGCCTTTCACCTTTCATTTTTATAGAAACAACGCTTGCGAAGCTGCTGGTAGAAACAAATAACTTATAAATAACCATTCATAGTATTCTTAAACTTGCGCGTGTCAGCAGAATTAATACACAAGATTGAATATTTTTTAGCGTGAAAAAACTATAATTAATATGGGTACAAAAAATCACACAGCAAAAATCCTTGTGTATTAAGCCAATGATTCTCAAAACATAAGTACCTACCTATTGTTGTTTTCAATCCTATAGGATTTCGACACGACGACGACGACACTTTCTAAAGGAAGTTTTTTAACGTAAAAATAAGCAAATTAATGCTATTCGTTTACATTAAGTAAGTATTATAAAAAATCGATCCAGGGACCTCTATAAAATACGTAAAATGGTGGAAATGTGTTCGATAACAAAAAAATTTTGGTAATATGTTTGTATAGGCAGGCATTTGTTGCCAGCACTAACTAAAGGTACCACTTATTATTACGTTAATTAACCAAAGTAATTTTCAAAAATGGAACCTTCACTTTGTTATACCTATCATTACCTTTTTTTAATGTAGGTATACTAGTTTTATAGTTGTCTATTCTAGGAAAAAAATACGAATTTGCTCTTGGTGGCCCCCAAACTCTGCTCTCTGTTCTCCAAATCGTATCTCTTCCTATGATATGCCTTAAATATTATTTTCAATTATTACACAACATTTATCAAGTATATTTACCGTGGTTTGGTAGCTCCTTAAGGGTCTGCATTGCTTATTCATGGACCCGCTCCTTCATTAGTTACCGCAAGAAGTTAATGAATCAAGATTGGATCATTCATTCGTTATTAGTATTCACTCATCTTCTTAAATTACGCTCCGGCGTTCTCGGTAAAGGAAAAATAAGTAATGAAACGTAGTAAATTAAGCGGGGTCCGCTGCAACAATTTTCTAACAAAACATTTTAACAAAACATGTTAGCAAAACATTTTTTTAAAACAGCCCGTCTGGTGTGTTCTGTTTTGTTTATTGTTTTTGTTTCATTTCAAAAATGAGTTCCGACGAAGAGGACGTAGAAGCTGTAATAGCTATAGTGGATTTAGTTCTACAAAGACGTAACCGAAATAGATTCCGGGTCCGACCCTACCTGCTACCTCGTTCCTTCAATATTTATCAAGAACTACGTATAAACCTTCCTCTTGAATCACTCTATCTATTAAAAAAAACCGTATCAAAATCCGTTGCGTAGTTTTAAAGATTAAAAGAAAGCATTCAAAGGGATATAGGGACATAGGGACAGAAAAAGCGACTTTGTTTTTTAATATGTAGAGATAAAATCTATATGAAACTATGAGCTACAAAGATAAAAGGAAATAAACTAAATATAGAGCTAAATATAAATATGTATAGACGTCTTGCTTCATTGAGCGCGAACGTAAAATGCGACGCTTCCCCTCCCCGCAGGCGAACGCGGGTGATGTTATCCATTTGTCTCGGCAAACATGTTTAGGTGTTTTTACGAACAAAACTGTTAAGCCACGCCCCTATTTTGTTTTGTTAACATGTTATGATGTTAGAAAACACGAAAACACGTCGCAGCAGACACGACTTTACTAAAACTCGAGGACAAATTAGATTTTGGTAGGATAAGGACTTATTAGGTGGTGAGCTGTAGACTAGTATAGGTTAATAATGATGATGATGATGAGGTAGGATAAATCGATACAGCCAGGTAACGAAACAATAAATAAATGCACCTAAATGATAAAATTTTATGCTATTTTTATCTATAAATACCAAAATTTGGAAAAATTGGATTGGAAAAAAATACGCATGATAACAGATTCGGGTACGTACTCTAGCGGTTAAATTACAAACTATCAAACAAACTTTACCTCAAAATGATAAAAATATCGATACATATAAACATTATAAAACTTTGTGAATGTTTAGTTTTAAACTAGAAATAAAAATGAATGTTCTATTTACACATAAAATCAATATTTACTCCACATAAATTACAACATGTTTCGAGATAAGAACTATTAGATATTCTGCGGTTTCCTCCGTAAATTTGCGGTCTGGGAGGGACCGGAAAAGCCCAGATTTGAATAAGTTTGTTAATAAGATAGATCACGTGAAGGAAGTTTACTGCGTTATTTATGAATTTTTGATATTTGGGTATTTCAATGTTTACCTACTCTAAATAACTCGCTTTGCTTGAAGATGTACGCATCATCATATTATTATAGCTCTAGATATTTGTGTTGATAATAGTTTTATTATTTTCTAAAATACTAGTTTTAGTAAGTATCTAGAAAAGTATCTGAAATTTATCTTTTTATTTGTCTACCTTTTTAGACAAAGGAAATTGCTATCAAGGAATAGCAACTAATTAAAACTAGTATCCATATACTATTGAAACAATTGAACTAAGTGCAAGAATAAAGAACTGAAAGACGGTTTCAAACAGTCTAAAGGTAGCTCCACTGATCCATGTCCATACCAGTCGTCGCGTCCCCAAGACACTGGCTGCATTACCACACTGTATGGCATTGCTGATGCGCTGCGCCACATACTCACCAGCTCTCGAGTCACGTTTCGTAGCGACCAGACGCTCAGATAATTTAAAGGAACTCGGAGAGTCTCGGTACCTCAGTATCTGCGAAGACGCATTCTTTGATGTCTAGCGGTATATAAAGTCACTCAATCAACTAGAATATTTGTAAAACTATTGAACTTATTAAACAATTGAAAGGAATAAATAAATCTCAAACCTTGGCTTTAGTTTTAACATTACCAAACCCAAACCCTTGCCAGTTGTTTGTACGAAAAATAGACGGAAAAATAAAAATACAGAATGCCAAGCTATAAGTTATCTAGGTACATTCTTTACAGTTATTCTACCCATCCCTTTGTTATTCTGCGTGCTACGTGCTAGCACGTTATAACAACGACTTACGATCAGAAGTTTCACTCAGAATAACCTGAAATGGCTCTGTTTTTCCACCAATCACACCTAGGTCTCTTCAAGACAAGACAGTTGTAAAAGTCACACAAAGTTTACAAATGCGAAAGTTCTTATCTTTGACACCAATTGAAGCCAAAACTACAAAATGGATTGGACCTGATTTTGTATAGATGTAATTCTAGATTAACATGAAGTGAAAAAAAAAACAAATGTGTTATTTTCTTTCTAACATTTTCTCATCTCATTTGATGGCAAGTAACGATGTTACGCGAAGGTCTACCAGACCTATTGACCTCTATTTTATTTCGTATTATTTTGTTAATTAGTGTGCCTGTAAACCATTAACGAGTTTCCCTTCTGTTAAATTAAATAATGTGTTGCGGTGTTATTAATAAAAGTCACGCGAGGTGACGTCATAGACAATGGCTCATACAATGCGTACGTTTTTGCGCTGTCCGTTCAGACAGACAATAATACGGATCGATTAATATACGGAAATAGATTAAATTGTTTTTGAAATGATTGTTATTTAACCACCTGTGTTATGTTATTGAAATATTATCAATAAATTGACTATCATTAGTAAGATTTGGCTGTAAATTAAACTAATCTCTACAATAAAATACACAGAACGAATTGAGAATCTCTTTGTTTTCCTTCTAAGCCCGTTGAAAAGAGTACGATTAGTCGGCAAACAGTAACAAACTTGTGAAAATGAATATTTGCATAAGAGGCTTATTGGTGCCTATATTCATCTTTATATTATACTAGCGACCCGCCCCGGCTTCACACGGTTTTATTAGACGTATAAACCTTCTTTTTGAATCACTCGATATTATTAAAAAAACCGCATCAAAATCCGTTGCGTAGTTTTAAAAATTTAAGCGTTCAAAGGGACATAATGACATAGGGACAGAGAAAGCGACTTTATTTTATACTATGACTTTATTTTATTTACAGTGATGATTTATAGAATCTATAAGGGATAAAATATCTATAAAAGATAATTCCAGGATAAATAAAATACTACCAGCTTCATTCTCCTGACTCGACTTTTTTAGAATCTTGAAGTTTTGAAATAAATTGATCTTAAAGGATTCTTAGATTAAATGAAAAATGAGTTTATTGGTTAATTTCTGACGGATTACAAAATAATTTATACCTTTTGTAGTTTACTTAACCAACATTATTTCTTTTTTCTTCTCACAAAAAGAACTCGATACGTATATAATATTAGAACAAAAAAACAAACTTTGGTTGGTAGTGTCTTTATTCCTGAACTAGTTTTTACTACTAGTTCTGAACTAGTTTTGAACTAGTTTTTGGTTTCAATAAAAATATGAAAAATAAAATTATAAAGGACAAAACATATAAAAAGAATATCGCTGTTTTACAAAATGATGTCAATGATGATCCTAACATAAAAATACTCGCGTCACCTCGTACATCAGGGCACGCCTGTTTCCTGTAAGGATAAGGGAAAGGGAATACGTCAGCTGTTTCTTTACCCACAAGATGCTGTTATGAGACTTTCCTGTTTTTTTAGGCGCCCTTAACACATGCCTCTACTTCTTAGAATTTTCCCATAGAATTTGCTGTTATTAATCTTAGGGCTGTATTTAAGATAAATAGTTTAATTATTGGAGGCATGAACGGGTCAAGCAAAAATTGGCTGTTATAGACAAACAAGAAGAAAAATATAATTTGACGCTTTGAAAAAATTCTAAACTGACTTCAAATTCCTTAAAACAAAAATGGGAAAGTCATTTACGTTGTAGGAGTCAATATAATACATATCTTGACCTCTATATGGGTTCACATAAGAAGCACTAGCTTTCAAAAAAATCAGATCAGTCGGAAAAAACATAAAACAGAAAAGTGGAATTGACAAGTCTCCTTTTTTTGAAGTCTATTAAAAATACGCTGATAGAGGTGACAATGTACTTCAAAATATAATGATATGTGTATAAAAATATAGTTCAGAGTGTTTTGATACCTCTAGCAAAACTACTTTAAACGTTTAGATGCTACATACAAGTCAACTCACTCTTCCAATCATATAAAACCCTCGAAGATCATATCAGGTCGTAAATTACTACTAAAAATATTGTAGGTACTTATTGATTCCGTTTCAATCAGAAACTTACCATGTACCTACATCTAAATATGAACTGTAATATCCGATATCGCTTCCTTTCGTGAATCCCATTAATCCGAGAAACTCCTGTACATCTTATATATTCTGTGGTAAGATTTAGTGAAGTAATACTGTCAGCATCAGCTTTTAGTTGTGACCTTCAAAGTGGGATTGGATTGGTCTTCCAATCTCAGTTTATTGTCTACAAGTAGTTTTATAAGTCTATTATTATAGATGTATTTCGAGGCATTCAGACTGCGTGATTTGGCGCGCGTTTGACTCTGATATTGAGGTACCGGGATCTAATTCTGGGTCGGGTCAAGATGTTTGGATTTTTTGGGAGAAACATTCGCAATAACAGTCTGGAATCAGGAAGTTGGTAGTTACGCCCCGTGCCTTGGAAAGTGAAGTCAGTTGTGTTGAGTTGTTGGTCCTGCATCTGGCGTCTTCCCGGTTGCGTCGGTCTATCGTCCCATCCAATTATGAGTGATAGTTCAAAATTATGAAATACATCATAATAATAATTCCTATGCCCATCTCAGTCTCCGTTATGACTGGCCAAAGCTGTTGTCAAAATCCGGCTGCAACATTGTCATTCTCACCTATGCAAATTTAAACTCTATCTACATACATTTAAGTCAGAAACAGGCTGAGTAATTCAAGAAGACGCGCAAATATGCAGGTCTCAACAGAACCTACGCATTTGCTCCCCTTGTAGTCGAGAGCCAGGTCCTAAAGCCATCAATTAGTAGAGACTTGTTTATGTTTGTTTAGTTACATGTAGGTCGAGATAAAGATCTAGGTCCGTGAGGATCTTCGAGTTTACAAGACAATATCAGAGCATTCGAGGCGACCCAAAATCTTATGACTGTCTGGCGCAGTGCATCAGAATTGCCATACAGCAGGGCAATATTTCATTCTTCGTCTTGAGGACTTCCGATTCTTTTCTTTGTTAATAAACTTCACCAGTGACAAAATACATTTGTCAATATTCTTCCATTACATTGAACATAGGCATGTAAAAACCTAGTAAGTTGAGTAGGTAGCTAATAGAGATTGCAGCTGACAGCATAGAAATCTTGATTTAAAAGGACAAACTCTGGGACAAAAATAGCGACCAGCACTTGAGAACGTCGCACTGTGCAAATAACAAACCAGAGAGTAGTTTAACCACACCTGTCGCCAGACCGACCTCCAAACGCAAATATAATGTAAATTTCACCAAAACTTTGTCTACATTTCGGTAAACGTCGCAACCTTGTACAAAATATCAAAATTCCTTATCTCTACTGTATTTTGTATAAAAATGGCGAGGGTATAAAGTATAATGTAACGATGCTGATGAGATATTGCGACGCTCTCACAAATATTTAACAGAAAACTGAATACAACAAATTCTTGAGGATCTACTGGAAGTTACCTCTTATCTTCTAAGTGCTTGCTGCAATATTTGAAGTATGGAGAAGAAAATGGTCTATAGCGCAAACTGAATGGATTTTTTAAAATCCCTGGTTTATTTTCAAAAAAATTAAGTCTGCGCCAAACGTCTGAGATAAAAACACGATTCACCGGGAACCTTCTTTTATCAACGTTGTTATTATTTCGGTCTTCTGAATGAAGTTTTGAGTAAAACTTATTTGTGTAGGTATCTCTATATCTTTCACCGTGTTCAGCCTATTTTCGTGCTTATTCATGAAATGTAAGGATTAATGCAACGGCCAACCCGCTCCACTTACCAACAAATATTGTGGTGTTTGCATTTCAAATATTATTATGTATCTGTGCACACAAATTGAGGCGTCCTTCTAGAAAATATTTATCGCGAGGGTCGCAACTCACAACATTTGGGTTCGTAATCCGATTTAAGCAAAAATTTCACGGTCTGTCGGTGTTTTATTCCAGTTCTAAGGTCCATTTTCGCATAAATTTCCATGTTGGGCTAATACAGATTGTTTGCGTATAGATTTCTGTGGAAATGGGTGTTGACGATATAATTTGCGATCCATTTGCTTGATCTAAACCAATTTGCGTTGGTTGTTTAGCCGTACCACAACCTACGAGGTTGCACAGTGAGTCATCCTGAAGAATCAGAATTGAGGTAGTAGAATCAGAGGTGAGTCCATTCGCTCCATAGTATTCATCCTATATAAGCAATTCTACTTATATAGGATGAATACTATGGAGCGAATGGACTTTTTCCCATTTATTTACTAGCTACCAATATACTAGAGTAACATTAAAATCTAGACATAGAATTGGCTAATGGGTAATTTGGTTTTAATTTACTTTTATAACAACGTTTTATACTAAGAACATGTCCATTGGAACTTTTCTTATTGTCTCTAATAAGTGGGAAGACACTTGGCTCATGTGTTATTTAAAATTGCACGTTTGCACATTATTATATTAGTAAAATAACTGAAATGGCTTTGTTCTTTTGATTCTTCTCACTATATCCGTGTTGTCGAGGAGCTGGATCGCCTCGACATTCACGTGATGATGAAGCCTGTGTTCGGACTGTATGAACGATTAAAGTTTAGGGTCAGGGTTCTTCAAAGAAGAGTAAACTGAATATCAATATCTAAGTGCTAAATCGATGAAGCTCCTAACTGTTCGATTGTCCTTTGGTGAAAACTGCTCTAAGAGGTTAGGTAAGAGGTTGAGGAGGACAAAACGAATCATTATTTTTTGGATAAGCTATTAAAATAAGTACTCGTAAAATATAAATAAAAAATAATTTAAGCAGATAGAAAGTAAACTGGGTTAGCAACTACACAACATCAATGCTTTCCAAAGCCAAATCCACAATGAGGTTCGGGGTTTCTCGAAATTCTGGCATTACGTTTTCAACCCTTGATTCTGGCTCGAGTCCAGGTTGCAAACGTTTTTCGGCACATAAATTAAATTTTAACGTATGTTACTGGTTCTAGGTCGTCCCTATTTGGGTTATTGTATTTGAATTTTAACTTTGAGACAGAACGGAGCGTTCAATATTGTAGAGACGAGAAATAGTTTCGAAGACGGGACTGTTGTAATTTTGTTCTATTGACAATTTGTAATTGTTTGGAGCAGAACTAGATGGCGTAATCAAAAACTTTCAGAACTAGATTAATACTGTTATAAACATTAAACTTTAATATAGATGAAGATAAAATTATATGAAATATAATACGAAGCATGAAAATGTATGTTTAAAGAAAGAATATAGTATTAGTATAGAAAACATATTGGGATAGAAAGGACAAACTACAACAACAAGCTGACGTCATCAGCTTATCTTAAAAATTTAATAAGGGAGGAAAATGAGTCACCTGAGATAATGATGCTTCAACCGTTAAAATTGTTTTTCGAACTTCTAATTGGAGGCTGAGATTGATTTCATTTACGTTGATGTACCTGAGTGAAAAATAGGAGTAGAAAAACAGACGAGCATTAGATTTAAACCTCAGGGTTTTTTTTTCCTTTTGACGACTGTTGTGGCGTAGCTGGCGAAGATCCGCCTGTGACGCAAGAGGTTGCGTCTTCGATTCCCGTTTTAGGACAATTTATCTCTGTGTAATATAAAAAATATCCATCCACGTAATGTATTGTATTAAGTATATCAGTCATCTAGTACCCATAACACAAGCTCTGCCTGCTAGCTTGATGCTAGATGATGCTGTGTGGTTTGTCCGTGGTTTTTCCAACATTATTTATTTAATTTTGAACTACGAAAACCTCAAAACTCAATAATTATCATTATTTGATGATAACTTTCGGTTCTTAATCAGTAATCTGTCATTTTCCCAATAAAAATTCGAGCTTTTATATGTGGGGCTGCTAAATTAGAATGGCATATACCTACCGTATTTATATAGACATTACATTTCATTGATACCAAGGTATACTATGGGTTTTTTTATCGGAAATCTTCTCATTTTGTTGCCAAATGGACGAAGCAAATGATAAAATCACATAAAAAAAATAATTGATTCCTTTTGTTTTTTGACGTCCTAGAGATATTTTATTAGATTTGCCATGAGAGTAAATGAAATCGGAAACTGTTTTTGACTGTAAGAGAGAAAATATTTTCGCAAATAACATTATTATTGAGGTCGTCTGCGAAGTAAATACAAAAAGTGTTTACCGTTCTTTTTACGACTTCTTACTAAAATATTATTAAGTTCTCTTTTATGTTCTGTTAGCTACTAAATATTCTTTTACAAGTTGAAATATCGTAAAATCATAACAAACGCAGATCTATTTTATTATTCAGGAGTAGAAAATAACTCTGTCTCTCTGATTTTGTCTACAACAAGGTTAATGTATCTATCAGAGGTCAACAAAACTCCAAGTAAGTTGCAAACAAATCGACAAAACCTATTTTTTTTGTAACCTTTGTAAAAAGACAAAATATCAGATTATCTAACCTCTAGAAATGGAAGAAGAATATAGATGTAAAGTTGAAATCATGTCCGGGCACTTAATCTGTGAGCTGCAGAAGTTGGAATTGGACTGCTTTGCTTGTTCTTTATCAGTTGTAAGTATTCATTGAATGCAGTGGAAGTTTTGTGGTGTAGTTGAATTTAATTTGTATTCAGCGGAATTTTAAGGCTTGATGCAAAACTTTTCGCCATTCCATTCCATCTAAACATCATTTTGACCATTTGCTTTGTTTTAAGTGAAAACTCTTGCTCACACAATCGAAAACTAAAAACCTAACATGGTTAAATTTCTTGTTTGCTTGTAAACTTTACCATAAAAATTATTGAATTGAATAAAAATCTAAGTGAGCACTTTATTTCCTAGTTTAATTTATATGAGATTTCTGACGTGTTCGAAATTCATGTACTTAAGGTCTAAAGGAAATAAATAGCTCAACATCACGAGTTTGATCTGGGTTAGGTAAAATTTTATGTATATGTATTTATGTACTGTTTATCATGCCTTTTTACCCAAATTTTGTCTTTGTTCGGTCAGACTGAGTAAAGACTAGTGATGTGCGTGTGAGTTTTTGTAAAACTAATGTGATCTTGAACACTTATGCACTATCCTCTCACTGTCATGATCCATTGAATTGGCAGATCGACATTGCCAAGGAGAAGTCAGGCGCAGGGCTAACGGCTTAGTGAATTTCACACCCCGTGGTTCTCACACAGCGTCAATCGATGAGTATTTGTTGAGATTCTCAGAATATTTTGTTATGTTGTAACTTGTTTACCGTGTCGTGAATAAAATACCAACATAGATATAGAATAGACAAAGGAGTTTCATCAGACTCTGGGAGTTTATTATCGTTATAGAGACCATACAAAAGACGCATGAAAGGGGTTTTAGTGTAAGGGACGCAAACTTTGTTATTGTTTCGGTGTTCCGTGCAACGGCTTCAGACTACCAAAGTGTGTACTTACATAATCTGTAAAGAATAATCGATTTGTTGTTGAGTATCTCGGTCATGCAATATTCGAATATAGAATCACATGAACCTAAAAAAAGCCTTTTAGTTATTACACATTTTTCGGTATAGGCGTCTTCCAATTTTAATAAAAAAAAAATCCTGTCTTCTGTTTTCTGTGTCCATGTTTTTCCTCCTATCTCTTTTATCTCGTCCCATCTTTCTTGTGGCCTCCCTTGTCTTGTCTTTCCGTTAGGTCCTCTCTAGATAGATTACATGAACTTACCGAAGTGAAATTCAATCCAAGTAATCCTAGTCTAGTTCTCAAGATTTAATAATTATGGTTTACTTTGTAGTAGAGCTATGACGAGACGCCTAATCTCTTCAGACTGGACCCGGATTATATGGATCGAGTTTCACATCGGTAAGTCCATTTGATTATTCAATATTGCATCCCGGGTATCCATGTGATTTTCAATAAAAATTAATATGTAATTTTTATATTCTTTACAAATTATTTTATTTTGCCCAAGTTATACCAGTAATCATCTAAATCATGAAGAGTTCAATAAAACGGCAATGAAACAGATTTACCTTACCCAATAAATTCTATTACCGTAGCTATAACCATTCTGGATAAACTATGGCGGCCATTTTTATTGGCGGTATATTTTTATGGCGAATCAAGTTATTTAGAGCAAGTGTTTCGTTTATATCTAATAGTGTTATTAGTTGATTGGTTTTAAAGCATTCCATAACTCAAAAGGAAAGAACCACGGGGCCTTTTTTGAGGTATCAAGTTGAAATTAAATCAATCACAGAGTAATTTTGCAATTCCTTAGAGCTGTGAATTTTCAATCTTCAATCTCCTATCACTCAAGAAATATTTGACACTAGTATCTGCCCGCGCACGCCTTGTTTCTATAGAAACGTCTCAAGGCTATTTCTAACTGGTAACTGATTTATGAAATGAAAAGTAGCCTTTTTATTAAAGGGCTAGAACTACGTCTTTTCAAAATTCAGCCCGATTCGTTCAATAGTTTTTGCGTGAAAGAGGAAAAAACATCCATATCTATACAAACTTACGCGTTTATAATATTTTATAGGTAGTAAGTATTCGCTCGTTTATATCACTTGAAAGGTTTTATTTATTTTTTGTAAAAGAAAAAAAAATATTTTCTACCAAAAATTCTATAGGGTCTGTCTTGAAACCCACACAAAATATTTCTTTACATAAAAGGCTGCTCCTAAGACACCCCCCCCCCCCCCATTTCACGAGGGGGCAAAGACTTACCTCCCATTCTAACATGAACAACACTTTATTCCAGGAAATTATTTTATTCGTGAAAATGTAAATAATTCTGTTAGAAAGCCTTTCAGATATCTTTTCAGGAAAAATTATAATAAAATAAATTGGATATCGCTCTTATCTTGTTCTTTGATGAATAAAATTTGGTTCAGCTCTTTGAAAAGTAAAAAATGTAGGCGAGAAGACATTTTTAGAAGCTTAATACAGTTTCGGTATACAGCTACAAATAATTTTACCGAGTTCTAAAGGAGGAGGTTTTTTTTTACTTTATGCACGTTTTATTAGGGATGTTCACCAATTTATCCATCAATTGTGGGCCATGTTTGATGATAATTTTGGATAAAACCCAAAAACTTTTATTAATATGTAAATATAGGAAACAGAGTTGAAACATCAAATTATGCGCAAGAAAACGAAACAAGTAGATTTTTCTAATTACTTACCTCATAACTTTTAACTTATAGTTATTTTAACGTGCTGTTTTAACACGCAACCTTTATTAACTTAATTGAACTAGTCTTCATGTTAATCAAAAAAAAATCCGTAATACAATAAGATAGTTTCTGACAAAAAAATAATAATAAAATATTCGCACCAACCTATCGAACCAAGTTGTATCGTTGAGAAAGAAAAACAAGTGATCTGTTTCGATTTGTCATTTGGTTGGTCCGAATGGAATAAGTTTTCCCAAAATTAAATATATGATCAACCAGTTGGTTTGATTGGAAACAAACCCTTCATCGAATTCCATTCTAAACAACCAGTTGATCGGTTTAGTTGGTCGGAGTGGAAGGACAGTAGTTTTCATTTGTTTCTTTGCCTTGATAGTAGGTAGTTTTATTTTTTCAAAAAGTATGATCCTAACAATTACCTATAACATAATTAAGCAAATTTGTAGTATTATAGCTTCATTCGTACATTAAGCAAATGCTGAATATTTTATTCAAAGTAAACAATACCTTCAGATCAAACTAATAAAGCTCAATCTGGGTCACAATAAGCTGAAGTTGCAGCAAATAAACGATTCCCGATGCAGTTTTGCTGACTGTTTATACAAACAACAAAAACTTTGTTTAATTTTTCTGTTTGCAGTTCATTTTCAGGTGGAAATTGGAAATTAAATGGCGTTTACTCTTGCCACACACAGGTTTGTAACATTAAAAGTGTGGTTAAAAGGATTTCCCTGGAACGGTCTTGTTTGGGGATATGAAAAAATATTACGCTCGAACGAACTAAAATATATTTTTTTAAATTAACATATCGTACATTCACGATATCATTATAATTATATTTATATATTAGACATATAAAACACCCAGAACCATAGCAGAAATATTTGTAGATCGTACAAACAGTTGTCCCAAGGCGGGAAACGAACCCGCAACGTCGCAGGCAGACCTTCGCCCACCGCGCCACATCGATCGTCGATGCAAAAGAAACTGATACCCATTATTATCAATCTATGTTCCTCTCTCCATCATCACTACATAGTATAAAACAAAGTCGCTTTCTTTGTCCCTATGTCCCTTTGTATGCTAAAATCTTTAAAACTACAACGGATTTTGATGCGGTTTTTTTTATTAGATAGATTGATTCAAAAGGTAGGTTAATACGTATAATAAAACCGTGCGAAGCCGAGGCGAGTCGCTAGTTCTTTATAATAATGAACTATGAGTAGCCAAGGACCCTAACAAAGCCCTTAACTTTGATAACTAGATTAAAATACAATTAAAAGTTACCTAGCTCCCTTTATAGACCTTTTCTAAGCCGAAGGGTCGGAAAAATAACCCTTTATAAGGTAAAGGTTTGATGATAACTATTACGTTTGTTAGTTAAGCAACTTTATCATAAAAAGGGAACGTTTTAATGACACACTCGAGCAAAGGGAAAAGCTGAAATTTCATGAAATTTTGGATGGATAATGAGAGAAAAGATGTAAAAAGCATTTGTTTTTTTATTCCTTTTGAGCAGAAGTTCACTGCTAAACATGCCTTACCCAAATAAACAGGGTGCTATTCTGATGGTAAAAACGGTGTGACTATGAAAAGGTGTCTTTTCATAGTTAGACCTTTTTTTACACTTTTAATTATTCACTCATGAAATTGATCTTCTTCAAGAAAAAAAAATGGATGCTTTCAATTTGATGTAAATATAACAGAATTTATTTAATTCACAATAAACATGTAAGAGGGACAACTAGCTAACCCAGAAAACGTAACATAGAAAACGGAACATTCGACTAACGATAACCATAGAAGAAGTAGCCTATGTTCAGCAGCGGACTAATATAGGCTGATGATGATGATGATAGTAGAAGCATCCAAAAAGTATTGATTTGACTGTAGATACGTCACTTGATTTGTTGTTAACGATCACCGGTGCATTTTGTTGCCATCGAACGAATCTATAACATCGAATTTACTTTCACATAAATGCCTAGCCAACTGGTACTTTTGACAAGCGATTTCACTAAGTCGCTTGTCTACCAATCAAACTGCGATGTTATTTTGGTGAAGACGATTGTATCAATAGAATCGCTTCATAGCGAATACTGGTTGCTAGGCACTATACAAAAGTGCAGTAAAAAATAAAAAGTAGCAGTTGTATCAATGCAATTCTATCAGTAAATTTGAACTGGTGTGTGAATATTATCTTAACTAGGTACTCATTAAAATCTGTAATATTTGTGTTATAATGTCTCGATTGAATTAAAAACTAAATTGTATAAAAAAATCATCTACGTTCTATTGAAACAATAAGTCAGTAACCATTTGAAGCGTTTATTTTCCAGCGAAAACTAATAAGTACTTGCACGTGTGATGACGCGTGCTTAGTGTTCATACTAGCCGTGCGATATCTGTTTCCCGATAACTCTGTGTAAATCGTTCATGAATACCAAACTAGAGTTATTTGATTTCAATAAAATACTTAACCTTTGAGAGCCGAGCTGGATTAGAGAGTCATCGTTAAATTTAGTTTTAGCGAGATTTAAAATAGACCTCCGCTTCCCGTGACTATTACGACATATTCGTTTTTGCTTACGTTTCATTCGTTTGGAATGAGTTTAAAATCTTTGTACGATATTGCAAACCTGATGATTTTTGTTTATCATATTATTATACCAAATATATATAACTATTTTACATAAAACAGGTTTTGCGTTAATTTCCTACACAGTTCCTAAAGCTAAGCAAAAATCATGACTTATATATGAATTGAGTCAGCGATAAAGAGCAGAAATACTAAAAGTTTATCTTCAAGTAAAAAAAAATGCAGCAGTAGAGTAAAATATATAAACCCTGAGAAACTGTGGGGTTTAATGATATTTGTGAAGCGATGCTCAAGGCCAATTTTCTTTTGCAGAAAAGAAAATTGGAAAAGTTTTATGAATTGTCTGACGAAATCCAGTCTACATAAAATATTCGTGAGGGAATTTATAAATATAGGTCAATGTATTTAGTATGCCGTGTGGTGCCGGCTTAGAATTTGCACTACCCCAACTCTTCCCGCGGGTGTCGTAAGAGGCGACTAAGGGATATCCACCGGGGGGCGGGCAGCAGCGCCTCCTTTATAACAATTCTACCACCGAACTGCGATCCCCAACCCGCATGCCCAGCGTGGGGATTATGGGCATTACTCCCATATGATGAGTGCCGATGAGGCGCTTATCATGGGAAGACCTGCGTCCAGCAGTGGACCAGTAAAGGTTGTAGATGATGATTTAGTATGTCTCGATATTATTTCATCCAAGGATGCCTTGCCGTGGTGGCCTTGTGTTGGTAAAATTTATACAAAAATGCTCGTGAAATTTCCAACTTTGTTACTGATGACTCAGCGTTCACCCATAAACGTGGTAACGCCCTAAAGTTATCAAGTTATTGTGTTGTCAGCCCGTTACTGTCAAAAAGTTCTAAATATTTGGCGACAACTTTTACGATGATTCATCGATGTTATTACATAATAACGTGAATTGCTAACAAGAAATACTTTTAAGGGTTCCGTTTTTCGTGCCAAAAGATTTTATCAAAGCAGAAATGTAGGTGAAAATAAAAATGGCATGGTAGATATTGCTAACTAGTGCGCCCTGCGGCTTCGCCCGCAAACCAAAGCTTTTTTTTCATAAAAACTTTTGAAATTTATTGTAAAAATAAAAATACGTGTTTAATTGTTTTTTTTTTGTTTATTCACCCCATAGTTTATTTATACTGAGTTTTGATGAATCGAACCAAGGAATAATTATTTTCCATACAAACTTTACCACCCCATTTAACCCCTTCAGAGGTTAATTTTTCTAAATTTTATTACACTATTTACTACTTATTATTCTTTATGTTATTCTAGGTCCTAATCTATTTACATACTAAATTTCATCTAAATAATAAAAAAAGTAAATTAAAAAATTATCTGAGCGTCTGGTCGATGCGACGCGTGACCCGAGAGCTGGTGAATATCTGGCTCAGCGCATCAGCATTGCCATACAGCGTGGTAATGCAGCCAGTGTCTTGGGGACGCTTCCGACTGGTATTGACATGGATCAATTGAGCTACCTTTAGACTGTCTGCAGTTAGCTCAATGGTTTCAATTGTAAATACTAGTTGTAATTTTTCTATTCCTTTGCTTGTAATTTTCGTTGTTAATAAAGAAGATATGATTTAATTTAAAAAAAAAAAAAAATATCCGTCTATGAAAGAATAATGTATTAAGTATATCAGTCATCTAGTACCCATAACACAAGCTCTGTAAAGCTTGGGGCTAGGTGATAGAAAGTTATTATTTATTGATACAAAAGAAAAATTCAAATTTTGGTTATCTTAAATCCTATGTTAGTTTTATCTAGACACTAGGGTTCTCTAAAACTATCCTAAACTATCAAGTGTAACACGCATGGAGGGCAGTTTCGTGGTGATGTGTAGATCGCCCAGCATTTTTTATATACTAGCAGCGCCCCGCGGTTTCACCCGCGTAATTCCTGTTCCCATGGGAGTTCCGGGATAAAATATAGCCTATGTGTTCTTCCTGGCTATAATCTATCTCTGTGCCAAATTTCATCTAGATCCGTTCGGTAGTTTTTGCGTGTAAGAGTAACAAACATCCATACTTACAAACTTTCGCGTTTATAATATTATATAGGATTTTGTTAATTTCAGTAGACTCAGAAACTTAATACTTAATATTTTACTTACAAATTTAGAATTGCTTGAAGTTAATTGAGTATTCCATTCCTTCAAAGCAATATTGACCCTTTTCTAGAGCTTTTCAAGCATGTTTCAGCTTCAAGTCGCAATTAGTAACTAGAACGGTGATTAAGAAAGAGTGTTGAACAGCACTTTCTTTGTTGAGTACCTACCAATCAAGTTTCAACACGCGAGACTATCACGGCATTTATTTAAAATTTTGTCGCTTATTATTTCATACAAACGTGGAAGGTTAACCTCTAGGTTGTTTGATGTTGACCATCCAAAACTAAGGATATTTTGTATTTATCTAGTCATTATCTATGACTGCATAATCATTATCTGTGACATTATCCACCCGAAACTAAAAAAAGGTATACTTTTGAAATACAAGTATCTCAGCTATCGTATTTCAGAACTGATTTCAGCCCAAGTTTAGACGAAAATAAATAAGCTCGTGTCGACGTAGTTAAGTTAAGAATAACTTAACTACGTCGACAAGAGCTTATTTATTTTTTAAGTTGAAATATTATTTTTTAAAAACATAGGTACACTCGTTTTTACCATTCATAACCCTTGAGCAAAGTCTATAAAAAATATATAGTTTTTTAGGAATGAATCACAAGTGTATTAATTTCACACTAGTTTTCAAATTTTATTTCTTTCTGCTCACACTATGTCAGGTGAGATAGCAAACATTTAGTTCCCGCCGCCGCCGCGCCGTTGACTTGTTTAACCTTAAGTACTTATTTCTTATGTTAGTTATCTTAGTTTATTTATTCGATACTTGAGAACTTGTTTACGCGAAGTATATTTATATTGAACAGTTAAAATAGTTCAGTAGTTTCTAAGACTTCTTTGTAGGTAATCATTGGAAGTCTAACAAAAGCATTGTCATGACTCATGACTCATGATATTTACAATGTAAATTATTGTTGGTTTTTATTATCGCAGTGTTTGTGAAGGTTCTCCCAATATCTACCGTAGAATTATAGCCATGTGTACTCAGTTCTTAGTTAGTAGGATACATTATTATAGGCGTTTCGATATAACCCAAGATACATAGGGAGATATAGAGATACATACAGACTGCTAACTTCCCAATAATCCCCCAATAATGATAATTTTATTAATTATTATGAACTTTTATTAATTATTATGAACTTTTATTGATTATTATGAACTTAATCGGACAGACATGCAAATTTAAGTCTCAGGGCATAAAAAAGCTACATTCCTAACTCTTCCATCATTTTTATGTTGAAAATTTATATGTATGTTTCAATATTTTGATATCTTTCTTATTAAATTAAGTTAAGTTTTATACAAATTAGTTGTAGAGTCAGCAACCTGTAGCGATAAGAAATTATGAGCTTATTCCCATAGTGCAATGTAGCAAATGAAATTAATTAGTGTAATTTCATGCCTTATCTGATAACATAGTTATTTGTTATGCCTTTTATAACATCAACTTGATTTATTATCGGTATCATAGTTCATTCATTCATTCTTGTGTTCATTCATCATTCACACTTTATTTCACAAAAAATATCGCTGACCACTGTGCAAGCTAAAATTTTAGATAAGACAAAAGAAGATAAGAATTCGATAGTGCCTGTATATAAAAAAACACCTTAGCTAGACTGAATGCTGCCACTATTAAATCCATTCTATGAGAGATACTTTTAGTTTGAAAGAACATACAAACACATATTCATTCACGTCATAGAATAGATCATAGTTGCCATCGTGCATAATGGATTTTTCTGCTTAAAAAAACATGTGTACATTGGGAGCGGTTAAAGAAATTCGTATTTCGTTCAGCAGATGTGTCTGAATCCTCGACAGATTAATTCTGTGGATTGTGTATAATAAAATTACTTTATTTCTTATAGCTTAATAAAAAAGCACTTAAATAGGTGAAATTTTCAACTATAAATAAGTATCAAAATTGACATCATCACTACATAGTATAAAATAAAGTCGCATTCTCTGTCCCTATATCAGTATGTCCCTTTGAACGCTTAAATCTTTAAAACTACGCAACGGATTTTGATGCGGTTTCTTTTAATAGATAGAGTGATTCAGAGGAAGGTTTATACGTATAATAAAACAGTGCGAAGCCGGGGCGTGTCGCTAGTTAATAATATTAGCAAAAAAAAAGGTTGACAAAGTAATTTACAATCAAATCATAGAAAGAAATTAAACCTAGCAGGTAGGTATGTAGATTTGATACAATTTTGCTTACTGCACACTATTGCAAACAATCTAGCAGTAAGAAATTGAGTAATGTCCGACAAAAATTTAATTTCGATGGGACTAGAACCCGCGCTTTTCCCTGAGTATGGGACACGTAACCAACTGCGCCATAAAGTCAACTAACCACCAAGTCGAAAATCTTCGACCTTCTACGGAATCTAGCGGCCATATTACCTATAGTGCAAGAGTTACGATCTATAATACATTTATTCAATTTATCGGGAGCTAAACTGAAAAAAATTTTTTAAATCAGTTTTTATCTCAATTTTATGTAAATACTTACCTACTTCTTCCGGATTTTATATTCTACTTTTAAAATGTTGATAAAGTTACAAGAGTGTGAATTCACTACCATCTTCGAATTTAAGAGAGTAATCAATTTTAAAGCTTTTTGTTTAAGGAATTTCAGTCTAGTAAATAAACTCAATAAATTTATGAAATGGAATCATTTGAAATTAAAATGGTTTATTTTTCTAATAATTAGCATTGTATTTATTGCGTATCAGTCATCTAGTTCATAAAACACAAGCTCTGCTTAGCTTGGGGCTAGGTGATTCTGTGTAGGTTGTCCAGCATTATTATTATTTTAAAAAGCTTGAAATGTATATAAAAGCCCCTAAAACTAAAAGACAGGTTACTCTAGAAAATAATTCAACAACAAAAAATACAAACTCAATCAAAAAAAATAATCTACTTACCAAAAAAATTCCTCAAAAACACAAGTCACTACACAGCACAAACTAAAAACACACACGTACCGACCGAAAGGTTAAAAATTCGCGGCGTAGCGCTCCCGTTTCCGTGGCGTAGCACGTTCGCTTCTCCGCGGGTCTACGTGGTACTGACTACGCCACGGCGTTGTGCGCAACGGCCGAACGATTGCTAATGCTACGGAGGTTAGGAATCGTCCATTGTATTTGAATTAGGAATCACGTTTATTTAAAAATAATTATTTTATGTCACTCAATCAAAGCGATACAATGCAATAACATGGCAATGCGCGCAGATAGAGTCAGAAAATGGTGGATTTTCTTATTAATTATGCGGTTTTAAGTATTTACAACCAACGCTTACAGCCTCAACTAACCATGTTCGTCGTTCATTTAAAAACAATAAATTTATTCAATAACGAAGACAATTATGATATAATTATGTGTTATGTTACAGTTATGTTACATTGGTTGGTTTGATTTTATCAAAGAATATTCACAAACAATTAAGGAAAACTTTATATCAAAGAAAAATGTCATGAAAGAATAGCAACTAATAAAAATATTAAGTATAAATTTACAATTCAAACTATGGAGCTAAATGGAAACGGTTGCTAACAGTCAAGAAGTAGCTCAACTGATACATATCAATACCAGTCGTCGCGTCCCCAAGACACTGGCTGCATTACCACGCTGTATGGAAATGCTGATGCGCCGCGCCAAATACGCATGAGCTCACAAATATATTCCAAAACCATTTTTATGTTAATTTTATGTTACTCACACTTTTACATGTTTTTTGTGTCCTACAAGGAATATAACTTATGAAAAGTTCACTTATATTCTAAACTATTTTCTATGAAAAACAACAAACTTCGATTAACCTAATGGAGCATTTGGTCCTAATTACGTTTTTTTTGATGATAAATGTCTATCATGACCAAATACTACAAAAGAACCCTAAATCGAAATTTGTTAAAACAAATGGTTTACGCTTTATCGGAACTTTTCCGCTAGTTTTATTCTTAAAAGAACATACAAAACAAATTTTAATAACCCTATAAACAAAGTTGTGCATACAGACAATTATTCCACCTGAACTGTTACATATTTTCAAAAATCATCTGCCTTTAAAAGTTTATCAGCCTTATTCGAGACTATTTTAAAAAGCTCTAGCTGTTCCTCTTGGTTTCATCCGCGTTAAATTCAAATTTTATAATTTAATCTTCCATGGGAATTTGATGTAGTTACCTAATTATTACAGGACAAAAAGAAGGCCTATGTTACTCTCCATCCTTTAAACTAAGTCTATGTCAAAAATTTTGTCAATCGGTTACTAAGTAAGGGCGTAAAGGAAAATCAACAAACAAACACACTTTCGCTTTTATAATATTTATTATAAATCAAGTGGAAACCGCGACTCGGCAAACGTATTATAGAAAGCCCTCCGGCCAGGTGGGATGACGATCTGCGAAAGACTGCTGGCAGATGCTGGATGTGGCAAGCTGAAGACAGGGGGCTATGGCGCTCATTAGGTTAGGCCTATGTCCAGCTGTGGACTGATATGGACTGATGATGATGATGAATCTTAGTTAGGATTAATCACTAGTGACCAACTGTTTGCTATGTACAAGAGCATCATTCAATACATTAATATTCACCTCAGCCAATCGAAACTCATTAACATTGCATGACTCGATAGTACGTCGGTTCCGCTGATTACAGATCTGAGTGATAACGCTTATTAACATGCGTACTGAGATTGGCAGGTACATGGCAATTACCTACGTACTACCTACGTACTACCTACGTGATTGTTTGCTGAGTATCACTACCGAGTATTATATGTATGGTTTGTAATAAGGTTGCCTGGAAGAAATTGCTTTCAGCAATAAGTCCGCCTGTTGTACTTTTTTATTATTTGATGATATTTAGATATAAGTTAATTTAATTTCTTTTATATTTCAAAAGGTACAATAAAGTGTTAATTCATTCATTCATTCATTACTACCTAGGTCGTCGTAGGACGTTAACTCTCACGGTAGGGCTGATCCACCAGGGGCCGAATTCCACTAAATAAATCGCTTCACCATTACAATGGTATCGTGTTAAAATGACAGTGTTAAACTCCTTTTGGTATGAATGCTATACTAGCACAAACTTTTTGAGGTTCATTCATAGCTGACGATTACGTTTAAAACTACCAATCTAACAATTTTCGTACTCAATTGTTTTCTTTTTATTATTCTATAATGAAAGTCTCTTCAATCGCAAAAAATAGTAGACAAACCAAATGCACAAACGTCATTTTCTTGCTTGATAGTATGGCGCTATTGAGACCTTCGTTTTGAAATTAGTGGAATTCGGGCCCAGTTCAAAGTCGATCAGCGAGCTATGGAAAGAGCTATGTCAGGAGTTTCTCTGAAGGATAGGATTCGAAACGAATACATCTGACAGAAAATCAAGGTTATCGACATAGATCAAAGAATTAGCGAGCTGAAGTGGTAGTGTGCCAGCCATATCTCGCGAACGGACAACCGTTATTAGCGTAAACGTGTTCTTGGGTGGAGAAGGCGACTTGGCAAACGTTTTGTAGGAAGCCCTCCGGCCAGATGTTATGATGAGATGCATACTGCTGACAGATGCTGGATGCGGCAAGCTGAAGACAGGGCGCTATGGAGAGTCAGAGACGTATTTATTTGCTTAAAAACTACTACACAACAACTTCGGGCTAATAAGATAAATAAAATAGGGACTTTTAACAGTTTTATTGAGTGCAGCAGAATTTATGACAAATATGGCCTCCACTCAGCATCGTGCTGGATGAACACCGCGGCGGCGTGTCCACCCAGCGCTGGTTTTCAGTGATGGCCAAGGGCATGTAACGTCACGACCAACAGGAGTGGTGCCTTTGAGATATAGTAACTTTTATGTAATCATCGTATACAGTATAAAAGGCGCTCCACATTCACACGAGAACTTCGCGAGAACGCGTGAACCAGGCGAGAAACGTGAATGTGGAAGCGATTCGCGTATTCGTCTCACGTTCTCGCCTTGTTCTCGGGCTTTTCTCCACTTTTTGTCGGTTTTTTGGCGCGAGACAAAGGAGCGCGAGAACGTGAGAACAAGCGAGAACGTGTATTGACTCCACACTCGCATGCTTCTCAGTAGCGCGCGAGCCGCGTAACAATAAACTTGTCGCAGCGGTTACTTCTGCGTCCATCGTCATCGAGCGCGAGAACTGTAGTGAGAACTATTTGAGAAGTTTGTGAGAGTGTGTACCCAAAGAAGTTCGCGCTACAGTTCTCGCTGAGAATCTCCGGAGATTCTTGTGTGAACGTCTCGTGTGAATGTGGAGCGCCCATAAGTGTAATATGGTATCCTAATAAACAGTAGTCATCATACAGATCTCTTTGATTTTACTCGCCTCCAAGTCCATCCTTACACGTTACTGATTCGTAGTACTTTAAGGTAAAGCAAAAAGCAACTCATGACTATGGCGCTCATTAGGGGAGGAATATGTCCAGAAGTGGATAGTCCACTTCTGGACATATTCCTCCCCTAATAGGCTGATGATGATGACTAGGTCTGTATCACGGATCTTACACCAAAAGCGCGGTTACAGACTTGTCTTCAACCCTGAAAACTTAGACACGTTGGCACGTGCAGTATACGAAGTAATTTTAAGCGAGGTTATTAAAAATATATTCTATGGAATTCCATTAATCTCGTATGAAGTCACGAATGCAAGTGCATTCCAGTTTCTTTCATTATATGCTGCCCACACTGAAGGTTAAAAGTGGACTTACATTAATTATGATGACCTCACTGGCATAGCAGGAAACGGACCATCTGTAACGTTTACGGTTGCGGGTTCGATTTCTGCCCTGGGACAACCTGCAGATTTTGTTCTGGGTATTTAATATAGTATTAAGTTAGACTTGTCTATGTGCTTATTTTGTAAGCCTAAAGAAATAAAGTAGAGTGAGTGGGGGCAAGATCGAACGGTTTTTTGATGAGATGATCAGTGTTGTTTTTGAATCCTTGTAGAAGAATAGATATTGACTTTAGCTAAAAGTAAATTAGACATAATTAAAGGGTAAAGACTAGATTTTTATAATATGTCAATAACAGCCTGGAAAAGCTGTCCAAAAAGTAGAAAACTGTAATTAAAAATATATTTTTTACTTAATTGAAACAGGGGGAAGATGAAAAGGTGACGGGGTAAGATCGAATAAAAATCTAAAATCGTTAGAACGTGTCTTAGGCAGGTCTTAGGCGAAGTTTATGGTCCTTAGTCTATAGTGTTAAGTAATTTAAAAAGCTGTAACTGACTGTAGTGCCAAAATACTTATTTTTAACAAAGATATAGCAAATTTAAAAAAATATATATTTCGAACTTACCCCACTGGGGGAAGATTGAAGCAGAGATTCTTAAACTTTGCAGCCAATTTGCATAAGATTTGACTGAAGAAAAAAATATTATCTTGTAATGAAATATCAAATAAAAACTGAAAACTTTTTTATTTCACATGAAACCTATATGAATATTCTTTTTCATCACCATAAAACAATTGTTTATTTTTAACTTTTGTAATTTTTAACGTAAGTATTTTCTTTTTCTATTGGATTTCTATTTTTATTTCACATTTTTTAGCATACCTATTCTTGTTTTTTTTTTATTTTACTACTTTCAGCATTTTGTGCTCATTTCTCATTTTTCTTGCTGAAACCTACACAAAGATACAGTTTGAGGACCTCTGGCTTTTAGTATGAAACCTGAAAAGGGGTCAATAAGAAAACTTTGATATGTTCGTCTTACCCCGTTAAATCTAAATGGGGAAAGATAAAAAGTTGAAATAAATTCTAAAATACGAGAAATAGATAGATTTAGAAGTAATTTCATAAATGTCTACGAAAAATAATACGCAGATATTTCAATTAAACACTCGTACCTGCCTTGTAATTCAATTTACAAGACACGGGGCAAGATGAAATCACTTTTGTGAATCCTGAAAAGTTCACTGTCTTAGAAAATTGCACTTTACACACAACCAGGCGTTCTCATCGGCAACCGCTGACTGAGGTGTGTAACGTATTGAATTTGTGGCCCTAACGATATAACCAGCACTCCAATAAGTACTATAAATCTGGTGTTATGGAAGACTTTTTGTCTTACCCCTTTTTTCATCTTCCCCCCACTCACTCTATAAAAAATATCTATGTATGTAATATAATATATAAATATAAGGGTATCATAAGCTAGTAGGTACCCTTAACAAAAGCTCTGCTACCTCTAGATTTCTTGCAACAGTCTGCAGTTAGGTCAATTGTTTTTTATTTCTATCGTTATTAATTTTGTTAATAAGCCGGCATACGAAGAGATTTGCGTCTGTAATAAACTCTCATTTTGTAACACAAATCTAATCAAACCAATAATCCAATCAAAACTTTACCCAAAAACAATAATTAGCTTAACTAATTATATTAATTCAAAACTAACACTTTAAACTCGTTTAAATTAATCCCTCAATCGCTTCGGGTAATTGATGTGCACACCCTTTGTTTCCTTTCAGCCGTGTTGATACAGCTGAGGAATACAACAGCTGACTCAGATTTATATAAACACTAGCGACCCGGCATCGCACGGTTTTATTATACGTATAAACCTTCCTCTTTAATCATCTATCTATTAAAAAAATCGCATCAAAGCCGTTGCGTAGTTTTAAAGATTTAAGCAGTCAAAGGGACATAAGGATATAGGGACATAGGGATAGAAAAAGCGACTTTATTTTATACTAAGGTATGTAGTGATAGTGACTAGTCTGCCTTCGGTTTCGTATGCGTTATTTCTATAGAAACGTTTCATGACTATTTATATGCCGTGGGAACTGTTTTTGGGATGAAAAGTAGCCTATGTTTTATTCCTGGCCTAGAACCACGTCTAATCAAAATTTCAGCCCGATCCGTTTAGTAGTTTTTGCGTGAAAGAGGAACAAATATCCATCCATCCATAAAAACTTACGCGTTTATAATTTTATCAAGGTTATGGATAAAAATAATATAAGATGAGTAGTTAAAATAAAGCTTATAGTCATGAATTAATTTATATTGAACTTTGACGTACATAACAAATTTGACGTAATATTTAAAAAGCGTCAAAGTTAACTTCATTATAAAACATATGTCTCCGTTCTGTGTAAAAACAAGTTTTGTAAACCTATAAAAAAAACTCGAATTGAAATGTCGTATTATCTTTTGAAGATGTAAAGCCTTAACCAGCTGTTTTGAATGAGCTGCCAGCATATGGTAGATCCCTATAGAGGCTTTGTACACTTCGAGGATAAATCTCCCAAACGTAGGCTTTGAGCGCTCATGTTTTTCGAGATACGAGGGTATTATGAGAACGTATTATCTCTGTGTTCTCAGGTGATTTTCAGTTTTATTGCGTCTACTTAGCGCTGGAATTTGGGTGCCTACAGGTGATTTGTTTTAAAGACTGGAAAATTGTGATTTAAGTTTGATGTAGCGTGACTGCTTGGTAGCGAAAATGTTGAAATTTAACTTGGATTAAACGTTATATTTGTGTAGAAGGGACAACAATGAGGATTGAACTGTCTTTTATCTTTGCTAGACAGGTTTAATTCTCAGATATTTAATTTTAGGTGATATTTTAAACCGGCTTCAAAAAGAATGTGAGTCATGCGTCAGAATCCTTTTTTGTCTACAATAAAGGGCATTCAATTATGACATTTTACATTTATCGATGGAAAAGACTGAAATATATTTCTGACAAGAGTTGATGGAAAGGTTTATCTAAAAGTTTTATCTTGTATCAGCAAACTGGTTATTAGTATTTGTGTATGTTATAAGTAAATAGTATTCATGAAGTAAGATAATTAAATTCAAGATTAATGTACGTACTTACTTACTTATTTAAGTAAATATTGTTTTTCAGTAAATAAATTCGTTAAAGCTAATCAAATATAAATCTATAACGATAACGCACAATGTTAGTGTCCATTAATCATTTCAAATCATTTATTCAGTTATTTCATTTCGTTACAAGACGTCTTAGGTAAAAAATATATAGTCATCTGTTATGCCACCGTCAATTTAGTAAATTAACCGATCCTGTTATCCAAAGGTTGCCTGGAAGAGATCGCTTTTAGTGATAGGCCGCCGATTGTGCCACTTTAGTGTTCCTACAAATTTTGGTGGTGCAATAAAGAAGATATCTATCTATCTATCTATAGTCCAAACATGAACCCCATTGGGACGTTACAACATATCACTACATAGTATATAACAAAGTCGCTTTCTCTGTCCCTTTATCCCTATGTCCCTATGTATGCTTAAATCTTTAAATATACGCAAGGAATTTTGAAGCAGTTTTTTTAATAGATAGAGTGATTCAAGAGGACGGTTTATACGTATAATAAAACCGTGCAAAGCCGGGGCGGGTCACTTGTTTAATAAACCTAATCCGATTTAATAAACCTAATAAAATGACAACTTTGAACTAGTTTACTGCAATTATTTTCTATGTACAGTTTCTAGATTATTAATACCAAAATACTTATGTGAAATTGTTTTCATAGATTGCTATAATATGCCTTCAAAACTAATGAAACATAATCTTTGTCATCTCAACACACAATGACGCACAATAGATCTATCTGTGATAGATAGATAGATTCTATCGGTCAATAGATCTATTCTACCAACAATGTTACAAACAACCTCCGAGCTGTTACAATTTCTGTCGTTTATTAAATAATTGGCAACCGTAATTTCACATGTTATCTCTTGTATAGCGCTCATTAGGGGAGGCCTATGTCCAGCTGTGGACTAATATAGTCTGATGATGATCTCTCGTAAGATCGATTATTTGGATAACAGTTTCTGTCCTTAAAATTAAAGTAGTTTTATTACCTTTAAGAAATAATAAATATAATGAACTAACATCTACCCGCGCCTTCGCACGCATTGTTTCTATGGAAGGCGCAAACAGGAGTTTTGCCTTTGGTTTTTTTTTTATTGAAAATGGTCGAGCATTTGGCCACTATCCCAGGTAAGTCAAGATGTGGCCTAAGATGGAGCACGCTTTCCCAGAAGGAACTTATTCACTCTTGATTTGAAGACTCCGAGATCGTACTCTAGCGGGAAAACAGACGCTGGAAGCTCATTCCACTCTCTGGCCGTGTTAATTATGTTTTTTTTTGGTAAATTGGTGGCCACCAAACTCTGTTTTCGTATCTCTTCCTAAAATAGACAAAATGAAACTACTACAGATGCATTATGCATTAAAAAGCTCATGATAGTTTTAACAAACTGTACCTACTTACGTTTGAATTTTGCAATTCCTGTTTAACGGAATTATATGATGACATTGATCAATTGAGCTACCTTTAGACTGTTTGCAACCGTCTGCAGTTAGCTCAATGGTTTCAATTGCAAATATTAGTTGTAATTTTTCTATTCCTTGCTTGTAGTTTTTGTTGTTAATAAACGTACATTCATTTGAAATAAGTGGCTCTACTTTAGCTCCTGTTTCTATTTGATTTGTGGGATGAAAAGATATCCTATGTGTTATTCCAGTGCTAGAACTACGTTTATTCCAAATTTCAGCCCGATACATAATACCTAACATCTATACATTCATATTTTGTTCACCCCTTTTTACTTAAAGTAGAAAAGCGAACAGGAAATCATTATCTTGTTAGTTTCGAGTTAGAGCAAGTCCCAAACTTTTATATCATCTAGATCAGTGTTTCTCAAACTTCTGGCTCCACTACAACTTTAAGTTTCCAGGTGACATCGAAACAAATACTGTATTAGAAAATTTAAAGTAAGATGAATGACCTTCACTACATAGTATAAAACAAAGTCGCTTTTTCTGTCCCTATTTCCCTTTGACTGCTTAAATCTTTAAAACTACGCAACGGATTTTGGTTTTTTTTTAATAAATAGAGTGATTCAAGGGGAAGGTTTATACGTAAAATAAAACCCTGCAAAGCCGGGGCGGGTCGCTAGTCAATACATAGCATAAAATAAAGTCGCTTTCTCTGTCCCTATGTCATTATGTCCCTTTGAACGCTTAAATCTTTAAAACTACGCAACGGATTTTGATGCGGTTTTTTTAATAGATAGAGTGATTCAAGGGGAAGGTTTATACGTGTAATAAAACCGTGCGAAGCCGGGGCGGGTCGCTAGTTATAAATAAAATGAACTATCAACTCGGTCCGCCTTCACACGGGTGCATTACATATATAACTAAACCTCTTGAATCACTCGATCTAAAAAAACGCATCAAAATCCGTTGCGTAATTTTAAAGGTCTAAGCACACATGGACAGATAGACAGCGGGAAACGTCTTTGTTTTATACTATGTAGTGATTTAAGTAGATATATACTATATGTATATTGAAACCCTCATGTTTCGGCGAATAGCGTTCGCTAGAGAACGTACCTTCATGTGTTAATCAGGACTAGTTGATTGGCAGCCCTAATTTCACATGTTAATAGTAAGGTTGGTAATTTGAATTACTGTTTGGATTTCAATTAGTTTAAGCATTTGATTCTGTTTGGGATTGAATTATAGTTGTTAATTCTAATTTAGTTTTCATGTGCTTCTGTATCATTATTATAAATCAGAAATCAGTAAGTTGTGATTGCAATTAATTGTGCATTTGTTATTTAGTTTTTTGGTTTGCACAAAAGAAAAATACTGTGTTCTGAGCCCTTGGTTTAGAAGAAATTCGTTTAATTTTAAGTTGAAAGTTTTTTTTGTTTCAGATTATAATAAACTAGGGACCCAAGCTTCGCATGGTTTTATTATATGTATAAACCTTCCTCTTGAATCAAAAACACATCAAAATCCGTTGCGTAGTTTTAAATATTTAAGCATACAAAGGGACATAGGAACAGAGAAAGCGACTTAGTTTTATACTATACTAGCGACCCGCCCTGGCTTCGCACGGTTTTATTATACGTATAAACCTTCCTCTTGAATCACTCTTTCAATAAAAAAAAACACATCAAAATGCGTTGCGTAGTTTAAAGATTTAAGCATACAAAGGGACATAGGGACAGAGAAAGCGACTTTGTTTTATACTATGTAGTTTCTATGTCCTTATGTCCCTCTGGAGTTATTCATGAGGAAGGTTTACACGTTTAATAAAACCGTGCGAAGCGGGGGCGGGTCGCTAGTATCATAATTATATTATTTATAACACACATCCAATCACTCTAAATGACGACCGATGTAGGGTGACGTTGATAGATAAATGCATGTATGTTTGGTAATTCTTCAAGTCAGTACATTGCTGCATTGAGTTCTAACTGAATTATCTCAAAATAGGTACTACAAATGACTTGGCAAACGTAGTGTTGGACGCCCTCTGGCAAGGTGGGATGACGATCTACAAAAGACTACTGGCAGATGCTGGATGCGTCAAGCTGAAGACAGGGCGCTATGGCACTCTATTAGGGGAGGCCTATGTCCAGCAGTGGACTAATATGGGCTGATGATGATGATGATGATGAGGTACTACATACTATCTCATAAATCAGTTCCCATGGCAAAGAAATTACGTTTATACTTTTACATAGAAACTACGCGTGCTAAGCTGCGGGCTGAAACAAGTCTATTGTATTTTCTTTTATGCGAACACAACTCTTAGAAACTTCCTCTTCGTTGTTTGACGACGTGATTGCTACAAATAATCAACATGTTTCCAAGTTGGTCAAAGAGTAGAAGTACTTTAGTTTGCCGTATTCCGGTCAATCGGAAACTTTCTCCACTTTCCCCACTTTGCTCTCTTTTCCACTTTAGCCTCGGAACAAGATGAAGAGAGGGATTATACGGCTGGTACATTCATTATGACTGAAAACGGGTTAACAACGAACCTAGTTTTTGTTTGAAGAACACTATACTTTAATCTCTTGAGAACCTATTTCTCACATTGCTGTTTTTCATCCACAATTTCTCTGAAAATACTGCTACTTTGTTAAGATCCAGGTGAACCGCAATTTGTTGAATATGCCCGCCTTCCCTCAAAATAACGTACCACGCACTAAAAGAAGGTAAATAAAAACCGACTACAACTACACTACTACTACTACCTACTACTTACTATAAGTGCAAGACTCACGCACGAAGGGTTCCGTGCCATTATTTATAAAAACGGAAAAAATCATTTATATTGTATGTCCCCTTAAATATCTATTTTATTATGTTTTTAGTTGTAGTTTTAGGGGCAACAGAAAACTAAATAGACTATAATTTTTTAGTCTTTCTAGGTAGTCTAGGTTTATATTTTTTTTAACAATTTTATTGTTTACTAGCGACCCGCCCCGGCTTCGCACGGTTTTATTATACGTATAGACCTTCCTCTTGAATCACTCTATCTATTAAAAAACCGCATCAAAATCCGTTGCGTAGTTTTAAAGATTTAAGCGTTCAAACGGAAATAATGACATAGGGACAGAGAAAGCGACTTTATTTATACTATGTAGTGATTAGATTTAAGTGAAATAGCAATAGCTAATTGTCTATTACTAATTAATCACAAATCATAGGCCAATCCTTAATCTAAATTAATTAGTAACGTGTGGGAAATCAGATGGAGTCAGTCGAATAATTGAGCACACAATATTGGCCCCAAGCTGATTCCAATTTAGATGTCGATTAGAACTAAATTAGTCTGCACTGGCACAATTGGGCTGTAATGAACACGTTAGGGACTCGATGTATTTGGACTTAAAGTAGGGTTTGCTTGTTTGGTGTTGGCACAAAATACGTAGACGACCTATGTGGCGCGGTGGGCGAAGATCCTGCGACGCAGGAGATAGCTGGTTTGAATTCCGTATTGGATAAAATGTTTGTACGATCTACAATATAATTTCTACAATATATTTTTGCTTCTTGATGTTTTAGGTATATTAAATAATATCTATCTATGTCATGTATTTATTAAGTATATCAGTCATCACCCATAACACAAGCTCTGCTTAGCTTGGTGCTATATCTAGATATCTCTCAAAAGCCACCAAGAAGTTCCAATACCTAGCTCTTAAAACTTACAAATGTAAGTTTTTAAGTGGTTATTGAATTAAGTCGTCCTTGTGTCGTCATTGTATACTTTTTGAGTTTTTCTTTTGTTTTTATTTTTATGTAGGATAATAATACCTACTTAGATACTTATAGCATCACACTAATATATAAATGCAAAAAGTTTGAATAGATGGACGTTTGTTACCTCTTCACGCAAAAACGCAAAACAATTCTTCATCGGACTGAATTTTTTTGTAGACTAGTTCTAGATTTGGAATAAAATAGCCTATATTATTCCAAATCTAGAACTAGTCTACAAAAAAATTCAACTCAAACATTCAACAAACTTTTTATCCCATTTATCACTTCCCATGGGATAAAAAAAGATTTAAAACGTTTCTATAGAAACAATGCGAGCGAAGCCGCGGACTGATACTAGATAATATAATTAGGCAAATTGGTGATGTAATACAGTGTGTACCTACTCGTATAAATATAATAATAAAATCTTTGTTGGAGACTCTATCTATTACATATTATTTTTTACTTAAGCTCGCGTAATTCAACTACATATTTGGGGCACGAACGGGAAAATAACTTGATTCAAGAAGTTAACCAAAACGATCTACTCACGTAGTAAATAGAAGGTGAAAATGGAAACCTCCATAGAAACCTTCCATTTCCGAATACGAGCTCGAGGGAAAAACCCCGAAAATGCGCGACTTAATTCGAGTCCGTCGAGCTTGTTTTAATAAAATACAACACTGGCATACCAGTAGCGAGATGGGAACAGCTAGATCACTTCTTTCATTCAGGAAAAATAATTTATACTATGGTAAAATTAAGGTCTCAATTCGAATGTCGCCAAAACTAATTCTAACTAATTCAATGGGTCTAATAATTTTATTACACCTAATCTAAATCTACATCAAATTTTTATCAATGTGGATCACTTCTTTCATTCAGGACAGCATACATTGTTTTGTTTAAATTACGGTTTTATTTCAAATGTCACCATAACTAATTCAATAGAACTAAACTTTATCAAATTATCTATTTTGTTAATTTAGATGTTCGCGAAACTAAACCATCCTTTTATTTCTATAAATATTTGAAAAGGACACCAAAATATTTATTTGTTTTAAATGAGTTTAGTTTCGGCTGCGACGCAGAAGGTTGCGGGTTCGATTCCCGGAGTTATTAGTTTCAGGTATTGTGGGTGTTTTTCATATGCATATTTAAAAAAATATGCATATTTTTTTAATTAATTTCCTGCTTCTATTTTTCTTTATTTTTTTATTTAATATTGTATAACTTAGATTAGATAATCATCTAATCGTTCAGCGATCTTTGGATAGAGTTATGCAAAGTTAGAGTTATACAAGATTTCGGTTCATTCCTGACGTTCCAGCAAAAAAAAGCGAATTATTGCATGATTTTATATATAACCACACTAAAACCAAAGCTCAAGGACTCAATTTCCATTTTAAAAGTGATCTAGCTATCATGTCTCAGCTACACCGTTATACAAAGTGACGGTTGATGTATGAGTCGGTGGCCACACGGGCGACAAATTTCCAATTCAGATCGGTTTAGCTGTAACATGAACGGTTATTGGTCTTTTTGTTTGTAGGCTGCGTGAGAATCGAGTATCTACTATTTGCTGTGGCATCGGTTAAAACGAGTACTTTAAAATAATGGTTTTTACGTCAATTTTATTTATCTTCGTATGAATCCTGTGATAACAATGAATAGGCTTTTTAGGCCAGGAGTTCACGTTCCTATTATTGTGAATTTTGTTTCATTGCCTGTAGTGATAAATATTTGGTGGAGGTGATTTGACATCCTATTCATATTGTTTATCGATTTCCGTGATTCAAATAACACAAAAAACTCGATTGTGAGTTGTTTGTTAAAAATAAATTATTGGATAAAGTCGAAATGATTCACATTTATTTTACTGCGAATTTTATTTCATTGGTATGGCCGACCCACTACCACTTCAGCTTGCTGATTCTTTGAGCTATATTGATAACTTTGGTTCTTTGTCGGATATATCCAAAATGAAAAATAAATAAATAAATAATTCATAAAAATTCCAAACATAACTATTTCGATTGGTAGACCAACCCTACCGTGAATGTCCACGCCTTTGCATACAAGTTAAGCATAGTATAAAAATTATCTTGCCAAGTAAAAACTTCGAGCCATTAACCTAATACATCATTTCAAATTCCAATTACCCATACAGCTTTCTAAACACCAATAAAAAGTTTTCTAGTTAGGCGCTTGAACGAATTCCTACATAGTATGAAAATGTCCCTTGAAACTCCCACACTGAAAACCGAACTCTATGTTGTTTCTATAAAGTTTATTTCAATATTTCTGTTTTTAATCAGCAAAGCCTATCGAAAGCTTCCTGGGAAAATTGAGGTTAGAATTTAATAACCAGGAGAAATTATGAGGTCTTGATAGCGTAGGTCGTGGAGATATTCTGGGAATGTTTAATTTGGTCGGGTTTTGGTCAATTCAATTTATTGGATAGGTCTGTTTATATTTTCCGACCTTTTTAATATAGATCTGAAGAAATATTTGGTAAGTAGATAAGGGCATTTCTTGTTATTCATTATAAAATGTTTGCGTTTAAATCCCTTCAATTTGCGGATAAGGTTCAGTTTATTGTAAACTAGCGACCCGCCCTAGCTTCGCACGGTTTTATTATACGTATAAACCATCCTCTTGAATCTATTAAAAAAACCGCATCAATATCCGTAGCGTACTTTTAAAGATTTAAGCATACATAGGGACAGAGAAAGCTTCTTTGTTGTATACTATGTGGTGATAGTGATAGTGAAGTAGACAGAGCAAATTTTTTAGGGTTCCGTAACCAAAGGGTAAAACGAGAACGATTACTAAAACTCCGCTGTCCGTCCGTCTGTCTGTCTGTCAGCAGGCTAATCTCATTTAGGTAAGTATTGTTTGACACATCCTGCTAGAGTCGCCTCAATAGTCAATAGTCATTTATTTCGTAAAATTACTTGAATAACACGTCTTTTTTATACATACTTTACTTATAAGTAAAGAACAAGAAATAATGAAATACATTAGAATTACATAGTTACTACAAACAAATTAAATTAATTAAGATCATAATAAATTCAAAGATAAAATTAGAAGTATCTTCAGATAAGAAACATTATCCTCAGAAACAGTTAAAAAAATTGAAGAAAGGGCCTCAGCCGTTGGATAAAACAAGCTAAAAATAAAAACAAATTAGAAAAGTGTTCGTACAAGTGTCCCTTCAAAAATCTAATAAAAGCATTTAATCCAAAATTAATGAAAGAAACGAGATCCCGTATCCTACATCTACACTCAACAAGGAACAATCTCTTTTATTCACGTTTCCAGAAAAGCCAGTGCTTATACATAACAATATCGTTCAGCTGAATGAGCGCCAGGACGAAAAGACCAAGAGTTAGGAACGGAAAATGTACAACATCAAGAAATTATGCCTGTTTAGCCGGATTTCGGCTACGGTACCCAGTCTCAATGGAGTCGACTGAGTTAAGTTCAATTATACTTAACAGGTATGCTTTGCAAAGACTTACAAAGACAACTGAGGGAGACATAATACGTTAAACAGGTATAGAAGATATGAAAAATACAATGTTCAAAAATTTATAATACCGTCACCAGGCTATTAGTTAGACAGTTGACATTTTCACAGATGTTGGTATTCCTTTTGCTGCTGTAATACCAAAAACAGAATAAAATAAATTTTTAAGGGGTCTCATACAATAGACACAATTTTTTAGCCCGTTTTAATTGATCATGTGGTACATGGTGCCGAATCCTTCGTGCTCGAGTTTGACTCGTACTTAGCCGGGGTTTTTTAAAGACCATCATCGTTCTGAAACAACTCCCGGTCTACAAGCTTTCTGCAAAATTCGACCGCTTTGCAAATGACGTCACGGGCATCGACTGCGAGGATGTCATTAAGACGTCCCCTCCTCAATCTCAACCTTGTTTCTTACAACATAAGGTTGGGAGTTCTTGTGGGAAGGGGAAGGGGGGGGGTATTTTTTGTGTGGGTGTCATTGACGGATCTCTGACATTTCTCATCAAGTGCTATTATGAAATGTCAAGCGACTCGCACTGGCGCTCATTTCGCTAAATAAATTCCCCGATTACCTGTCCCTTGGGTTTTATGATATGGTAATGAGGATGGTTGGCTCTTTGAGTTTTTTATTTTTAAAAGCGAGGGTGTAGAATATGCTGAGTTATTATAATTAACCTACGTTCAAAAACATCTGAGGTTCCTAGTGTGAACAAAATACTTTTCATAAGCATGCAGACTGCGGAGGAAGAAAAACCACTTCATCTTTGAAAACCGATGTCCTCGTAGTTGCGGGTTCGATTCCCGCCTAGGGAAACTTTCTGGTACGATCTGTTGCTGGTTTGATTCCCGACTTGAGAAATTTTCTGGTACGATATCCAAATATTTGTTGTATATTTATTTTTGTTATTTGTTTTTTTTGTGTTCTATTCTTACTTTTATTATAAACACGAAAGTTACGTTTATTAAAAAGTTCAGTCCGATTTGTTCAGTAGTTGCGTGAAACGTTAAATAAATAAATAAATAATGCTGGACAATCCACACAGCATCATCTAGCCCCAAGCTAAGCAGAGCTTGTGTTATGGATACTATCTAGTACCAACTGATATACATTGGACGTTTGTTACATACAAAATTTTGTGTTTATAAGATACTAGCGACCCGCCCCGGCTTTGCACGGTTTTATTATACGTACAAACCTTCCTCTTGAATCACTCTATCTATTAAAAAAACCGCATCAAAATTTGTTGTGTAGTTTTAAAGATTTAAGCGTTCAAAGGGACATAATGACATAGGGACAGAGAAAGCGACTTTATTTTATACTATGTAGTGATTAGTATGGAAGTAAAACCACTGTATTGTATCTCCCCTATTTATAGGTAAAACACACCTTTTTGAACTACCCGATGCATAACGTCCCCACGGGTAGGTAATTGCAGAATGGATGCAAATGTATTCAATTATCGTAAATGAATATGGCACGAAACGAGTGCTCATTTTAATTAATTCATCGCTCGATTGTAACTGACAGTTCTGACGTGCTGTTATTCAGTTATACCAATTTTCTGTGAAATATGCAATTCGTCCCATTATGCAATTTCACATAATTTATTCATGTTATTTAAAAATATTCTGGTTATTTACAGCCGCGTGCAGTTTTATGAAAAAAACATAATTATTTTATCGTGTATTTATCACGGACCTTGTTTTTTTCAATAACGCGAGGTACAATTCAACAAATCACAAAATTTCATCATTATTATTAATTTATATTAGTCCACTGCTGGACATACATATGTCTCCCCCAATGAGCACCGACTGACTGTATCATTTTTTTTTACCAATAATCCCCACGCTGGGCATGCGGGTTAGAGATCGCAGTTTGATGGTGGGGTTGTTCTGGAGGGGTGCTGCTGCCCACCCCTGAGTATATCCCTCAGTTGCCTCTTACGACACCCACGGGAAGAGTTGGGGGGAAACACAAAGTTTAATTATATGAAAAAATCCTTTCAACAACGTAATAAGGAACATTGTTCTGCATTCTTAGGAGCTTTCTGTTAGTACGAGTTGCTGAAAATGAAGTCTCAATATTTATTTAGTTAACATTCAGAATCAGTGCACGCACACAGTTTGATTACTTACAAAAAAAATCATAAGCTAACTTTTATCTCGCTTACAAAAAGAGAAAATTCTGTGAAAATAACCTAGGCCAAAACTCTGAAAATCATTCGAAATCTAAAATTCAGTTCAACATGAGTAGATATTTTTTTCATATAGAGAAAACACCCAGAGCCCCGGAATAAATATATTATAGATCGTACAAACATTTTGTCTCAAGGCGGGAATTGCACCCACCACCTCTTCTTCATTGGCAAAAAAAAAGTTTATTACTAAGAGATGTTGAAAACGTGTCTTGAAAAAATATTTCAGTGAAGCTCCCTTTATCATGTGTGGCAACTAAGTACAGTCTATAAATTAAAAAGTTAAGTGGCCTATAAAAGAGGACGATTGGGAACGACCATTAAATCATTTTACTACCTAACTTACGCCATTACTTGGGAAGGTTCGAGGGAGGCACCTTGAGAATCCAGTGGTGAATTATTGGCTTGGAAGGTACGTGCTTTTATGGGGTATGGTGTTGATTGAATTTCCTTGTGGTGTGAAAGAGTTCTACTTTACATACTTGGCTTATTATACCTTGGCCTTGCACGACAGCAATAGATGCTAGCATACCAAATGAATTGGTATTTGGAATTACTCGGTTTTAGCATAATCGCACAGCAGTTGAGCTACCTCTAGACCGTTTACAACCGTCTGCAGTTAGCTTTTGTATAAACTAGTTTTAATTTGTTTCTATTCCTTGATTGTTATGATTTCAGTTTTTCATCATTTATCACCCTAAAAATTCAATTATTTCCATACATTTTTTCAACATTGGTATTTAAGTAATAATTCAAGTTTATAAGCTAGGTGTCAATGAACGAGACTCGTAAACAAGCCCTCGGATACTTAAGTGTCACTTTACTTCGAATAACGCTCTTTTACAGTTTTCCTGATGGTGTCTTCTCTTAAATGAAATGTTTAAGCACCCACGTAATTACCAACACCTAGACTGAACTCTTGACTTTAAGTGGTGTCTTGACTTTAGTGGTTTCGAAAAACTTTAATGGAAAACAATGTTGGAATATTTATCATAAATTTCAGTCTTTGGTGCATTAGCAACATAGCATGACGTAAGCTGAACCAAAAATATAAAAAAAAATTAAATGAGTGCAAAATCAGATCACGTGACCCAAAATAGATCGCGCAAATGCTGGTCAACAACGTTTAGACAACTATCCGACATCAACTGTCGTCGGTTGAAAGACTCCGACTATGTGGGCTGATTGGTACTGTACTGGGATAATCATCCTTTGTAACCATTTGGGGAAATACCACCTCGGTATATCCCCCAGAAGTTTGACGATGAATAAAGTTTTCATCTCTTTCCATTCATTTGGCGCCTTGCATCGCTTCTACCGGATAGAGAAAGAACTAATTTTGTTACTTTGATAGCGTGTGAATTGTTTCATTCTGCTAGAATTATTGTTTCATACGAACTCGAATTTAGTTTTAGATTTTAAGAGATTTGACGGAGCCTATTTATTTTCTGTCTCATAATTTTTTTTACATGTACAACCGAGATAGTTCAAAGTAGTTCTCTGTAATCACGCGCGGCATCGACCAGTCGCTCCGATAGTCTTTTAAAATCCCGGAGAGCCTCGTTTAACCACGGACCTTGGGTCTCGATACCAAGAGAAATAAAATGAAATATTTTTATTTACTCTAAAATCTACTACAAATAGGCTCTGTCGAGACCTGCATATTTGCGCCGCATCATTTGATTCAACTGTTTGTTGATTCAAATGATTGAACACCTAGCCGAGTTAAATTGTTTACTTGGCTAAGATGCGGTAGAAATGAGGTCAGGCTGAGGCCAAGCCGACAGTAAATTGTTTAGTTAGTTTCTTTATAACTTTTCTAGTGTTTCGTTATTCTTAGGACAAACTATAATTTAGAATATCACTCAAGTTTAAGCTTAGGGAGATTCTGAGACATTTATTCGTTGTGTTTGTTATTTTTTAAGAAAAGATTATAAAATGTAGGACCAAACAACAACAAGCTATTTTATTTACTTATCCACAAACAATTTACTGATTGTCCAGCATTATTTACTTATTCGAATCTTCAAAAACATACAATTGTTTTCGTCACCGACTACCTAATAATTCACATTCATCTTCCCCGAAAATTGAACCCAGAACCTCAGCATCAGCCAGCCACCCGTTACGTCACAAGGTCGTTATTCGAACAGGTCTCATCTGCTAGGAAAATTGGATTGTCAGCGCTAGGCATATAAACCTAAGAATTTATAGACTTGGCAAGTAAAGCCTAGGCCATCTTGCGATATCTTGCCAAATCACTCAACAGATTAGATTAATTACCCCATCTTCTAATACAGCTATCCGATCCGACCACAAGTGGACAATGGCTCTCGTGATAAGTGGCCATATTTTATTAATCTTAATCAATCCATAAATACCTATTAACTATGATTATGATAATTTGCAGAGAATAATCGTCTGAAAACCACAAATTACTTTTATCCTAATAAATAAATTTGCATCTGAATTACCTAAGAAACCGCCTTTGTTACAACCCCATACCTAGGAAATCACGTTAAGCCATCCTGCACCTGACCTCTCCCCGGTCGTGTTGATTAACCGTCCCATCGGGTTATGAGCGTGAAAGCCAGTGCACTAGTATACAAGTGCAAACACGAAAATATTTAGCATACCAATGTGTTTTGGTGAAGTATGTGACACTATTCTAATGTTTTAGACCTTTTTATATGACCTTATTTCATGCAATAAATGAAATGAAACACAATGTGTTTTCACAGGCAACAGATTATACAATACACTGTGTTAAACACAGTGTACTCTCTATTCACACACAGTGTGTTTGCACTTGTACACTATGTAGTATCCGTTGGGACATCTACCGCACCGCGCTGTGGTGAAATTTTCGGCTTAACGGATATCAAATACATGCCATCATCCAATAGGTATTTCCCGATAATTTTACCTACCATACAGTTTCCTTGAAACTCCTTACGTCTTCGAAATGTTCAAACTTTGTTCTTGTTACACAACAAGGAGCAAGCAATATTACTGTCTGGTGTTTAGGATCGATGCAAATGAAACTTTGTAATTAACTAATTTGGGTTCAGTATCGATCGATATTGAAATCTCACCACAAGTCTTCCAGAGAAACCTGGAAAATCAAAGGGAGATGCTTGATCCCAGCATGAATGATTTCTGAGATACGTAGCATAAATTCACGATAATTGTTGTACTAATTTTTTAAATAATAAACTTAATGAAACTCTTAGTCATAACAAATTAATTCGTATTCAATATTCGTTTATTAGGGCAGGCCTAGTCCAGCTGTGGACTAATATGGGCTGATGATGGTGATGATGATTCAATATTCAACCGTATCCGTTCCGTACTTTTGGCGTGAAAGCGGTACAAAAATCCACACATGCATACAAACTTTCACATTTATAATATTAGTAAGGAATATAGTGTTAAAAGTCACCTGAAAAAAAGGAAAGTGTATCGTACGTATTGCAGTGTGTACGGATATGCTTTTTAGTTCATGTGTTTCAATTTCAACCCTCCACAGGTCATTCCTTCTCCTTTCTATTTTGTGTTTTCTGCTCTATTTTGTGTTTTCTGTACAGCCACAGTATTGTGTGTAGAGCGTCAGCATTGATCAAATTGACCAGCTCGATGTCTCCGTCAATTTCATTAGGGTTTGGTTTTACGGGTAATCTTCTTGGATAGCGCCAGTTAGGTTTAATCACGGGGAAACGAGATTTATTTGCGGTGTGTTTTGGTTCGGTCAGGTCAATTTTACGAGCTGGTGTTTCGTATTTTGGATGTAGTATAGCTTTGCAAACTTCGTTTAATTTACTCCCTTATGAATTTATAAACTTGGGTTTTAAAAGTTATGAAAAATCTTATACCTACCTATGTACCAATCACTACATAATATAAAACTAAGTCGCTCTCACTGTCCCTATGTCCACATGTATGTAGGATGTTTACATAACTTTTTATAATCTAAGATATATACATATATATACGGTTGAATAACATTTGTAAGTTAATATAACGATTTATTTGCATTTTTATCATTTATAATATGGACTGTGTTGAGTGACTTATACCTACCACTATATTGTATAAATGTGGTTTGATTTGATATCTACCCACTATGAAACGTTTCAAGGCTATTTCTATCTCAGGCTCGATGTTATCTTATTTAGGTCTAGTTATTTAATTCACTTATCTTATTTATGTAATGTCATTTTACTCACCATTACTTTTTCAACTTATTCGAATTTCAGAGGCTGATTTAATCAGTGCCCGACGGAAAGAGCAACGCCTTTAATTATATTTTCACCTGGATTACAATTACTTATAGAAAGAGGTGTTACCAAATTCAATTATAAAACAAAATCAAAATTAGGAATTCACAATTAATAAACAAACAACTTTTTACGAAGAAACCTTAAAAGTTTAAACTCCCTTTACACCACGGCTGATAAGTCTCATTATTATTTTGCTTTTCCACAAAACATTCTTATATCTAAAGAACCCATAAAGCTTTATGAGCAGGATCAATACAGATGTTAACGTGATCGACTTTGTTCCGCGGCTCAGTATAAGCCGATTCCATTACATGTCTTATTCTGTGACGAAAAGAAGCCTAATATTTATTGACGACCGATGTGGCGCGGCGGGCGAAGGTCCGCCTGCGACGCAGAAGGTTTCGAGCTCGATTTCTGCTTCGGGATGAATATTTGAACTATCTGCAGATATTTGTTCCGGGGTTGTGTGTGTGTTCTATTTATAACTATAAAAAATATCTGTCATCTATTGTGTTAAGTATCATGTCATCTAGTACCCATATAACACAAGCACTGTTTAGTTTGAAGCTAAGTTGATACTGTTTGGATTGTCTAGCATTATTTTATATATTAGTACTTATTGTCGCTTAGTAAACCGCTTAGTAAGTGTTGAGCCAAAAATGTGTCCACTCACGCCTGTATGTTGTTGAGTAAATAAGCCAAATTTCCTACTCAGCTCAGGTGTAAGAATCCATAGACTTGTGTTGAACTAGTCGAAACTAATAATATCGGTAGATTAATCCACTAGATCAGAGAGGCATTAGGTGAAATCCCAAGTTAATAAAATAAAATTAGAACATCAGTATTTATTCAGATATAAAACAATATTAGACTATGATTAAAAGTGTTTTTAAGCGTATTTTATGTTAAGTTTAACAACACGAGTTCTCACCTGGTTCAAAAGGAGGTTATTAGTACTTATAATGCTAATGATGCCTTCTAACTAAACAACATTTAACAAATTTCTTCATGAAACCAACATTCACGAATATAAAGTAATTGTGCTACAAATGATGCTTATAAACTAAACATCGAATTTCTTCAAAAAACCAACATTCTCCAATATAAAAAAAACAAATCGTACTCTTGATAACAAAAGCAATACGATCCGCCTAGATACATCTGTACAGAATCGCATCACTGATAACTTCTAATCAAATCTGATAACTAATGAGACAAAAAGCCAGAATAAGGCTGCCACAGACGCGGTTAATTTGAGGCAATTACGAAGGAGTCCCGAAGGATGCTGTGATTGGCGTAAGCTGGGATGGTATGTGACATCCTTGAATGTCATCTGTGTCGAGCTTTGTGAATGAAATTCTCTAAGAATTGTTTTGGTAAATGCCAAGATGAGAGATCTTATATTCTATTATATCTGGATTTAGATTAAACTAATCCATTAAATCACGTCGTTCTACCGCTGGATGTAATATTCGTACGCTGATTATCTCTATAGTTAAAACAAACAAAAAATTAAATTATTAAGTGGTGGATATTCACAAAATGAGAAATGTATTTTTTGTGTAACTTTTTTGGAATTCCTTTTACTTACAATATTTTCTCGGCTCTTATTGTCTTTAGATTGTTAATAGAAAGAAAATAATAAAAGTCACTTTATTTCGTACATCATATGGAATTATTATAATGCTGGCAATTCACACAGCATAATCTGGCCCTATACGAATAAGATCTTGTTTGATAATTCATATTAGTTTTATTGATACATAGTCATGTATTTTTAATATCCGCAGCATCCGCACGCTTAATCTGATTGGCGAGAGAATCGATCTTTTTTACTGATTCCCGCGTGAATTCCTAAAGGCTTTGTTTTTTACTTTATGGTATTGAAATTACTTTTGAAATTATTTATTATAAATGATTGGTAGGTACTGTTTTTTGTGGTATTTTATGGTATTGCAGCCAGTGTCTTGAGGACGCTCCCGATTAGTATTGATATGGATCAGTTGAGCTACCTCTAGACTGTTTTCAAATCTCAACGGTATATACTATTTTAAATTTGTTTCTATTCCTTAATTTTAATTTTAGATATTATTGAATATTACAGGGAAGAGAAATCATTATTAAACAAGATTTTACGACTTTTCTTTGGATGAAAACATAGTCATAAAGCAGTAACTTTATAACATAATTTCGTATAAATTAATCATTATTCGATGTTTCCAACTATTTTAATCGAATTTAAGCGAATCCCGAATAAATCCGATTACCTACTCGATTTCGCTCTAATAGGCCGTTAATTCTCACAAGACTGTGCATAATAATTATCGCGGTCCAACTACGAGGCAGCCATTTTAATTAATCGTAAATATAAGATGGATGTGTAGTGTAGGAAGCCCTCCGGCCAGGTGGGATGACGATCTGCGGAAGGCTGTTGGCAGATGCTGGATGCGGAAAGCTGAAGACAGGGCGCTATGGCGCTTATTAGAAGAGGCCTATGTCCAGCAGTGGACTAATATACTAGTAGACGTAGACTGTGTCTTTTAATGTCCTACATTTGATTGTATTCTGTTTTGTGTGCCAATAAATAAATAAATAAATATAGGCTGATGATGATAATGGTGATGATAAGATGGGTGAATTTTCTTGCCCTGAGTTGTGTATTAGCCTGGAAGAAATCACTTTAATTGACATAATTTGATAAGGCTCTGTTCTAAAAGATTATCCATCTATCTAATAGATATCTAATATATTGTACCTGAGATAATTCCTACATAATGTAATGTTTGGAATAAATACAATACAATATACTCAGCAACGCGAGGATTGTGCAAATAATGTATATTTTGTTTGATAAGGCATAAACACACTGAGCGTATCTTGTGCCGCGTACTTCGCAAGATACGCAACGCATAAAACGCTGAAGTAGAGTCGCTCATATATGCTCAGTATATGTACAATACATCGAGTAGAATACTAGCCCAGTATGCATTTGCTGAGACTGCAAAGGTCGGTCTTGTTGTTACAACCAAGTATAAAACGCTAGATGCGCTTTTCAGACTTCGAGACCATTACGCGCGGCGTAACAACGCGACGTATAATATTCACATGGTATTCGCGAATGATAATTTGTATGTAATGCGATACAAACGCGTCACGCGACGGAAAAGGAGATGCGTTAGATACGCCCAGTGTGTTTTGGCCTAGGGATCAGACCCATTCATTCTGATCGCGCGGGGATTACAGACTAACTTTAGAAAGCCTAGGTAAGTACTTCGAAGACAAAGGTCTTCGAAAATATCTGAAGTCTCATAAATTTAAAAGCGATTAACAAACATTGAATCAGAGCTTACAACGAAATGAAAGGAACGATTTAAAATCATTATTTGACTTTACAGCTTGTCCTCTTTTTCTTCGAAGCACTCGAAATTCTTCGAAACACGGAAACTTCTTTTTGCATGTAAATGAGAAAATAACATCCGAATTCGCGCATTTTGCATTTAGAATTAGGTGGAATACCTAGAAGTAAAAGTAAAAACAACCTTGCAAAATAAAACCAACAGGAAGAAATCCAGCGAAATAACATTTTTAATTGAGCTGAGCTAAAAATCTTCTGGCTCCGAAAAACAAAACAGTTTATAATGAATTTGCTACAAACAGCTAAAGGACGTACCTTACTTGGGCTGCGTTGCTAACACAAGCAGCAATCATCATTCAAAAATGAATTTTATCTCCTTACCATAAAGTTGGGTATACCAGCAGACGCCGCTCTTTTAAGATTTTTAATATCACCTGAGACAAAATTATAGAGTTGAAAATTCTGAGAAATGTTTTGATGTTACCTTAGGATCTAGTCTAGTCAAAATTGCATTCAGTCACAACAACTAATCTGCACTTCACTCATTAGAATACAAGATTATTATTAGAACAGATTATTAGAACAGAAACAAATTAAAAATTGTACCTACTTAAATACAATTGAGAACTACAAACGTTTGAAAACAGTCTAGGTCTAAATCTGCGACAGCCTTTAAAGCCATTTTGAAGAACATTTTTTTGCTCCTTCATATTCACGTGGTAGATATCTTCATTTCCGGACTTAAATGGAAAATACTCTTTCTAAGTCCTTATGTTGTATATCCTATATTGTATTTTTAGCCTGGAACTATCTATATTTAGAATTTCAGCCCTATCCGTTCAGTAGTTTTGGTGTGATGCTCTCCAAGCATCCAAACTTTTGCATCACTACATAGTATAAACAAAGTCGCTTTTTCTGTCCTATGTCTATATGTCCCTTTGAATGCTTAAATCTTTAAAACTACGCAACGGATTTTGATGCGGTTTTTTTTAATAGATAAAGTTATTCAAGAGGAAGGTTTGTGTACTTATAATAAAATCGTGCGAAGCCGGGTCGCTAGTTTGAAATAATTAAATAATGTGTGTAATTGTGTGCGAAAGTTTTTATGGATGTACGGATGGATGTTTGTTCCTCTTTCACGTAAAAATTAATTGACAGATCGGGCTGAAATTTGGAATAGACGTAGTTCTAGCCCTAGACTACTTTTCATCTCATAAATCAGATACCATGGGATAGATAGGCATGATACGTGTTCATAGAAACAACGCGTGCAAAGCCGCGTAGTTTAAAATAATTTCTTTGGTACCTCCAAAATGAACCAAGATTTAAAAAAAATACGATGTATAATCATGAAATTATTCTCACAAAATTTTGGTCGATTTATTTTATTCATTAGTAGTATAAAAAATCTTTATTAACAACGAAAATTACAAGCAAGGAATAGAAAAATTACAACTAGTATTTACAATTGAAACCATTGAGCTAAATGCAGACGGTTGCAAACAGTCTAAAGGTAGCATTAGTTATATTCTATTGTTATTCTTGTAAAACATACAATATAGATTTTTTTGCGCTCATGACATTTGAAAAGTTTTACACTGTCCCATTATCCTATTCGAACAAAAATGGCTGAACGTAATTTAACATCTTTAAAATTTAAAAACCTTCTAGACTTTCCTTGAATTTCAAGAAAAGACAACCATTTTACAACATTAGTTACATAGAACAACAATTTATCTTGCAAGTTGCAATTTCAGCAGCAAAATATTGCAGTATAAGCTCATTGCCCATCACAGTGACACAGACTTTTAAAATAGCTAGGTCGACATATTATCAAATTATCGAGAAGGCGTATGTATGCTTTGGTACACAGTTACACACTACAGGCACCTAATATTACTTGTGGTTGGATGATGCTTTGTGTTTATTTATTAAATGTTTTAATATAAACGTTTTTAATTTTATATTTATACCGAGTTTTGAGTGAATCAAACCAAGGAATAATAATCTTATATTTATATATTATTTATAAATACAATTATAATTATATTATATATTATAATTATATATATTATAATTATAAATACTTATTTGAAAAACTTGCGAAGTTGCTTTTTAATCATTTTAATTTTAATTTTGCTAGATTAATTTTAATGACCGAGCAAGAGAAGGATTCTAAAATTCATAGTGATTTAAAAAATATAATCCTGAGTGAGGAAATCAAAAGAGCACGAGGTCAAAAATGTTTGCACTCTAGTGCATCACGTAACTTTTCACGTGTGCCAAAGAGGAACGTAGGTACTTGATCTTAGACGTGTGCAAAACAAATCAATGTAAAAGTACCTACACCAAGAAGGTTCCGAGACTAAGTTTTTAACAAATTGAAAAAGATCCTATGATAAATTCGGCCCAAGGAGGTAAAAGTAATGAGGTTTCATGATATATTGAATTCACAAACTTAGTGCACCCTATTTTCTAAATTCAATTTACTTTATCCATAGACTTCTAGAGGATAAAAACGACTTTTGCACTCAAATATCGAACAGCAAAAATACTTTTCCGAGATGTGGATGAAAATGTAGTTTTGACAAGTATTTTCATTCTGTATAAAAAAATCTCTTCAATTTGTTTAAACAATTGAGCTAACTGCAGACGGTTGCAAACTGTCTAGAGGTAGCTCAACTGATCCATGTCAAAAGTATGCAATTAGCTCAATTGAGCTACCTGCAAACGGTTGTAAACAGTCTAGAGGTAGCTTCACTGATCGATATCAAAAGATAATTTATTTTTCTTCACTTCAACTGTTTGAAAAGCGGTTGCAAGTATGCAATTAGCTCAATTGAGCTACCTGCAAACGGTTGTAAACAGTCTAGAGCTAGCTTCACTGATCGATATCCAAAGATAATTTATTTTTCTTCACTTCAACTGTTTGAAAAAGCGGTTGCGGCTAGTATTTTATAAACTATTAATAAGTGATCCATTTATTCTCAGTAGCCTATGTCTAAACCGCTTGGAACTAAAAACCGAAGGAGGACAGAATAAAGCTGCTTCGAGCTTAATCTTTCAGGCACTTTCAGTAAAAGCTCTTACAGACGGCACTTCGCTGTTAATATGTGCAGTTAACATAACTTTACACATGTCATACCATCACAAATAAAATAGTCAACACACTATTCCCATTTCCTATCTTCAGCTGTCTTACTAAATTCATCAATTTCACACACTCCTTTTCCTATATCTTTAAAAATCATTAATTTCATGTTCTTCTCATTCGCTAGTCTCTCCTTACTTTATTTTGTTTTGATAAAAGTTTATGTATTTAATTAGATATAAGCTCCTTAAATGTAATTCTTGAGTACAATAAAGTGTTCATCCATTCATTCTTTGATTTACTATTCTTTCTCGTTAAGGCGCAAAAAGGAATTAAACTAGCGCCAACACTTATTATACCTACCTACGTAATACGTATATGACCCGTATGCTGAGTGTGAAACATTGCAAAAATTTCGTTAACTCGACGATCGAGTTCATCGAGAATACGCCAAACGCGAAGTCAACGTAAAATGTGAGATTGTAAACGCCATCATACAGCTTGGCAAAAAAGTCTTGAAACGGAACTAATTTTTTTGTTTAATGGCAATATTCTTAAAACAATGACGTTTGATGTAAAATTGTAAACAAAGATTACGAATTCTCGGATTTTTTACTTGGATCGGTCAAGCGGTGGTGTTACAGTGACGAAAAGTGAAAAATAATGAATAAAACAGTTAGAAGTGCTGCCAGGGAGGTTATTTAAGGTATACAGGCGATGTCTGGCAGAATTTGAGGCCAGAACTATTCATTCAGATCTCAACAATGTTTTTCAAAGAACCGCTGATATGACAGGTTTGTGAGAGTTCGTTTTGTAATTTTAAGTTGAATCAAAGGTAACTTGATGATCCTAAAGCAGGATTAAATTAAAGTTCCACTGAACAAGTGAAATATTCAACAATAAACATCGGGCAGTTAGGTTATGTTTACGTTTGTTCTGCGTACTCTGCTATAGCGCGGGCATAGAATTTGATACTTGAGCTAGACTAGCTAATATGTAAATCTATTTCTACATAATTCTACATAATTATTTAAATGTTGTGTTATTTCTTTGTAATAAAGTTACTATAGCGTTTGTATTTTAAATGGTCTAGAAATTAGGTGCCTAAATAATAAACTGAAAAAGGTAAGATAAAGGTATCATAAAAAGTTTCTTCTTTATAGGAAGCAGCTGAGCGTGCTTAAACGGAACGGTTCCAAGCTATTACGTAGGAGGATTGGAAGAATTCGTGCCAGCACGTAATAAAAATAGAAAAAGAATACTGTGAGAGAGAACTTACAATGTATTAATAACAATGTATTAAATTTTAATTTACTTTATATTTTTTCTTTATATACTTACATAACGAGAACCTTGCTCAATTAAACAATATTTACTGATACTAGTATACTATGTGTGGATATAAATGTAAGTATAACAGAAATATACACCTAAGTATCAAGACTAGCTTGGTGCGCTATAGGTGTTGCCATAAGGACCTACAGTGGCGCCCCCATTATTTTCTACTCTTTTTTGCCAAGCTATACTTTACTAAAAAAAGTAACGATTACTCGACACGTTTTCAAGTTATGGTTTGTATTAGACATGGGCCGAACATGGGTTTCACCGAATACGAACATTCGGCCGAATATTCGGTAAAACTTTTACCGTACCGAATATGCGGCCTAATATTTGGTCCATTGATTCCGTTCCGTCGCACAAATGCAAGTCTAAACTTCATAATCTACTAAGGTGTTGTGATATGATTCAGCTATTCTCTTCTTCACACTACACACACACTTCACACAATAAAGACTGACCGAAATAAATATCTTGTTTATTTTCCTTCTCGCCTGTATAATAGTATATTATTATAAAGAGATAACACAGAAGCCTAATCCCAAAACAGCTAGATACCTATATTTTGCATTAAGTTATTATGGATTCCTTGCATACCCTGCATCCGGCGTGAAGATATTGATTGAAGTTATTATCTATTTACCAACCTACTTTAATTGAAAATGAAGCTTCAGTGACGACAATATCAGAAAGCTATACTCTAAAACACTTATTTCATTACACTGTACACTCAAATCATGATAATACACGGGTCTTAACAGTAAAAACTTTGAGTATCACTTTGCCGAACACTAGGTGATTCCGCCGAATATTCGGCCGAATATGAATATTCGGTAAAGCTGCCGAATATGCCGAATAACGATTATAAAGCGAATATTCGGCCCATTTCTAGTTTGTATTGTCTATTACATTTGTTTTTTTTCTCTTTCTAATGCTTACTCAAATAAGAGAAGAAAGACACCGTTTGTTGTACAAAAAGTAAACAAACAAAATGGCGTCCTTTCGCGTATTCGCCAAAAATAATTTTGAAGAAAGAAGAACTTCAAGCAATCATAAACTAAGTGCAACCAACATACACAATAATAAGCTGAAACCCATCGGAGAGAAAGATTGCGGTTCGCAGAAGAATATTAAAACTTTGACTGGCAGAACAATATTGTGATTTTCACTGATGAAAAAACATTTAGGTCTGACACGGATCGGTCGGAAAATACTTTGGAGGAAACCAAACGAACGACTCCTTCCACAAAATATACTAACTGTTCGACCAAGTGGCAGAATTACCTAGGTATGATGTGATAAGTAGTTGCATATTCTGTATCAAAATCTGTTTCTTATACCTACTTGAGACTAAATGACCTATCTAGTAAATATCCAACAGCTTTCTTTTACTATAAACTAAATTGCCTGACCAGTCAATTATTAATTTAATAACTGTGCACCCCTACCTACAAGTCTTGAAAAGTCAGTGTTATTTTCAGGTTATTGGGGCTGAATGTCATCCATGGGCCCAGGAGAACTCTGACAGCCGCATGAATGGGAACAATACTTACAAGTATTGAAAGAAGTTATCATAAACCAACAGCGCGCGTTGCTTGTCCAGTAGGGCACGTATATTTTGTGCAAGATGCAGTTCATCGCTCGAAAATTGTAACAGAATAGCTGCTATCTACTCAGAATGATATGACTGCAATTCCTTGGCCATCTTAAAAGTCTGGATTTAAATTCAATTGGGAATATGTGGGGTTTAATAGTTTTGAATTGAAATTCAGAAGAATTCAATCAAAATGCAATTTACGCAGAGAAGTTAAGATCATGGGACAAAAGGCGTGGAAGTGATGCAGGCTGGAATACGGTTTCTCAAATGAAAAGCAGGCTAGAACAAATTTTACTAATCGAAAGTTATCGAATTCAATAATTATTGTTGTCAATAAATTAAATTTACTAGTTCTAGCATGCTTATCATTTAGCGTATTGAGTCTGTTACACACGAGGGATCTCAATTGTTAATGTTTATTAGACTGCATGAAATAAAGTAGACCTTACAGTAGATAGACTGTGGTGTAGGTATTCTAATAATAACAAAACGTGTTTCTTCTAGTTGTGTGTTGAGTGTTGACTTATATTTACTTGGATTTCAAAACAACATAGCTGTATGAAAAGGAACCGAAAATGTAATACGTTTTAATTATTAAGTATAAGTTAATATTAGTTATATCATTGTAATGTAAGCACTACTGTTACTGTTAAGACCTTCTGAAATAAACGTTTTATTATTAAAAAAAAAAAAATGTTGTTTATTTTAGTCTTTCTTTGTAGTCTCTAAATAAAATAAGATGACATATAATCTAAGATGTGTTTATAATATTCCAATCCTATTTATAATAAAAAAAAACAGATTATAGACAATTATTATGCTAAAAGGTCAGGATAAAGCAAAAATAACATTTACATAAAGATTCGAACATCCAACCCTAGATCGCAAGCCTACCCCTTAAACCATTCATCTAGGACGAGATTACTATTTTTGTCGAAATTAAGATCCATAAAGGAAGTTTTTATTTCAGCCAGCTCAAGAGTTTTAATGGAGAACACAAAAGGATCAAAATATTACTATCAAATGTAGCTAAAATCGGAGAGTACTATATCATGTCCTTTACATTAATTTTTATTTCACTTCAATACATGCAGTATTTCCGAAGTGACGTTTTCGTCTCATTCGAGGTCAAAGAGAATAAGGCCCGGCACCCATTATCGGCATCGGCAATGAAAAGGATCCTTCGGCATCCTACACGCAAGCGCACACTGTCGGGAACTATGCTTTAGCATGCTGCAACGTTCTTATGGATGACGAGGCGTCCTTAAGCATGCCGCACCGTCCTGTAGCTTGCCGATGCGTCTCAATATCAATGTGAGTCAAATGATTCAAATGGCGGATGCCTCCCCTCGCCCTGCAGGGCAAGCTATCCCCCCGAGTGTTGCCTCGGCGCCGGCGGCGTACCGAAGGATGCCGAAGCATCCCGAAGCATTCTCAAGGCTGCCGATACAGCAGCCTCAAGCATACCGAAGCGGTATTTTTTGTTATTACGACCATATACACGGCAATTTCTACTTTATTGCCATTATGTTAATGTATATTGCTATTTGCCACCTAAAATCCTCAGTCGTGCCGATGCCGATAATGGGCGCCGAGCCTAATACAATAGTTACTATGGTCTCACTGAAGAATTATCAAGTTATCAACTTTACTTTTAAAGTTTACTTAATAGAGTAGCTATCTGTCAAAAATTGACGTAATTTGCCGTTCACACTCGCATATCTGTCAAAAAATTGAGTAAACTATCAAATTCACGTTTTAAGAAACTATAAAAGTAATGGTTATCGATTCAAACTTGCAAAAAAGTTTTGTAAACTTCCCGCTAGGGGCGCTGTTCAGAATTCCATACAAAAAAAAGTTACGCAAACTTTGTAGTAAACAGTAAAGCCGTTCACACTCAGCACACTGAACTTAAAAAGTAAAAACAGAAAAGGCATAAACAGCCATAAAATAAATGACTTTGCCAACTGGTTGTTAAGGTTTTACATTTCTTCAGGGTTATTTCTTCAGGAAATGAATGCCAGCAAACTGCCTCGTCAGTAAAATACTTTACAGTTCCGTTAATTTGTTACTGCTGTAGCGAAAATGGGATAATATATGTGTCAAAAATATACCTACTAACGAATAAATTTTGCGCTGCGTCGAATCTTTCGATTCGAGCCAAATCATGTACGTTATCATGTGTAGGTGATGTCATTTTCATCCTAAGTTTGTAGGTCGGTTCACCCAAATTCAGACAATTGGCGCCGAGACATACCACCGAGAACGCGAATCTGTACCAATACCATTTATACCATTATTTACAACGAAAATTACAATCAAGGAGTATAATTTTTTTAACTAGTTTAGATACAATTGAAACCATTGAGCTTACTCCAGATGGTTGCAAACAGTCTAAAGGTCGTCTCTAAGATACTGGCTGCATTACCATTGTCATATCAATTAGCATTGTCATACAGCGACAATGCTGATGCGCTAAGTCTTACTCAACAGTTCTCGGGTTATTATTTTACCATAATTTTATCATAAAGTCAAGTCTGTTTAAGATAATATTATTCATTTTACCAGTGATTATATTAGCATACCGACCGATAACTAGTGACTTTTCTTACCAAACCACTACAAGTTGTATTAAACCAGATAAACCAATACCGTACTCAAAGGGTTTTGGAGCCAAACCTTACCAAGGCCGAACCCTGTACAACTATACCTTATTTTTAGGTACCCTAAGAAAAAAGAAAGACAATCAGTTTCTTAGGCCCATTTTCCATAAATAACAATAATATAAAAACCACATACAATGTGATTCTTCGAACCTTGATCAAAAGAAATGTGCGGATACACGACACATATTTATCGGTAAAAATCAAGATAAAAATAATTATATGTTATTTGTCTCAAAAACAAAGCAGTTTTAATAATTTTTAAAATGAAGACTACTTCATCTGGTTTTTTCTTCGTTTCTTTTTGAGTAGATGGTGTATTTTATTCGAAGTAGTCTCATTTGAAAGCTAGATAGTTTACCTAGCTAATAAAAAATACAAATACGATACATAAGCGTAGTAAAAACAGTATTTTTTTAGAAACAAGACAAAAAACAACGATTTTTATTTTATTTTTTCTCTGTAACTTTAAAACTGGGTAATTATGGTGTACTTTTTTGCATGTTGTATTAAACTTCATAATTTATTCTACAAATCCTTCAAAAACTGGGGGTCTATCTCTTTCCGTTGTCATGTTATTCACCATTTAAATTAGGTACTTTCTGCCATTTAGATTAAATCAGTTGAGATTCCTGTTGATATCTGTACTTGACTTGTGTTTAAAAAAAATAACATTAAATTTTTTTTAGCTCGGTTTTTATCGATAAATATGTGTCGTGTATCCGCACATTTCGTTTGATCAAGGTTCGAAAAATCACATTGTATAACCAGATTCAGAAATCTTCTCTACTCTTTTTATTTTTTTGTGTAAAGAAACACAAAAAAATAAGAAGAGTAAAGTATTTAAGCAAGGGGCCAAATGGTCCCTATCGAAGCATTACGCCGCTACAGGCCGCATCTAGTAGCGGCGCTGATTTTCAGACAGGGCCTTGTGTGGTGGCACAAATAGTTCCAAATAAAAATGGATTCAACATTTAGAGTCTGACACAACTACTTCTTATAGTACTGAGGCGTTCATCATTTGCTTACTCCCCCTTATGGGCATACCGGGTTCGAATCCTGCAATATCTTAGACATATTTAGCGTATTTTTAACAAAACACGATGCAAGGCATAGTTAAAGATTGCTTAAAGTGCTTCAACATTATTTTTGGCGTATATTTTTGCAATTAGGGTTTTATAGCAAATACGCTACTGTACAATGGCGACCCAATAAATTATTGTTTTCGAATGAAATCTCAACACTCTCAAAACTTATTCACCTTCTTGTTTTACGTACTCATACTTTCTCATGTCTTGCAACTCAGACGTTCTGATTACTCAAAGCGCTGCAGAAGCAAGCAGAACCTTGAAAGGAGTCCAGTTCTAGACAGTGGAAACTAATTCCAAGGCGCGTCTGGCGCGAACCCAATCAATCTAATATTAATTACTGCGAGCTGATTGCAATTCCAAATGGGTGCTACTGATCGGACTAAGGCTACTTCTACAGATGTACGTCTCAAATCAATAGGTTCATATCAAACTGATCATCAGATTACCTAACAAAATAGCTTTATAAAGTTTACATAACTTTTCTAAAATACCTTTTTAAAGTTTTTTGTGAAATACCACACAAGTTAGTTTGTGACAAACTAACATGTAATGTAAATTTATCGAGTAGAACGCGAGAACATTTAGGGCGCTACAGGACCAGCGCTTTAGGGAGCTTTCTGTCAAAAAATCTCTCCGATTTTGTTTTACCACCATCCAGAAATAAAAAAGGAACCCTGACGTCATAGATTTTATTGGATGAGCAAACAGAACAGACCTGTCGCCGGTTTCTTGCGGGCGCAGATCCATCTTGCGACTAATCCGTTGATAAATCGTCGCGAGGCCTGAACCTAATCTTCGGAGCCGACAGCCAATTGCGGCGCTGAAAGGATTTTAACTTGTACGGTAATGGTTTGTGTGTATCAACATCCCGCGATCAGCTGTGCTATTACGCTAAAATCGACCATCCAAAGGACCATCCGGCAAGCTGAAGACAGGGCGGTATGGCACTCATTTTGAGAGGCCCATGTGGACTAATATAGGCTGATGGTGATGATGATAACTGAGTGTTTTTCCCACTCAGTTATCATCATCACCATCAGCTTTGTTCATTATCGTGTTTTTATCACTACATAGCATAAAACAAAGTCGCTTTCTGTATCCCTATTTCCCTATGTCCCTTTGAACGCTTAAATCTTTAAAACTACGCAACGGATTTTGATGCGGATTTTGTTTTTTTAATAGATAGAGTGATTCAAGAGGAAGGTTTATATGTATAAGAAATCCTTGCCAAGCTGGGGGGTCGTTAGTTAAAAATAAATATATACCTAGTCTGTTACCTTTACCTAGTAACTGCTCAAGTGTTCATTCATTATCTTGAGAGACAATCTTAATCTGGTTTAGTATGTCTATTAATAACCGCTAAAGTGGATACGATGCTGTCACTGCGACTGACTTTGATAGATTGAAGATACGGGAACGCGGTCGTTAGCTGAACAATACAGATTTCTTGTTTTATTAGGATTACTTGTCTCCACACAGATATAGGTGGGATTGAAATGTATACGGTGCTTTATTGTCAATAGAACGAGAGCGTGTGTGAAAGGTACTAAACCAGAACTTTATCGGACAATAATGCTGTCGAAAAATAATATCCTACCTCGATTTCTACTATTTTACTAATATTATAAACGCGAAAGTTTCTTATTAGTATGGATGGATAAATAGACCGATGGATGTTTGTTACTTTTTCACGCAAAAACTACTGAACGGATATGAACGAAATTTGGCACAGAGATAGATTATAGTCTGGAATATATTTTATCCCTGAATTTCCACGGGAACGGGAATTACCGCAGGTGAAACCGCGAAGCGCTTCTAGTAAAGTAAATAATAATAGTACCTACTAAATATCATGAAAGATGGTACGATGGATATTTGTCGAGCGTGTATCTTCCTGGGGTCTCCCCAGGAAGATATACTCTCCTTCGTCATATACTCTCGGGTTGTTCGCACCTTGCGAGCTCTCAGTACTTACACAGACACAACCAAGTAGCCAAAATTATACAACAACAACTTATTCTCCGATATTGCCTTACTGGTCCTGAATTTCCATACTATAAGCTATCTATTCTGTGCTATAAATAGGAACGTACTGGCGCCAGTTCTCGAAAACAGCCGTGCCACGCTCTATTGGGACCGCTCTATCATTACAGACAGGACTATCCTTGCGAACAAGCTGATATTGTACTGATGATGATATTGTGCTGATGTCAACGTACCACAATGATGTTAACCCCGTTCAAGATGAGAAACATAAACTTACCAAATATCTTGCAAATATTAGGTCCTTACATATGAAATTGGCGTTTTGTATGGGAGGAACAAAAAGTCGAATATTTTTTAATATAATATATTTAATTAATCAAAGTATGAACCATTATTTTCTATGCACTTTTGCCATCTTATAGGTAGTTCATTGATCCCTTTAATAAAAAAACCAGTCGGACGGGAATCAATAAAATCTTTGAAGGCGATTTGGACTGCCCCATCGGAGTTGAATTTTTTCCCTTGCAAGAAGTTATCCAAATTTCGAAAAAAATGGTAATCTGTTGGAGCAAGGTCCGGGGAGTACGGAGGATGTCTTAGACTTTCCAATTGAAGCTCTTCTAATTTAGTAGTCGACGCGCGTTTGCCGGTTTGCTTCAGTCAATTCGTGAGGTACCCACCTTTCAAGCTTTTTAATCTTCCCAATTTGCTTCAAGTGAATTAAAACAGTTTTATCACTAACACCGCAGCCTGCAGCTAACTCGGACGTGGTTTGCGATGGATCCGCTTCCACAATAGCCTTCAACTCTTCATTATCAACTTGAGTCTCAGGCCGTCCACGGGGCTTGTTCTGCAAGTCGAAATTTCCAGAACGAAAACGTTGGAACCAAAAACGAACTGTGTTTTCTTTTGCAACACGACCGCCATACACATCATTCACCCTTCGAGTTGTTTCCGCAGCACTAGTGCCACGGCGGAACTCGTACTCGTAAATAATGCGATATTTTAAGTTTTCCATTTTGTAAAATGAGTGACGCAAACAGAAAAAAACAGAAGAAACAAAACAAATGAATGACGATCATCGAAGCACAAATACATGAGTCTATAGCTGTACAAATTTGAATTTGGAATTCCTTACCAAAGAGGAGAAATTTGTGATTAAAGTGGCCAGTACGAAAAATGCCAATTTCATATCTATGGACCTAATATGTTGCTTACGAGGTTGTCAGTATGTGGGATGTCGATTCAGCGACCATCGTCTTAAAAGTAGTTTTAGTTAACGGCGTAATAGCCTCGATATACATCTCAAGACTTTCGTTAGGAAGTTGGATCAAGGGCCAGATCCAAAAAGCGGTTCTCCTGGCCTCGGCGCGTATCGTGACGAAGTTCCTCTCTCTGCAATCCTAGTCACCGGATGCTTGAGCCTAGCTTCGCGACCATCCACCCCGGTTTGATATATTTTTTCCTGTACAATATTTTGATGATATTTTATATTTAAGTGTAAAAGAAAAAAAAATCTATTCGAAAACTAGTATATACAATTGAAATAATTGAGCTAACTGCAAACGGTTGCAAATAGTCTAAAGTAGCTCAACTAATCGATATAAATTGTGTTTGTAACGAGATTTTAAATAAGTAAAGTGAAATAGGTAGTTCCTAATACTCATATTTGGGCAAATAACTCGTAATTCAATAAGCTGGAAGGAAAACCATAAGATAATGTACGATCAATCATACACAAAGCACATTGTAGCAAAACACGAACGAGGAAAACTGGGAAGTTAAACATAATGAAAAATTCGTTTGAGGCAGCTTACTAACAAACAAACTTATATATAGGGTACCTATATACTAGGGTTACTATAAGTATTCTATTTTAGCTTTATTTTAATAAGTAATTAGTTTAATGGTTAGGTAGGTACCATTTTTATTTTTTGTACACATAACATTCTGGACAATCCATAAAGCGACATCTACCCCAAGCTAATCAGAGCTTGTGTTATGGGAACTAGATAACTGATTACTAATAGGTAAATTATACAGCAAAAATAAATTATCTAAGCGTCTGGTCTATGCGACGCGTGACCCGAGAAATGGTGAGTATCTGGCGCAGCGCATCAGCATTGCCATACAGCGTGGTAATGCAGCCAGTGTCAAGGGACGCTTCCAACTGGTTGGGCTACCTTAAGACTGTTTGTAACCGCCTGCAGTTAGCTCAATTGTTTCAATTGTAAATAGGTACAAGTTTTAATTTTTTCTATTCCTTAAGGTCTCCACACACTGAAGCCGGAGGCGGAGCGGAGGCGAAGGCGTGCGAGTTGTTTTCTATTGAATCGTATGAAAGCTTACACACACACCGCAGGCGGTGGCGGCGCGGTGTCTTATGAAAAACCGGCACGCGTTCGCCTCCGCTCCGCCTCCGGCTTCAGTGTGTGGAGACCATTATCTATGGTGGAGACTTTTAACTGTAACTTTCGTTGTAAACAAAAACTCATACAACCTAGATTTTATTATTATGGATATCGAAAATCAGAAGCTCTCCTGTCTCGATCTCGATGCAATTTTCAGCTATCATTGCATCTTTGGGTGTTATGTGAATGTCTAGAGATTGCGGTAAAACAGAATGATATCCGGTCATTGTTTAGAAGTATAATATCCGGGTGACCTGTGCTGGCTGGACGGTGTGATAGCTTACGAATCTAATTCCGGACGTCGCGAGGTCACTGCTGCGCACGAACAGATAGGGTTGGGCCTATTTATCGATAAAAACTTTTGAGCACTTTATTTCTTCGTACTTCGTGTTGTGATTAAGTTATTAGAGTTAGGGCCTCGTTCACCATCTCCAAGTAAAGTGTTGATTAGTTACTTTCTGATTAACGTTAATCAGCAAGTAAAAGCTACGAGTAACTTTTGTCAATTTCACAAACGAAAATAGAGTTCGAGTAACAACTTACTGGTTAAGTGAATGACGTAAAAAATCAAGCGTTACATTCGTTCAATCATCGTTCAATATACGTCAAACGTCGATGTCAGTTGTCGATAATTGTTGATAATTGATTGTATTGTCATTTGTGGTGTTATTGTATTTGGTGTTTGGAAAGCTTGTGTGAGTGAGGGTGTAGAAGGGAATTAACGTAAGTACCTATGGTTGGTTACCTATTGTTCAGAAGTTCGGTAGATATTTTAGGTGACATTTAAGAAGAAACACTTGTTTATTGAAAAATAACCACTCACCTTTGTGTTATTAAATTAAGCACTTGGTTTACATACTGCATACGTACTTCGATAGACGAAATCTTGCCCAAAATCGGTTTCATCTAGGTCCTTAAAATAATCAACATGGAATTTATATACCTACACGAATCATAGGTAGGTATTCGTTGCGTCGTAGAATCTTCTAATTCATCAAATTGATGATCAATTAAGTCAAATAAATCCATTGCTTGCATAAATTTTAAGGAAATTGTTGAGTGTTATCTCATTTTTTCTACCAAAAATGACAACGGACATCTGTTAACTGTTAAGTAAGCACGCTAATTGGCAGATGTTGTGGCAAGTAAGTTACAGGTCAGTTAAATCTATGATTAGTGCTACTTGAACGTCGTGAAATTGGCACATGAGGTTACGGGTGACTTTAACTGGCCGTTAGCCTACTCTACACTTTACTTGGGGGTGGTGAAAGAGGCCCTTAGGTTTAGTTGAACAATAGTTTGAAGTGTTTGTCTCTTTTGTGTACTTTCTTGTTTGTGTGTTAGGGGTGATGTTATCGCTAAGTGATAGGTGAAACCCTACATAAAAAATATTTTAACTTAAGTTTAACTGTAAGTGTGAACGGTGTGGGCATACGTATATACGCATATTTGGTTTAAAATTAGGCTTTTACTAATGATGTACCTAATAACAATAAGTCTTAAATCTGAAAATTACGCGATCAGGACACATTATTATAAATATCCACGGGTATTTATCGTCAGTCATCACTCATCAATGAGTCATCCCGTCACCACGAAGTAGTATAACAATAAACGTTTTTATTATTTTATGAGAATTTGCAAATTTCGTGTTATTTCATAGTTCATAATAATATTCAGTAGGTATTTTAAAATCCGATCTGCAGGAATTTCTTAAGGATTTTTCTATGTAAAATAAAAAAACATATCGATCTCTGTCATATCGTATTATTTAACGTACCAAGTTTTATCAGATATGTAAATATCTACCTAGTACTCCCATCACAAACTCTGCTCAACATGGGGCTAGGGGCTAGGTAATGCTGCGTGAATTTTCCAGCACCATTTAATTTTATCACGATATTATGATGAGTAAACTGTGTAATGGACTATGGATATCGATTGTCTGTTCTCCCAACCCTAGATCTAACTTGTCACGTTTCTCGACACTGCAGTTGTCTGAAATGCGCCTCGAATCCCATCTACCGGGATTTGGAGTTTTAGTTTTGTTGGAATTTATTCTTTTACTTTTTCAGCTCACGACAGGTTAACTGACAGGGATGTGCGAACTTTTGGTTTGAATTGTGATTAAAAAGTTAACATGGACAGGAAAATTGCGAGGTGATTTTTAATACAATAATAAAAAACAACCCACACAGCATCATCTAGCCCCAAGCTAATCAGAGCTTGTATTATGGGTACTAGATGACTGATATACTTAATAAAATACATTACATGCATGAATATTTTTTTTATACAAAGGAAACGTCCAGAACCCCGGAACAAATATTTGCAGATCGTAGAAGCATTTGTCTGAGAGCGGAATTGAACCCGCACCCCCTTAGGTCACAGGTGGTCCTTCGCCACCACGCCATATCGGTCGTCAATATATCTTAAGATCTTCATTTCAGAATCGGCACATAAAAGCATTAGCAAATAAATAAAAAACAACTACTCAGATAAAAAGCATACTAAGCAAGTCTAAATCCAAGAAACAATGGCTAATTCAGCTCCCACAAAAACAATAAAAAAAACAATTACGTGTTGCCACTAAGCCATAAAGAACATTCCCAATACAAAGAAAGTCATCAATAATTTATCTTGGAAGATATTTTCTCATTCGAGACCTTTTGCGCGGGGTAAGCACAAGATAGCATAAAATTGTTCATGAAAAAATGCCCAATTAATGGAGCATTCATTCATAATAAGTATATGTTGCTAATAACACGAACGCTTTATGATGAAGAAAATTTGAGTTGCTGTTATAAAACTATATAATAATAATAATAATTTTTATTCAAGAAGAAAGGTCTTATAGGTAAACAAAACAAAGCAAACAAAACAAAGTAATCAATGTTAGACCTATTTCACATATTGGTTTCGTCACCTCGCTCTAACTAAGTGCTAGACTTGTGATGTGGACGCGAGGGTTCTCTACCTCAGTAAGTTAGGCTTACACTATAAGTATTTTATTTCTAGGATACATAGGAAAACTATAGGTAAATATAATATAGCTGCTATAGTTAATATATAGTATGTAGTAGCTATGGATGTCAAATGATAATGGTAACATGGATGAAAGAGACATGCCCGTAAAGTTTATACAAAAACACCATGTTGTGCACGGGTTTGAGAAAATCTATATTATGTAGGTATGTATGTACAGTTCATAAATGTTGTCCTTATACAGATTTTTAATAATATTAGACCAGCAACTGGCATATCATCTCAAAAAAAAGCCTACGAAACTAGCATGTTGTATGTAAACTCTCAGCAAAGTCTACATTGCAAATTTTTATTTATGTAGTTTGAATGTCTCAACAATACAAATGTAATGAACTTATCATAAAAGATCGGCTATGCGTCCTTTTAGCACCGATTGGTATGTGCATCGATTGTGTTAACGTCAGAAACTCATGCTTACCGAAAGGGATCCGATAAATATCTCTACAAAAAGGCACCGATTGTTTTCATAAGAAAACTATTCTCCTATTTTTCTTATTCTTTCTCAATTACAACTTACAATAACTTTCATATTATTTGGTTCTTGAATAAAGATGAGATATTATTTTGTAGGTAGGTAACTACGAAATTTAGTACATAAAGCAAAATATTTTAAATAAACAATGTTGGACAATCCACGCAGCATCATCTAACCCCAAGCCAAGTAAAGCTTGTGTTATTTAGTTTAGTTTTTATTCAGGAAACAATCAATAATCTTAATTAAAAAGAAGATTTAAAAAATAATACACAAATATAAATGTTGGCACAGTTAAATTAGAACAAAGACAATGTGTGAAACATAACAGCTACAGATTATCGAGTTACGTAATTCTAATACACACTTTTTTTAAGTGACGATCAAGTTAGTTGAAGTGAAATGAAGAAAATTGATGAAAAATCAAAATTATATCTATGGATACTAGTTAACTCATATTTTCATTAGTAATACATTAAACTACAATTATAGCAATAATTTTATACCTACTAAACATAAAAAACATGTGGATCAAATATCTGCAGAGAAATCATTTGTCCTAAGGCGAGAACAAAACCCGCAACCTCGGAGGTCTTCCACTTGGCCACAACGATGCTATGTGATAAAAATGTTTACTTTTTATTACTTGTCAACAAGCTAACAATAGGTGTAACTTTTATAATTTACGTAGCTGAGGCAAAAGCTTTTGCTTTGTAAAAACGACTGCTTAAAAATTGAGCACGCTGCTGGTGTGGACTTTTCACTTTACCTTTAAAACATTTAGTTTATTTTGTTTACTTATGCTTGGAGTAGTAAAGTAAGGGATAGTCTGAAGTTTAACACCTTCACTGCCGGTCGACGGACCTGCATGGGAGTGATAGCATAGAACGATCATGCACTAAATTGCTCAACTTCATCACAATCATTGTGTTTGTCATGCGCACAAAACTCATCTACAAGGCCTGAATAAAAAAAAAAAAAACTGAAGTAAAAAAAAATTGTTAATTTGGTCACTAAAGTTACTTTTGGAATAAAAATCTGTTGCAAATGAATTAACCAACAAAAGAATTCGTCCAAAGAAATGAATAAATCCAATGGTAATGGTTTCAATTGTGAATACTAGATAAAGTTTTTCTATTCCTTGCTTGTAATTTTCGTTGTTAATAAAGATTGATGATGATGATTAATGCCTGCCCTGCCTTTCTTAAATTTAACATAACTCTTTCCATCCAAAGGTTGCCTGGAAGAGATCGCTTCTAAGCGATAGGGCCGCCCATTGTACTTGTCTTATGTAATGTTCTTATTCTGCTGTACATAAAGGATTTTTGTATTGTATTGTATTGTATTGTATTAATCCATATCCTAACTAATATTATATGAAATACTAGCGACCCGCCCCGGCTTCGCACGGTTTTATTATAAGTACCGAACGGGATAAAAAGTATCCTATGTCCTTCTCCTGGCTCTAAACTACCTCCCTGCCAATTTTCAGCTAAATCGGTTCAGCCGTCCTTTAGTTATAAGTGAAGTAACTAACACGACTTTCTTTTATATATATAGATTTAAAGTTTATTTGGATGTACTCGTATGATGTATGTACCTAATTGTTTGTTCCTCTTTCACGCAAATACTACTGAACGGATCGACCAGAAAGACTATAAATAATAAGAATAAGGCTACTTTTCATTCCATAAATTAGTTGTCATGGGATATAATTAATAGCCTTGAGATGTTTCCATAGAAACAATGAGCGCGAAGCCGCGGGCAGATGCTAGCGTTTCTTACTATATACCTTTACTCAAATTATGGGTTCTATTTACGACAGTCTTCCTTCAAAATTTCGTTGTTATTGAGAACTCAGATCTCAGGTTAAAAATATACTCTTATAGAAACACTAGTTTTATATTCTCTCAGATGAATAATTTAAGTTTGCAGTGAGTTTGCTGTGTTATTGAACCTTCTTGTGGTATTCAACAGACTTTTACAGGAATAAACATTTTAAGTTTTCTATTACAACCCTTTTACTTTAAAGTGTCTTGTGCCATATGGTGTTACTTTGAGTCGTTTTTTGCGTGTAAGTTCCTTATTTTATTTGAGATAATCTTATTCATTTTACTAAGTGTAAAGGTTTGGAATCATCTGTGATATCTTGGTATGTTTGATTTTAATGGTACATAGTATGAAACAAAGTCGCTTTTTCTGTCCCTATTTCTCTATGTCCCTTTGAATGCTTAAATCTTTAAAACTACGCAACGGATTTTGATGCGGTTTTTTTTAATAGATAGAGTAATTCAAGAGGAAGGTTATACGTATAATAAAACCGTGCGAATCTGGAGCGGGTCGCTGTGTTTGTTTTTGCCTTGTATTTTTTCTTTGTATTTTGTAACTAAATATATGTTTATCGATTTATCTTATAAAAGAAAAGCAGTTTTAAGATTTGTTGTTGTCCTTTTACTGAGAATGGAGGGTTGTGTAGGGTATTCTATGTTTTTATTAAATTCTAGAGGGTATATTTTGGTTAGTTCTTTTTTAAAAACTCGACGGAAGTGGATTTTTGATGGACAGCGGACCAAGGCTGTTTTGACAGTTTTCAATCTATGTAGTACGCATGCAGCGGGCGCCAAAAACAAATTGTTTCTATGAAAACAGTTTAAAATCTAACATATCAAATAATGTCCTTAAAGACTTTGATGGGCTTTGAACCCGAAACTTTCCCTAAGTACGGTAAAAAAATAAATGTAACCGATGAGTCGGAAATCTTTGGGACTTCCTGCGGACCCTATGGTCATTAACTCCACCTATAAAAGTAAGATTTAACCCTACAACACTATAAATATATAACCCCTGGAGTGTCTCAAGTAGCATTTTATAGCCAAAAATTTCAACAGCGGCATCTTTATCTCTATACAAATATATCTCTTTGTCTTATATTTTTCTCCATAATCAAATAAGTAGTAATGCCTCTGCTTATTTGATAATAGATCGCACCAAGACAACATGGCATCGCCTTCAAAACTACTGAACGGATCCGGCTGAAATTTTGAATACATATAGTTCTAGCCCTGGAATAACACATAGGCTTTTCATCCCATAAATCAGTTCCCATGGGATATAAATAGTCTTAAAAAGTTTTCATAAAACTAACGCTTGCGGATTTAAGCCGCTGCTAGTTGGTCTATATTCGATTTTTAGAGTTCTGAGTTCTGGCACTCCTGTACTTTAGGTAAAACCACCACCATTGCTATCAAAGCAAAACAAACAAAAGTACCTACAACTTATTTTATATAACTTAGGCTATGATCCCTTATAATTAAAAAGTTAATAAAGCTTTTTTTCTTATAACATCGTGTAATGAGCACAGGAATAATGTTTTACGCTTAGATACCTCTGAGCTTTCTGTTTTTTCTCATTTCGTCCGAAAAATTAATAACAGCGAACTCGTAAAAAGCTACATCTTGTTAAATTATTTTTTAAGTACTTTCATTTCGTTATTGTAAGGAATTGAGTTCGTCAAAAAACAATAAATTCGACTACATTGTTTTGGCAGGACATTCGTTGATTGAAACTTGAAATAATTTATCTTCTGAGCTCCATTGAACCTTTTATTATCTTGGTATGTTTGATTTTAAAGGTTAATATCGGATAAAAAGTAAAGGTATCATCCCATTACCTCACAAAGAGCCAGGAATCATACGTATTGTACAGATAAAGTTAGCACAAGAGTACATAAAATATTTAAACTGTTCCTGGTACCTAGGTACTATATTATTAATCTGGGGTACCTAGGACTCAGAAGGTTAACTTTGAGTAATCGTTCTATTTATGAATGATATCTAGTTTCAAATTAAGAACGACGATTGAGACGCTATTTCAAATCTCATTCAAATATGGAACGGAATAAAATAATATATATTAGCCTAGAGAGAACTCACGAAAACTCAACAAGTCACTATTTCAGGGCGTCGACCCGCTTTCTTTGAAACGAAGGTTCGCAAACGAACGAATTTAAAACGAAGTTTCGGTGATGAACCTACTCTCTTTCATTTTCGGATACGCACACAAAGTTCGGATTCATAGACAATTTTCGTGAATGAAATTGAACGAATGATATGTGTAGGGTAAGCAGGGGCTATGCCGGTCATGGGGTTATGGCGGTCACTCAAAAAACTAACAAAATACAGTTCATAGAAATACGGTGCGCGGGCTGAAGGGAGGGGGGCGAGACGTAAAAGCAGGCAGCGATAAGTTTGGTCAGCCCGCTCGCTGCCCGTGAGAGAGAGGTGCGTATGTTTGTTTCTGGCCGCCCGGATCTAATTTTCGGCTGAGTGCGTTTGTCGGCAAGTACAGATTTATTTTACTCATTTAATGTTGCTATTCATTATCTTTGCGCTCAAACATTAAATTAAACAATATAGTAAACATTTCTTAATAATTGTATCTCTGTTTTGTTAAAATTCAGCTTGATTGCAAAACCGTCTTTTGGGGTTATACCGGTCAAGTCAAGGCAAAGAAAATTGGTAAAACCAAAGGAGCTGAGAAAACTAAGCCTCAAGAAAAAGCTGTAAGAAATATGACAAGAAAGTCTTACAAACGCAAAGTTTTGCAAGAAAATCATCCTAACCTTTGCAACGACGATAGTTATGATGATATGGATGTAGGTAATGACGATGAAAGAAAAAAAAATGCAATATTTGCAAAGAATTCGGACAAAACGATGAGATGTGGTATCGATGCACCACATACGGCCAATGGTCTCATGTAGTGTGTTCTGGATTCTGCTAAAGGATACATCTGTGATTTATGTACCTAAGATTAGATATCACATATTTTCATAGAAACATTTAATTCAGATTAGTCATTTATGCTCAAATATCATTGTAGTCTTTTAATAAGTTAAAGTAACGTTGATCTCATCATTATAATTAATCAAAATGGTTCTCCATTGTCATATAATAAGCAAATAATTTTGATCGCCATTACCCCTTTGCATGACCGGCATTACCCATGCTCAGGGAGAATGACGGTCAAACCTATATTTTTTTGTACGAGTCCCTACCAATTTTGTGTGATAAATAGATAAGTGGTTTTAATGCATGTTGATTACTGGATAGTTTAACCAATGTTCCTTTGAAATGATGATGTTCTCTAAAATAAAACCTTTGTAAAAAAAAGTTATTGCAAATTTTCCTTAAGTGATCGCCATTCTCCCTGCTTCCCCTAGGTCTTTTAACATGCCAATTACGGATTTTTCTTTAATAAACAAAATGTTTCGCTTTGTTTTTAAATTTTACATCTATTCTGTAGTTTTATAACTATTTTCTGTTGTATCTAAGCAAAACATATAATTAAACAACTAGAATTTGACCAATTACTACTTTTGACGTAATTTACCCAAGACACTATAAAGAACTCGTTATAATGCGACAAATATGGTTTCTTTTACGCTCCAAACGTTCATCACGAAGAGCAGGTACAATTAAAAGTAATCTTTCATTCAGTTCAGTCAATTTTCTTTATCAAATCAGAAAAACGAAAATCAAAAGGTACCACTTTTGGTTTCGTCGATTTGAGGTTAAAACTCCGAACAAAGATCCGTCAAAATCAAATGTTCGTTTCGAACTTTCGTGAAACAGAGTAGGTTTAGAAAATTTAAATGTCAAACAATTTTCGGTCGATCGAAGTTTCGTAAAAAAATGAAACCGGAGTAGGAATTACGCGAACTTTCGATCGAAGGTTCGTTTTTCGTTGAAAAAAGTAGACCCCCTGACCTGGGGGTCTACTTTTTTCAACGAAACGAACATTTGATTTTGACGGATCTTTGTTCGGAGTTTTAACCTCAAATCGACGAAACCAAAAGTGGTACCTTTTGATTTTCGTTTTTCTGATTTGATAAAGAAAATTGACTGAACTGAATGAAAGATTACTTTTAATTATACCTGCTCTTCGTGATGAACGTTTGGAGCGTAAAAGAAACCATATTTGTCGCATTATAACGAGTTCTTTATAGTGTCTTGGGTAAATTACGTCAAAAGTAGTAATTGGTCAAATTCTAGTTGTTTAATTATATGTTTTGCTTAGATACAACAGAAAATAGTTATAAAACTACAGAATAGATGTAAAATTTAAAAACAAAGCGAAACATTTTGTTTATTAAAGAAAAATCCGTAATTGACATGTTAAAAGACCTAGGGGAAGCAGGGAGAATGGCGATCACTTAAGGAAAATTTGCAATAACTTTTTTTTACAAAGGTTTTATTTTAAAGAACATCATCATTTCAAAGGAACATTGGTTAAACTATCCAGTAATCAACATGCATTAAAACCACTTATCTATTTATCACACAAAATTGGTAGGGACTCGTACAAAAAAATATAGGTTTGACCGTCATTCTCCCTGAGCATGGGTAATGCCGGTCATGCAAAGGGGTAATGGCGATCAAAATTATTTGCTTATATATGACAATGGAGAACCATTTTGATTAATTATAATGATGAGATCAACGTTACTTTAACTTATTAAAAGACTACAATGATATTTGAGCATAAATGACTAATCTGAATTAAATGTTTCTATGAAAATATGTGATATCTAATCTTAGGTACATAAATCACAGATGTATCCTTTAGCAGAATCCAGAACACACTACATGAGACCATTGGCCGTATGTGGTGCATCGATACCACATCTCATCGTTTTGTCCGAATTCTTTGCAAATATTGCATTTTTTTTCTTTCATCGTCATTACCTACATCCATATCATCATAACTATCGTCGTTGCAAAGGTTAGGATGATTTTCTTGCAAAACTTTGCGTTTGTAAGACTTTCTTGTCATATTTCTTACAGCTTTTTCTTGAGGCTTAGTTTTCTCAGCTCCTTTGGTTTTACCAATTTTCTTTGCCTTGACTTGACCGGTATAACCCCAAAAGACGGTTTTGCAATCAAGCTGAATTTTAACAAAACAGAGATACAATTATTAAGAAATGTTTACTATATTGTTTAATTTAATGTTTGAGCGCAAAGATAATGAAAGCAACATTAAATGAGTAAAATAAATCTGTACTTGCCGACAAACGCACTCAGCCGAAAATTAGATCCGGGCGGCCAGAAACAAACATACGCACCTCTCTCTCACGGACAGCGAGCGGGCTGACCAAACTTATCGCTGCCTGCTTTTACGTCTCGCCCCCCTCCCTTCAGCCCGCGCACCGTATTTCTATGAACTGTATTTTGTTAGTTTTTTGAGTGACCGCCATAACCCCATGACCGGCATAGCCCCTGCTTACCCTACACATATCATTCGTTCAATTTCATTCACGAAAATTGTCTATGAATCCGAACTTTGTGTGCGTATCCGAAAATGAAAGAGAGTAGGTTCATCACCGAAACTTCGTTTTAAATTCGTTCGTTTGCGAACCTTCGTTTCAAAGAAAGCGGGTCGACGCCCAGTATTAAGCAACGGAACGTAGATTTATTTTGATGCCTTTTTGCAGCAGTGTGTTACCAGCTTTAGAATGATTTCGGTAAGCGGATGTGAGAGAAGCTGGTGTAATTGCACCCTTAGCGAGATGAAAAAAGAAATTGGCCAGAATTGCCGCTCACAATCTTATGCGATTCATATTGTAGAGCGAAATATACGATCAGTTTCTCACGTCATATACCGGTTTACAGTGGAACTACCTTAAAATAATATTTAATAATCTACCTGCCTAGGACAAGGTATTTCTAAAGCTTTATTGGCATTGAAATTTTAAGCTATAACATTCTAAAACGACTGAAATAACAACGATTCTACATATATCTTCGGTTTGTGAGGTAGCGAGCGACGCCGATGCTTTTGGTTTGTTTACAGATTTACTTTTCTCAGAATAGCGCTTCAGAGTGAATTGATGTAAATAATATCTCTTGGCCTCTTGATCTTCATGGTCGAGGCTTGAATAAGTAACATTAATCAAATTGGGCTGTATTGACAATTGGGATTTTCCGTATCCATATTTTGGAATTTTTATGATTTATGAGTGGAATAACGAGACACAGAATTATCTTGATTTTATTAAATATTTGGTTCAAAAACGTTTCTGTGAATGAAATCAACATGTTTAATGTAATCGCTAGGTTCTTCGGCCAAGTATTTGATGGTTATTTATATGTTTTTTGTTATTGAACAATTTGAATCTCGAAACAAGGAAAACGTACGAAAATTTTGTTGGTAGGTATCAGTTACGGTTAATAGGTAGGTACAACAGTAGAAAATCACTATCACTACATAGTATAAAACAAAGTCGCTATCACGGTCCCTATGTAGGTATGCTTAAATCTTCAAAACTACGCAACGGATTTTGATGCGGTTTTTTTAATAGATAGAATGATTCAAGAGGAAGGTTTATACGTATAACAAAACCATGCGAAGCAGGGGCGGGTCGCTGGTATATAATAATTTAATTTAGATTTTTAGCTACACGGTTTGTGGGTAAAATGTAAACCGCAAATTTAGAAGAAATATTTTACAACCAAACCAAATTCTCGTGCACGAACAATGCACGTAACTTATTTAAATGTCCATCAAAAGTCAGATTAGCAATATTTTGAGAGTTTTTGGTCGGAGAGCAACTTACATAACTCTGTAAGTGACAGTCATGTGCATCGGTTAATTAAGCACGCAAGTTTAGCTAAGAATATTTTGGACGAAATATAAAAAAGCGATTGATCGGCAGACGACACATCCGGGGAAAAGTCAGACGCAGTACCAACGGCCTAAGCTTTCAAAGGAACGGCATTTATCATACTGGGTTTGTTTTTCAATGGTAGGTAGGTACTATAGGTAGTACTCTAATGAGCATTTTCTACCTTATCATTGTCTTATGAATTTTATTGCAACACAGCAACGGAAATCCATGCCACATTTCGTTTCAACACGATGCTATAAACATACAAAACGTACAGAAATGTCTAAAATCGGGGCCTTTATTACCATTATCTGAGATCTGGCAACCCTCAAAATCTCTTTTCAATGCTACACAATAAGGTTTCCAGATAAGCAGAACGCTTTGTGGATAGGTGTGGGGATAAGTAGAAAGTTTTTCTTGAACTTCGTAGAGCAAAAAAGGGTTCCCCGATTCATTATAGGCATGATTTTTAAGCCTATAAAAGTTTATAAATACAATAAAAAAATGGAACCTCTATTTAACTTATTTAACAAGTTATCTTATATTATCAACAAGTTATCTTTACAGAATAAAGATTTATACGCCATGCCTTCGTCGATTGAATAGCAACAGAATAAAGATTTATAGGCAATGACTTTGTCAATTGTAGGTATAGCAAATTTTTACCATCAATCCATTTAATTTATTCCAAAAATTGCGAAAGTGTCTGTCTGTTCGTTATTTTTAACACCTAAACGTCTCAAGGCCGTAACGGGTATTGATGAAATTTGGCGAACAAATAGACATGTTTACATTGACGAACCGGGTAGCTAAAAAAATTTGAATTCAAATAGTTCAAACAGTTTGAAAAAAGAAGGATTGCCAGTCGCACGCTATATTTTTTCATCATCATCATCATTTAATAATACTGTGACCCCTAATGAGCGCCATAGGGCCATGTCTTCAGTATTTTGCAAAGTATTATTTTAAAATTCTGTATCGAACTGCAGATACATTCGTACCATGGCTCTTATGGTGATGCGTAGGCGGGATATGCAAGATCGTGAAATTTTCTACTGTATTGTAATAACCAACTCTTCTCTACACTAATCTTAACTTATTTTTTTAGGGATTAATAAGTGTGTGATGATTAAGGCGTTGTTCTAATTGGGAGCGATCGTACGATGACACGATGCGTTCTCGTCGTGCGATGAGTTCAAACATACAGATTTCATCAGAGTGTCCTATTTGAACCTTGCAAGTAATCGTGCGAGCACATAAAATGCTTAATAATGATCGTACGATGCCTTTGATCGTGCGATCATGTAATCAAAATAACAGATCTCTTTTGAGTGTCCTAATTGGTTACCTACGCGATGCGTTGACGCGCGAGGGGCGTCATCATCGTTGACGGCATTACACGATGGACATCGCGCGATCTATTAGGACAGCTGTTTGGTCATCGCACGACCACTTTGATCGTGAGATGACAAACGTATCGCGCCATCGTACGATCGCTCCCAATTAGGACGCCGTCTATGACGAATTGTGTGTTTTGTGACATCCTTAAATTGCATTACCGAGGCAGAAAAATATCAATAACTGAAGTAAGTATCAATAACTTAATCAATAACCTACAGCTACTGTGACTTTTTGCTTGGATGTTCAGCTATCAAATGCCCCGTCATATTTCAGTTATAAACTGGTAACAATATCCTAATTGAGGGAGCGTTGGGTGAAGTGGCCCAGTCTACGCCAGTCACGCCAGTCACGGCCCATAATGTGGTTTTCGGCAACAAAATGCAACGTAATGGTCAAAAACAACGTTCTCCCCTTAATTTAGTAAGGATTTCGCTTTTTAATTGGGTGATTTTTGGGCTTATGCTTTTTCATCATCATCATCATCATCAGCCTATATTAGTCCACTGCTGGACATAGGCCTCCCCTAATGAGCGCCATAGCGCCCTGTCTTCAGCTTATGCTTTATGTCTTATGCTTTTTAATAAAGTTCATTATTAGAAGTAATTTGAACTTTTTCTTTTGAAGATTTTATAAATATAGGATGTTTTTAAATTAGTGCGCAGTACCGTAGGAGCTCATTACTTTCACTGTACACCGCTGAAAAGGCGGCACGCATCAAAGGTGGTCGCGATATTTGCGATTGCTTTGTACCTTAATAAGGCAGCAATTGTAATAAAATGAGAAATGCAAAAAAAGAAACATTAGCGGTTTGTTTTGTTTAATAAATATATAAAAATATAATCTGTGCTAGCAGGTGAATGACCTCCAGCCATATTGCGTACTAATTTGAAATAGGTATCTATCCTGTAGGGTATAAATTCTTGCGAAACAAATTAACATTACTATCTACCTACTAAGAACAAAAACTACTCATACGTAAACTACAGTATAAATTAAAATGATACATAGATAAGTTATGTAAAAACATAAACTTAAACCATTTCTTAAACTTTATGAAGGCCAATGCTATTTGGCAGTCGTTTTTGGCAACACATTTCTTCTGCAATTTTTTTACGCCTTCTTTACAGTTTCGTTTAGATACTTCAACCAAAATAAACAGAGCCCTGAGTTCAATTTTGTCGATAGAAACGTCGTCGTGACAGCGTCGTCAAATTTTTATAGATTTTGTTACAGCGCTTCTGTACTGCGGTCAAGCAAACACAAAGATTAAAAAAACCGGCCAAGTGTGAATCAGTTACCATTACCGTACCGTACAATTATCTACAAAAACGGCAAAAAAACATTTCTATTGTATGAATGGGAGCCCCCTTGAATGTATTTTTTATTCTGTTTTTTAGTACGTTTGTTGTTATAGTTGCAACTAGGTACATCATTTGTGAAAATCATCTTACTATCACGGTTCATTAGATGCCGACCTGGAGACAGATGAACAGACGGACGGACAGCGCTTAGTAATAGGGTCCCGTTTTACCCTTTACCTACGGAATCCTAAAAATGAGATGTAGCGATGACGTATACTATCATCATAGCGATTTCAGGGTTGTAAATACAGTTCAAAGGGTAAGTTTTCGTAACAAAAACTCACATCTTACCAAAGAAAGCACTAACAAAAGTTTTATCCAACTTGGATTCGAAGCCCAGAGTTTTGTTTAAGAAGTCGGCATATTAACCACTAATCCGTAAGCTCACGTCACAAGTCGCATAAGGTCGTGACCTAATCCCAGTTCCAAACTTTCATCACGAACTCTCAATGGGTTTTAGGACTTTGTAAGGGTTTTCTTTTAACTTATCGTGGCAGAGTGATAAGGGTATACCTCTGTCTGTGACAATCAGAATACTTTCTTTATTGTATTCTACTTTGTTGACTTTTACGTTGGTGATATAAGTTTTTTGCGTTTATTAAACTATGCTGAGTGACAGACAGTCCCGATGGGCTATAAACTAGATTAAGCTTCGGATAAACACATACTCTTTTTGGAATAAAAATTAACTTTTAATATAAATCCAAATCCTTGGATAATGGATATTATGTATTATTTACGATAACAAAAAACTACGTCGTGTCTTTCCTTATGTTTGAAACGCCGGATATACAGGAAAGAATTTTCGTAGTTTGAAAGCAAAGATTCATGCATGACCTTCCTTTGATAGCGGTAGAATAGCTTCATGGTCGTTGGCAACTAGAATTATTGTTTCATCGAACTCATTTACAGCCTTACCACAAAAAACAAAATCACGACTTAGACACATGTTTAACAGTTGTTTAGCAAAAGTCATCCTACAAAACCATATTAAACAACTGTTAAACACGTGTCTAAGTCGTTACATTTTTTTGTGGTTATGCCGATTATGTTTAAAAGAGATATGACTTAGCAATTTTCACGAAAAATTATATTTTTATCATATTTTGTTTGTAGAGAGATATAAGTTAAGGCCATTCGAGCTTTTAATTATTTCGTAATCAATATTATACAGTGTGGAAATTAAACTCAGGCCCTGGAGGGAAACTACTTAAAATCCTTAAGCTAGCTCATTTTACTTAAAGGAGACATTCCTTTATTTTTAAAAAGAAACAAATCTGCATTAAAATATTTTTTTAAACTCGCTTGCTTCGCCCGGGACTCGAACCAACTAAAATTTAAAAAAATAAACACTCTTTATTTTATTATACTAATCGGTAGTATTAATATTCAGGATAAAGTTTCTGTAACAAACATTTGGTCTTAAAAATAAAAATAATCGTTAAATCTAACATCAACTTTATTTTACTATCAATTTTGTAACACTTAAATTATTTAACTGATAAATTGTTCGAAATGAGCCCCGTCGTTCCGGCTACACAACATTAGTCGCCGTTGAAATTCATTTCTTGTAGCCTTCAGCAAAGTGTTGTGGTGTATGCCCCTGATAACATTTTCTACCGCAATCCTTAGCTCTTGAACGGTTTCATAGCAAGTTTCATAAACAACATTTTTTACATGACCCCATAAAAAGAAGTCCATGGGCGTCAGGTCTGGACTTCTTGCAGGCCATCTAATCGTACCGTTTGTACCTATCCAGGCATTGAAATTTTCATTAAGGTATGCCCTGGCAATTCTGCTGTTGTGGGCAGGTGCACCATCTTGTTGAAAAATGATATTATTTCGTTCCTCTTCTGGCAGAAGGTTTAATTGATTTTTTAAAAGCTCTAATATTTCAATGTATTTTGCTGCATTCAGATGTCCTTCGTAAATGTGCAACAAAACAACCATGTTACTTTTGATTCCACACCAAACATTAAACGAAAATCTGACCTGATTGTTCGTTTCACGGACACGGAATGGATTTTGACGAGACCAATAATGATTGTTATGTCTGTTATACATTCCATTATTACTAAAATTTGTTTCGTCAGACCATACAATACAGTCCAAGAAATTTGGGTTGAGGGCTATTTCTGTTCGAATATTTTCACAAAACTGTAATCTCCTTTCACTATCTCCGGGATGTAGTTTCTGCACCAATCGCCCATCACGATAACATTTGTATTTGTATTTTTTCAGAACTTTAAGTATACTAGTATGGTTGATGCCTATCTCTTGAGCAGCTTCCCTGCTTGAAGCTTTCGGGTAACACTCGAAGTAGGTTAAAATGTTTAACTCAACATCGCTATAGTCCAAATTTTGTTGCTGTGGGCGTCCAGTCTTCTTTTTAAAACTTCCAACGGTCAGTAAATTATTCACAATTCGAGACAAAACCTTTCTAGATGGTAGTTCTCTGTCTGGATACTTCTCGCGATACCACTGCAGAGCTAAATCGTAGCTCTTGTTGCAAACAAAGTAAGCTTCTAATAAATCGAATTGTTCTTGATACGCCATTATGAGATAATTTAATTACGTAAGGGAAGCAACACTACCTAAATAAAATCTGTTGATAAAAATCGTTCGAATTTTAAAATTATTGTCCCGCCTCGCAAACAAAGTCAAACGTTCCATTTTTAAACTTCTCCACTGAACGCCTCGGATCATGTAAGAAGGAAATGTGCATAGAGGTATTACCACCATTGAACAATTTTCTTATCGAAGATTTCAACAAGGTACTTAACGATAAATAAGCAAGCGTGTACTTCATACGAAGTCTTTGAGTGTTGGAGAGATAACAGAACTGTTACGTGTCTTTTACTTGTTAAAAGTGAACAGTAACCAAATATTTTTTAGAGAAACTTTATCCTGAATATTAATACTACCGATTAGTATAATAATAAAATAAGGAGTGTTTATTTTTTAAATTTTAGTTGGTTCGAGTCCCGGGCGAAGCAAGCGAGTTTAAAAAAATATTTTAATGCAGATTTGTTTCTTTTTAAAAATAAAGGAATGTCTCCTTTAAGTAAAATGAGCTAGCTTAAGGATTTTAAGTAGTTTCCCTCCAGGGCCTGAGTTTAATTTCCACACTGTATATAGTAAGATACCTACTCTAGTATTATGCGTTCATTCTAAAACAACACGATGTTTATTATAAGGCGTTATGCCAAAAATAAATGTAATGTATTGTATTAAGTATATCAGTCATCTAGTACCCATAACACAAGCTCTGCTTAGCTAGGGGCTAGATGATGCTGTGTGGACTGTCCGGAAATATTTATTTATTTATTTATTATTATTATTAAAATCTTTCACCTTTATAACGTAAGTAGTATCTTACTGCGGCTTCGCTCGTATTGTTTCTATGGAAAAGTTTCAAGGCTATTTATATCCCATTGGCTTATTTATGGGACGAAATGAAGCATAAGTTTTAATCCATGGCTAGATCTGTTACAAATTTCTGCAAGATTGGTTCAGATGTCTTTGCGTGAAAGGGTAACAAACTTCGATACATACAAAGTTTCGCGTTTATAAAATTAGTTTCTATGCATATGGATATTAATTATTAACAACGAAAATTACAATCAAGGAATATAAAAAAATAGAACTAGTATATACAATTGAAACCATTGAGCTAACTGCCGACGGTTGCAAACAGTCTAAAGGTAGCTCAATTGATCCATGTCAATACCGATAATTATATATTGATATTAATTCACTTTCAGATTAAGTATCCATTTAAATCTCTGTTTAAATGAAATGTTTATATCAAATAACGTTACATTAGAAGAAAAACTTTGGACAGATATTAAAATGAAATTTTAAAACAGTGCCACTTTAGTTTGTGCATTTCAAACTTTCTGTGTAACTTTATTACAGTTGTAATTAATTTTGGAATCCTGAAACATTTTTGAAAAATTATTTGTTTCTAAAATGTTGAGTGCTTCTCACTAACATTATAAATGTGAAAGTTTATACAGATGGACAATAATGGACATGGAGGGAACTCCTGAACGGATTGGGTTGAAATTTTGAACAAACGTAGTTCTTTCTTATCCTGGAATAACACATAAGGCTACTTTTTATCTCATAAATCAGTTCCCATGGGAAATGTTTGCATAGAAATAATGCATGTGAAGCCGCGGATAGATGCTAGTTGATGATTTGATCCTCCGTAGATGATTTCATCAATGACCTAAATTTTAAATTTTAGTAAAAAAAAAACAAGCCAAGCATAAAGGTTTTAATTATCTTTATGCTTGGCCAGTTTACCTTATATTTAAAGTTTTGTTCAAAGTTTAAAATTTTATTGTCTTCGTGCTTATTTTGTTAGCTAAAATTTTGAAAAAAAAATTATTGATTCCTAATAACATTTTTCGATCATTGCTCAATATCTGCTGAAAGACAACATTATCGAAACATGGAATACTATGAAGTAGGTAGTAGTATCTCACAAAGGATGTCTATCATTGATGACCTAACCTTCCAAATGGTCGTCATCTTCCTACCTATTGGTCTTCAATGGCTAAATCTATCTAATGTAAGTCAATGATGATACTCTTTTATGTAATGCTCTCTGTAGAACACAAAGGAGAGATTATGACAGGTGCTTTACACATAAGACTCGCCTGCGTTAGATTGCTTTCTTTGTTGGATTTCCTCGCCTTTCTGCTTCTAATCTTCTAAACTGTCAAGTTGTTTTACACAGACTTTGTTGTTTGCAATATAAAAACGTGCAAAATATACAAAGAAAAGTGTCGACGAGAGCTACAACGGGCAATGTTGTACAATTTGGCAGAAACTAAATTTAATAATACATTACTTATGGTAGTAATAAAATAAATAAATAATTCCGGACAATCCACACAGCATCATCTAGCCCCAAGCTAAGCAGAGCTTGGGGCTAGATGTTTACACTTAAATAAATAAAGCACAAAATAAGCTTAAATCTAGTTTTCAAAACCCATCATAAATACCCGTCCTTAAAACTTTAAATTTTTCAGAATTTTTATCGGACTAAGGTCATCGAATACATACGAAGTTCAGCTCCAACAACACTCCCGCACATCACTTGCAATTCTACGGCTCAAATTGTTTGACTGACCGCACGCTGTTAGGCGAGGACCACTAACACGTTTTATTTTATGCTGTTGTATGTAAACTAAATATCTATCCATCCAGAGCTGTGTAAAAACATGAAACAACAGGATAAATATTCTTTATGATTTCTAGCAGCAAGCTTGCTGACAATAATAATTTATTTCAAGCGAGCCACGCTGTCTGTGTTTGCGAATGAAATAAACTATCTACACTTTCAGCAGCAAACTTGCTTCTCACAAAATAAATATAATTGTCTATAGCGCGGGGACCACTTGCTTAAAACAAAGCTTCAACCAATGGGTGGCTACGTTGCAGCAAACACAGTTTTTTCACGCTGCAGGGCCAAAAAAAAGCAGACAGCTCTCTGGCTGCTGTATTATGGCGTCACTGTAAAACATACCCACCTAATACGGACTTAATTCCATATCTGAATGCTTATTTTTTAATGTACGGTAACGGTATTGTTTGTATGTGATATGTCCTTTACGTATGCGTTTTATGAACATGTTAGGTACGGACGTCGGCCTAACTAAACTATCCCTAACCAGACTATTTTAGGATAAAAGGATCTTAACGACAAACTCGGTTAACTGTCCGCTTAAAGCCGGGCACCGGACACTATTAATGAAATTTCACAGGTAAATGGAACCTTATGAACGAGATAGTCTACGAGGAGGGACTAAAAATACGAAGGACAAAGTATCCCCAGTATTCTGCCTTTCGCGGGCATTTTGTAAAAGCCCTTACTTAAATTCAATTAGGCCCTTGGAATACTTACTAAACTTCTGAGCCCTTTTGCTGAAATAACCATTATTCGGTCCATTCCTTTCAATAAAGTAAACAATAACTTGATCCGTTAGATTCGACTTAAAAATTCTGATTTATCGCAACTTTTCGCGGCTTCTAATATTAATTAGTTTTAATAACGAGATTTTTATGAAGTTGGAACAGTATTACCGCGTCTTAAGGGTTTAATTTTACAGTAATCAAGGCTATTTGCTGAATGGATAAGCAGTTACACTTATTTCTTAAAGTTAATTTAAAATTAAAAAGTGCATTAAAATCTTTTTGACAGCTGTCTTTGGAATAAAATCAAAAAAATTTAAAACGATACAAATTACAAATACTACCTAGGTTTTTTAACTGCAGACTCTTGCAAAACTCTAGGGGTAGCTCAATTGATTTTTTGATAATGGACATCATTCAAAAAAATCATCAATAGATATTGTATATTATAAAAAGAAGCTCTCTGGCTTTTGGTGACACGTTGGAAATGAGCACCTCTCACGCCAGACCTAAAATACCAAAAATACAGGTTGTAAAAAGACAACTATCAAAAATTAAGGGTAGCAATCAGCACATGATTTTAAACCTATTTTGCGAAAAAAAGGAACAAGGAAAATTATCTTTTCGTCATCTTTTTATTTTTTTATCCTGGAAAACATACCAACTCGATTAAATAAAAAAAACTATCATAAAATGCCATGTTGCACCGGTAAGCGAATGACCACGGCTAAAGCTGATTAAGGTTGCGCGCTATCTAAATCCTTGCTAGCAAACTCATTTAATATTAATATTCAGCATTAATATTATGTTCATTCAGCAGATTTTTTATGTTTAACTGTTTAAAGTCCACCCCCCCTCAGTTTTTGGTAGTCGTCTTTTTATACCCTGTACCTCCCCTCACCGACCTACAAACAAAAGTGTAACGTTGTGGCACTTCAAAGTGTCCCTCCAAACAAGGTCACTCTCATGGCCTCAAATTCACTACTCGTTCCGCGGCTGAATACAAATTGGCTTATTAAAAAGGAAACCTCGAGTTCCATTACGTATAAGTATGATGACATCAGGTTGCAGGTTCGATTCCCTTAGGATAAATGTTTTTGTGATCTGTAGATATTTTTTCCGGGTTTTTATTAAGATTGTTCACTCACACCCGCAAAAATTCGTGTACGTGCGTACAGGTGCGTTTTCTATTTTCTCACTCCCATAATCTGTAAGAAGGCGACATGACTGGGGAGAAGCCAGGTGCAGGACCAACAGCGTAACGTCCTTTCAAAGACGAACCTTGCCTGATCTCTACATGCCTGTACCTAACTATTTTATAGTAGATTTAATATGACGAGAAATTGATAACACCCTACTTTAGCTTAATAGGTAGTTAACCATTGTTATTCTGTATTTCTTTTACAATACATTTTCATTTAATTTTCTTTTCATATCTTATTTCTGAGGCTAATGAGTGTAACATCGCCAACTTCGAATCAATAGTATTTCCATGAAATAAGGTCGATCATAAGTTTTAACTTATAAAATTGCGACCCCGAGCAATTGAAATCGGAACCAACCCCAAGTTTTCGAGTTACCAGAACCGATTGGCATAACTTCAGTCGGTAACTGAATGAAACTGTCAAAACTGAAAGGGAACGAAGTTACGTAATCCCCCCTTCTAGTCTTGAATGGGGATATCTAGGGAGTTTTATTTACTCGGGGCTTTTTATTTTTGTTGCGGTTCTTTCCGTATCTTGATCGTCATAAGTTTATTATGATTGAAAATATAACGGTTGAGTAGCTGTCGTAAAATTATGCCTTATTTTGCATCAAATGAAAAGTTTACGTTTATGAATAAGAAGAGAGATTACTTTATGTTTGTTGGTGTTTTATTCTTTGCCGTTGGAAGTAAAAGTTTATTTTTGCGTTTTTTTCTAGATCAATACAAAAAAACAATTAAAAAATTTTTTTTTTTTTTTATTAATTTTTTTATTAACAATGAAAATTACAATCGAGGAATTGAAACAAATTAAAACTAGTATATATACATTTGTTTACAAAGGAAACAATTGAGCTAACTGCAGACGATTGCAAACAGTCTAGAGATCGCTCAACTTTTCTTTGTCAGACTCACAGAAATATGAAGAGAGACTGAACACCGCACATGATTGATAATACTAATTGATAAAATTAATTATCTGAGCGTCGTCTGGTTTAATTAGCATGATGATGCAGCAAGTATCTTGGGAACGCGATGACTGGTGTTGATAAGGGTCAAAAAGCTACTTCTTGATTGTTTGCAACAGTCTGCAGTTAGTGCAATCGTTTCAATACTATTTTTAATTTGTTGCGATAATCACTACATAGTATAAAACAAAGTCGCTTTTTCTGTCCCTATTTCCCTATATCCCTTTGACTGCTTAAATCTTTAAAACTACGCAACGGATTTTGAAGCGGGATTTTTTAATATGTAGAGTGATTCAAGAGGAAGGTTTATACGTATAATAAAACCGTGCGAAGCCAGGGCAGGTCGCTAGTTTTATTATAATTTTCTTTGTTAATAAAGAAGCCAAAGTAAATTTGTTGTAAAAATGTTAAGTAAGTTATTTTACAATGTGTATCAACATTGTTCATAAGAACTACATATGTATAAAATCCTTTTATTTAATTAAAAACAGACAATAAAATGATAAAGCTGTGAAATTTTTCATTTAAAACAATGGTGCTACTATTTGGCAGGTGAAATTGAAATTTTCTGAATACACAGAGCGCGTCGTTGCATTGGAATATTTTAATTGTGTTTTATAGTTCAATTATTTTTATTGCCACAATCACTGAATAACATGCGCCTTCGTAGGAATGAACTTATATATACACTGTTTTAAATAATATGAATTTATAAAATAAAATCTCCTGCCAAAATTTACAAATTCAATCATAACACATACGGCCAATACAGGATAAATATAGTTTTTATAAAATAAAAATAGATTTTCATTGATGAATCAACTAAAACGCTAAATAATTTTGGAAAATTAAGGTTAGAATCTGAGCAAATTCATTAAAACATAAACACTAAATACTACACAACTAAACACAAGTAATTACAAAATAAAAACAAAAAACCACTTTATTTAAGCTGCCCTTTATACGTAAACTTTTAACCTATGTAAACTATAATATCTATAATATAACTGTATATAACTATAGTAACTGTAAATAATAATAAATATTAAACTTAAAAATCTAACTATTTGTAAACTTAACATGTAACTTCTTAACTTCCTTTGTTTTATGCTGTATTTACGTTGCAATGTAAATGAATTAAGATCGTTAATGTTAGTGCGATCCTATATATATATGTAGTATAATGTATTAAGTATATCAGTCATCTAGTACCCATAACACAAGCTCTGCTTAGCTTGGGGCTAGATGATGCTGTGTGGACTGTCCGGAATTATTTATTTATTTATTTATTTATTTATTTATCTTACTCACACAAAACATTTACTTCGTCTGTAGTTTATTGTTTTACATTACACATTTTTTTTATATCTACGAAATAACAGGCTTGCCATCTAGCAGACCGACTCCAATATCAATAAATATCTAATTTGAAATTGTCGTTTTGTTGACCGTACCCACGCATTCTCATTTTCACGGTACCGTCCTCACATTCATTATTCATGTCAAAGAGGTTCCCACATGCATTGTTTGTAAAGTTTTACCACTTTTTATTATGCTGAAAGTTGTTTATTAGAGTCAATAGAAAACTTACGAAAAACATTGAAAAGTGTTACGACAGTTTGATTCAAAAGATATTGAAAGGAACAAATCTTAAGTTTGCGGTTTTACAGTGGTACTCAACGACATCAAAGGAAGGCTCGTGGATGGGTCTCAAATATGGAGGGAATACCAGTAGAAAAATAACTGAAACACTCATGGTATGTCTTCATTTGACGTCTATTATCTATAAACCCGCGTACACACTTCTAAATTGACATTATAGTATGGGTTTTCTTCAGTTACTAACAACTCTCGCTAGTTTTTAGTTCAGTAGGATTATGTCTATATAATCACTCTCATACTACACACACTACATAAACTCACACTCTTACACTACACACAATCACACATTCTCACACAACACACAATCTCACACTACACACACACACACTACACACACTTATGATGTCACTTGTTGCCCAGACTCTTTTGAGACTTGTGTTCTCAGGAGACCCACATCACATCATAGTTCTCGCTATTATTCTACTTGAAAATAAGGTAACGTTAGTTTTATAAGATTACTAGCGAACCGCCCCAGCTGCGCACGGTATTATACATTTAAACTTTCCTCTTGAATAACTATCTGCTAAAAACGCATCGAAATTCATAATAATGAACTTCAAGTTTTAAATTTTAATCAATAAACTTTATTATTGTTACTAAATATAATATTATGTCCGTATTTTTTTACGTTCATGCATATGCTTTACTATAAAATGATGCATAATTTTCATAGCAGACTATTTCGAAGACTAATCTTATTCATTACAAAGAAACTCACCAAAAATCCTCGACAATTTTGTTTAAGATCATATCAAAACAGCTTGGTGAATTACATTAGCTGTATATCCGAATTTCACCGGATTAAACTGAAATCTAAATTCAGCGCGAATAAATCCAAATCCATTTTGAAGCAAAATTTCGCTGGTGCAAATATCACGTTTTATGCGGTCAGCGTATGTTACACCACAAACGGGTTAAATTTAATGATAGCGATATCACATATCTAAATTTATGAATTAAAGGAAAAATCTAATTGATCTAAATTATGTTATTGGTACCATACATTAAACACTAAAACAATGCAACGAAAAATACTGTCCATTTAAAAAAAGAAACTGATATTTTGTATTTGAGACCAAGGGAAACTTATATTTGCATGGCATTGACTAAGGCTGAATATAATATTATGTTTATACTACATATTTTCTAACCACCACCTTTGTGTTTGTTTGCAAAAAAATGATTATTGAAGTATTGAAGTAAACCGTGTCGCGTGTAAATAGCATTGTGTGTGTAAGTTATGTGAAAGTTTCATTTATATATAGACTTTTACAACAACTATAACAATTATTTGATTAACAAGTTTCTTCCTTCTTTATGGGATTAAAATTAATTGAAGAACCTTGGTGTTCTATCAATCAGGTTTAAAAACCAGTTACTATCATAATCAAAACGCCGTTATTACAATGAGGAGTTAAAATTATGTCGATTTTAGAAGTACGTACCTTAAAATCTTTCATTTGTTTTTCCGTAGTATATACAGGGTGGCCCATTCAAATCGGTCAGTATGGGAAAGTCTGAAACTGTAAGACATACGAAGATTTGTTCTTAGGAACCATGTCACCGATTTCGATAAAAAGAAAAACTGCATTCATACAATTAAAAAAAAAGTGTACCCAACTGGGGAATCGAACCCGGTTGTTTTGAAAAAATAAACTTACACTATTTCTATTCAGATATCGTTTGTGTAGGTCTTAAGCAGTAAATATCTCTAAGAAACATAATGTCTAAAATGAATAAAATGCATTTTTTTCACATACTTTAATTTATCATAGTAGGTGTTCAAAGTGACCACCGTTACAATATTCAGCAAGTTCAGGCATGTAAAATTGTCTCTATGGTTGTTTGTACCTCTCTACTTGTTACATACACCGTGTTATGTATCATGTGGCATTGGCATTGCATTAAACGTTTAAGGAAGTTTTGTTATCTACAGTAATATTATTATCTATTATTGCAACTGCTTACTTCTATTAATCAAACACTAACAATCAATTGAAAAGCCCACTTAAAGTAAGTATGTAGATGTTGTAGATACAGAGACGTGTTAAACCTCATTTGAAAATGGAACGTGTCGGTGTGACTGGCCGAATAGCGATACAAAAAAAAAGAAAAAAAAACTTGAGTGCAGGAGATGATATCAGACGACTTGAATTTTGCAATTGGATAAAAGAGAGAATGGGCCTAGACAGACATTTTTTAAACTACGTAATATTTTCTGATGAAACTCAATTTTCCAATAACGGAATGTACAATCGTAAGAATCATCACTATTGGAGTCGAGAAAATCCCTTACGAGTGCACGAAGGACGCCGTCAAGTTAGATTCTCATTTAACTGCTGGGTCGGCCTACTTCACAATAAGGTACTCATGTTTAAAATTTATGATGGACATTTGGACAGATTCAAGTTCCTTGCAATCTTAGAAGATCTTTTAGAGGCCGTAGGAGAAATGGCAGTAGAAATAAGAGAACAACTTTATTTTCAACAGGATGGAGCACCGGCTCACAATAGTCGTATAGCAAAAGACTTTTTAAATGAAAACTTTCCGCGAAAGTGGATTGGTACGAACGGCCCGATCAAATGGCCGGCGAGGTCGCCCGATTTAACGCCTCTAGATTATTTTTTGTGGGGTTACATTAAAGATGAAGTGTACAAAAATAGCTATAACACCGTTGAAGAACTAAAAGTAGCCATAGAGTCAACTTTAACGCAGATTCACCACATGAAGATACAAAATGCAATAGTAAGATCGTTACCTAGACGTGTTGAATATTGTATTGAAAAAGACGGTGGTCACTTTGAACACCTACTATGATAAATTAAAGTATGTGAAAAAAATGCATTTTATTCATTTTAGACATTATGTTTCTTAGAGATATTTACTGCTTAAGACCTACACAAACGATATCTGAATAGAAATAGTGTAAGTTTATTTTTTCAAAACAACCGGGTTCGATTCTCCAGTTGGGTACACTTTTTTTTTAATTGTATGAATGCAGTTTTTCTTTTTATCGAAATCGGTGACATGGTTCCTAAGAACAAATCTTCGTATGTCTTACAGTTTCAGACTTTCCCATACTGACCGATTTGAATGGGCCACCCTGTATAAACTTACGTACTTTAAGGTACCTTAAAGTTCTATATTAGTATTTCCGTAGACGAGTTAAAATTTCTCAAATAAGAATATCTGGGTTAAAAACTGTTGACACTTAGTTTCGTTGCTAATACATATGGATACTGCCTGGACGCCAGACATTTTTGAAACGACAATAAGGCGCAAAGATGACCTAAAATAGCGCCACCAGGCGAAAGAGATAGGAAGTTGCTTTTGGTGGCCACCAAACTCTGATTTCGTATCTCTTCCAGACAAAATAAAACTACTACAGAAGCATTTAAAAAAATGGTTTAACAAACTGTACGTGTGAATTTTGGAAATTCCTATGTTTACCACCATCACTTATTTTATCATATAATTTCGTTAACAAAGGAATTTCCAAAAATCATAGGTACAGTTTGTTATACCTATCAAAGGATTTTTAAAAAGCATCTCCGTATAAACCTTTTTTTAAAATTATTACTAACTAGCAGCGCCCCGCGGTTTCACCCGCGTAATTTCCGTTCCCGTAGGAATTCCGGGGTAAAATATAGCCTATGTGTTATCTATCTCTGTGCCAAATTTCATCCAGATCCGTTTTAACCAGATTCCGGTTTTTGCGTGAAAGAGTAACAAACATCCATACTTACAAACTTTCGCGTTTATAATATTAACAGGATAGGATAATTTGTGGGATTATTTTCGAAATGTATAAATTAAAGTCTGGAATGAGAAGGCGAATACGACATAAGCTGCTGAATATTAAACACATTATTGGAGGCTGTTTACTTCATCATCATCATCAGCCTATATTAGTCCACTGCTGGACATAGGCCTCCCCTAATGAGCGCCATAGCGCCCTGTCTTCAGCTTGCCGCATCCAGCATCTGCCAGCAGTCCTTCGCAGATCGTCATCCCACCCTGTTACATCCCTATTTTACTTAATTATGCTTAATTGTCAACTTTTGACATCAGGAAAGGTGGTCAAAAAGAAAATAAATTGCAGTCAGAGGGAGTGTTTATGTCACTACTTAATGGCATAAGTTTCAATGGAGGTGTTAAAATAAGTACTTAAATCATTGTAAATAAAATGTTTATTAAGGCAGAAGCACGTGGACATTTTACATTCAGCAAATCGGAATCAGATATGTGTATGTACTGGTAATGGAACCTTTTAATATGTTATGACACAAAACCCTTTATTTTACAGCATAGCATTCACAGTATCATTGAAGATGTCGCTAAAACTGGAGTAAGTAAGCTAATTTCGCAGCACTCGAAATATAGCCATCTCTTTCTTAACGTTCTAAATAAAAAAAAAATTGTGTTTTCAATCAAAACAAAGTAAAAACTTTCAATAATTAAAATAAACATCCAATAAATCATTTTCCCCAGTGCAGGATTTCTAGATTTTCTGTCTAGAAAAACTATCCAGGTCAGATAAGGGACACACAGGGGATTTGAGAACAAGAGTTCCAGAAGTCACCTGATCCTCCATTTCATCCATTAAGACCCCTTTAAGTGTTGTTTACTTTGGTCAGCGATAATATTAATTTAAATCAAAATCTAGCAATCATAATTTGAACCATTTCCACCTTGTGATTTCAACAGTACGCATGGATAGTCTGTTTTTGGGGCCAATGTATACTAGGTTTGAATACCTAGGTTTCATAGGTACCTAGTAAATGCCTATTCATTTTAATACTAGGTAGCTTGAAGCAGTCTCTGTGTTTGCCCCTTTAAATTTTCAACAATTTATGAAACGATATTGTAATCTGCCTGAAAATATTGAAATATAAATTTCATCGAGACGGCAGCTTCGATATTAGAAGCAGATATTGCAGAGCAAAACTTAAATACATATTTCAAGCGAAAAGGGATCGGTTCCGCTGACTCAACACCGAACCCTAATTTTATGGAAATAGAGTTGAGAATGCGACGTCATATTTTTACAGATCATTGGGCAAAATCAGTAGGTTTTTCGCGCTCTAGTAAGCAGAATTCGAAATTGCTACGGATACAACACCCTGGGGTTAAAAAACTCTGCAGATAATGTTTCTAACAGGTTTTATTCGTATTGAATTGAACTGGCTGAATATTTTGCTAAAAATACAGAGCTCAAAAGACACGGTAAAAGAAGTCAGACGCACAAATTTCAGTGAAGTCATAATTTAGTATCATATGTAGAATCTCAAATTCAATACAAAATATAACGGTCTATCAACGGTCCGTCAATGATTCGTGCTGTGACTTTACTGACATGTGCGAATCGGCCTTAATTATCGTATTCCCTTCCTCTGTGAATATCACCGTTGAAGACCCTGTCCGGGACCTTTGTTCCGGGGATCTGGGTATTTTTTATGTATAAAACATTAATTTATATAATCTGTTGTATTAATTATATCAATCATCTAGAACTCATAAACACTACCTCTGCTTAGGTCGGGGCTGGATTGTCCAGCTTAACTATTATTATTCGGATTTAAATCCAAAGCGATTCAAAAAGACCGGACTATAAACCTAATCCTCCACAACTCTACCTAAGTTTGTATCGGGATCCATAGCAATGGGAAATTTTATGATACCCTGTGGATTCACCCATTCCTATTATTATAAATTCTCGCGACCGTACTTATTGAGATGTTTATGTGTTGTATTTGCAAGTTTGGACCACTAACTAATGATTTGTAACGCCTTTTGGTCTTTAACAAGCTGTCCTTTTTTAGTTAAAATCTGAGGTAACAAATAAAAAAATCTGGGTTTAAGTAATCCTTTGCTAATTTTTTTGCAGGCGGTGGAAAACATACTCTTGCATAGATCCAGAAAAACTTACAGAGTAAACGAAAATAGAAATAGGTTCTAGCCTTCAATGTGTTTGCCAAACCCCAATATTACAGCATACTTCTATCTACATGTTTGAGGATTCGTTTCTGCGCGCGGTTTCGCACGCGTTTATTCCGGTTTGAAAATAAAAGGAGCCAAAAGGGAGTGATTCTAACAACAAGGGATCTTTTGTTATTCTAGCATTTTTTTACTTAAGTATTTATTATAGTAATATATTTTTATATATTTTTTTCTTTCAAGTTTCAAACATTTGTTGTAATTTAGTCAAGCCAAACCCCTGGTTGTGATGAAAACAAAAAAAATAAATTAAACTAAAAAGTGTGTTTTAAGTATTTTGTCATCAGCACTTATCATTCTTCATCCTCTTTCAAGAGACTCGTCTTTTTGGTGCTTCAAAAAAAACATAGGTACATTTTGTTTGATATTATTTTTGAAGTTCAACTGATGGCGATTTGTAGTGAAGAAGTGAAATGTAGAGTGTTTTACTATCATATGAAAAACCACCCATTACAACTCGGGCTTGTGAACATCCCTCGCTGAACTCGGGAGTACAAGAACCTTAAGTATATATTATAATGGGATGGATTAGGCCCTTGTAAAATAATCTTCCATGTTATCCCATGAGAACTAATTTTGGGGATATACCCATGTTATACAAAGTATTAACAGCACTATGTTTTCAGTTGTTTTGGTGTAAAAAAGTAACAATACAAACACCCAGACTTTCATATCACTACATAGTTTATAACAAAGTCGCTTTCTCTGTCCCTATGTATGCTTAAATCTTTAAAACTACGCAACGGATTTTGATGCGGTTTTTTTAATAGATAGAGTGATTCAAGAGGAAGTTTTAATTAAACCGTGCGATGCCGGGGCGGGTCGCTAGTTTATAATATTAGTAAGTAGTAGTATAATATTAGTATTATTCAAAGTGTAAAACTTGATGCTTTCAGTTGTTTCTGTTGGTGTACAGAAGTAACAATACAGACACCCAAACTTTCGCATTTTTATTAGATACGGATACATACGGATGCGACCCAGCTGCGGCGTTTTGGGTCAAATTTATTCAGGCGAATAAAAATATTCTTGAGCAAATGTTAGTAAACCGTTAGGGTAAGATTGTAAAATATTTTTGCACTTAGGTTACGCAATGGTGGTAAAATCAATCCTACTATTACCGTATTCTTTACCGTCTCCAAAAAAGACACTATTCATTAGACACTATTTATAAGATTTAACTAATTATATACACTATTTATAAGTTAAGACACTATTTATTATTTATTTGATGTTGATTAAACATGATTAAAATTAAACATAACATGTTAGGCACCGTTCTTTTATTGAGAGTTTTGTGATGGTGAACTGATTTCGAAAAATATTTTGAAATTGTGTAAAAAAAATCCAGAAGTATCATCCTATATTCGGTGGATGATGAATTCCTTATCATCGTCCATTGCTAGACATAGGCCTCCCCTAATAAGTTCTATTGCGTCTTCATCTTTTCATCATAATCATCATCATTTAGTTGATCATTTATCATTTAGGGGTAATAATATTTTTCTTAAATTTTGATCTTTAATAATTTATTGAAAATAATAATCATATCTTTGAAATCTTCAGTTACCTTGTTGTAGATCCTTGCCAGCATTTTACAGTTTCAAAAGTTTTCTCAGTATAGTATACAATTATGGGTACAATAAACGACAAAAAAAAAATGATATACGTCTCTCCTAATAAGCGCCACGGTGCTTTTTCTTCAGCTTGCCGTATACAGCATTATATCGCAGGTCATCGACTCACCTGGCCCAAAGGCACCCAAAACCAAACCCATTGTACATTGTATTTGGCCGGTTGTTTCGCGAGGTCATAATTCATGTCCTGCGAACAGTTTTGGCTCTCACAGAAAGCTCAGATAGAGGACCATAAAGCATCATCACTGTCGGTTTATTTTCCCTCTCAATATGATATATCAACGCAGTTTTTCTCTGTAAGTAAATTATGGAAACCTTTTTGTGTTGAAGGAAAATGTGTAGAACTGTTTTTCGAAACGCTGAAATGCTTATTTACTTTTAGCAATATTCTTGTTATTTACTTGCTTCTGTTAGTGGCTTCGCTCTTTTGAAGATTCGCTCTTCTGAAGATTCTGAGTTGTATGTTTTAGTTTTATAAATCCTTTTTTAAGTTATATAGCTGAAAAAGTTTCAATCCAAAATTGGAACAAAAACCATTTTAATGTCCGCTCCGTTTAAATGCACTATTCGCATTAGCAGATAAAATTCCAATAAAGAAACGTATAAAAGCACAAAAACGTAAAAACAACGGTTTGGTTCACAGTTTGAACATAAATAGCTGATACATACATTTCTCCAAAACTTTCTACACAGAAAGGAAAGTTAAAGTTTTTGAGTGGAGTAATAAACACTTTTGTTAACTAAGATTTATTAAGGAAATCTTAATGAAATTTGGCGACAACGGTGAACATAATGCGACTACAATAATATGCTTCTTTTTATCCAGGGAAAGAGAAATATGAAAGAAATATTATTTTTTAATTTTTACCCATATTCAAAATATCCAAATTATAGGTACTACCATATGTATAACATACACACACAGTATTAATACAATAGTACTACTATTACAGCATACAATAGTGTCTAGGTAGGTGCTAAATACATAATAAACATAAAAACAACAGAAGAAAAAAGACAGTAGGACTAACTACTGAGATACATGGATACCTAAAGAATGTAAAATAAAAATAATACATACATATAATAATGGCTGCAGAGCGTGCGACGCCGTGGTCAAAAGCTAGTTTCGTGGGTATTTCATGCTAGAAAAGTTATTCTATGCTTGAAATATGAACCAATTAGTTGTGTGTCGTAAATTGTTGCCGAGTTTTCATTTGCTCTCAAAATGAAAACTGCGTTAAATTTATGGCTCAAATAAACACAAAAACTCTTAAAAGTAACTCGGCTGGGAGAGGTTAGAACTTTACAGAAAAATCTAAAATACTTTAAGTCATCTATTTGTTCATTTATTTGTCATGAGCGCTTTTCTATCTTTTAATATTTGCTGTATTTTAGTTGTTGTCTTTTTGGCTATCTTTTTGAAATGTTCTATCTTTTTGACATAATACTTTTATTTTTGTCAATTCAATTAAATTCTTGGTGTATTTAATAATATATCTGTGCTTGGTCAACTCAGTTTTGCCAATGTCCATAGGGTTATACGCGCAATGTCTTTCGGAACAAAAAACACACTAGATAAGTACCTCTTTATATGCCAAATCTTTTACGAAACAAGCTACCCGTCTATGGAATGCTCTTCCTCTGGATATTAGAAATGGAAAACAACTACCTTTAGACTGTTTGCAACCGTCTGCAGTTAGCTCAATGGTTTCAATTGTAAATACTAGTTGTAATTTTTCTATTCCTTGCTTGTAATTTTCTTTGTTAGTTAAATTTTTCTACAAAACAACTCCCTATCTTCAAAAAACGGCTTCATCAGTATTATCTTTCCGTGTAAACATTTTAATACCTTATTTTTATGTTCCTAAGGTTAATAAAAATTTTGTAGCTTTTGTCGGTATTATAGTAATGTAAAGTATTTTTCTTTATATAGATTTATTTTCAACAAGTACCACCCCACCATCTATGTTGTTTTTTTTACATCCGGACAGTCTGTCCTAAGGTTGCTCGGAAGAGATTCCTCAAAGTGATAAGTCCGCCCTTAATACTTCTTATTTTTAATTATTTCTGTCTGTTTTGTTTCCTGTCTTTCTCTTGTATAAAAAAAATATCTTAATATTTGTGGTTTCACAAGTCCCTGCTAGATTTCTCAAAGTTTTGTAAACGAACCGCGAATTCTAATTATAGTTTAGTCTTAATTAATTAAAAGCCTTGCTGTTGAATTCATCCATCTGTAGTCTTTCTCATTCAAGTTGTCTTGCACCAAACATTTTTCTTTCAAACGTTGGGAACTTGTATACAAAGTTTATTGTGGAATACAGCGTTTATTGCTCATTTCGTGATTTTGTTTGCTCAGATATGGTACTGCGAATATTTGTTCTGGCGATTGGAAGAGAGCTTTTATTTAAACAGATAAAATTTGTTTGAACAGATCGTTGATTTCGACATTGCATGTTGGTTTAAGATTTTTGTAAAAAGCTTAGGCGGGCGATAATATCGCTTTTGCTATACCTAGATTGTTACATATCTGTAAAACGTTTGTTTTGTAAATTATTTCTGAGTATTCTTAAATGTATTTTTCTATTATTTTTTAAGAGAAACTTAATTGCTCATCTATTTCCAGCTGAGACTCTTAATTTTACTTCTAAAACTCTTAATTTTCTTTTTTATATGCAATCCATATAATATTAAGGCACAAACAGCACCTAAAGTGGTCATATGTGGATATCGCAATTGACAATATTAAAAATACCTTTTAACATTAATATTGTTTAAATTATCTATATCGATGTTATAATAGTTATTTACAAACAAAGAATATCACAATCAAGGAATACAAACAAACTAGTATATACAATTGAAACAATTTAACAGTCTCGACAGAACCTACGCATTTGCTCCCCTTGGATTCGAGACCCTAGGTCCGTGGGATACCGAGGCTCTCCAAGTTTTTAAAAAATTATCTGAGCGTCTGGTCGATGCGACGCGTGTCCCGAGAGCTGGTGAATATCTGGCTCAGCGCATCAGCATTGCCATACAGCGTGGTAATGCAGCCAGTGTCTTGGGGACGCTTCCGACTGGTATTGACATGGATCAATTGAGCTACCTTTAGACTGTTTACAACCGTCTGCAGTTAGCTCAATGGTTTCAATTGTAAATACTAGTTGTAATTTTACTATACCTTGCTTGTAATTTTCTTTGTTAATAAAGATATTCCATTTAACAGTTAACTCATTTGCAGACGGCCGCAAATAGGTTAGAGGTAGCTCGACTGATCTATATAAATACTAATCGGAAGCTTTTCGTGTTGTAACGTTTGTTATTCCTTAAATAAATAAACTCTGGATGCGATCAACCCAAGATCGATATGAGTGCCACAAATGAAAGTCTCACCCCTATCAGTTGCTAGATTTTTATCCTTGGAAGGTTTATTTAAGGCGCAGATAAGAGGTAAACTAGCACTGACACTTATTTTATTATATTACTAGCGACCCGCCCCGGCTTCGCACGGTTTTATTATACGTATAAACCTTCCTCTTGAATCACTCTATCTATTAAAAAAAACCGCATCAAAATCCGTCGCGTAGTTTTTAAGATTTAAGCGTTCAAAGGGACACTATGACATAGGGACAGAAAAAGCGACTTTATTTTATACTATGTAGTGATAGTGATTACGCTAAAAAAAGCCGTTTCCAAAAATCAAACGTTCAGTTTGTTAAACCTATCATAAGATTTTTTTAATGCATTGCATATGTAGTAGTTTTATTTTGTCTAGGAAGAGATACGAAAAACAGAGTTTGGTGGTCACCAAAACGAACTTCCCTAAATAGACAAAATAAAACTACTAAAAATACACAAAAAAGCTTATGACAGGTTTAACAAACTGAATGTTTAATTTTTGTAAATTTTCTTTGTTTAAGTAATAACGTAATAATATGATAAAATATGTGAGTGGTGGCGCTAGTATTAATTAATGCACCATAAGAGGCTAAGTGTAGTTTAGTGTGTAAGCTCAGTGTAGTTTCCAAGTTTATGCTACTTATAGACTGTTCTGCACATCCAATTTCTTGGATAAGTCTCTAAGAACCTATGGAATTGAACTACGCGTCAGCAAAATCTATTTCAAAAGATAGAGATTGCATTTTACTCCTCGAATATTTGTATTCGAAGACTGGAGTTTCCATTAAAATGTTTCGGATAGCGTTTAAAGAAACTAATAGATTTATCTTATTTACCTAGTACTGGATATCTTATTTAGCTAGTACTGATGTAACATTACCTACTTTTGTAGCTAACAATAAAATTAATGGTAGAGAACTGGAAATATGAACTTCTTAATTTGGTAGGTTTGTAGGTTGTGTGGTGTTGTGTAATTTGTGATGATCACTTGACATAAATGTCATTAAATAAATTATTTATTTATTGGACCTGGACAATCCACATAGCATCATCTAACCCCAAGCTAAGCATAGATTGTGTTATAGGTCAGATGGATATTTTTTATACATAGACAACACTCAGAAAAATATCTAAAAATCTTTCAAATATTTGATCAGCCATTACTTACTGTATATTTAAAATAGACGAACGATTGTGTTTTCGAACTTATTTCTCAGTTTACTGTTCAATAAAATTCATACGCTGAAAACAACTCACTGGCTGAAAATCGTATCATAAAACCAAATAATTTTATCTGCAGCGCCAGACAAGTATTCCCACAATTCTCTGAGCATATGATACTTCCTCCATTTGAATGAGACAAGGAATTGTGTTGGACTGCACACTACAATTGGATGCACCTTTTAGGTTGACCACAATTTTGCAGAATAAAACGACAAAATAGCTATATATCGAATTCTCTTTGCGAATTTCAAATGGAAATATTGCTTGAAATGGAAGGTGAATATTCCATGCCAAGTTTGAATTATTTTAATTCTCTTAAATAGTAATAAATATTATTTTGACCATCATCGTCAAAATCGTTTACTGTTTCGAATACATAAAAGATTTGAATAATTTACATGAAGATTCTTTTTTACGATTACAAATATAATATATTTGTAAATTAAAGTTTGTAGAAACAAACTTAAATCTAGTATTTACTACGAAAACAATTTTGCTAACTGCAGACTGTAGCAAACAATCAAGAGGTCGCTCAACTGATCGATACCAATAACATATCAGTATTAGTAGTCGCTTCCCCAAGACACTGGCTGCATTACCAAGCTGGATGGCAATGCTGATGTACTGCGCCAGATACTCACCAGGGACGTGATTCACTATGACATAAGAGATTTCACGCCCAAATCGTGTGACGTTACAATGTGTTCTAAATACGATTTTGTCCGATCCCACGCTTCTATCTTGTCTTAGGTGTGTAACACGCTTGGATTGGCCATAGTTTATCACCCACCAGCTCTCGAGTCACGCGTCGTATTGACCAGATGCTCAGTATACTATTAATAATTTTCCACCTTACAAGATATTGTGTAAAATCTATCGTATATTGTCACCCTACACGGGCAGCTGACGTGGAAATATTGTCACTCGCTACAAAGCACTCTGAGATTTTCACTGGACTTGGATACATATTTGAAGCAAGATTTTGCTTTAGCTTTTACTTTAAATCCAAACCTGTGAATATGAGGAATAAATAAATGGAATGGAAGTTAAAATTATGAGTGAAATTATGTTTCCATGAATATGAGGAATAAATGAATGGAATGGAAGTTAAATTGATGCCGTGTTAATGCAAAATTTATAAAAAAAATAATTTTAGAAATAAGGAAAACTTGACTAAAATCGCACTTAACAATCGTAAAAAGAAAATCTAGCGGCCAGCTTCTCGGAGACACTGATTCGATTATTAATTATATGTATCAGTTGACCTCTAGATGGTTTGTAACGGTCTATAACAAGTCCAATTATTTATCTTGTTCTAGTATAGTACTACTTCTAATTTGTCTGTTTTAAAATTTTGTAATTTTATATGTTATTCAGTTAAGTTACTTGGGCAATACATTCAGACAAATTGTATATTCCACAACAATGAGTTTTAATTTTAATATGATTAGATATATGACTGAAGATGTTGACATTGTCATATGATAGGGAAATCTAGATATATTTACACATGAATAGCCTGAAGTCCTTAAAATGTAGCATTGTAAGAGCATGTCGGACTTTCGCAAGTCGTAACAAAACTTCAGTTGTAAAACTTTGGCTACAATGTGGAGCTATTGACTCTCGAGCGCTGAATATCTGACTACTGTGGGAATTTAATCATGTTCTGTGATTTAATCAATGGCAGTCTGTTGAAATTGATCAATGTGTCCCATGTGAGATGTGAATCCAAAATAGATCGATGGTTCACGCGTTGAAAGCTTCCCAAGTTTTCACGAATTTTACAAATTCCTAATTCATCATTCGAGTCCATAAAATAAAAAATTGTTTTTATTATTTATTTTGCATCAATGAAATCGGGATTTTGTGTTCTCTTTTTCCATTTAATAATCGCGGAGCAAGTAGGTATTTGAGGGCAGCGTAGGCGTACGGTGTATATACGGTGTGTGTGAGAATAATGATAAAATATAATATAATAGTTCATAAAAATTGACAAATATTCATAATCATTGATTTATCGACGGTTATACGACGAACTATAGATGGCGCGTTTTTCACCGGAGGCACCGGTTGGCCTGAAGTGATGTGACCGCGCGCTCTCCGGCCTCTATCCCGAAAACGGTTCACCGTTTTCATAAATAAAATAAATAACAAATTTTGTATTCTACAATATTGATAAAAAGTACAAATAGCAAAAAACCCATAGGAAATGAGATATTTACAAAAAAAGCGCAAGAAACCGATTTTTGTGACCTTCGACCTTGATATTTAATAGTTGCGCACACCCTACCTTATGTAGGTTTTGAGACAACTTTTAGGGTGTCAATATACAAGTATTTACAGAGTTACAGCTGGGTATCTCGAATTCCGAGGTGAACTTACTATAATGACTGGACTAGTAGGCCTTCTACGGCGTAGAAATTCTATCTCTGCGTAGACCCTTTAGGGCGTAAGCCTTCTACAGCGTAGGTCTTCTACGGCGTAGCCCTTCTACGGCGTAAATCTTCTACGGCGTAGGCCTTCTACAACGTAGAACCTCTACGGCAGCGTAGGCTGCCTACGTTGTTACTTCTACTTTCAAGTCAAATCTATAAATAACTGAATCATCTAGCGTCAAGCTAAGCAGGAGTTTTTATTATTTCATTTCGTTAAACACTTTCTTCAAATTCTCAGACAAACAAAATCATAAATGAACTTTATATCAATAAGGTCGAAAGCCGCCTAGCATCTTTTCTAAACATCGGAATATTGAGTTCCAAGGAAGTTTCGACTTTGATATCCATTAGCGGCAGCCGTGGTGCTATTTACCTTTTGCGCTACTTGTGGGAGTATGAATTATAGTTCAGCCGGGCACATTATGGCAATGTTTTGAGTACTATTTGTTTTTGTTATTTTCTATTATAATTTCAATATATTACGTACATGGAATATTGCATCATATTTCTTTTTTACTTCTAAAAGTATTTTTATGTTAGAATTCATTTTTGTTATTGATTTTATGTAATTTCAATTAATTAATTTGAAAATTGGCCAAAAATTCAATTTATGTAAGTAGCTAAAATTAATAGAACTCTTTAATCCCGAGTGTCATAAGAGGCATTTCATTGATAAAAATATTCTAAATGCCAACTTTTTAGTTTTTATAGAGGTTACCGATGTCTGCTGTTAAAGTTCTTAATCATATATTAACAAAACGTAGTTTGTTAATATATAAATTACAATTACATATTAGTTTTGGTATGATTTATCACAATTCTAAGGATTTTGGGGCAAAAAATTAAATGTATGTAAGTTCCTCACTATTCGTTTTTAATCTTACAAAGGGCATTCATTTTGTTACTGTACCTATTCACGCGTGATGATCAAATTCTGATCAATGGACTTGCCAAAAACTCGCAATTACATTATTAAAACGCGCTGTCAATATTTAAAAAACCATAAAAACCGATTTTTGAAAAGGCCGTTTGTTGACTTATTCAATCTGTATTTGAACCTACAACAACCCGATTTGATTTTCCACTGGACCAATAAAGCTTTTCCCTTTATCCTTACTCATCAATCACATATCCTACCACCTACCTACCCAAATTTATTAACGTTTGGAAGCTCATTTCCTCTGTACAGTGATAAGCGATAGTTTAGTCTTCTGACTTCGACTAATGCCTGTTACACACAAAAGAAAATTTATTAAGGATTTTAGGAGAGCCTCATTTAACAAAAGGTTAAAAGATCACCGTGTCTTATATCGGTATTATAAAGGGCAAAGTAACACAAGATACTTGAAATAAAAAAAAATACACCTCGCTCGTGTCACATTTAATCTTAGGCTTATAAACAGAATTAATGTTATATTTATAACTTAAAACGTTAATTTTATCACTTGAGTAGATTCTATTTTTTCTAAGTTATAAACGTTAAAAAAGGCCTATAAAACCGGTCAAAACTGCTTCATTCACATTCATCACCAGTTAAAAGAGCAAAGCACAATAAAAATTACATTTTGTGAAAAGAACATGGCCCTTTCACTTATTTTCTCGTATCATCATCTTGTAGCATTATCATCATACATCTCAAAGATAAGTGCAAGATGCTGACAGCATACTAGCGTGTAGAATCGGCCTTATAACCAATACTTGTCTACGCCTATCCCTGTGAGATCGAAACTTCCAGAGGAAGAGTGTAAATTTATCTTGATCGCTTCACTAGATTCTGCACACCTCAGCGTGCCTGGCTCAGCTTTGGATAGGAAAGGCGTAAGGCAGTAAGACTCGTCGGAGGGTACTTCAAATACCAAATTTTATGGATGGAATGACATCTTCTCGAAAGTTTACAGCTTTTACACGACTAGTAATGGTTGGTACTCCAGTTTTCGCTAATTACTACTAACCCGTAAGGATGTTGTAATAATAGTATCCTACAGTTTTCGATAATTACTACTAACCCTTATTGGTGTTGACAACGGGAAACTGTTTTAGCGTTTAAACATCACCAAAGGCCTCTCCTAATGATGGCGTCCTAAACTACGTTAGCCGAGAGATAAAACGTAGTAAATTAGTAAAAATTACTTAGTAATTTTCACCATCCCACCTGGCCGGAGGGCGTCCTAAACTACGTTAGCCGAGAGATAAAACTTGTAGATAAAATTAGTAAAAATTACTTAGTAATTTTCTCAAAAACCAACAACCTACATCTTACATTGCCTTTTATCTAAAAACATGCCACGGCAAGAGACAAAGTTACTAGAATACTAGTTACAGTTGTTAACACTGCCATCGGTTTCTTTCCACATTTTACACAGTAATTCCACGAACAAGTCATATCGTCACTCAAAAAAATTTAAAGAAAGAGAAAGAAAAACAAAACATCTTTCTCTTTCCTTCTTCTATCGAAACCTACGCAGTAAGCCAGTGACTGACTGTATGATCTACATTGATTACACTGTGTCTTTATCGACAAAATTACCATCGTGTAAGATGATGTTTTTTTGAATCCAGCAATCTTCGGGGATCAGATACTGGATGGAGGTGGATTTTCGTTTTACATGAACGAATTGTGCTGCAAATTGTGAACTTAGGTTTTGGATTGTTTTTCAACTACCTTATTAAAAGGAGAGATTCATAATTCGACCGCTTTTTATGTGGAAACAATGGAAACAAGGATATTTACTAACGCTTCTTAAAATCCTAAAACTCCTAAAAACATCTGTGAATATTAACTGACATGTATGAATTGAATCTGCCAGAGTGGCGCAAAATTAAACAATTTTCCAGGCAGTTAACGATATTTCTGCTCTATAATTCGTCAAATTTTCCCCAACTTTATTATTGATCAAATCTTTTCCATCAGTATTATCAAACACAATTTGTCAACATTATCAAAAACCATTTCCTCGAAATACAATCCACAAACAACCGTCCGATTTTTAATAAATGATAAATGAAGACATTCGAAATCCCATGACTGACGTTCGTCATTCATAATGTAAATAACTCAATCAGTCACCCCTTTGCCCCATCCTACCCTATTACGTAACGCCATGGAAGAATGGTGACACATCCGTGACGTCATACCTTTTTCAAATGCCCCTTCTTATCAGGGCTTGAATAGAACACAGCTGGTACTTGGAGTTGGTAATCTTCTGGTACCTTGCAAAATCATTATTAATCTACGACAATCTTTTTGATGAGACGCAGAAGTTAGGGCTTCGATTATTTCTGTGGGACAGAAATACGATCGGTAAATCTTTATATCATATGATCAACAACCTATAATAGTCCGTTGCTGGAATAGGCGTCGTCTTCTGAGGCCGAGTATTTGTTAGTAAAACGACGTATGCAAACATAAAAATCTCATTTACTATTCCAACTGACCAGTAAACAGTAAAACAGAAACATTAATTGCGCAAGACAGTTATAGAGCTATAGAGTTTAAGTTCATTTATAGCCGTTGTATAATATACCTTTGCATAATTTATTGTTGTCGCAAATAAATAAAAATAAAAGACAAAAATAACTCTGTAAATAGTCTGCAAATTGCTATTTAATTAATCTAATATATTACATTATTTATTTAATTTTATTTGCTGTAGTATTTTAAGCCATGATCCTTTCAGAATACTTGCAGGATGAATGACCTTGTGTTATGACATCACGGATCTACGTGTTACCTATCACCATAGATCTGAGTAACAATAGACATTGACAGATTTGTACAAGTCTTTGTTGTGAAACAGTCTTGAGTCTATGCCACGCAATTAACGCGACGAAATGTACCGTAAAATGTAAAGTCCATAAAGTCGGATAACATGGCATGGTATAAGCCGGTTCAATAAAGAAACGAATCTAAAATGGCGACTTGTACTTGCGTTGACAGATAGTACAGTTAGCATCCAAAATTTCAGATCAAAGAATTTTTCAAGATAAAAGTAATAAAAACAAGACCGGGTCGTATTTATTTCAAACTAGCTGATGCCCGCGACTTCGTCCGCGTGGTTTTTTTATTCCTTGAATTATAATAATTTGTAGATCGAAATACCTTATAATGCTTCTTTGAAGACAACATTCGAAAACTCAACAGAATAATAATAACAAACAAGTAACAACGGAAAGATAACAGAAAATTATAACAACGAATTCGTAGCAGTTCAGATCACCAGGCGCATCAAGACAGCGTGAAAGCAAATCAAGACTGTTTTTTTTCTGCATACTGTACGCGCGTGAGTTAGTATAGACGGCACTAGTGTGCAAGCGAGAGGCCATGATAAGTGCCGCCATTTAAGATTCGTTTCTTTATTGAATCGGCTTTATAGGTACAGAATTTTGACAGACCGTTGACGGATCGCCAATATTCTGAACCGAATTGGAGGTTTACTTAACTATGGCTTTATTGATATGTCTGAATGTGAGTACCGACCTTAAGTGTGGTATTAGGCCATCTGTTTTCATATACATTCAAGCGTTCAGATCTGATTAGGTATACTGCTTGGCACAGGCTACGTCTATTTCTCGCTTCACAGAAATGTTCGTAAAAATGTATGTATATTGGCGTTGGTGAAGGTTCTTCGGTAATGATGAGTTCAGAACAAGCGAACGAGACCAAGCGAAGGATATCAAACGAACGAACCAGTGTGGACGTCATGGCGAAAACCAGCGAGGGCCTTCGTTCGCCTTCGGCCTTGTTCCGTCGCCGTTTCGCTGGGATTCACATATTGTATTTGTTTTGTGTGGATATGTACAACAGTAAAAGCGAATGAACGTGCGGTACCGAATCTCATTCGTTCTATTTCGCTCACTGTCGTTAGCTTGATCTGGATCCACCAGAAGACGAGAAAGCTGAGTTTTTCGATTCTAACTTTGAAAATAAACGATACTTTCCTATCGTCTATCAAATTCAGGCTATTGCTCCGAAAAGATAGGGTGTTCTGAGAATCGTTTGCAAGCAAACGGTTTAACCTTTCACGCATCAGAATCTTGTATTGATCTTCCGACAAAAATATTTCTAAGAGGTATTTTCCATTCAGATGTATGTAGCCAAAGTAATAAAACAACATTAAAAATGATACCACCCTTTTTTTCAATCATTACGAAAGAGTTTTCTTTAGTTTCGGAGCTGGAATTGGAACCTGTCTTTAAAAGTTTGTAAAAGCCCAGTCTTCATCTTTATAATTCTACTTGAACTTTCAAATATATTGAAAGGTCCGTCTGTATGCTGAAATATCTCCGGCATATAAATAGTTTTATCTCAAAACCTTTTCCGCCGGCTTCAGTCGACCCTGCTTATTGCGCATTAGAAAATGTCTGAACTATTTTAAAGACGTCTTGGTAGATTTGAACTTTGTTGGTAACATGGTTTAAATTGGAAGAATAAGAATTTATTAGATAGTAATGAAAATTATGGAATAGGGCTACAATATAGGTGCAACGTTAGAAAACCTACGTATTCAAATATGATTTATAAAACGGATGAACTTATTCAATAATAAAGTGAAAAATTATGTTGAATGTATGTCTACACTCGTACTTCTTTTAGAGAATTATTCGTTTATCTTACAACATTCTCGATTTCCGAATAGGTACGCTCCAACATCAACATGATTATAAAGCTTACAAAAATAGCTTCAAACTCAAATGTCATAAAGCCCAAAATAAAAGTCTTACGTTCAATCACCACGATACGCTGTAAAGCTATTTCACACGAGAAAAAGAAGCAGAGAATAGCTCACAGGCCGGACATTGGGAATTTAAACGCGATGTCCATCGGAAATTGGTCGTTATCGCGTCCACACGTCTTTATACTAAGGTGTTGGACATTGGAAGCATTAGACTGGGATAATAGGGGTTAAATTGGCTTGCTTGTGTTGTGAATTTACGCAGAGAACTTACCTACATAATAATGAAACTTTGGCTTGCGGATAAATTTGAAGCGAAACGAATAAAGCGCTTTGTAGAAAACAAAGTTTGACTTTGAAATAGTTGATCTCATCAAAGGCGTTTATTTGTAACTTAAGGTGAAATCCAATTAAATTAACCGTTAATTAATAAAAATATAGAATACCTAATGTGATAAAATGTACAGCGATTAAATCGCTGTACATTTTAAATGTCGAAATGTAAAATGTCTTAACATAAATTTAGGTACAAAACGGTTGCAACTCAGCATAATTATGTTGGTTTTCTGTTGTGGCCTATCATCATCAACCTGTATTGACATAGGCCCTAACGAGCCTATGGGACTCACATTTTAGGAATCACAAAAAAGTTAAATATAGCGAAGGTTTAACAGCTACTTTACTAAACAAAATTAAATCAAGTTAATGAAGTATTTATACTAAACATCCAAAACAAAAATTATCATCTATAAACTAAAAATATATGTAATAACGGGCTTAAATGTTCATTTGCTTTCAAAGCATACAATACAAATAAATTAAAAACATACACAGTCAAAACTGTGGAGACTCTTATCTTATTTACTTAAATCGTTATTTCTTTATACAAATAACTATTTATATCTCAAAGGAGAAGCATCCAATAATATCATACTTCCAATATTTCTTACAAAGTACTATAAGGACCTTAAAAATAGTCTTTACTGCTAGCGTTTTAAAGTATACTTTACCGCGCATAATCCAGTCGATTAAACTGTAGATGCATTGCAATTTGAATCGCAAAGCTTAAATCAAATATTGTAATCTTCCTGTCCCATTCCTCATGGATATGATTTTAATGGAAAACGGTCGTTAAAAAGAATATTATGACGTGAAAGAAAGATATGAAATAAAAGTTAGATAAAGCATAGTTCGGTTATAGTTTTATTTAATGGCCCTATACTGCTAACCTTATCGTTTTGTGATGAATATTTTACTAACTTACTAACAAATGGTATCGTCACATCAAGATACGTTTTGCTATTTTACCGCACGTCAAATAGTCAAGGTTGCAAATAGTCAAAGTAATGTAAATGTAGGAAGGATATCATTGTTTGCGGCGACTTTAATATAGATATTTTAGCAAATCCCCTCGCCGACAGACTGCTTAATTTATTCAAGTGCTTTAGTTTACAACATCTTTTTAACGATCCCACTAGGGTAACCCAAACATCTGCCACCTGCTTAGATAATATTTACTGCAGTCAAACTCCAACCAGCAAAGCAGTAGTTAGGCATTTCCAATCAGACCATTATGGTCAAAGTGTTAATTTTAGCTGTAATGATAGAAATAATGTAGAAAAATATACCTACAGGCCAATAACAGAGAACCGTATTAGGAATTTTCAAAGTAGAGTTGAACTAACAGTATCAAGTATACCTTGTTCTGATGACCCCAATGAATTATTTTCCAAACTTTTGAATGTCATACACAGGGAACACAGTGAAGTATTCAAACTTAAAACTTGCACAGTAAGAGACAGGGTCGGGTTTATTGATTGGGCCACTCCGGGTATTTATAGAAGTAGGAATAAACTATATGACCTTTATGCTTCTCGAGAAACTATGTTACACGATCCTGCGTTTCTATTGTATGTAACCAACTATTCTAAAACATTTAAGAAAGTCTGCAACACAGCAAAATGTCTATTTTTAAAGAATGTAATAATAAAATCATCTAATAAAATAAAAGCAACATGGAGGCTAATAAATAACAAAACAGGTAAATCAAAGCCACGTTATAAGGAAATAAGGTTAAAAATTAATAATTCAATTCTTATACATGAAAAAGATGTTGCCGATGCTTTTGATGCATTCTTTTCTGCTATTCCTAAAATTGTTACCCAGTCTCTAAACTCCTCAGCATCAATGGCTGTTAAATTTTTAGAATCTTCAGTTGCTAGATGTAATGATAGTTTTATCTTTAGTTATGTAAATGCTGATTATGTAGTGAAAATCTTTAAGTCCATTAACATTAAAAACACTGAGGATCTCTGGGGTATATCAACAAAAGTATTAAGTTCAATTGTTAAGGAAATGGCTCCTTGTTTGGCCTATATTTTCAATAGTTGTATCGATGCAGGAGTTTTTCCTGATCTCATGAAATATAGTAAGTTAGTTCCTCTTTATAAATCTGGTAGCCACACTGATCCGGCTAATTACAGACCGATTTCAATACTTCCTGCCATGAGTAAAGTTTTTGAAAAAATTATTCTTACCCAGTTAACTTCTCATTTCAACCTTAATAGGTTATTTCATGAAAACCAATTCGGCTTCACCAAGGGTAGATCAACAACCGATGCTGGCTCAGTTCTGTTAAGGCATATATTGGAGGCCTGGGATAAAGCCAAAAACGCTATTGGTGTATTCTGTGACCTTTCTAAGGCTTTTGACTGTGTGGATCATAGTACATTAATTGAGAAACTGAAACACTATGGAATAAACAACAAGGCACTGGATCTTATGCAATCATATTTATCTGATAGAGTTCAAAAAGTAGACGTTGGTAAAGAAAGATCTACGGGCTCAAAAATTGAATTAGGCGTCCCCCAAGGATCTATATTAGGTCCCTTTTTATTTTTAGTATATGTAAATGATCTTCCCTTTTTAGCAAAAGATCTTTGTGATATAGTTTTATTTGCTGATGATACTTCACTAATTTTTAAAGTTGACAGAAATAAACATAATTTTGACGATGTAAATAATTCGCTGTCAAAGATACTAAATTGGTTTACCGCCAATAACCTCTTACTTAATGCTAAAAAAACAAAATGTATAAAATTCATGTTACCAAATGTTAGAGAACTCCCAACTCAAATCATGTTAAATAATGAGATTGTTCACTTCGTAGACTCTACTGTATTTTTGGGGTTGCATATTGATTCAACTCTTCAATGGCAACCGCAAATTGATGCTCTCGCGGGTAGGCTTAGTTCAGCAGCCTATGCAGTGAGAACAATTAGACATCTCACTGATCAGGACACAGCTAGGTTAGTTTATTATAGTTACTTCCATAGTATTATGTCCTATGGTATTTTGCTTTGGGGACAGGCAGCTGATATTCAGACTATCTTTGTTCTTCAAAAAAGGGCGGTGCGTGCAATTTATAAATTAAAGCCACGTGACTCATTGAGGGAATTATTTAAAGAAATAAATATTTTAACTGTAATTTCGCAATATATTTATGAAAATTTAATGTATACACACAAAAACAAGAGTAACTTTTTGAAAAATTGTGATGTTCACAATAGAAATACACGAAACAAGAACAAATTACATATTCCTTCATTTAGATTACGAAAACTGGGGAAGTCATTTATGGGTAATTGTGTGCGCTTCTATAATAAGCTTCCATCTGAAGCAACTGAACTTTCTATTCGTAGATTTAAACAGTACATAAAACTAAATCTTATCAAGAAGGCATATTACTCCATAAATGATTACATCAATGACGTTAGTGCTTGGCCAGATGTCGCTCAGTTCCACATCGACAATAGTATGTAATTATTTATAAGGCAAACATGTATTAGACACATAAGTTATACACATGCTAGTGGTTTCTATTTCGCCTCTTCCACTAGTGGACAAAAAATTGAGGCGAATTAAAATTAAATTTGACTTGTCTAAGTGCTTATTTTGTAAGCCTAAAGAAATAAAGATATTGATTATTGATTATTATTGATTATTAATATTCATCATCATCATCATCAGCCTACATTAGTCCACTGCTGGACATAGGCCTCCCGTAATGAGCGCCATAGCGCACTGTCTTCAGTTTGACGCATCCAGCATCTGCCAGCAGTCTTTCGCAGATCGTCATCCCACCTAGCCGGAGGGCGTCTCAAGAACACGTTTACCCCAACGTTGGTCGGTCCTTCGCGAAATATGGCCGCCACTTCAGCTTGCTAATTCTAAAGTAATATTAATTCGGTTTAATTCGATGAAACAGTACACAGTATAAAACAAAGCGGTCTCGCGTAAAAAGGGTTCCGTAACTATAAAAACGTCCAAAAAATCTTTTGTATTGTTTGGGAGGCCCCTTTTTTGTATTTGTTGTTATAGCTACAGAAATACATAATTTGTGAAAATATCAATTTAGCTATCGCGGTTCTTGAGACACGGCCTAGCAACAGACAGACAGATTGCAGCCAAGTCTTGTTTAGTCGGTGTCAACCTCTTTTGGTGTTGACCTCTTTTGCCACCTTATTTGAATTCTTCTCTAATAGGGTCCCGTTTTTACCATTTGGGTACCGAACCCTAAAAAGTACTGGGAAACAAATGAACATACATGAACGAGGTTAAACCCATTTTATTATTCTCTAGGTGCAAAACTTATTTATATGTATATCGATGAAAGCGATTTCTTCATTTACGTTAACGTCTTGACAGCGTGACACGCCTCATGTAGTTGACCCCTTTTCTAAGTTAATACAAATTGAAGCTAACTTTAAAAATTAAAACCGTAGCCAGTAAATTACTCGGTTAGCAGAGATCGCTTGGGGCGATCCATCACAGCTGCCCAGGGGAACACTTAAAGCTTTTAAACTTGCCTGTTAGACTTGGACTAACAACTTTAGACTATAGACAGAGAATTCTACTCAAAAAAATATAAATCTTTCCTCTTCGCTATATAGTTTAAAATAAAGTCGCTTCCCCATGTCTGTCTGTATGTATGCTTAGATCTTCAAAACTACGCAACGGATTTTGGTGCGTTTTTTTTGTAGATACAGTGATTCAAGAGGAAGTTTTACTATATGCATAATAAATACACCGGTGTATTACCCGTAATTGTTTATAGTATATACAATTGAAATCCATTTTTTTCTTAATGAAAATTGATCTAAAATTTATTGAAATATCTTATTCTACGCGCACAATGTCGCGGGGTTTTACTAGTTTATAATTCTGCGCTATAGTTTTATTTATTATTCTGCCTTATTCCCACTGCACCTCAGCAATAAATTCATTTGATGTCAATGAAAATAAAATGAAAAGCGCATTTAAGGTTACCGACGGATTTTTATTTATACGGATAAATAATTCATTTAATTCAGATTTCAAACAGCTTTAATTCTTTTAGAACTTCCAGGACTCTTGGACACGTCAAAAAGTTCATAATATAATAATATGCAATATTATAACTAGGAAATTAAGTGATTATTCTGATTTTGGTTCACTTCCTTTTGACATCTTTTTAACTAATAAATTCCAAATTCCAATAATATAAAACACTTACTTTAAAACTAGCATAACACTTACAAAAAACTATCTACTTTTTTTATCTTCATAAGAACAATTTGATGATTTTATCAAAAACTTAAATCCAAACTTTCTGAAAGTTACTGTATGTATTGTAAGTTTCACAGGTTAAATGAAAGAATAAGTTTCAGATCATTTAATGTCACCAATCAAACATAATTATTATAAAAGTAGGTAGGTAAAATTAAATAAGTGAGATGAAAATTACTCAGATTTTTTGCATGGGATCACTGAGAGATTTTTATCTGTACAAAAGCAAAGATATCATCAAAATCTGACACCAACTGGCGAAAATATAAAGTAACAAAGACAAAAAAACAGCCGCACCTATAGACAAAACTAGGTCCTAAAAATATCGGCCCTTTTGTTTTGTCGGTAGAAAACCAATTCAATTTACTATGGTGTTCCAAAACGTTAAGGTAACCAATTCATTTTATTATGGTTTGTTTTCCAAAAGATTACTTTTTAATTAACGGCCAGCAAAAGTATCTCTAAAACATTAAAAGGGTTAGTAAAAAACATGGGCTTAAATATATCAAAAAGCTTCCTACCCCTATAGACAAAATTTATTTGGCCCTTCGATAAAAAATATAAGAAATAAATGTGAGTGAGCTATGTGATCTTATTATGTTTCAGAAATAAAGTTTTTGTAACTAGAAATAAATAAATAAATAATGCTGGACAATCCACACAGCACCATCTAGCCTCAAAGTAAGCTAATCAAAGCTTGTGTTATGGGTACTAGATAACTGATATATTTAATACATTATAGTACAGTGTGGAAATTAAACTCAGGCCCTGGAGGGAAACTACTTAAAATCCTTAAGCTAGCTCATTTTACTTAAAGGAGACATTCCTTTATTTTTAAAAAGAAACAAATCTGCATTAAAATATTTTTTTAAACTCGCTTGCTTCGCCCGGGACTCGAACCAACTAAAATTTAAAAAATAAACACTCCTTATTTTATTATTATACTAATCGGTAGTATTAATATTCAGGATAAAGTTTCTCTAAAAAATATTTGGTTACTGTTCACTTTTAACAAGTAAAAGACACGTAACAGTTCTGTTATCTCTCCAACACTCAAAGACTTCGTATGAAGTACACGCTTGCTTATTTATCGTTAAGTACCTTGTTGAAATCTTCGATAAGAAAATTGTTCAATGGTGGTAATACCTCTATGCACATTTCCTTCTTACATGATCCGAGGCGTTCAGTGGAGAAGTTTAAAAATGGAACGTTTGACTTTGTTTGCGAGGCGGGACAATAATTTTAAAATTCGAACGATTTTTATCAACAGATTTTATTTAAGTAGTGTTGCTTCCCTTACGTAATTAAATTATCTCATAATGGCGTATCAAGAACAATTCGATTTATTAGAAGCTTACTTTGTTTGCAACAAGAGCTACGATTTAGCTCTGCAGTGGTATCGCGAGAAGTATCCAGACAGAGAACTACCATCTAGAAAGGTTTTGTCTCGAATTGTGAATAATTTACTGACCGTTGGAAGTTTTAAAAAGAAGACTGGACGCCCACAGCAACAAAATTTGGACTATAGCGATGTTGAGTTAAACATTTTAACCTACTTCGAGTGTTACCCGAAAGCTTCAAGCAGGGAAGCTGCTCAAGAGATAGGCATCAACCATACTAGTATACTTAAAGTTCTGAAAAAATACAAATACAAATGTTATCGTGATGGGCGATTGGTGCAGAAACTACATCCCGGAGATAGTGAAAGGAGATTACAGTTTTGTGAAAATATTCGAACAGAAATAGCCCTCAACCCAAATTTCTTGGACTGTATTGTATGGTCTGACGAAACAAATTTTAGTAATAATGGAATGTATAACAGACATAACAATCATTATTGGTCTCGTCAAAATCCATTCCGTGTCCGTGAAACGAACAATCAGGTCAGATTTTCGTTTAATGTTTGGTGTGGAATCAAAAGTAACATGGTTGTTTTGTTGCACATTTACGAAGGACATCTGAATGCAGCAAAATACATTGAAATATTAGAGCTTTTAAAAAATCAATTAAACCTTCTGCCAGAAGAGGAACGAAATAATATCATTTTTCAACAAGATGGTGCACCTGCCCACAACAGCAGAATTGCCAGGGCATACCTTAATGAAAATTTCAATGCCTGGATAGGTACAAACGGTACGATTAGATGGCCTGCAAGAAGTCCAGACCTGACGCCCATGGACTTCTTTTTATGGGGTCATGTAAAAAATGTTGTTTATGAAACTTGCTATGAGACCGTTCAAGAGCTAAGGATTGCGGTAGAAAATGTTATCAGGGGCATACACCACAACACTTTGCTGAAGGCTACAAGAAATGAATTTCAACGGCGACTAATGTTGTGTAGCCGGAACGACGGGGCTCATTTCGAACAATTTATCAGTTAAATAATTTAAGTGTTACAAAATTGATAGTAAAATAAAGTTGATGTTAGATTTAACGATTATTTTTATTTTTAAGACCAAATGTTTGTTACAGAAACTTTATCCTGAATATTAATACTACCGATTAGTATAATAAAATAAAGAGTGTTTATTTTTTTAAATTTTAGTTGGTTCGAGTCCCGGGCGAAGCAAGCGAGTTTAAAAAAATATTTTAATGCAGATTTGTTTCTTTTTAAAAATAAAGGAATGTCTCCTTTAAGTAAAATGAGCTAGCTTAAGGATTTTAAGTAGTTTCCCTCCAGGGCCTGAGTTTAATTTCCACACTGTATACATAGATAGATATTTTTTATCATACATATTAAACACCCAGACCAACGAAACAAATTTCTGCAGATCGTGCACAAATTTGTTCCGAGACGGGAATCGAACCCGCAACCTCCTGCGTCGCAGGCGGACCTTCGCCCACCGCGCCACATCGATCGTCAATGAAATGAATACTTAATTCTGTCGGTTATTTATTAGTGTAAAACATATATAAAGTTACTTTTGATTTCGGATGATAAACGCAAGTAGGTAGGGCCCTTAAGTTGAAAAAAACTTTTTTATTTCTTATTAAAATATAAAAGGACTTTGTCACTCAGCGGCCTTATCACACTAAAAATACCTTAAAACCTTTCGTAACAAAAGGTCCTGTTTTATTTTAGTGGTTCTAAGTCGTAACCAACATCTTTTATTTATGTACAAGCTTACTCTGAAACCTTCGGGTTAAATGAAAAGGTTTAGTTGGATGGGCAAAAGATACTGACGCAGCCTTTCTAACTGACTCCTTTCCTGATACTTTGTAACATGACAGGCAACTGACGGTAGTAATAAAAAATCTTTTTTTTAATAATTATTGTATAAAAGTATTGTATGTATTATTTTCTTTCTATATGTGGTATAATAAGTTTTCTCTTTTCTATTCTATTCTAATTGTTTATTGGTATTTCCTTGTAATATCTGCCTACTTTGTTTTTTGTTTTTTATAGTATACTGTTTATGAACCAAATAAATAAATTATCTATCTTATACTAGAAGCACTCGATTGAGGACTACAAAATATATTGGGTGACTTGTTACAGACGCGTGAGCTTTGCTTCTTAAACCATGTCCTTTTCAAGGATCCGGAGTACGAATTACCTGCTGAATATAGAGCGGTTTTCATCAAGATGCTGGGACAAATGAAAGTGGAACCTTTTTAATAAACTTTAAGGTCCAACGTTGAATTAATCAATAATACTGGACAATTCCATAGTATTTTCTAGAACCACAATAAGCAGAGCTTGTGTTATGTCACTTGATTTTCCTAAAACATTACATTGCATAACGGATATTTTGTATTCTGGTTAAGGACATTTATCTCTCACTAGTATCTGCCAGCGGCTTAGCACGCGTTGTTTATATGGAAACTTCTCAATGCTTTACTACAAATTAATGTCTGCAGATTTTCATTACGAAATTCGCGACGCGACAGATTTGGTTGATTGTATTGCATTTACATGAAAGAATGAATCTAGCTATCAGACCCTACTTCTAATATAATATAGACAACTAGCTTTGTATTTGTTTGACCATATAATAAGCTAGTATTTAACTCTAAGTCGTAATGTAAACCAATTTACCCAAGGCACTTCACTATGTAGTATTTTATCTCACGTAAAGTCTTGAAATACCGTAAAATATAGGAGAGCATAAAATAATGTTACACTTGGTTAGCTTCTTAACTATGTAAAGGTATCCAAAATTTAGGAACCACTTTCCAGAACGGGATTGAGTCTTCACTAACTTACCTATGCATCGAAGCTGTGGGTTTTATATGTGAATAAATGTTGTATATTTGATTGCATCCTTACTTAAAATAAATTTAATTTTAAAATCGACAGCTTAAATAACTTTATTTCTTGAACTATATATTATTCATTCATTCATTCTACTTTAACAACAAGTTAGGAATTCGGTGCAGATAATTATAAAACCAAAAAGTATCCACGATTCTCTTTCACAGACCAATGTTCTATTCTACATTGGTAGAATAAATCAATTACTTAGTTTCTGTTCTACATTGGTAGAATAAATCTCACAACTGCAGTCCCACCAAACTCTTGATTTCAACTATTCATGCACTTTGCACCAGACCTCGTAAACTTCCTGGAACAATATACCACAATCGAGGAATTCAGAGCTTTGAAGAGGTGTAAAATTTACGCTTCATTCGGGATTTAAGTTTTCATTCTATGCCACTTTATGTAGTTTTATTTTTTCTGTTGTGAACTAACAAGTGTATAAACTAGTAACTACTCGAAAACTGGCACTAGGAATAAGGTTACATTTTCGATGAAAATTTTCGATGAAACCTGTATCCTGGTGACCTCCTTGAAATTTTTATAAAAATCTTATATTAGTAACGGTAACTTATTTTTTAAGTAAAATAATAGTGAGAATTCTGTGATTGGTCTCTTTGGTCTTCTGTGGAGACACCGAGTGTGTATATTACGTGCGTTTTTGTGTTGTGTGTGTATATTTGTGTAGTGTGTGTAAGAGTACTGGTAACAGAAAAAGCTACCGAAATGTGCTGTAGGTATAATGTATATTATATGAAGATAATTTTTTGGCCCACGTATTTGCTACTAAGAACCCCAGCTTAAAATTTGGTTGCGTTTTGATTACAGGGTGGGTAGTTAAATGCATTTTAACAAACAATGCAATAGCAACGCGACGTTCACAACGACAGCTAATGCAAGCGGAGCTATTTCATCGTCTAAAAACCATACCTGCATTCTAGTAACACCAAAACTCCATTCTCCGTACACGGTAAATCACACACGTATCGAATCTGAAATCCAGTCATCTGTGAAAACGAAACCTTTGCACGTTCTTTGCAACAGAATCCTTTCAAATGTAACGACGAAAAGAGTAGAAAACTGCAATCGCTGGCGGGGGATAAAATCGCGCCCCTGGTGGGAAGTCGGTGCATTGGAAATAATCGCTGATTTATCCTACACCTCGGGGTAGCAGAACAGTTGGTTCAACAGAACAGTTGGAGCAGTTAATTTTTAGATATAAACTTTTGATACCAAAAGCTTAAAAATATACAAGGATTCGAGTAACAGTCGTTAGATCGAAGAGTTACAAGTTGAGATTTTTAAACGCAGTTAGTACATACTTTGTTTGAAAATTACAAGCAAGGAATAGAAAAATTACATCTAATATTTACAATTGAAACCATTGAGCTAACTGTAGACGGTTGCAAACAGTCTAAAGGTAGTTTGAAAATATAAAGAAAGTGTAAGGAATGAAAAAAATGACGAAAAGGTACATGACTTTTTCAATCCCTATTTTTATCTTCACGAGTATACCTTCAATTGTTATTTTGAGACTCGATAACAACCCACATTTTTGACTTACAGCCTGTCCAGATAGGGCGCTTTACGCGCGAGTGCCCTCGCGCGTTTCAATTTGTATTGCGTCCAGATGCGGCGTTTTACGCGCGCTCCTACGCGCGATTTGTATGGGAGGGACCCAGGGACAGTTATAAACATGGAGCGAGACAAAGCAGTCGTGTTGTGGCTTACATACCAAAATTGTCAAAATATGTCAAAATTATCAGTCTCCATTTTTGTTCTAAATACGTCCACTCGCGTTGGAATCGCGCGCACCACTGGACGCAGCAATGGCGCCCGAGTATCTCGACTCGCGCGCAACACGCGCGAGTCGAGAGTCCAGCGCGTTGCTCGCGTTTTACGCGCGAGCAAGGAATCGCGCAGCAGCATCTGGACGGAATGTATAGCGCTCTAGTATCTGGACAACGCGCGAGTGCTTACGCGCGAGGGCACTCGCGCGTAAAGCGCCCTATCTGGACAGGCTGTTAGTTTACGATGATGTTACAAGTAATCGTCTCTTTCTTTTAGAATAATTTTTTGTATACATTTTAGTATTTGTAATAAGATTTTATAATTCTATTATATATATTTATTTTTTTAAGTTGATTCGTATTAGACGCACACATCTTACCCTACGATCCTGTCATACAAGGTTGTCTGGCAGAGATAATTCCGCAAATTATGGCTGACATTATTTATTGTTTCTTAGTTTTAAGTGTACAATAAAGTATATTCATTCTATTTACACACCAGTATAATATATGTGTATATACATCGATATAAAGGTAGTACGCCAATTGTAGCTTGCATTATATTTTGTTTCTTATTTTTAAGTGAGCTATAAAGTGTTTTCTTGCTATCTTCACTGGTAGAAGCGACAACTACTAAGGATAAGACGATATACATCGATATAAAGGTAGTAATATGTAGTAGAATCCAAGTATGACAAGGATAAAGGTTCGTTTGACCTAGTTATAAAGTAGAACGCTGTAATGAAAGTTAATCTTTACCGAGGTTTAACTTTGTGAATCGTTTGTAGGGAGTAAAACAAGCGGTGAAGGTTGATGCTAGTACAGAAAGAGTAAACTAACTTGTCTTGGAATAATTTATTTTATAACTTGACTTGTTTCACCATCGAAAAGTAAGTTCCCGTTAATTTCCTTGATAAATAAAAGTATTATCATTGCATATTGTCAACTTTAATAGAAAAGAGACAGCACCATAAATATCTGTCAGTTAATTTAACGGGAACTTACTATATTATTGTGAAACAGGCTCTTAGGAAAACTTACAGCTAGGCTTGTAAAATACAGTGTTTGATTATTCTAACATACTTGTATGCAACGCATAGTTAAAACTCCTTTCTTGTTACTGATATTTTGTCTATGTATTTTGAATTTGAAAATATTAAAACAATTGCGAGCGTCGCGAGTTCGAGGGGGGTGCGTGCAAAAGTGCGGGACGCGGGGTTGGATGCCGCGGTCGCCCGTTCAGAGATCTTCAGTATAGCTTTTTCAGACCCTTCGCGCGCACGCTCACTGATCCGCTTCACTCGTCGTTTCTCACAGCAAAGGTCTTTGTATTCCCTATTGCCTTCCCTATCGCCTACAATACTCTATAATGTTGTTTTTTCCTCTTTCATGTAAAAACTACTGAACGGATCGGGCCGAAATTTTGAATAGACTTGGTTCTAGCCCTGGAATAACATATTGGCTTTATTAATAATGAAGTTAGACAATCTATGAAAATCTGGTCTATTGGTTACTTACCTGTCTTATTTGCACCACGCTTCCCATTTAACTAGAAATAAAACGTATAAAACAATGTCGCTTTCTCTGTCCCTATGTCCCTATATCCCTATGTATTCTTAAATCATTAAAACTACGCAACGGATTTTCATGCGTTTTTTTTTTAATAGATAGAGTAATTTAAGAGGAAGGTTTTTAGTAAAACTGTGCGAAGCCGGGGCGGGTCGCTAGTATATTATAAAAGCCAAAGTTTTGATGGAAAGATGTACGTTTGTTACCTCTTTACGCGAAAACAACTGAACCGATTGGGATGAATTTTGAATAAACGTTGTTATAAGCCTGAAACTAAAAATAGGCTTGCAATAAATTTTCACGCGGGTGTATCCGCGGGGATTCGCAGCTATAGTAGATATTATCACTACATAGTATAAAACAATGTCGCTTTTTCTGTCCCTATGTCCCTATGTCCTTATGTCCCTTTGAATGCTTAAATCTTTAAAACTACGCAACGGATTTTGATGCGGTTTTTTTTAATAGATAGAGTGATTCAAGAGGTAGGTTTATATACTTATAATACAACCGTGCGAAGCCGGGGTGGGTCGCTAGTAATAATTATAAGTATTTGTTTACATTTATCTAACACGCCACCGTCTTCCTTTACGCTTCCACTCCATGTCCATCCAAAGGTTGCCTGGAAAAATCGCTCATAGCGATAAGGCCGCCCATTGTACAACCTATTATCTGTTTTTTCCTGTCCTGTGTTAAATGTTTCTGGTGTGCAATAAAGAATTTTGTATTGTATTGTAATAAGACAGGAACCTAGATTATTTTAAATCTTTGAAACGTATCGTGAACACGACCAAAATTCATCAAAATCCAAATAAAGCACCCTCGATTCAATCCTGAAATCTTCTAAATGAATAATTCAGAGAAGTTTGTGCGATCCTTTAAAACGGAACCCAATGAATATTTATCCTGGATACATTGCTTTTCCGCAAAATATTTGATCAATTTATAACCGAGTTCACCAACCTATGAGAATTATCGGAATTTAATATCTTAGGTATCGAGTTTACGATTAATCAGACATGTTAAATAATTAATTAATTGAAACATTAGATTTTATCTTGCGGTTTGGCGCAGCTTTGATGTTTTCTATTAAAATGAGCAATGTTTTAGTATAATTTCTTCAGAAGTTTCTTTGTTGAATTACAAACCTACCTAATCAAGTAATATTCACATACGAAATGCAACTTTCCTCCTCATAAATATGGTTTGTAATTAAATCGTTAACAAGCAAGGAATAGAAAAATTAAATCATAGCATTACAGTTGAAACGATGTCGATTCAGTTATCTATAAAAAAATACAAAACTAAAATGTTTTCACAATCTGCAAATATTTTTTCAGAGGTTCTAGATCTTTTCTATGTATAATAAAAATGTATATTTAAGTAATGTATTGTATTAAGTAGGTACATATACAGGTTATCTAGTACCCAGTACTATAACACAAGCTTTGCTTAGCTTGGAGCTAGATAATAGTACATATAAATAAATAAATAAAATAAATAAATATTTCCGGACAGTCCACACAGCATCATCTAGCCCCAAGCTAAGCAGAGCTTGTGTTATGGGTACTAGATGACTGATATACTTAATACAATACATTACATAGATAGATATTTTTTATTATACATAGAAAACACCCAGACCAACAAATAATAAAAAAATAAAATAATTTTTTTCTTTATGTCTATGATTGACTCAACTCTTCAAAATAATCAGGCAACAAAAGAGGAAGAAATTTCAAAAATTTTAAACCAAAATAATTTTTATTCTGTAAATAATAGAGCACGTAAACGCAGAATTGCGTAATAATCCAATAATCGCAGGAATCTAAGGAGGTATCGCGTCGGCCTTCATTCACGACGTGCATGGAAAACTTCACGATGACACAGGAAATAAATAACAGTAACACAACTGAGGTAAGTCGACATCTGTAGCATAGCGAGCGAAAGTCCGCCCGACGCATGAGATTGTGGGTTCGATCACCAGTTCGGGGCAAATTTTTAGACGCTTTTTGGTTCTGCCATTTTCTATGTTTTATATTAGAAGATAAAAAAGATCGATAAATATATAATATGTTAAGAATATTAATTATCTAGTACCTAACCATAATTCAGGATCTGAATCTGGAATCAATAAAACTATTTCTTTAGGCTTACAAAATAAGCAATTCGACAAGTAAAATTATTGTAAACTTTAAAATATATAAAAAATAAAAAAGAAGAAAGTTTTAATTGATTTTCTCTTCGCTTCAATTTTTTCTCCACTTGTGGAATAAGTTAAAAATAAACCATGTAGGCTAGATGATGCTGTTACGTCCAGATTGGTTATGTATTCACTCAATTCTCCGATTCTGGCTGATACGTAAAACTCTCAACTTGCTCATCTGTTTTTACCCACCTTTACTACTCTTTATTAAGATTCGCAGTTTCGCACGGTGCGCCCTGTAACTAATAAATAAGTTCCAGAAACTTCATCTGTCTGATTAAATTAAAGGAGAATTAATCATTTATTGGTGTTAATTTATCCGAGCTTGATTAAAGATACAAAGTTTTGTTACGGAATCTTGATTAAAGAGGAATGTGTGAATTTACGATGTTTATGTGAAATGGTTTTATGATTTAAATAGAGATCCAGAAATAAAAAACCGAACAAGTGCGGGTTGGACGCGTGCTCGAAAGATTCAGTACTATTTTCAATAAAAACGGCAAAAAAATCATGTCTGTCCGTTGTATGGGAGACCACTTAAATATTTATTTTATTCTGTTTTTAGTATAAATAAACTACAAAGTAATTAATCAATACGTACTCCATCTGAAAGAATTTTCTTTTACCGTAGTTCGTGCGTGTATAGGCTAGTTTTAGTTAATTTTGTTCTTAAAACTATATTTACTTTCTTTTAGATTATATACATTATTTTTATAATAAGCTTAGATTTGATTGTATTGACTTTGAAGTAATATTTTTATTAAGTATTATTTTATTTTACTGTACCTTAAATATTGTTTTTCGTTCCTTTGTTACTTTTTCTGTACTTTTTGTGTGTCATCAATAAAAAGTCGATCTATCTATCTCTTCAATATCGAAGTTAAAGCGACGAAGCATGACCAAAGCCATAAAAGTCCAGACCAATAGACCCTTGTTCTATCTTCATGCTCGTAAATAAGCCTTTGCGTTTACAAATAACATAAATTAGGACCTGCGATTATAAATAAAGCGAAATGGCTGTTTCGTGTCAAATATACGGAGCAGAAGTAAAACTTGTGTATGATAATAATAAAAAAATAATAATTATAGCAGCGTCTTGGGGATGCTTCTGACTCAAACTATAAACTCAATGTGCTTTATTTCCTTTTGACTTTACAGGAACACGTCAGAAGGTTCATTTTATAAGTACCTAATGTTTATTAACAAACATAAAACAAATTAAAACTTTAAGTTGAAATAATTGAGCTTACTGCAGTTGCAAACAGTTTAGAGGTAGCTCAACTGATCCATGTCAATACCAGTCGTCGCGTCCCCAAGACACTGGCTGCATTATCACGCTGTATGGCAATGCTGATTCGCTGCGCCAGATACTCAGCAGATCTCAGGGTCAAATCGAACAGTTCAAATCAAATCGATCAGACGGTTAGATAATTTAAAAAAAAACTCGGAGAGGCTCGATACACCTATAGGATCAATATATCTAGTATCTACTATTGCATTTATTTTTCTTGGTTGTAGAGACCAGGAATAAAACATTGGTACTTATACATGGGAACATGTATAAGTACCAATGGTACCAATGGTATACCAATGGTATAAGTACCAGAGGAACATTATACATGGGAACTGATTTATCCACAGAAATATAAATAAGCCACGATTTATGCTATCAGTTTCCATGTTCCCACCCTTCATTCAAGTTAGTCGCCTATTTTGAAATCGGTTACAAAAGTATCTCACGGATAAAAGCTTTCCTCCAAGGTGGGCTTATATGCCTCACCCATCTTATCTGTCCATGTATCTCAATTTAGGGATCCGTAGTTTACTTTATAACCCAGTTCGGCAGTTAGTCCCACTCGGCTTTGTTGGGACCGTGTTGGTGACAAAACTTTGAAGATTTATGTGCAATGACCCCGGCTACTTAATATAGCTTTACGGCTTTGAATCCTAGCGTGCGATGTAGTAGAAGTTGGGGTAAACTTGTTCTTGAGTGGAGACCGCGACTTGGCAAACGTAGTGTAGGACGCCCTTCGGTCAGGTGGGATGATGATCTGCGAAAGACTGCTGGCAGATGCTGAATGCGTCAAGCTGAAGACAGGGCGCTATGGCGCTCATTAGGATGCCTATGTCCAGCTGTGGACTAATATAGGCTGATGATGATGATGTGTAATATACCAAACTAACTTTCCTCTCGCGGCTTCGCTCGCGCGGACTTATACTTCAATCTACGCATTTTACCCTTTTTATGAGTTTTTTAAAAATAACGAAATCACGGGTGCATCAATCAGTAATCAGTAATTTTATGTTTTTAGTATTCTCTGTAAATTTCAAGCAAATGGGCCCACTGGTTAAAGATTCACAAAAAAACACCAAAAATTCAACCCCTTTAAGGAGTCTCTCATACAACAGACATGGTTTTAAGTTTATACAGAGCTCTTGGTGCACAAGTCAGACTCACACTTGGCCGTTTTTCATTATAATATGTAACTGAATCAGCTAAAGCCTGCAGACTATCGCACTCGGATATTGAAAGACCTGCGAGATGGGATTTATAAGCTCCATGAAACCTGATCAATTTCAATATGAATACGGTGCAGTTGTCATGCATGGCTGCATTTCGTTTTACTAATACATACAGTAAAACGAAATGCAGCCATGCATGGTTTATCTTGGTCAAATTTTGAATAGAATTAATACAATAATCTCTTGATAGTTTCGCGATTAGTTAACATAATAATGATTATTTATCGGATATCGATAAATAAGGGGTGTCTCTTTTCCACGTGGAAACCTTTGAATAATAAAAGTCGCCACACACTGAAGCCGTGGCCGGGCCGAAGGCGTGCCGGTTTTTCCTATTGCACCGCGCCGCCACCGCCTCCGGTGTATGTGTAGTCTTTCATACGATTCAATAGGATACAACTAGCTCGCCTTCGCCTCCGGCCCGGACACGGCTGCGTGTGACGGCTTTTAGTGTAAAAGTAACCTGACTGTACTGCATTCAGACACGGTCAGTGTAGCGTTTCTCACTGTGAACTTGGTAATTTCTGTTTCTCATGACTATTTGAGGTTATCGGCAGTAACTCTGACACATTCAGTTGACAACCGTGTACTAAAAGGATTGTTTGATTTTGTACAGGAATCTGTGGGCATTATAATGAAGAATAATCACTACATAGTATAAAACAAAGTCGCTTTCTCTGTCCTAAGATTTAAGCGTACAAAGGACATATCCTTTGTACGCTTAAATCTTTAAAAGTACGCAACGGATTTTGATGCGGTTTATTTCAATAGATAGAGTGATTCAAGAGGAAGGTTTATATGTATAATAAAATCGTGCGAAGCCGGGGCGGGGCGCTAGTAAAAAATTAAACTTGAAACTAAAACTTACCTACTTATGCATACTTATGTAATATATACCTACTTTGTAAATAAAATACAAAAACATTATTATATGACAAATTTCACTTACTAATACAGGATAATAGGTAGGTACAATACAAACTCAATATGGATCTAAATTTAATTTTATGTTGTCCGAAATAAATGAGTTTTAAATTTGTAATCTATATTAATAAATACTTGCAGATAAACTGACAATAAATTGATCCCATAAGATTCCTTTTACATCTTTTTTGCGATACTGAACCCTATAATTCTTTAATTCTAACCGGTTTGTAAATTATCTAACTTTTTAGAATACAGTACAAGTATGCCTCATGTTCATAGTAAAAGTTGAACTAAGATAAAAAACCTTACTTAACTACACTTCTAACTTAAAAGCTAAACTACTCTGCAAATTAAAGAAAAGATAAAAGTTTCTACAATAAAACCGTGTAGATTGCTCCGGGTAGTTGGACCTGCTAGAGTTCACCAAGAAGGTTGAAACTGACGAGTTTAGTTACCCTAAAACCTTAAGGCGCAAACAGCACCTGAAGTGGCGCCCCCACTTATTTTAGCATATAATTCCGTTAAACAAAGGAATTTCCAAAATTCACTCGTACAGTTTGTTAAACCTATCATAAGCTTATTTTTTATGCATCTGTAGTAGTTTTATTTTGTCTAATTTAGGAAGAGATACGAAGTTGCCTTTGGTGGCAACCAAACTTTAATTTCGTATCTCTTCCTAAAATAGACTTTCGGGTTCTGGGTGTTTTCTATGTTCAATAAAAAGTATCTATGAAGTTATTTATAAACTATATTATCAGTCATCTAGTACCCATACGTGGGTTGTCCAGCATTTTTTAATAATATTTGGATGGAAGTATGTTTATTACCTCTTTTCGCCAAAACTACTGAAAGAATCTGGCTGAAAGTTTAAGTAGACGTAGTTTTAATTATTATTAATTAACAAATAAATAAAATTTTAAATAAGAATGGATTTCAACCATTTCAACGATGTCCACACTACCCAAAGCATTATGCTCGACCATATACAGATTTTGTGCAATAACGAATATTCTATCCATCTAAATTTAGGCCATTCAACAGATATCTCTGCAGAACTATAGCTTCCTAATGACCAGCCAAAGTTGTGAGCACTCGGCGTAATGAGGCGGTGCTTTAGTGGAGATGTGGTTCGAATGCACGGTTATTTTGGACTTCGAGTGGCCAGTGGTCAGTGACTGCCACGGTACTTGTTGGCCAGTGCCTGCCACGGTACTTCATGGCTAGGGGCCATGGGTCATCGTTTGGAAATCCCCGGGATAAGGTTCAAGTCTCGTAACATAATTGCATTTGCATTACTTATTATACTTATAGATTTATTAGTCATTAAATTTATTATTTTTGTTGACGATTTTTTGTATAAGCTACTTTGTATGTAATAAAGTCAGTAGCTTCTTAATCAATCTATACATATAATAAAATCGTAGAGGTCAAATTTCTGTACAATGAAAAAAAATGCCATAAACCGAGTCAGGGAGATGTAAGAAGTATAATAAAACTAATTTGGTGTTATTTAATTTTTTTTGTTTCTCTGTTTGTCTGTTTGTCTGTTTGTCTGTTTGTCTGTTTGTACGGGATAAACTCCGAAACTACTGGACCGATTGTTATGAAATTTCGTATGGTGGTAGCTTATATCCCTGGTCAACATATAGGATACTTTTTATCCCGATAAATTATAGAGTTCCCGTGGGATAGCTAAAAAACTTTAATTCAGTAAGTACTGAATACTGATACTGCCATTATCATGTTATTTAATATTAACTTCTTTTTACTAATCGCATATGAAAGTATACATACGGTACCTATACCAAAAGTGCTCAGTTCGGCGCTGAATATCACAAAGGCTGCCTGTCGCGCGGGCTCAGAACGCGCGAGCGGGCTATTGCTATTGGATGGTCATGACTCAAAGATATTAAAAAATAATTTGTATTCTGTCAGTAAAAGCAATATTTTCGGTTGAATTCATCATCATCATCAGCCTATATTAGTCCACTGCTGGACATAGGCCTCCCCTAATGAGCACCATAGCGCCCTGTCTTCAGCTTGACACATCCAGCATCTGCCAGCAGTATTTCGCAGATCGTCATCCTACCTGGCCGGAGAGCGTCCTACACTACGATTGCCAAGTCGCGGTTTCCACTCAAAAACACGTTTACCCCAACGGTTGTCGGTTCATCGCGAGATATGGCCGGCCCACTGCACTTCAGCTTGCTTATTCTTTGAGCTATGTTGATAACTTTAGTTCTCTGTCGGATGTATTCATTACCTACGAATCCTATCGTTCAGAGAAACTCCTCACATAGCTCTTTCCATAGCTCGCTGAGGGACTTTGAACTGGTGGAGCAGCCCTACCGTGAGTGTCCACGTCTCAGCTCCGTAGGCCTGTTGTTTGGATTAGTAATACATATCTTAAATTTAAATTGTTTTCTTACGTTTTCTTTATTTTTGTAGGTAAAAATAAAATAAAAACTTTGTTTAACATCGTAAGGTATTCTTTGATAACAATTGTCCGTTTTTTTAATAACTAAGACATAATACTTTTGGTATAAATAGAAATACTTATGATATAACATTTATTTAAAATTGAATTTTCTTAGTTGTAGTCGCTCTCAGTACTCAAGAGAAGCTAAAAATTAAGGATGATTGAATCCCAAGAATCTAATGAATATCGTGGGCCATGACTCTCTGCGCCTCGAAACGCGAGGCTACTGCCAGCAGTATGGAAACTCCTTCTCAACGATAAGCCTAACTAACAGCTCATATTGAACGCCATACTTTGTCTCGGAAAGTAGTGGGGTAAGGATTACGCGATTGAACGCTGACCGTGAGAGCGATAAGCTGTCTCGAGTCTCTGAAACATTCACTAGAAGAGAGTCCCAATTGAGCTCTCAGCGTAGAGACCTTACTGAAAGAGAGTCTCACTTGAGCTCTCAGCGTAGTCACACAGCTGCATCTCATCATCATCATCAACAATCTTAGTCCACAGCTGAACATAGGCCTGCATCCAGTATCTGCCAACAGTATTTCGCAGATCGTTCCCACATGACCGGGGGCGTCCTACGCTACGTTTGCTGAGTTTCGGTCTCCACTCAAAGACATTAACTCCAACGGTTTTCGGTTCTTTGCTAGATATGGCCGGCCCACTGCCACTTTATCTTTATCACTGCTACTTCTTTGAGCTCCGTCGGATGTATTCGTTACGAATCCTGTCATTCAAAGAAACTACGAGTATAGCTCTTTTCATAGCTCGCTGAGTGATTTTGAAATGGTGGACCAGCCCTACCGTGAGTGTCCACGACTCAGCTCAGGTCATTGCGGGAAGGACGCTCGATTGAAAACTTTAGTTTTCAAACATTCCGGTATAGATGACGGGAAGACCTGACGTAGTTTCCCAAATGCAGCCTAGCTGGATCTTCCTTTTGTCCTCCTTCTCAAAATTGTTTTTACCTAACTGCATAATCTGCCCAAGGTAAGTGTACTCGGAAACAATTTCAAGGTGCCCATCTACGACGTTCGGTCCTGCAACAATTTGGGCATTGATCATGACTTTTGTTTTATCCAAATTCAAACCAAGGCCGATGCATTATGGGGCCGAGGCTAGGCCGTTCAGCATGTGGGTCAGCTCCTCTAGCGACTCCGCCATTACGACTATATCATCAGCAAATCGCAGCTGCGTCTCGATCTCTTGAAACCAGCCAAGAAAGAGATGTACCGCTTACAGCTGATCGAGAATGCCATAAGTCGTCATAAGTCTTTAAGACCTTACTGACAGAGAGTCTCGCTTGAGCTCTCAGCGTTACTGCGGCGTCTGCCTCTAGATCACTGGAAACCAGCCAGAAAGAGATTTGATGAGAATGGCTTACAGCTGCTCGAGAACGCTAAACGTTGTCACAAGTCTCGAGAGACCTTTACTGAAAGAGAGTCTCGCTTAAGCTCTCAGCGTAGCAGATCGGCTGCGTCTCGATCGCTTGAAACCAGGATGTACGGCTTACAGCTGATCGAGAACGCCATAATTATGTTGTCTCGAATCTCAGAGACCTTTGCTGAAAGAGAGTCTCGCTTGAGCTCTCAGCGTAGCCGCACGGCTGCGTCTCGATTTCTGAAAACCAGCCAAGAAAGAGAAACATGACTTACAGCTGATCGTGAGCGTCATTCATTATCTTACGCGTCACAAACTTTATTCCAGCGTGAGGAGAAAAGACCTGATGATCGACACCAGCAACGATAAGATTTAGCCAGGGATGGCTATGAATGCATTCATCAGGAATGTGAGTATTTATTACTAAGAGAAAGGGAGAGAGTAAATAAAATACGACTGCATGAAACCGAAGAACAACACTGCTCGATACTTGCTCAATAGAATGTCGGTTTTATCTGAAGATTCTGATTATTCACAATACCCTGGATTGATAAAGATAAAAGAGCGTTTACATATTATTCACCAAGGATTGACTATGCGTCAATTTCATTTATACTTTTTGTGAAGCTCTATGTTGGTTTCTCCCGTGTAAGTCGGCCAACCATTTTATGTCGAATGTTGTCTTTAAAGAAGCATTATAAGGTATTTCGATCTACAATTATTATAATTGAAGGAATAAATAATACCACGCGGACGAAGTCGCGGGCATCAGCTAGTGTTTTATAAATTTGCTTGAATGGAATCTTTATTGTTATTCTAAATGCTCTACTAAAATCCAACAGTGTCAACAATTTACATATTCCTTTACACTGCGTAGATAACCTTGCTCTTCTTCATCATCATCAACCTATATTAGTCCACTGCTGGACATAGGCCTCACCCAATGAGCGCCATAGCGCCCTGTCTTCAGCTTGACGCATCCAGCATCTGCCAGCAGTGTTTCGCAGATCGTCATCCCACCTGGCCGGAGGGCGTCCTACACTACGTTTACCGAGTCGCGGTACTTCATATACCACAAGATTTACAAATAAGAATTAGGAATAAATTTGTAAGTATTCATAATATCGCAGGGAGTCGCTAGGTTTGCTGATAACAGCTTTTCATGGTGTCATTTAGGAAAGAAAACTACATAACCAATAATGAAGCTAATTTAGGCGACCAAACAACAAATAATAACTCACCAGTAAAAATACCGCGGATCTGACATTTCAACCAAATTATTATACAATGCAGTGCTCTTTCATGATTTTTAAGGGTTGTATTTTTTATATTCTTATTATCAAATTTGATCTTTGAGAGGATAAAAGTAATTGAACATGTCATAAACGTTATATTAGGTGAGCAAAATAACTTATTTCACTTAGAACTATTGCAATATTCTTCTACTATTCAGAAACAATATTCCATTTGCAGGGCAGGGTTAATAAAATTGCTTGTTATTATATAATTCATAGTAAAGCAATAAACTTAGTTTCACAGCGCAATTACACAGGTAATTTTATTGGAGAAGATTGATTGAAATCTAACAGAGCTGAAACCGACTTCATTGATATTGCGAAATTTCGAGGCGTAGATACCTATTTATAAGTAAACTAGCGACCCGCCCCGGCTTCGCACGGTCTTATTAACGTATAAACCTTCCTCTTGAATCACTCTATCTATTAAAAGAACCGCATCAAAATCCGTTGCGTAGTTTCAAAGATTTAAGCAGTCAAAGGGAAATAGGGACAGAAAAAGCGACTTTGTTTTAAACTATGTTGTAGTGACTAGCACCTGCCCGCGGCTTTCCACGCGGTATTTCTATGGAAATGTTTAGAAGTTAATTTCTATCTCATAGGACAGTTCCTAAATCAGTATTTATGGGATGAAAAGTAGCTTATGTGTTAAGCTAGGTTCATATTGCTGTGTCGGGGTGTACTGTGGCGCGACAGAACGCTATCGGTCTCATAGATTTAGTATGACTTGATTCACATTATTAGCTTGTGTTGGGGTGTGGCGCGATCTGTCGTTAATGTGAATCTAGTAATACTAAATCTATGAGACCGATAGCGTTCTGTCGCGCCACAACACACCCTGACACAGCAATATAAACCTAGCTTTATTCCAGAGCTAGAACTACGTCTATTTCAAATTTCAGCTCGATCCGTTTAGTAGTTTTTGCGTGAAAGAGGACCATACATTACTGGTACAGGAGGTACATTCATACATCTTATTATTCATACATCCATACAAACTTTCATGTTTATAATATTAGAAAGGATAAGGTTTTTAAATTAAATAAGTGATTTAAAGTGACGACCTATGTGGCGTAGCGGGCGAAGGTCCTGCCACGCAAGTGGTTGCGGCTTCGATTACCGATTTGGGACAAAATGTTTGTACGATCTGCAAATATTTCTCCTAGCGTTCTGGTTATACCTATCGTGGTTGTGACTTCGATTTCTGATTTGGGACAAATGTTCTACAACAAAACTTCAAATGAGTTGCAAAAATTATCGGTAAATAAATTCAAACAAATTATTAAAATTATTCATTGTAAAAAGACTTACTATAAAATATCCGATTATTTAGATGATAAAAAAGCTTGGGACGAGTTTTGCTCCAACTCTAAAACTAACAACCTAACAAGGTAAAGGTTTCTTGTTTGCTTCTTTACTTTACCTAAATAGACCGAAGTGAACAATAATCAAAGTGAGCACTTTATTTCAAATAATAAACCTTTATTAACAACGAAAATTACAAGCAAGGAATAGAAAAATTACAACTAGTATTTACAATTGAAACCATTGAGCTAACTGCAGACGGTTGCAAACAGTCTAAAGGTAGCTCAATTGATTCTTTATTTCATAATTTCAATTATTTTTTAACATGTATTTTATGACGTGTCCAAGTGTCCTGTGAGGTCTTAAGGAAATAACTTGAATTTTGTTTGTACGATCTGTAAGTTTTTGTACTAGCGTTCTGATTATGCCATACGTTTAAAAAAATACCTATCTATGTAATGTATCGTATTAAATACTCATAGCACAAGCTCCTTAGTCTGGGGCTAGATGACGCCACGTGGATTGCCCATCATTATTACGCTGTGGTTTACCTCAATAAAATAAATAAATAAATTATGTCCAGGAGTGGACTAAATGAGCTATTGATGATGACATCTACCTGCCCCTATATATGAGTTCTCCTGAACAACTCCCACAAAGGAATTCTCATAACAAAGTTACAATCAGAGTAATCCATGTGGTATCTCGAAACTTCCTTCATTAGCTGGAATCTGATGTAATAACAGAATCTTATAAACTTACCTGCCTTTTGTTTTGTACGTGACTATAATTTTATATTAAACTAAGACTTTCTCAGGATTGTATTTAGTTGGATAATTATAAACTTACCTCATGGAGCTTAGATGTAATATTCGATCATCACTATCACTACATAGTATAAAACAAAGTCGCTTTCTCTGTCCCTATATCCCTTTGTATGCTTAAATCTTTAAAACTACGCAACGGATTTTGATGCGGGTTTTTTTTAAATAGATTAAAGGTTTATAAGTATAATAAAACCGTGCAAAGCCGGGACGGGTCGCTAGTTACCAATAAAAGAAAGAAAATACTTAACACATTTGAATACACGATAAAAAACGATAACAATTCGATAACGTTTTCGCCAAGTCGCTTGTCTACCAATCGAACTTCGAAATCGTCTGAGCGATGATTATTAAAGAAATCATCGAGTACATACCCATCAGTGGGTTAATGTCATTTAATATAGCTCAATAAGCAACGTCGTAGCATCATTGTAGCTTCGTCATTGGCAGTATTAAGCAGCTTCGTCGTAGGCAGCTACGTCGTAGGCAGTTTCGTTGTAGCCAGCTTCGTCGTAGGCAGCTACGTCGTAGGCAGCTACGTCGTAGGCAGTTTCGTTGTAGCCAGCTTCGTCGTAGGCAGCTACGTCGTAGGCAGCTACGAGGCGTAGCACTTTGATATTTACGATTCAGAATGCAACAATAACGGGCTTTTAAGGGAAATCATGAAAACTCTTCGTAAAAAATAGGTATGTAAATTGTACAGTCAACGAATAAAATAACTGTGCAAGGTCAACCTTCCAAAGTAGTACGAATTTAAATGTTGTCAACGTGCAGAAATACTTCTACTCAAATGTTAATACTTTATTTTTATGCACGTACAAGATACTTAGATCGGTGCGGTGATTAAGAATAAAGCACCAAATGTAATACCATAAAGATAGTGTATAGACTTCTAGGTGTAAAAATTTTAAAAATCCCTACAGTACAAAAACAAATCGAAAGCAATTTTGTCACAATAGACAAACAACCGCAGAAGTCGACAAAGTTACCTATTAAATTAAATGATGTCGACTTCGACTTTTTGATTATGGCTCTGATTAAATAATGTCAAAACAATCTCGAATGTTAATCATTTCATTCTGCTTCATTGCCTTCATTTGCTTCATTTCAGATTGCTGGTGGGTGTCAGATTATACCAACTTAGGGAATATGACGCGTCCACAGATTACTAGATACTTACCCACAGAAAAATAAGGATTATACAGTAAGCTAGGTCAATTTTCTTATTAAATCTCAGTAAAGAGATGAAGTGAAAGTCGAGTGGATATTTATTTATTTATCGAAGTGGATCTTTCAGCACAAATGCACAGATGTGATAACGAGTCGCTATTAATAAGTTTCCACTTATAAAAAAACAAATAAAATCTATTTATTTTAAATAACTAGGATCCATATTGGATTATAGGGCACACATAATATAAAAGAAGAGAGAGCGTTACGTACATCTTAAAAAATTTACTTACTCAATTAAGATTAAATATAGCATACCCCGTTCCCAAATATATATAAACAACTATTATTACTATTATAAAAAGCATTTACCACGGATAAATTCACTATAAATTTTTAATTTGGTTACCTTTATTTCGAGCATTCTTACTGCTTAGTTCGTAGGTACAAGCTGTGTTGTTTCTAGTAAAGAGAAAGTAGGTTAGAGCAAGCGGGACGCCCTTTGATAAATGTTTGGGTAGACGATTAGTAATTTGAGCACGCTGCTTTCGGCTTTAAGGAAGAAACGAGAGATATCAAAGTACCTATAACTTCTGGAATCGAATATGGTAGAATTCAATTAAATAAAAAATTAAAACTGGGTTGTTAAAACACCGTCTATAACGTTCTATTATGTCTAGTCCATCTAAAGTTTGCCTGGAAGATCTCGCTTTAAGCGATAAGGCCGCCTTTTATACTTAGTCTTAGCATGCAGTATTTTCATCAATTATTTTCTTTCGTTGTGTGGTAGGTTAAAATATGGGTGATTCTACGAAAACTTGTTTTTTGTCTGACTTCTGTGTCACATTTTTTTTTGTTGAAATTGCACATAATGATGTTATATTCTAAATGAAGATTTAATTTTGAATTTTTTGGTAGTGAAGGGAACTTTATTGGCTTTATGGTTACGAAGTTATTCAATTTTAAAAATATGGTGTCCACGGAAATCAGAATTTATATCACCAAAATCAAATATGGGTTGGTTATCAATAAAAATATGTGTTTTTGGTAGTAAATAGATTATTAAGCTTCTTAAAACTAAGGACCAATTATTTGATGTTTGTAGTTTCAATCAGTTTTTACAAAAACACTTTTAAATCTTTACTGTAAACATTTAGTTTTTAATCAGTTTATTAAATCACATAGGTTATATTATACAAGTACTAGGTTTTTCAAATATTATTTATATCCTGTAAGACGTAGGTTTATGTTCTATAGAATATCAATGAAAATGGAACTAAGGCAATAGTTTACATCTACATCGAGTTCACACAATTTTATAATCAGTCATGTTGCTAGGTTCTATTCTAAAGATGTAATTATAGATCAACTACTAATCAAAATAGGCTTATCCTATCCCACTCTTTTCTTTTACTTAGAGAAATAGGCGTATAGTATTGAGTAAACCTGGCAAAAGTTATTTTTTTAATGATATTAAAGTAAATTTTTAACAAAAGTCACACTAATAATGTTTATCTTTGTATTAAAAATATTATAATTATTCATTTTATATTTATTATAAACTTTTATCCTAAAAAACATTATAAAAACATAAAAATATTATTATTGAGATGTTAATCAACCAGCAAAATCCACGGAAATCAGTACCACGGAAATCAAAAATAATTACAAAATCCTAGAAATTTTCTGAATTTGCTGGTTTATTTTACATTGAAATATGCAGTCGAAATTAGGAACACAAAAGGCATAAATTGTTGCAATTATTATAACAATAGGATTAGCATGAACAAATTTATAGTCAACATGGTAATCAGAATTTCTAGATACCAAGCCACGGAAAGTGATTACGTACCGAAATAACAGAGTGACGTGGAGACATACACCTTTGTTGTACACACCACTGATGGGGCGTGACTGATAGTTTCTCTCAATCTAACAACTATTTACGCAGATATTAAAGTACCGTATTTATGAATAATTTAGTGCGCACCACGGAAATCAGAGCTAAACGACGGACGCGAAGTTATCTCGTTGTAACTTGTCAAATAGAGCTTAGTTTTGCGTAGTAATAGCGTCAAATAAGCAAGTAACTATCTGGGTAATTGTGAACCTATGTAAATTAGTACCAGAGTTTTTAGGAAATGATATAAAAATGTATTAACACAGGAACATGAGGTCCGGACGCACCACGGAAGTCATAATTTCCAAGGATTTTATTTATTTTTACTTATTTAAAATAAGAATATTAAAAAACTAAAAAAGGCCTCCCCTATTATCTTTGTCTAATCTACTATCATAAAAAAAATCAAAGGGCTAGGGATACTTTTTGTATGATTTTTCGAGCCGGACATGTATTTTTGAAACCCGGGAGAATCACCCATATAATAAAGATTTTCGATTCCATTATATTCTATTCTAAAGGTTTTTGGCTGCAAAAAAGCTCTAAGCTGCCCTCGTTTGGCACACACTGATCTAACCTATTGCACAGGAATTCACAGGATCCTAGAGGCAAGGCCTATGTCCAGCTGTGACAATTTATAAATTGCGCCCACCGCCCTTTTTTGAAGAACAAAGAGTTTGAATGTCAGCTGCCTGTTCCCAAAGCAAAATCCCATAAGACATAATACTATGGAAATAACTATAATAAATATGCCTAGCTGTGTCCTGATCAGTAAGATAGTAAGTTAGTTCTCACTGCATAGGCTGCAGAACTAAGCCTTTCCGCGAGAGCTTCAATTTGCGCTTTCCTTTGAAGAGAGGAGCAAGAACCCCCGACCGAGATTGCTCCTAAGAACAGACCAAACCAGTCTAAAAGCCAATCCATCCACCGCCCGTGTTTCTGTGAAATGTAGTGTGTTTCCTAGCAAATGGTTCATTCAGCCGTTACGGCGCGCGAATCCATTGGAGCCTCGATAAATCAAGAATGTATGCCTCCCTAGACTAGGACTGCACTTACACAGAGCTCAGATATAATTTTACAAATTAATTAAGAAATACAAATACGAAGATCTTTATTGGGAACAGAACTTAGGTTTATGGTCCAGTTGAGGGCTGACTACCGCAAAGTTAAAAAAACTGTGTTTTAAGTATGAGTCAGCGCCCACCTTCGTTAACAAAATATCTATATATATAAAAGAAAGTCGTGTTAGTTACTTCACTTATAACTAAAGGACGGCTGAACCGATTTAGCTGAAAATTGGCAGGGAGGTAGTTTAGAGCCAGGAGAAGGACATAGGATACTTTTTATCCCGTTCGGTACTTATAATAAAACCGTGCGAAGCCGGGGCGGGTCGCTAGTTTGTGATAAAATTAACAAACAGACAAGTGGTCAAAAAATATACAACGGCTTTGTACGCATTGTTCTACTTAAAATAATAGTCTAGGACTGTCCTTACAATAATGTCCGACATAAAGGAGTTTATTCTTCCGTATATTATCCATGTAATATATTATTATAACTCTTATATTAAATAATCTCTTCTTCATCCTAAGGTTTCCGAATGTTTTACAACAATAAGACCTCCTATTTTACTATTGTTTTGTAAATTCAATTGTGTTACTTATACGAAATTTTATTTTTGTGTGTCTTATGAACATTAAAGTATTTATTCAGTTAGAAACGCTTTAGCTGAGTACATAAAAAAATTACTACACCTGGTTTTACAAAATTCTCAACGACAGTTAGTTTTTTCATTTATGCTATAAATAAAATATCTACAAAAAACAAATAAAACCCAAATTGTTACGTTTGATCGAAAGCTTTATTTTTCCACATAAACTTTGGTAGCAACAGTTGCAAGATTATGGACTACCAAAAAGGTTGTTGCTACCGGTTCGTTCCGCTTTCTGTGTAAGTGCGTCCCCATCTAGAACATTCACTAATGCACGTGCATTCGCACGCGAAGCTGGAACACCATGCAGCTTAGCCAAGATTACTGTCTTCCGGTCTAGCACTAAGTTATTTTGAAATGTTACCGGTTCGTTTATTTCACATGTACGTTTGGCTCCTTTAATAATGTAGAACACTTATTTGGTAAAACAAGTAAAACTATTTAATAACGGTTTTGTATTTTTTTCACCTAATTAGAGAGCGATGGCCTACAAAAAGTGGCCTTCTAGCTTCTTATTTTATTGCAAATCAGCAAAAATCTGAAAATGTTTAGAGCATCAAAATAAATTAAAAGTTAGTTCGGGTTTTACCTATCAGTAAGCATTAAAAACAAATGAATAAAACTAAGAAGAAATAAAATAGCCACAAACCATACATGATATTTTTGTTTACTCCTAAAACTCGAATTAACTTTCTAACTTATAAAAGTGGTCGAATTTCAGAATTTTGGTCATAAAGTTATCTACATCTAAGATCAAGTACTACGTTCCATCTACATAAATATATCGAAGCATTTGGTCAACAACCATAGAGGTAAGATCTTATCAACAAATACTTATTGGTGTTATCGTTACAATGGTAAGGGGCGTAAACAGTGCGCGCGAATGGAAAGGAAATTGGTAAGCAAAAAAATTATTAGGATATTTTGTCTGTAGTTTTTACTATTACTTCAACTTTTCATAAGTGACTGAAGTGTTGGGAAAGATATTATCTTTACATAGTATAAAACAAAGTCGCTTTTTCTGTCCCTATGTCCTTATGTCTCTTTGAATGCTTAAATCTTTAAAACTGCGCAACGGATTTTGATGCGGTTTTTTTTAATAGATAGAGTGATTCAAGAGGAAGGTTTATACGTATAATAAAACCGTGCGAAGCCGGGGCGGGTCGCTAGTTAATATTTTAAACTCGAAAGTTTGTGTGTATGGATGGATGTTTGTTCCTCTTTCACGCAAAAAGTACTGAACGTCTACTCAAAATTTCAGCCAGTTCTAGCCCTGGAATAACACATAGACTTTTTGTCCCATAAATCAGTTCCCTTGGGATAGAAAATATAGTCGTTGAAACGTTTTTTTTTTTTTATCAAACTTAGACCTTCGTTTGACCACAATCTCACCTGATGGTAAGTGACGGCGTGCTCGAAGATGTATCACGAAAGTCTAGAAGACACCTATTCACTCTCGTCTTGAAGAGTTTCACGTTTCCATAGAATCAACGCGTGTGAAGCTGCGGGCATATCCTAGTATAACTACTACCAGTAGTAGTAGTATTTCGTGCATATACGTCATGTCTTGAAGAATATGTTTCCAAACAAGCTGTCATTCACTGACACAGCCAGTGAGGGCGATTATGTGTTGACGTGAGGACAAATGCCTACAGACTAGTGTTACTTGGATATAGAATATTAGCCCGAATTCCAGTAAATAAATCGCTTCACCATTACAGTAATATCATGGCAAAATGACAGTGAAAACTTTTTTGGTATTCTACTATAGTCCAGTCTTTTAAGCTTAAATTAGGTAATAATATCGGAATTCGAGATACCCAGCTCTGTAGCACAAACTTTTTGAGATTCATTTTTAGCTGTGACGATTACGTTTATGACTTATGACGACCAATTTGACATTCTAATAATGAAAGTCTTATGTGCAAAAATAGTAGAATTTCAAATGCATAGACGTCATTTTAGCCATCTTGTTAGTATGACGCTATTGACACCTTTGTTTTGAAATTAGTGGAATTCGGCCCCTGGTCTATCCCTTATCACTACATAGTATAAAATAAAGTCACTTTCTCTGTCCCTATGTCCTTTTATCCCATGTCCCTTTGAATGCTTAATTCTTTAAAACTACGCAACGATTTTGATGCGGTTTTTTTAAATAGATAGAGTGATTCAAGAGGAAGGTTTATACATATAATAAAACCGTGCGAAGCGGGGCGCGTCGCTAGTTGTGTATATTATCGAGCTTCAGAACCCATACAGTAACACTGGATAGCATTTCGTTAGTCACATCTAACATTCGATGGGCTCAGTCAATGGGCAGATTTTGCCCCTTTACTTACTTAAGGCATTAGGCCGCGTTTACTTTGGATAGAAATTTGTTGGCACGTAAACGTACGATCACACTGAATACTTACGTTTTTCTCTGTCAAACAGTGCTGCAGTGTCTTGCTCGGATATGTATATTAGCGTATTATTTAGATTACTTAGTAGGTAGTAATCGTGTGTAAGTACCTAATAAGAAAAAGTATGTATTAAAAAAATTCAAATAAAATTTAATTATACTTAAATACGTGTGACCCACCTTGTATACTTTCAGCATTTTCATTTCTAAACACGTATTATAAGTTCCCTAATGTATGAATGAGCGGGAAATTCAATTTAAATGGTCAGTGTCTATTCGTACGTGTTGTTGTAAGTGTAAAGGCGTTCGACTAATCGCACGCTTACACGGTGTCTTGCGTGAGTGGGCTGGACGTGAGCGCGAGGCGGCGGCGCGGCGCGAAAACAACAAACAGTATAGAAATAGTGAAGTGGCCTGCGTGACCAAACGCACGTCGGGTGAGGCGCGACGCGGCGTGAAACAGCGGACGCTATCAGTTGGCTTGATTTGTTCGCGCGAACTGGAGGTCGCGCGCCGGGCCGGCGCCCGTGGTGGTACAGGACGGTTCGCGCGCGAGTAGGACAGAGTAGCCGCGTCGCTACGCACTACATTAAATCGCATCACATCCGCGACTCACCGCGTCGCCTCGCTCGCGCTCGCGTCCAGCCCGCTCACGCTAGACACCGCGTAATAGTCCTTGGTAGGTCGGAATAATTCGTGCGAATCAAATTCGGACGAAAACGTATCCAAAGTGAGCACGGCTTTACACTACACATTCATCAGATGGATTGATTGCGGACAGAGGGAGCTAACAGCAATAGAATTCGGCAGACAGTAACCTATGAGACTAGTGGGTACTACATTGCCTTTTGCGTTGTACAGACGGACAGATTTATTGGTTCATATCATATCCCATACCTAGTTACAGGGCGATATATTATTTGGCAATCCTATGTAAAATAATGATGCTGGAAAACTCACACGGACTATTAGAGCATCTTCATCTACTGATGACTGATGATTGCAAAAGGGAAAAAAACGGAACGTAAATAGGTAATAGGGAAGAAACGTTCAATGTTCAATGACTTGACAAATTTGTTCTGTCAAATTGTCATTCACTCATAATCATTCGAAAACCGACAATCATTCAGACCTTAATCGCAGTCATAAAATCTTTGGAAAATTGTACCGAACTGAGAAATTTTAAGTTCGTATAAAACTCTCGGGTCGCTTTATTATGAAAAAATATAAAGTTCCTTATTGGTTCAGGCAGAAGCGTTGCAATTGCAAGGGTCCTAATGTATGGGAGGTAATGAAAACTCTAATAGTTTTCGTAAACTATGCAAACCTCTTACTAATAATTAATCAATAGACGAAAATGTTGTAACTAGCCAGTCAAACTGTTTATTTGTTCACAGTTTCAACGATAAACTGTTCAATTTCATTTAAATTCTGGTAAGGGTTAAATATCGGCCTGTCCGTACAAACCTTAACTAATCCTGATTGAACGGCCGCTTTTCTATCCTCGACTATTCATGTCCAACTCTGGTCGTCAACTGTAATAACTCTCTGTGGTAATACAGCTCTGAATGGCTGCTAGCCACGGCCCATAGCAGTCGGGGCTTTGTTCTAGCACAATTTGGCATAAAGGCGGCAAGTAGTGAACACTAAGAAAACTTTAAGTTTTCGTTTTCTGTCAGGCATTGCTACGGAAAAACTTCGACAAGTCAGCGGCAGAAAATAACTATTTTTTATTTTAGTATTGTGTAAACTCATAGCCACTGTTCGCTTAGAACCAGATTGTTTATTAAAAAAAAATGACGGAAACTCTAAAAAAAATGACTTTAAATTCATATAATAAATATATCATAATAAAAAAATATATCATAATATTTCACGTAAAGGTACAAAAAAAAGAGACAAATCCGTGTAAATAGTCTCCGTCAAATTTTAATCTCTCAAAAACATTCGAAAATTAAAATAAGGTTACATTTCAAGCAAAGATTTTAGTAGCCACGAGCATGAAACTATTACCGCTGTCAACCTACGAAAATGTATTTCTCTCTATTCGGTAAAAGCGCTACAAGGCGAAAATGAAAGAGACGAAAACCCTTTTCGTAATCATAATCCACGGACATTCAGATACTACACGATATTCAGGGCCCGGTAGTTAGGGCGATTAGGGAGCAAGGCTTGCCGGGTCCGTCGCTCTAAATCTTATTAGGTACACCTCTCTTAGTTAGGGTAAGGGTCCCTGAATATAGTGTAGTGGAATACCGCTATAAGGACTCGGAACTTGGTGGCTATAATATAATACGCAGATGACAATGAACCGTGTGGTTATGATTACAGAAGTCACTTCATAATTAACCTAACAGACGATCATTTATTCAGGTCCAATCTCATCCGGACACAATTAACATCGAATACTAATCCGGAGCTGTGAACCTTCATTGTTTACGAGTGAGAATGTGAGGTTATAATCTGACCTCTCTATTTCAACACTGTTTATGAAGAAAATTAGAATCAAAGAATAGAAAACAATCATTTCTAGTATCTGCCCGCGGCTTCGCACGAATCGTTTCTATGGAAACGTCTCAAGGCTATTTCTATTCCATGTCAACTGATAGGATCAAAAGCCTATTTATTCCAGAGCTAGAACTATGTTCATTCAAAATTTAATCCAGATCCGTTCAGTAGAATTTGCGTGAAAAAGAAACAAACATTCATATGAACTTTCGCGTTTATAATATTAGTACAGAAAAGTATTAACAATTAAATCGATTGAGCTAACTGCAGACTGTTGCAATCAATCTAGAGGAAGCTCAACCGGTCGATATCAAGCCTTATTTTGAATGTTTATAGGTGAGCTGTTCTGTAGCAGTACTTGTTGTACATAAAAAGTCCTTAAATCTACGAATAATATTACCTACATAAGGATATTATATATATTGCTTTTAATTAAATAAGCAATGCCTATCTTTATGTCTTTACAAAGAAGGTTCATTTTATGTTAATTAGAACCCGATTTGTGAACCTGTAGTCCGTGAACACGTTCACTGCTACTTTGTATGCAAGTGGTGACCGAGGCCGAGCGACTGTCAACAATCGGATCTACAGGGTGTTTCGCACCCCGTGGTGTCCCGACCCATACCTACCCCCAATACACCCGTTTGGGGTGCTTGTCGCTTATGCGGGGTATTTTCGAAGTCCAACAACCAATGGAAGATCTAAGAATTCTCAATGACTCAAATATTTATGTACTAAATTTTTTGACAAATTCATGTTGATTAGGATTTATGTTCATAGCGTTAAAAAAAAATTTTTGCTATATTTCTTAGCCGTGAAAACCTTAATTTAAGCTTTCTAGGATATCTATAATTTCACTGTTATTCTGTATAAATAAGCTTCTGGTTTTCCAATAAATAAATAAAAAACAAATAAAGCTTTAATTAATATTCTCTGTTTCATCTACTGTTCTAGTGATTTTTTTGTTTAAAACACAGAAATAGAAATACATCATCTGAGAAAATTTTAACTGTCCTCTCACGGTTCATGAGATACCTACAGCCGACAGACGGAAAACAACGGAGTCATAGTAATAGGTTCCCGTCTTACCTTTTAGTTACGGAACCATAAAACACATAGAATAAAGCTTGTGCCCTATAAAACATCATCACTACATAGTATAAAACCAAGTCCTTTTCTCTGTCCCTTATGCTTAAATCTTTAAAACTACGCAACGGATTTTGATGCGGTTTTTTTTAAAGAGTGATTCAAGAGGAAGGTTTATACGTATACCTAATAACACCGTGCGACAGCAGCCGGGGCAGGTCGCTAGTTGAAACTAAACGAACCAATTTCGAAATTCCAAGAGCGGCAAATTATCTCAGCAATATAAAAGCCGGACCCTGGGCCCAATTCAGTGGATTCCAGCATCTAACAAATTAGAACCATTTGCTTTCAGGATGTCTTACAAGGGAGTGTTCTCTGTAACACCACGTTACGTTAACGTTACTGCGAAGACGTTATTTGTTCACGGCTCCTGGGAATTTGGACTTGATTTAGTTGAGGGGCGAGTTTTGTTTTTTATTATTAAACAAGGACTTTGTCGCTTAGCGACCACACCGTCCCATAAAAATCAATACAAATAATATCAATAATAAATGGAAACACCTATCAATCATTACACACATGCTTAAATTTCCCATTTCTTCTTACAGCTGTTTTAATAAAATTTAAGAAATTAGTTAGTATTAATCAAAATGTTTGACATTTTCTGTATTTAATCTTTAAATTATTATTAATAATCACATGAAAAAAATTTAAAAAGAAACATAATTTTAAAATATTTTGCATGCCAATGTGTTTTGGTGAAGTATGTGACACTATTCTAATGTATTAGACCTGTATATGAAATATTTCGTCAAATAAATGAAATGAAATAAAGCCTTTGAACTACCATAAGAGTTTTTTCAACTGTCTGAAGCCAGCTCAATTATTTTAATTGTTTATACTTACTGGTTTTCATTTGTTTCTATACTTTGTTTTTTTTTATAATGATTATTGACATTAGTAGAGCATTTTGAAAAAGACATGCGGTCACTTCACCAGTTACAAAATAATTTATTTTTTGTTTTTTTACAAATATACTAACAGATTTCTTTTTTCACACATTATTTAGGATAATTATGGGTCAAAAACTTCTGGTCAGATCATAGATAACAGAAACATGGGTCAGATGATCATATTTAAATGGGACCTAACGAAAAGCACCTTATCCAAGTTCACTACTAATTTTATAAACGCGAAGTTAAATATGTAAGTATGGATGGATGGATGTTTGTTACTCTTTCACGCAAAAAGTACTGAAAGGATGTAAAATTTGGCACAGAGATAGAGATACGATATAGACTGGAATAAAACATAGGCTATATTTTATCCCGGAATTCCGGAAACGAACGGGAACGGGAATTACGCGGGTGAAACCGCGAGACGCTGCTAGTTTTTAATAAACATTTCGCATCAAATTATTATAGAAGACTAAAGTACTATCAACTGAAAAAGGAAGGTACATACATACATATAATACACAAAATCGCCTCAAACGACAAAACGACAACACATAAGTGGCCAATCTACCCTTATCACTAAGCTCAAATACCTAGCAAAGCCGTTACAAATGAAAGACGCGGTGGGTAGCGGCCTTTAGGAATCCCACTCATTATGTTAGGGGTTCATAAATAATGGATTGTATTTGCTCAGGGAATTGCAAATTGCGCTGGTTAATGTACCCTGTGGCTTTTAGATGATCCGCGACTTCCTTTGGTGTGCCCTTTTTATTTGGTTTTTGTTTTATTTATTTTTCTGGAGGAAGTTCTAAATGAACCTTTAAAATGTTGCCGAAAATATCCTTAGTTTTTTGTCCTCGCGCTAAAAAAACAAATTTAAATTACCTAAATGAATTTATTCGACTGAAGTACCTACATAGCTTAAATAAACGTCTTCATTTTCTATGTATATACTTAGTAAAAAATATCTAATCTAAGTACCTACCTATGTGATAATTGTAATGTAATTTCATATCAATTCAGTCATCAAATACCTAGGTACCTACCTACACATAACACAACACAGATGGTGTTAATTGGTGTTGTGTGGATTGTCCAGCATTATTTATTTATTTATTTAGCGATTATAAAAAACTAGCGACCCGCCCCGGCTTCGCACGGTTTTATTATAAATATAAACCTTCCTCTTGAATCACTCTATCTATTTAGACTTTGTTTTATACTATGTAGTGATAAGGAATTATTTTTTTGTGAAATGCCGATACAATTTTATTTATTTATTTACATTATTTTTTTAAGCATTGCTCAAATGAATGCTGAGGTACACAGTTATTAGGTAATAGGTACTGAAAACTGTACCTCAGTAATTTAATTCGAATCAACAATTATTGTTGATTTCTTATTTGTTGTATTGCGTCCAATTTGCATCGGACTAGAAATGAATAATACTGGTTTAAAGTGCTTTTAAGTACTGCAAGCCACAGTATGGGTACTAACAATCAGTAGCTACATTTGGCATAATGAAGCTTCTTCCAAAAAAACAACCTAGAATTTTATTGACCTATGTTTGAACATGAAAATAAAATATTCTAAAATCTACGCTCTTTAGTACCTACATAGATACAAGTTCCATATAGATTTGATCAAAATCTGACCAGTAGTTTTTGAGTTAATAGTCAATATAATTTCATACTTTTATTGAATTATATTTTGTTACATTTCCAATACAAAAATGCGTTTTCACCTCCGCCCCGCCTACGGCTTCAGTGTGTGGAGACTTTTAATTTTGCCAAAGTGAGTTCGGAACGTAGAACGTCAAGTCAGGTCAAGCAAGTGTCACTGTCATAAATCTCAAATTTGTAAACAACAACACAACATTGGAAATTGAAATCAAATAAAAACAAAGTTTTCGCACCATAATTCGTCGAGGTTACCGGCTAAATTGAAGAAGTCGGTCGTTCTTCAGGTGTTCGTCCAGTGCGCTAATGCGTGCGGTAATGTATAATAGTGCGGCAACTAGAAGAAGTGAAAGTGAAAAATCAATAACTACAGCATTATGAAAATTGAAAGCCCGAGTAGATTCTGAAAGGCATTCCATTTCTACTTGCAAATTGCCCAATATAGAAATTTCAACATTTGATGGTAAGGATTTTGCTCAGTTCAAGCTTTTCATGGACTTGTTTTATAATGCTGTTATTGATAGAAACAATTTCATCATCAAATTTGCAGAAGTTGTTTTACCTAGGAAAATATTTAACTGCTTATGCATTGGCTATCATTATTAATTTGCCACTTCTCAATGAATCTAACCCTGAAGCAATAAAATTATTAAAGAAACAATGTCACAATGAAACGCGAATTATCTTAAATCATATTGGTCTTCTCTTGGACATTCCCCAAATGCAAAAGAGTACTGCGGAAAGTATCAGATCATTTATATCTGAAGTGCGTCAACAACTTTAGGCTTTTATAAATTTGAAATGTGTTGAGTGTTGGTACATGCTGTTGATATCTATTATCACGGAAGCTCGATAGCTATATTAACCGGGCATACCATCTCGACAGGTGGTCTCCCGACAACTTACCTACTATGGAAGAATTTCTTTTTTCTTTCTCTCTCTGCTCTTTTTTCTTAAAGACATAAGAAAAAAGAGCTATAGTATTGGAGGATAGCTCACCTTCATAGCAGGTACTCTACCTGCTATGAAGGTAAAACAAAATCAAATTACAACAATAACTAATTTTCCAATATTGTAACCAAAACAAATTCAAAATGATCTTGCATATTTTGCAGCAATAATCACCCCAACTATATGAATGGCTTCCTCTGCGTCAACACTAAAAATCTATTACTATGCAAATAAAATATAATGCTAATTACTGCCTCTTCGTTGATGTACAGTCAGCTCAAAACTAAAGTGCGTATAGGTTTTAAAATCTTTGTTTTATCAATACAAATAGGTTTATTTTGAATCTTAAACCTAAAATTTGTACCTAATTATGAATGGAAATGTTATTTACAAAACAGTAATAATGGTCTTAGTCTTGTCTGTTAGTCTTGTCGGTGGTTATACCAATGTCTGCATTAATAATATACCTAGACTTGATAAAATTGTGAGTACTTAATATGTTCCATCAACAAAGTAGATATGTATGTACAGTATTATGTGATTCAATGCATCTTATGCATTTCCTCCAACATGAAAAATAAAATCTTGTTTCCGCTACTGCAAACACGTAAAAAATCTTGTAGTTAGCGACTGATTTCTTCCGGAATTATCACATACTCAAATTTTTTAAAGTGGCCTTTTTGACCCCTTAATTATAGTTTTCGTCACCTGTGCAGCATAGTTTGTACCAATAGTAGTTTCTGTAGGTAGGTTTTACTATGTATTTTTTCATTTTCTTTTGTTCTATAAAATCAGGCTTATATTTATGGGTCTTTTCTTTAAAATATTCAGCTCAATTTGATCTACTTTTAGTGTTGCGTTGCAATTTCACCTTGTTCATTGCCAAGTAGAAAGACCTCTTTAATGTTTTATACATACAATATTGGTAAGTAAGATTTATCCTTCATTTCTTATCATCAACCATTATAAGTCCACTGCTGGACATAGGCCTCCCCCAATGAGTGCCATAGCGTCATCAGCTTGTCGCATCCAGTTTCCACCTGCAGCTTTTGCAGATCGTCATCCCACCTGGCCGGAGGGCGTCCTACACTACGTTTGCCGAGTAACGGTCTCTACTCAAGAACACATTTATCTCATCGGTTATCGGTGCTTGGCAAGATATTGCCTCCCACTTCAACTTGCTAATTCTTTGAGCTTGTTGACAACATTGGTTCTCTGTCATTAGTTGTGTGTGTTGTTGATGTATTAGTTACGAATCTTTTCTTTTAGAGAAACTCCACATAACTCTTTCTATAGCTTGCTTGGTTTTAACTGGTGGACCAGTCCTACCGTGAGTGTCTACGTCCTAGCTCTATAAGTAGGATGCACTGACTTAAAACTTCCAAATAAGTATTCATTTTTGCTTTCAATAAAATAGAAACTCCTAGCCAAATGTGCATTACCCGTATAGGAGTGCATTGGATGCCTAAGGTACAGGCCTTTTCACATTTTTTTTTTTTGGGGTTTTGTATCTGCGATTAAATCTCTTAATTATAAGCAGGTGTGTTGTGAGCGCTAGGATTTGCAGGGTGAGAGATCCATTGACCTTCTTCTTTCCTTTTTTCATAAATCGAGTTAGATTATGTGGTCGGTTGTCAATTCGGCTGCAAGTCGGTTCGGATGCCTATCAAGCCTGTCTTTGTATGTAGTTGAGAATTGCCTGATTGCCTCTGATACTGTATCGATTTCGAAATGATGGTTAAGTTTAATGTTCCTCAGAAACCATGGAGCGGTTGTTATGTTTCTTAGTAGATATACCGTTTTGAACTTGTATGATAGCAATGTTGGAATTACATGCCCATAATTTCACATTTGGTCAATAAATTATTTTGTATTTGTAAGAATCTTGCTCTATGACAAGTACTATTCCTACTACTGAGACGACTGTACCAATGACCTTGAGTCGAGCGAGCCGAGCATCGACGCAGAGCCAGGCCAATGCAGAGGAAAGCATTCATCTATACATGCCCTAAATTCAAATTGGCTCCAGCCTCGCAGCGTATAAAGTTTGCCACTGATAAGTTGTGCACTACGTGCCTGATAAATCACTCTGACAAATGCAGATATTCATTCAAATCTCAGGTCTGAAAAAATAGTCGCAATACTCTTTTGCATGAGGACAAACCTAAGGAAGATGAGGTTATTTCATTACATTCTAACCTATCGACAAATGAAACAAACATATTATTGCCTACTATGAAAATGAAACTCATTGACAAAGCTGGTCAAGAAATTGGAGTTAAGGTTCTACTTGATCGTGGTACGCACATATCTATTGTGAAGCGTACACTTGTAAACCAATTGGACTTGAACCCTATGGCTCAAGATTCAAACATTATTGGTTTAGGCAATACTCCAAACAAAGTTAATGAATGTGCTAACATATTGTTACATTCCCCTCTATACAATGTAAAATGCTCTATCAAATGTCATATTGTAGATACCTACATATTATAGACCACTTCCGGTGGCCATCTTCTCACTTACATTTTTATCTGTGCCATGAACAGACACATTGTTTTCTATTAAATTAAAATAAATTACTAAAAATTTCTTAAGCCTTTTACTTAACAGACTTAATTATATGGCTTGGCTACCCTCATTATTTTTGTTTTTTCCGAGCTTAAAGTGAATAAGTCAATCTTGTTTTCGGTTGTTTTACATTTTGTTGGTATTGGCCAGCACAATTTGCATTCGCCATTCGTTAATTGTTTTACTAAGCGTCGGGCGACTGCGAAATGAAACTCTTTCACGAGGAAAATAAAATAAAAATGTCCGCCATTCCATTCCCGAAATCATAATTAATGTGATGCGTGGAATTAAATGTTGCCTTTTTGAAATGGCAAGATATTTATCTGGTTGAAATACATGTTGGTCTTTTAGATTACTGTTACTAGTGATTATTTATTCCGTGTTTTTTTATTTTATTATATTACTACATAGTATAAAACAAAGTCGCTTTCTCTGTCCCTATATCCCTTTGAATGCTTAAAACTTTAAAACAACGCAACAGATTTTGATGCGGTTTTTTTTAATTGATAGAGTGATTCAAGAAGATGGTTTATACGTATAATAAAACCGTGCGAAGCCGGGGCGGGTTGCTAGTAAGAAATAATTCTGGAAAATTGACACAGCATTATCAAGCTATAAACTTAATATAATAATTAAAAAGTACCTGTGAGCTGTTGTATAAAAGACAGGGCGCTGTAACGCTCATTAGGGGAGGCCTTTGCCCAGCAGTAGACTGATACAGGCTGATGATGATAAGTTCTTATTATAGTATCCTGTATTTGGCGGCATATACCTTGTATAGATTTCTTCCAAACTTAGCAGAACTGGCTAAAACGTTGGTTAGGACGTAGACTACTACGGCGTAGCGCTACGTCGTAGCAAGCTAATACAGCGTTAAACGTTAACTAGCAGAAAAATTAAGTAAAATAATAATTACCGTTATTTATTTTGTTTTGCTTAATTTTTCTACTTTACCATTCCGTAATGGAGAAAATTAATGGAGATTTTAAAATAAAGGGTAAATCGAGTGTGGGTTTATACTTTTGCAGAAATTGACTATTTTAACACTTCATTTTCACTCTCATTATAAAATACATTTTTTACTATAGAAAATACAACAAAAGTATATGTATAACTATTCCACATTAAAAAATATATCAAAACGGAAGCCTTGAAATCAGGCTCAAGCAGTCGTTGACTAGGGTTGCAGAGAGAGGAACTTCCTGACGATACGCACCGAGTCCAGAACTTCCATACAGAAGTCCAGAAGCTTTTTGGATCTGACCAGCCAACTTCCTAGCGAGTCTCTAGAGATGTTTGTCTAAGCTCTTTGCTATTATGCCGTTAACCTTTATTATATTTTTATCAAATATAAATGAGTAAATACTTTCAATAATTATTTATCAAAGAGGAAGTGGCATAACATAGACAGATGTTACCATATCCAGTCTTAAACTTTCATACACTTTCACGAAATATTTGGCTACTCTCCAACAAAACAATTGATATTTCGTCACTTCATTCTTCAGATATAATTAACCAGGTAGTACTTTAAACCTACTAGGCAGTCGCACGATTTTAAAAGTAAATCGATTTACTCGATTTCATGTTTTTTTTTTTTTTTTTTTTGAGGGTAGCCATGCCTTAGCTGGCTTTGTCTGCAAGGCGATGTCTTCATTCTTTTTTCGTGCGAGGCAGCGTACGGACGTAACAGCTCCCTCTTGTAAAATAAATTTATTCCTCATGCCGAAGAGAAGTTTCGACATGATTAAATGTTATAATAATAAAATTAAGAGAAGGAGAATAAAAAACGCCGACGAGTAATAGTGTATTCGTCAGATTCGGAGTTAAGTGAACAAGGTAAGCAAAGTGCTATTATCTTTTCAAGTGTTGTTGCAAAATGTTCGTAAAGCAAGCAGGTAGATTTTACCTCTGGTAGGTAACTACCTACTTAAGCCTGTCAGATTGACCCTGGGGTCAAGACAATGGCTGTTCTATGCTGGAGGTTAACCGAGGGTTATCACAAAGCAAACAATAGAACTAAAACTTGCAAACTTTTACGAAATGCAAACTTTTGCGAAACGTACATAAAGCAAGAAGGTAGATTTTACCTCTGGTAGGTAACTACCTACTTAAGCCTGTCGGATTGACCCTGGGGTCAAGACAATGGCTGTTCTATGCTGGAGGTTAACCGAGGGTTATCACAAAGCAAACAATAGAACTAAAACTTGCAAACTTTTACGAAATGCAAACTTTTGCGAAACGTACATAAAGCAAGAAGGTAGATTTTACCTCTGGTAGGTAACTACCTACTTATGCCTGGGGGTTTGACCCTGAGGTCAAAACGATGGCTGTTCTATGCTAGAGGTTAACCGAGGGTTATCACAAAGCAAACAATAGAACTAAAACTTGCAAACTTTTACGAAATGCTAACTTTTGCGAAATGTACGTAAAGCAAGAAGGTAGATTTTACCTCTGGTGGGTAACTACCTACTTAGGCCTGGAGATTGACTGTGGGTCAAAACGATGGCTGTTCTAAGGGTTATCACTACTTATCACAAAGCAAATAATAGAACTAAAACTTGCAAACTTTTATTTTCGCTAATTCGAACAACGATGACTGTTCTATGCTTAGAGGTTAACCGAGGGCTATCACAAAGCAAAATAATAGAATAAAAACTTGCTAACATTTATTTTCGCTAATTCAACAACGATGACTGTTCTATACTTAGAGGTTAACCGTGGGTTTTCACAAAGCAAATATTGGAACTATTACATAACCAATTATGCTTGCTTGCATTTATTTTCACAAATTAGAACCTCAATGGTTGTTAGAGGTTAACTGTGGGTTTCCCAAAGCGCTTTATTACAACAATTACACTACCACGTATGGTACTGACTTACATTTAGGTTCGCAAATTAGAGCCACCACGGCTGCTATATGCTAAAAGTCAAATCATAGATCTTCACAAAGCAAAATATTACAATAATTACACTATGTTGGGACCACGTTTGGTGCTTTACTTGCTGACATTTACACTCTCAAATTATAACCTGCTATGCTAAAGGTTATACGTGGGTTTTCGCAAAGCGACATATTATTATAAAAACTACAACTTAGTCTGGTAGTTGCTTATTTTTGCAAATTAGAACCTTGATGTTAACGGAAAGTTAACACGTGGTCTCTTATTGAATAAATGGTAAACGTGGATTATCACAGTACCATTAAATTAAATATTTATATAATTAGATTCAATATAGATCACTCTTGTTAAGTAGGTCATTGGGTTCGCCTGGTGGTTGTCTGTCGAACAACACATGGCAATTCTATTAAGCATTAGGTGTACTTTTTACGCTCGTACGAGGTAAATTATAACTAATTCTTAAAACTCTCGGTGGGTTTCAAAGAGACATTGCCAAGCATGATGGATAAGTATTGGTGTATATTATATGTTTTGGTTTACTTTGCCCGCTTTTTGTCTTGCAATTCAGAAAACTGCGCTTCTTACAAGCACTCAATTTAAAACGTAATATTGCTGCTACAATATCTGATGCCACTAGGACAGAGGATAAGAGAGTCGACTCAGCTCAGCAGCAGTTAAGCTAAGGCACCACTGCTATTAACAGGGGCTTCTCGGTACTTATTGAAGTTATTATAAAATTCTTATACATAAGTTATAAAATTGTCAAGGGAAACTTATTAACTCCCGGTCTGGATCGTGATGAAATCTTATCCAGAATGAAGACCACGATGTAATTATTTGGTCAGAAGCTCTCACTAAGACTAGTTTAAAGATTAAAAGGCTATAAAAATTACTATAGTTACTGATATTAAAAAATAAATAACCGCATCCGCAAAGGCACCAGTAGTGGCGTCAGTCCATCCGACGACCAGTCGCCCCCGGGTGGGGAACAGAACAGCCCTCCTTATACATATACGTCGTTATACATGAACTATGGGGGGGGAGGTAACCCCGCAGGTTACAGGGGGCCTCAGGCAGGAGCGAGGCCGACAGCTCAGACTCTAAACTAGAGCAAGCCACGTGCTCCGGCACCGCAATTTTAAAATTGGGTACACCCTGAGCATAACCTATATTTTTATAATTGTCGTTCCATTATAAAACTGATTGGATTTAAGTTATTCTATGAAGTTAACTAGTAGAGTTAGAGTTAGTTAGTCGAAAAGTTAACTATCTATTTATACTGTACAATAGAAAAGGGTACTTAGTCATCTTTCTTGCGATGATGAACCTGAAATGCTAACAGCGATTAATAATTTAATCGGATTAGATACATAGGGGCTATTTTAGTTTGTGGTCGCTCTCAAGGAGTCTTTATTTTCACTAACTGTGACCACTTATTCTAAAGTTCATAAACCTTTTATGTTGAATTTAATAACTCTCATTAAATTCATTCATTTTAAGATGACGGATCATAGGATCGTGCCTAAACTGATTCCTAAACACGGATCCCTAGCTGCAATAAACCTTCATTCATTCATTAATTCCTTAAAGAGGCTTATTTGCTTCTACCTGTAAATAAAGCTATTAGAAAATACTAACGCTTTATATTTATCTCAGTGACATTTTATGTATCGGAAACATACAATTATTACCACCAGAATGTAGTAAACATAGTTGAACTATTACCTATCTCTAAGTTACATAGTGATAAAAATATATATATATATATATTGCCATAGAAGTCTTTATAGTAGCTTCTTGATTTTGTATGAGCTCCTTACTTCATTACAAATGGTTTTAAATTGTTACGCTAGTGCATCGTAGCTAGCGAAGAATCACGCCAAATTAATATCGACACATATCTACCTATACCTAATATAGAGTGAGGACTATTCCATTGAGTTTTCCAATAGCTCAACCATTTTGCTTTCCGCACCTATACGAAATGTTCGACTATACAGTCTACAAACGAAATCCAGATACTTCGGCGATAGACGCGTTAACGATTAGATAGCAGAAAAGCAACTTCTATGCATTCCCGCATATTCTGTTGTCCTAAAGTGCTTAAGAAATTTAAGCAATGAAGCAACTGGAATTGTACAGGTTCCTGGTTTCCTAAAGACGGTATTAGATTTTGAAATAGTATATTAGAATAATTTACATTATAAAAAATATCATTTTCAATCCCACTAAATATCATAACAAAGAAGTCCACCTTGGGAACCGCGAAGCTCAGGACTACTTTTAAACAACAAACTATCCCACCTCTAGCAAGTCTAGTCTAAAACTTAATGTTATCCACCGTCTTTAGTAGTATTAACGTACCACCCACAGTGGGTGGTAGCAAATTTGGGAGTTTATTGTTTCTAAACTGACGTAATCAGAACACATTATTGTAAATACCTATGAATATTTAAAATATTATTGCTGGTGACTTATTGACTTCTCAACCAGCGGATGTACCTACTCACTTTCAAAATATAACAGTTCAGCAGAGGTACTCTAATCAACCTTTTATTTGCAACGGTCAGCACTATCATTGCTTTTGGGTGGTAACATTAGACGTATGCTAAACGGCATTTACATACAAACAAAACCCCTCTATTCCAAAACATTTTTTAACTTGGGGTTCTCGGTTAGTGCTTCACTTTGCTGGTCATTACATCGGTCATTACGACAGTAATACCTGCATAAGGGGCTCAAGCGCTTTAGCTTATAAAGTGTCAAACAAAAATATACCTTAATGGTAACAAATCCAATTTTCTGATCTTTTAAAAACTCCTACTGCTGGTGAACCAGACCTTGATCCTGCAATTTATCAAAGAAAATTCAAAGCTTTATCCGGCTGCTGCGCTGGATTAATGATTAATGACATCAAGCTTGAGTCCTGCTGATGTAAAGTGGAGAATGGAGTTGACATGACCATATATAGCGCTAGACACGCATTAGCGGCGGCTTCCGTTGAGGTCTCGTTTGACTTTTTCCAGAAAACGGTCGGATGGCATGGATCCTCACAAAACTTTGCTAGGATTTACAATCACCCTATAAGAAGGGATTTTTCCCTAAACCAAAATCTTTTATTAATGAAAAATAGCGAATTACTTTTTGTACCTACTTATTTGATTATAAGTATTAGGTAACGATAAAAACAAATAGAAAATAACATAACTTACATTGTAAAATGTTTGAGGATGTCTTTCTGCATTAGGTACCTATAGTTAGTAAAAATACTAACAAACTACCTACTAATTTTGGGTAAAGCTTGTATTATAATTCTAAATTTAAATTTTATTTTGATTTTATAAAAGCATATTTGATTGCAAATGATGCATACTCTAAACATCTACCTGGTTAATTATATCTGAAGAATGAAGTGACGAAATATCAATAGGTGATCAATTGAACTTGCAAAGTGAAGTTCGATCACTATTATATGAGTCACTTCTTGCGAAATTTTTCGTAGAAGTTTTTGGATTGATGTATTGAATTATCCTGTTTTTGATTATTCCAAATATTGAAAGAAGTTACACAGCCTTTTTTGTTATAGAAATGGGCTTAGATGTTTATTTCTCACGCAGATTACAGTTATTTAAGGTGATTCGATTTCCATACGTTTGTATTTTCCCAAATATGAGCGATGTGGACATAATTTAACAAATAAATAACTGTTTTTGGCTTTGTTATTCGTCATTATTTGCGGCAAATTGTGTTTGATTCATGAAAACACTCGGAATAATTAGAAATAACGTGAAAATTTTAGGCCATTTCTATCAATGCGTGAGTGAACACGGATAGTGTCGTACGCCCGCTTACTTGAACATGTGAGTGCGATGGCGGCGACGGAATCGCCATCTGTGTGCTATCTAAAGAATCATCTAATAATACCATAGTCTACCGTTCTCAAAGGGTTTTTCCATCGTCTAAGTATTTATTCCTATCTATTTTTGCTGCATGTCAAATAAGATCTAGGAAGCCTACGTTCCGTTTCCATGACAACAATAAATGACACTATGTAAACAGATAAAATGTTTGCTTATAGATACCAGTTTAGAGAGTTTTACGCTGGGGCCACACTACCTTACCGTCTACCGGGCTGTTACCGCAATAATTATGACATTAAATTACCGTTTAAATTACTGCATGACCTGGTGTGGTTACACTAGAGTTTACCTAGATATGTCAATAAATAAGGCGGTAAAAATATCACGTGCGTCGCCGGTGAGCTCATATTGCACACTGGACAAACGGTAGTGGCCACAAACGCATTAATTACTGCGGTAATCTTCTTTGATGTGCGAAAAAAGACCGCCGCCGGAGCTATTGTCTACCGCCATTTGCCATATTGATTGGCATTGTAAAATTATGGCCATAAATCGTGGTTACACCTAGGTGTTGTATAAGTTATAATTAAAATAATTATCGGCATATCACGGTAGTGTGGCCCCAGCATCAGACGTGTCAGATTGTATGCAAAGCATTTCGATCATTCATCAGCGACAACCGATGTGGCGCAGTGGGCGAAGGTCCGCCTGCGACCGGTTGTGGGTTCGATTCCCGTGTCGGAAAAAATTGTGTACGATCTACAGAAATTGAACATGAAATTGTTCCGTTGGTCTGGGTGTTTTCTATGTATTTATAAAAAAAATATCTATCTATGTAATGTATGGTATTAAGTTTATCAGTCAACTAGTACCCATAATACGAGCTTTGCTCACCTTGGGGCTAGATGATGCTGTGTGGACTGTCCGGAATTATATATATATTTTTTTATTGGACTAATCGTAACTTTTTACAGAGAGCCAAAACAAAATTTTGAACATGATTTTTTTGAAAAGTTAAAGTTTTTCTTTTTTAATATTAAAACATCATTGTTTTCGTAATTTTTTGCTCTATTTTTTAAAATAATGGTCGCTGTTATAGCTATCACCCAATTTGATAAAAACTACAAAAGCCCATTTTGCATAAAAATTTTGAAGCAAAGTTAAGATAATTATCCCAATAAAAAGAAATAAATATTTTAATTAAACTAGCTTTATGAAATGTTCTCAAAAGAAAATATACTTTATCAGAAATAAAACCATTTTCTAAATTTTTGAAATGTGGCCGTTTTGCATTCAATGAGCGATTTGTAAAAATGCCTGAACTTAGCTGGCGTAAGAGCTAAAATAAAATAAAAATCAGTTGGTGTTGATAGTACATAATTGTTTCTTTTTATTTTTGTCATACCGTTAGAAACGAGGTCAGGACCCTTTGTGGGATGTACCTATGCAGAACAGTCTACCAAAGTTTTATATAACAATCAAATAGACTTAGGAAGGCTTACAATAAGTAATTTATGACAAATATGAATTTGTTTGTACTAGGTCTATGACATTGTTCAAAATATAAAGAATAAAAATGATAAAAATCAAAAATTTTGGTAGTGTTGAAGGGATTCGAGCCCGTACTAACGGGATGTATCAAAATTTTGTGGATATTTCATTTTCAAAAAGCAAAAAGTAAATTAAATTTTCGGTGGTTTCGAACCCAGGTACGACTATACATCGTCGCACCCACCCGACTGTTCAAACCGCTAGTCCAAAGTGAGTTATTGAAATACGGTGAAAATTTGTATTACTTTTAATCTTTTATAAGTGGTCGTAAAATCGGAGCTAAAATACCTAAGTACACAAAGAACAGAGTCAAAAAAAGTGGAGACTTCCTTACGCTAATAATTTTAATGTAATTTTATTATAAAATTGGAACAACTTTCACAGTGAGTACATTTAAAATTAATGATTGTTATTGTGAACTTATTCAATTTATTTGTCAATTCCAATGATTTAACGAAATTAATAAATAGCATGAAAAGTATTTTTTTTTACCTATGATTTGTAAGATATTCTTTAGCTAATAAGCTAGTTTGTAAATAACATTACCCTCTGCGCCTTTTTACTTAAATTGTTCAAAACGATAAAAGAAAATTACCTCCAAATTTTTTTTAAAATGTAAATAGAGCCTGTTTTTATTCTTAAAAAAAACAAGAGTCGAAAATTAGTTCGTTAACTAGTGGTTTTATTGAATTAATTTTAGATGTAATTTAGTAATGTCCCGAAAACAGAAATATTGGTCCGAAAAATATTTAGTCCTAAGGCGTCTCCAATTATCTCTGTTATTTTTCGAACAGTAGTTATTTTAGTTCCACTGAATTTATAGGGTTTGCTTGTGTGAGTGACTCGTAGCGGCCGATCACTCACACAGGCAAGATCTTTTTTTGTGTGAGTGACTCGTAGCGGCCGATCACTCACACAGGCAAGATCTTTTTTGCTCTTCCCAAATACAAGCTCCCTAAATGCTTTCAACACTTGAAAAATTGCTTGGTACATAAAAAACAACATACCATTTGCGGCAAATACATTACCATTAAACAATTATGAACAATTTAATTAGAAAATAGTGAAAAACATCAAAATTGAAAATCATCGCCATCTAGTAGCGGAGCTATGCTTAGTCCTGGACGCGAAATCACCTTAAGTCGCAAGGATCACTAATTTCTAGCTCAAAAACTGTTTTTAAGCCAATCTAATTCAATTTCAGCCCGATTCGTTTAGTAGTTTTGAAGTGAAGAACTATCAAACATCCATTCATTTATCCATCCAAGATTTCGCATTTAATAAATGCGAAATTTCACTAATATTAATTAGAGTGGTTAAATAAAAATTAATTCCTATTGCTCTAGGTCACGGCGTCATGCGTGAACATGAGGGACCGATTTCGCTAAATATGTTTTAGTTGTGTTTGTTATTGTCAGGAGAAGGTTCTTATGAAAGAAAAAACTTAAGAAAATTGCGTGGAAAATTAGAAAATTTAAGAATACCAGTAGAGCTTTAGACGGTAATTTTTTTTATGCAACCTTACGTTACCTTACGCTACCTTACGCTTTAACTACAAACTGCTTTTTCATTACTCATACTCGGAAAGTAGGTCTGAAGTTGCCTGAAGAGCGGGTTGAAAGTGATACTTTTCAGCTCTAGGGAGAATCGTTTACTGACAGCTATAACGTTATTATTGAACTATGAGAATGGCAGAATAAATGCTGACGGTAAAAAAAAATATCCGATAGTATCTCATATGCTTAAACAGGTATATAAAATACAATAGTTCAGGCAAAATACAATATCCTGCTGTATGAAAGCATAACTCTATTTACGGGTTTATACCCTTACAATCGGAAGAAGACATAAACCGGCGCCACTGTTGGTCAGCTCACAATACCCCTGTGGTTTTGCTGTTTTCTTTGTGTGAAGATTGTAAATTCTGATGTAGGTTCGAAGTATAAGGGAAACTTCACACTCGATATCCAATAACATGTTACGTTGGTCCTACCATAGGATCTACATATCTCAGTAGCAGCTGTACAGACCTTTTGAAGAGATAAAATGAAATGTTTCTCTACGTTTTGCTAGTCTATAGTTTGAATTTCTTTGGTAAGCGCGTTTGCTACGAACCTTGTTTGTTGATCTTCTCTGAGACTTCCTTCACAAATAAGTAATAATAATAAAATTAGTCAAAAATATTTTATGTTACTAATGTCTTATTTATAATATATTAATAATATCTATTATTTTATAATATATAATCTTTCTCGTTGACACAGTATTTTATTGGAGTGAATCGCATGATTTAAAAATTTTTTTGGTTTTCAAAACTTTCATCAATTGTCGTCGTCTGTTGTCGATTCTCGAACTCTGATTTGAATATTTTTTTTCTATTAAATGTTGATTGGAAATAGTGTTTTCATTTAAATGATTATTTTGCTGTTACCTGGTTATTTTCTGAATTACTCATATCCCTATAATTATAAGGTATAAAACAGGCATTTCACGCTGTATGTCTGTCCCTATGGTTAGATCTTTAAAACTACCCATGGGATTTTGATGCGTTGTTTTTTAATAAGTACCTAGATAGAATAATTCAATAGGAAGATAGAATAAGGGCGCGTTCACATATAATGTCCGTTTTACAGGTCCGTTTAAACGTGTGTGTTATTAGCGTATGTAGTTGTATGAGCCAGTACACACATAATACAGTATTCCGTATCCAGTAAAAAATACCGCTCCGACAAAATAACAGCAATCCGTTTTACGGGTCCGTTAAAACGTATGTGTTATTAGCGTATGTAGTTGTATGAGCCAGTACACACATAATACAGTATTCCGTATCCACCCTGAATCACCTCCAGTAGCAACGGATCCGTTAAAAAGGATCCTATAAATGCTGTGTGAATACTATCTCCAGTAGCGACGGATTCGTTAAAACGGATCCTGTTAAAACGGACGTTATATGTGAACGCGCCCTTATTCAAGAGGAAGGTTGAGATGTTTAATACACCTGTGCGAAGCCGGACGAGTCTCTAATAGCATGCCAAGCCAGTTACCTATCATCCTTAGTGTCTAGGTAACCTTACAAAGCGCAAGTAGGAAACCTTTGTCATGGTAATCGTGCACCACAATAGCGTCATAGGAATGTTATGGAAATGCAAAAATGATTGTGAAAGTTCGGAATAAGCTTGGATTTTGGAATTACCTTTTGTGTTGGTCACGCTACTTTAGTTTGTTTATGATTGTTGGATCCATCGAAGAAGAAAATAAAATTAATACCTACCTAATTTTAAATGTTTTGGCGGACAAATAAGCTAAATTTCAAACTACAGTCGCGAGCAGCTGAATCGATATAGCAGTTTGGCTCAGGTTTAGTCGACGAGTGACTGTCGCTGGCTAAGGTTCTGTTGCAGCAAAGCAGCAATTTGAGTGGCTTCTTCTTATGTTTTATCCATAGTGATTGTCAATCAGCGATCGTAACTTACGTAGGAGTGTGTAGGTTCACATTTGGTAAACGAATAATAATCATGCACTGCTTGCAGGGTGTTCTAGAAGAGTTTGCAACGCGCCCGCGCTGCTACCGCACCGAGCGCGTTTTAGATGTTTATTTATTCACGAAAATAAACTATTTAAAAAAAGAACAGTACGAATTTAAATGATTAATGTTTTTAAAAAGCACTTTGTTCATTTTAAAGGCTTGAGTCGATTCAGCTGCTCGCGAGTGTATAAGTTATTGTAAAATAATACATGAAGCTGTTATTAATTTTCTCTTCCCTTTAAATTTTGTCATTAGCGGAAAAGATTAACCAAGGACACACATTTTTTTTCCTACTGATATAAAATCTAAATAAATAAATAATTCCGGACAATCTACACAGCATCATCTAGCCCCAAGCTAAGCAGAGCTTATGTTATGGGTACTATACTAGATTACTGATATATACTTTATACAATAGGTAAGGTATCTACATTACATAGATATTTTTATAAATAGTAAACCTAATGCGTTTCAAATACATCTAATAAACAGGACAAATAAAAACGTTTCTTCCAAACAATTTTGAATTATATGAGTGTTTTGAACCGATTGAAGTGATAATTATTGAATTCGCAATGATGGTTTTAAGCTACGAACAGGTACTTACCTACTAAATTGATAAAAACCATGGAAACCATTGATGGGAAGATACTCGGTAGAGTATCTTTTTATGTATTGATTTTCCTTTTCGCCCGAAACCTGTTAAAGTAAATAAGCCAAAATAAGGAGTAAGGAAGTTAATTAAACGGGGAAACCTGGCTTATTATCTCCGTGTTAATAACCATGAAGACGAGACGAGATGAGTTATTTGTGTTCGTAACGAAACGATGGATATTGTTCTATATAGTGGAGTAGGTAATTTCTCTTTTAACTGAGCTGTTCAAAGTAATTGGAATTTTGTGTATTAAGATTTTAAGTGTTTTTTTAGTGCTGACAGTAATCAATGGTCGTGCATACGTGCATGCATCTATCTTGGCATGGTTAATTAGGTATTTATATCATGAATTGCTCCACACCGTGGACACTTGTCTGAAATTTGGTGAAAAGAAACGCGAAGTAGGCATGAAGAGGTACAAACATCCATCTATATACTCATCCAAACTTTCATATCACTACATAGTATAAAACAAAGTCGCTTTCTCTGTCCCTATGTCCCTATGTATGCTTAAATCTTTAAAACTACGCAACTTATTTTGATGCGGTTTTTTTAGTAGATAGAGTGATTCAAGAGAAAGCTTTATACGTATAATAAAACCATGCGAAGCCGGGGCGGGTCACTAGTTTATAATATACATATAGTGCGATGATCATTGACTTGGTAAATATTTTTTTCAGTAATAAAGATAATTACGATTACCTACAGTTTAAAAAAGTGGTTGAGGCGCACTGTGGCGCGGCGGGCGAAGGTCCTCTTGCGACGCAGGCGATTGCGGGCTCGATTCCCTCATTAAAAATTATTGGACGATCTGCAAATATTTGAGTCGCTCCCAGCGAGCCCGGTGGCCCGGCCCCGGTACCGGGGTCGTTCTCAAAATTTGATTCAACGAGCCCGGTGGTGCCGACCCGGTCGCTTACCGGGCTCGTTGGCACAGATCATGGTTCATCGAGCCCGGTGTCTCTTAAAGGAGTGGATAGCACGTATTGAGTCGCTCCCAATGACCCCGACCCCGGCACCGCGCATGCGCATAAGCCCCGGTATTGTTTAAAGCTGGAGTATAATATATTATTGTAATGACTTATAAATAAAATGTACAAAAAAAATTACTAAAAACTGTAAATTACTAGTTTTATTATTAAGATTCAAATAGAGAGACAAAATGTATAAAATTCATGTTACCAAATGTTAGAGAACTCCCAACTCAAATCAAGTTAAATAATGAGATTGTTCACTTCGTAGACTCTACTGTATTCTTGGGGTTGCATATTGATTCAACTCTTCAATGGCAACCGCAAATTGATGCTCTCGCGGGTAGGCTTAGTTCAGCAGCCTATGCAGTGAGAACAATTAGACATCTCAATGATCAGGACACAGCTAGGTTAGTTTATTATAGTTACTTCCATAGTATTATGTCTTATGGTATTTTGCTTTGGGGACAGGCAGCTGATATTCAGACTATCTTTGTTCTTCAAAAAAGGGCGGTGCGTGCAATTTATAAATTAAAGCCACGTGACTCCTTGAGGGAATTATTTAAAGAAATAAATATTTTAACTGTAATTTCGCAATATATTTATGAAAATTTAATGTATACACACAAAAACAAGAGTGACTTTTTGAAAAATTGTGATGTTCACAATAGAAATATACGAAACAAGAACAAATTACACATTCCTTCATTTAGATCACGGAAACTGGGGAAATCATTTATGGGTAATTGTGTGCGCTTCTATAATAAGCTTCCATCTGAAGCAACTGAACTTTCTATTCGTAGTTTTACAAATTTAGAATTACATTCACTTATATCTGCAAATAATAGGAACAACACACCACATCTACTAGTATTTAATTACTTGAATAATTGTTCACTTCACTTCACTTACTTTGTCATACAAAGACACCACACGCTACTTTGACAGCTTCAGGGTGACTTACGTCTCTGGACAATGCATTTGATATTATTTTCTATTGGTAGAACTGATTAAGAACTTTAACACATTTTCGTACATTTTATTTATAAGTCATTTATGTTGTTTTTATTTGTTTTTGTGTGTATACATTAAATTTTCATAAATATATTGCGATAATAGAACTAGTAATTTAATATTTTTTTTATTAAAGCTATTGATTTGATAACTAAGACAGCATTATCCTTGTATATTTCAGTCTGATTAAGAACTTTAACACATTTTCGTACATTTTATTTATAAGTCATTTATGTTTAATATAATAATATTTTATACTCCAGCTATAAACAATACCGGGGCTTATTCGCATGCGCGGTGCTGGGGTCGGGATCATTGGGAGCGACTCAATACGTGCTATCCACTCCTTTAAGAGACACCGGGCTCGATGAACCATGATCTGTGCCAACGAGCCCGGTAAGCGACCGGGTCGGCACCACCGGGCTCGTTGAATCAAATTTTGAGAACGATCCCGGTACCGGGGCCGGGCCACCGGGCTCGCTGGGAGCGACTCAAATATTTGTTCCGGGGTTCTGGATGTTTTCTATGTTCCATAAAAATATATATCTGCCGCAGATCGCCGCATTCCTAGACCTCAGTTCTATTTCATACTAGCGAGCCTTCGTTGTGATACCATTAATTTCATAGTCAAGAGTAATGATAACTTCTTAATTATGTATCTCCATAAAATCCAGTTTTATGGAGATGATTAAGAAGATGAACCTTTTCCTTCTATCTGCGACATATCTATGTATATTGTATTAAGTGAGCCAGTCAACAGCCACCCATAACAAAAGCTTAGCTTGATGCTGTGTGGACTGTCCAGCGTTAATTATTTTTATTTTACTGTAGATTTTGTGTTTTCGTCTTTTTTTTGTTTGGAGACTATAAAACTCATTCTGTCTTAACAACACTCGAAACAAAGAACCAAACCGTCAGCTCAGCGCTCAGCATTCGCTCTCCTATTATGCGAATAGTTCCCGGGTGATTTAGACCGGGCTATCTCAACGTAATGGGACGCAAAATGCCAGATAGCTGTAGATATCTTCATAGATATATACTGTACCAGTATACTCGTCACTCTAAGTAGCAAACCCTGGTTAAATATTTATTCCTTTTGTTGATATCATTTGACTCAGACTGGTTAAATATACAAAAACACATCTTTATTACTATGGTAAAAAGACTAAGTACCTATGGTCTATCCATGACTATGGTAGAACCAACTAAACCAAACAGTTATTTTAATAAAACAGTTTAGTATTTAACTAACCACTATAGTAAAATCAACAATAATTTGTGACCAAATTCAACCTTCCACCTTGGTAAAAACGCGGAATCTGGTAGATAAATCATACTCATTTTTTTTGTGCCAAAGAAGACGTCATACAACGAGTATGACGTCTTCTTTCTTTGGCACAGCGTGCGAATGTCCGCCTGCGACTGAGGAGGTTAAGATTCTATTCCCGCCTTAGTAGGTTGTATTGTATTGTAATATTATGCATATCTTGGGCATCGTAATTGTTATAATATAAGTTTAAGAATCAAGTCATTTACCAACTTTTATTAATCTTCAATGTTTTGGTGCGATTCTATGGATAATATCATTAAATCTACGTCAGCAAACAATTCAGTTACCATATCATAAAAGCACCAGTGCTTAATTAGATCGTAACAAAGTAAACATAAGTGGGGGCTCTGCTTACCGCTAAGTGCTATGCTGCCTCACAACATGGAACTTAAACAAGGGCTGCAAACTATGGTCCTAGGACAGTAAAGACAGCTGGGAAATGACAGCTATTTTTTACGACTAACAATAGACCCATAGATCATGGATACTCACTTAGGGTTGCCTGGATGAAATTAATGAATAGAATAAGACCGACTTTAATTATTATTAATTAAAAAAATTATAATCAAGTGTTCATTTATTCTTTAATTTATTTAGTTACGGTAGGGCTGGTCTACCAGTTCAAATTTGCTAAACGAGATATGAAATGAGCTAAGCTTGGAGTTTCTCTGAAGGACAGGATTCGTAACGATAACATCTTACAGAGAACCGAAAATGACATTTATCTTAGTAAAGAATGCGCTGCAGTTGTTAGAAAAAAAAACCAACAACGGGAATCGTACTCGCAACCTCCTGTACTCCAGGCGGACTATCACCTCCTACGCCACCGAGGCCGTCACAAAATCTATAAGCTACTAACCCAGCTGCCCACAAGTGACCTATGGTTTTCACTGTGACCGAGTGCATTAAATTATTCATACCGCTTAATATGCCAAGAACATGCCAACAATGAGGGTAACTACTTGTAGGGTGGCTTTGTAAATGTTCCCTGTGATATTACAGACAAACTAAACCATTTCCGTCTCCTCAGTGCTCATCTGTCCACTGCTGAACAAAACTTTAAACTCGGTAAAACTAATTCTAGGATTAGCTTTACAAGTATTATTTATGTTATGTAACATCCTTACTGATAGTATAATGTCCCGGTTTAAAAGTGGCCGTTTAGTGGCAAACCGGTTTTTAAAAATTCCCGGTTTGTCACATCCCGGTTTAAATTAAACACCCTGTATAAAAAATAATAATAATAATAATAAATACATTTTATTTCTCAAAAATAGGCTTACAAAGTACATTAGATCTTAAATTAAGTAGGGGGTAGTATTATTCCGTATGTTCTTTACATACTTACATGGTATGTAGGTACATTGGAATAAAAACCTTAGGAGTCGAATTAGATTGACTCCTTGCTCTACTAAGTTTTTACTTGTTTTTAGATATAAGGGCTCATTCTCTCGGCTCTATCTAGTTATTTAAGTGCACTTAATTACTTACTCTGAGATAATACGGTACCACACAGAGAATACCTACAGTAAAAGCATAAGAATAAACAAAGTAAAAAATGGTATAAATTTTACATGCATTCCTTATGATCTAAATATTACCTATTTGAAGAATAATATTACATAGTAATGACTTAAAATAAACAAATTTAAAAATAAAAAAAGTGAGACTGAAGGGCTGAGTACATTAAAATTAAATGGACACGAAAACGGCTAGGTATATTAAAATTAAACGGACACGAAAACTAGCTCAGCTAGAGGGGCTTTAATGTGGATCCGTTAAATCCTACTCATGGCTGATTTTACTAGGAACCTTAGGTGGGAATGAAACCCGCAACCCGCCGCCGCTGTGCCCCCCATCGCCCCATTTATCGTCAAATAAGCAAACCAAAATTAATTAGACAGCTTCCAAAAACTGAATTAAATCCGATACACGGTTTGCTGATCATTTTTGATAGTTCGTTGCTCCATGCAATTCTTTGCGTTTCTCTGGTCTGATGTCGATATGAACGATTCTCATTACGTCGGGGTAGTGCTGAGCCTCGCAAATCTGCCTTACGTACCGGACTACATCCAACTCCTTCATGCACTCTTCCAAAACGACGCGGTCAAAAAGCTCGCCGCCCCAACAGTATTCCATCACAAAGATAAAGTTGAATGGCATCTCGTAAAATTCGAAAAGCTGATTCTTGGGTGTGCCAAGTTTTTCATTATAATATTAAACTCTCGATATACATTTTCTCGCTTTTTCCCGATCCTACACTTTTAGCTGCAAATTGGCAGTGATTCCTTTTATTGTAGACCAACATAACACTGCCGAACGCGCCAGCTCCGATGATGTGATCGGTTCTGGAGTAGGTTTTTTCGAAGTCGTCACTGTACTGTGTCTTTACAAGAGGCGGAACTAGGGAGAATTCTATGGGCGTTAGGGTTATGTTTATCACAGAGTTATCCATTTTGAATGAGGGCCTTTTTTCCTGAATGAAAAAGACCATAATACGGGTTATCAGAAGATCCTACATCTCAAAGGATGGTTGATCTGTGACCCCCATATCAGCATAGATCCCATCCTGTTGTTGCATTTTTATGTGGTACCAGACATTGGCGTTGTCGTCTTGCCACTCCACCATAGTTGTAAAAACTTGGTAGGCAACATCGTATTTGTCGAAGATATAAACGTGAGGCACCTCAAATGGTAAGCCCCGTAGGTCGTACTATTCAAGAAATACATTCCGTCTTCATCGAACTTGTAAAAGATGATCTGTAGCATAGTGTTGTCGTCAGAAATACTAGCTTCTTCCTTCCGGGGTTTCCTGAACCTCATAGCTTGATTGGGAGTTTACAATCGAAGCAATTATCAATTTGCTTTTTAAGTTATTGCCTGAATTTTTAATCTCACATGGCGTTACGCATGCAAGATTGGCAATATTGGCATACGTCCGTTGCACCTTTACAGATGAACGATTATGGTTAGATATGCGTAATTCACATATAACTTCTCCAGCCATGCTAGGTTCAAAACTTTTTATGTATAAATAAACTGGCCATGCCCACAAATCATTCTAAACTAGGTATTTGTACGTTCGATTTTGAAACGACCGACGTACCTGGAAAATAGGCCCTATTTCTATGTGGTCTGGCCACATAGAAATAGGGCCTATTTTCCAGGTCGAAACTGTAGTCAAATGAACTCAAATGTGACCTGCGCTCCACAACAAGCCACTTCGGATTCTAATGTTCGCACCACCCTAATTGCCTTGGTATAGTGTGGTGGCTCGGTAAGTGTAAGAAGTAAGTCTGCTTGAACAAATTGAACATTTGAGTTCATTTGGAACTCAAATGTGACCTGCGCTCCACAACAAGCCACTGCGGATTCTAATTTTCGCACCACCCTAATTGCCCTGGGATAGTGTGGTGGCTCGGTAAGTGTAAGACGTAAGTCTGCTTGAACATTTTTTTCATTTTCGCTATAACCCATCAAAAGGGTGTATTTTCCCGCCGATGATGTTTATGGGGACGAAATCATTAATCCAATATAGTTATTACCGTAGTCAATTCGACGTACGTTGTCGGTGCCAACTAAAGTGTCATTGTGCATCCATTTAATTACTGTCTTCATCTAGTATTTGTACTTTGGTACAACAAATTTTATTTCCATGACAACCTTCGAAATCTAGGTTTAAAGAACTTTATTTCTCATAAAACATCTTCATCAAATCTTCTGGGGATTGCTCCTCGATGGAGGGATTGATACCCCACGTTGGGCGCCAGTGTCTCGGTTTAAAAGAGGGTGTCCGTTTAGTGACAAACCGGTTTTTAAAAATCCGGGTCTGTCACGTCCCGGTTTGAATTAAACACTCTGTATAAAAAATTATACAAATTTAATATTTTTAAAAATAACAATAGTGAGACTTAAGGGCTGTATATATTAAAATTAACATTAACATGGATACGAAAACTAGCTCTTAAATCCTACACACATGGCTGTTTTTACCGCGAGTGACTCGTGGTCCCCCCAAGATGTTCCCCTGGGGGGACGATAAGGAATTTGCGTTTACTCGTTATCCCAAGTCTTCACCATATTTTCTCTTCCTCGGTACTTCCTTAAGTGCGCCGTGCGTGGGTGTAGCAGCGACCCGTCTGCGAAAGGGACCTAGCGCTAGCTGAATGCTCAGGTACAGAAGGGGGCAGCTCGTGGAAAGTCTGGCCGGATCGAAGACTGATAATACGACTCCGCTCGTGCTACCACACTACGCGGCTCGCTACGCTCGCCTTGCAGTGTACCTCGAAGCGCGGCTCGCTTCGCTCGCCTTGCTGGGAAGCAAACCATGCTAACACTCATCTAATCATTCTTACCTATCAGACAACACCAAGACAGCAAAAAGCTGATGATGAAAAAAAGGGGACGTAATATGACCGAAACCTACAGATTACGTTAAACTTTAGTACTATTAATTTTAAGCCTTTGTTATGCCGAGCTTAAATGTCTTTGCCTATCTTCTCTAACACATAAACCAGGGGAGACTGTTTCTCAGTAATACGGCATTTTATTAATTTTGGAGCTAACTATTTGCTAAAATATTTATCTTTATCACTCAAAATAAAAATACGATTATGCACAACATCACCGACGACGTTAAACTCTGCATGTTTCCTGCGTAGGTTATAATGTGCTGTATTATTTACATGACCTTGCAATAATGATGCCTGCACATCATCAAAAACAGACGAAAGACAACCTCGATTTTCTACGTATATATCACGCGGAAGGAAGAGAATCTCAACGCCTAAGTCATTGTCAGTTTAGTGCGATCTATACAAAACTAGATCTACCAACTACAAGAAAAGCCGGAGTGTAACCAGTGGCATCGTTTACGGAGCTGTTAATCGCAAACTGTACTTTTGGGATAAAAGTGTCCCATGTCCGATGGTCATTTTCTACAAATGAGGACAGACTTGTAACGATGGTTTTTTTATAGCGTTTAACGATTTTAATCTGTTGTGTAGTGTTATTTTTTTTTTATTTTCGTTAAATATCAGTGCGACGCCGGCACGGGCCGCTAGTTATATGTATTTTACAGCAGTTGTCACGTCGCGGGCTATTTTAATTTCGGTTCATTCCTGCTTGTCCCTGGCAGACAATTTAAAAGAACATGGATGTACTTAGGTTGCATGCCAAATTAAATTTGGATCGTACAAACATTTAACCTTAGATGGGAATCAAACCCACAACCCGCCGCTGCGCTGCCTCATTAATCGTCATATTAAACTACCACCAACAGACCCGTAGACACAGTGAGGACTGCCTTCAGCCATGCGCTGGGCTAAACCAAGATTTATGATCTTCACCTCTGTAGAGTTGGGGCTGATGCAGATGATGTTCTCTGACTTGATGTCGAGATGAATGATTCCGAATATGTCGAAGTAGTGCTGAGCCTCGTAAATCTGCGTTACGTAGGTACCAGACTACATCCAATTCTTTCATGCACTCTTCCAAAAGGACGCGGTCAAAAAGCTGCAAAAATAAAAAATCTCAACAGTATTCCATCACAAAGATAAATTTGAGTGGCATCTCGTAAAATGCGAAAAGCCAGATGATTTTTGGGTGTGCCAAGATTTTTATTATATTAAACTCTCGTTAAACATTTTCCCGATCCTGGCTAACAATTTTACCTGCATATTGGCAGTGATTCCTTTTATTGTGGACCAACATAACACTGCCAACGCGCCAGCTTCGATGATGTGATCGGTTCTGGAGTCGGTTTCTTCGAAGTCGTCACTGTATTGTATCTCCACAAGAGGCGGGAAGCTAGGGAGAAATCTTGGGCGTTAGGATTATGCTTATCACCGAGTTATCCATGTTGAATAAGGGCTTCTTTTCTTGAATGAATAAGACCATAATACGGTTTATCAGAATATCCTGGATCTCAAAGGATAGTTGATCTGTGACCACCATATCAGCATAGATCCCATCCTGTAGTTGCATTTTTATGTGGTACCAGACATCGGAATTGTCGTATTGCCATTCCACCATAGTTGTTAAAACTTGGTAGGCAATATCGTATTTGTCGAAGATATAAACATGGGGCACCACAAATGGTAAGCCCAGCCCCGTAGGTCGTACTATTCAAGAAATACATTCCGTCTTCATCGAACTTGTAAAAGATGATCTGTAGCATAGTGTTGTCGTCAGAAGTACTAGCTACTTCCTTCCGGGGTTTCCTGAACCTCATAGCTTGATTTTGGGAGTATACAATCGAAGCAATTATCAATTTGCTTTTTAGTTTGTGTTTGAATTTTTAATAACACATGGCAGTACACATTCAAGATTGGCATACGTCCGTTGCACCTTTACAGATGAATGATTATTGTTAGATTTGCGTAATTCAGATACAAATTCTCCTGCCATGCCAGGTTCAAAATAAAACTAAATACAGGGTGTTAGTGTGAACACCGTTGTCCTTGAAACCAGAGGTTCAGCATCATGAGTAGAATCCAAAACGGATGAAAAAAATTGATTCTATTTTTTACTCATTTTTTGAAGAAATTTTTTATAAACACTAAACGTTTGCTCACAAACACGTGACACAAGTACTTCGACCAGGCGACACGTGGAATGTGCTCCTCAGTGTCGGATCACCTTCTGTGCGAATATCCCGTCTTTTGAAAGGCACAAGTAATGAAGTTACGATCCAAGCAAGGCGCGGGTATAAGTACTTACGTAGGTAGGTACTTAAAGTATGTAGAGTGACTATGGCATCGTGTACGATAGCGAAGACATGAAATATCCAAATCTTGCGAAACTAAAATAGGTGTTAAGCTTTTCTCATCGGTTTTGGATTCTACTCATGATGCTGAACCTGTGGTTTCAAGGACAACGGTGTTCACACTAACACCCTGTAAATAAATAATACCGAAGAGTCCACACAGCATCATCTAGCCCCAAGCTAAGCAGAGCTAGTGTAATGGGTACTAGATCCAAAACTTTTTATGTTTTAAATAAACTGGCCATACCCACAAATCATTCTAAATAAGGTTTTGTATGTTTGATTTTAAAACAACCGACGTACCAGACCACATAGAAATAGGGCTTCTTTTCCAGGTCGAAACTGTAGTCAAATGTGACCTGCACTCCACAACAAGCCACTGCTGATTCAAATTTTAGCACCACCCTAATTGCCCTGGGAAAGGGTTGTGGTGGCTCGGTAAGTGTAAGACGTAAGTCTGCTTGAACAAACTTTTCATTTTCGCTATTACCCATCAAAAAGGTGTATTTTCCTACCGATGATGTTTCTGTGGACGGAATCATTAATCCAATAGGTAAATATTATCGTATTTTAATTACTGTGTCTCAATCTATTTGTACTTTGGCACAAAAACGAATTTCATTTCCAAGACAACCTTCGAAATCTTCTGGGGGTTGCTCCTCGATGGAGGGATTGATGCCCCACGTTGGGCGCCTGTGTCCCGGTTTAAAAGGTGTCCTTTTATTGACGAACCGGTTTGTCACATCCCGGTTTAAATTAAACACTCTTTATAAAAAAAATACAAATTTAATGATTTTAAAAATTACAAAAGTGGTTCTGAAGGGCATATCAAAATTAAATGGACATGAAAACTAGCTCAGCCAGATGGTCTTTAATGTGGATCGGTTAAATCCTACACATGGCTGGTTTTTACTTGGTGGAAACGTGTTCTCCTTATTTTTCTCTTCCTCGGTACTTCTTTTAGTAATAGGCTCCCACGGCAGCACTTAAAAAGCAAAAGCACATCACAAAGATAAAGTTGCGTGGCATCTCGTAAAATGCGAAAAGCCGAATGATTTTAGGATGTGCCAAGGTTTTCATTTATTAAAATTACCATTATACATTTTCTCGCTTTTTCCTGATCCAACAATTTTAGCTGCATATTGGCAATGATTCCTTTTATTGTGGACCAACATAACACTGCCGATCGCGCAGGCTTCGATGATGTGATCGGTTCTGGAGTCTCGGTTTCTTTGAAGTCGTCACTGTACTGTATCTCTATAAAAGGCGGAACTAGGGAGAAAGCTATGGGCGTTAGGATTATGCTTATCACAGAGTTATCCATGTTGAATGAGGGCCTCTTTTCCTGAATGGAAAATATCATAACTATGTATGTATGTACGGTTTATCAGAAGATCCTGGATCTCAAAGGATAGTTGATCTGTGACCCCCATATCAGCATAGATCCCATCATGTAGTTGCATTTTAATGTGGTACCAGACATTGGCATTGTTGTCTTGCCATTCCACCATAGTTGTAAAAACTTGGTAGGCAACAACGTATTTGTCGAAGATATAAACGTGAGGCACTGCGACGGCATCGGCCTGGCCGCTGCCCGCTAATGCCAAGCAGTCACTTGTTTTATTGGTTCCATATTCCACCAAAGCGGCACCCTTCACCGCTGCTTCCATATTCAAAGCCAGCGAGTACGCTTTAGGGAATTCTAAATTTTCTTCAGCAAAGAATCTTTGGCGAATTGTCTCGCTCGTTAGCCCGCATACTAATTGGTCGCACAAACTGTCACTCAGCCTCTCTTTGAACTCGCATGTTTTCAACATCTTCTTCAAATCCGCAACGTATTCCGCTATTTTCTCACCTTCTTTTTGTTTACGTAAGTGAAACTTGAAGCGTTCAGCTAGAATAGGTACTCGGCTTTGGTTGTTAATGTTTTTTCATGACAGCAGCTATTTATGAAAATGTTTTTGACGTGGGTTTATCGGGTGTGCACAGGTTTACTAGCAATTCATACCTGGCCCCCATCACTGTTACTAATGTAAGAACTTGTAATTCGGTCTTGATATTGTTCACAATGAAAAACTGCTCTAAACTCTGGACGCCTCGTCTCTCGGCTACCAATCATCGCGTCGTCGCCAGTTGAAATATGTTTAGATGTAGAATAACAAAACGAATGAGCACATGCGCCATTGACCATTTATTTTCACGGGACGCACAGAGAGAGCCCACGCAACGTGGGGTTGCCAGCAAGTGGGTGTTGCCGAAATACTCTGCAACCATAATACGGTTTATCGGAAGATCCTGGATCTCAAAGGATAGTTGATCTGTGACCCCCATATCAACATAGATCCCATCTTGTAGTTGTATTTTTATTTGGTACCAGACATCGGCATTGTCGTCATGTCCTTCAACCATAGTTGTAAAAACTTGGTGGCTACCAAGTTTTTACAACTATGGTTGTATCTATACTTCGTATTTGTCGAAGATATAAACGTGAGGCACCCTCAAATGGTAAGCCCCGTAGGTCGTACTATTCGAGAAATACATTCCGTCTTCATCGAACTTGCAAAAGATGATCTGTAGCATAGTGTTGTCGTCAGAACTACTAGCTTCTTCCTGCACATCTCGCCTGCTTATACTTGGGGTTTCCTGAACCTCATACATAGCTTGATTGGGAGTTTATAATCGAAGCAATTATGAATTTGCTTTTTATGTTTGTGCCTGAATTTTTCATCACACATGTCGGTAAGCATGCAAGATTGGCATATATCCGTTGCACCTTTACAGATGAACGATTATGGTTAGATTTGCGTAGTTCACATAATATAACTTCTCCTGCCATGCCAGGTTCAAAACTTTTTATGTATAAAATAAACTGGCCATGCCCACAAATCATTCTAAAGTAGGTATTTGTACGTTCGATTTTGAAACGACCGACGTACCAGACTACATAGAAATAGGGCCTCTTTTCCAGGTCGAAACTGCAGTCAAATGTGACCTGCGCTCCACAACAAGCCACTGCGGATTCTTATTTTAGCACCACCCTAATTGCCCTGGGATAGGGTTGTGGTGGCTCGGTAAGTGTAAGACGTAAATCTGCTTGAACAATTTTTTCATTTTCGCTTTGGTTTAGCCCCGAAACCCTTTCGGTATTGGTTTAATTATTTGGTTTGATAATAAAAGTCACTAGTTTTGTTATGACGTGTATAATATTAACATAAACAGAGTAACTTATGGTAAAATAATGGTAATAAATGGTAATGATTGTGAATCCGAGTCACTTCGCGTCGGTACTGTCTGGTAAACAAACACGTCAAAATGCTACGCTAGCAAAAGTTCATATAGTACTCTATTTTCTGGTAATCGTGACGTGCTTGATGGACGATAGTATTGCATTGTGATTGTTTTTATAAGGATGCGCACAGTTTTTCTAAGTATTCAGGTTGTTAGTGTGAACAGTGTTATCCTTGAAACGATAGGTTCAGTATCATGAGTTTCCAGGATAAGACTGTTCACACTAACACCCTGTATAGATATTTTCTTGTATCTAGCCTGCCCAGTGCCCAGTATGGTTCCATATCGTAGTAAACGATTAATTTCCACTTATCTCTAATGAACTGAATTTTAGATATAAATTCAAAATATAGCCTTTGGTTGCTTGGTAATTTTTTGACATCCTGTAATCCATATGCAATAGATATCACACATACTGGCGTTACAAATTTAAGAAACATACTGAGTAAAGTGGTTGATAGCGGTTTTCCTATGCGTTTTATTTTTGGAGTTTTCTTATGTGGTGTTACCGAAAGCTCACCGATTGCGGCTCTTGCATTTTCGGTTCGGAACCGAGCTAGGGCTTGTGGTTTGGTGACCCCTAACTTTTCTATCAAGTCTGGCTTGAGTGGTGGTCGTACTTGACATTCATTGTCGGAGTTAGACAAATATTTTTCTTGGTTCATATCTTCGATCTCACATTTCAACGAATCTTTGGTTTTGTTAAGAATTACGTTGCAATGGTAGTGTGGTTTCGTGGTCAATCGAAGGTGGCGCAGTGCCCTTATGGTGCGCATGTATTTCAAATCGCCACAAGTAGCCCGTCTGCGATTCGCAAACTTCGTACGATTTAATCCCTACATGAGCCGCCTTCTTGGGTATGACCTGGTTAATATTTAACCAGCCCTTCCACTGCAAGAGTGACTCATCTATGGCGATATTCCGTTTTAAACTGTACAGCGTTGAAAACTTAAGATTTAAATGATCCAGTAGAGGTTTAATTTTAAATAATTTTGCCTCGGAAGCGTCCCAATTCCGCCCCACCGTGTCACAGCTGCTGGCGAAGTGGAGGCACTTATTTAAAAACTGGAATCTCCTCAGCGATATGTGGCTGTGGAATCTGGGTGTTGTGAAAATGTCACGCGTGCAGTCCCAGTACTCTTCAACCCGTCTTTTGATTGTAACCCCCAGTGATACGATTACGGCGAAGTAGGTGAACAGCTCGTCCACGTTGGTATCCTTCCACTCGCAGATACGGCTTCTTGGTTGGAGGCTACCGTCAAAAACCAGGCTTTCGGTGTATTGCTGTACGTACCGGTTCGTTTCCGAGGCAATGTATTCCTGAAGATCCCATATGTCAACCGATGGTACAGTGGGACCACAATTCATATTTGAGAATGTTTATCTCCTTTCCTGAGGATCAATTGGAGGATCGGGAAACGAACTCGGCTCGAACTCATACATTCCTTCTGGTAGTGTAGGTGCGGCAGATGCGGCAGACGCGGCAAGTTCAGATGCGGCAGACGCGGCAGGTTCAGCTGGTGACGGAGGATCTTGGTCTTCGGGCGTCTCCATCAGGAGCCGAGCTGCACGCGGTATTGGCACAGACATGAACTTATCGTCATCGCTGTCGCTCGACTCTTCGTCTCTCCCTGTTTAAACAAAAAAAAAATGTAATTCCTAAAGGAAGGAAAGGTTTACAGAAAATCGTACTTATATTATAAACGCGAAAGTTTGTAAGTATGGATGGATGTATGTTTGTTACTCTTTCACGCAAAAACTACTGAATAACAGTCTGGAATAACACATAGGCTATATTTTATCCCGGAATTACTAAGGGAACGGGAATTACCCCGGGTGAAACTGCGAGGCGCTGCTAGTATAATTATAATACCTACATATGTACATGTATAGGGCAGTTACACAAAATATTAAAATTAACAAAACAAAAAACCTTCAAAATTATTAACAAAATAACCTTGCGCCTTATTTCGGAGGAATTATTGACAAAAAATTTCATTACTCCTAATAAATTTTTGCTGTAGGTAGGTATGGAATTTATTTATAATATTTTTATTTAAATTAATTTAATGGGATATTTTTTTTGTGATTGTATTATTTCTCTGTGTAAGCATAACAACTTTTATACAATGTGTAAACAAAACCTTACATATATACTATTTTCTACATGATATACGCGCTAAAATGGTCAAAAGTTCCTTAGGAGGAAAAAAAGAAGATATTTTATAGACTGTATAAAAGAATCGGAGAAGAAAAATCGTATACAATGATGCACTCAATTCCCTAGGCTTATAAGTATAGGATAAACTTCCTCCTATTTATGTAATAGGGAATCTCTGAGAGCTACGTAAAGGCAAACTATTTGAATAACATTGTTCAGACGTCGTTTCTCGCATAGCTCGTTGTATAGGCCAAGATCGGAATAATGGGCCGAAATAGATCGGAAATATTCTGGGACCATGATGTTGGATAGTTTTGGAAATTCCACAATGTTATGTCCCTTTAGCGCTGATAGTATTGCCGGAGTTTATGAAATTTATGAGCCTCTTGTGCACTGAAAAATGAGCTCTATCGGTAACTGTTAACATTTAAATTTATTTTTTTATTTGCATTATCTTTATATTATTTTTTTGCTATAGAAAATACAATATTTTAAAACTATATCATACCCTAACTAATATGGTAAATACGAAAGTTTGTATGGATGTTTTTTTCCTATTTTACGCAAAAACTATTGAACGAATCGGGCTGAAATTATGAAAAGTTCTAGCCCTGGAATAACACATAGGCACTTTTATATTTATAAATTAGTTCCCAAATTCAAAGTGCTTTATTCAAATAGCCTTGAGACGTTTCCATAGAAATAACGCGTGTGAAGCCGGGGGCGATTCTAGTCACTACATAGTATAAAACAAAGTTGCTTTCTATGTCCCTATATCCCTATGTCCCTTTGTACGCTTAAATCTTTAAAACCACGCAACGAATTTTGATGCGGTATTTTTAATAGATTGAGTGATTCAAGAGAAATATATGTATAATAAAACCGTGCAAAGCCGGGGCGGGTCGCTAGTGAGAAATAAAATCAAAAATGTTTTTTGCTTATCAAATATTCGACACCCACGTGAGACGTTATGTCGTTGGGAAAGAAATCATAGCCTCAATCACCGTAGGTTCCGCCTGTGGTTCCGCCTGCGACGTAGTAGGTTGCGGGATCGATTCCCGGCTCGGGGCAAATATTTGCACGATCTGCAGGTAAGTATTTTTTAGGGTGTTCTGGTGTTATCTATAATAATAATTAAAATATATCTATGTAATTGTATTGTATTAAGTACATCAGTTAACCCCTATTACATAAACTGTGCTTAGCTTAGGACTAAATGATGCTGTGTGAATTATCCAGGATTTTGTATTTTACTTTATTATAACAAAAAACTAAATCATTATTTTTAATAGTTCTTTTGTTATGAAAACAAATTCACGATTTTATTTGCTTAAGCTACTTTCGCTCGTATATCAATTTTATTTTATTATTCTCTTATAACTTTAATCTATGAGTCTGAAAACTTTTAGTTTACTTTCAAAGCTACACGTGGTAAAAATGTTTCATCCATTTTCATAAGTTGCAGATAGAAATGCTTTTACGAGACTAAAACTAAAGTTGCTTTTGTAAGATTGTTTTAAAGATAGTTTTACTTAGGTAATTTCCATCTTAAAATAGAGAACATATTTGAGATCCGTATGAAAATGAGGTAGAAAACTAACTACATTAACCATGGTTTACACGTCCGTTTAAACTATACCTAATAAATATTCTTGGTATCACTACATAGTATAAAACAAAGTCGCTTTCTCTGTCCCTATGTCCCTATGTATGCTTAAATCTTTAAAACTACGCAACTGATTTTGATGCGGTTTATTTTAATAGATAGAGTAATTCAAGAGGAAGGTTTATACGTATAAAAACCGTGCGAAGCCGGGGTGGGTCGCTAATTTAACATATAATACAAGCCTGAATGTAGCTTAGCACAGTGAATGTAATATAATTAAGTATTTTTTTCACTTTGTTATGTGTAAGTCGTGTATATAAGACACATAACGCCGCTTTTATACTCTCTTAGATCATATTAGACACTAGCATCTGCCCGCGGCTTCGCAGGCGTTGTTTCTTAGGAAACGTCTCAAAGCTATTTCTATCCCATGGAGCTGATTTCTGGGATGAAAAGCCTGTTATTCCAGGGCTAGAACTATGTCTTTTCCAAATTTTAGCCCGATCCATTCAGTAGTTTTTGCGTGAAAGAGGATCAAACATCCATAAATTCATACAAACCTTCGCATTAAATATTAGTAAGGATGAATGGCAGTCATTTTCAATCACAATCTTTATCTACGCAGCTTATTCCAACGTTTATTTTAGCCCTGAGGTTACTTACCTGATTTCAATCTGACGTTTCGTAATATCCCTTCCACAACCTTCATCATCAATCAAGGGTTTAAGCAACATCATTATCCCTTATGGTAAACCGTTTTATCCCTAATGCGATCAAATATCCGCTTTAATATAATGAATGTAGGGCCTGTTATTCTTTGTTTTGATTTATTACTGGGACGTAGGAGTGAAGCTGCATCACTTCACTCATCATATTGTGCTGGAAAATTTGTTGAAAAATGCCTTTATTGTTTTTATTTTAAAAAAAAAACAGGTTTCATCCCTAATAGGCTCCAGACACTGAAGCCGGAAGCGGAGCGGAGGCGAAGGCGTGTTTTTCCTATGGCACCGCGCCGCTACCGCCTGCGGTGTGTGTGTAGGCTTTCATATGATTCAATAGAATACAACTCGCAAGCCTTCGCCTACGCTCCGCCTCTGGCTTCAGTGTGACTCCGGCTTCAGATCTTTAACGAGGAACTTCTTCAGGTAGATGGCGGTTCTAGAGGTACGTAAATTAACGTTATTATCCAACAGTTTTGAAATAATTAGATAAGTTTTAGCCAGATACATGATTATTCATAAATTTACGTCCATAGTACCTATCTATAATTTCTTAGTTGCAATGAAAAAGCCAAATGGAGAAATTTAAGCGAAACGATCAAGTGCAATATAAATTTGAATAAATCGCAACCTGTAAACATCTTTTATACAATAACGGAACATAAAATCCTAATAAATTGTATATATTGTAATGTTTGTGCGGTTGAAAGATATTTTTCAGCCCGTAACAATACCTTTTGGAGAAGAGGAGGAGTACAATTACTGAACTGTTTAGAGCATGATTTGATGTCGAGTAGGAAGGTAATAGACTGCGGCGTAGGAATTGGCCATGGTATGGCAGTCTCGGCGTAAGAATTGGCTCCTACAACTTAACACGTGGATAAAGTGTGTTTACTAAGGTAACGCATCAGAAGAAGGGCAGGAGTTTTATTCTTAAGTTTCGCTCTGTTTGTCTTTTTTTCTATTTTTCTGCTGTTACTAACGTTCCTTGTTTAACCTTTCTAGAAGACTGCTTGCCGTTTATTTTACCACGCCCGATCCTTTAACCAACCTGCATGTCAAACGTGGTGATTATGGCAAAACTCACCTTGGCACCTACGAAACTCAAGCGAAAACTAAAGCCTAATTTAACTAAAAAGGACAAACAAACTCGATAAATGCTCATTCTAGCCGAAATATAGAGCCTGACCCCTTGAAGTAAGTAAACAACATTGACATTGTATTTGTTTCCATAAACCTTAGCCATAAACATAAGCAGAATGAAGGCGGAAATATGTTTTTATATTTATCCTCTTTCCAATTTGTTAATAATGTGTTTTGGAAGTTTCATTCAGAGAAGTTGTTATCGTTTGCGTGACATTAAACCTTATCGTCCAAAATATCTACATAATAGGTACTATTTTCACTTGCTTACTCTTGCGTAAAAAGTGTGGTTCCATAACAACAATAAAATAGAATGTTATGCAGTTCATAGGGATAGTTGAAAAAAAATCTAATTAGTCCGTCAGTTAGATTTTCGAAAAATATTGGACACGTATTTTTTCTTTTGTTAATCAAACAGAAAATTATGAAGATTCCTCGTGACATCACGACATGTGACATTTTATAGCATGGCATGACGTCACGAGCCCCCACTTCTCTGCTTTATCTTGGTTTTTTTTCTGTTTGATTAACAAAAAAAATCTATTTATTTATGGGTATCATTTAATCGGTCAGTGAATTAAACAGATTTTGGTGAACAAAAAAATTAATTCGGTAAGCTGAATAAATAAAACTGGGCTGCGACAAATGGCCTGCAAAAAAATAAAAATTGGGCAACAAGAAATATAACAACGGGCTATTTAAAAAATATTTGTGCAGTAAATTATTTTTCATGCATCAGCAAATCATGATTAGCATTTATTGAAATTTTGGCCTGCTGTAAAACTAAAAATGGAGCAACCAACTATCAAAAATGATCAGCAGACCGTGGATCGGATTTAATTCAGTGTTTGGAAGCTCAGTAATTAATTTTGGTTTGCTAATTTGACGATCGATGTGGCGGCGCGCAGGGCATTATTATTATTATTATGGATGGATGGATGTTTGTTACTCTTTTACGCAAAAACTACTCAACGGATATGGATGAAATTTGGCACAGAGATAGATTATAGTCTGGAATAGCATATAGGCTATATTTTATCTCGGAATTCCAACGAAAACGTGAATTAGCGCGGGTGAAACCGCGAGGCACTGCTAGTAATATATATATATATATATCTACCTATATATAGTAGGTAGGTTAGGGAACTACAAGATGCGACCGACCGTTCGTCGCAGTCGCTGTGCCTGGCCGCCCCGCCCCGCCCGCCGCCGCCCCGTTGCTAGATCATTATCGCCTTTTAAAATGAACTATGCAGTACGTAGGTAGACATAGGTACCTAGGTACGTAGGCAGAGAACATAAACTTTACCTAAGTACCTATCTATACCTATGTCACTACCCTATGTCCTACTTATCTAGGTACCTATATGTCAAGCTGTAGGATAAGCAATGACATAATTATTTGAAATTAGCTGTGCCCCGCTGCTTCACCCACGTGTAAGTTTATTTTTCAAATGGAGAACATTATGGATATCGAAGACTGAGAATAACACGTTAGATTCTGTGATGAGATGGGAGGCCACGTTTTGGATCGCGAAAGCAAATTCGGGCTTTTGCATTTAGAGCTGTGCCGGGGCTGCGCGACGCGGCGGGGCGCGTGGCGGCGGCGGCAGGGAGCGGACGCATGCTACTTGATTTCACCAATCAACTTTGAGCCTTCCTTTTTGTGTGTTTTTGTTGTAAATAAGGTTCCTAACCACAGAAATCCTAGCACTAGAAAGTTATTTCTCTGATTGATTAGTTACCTGCCTCCGAAACGCTTGTCGCCACCTCTACTAATATTATAAACGCGAAAGTTTGTAAGTATGGATGGATGGATGTTTGTTACACTTTCACACAAAAGCTACTGAACGGATCTGGATGAAATCTGATATAGAGATAGATAAAATATAGTCTGGAAACTTACGCTTTATTTTATCCAGAATTCCCACGGAAAATTCCGGTAATTTCGCGGGTGAAATAGTACCTACCTACTATTTTAATTGAGAAAATTAATAAAACAATAAAAAAATATGAATGTTAATATTAAAGTTTATGACAGTAAGTGTGTAAGTCCTCGCACTCTGTGCAGCACATTTTGGGATATAACTTTATTTCTTTATTCCCAAGATTGAGAGATAGAGATCATCTGTAGGAAAGCCCCAAAGATTTTAAACTTTGCTTAGTATTTACTAAGTTATTCTTGGTCTTAAAGTATCTTACTTTAAGACCGAGAATAACTACCACATACCAAATTTCATCTAAATAACTGAGTTTCTACATAATTACCACCACCAATTTGTTCTCAATAACTTAAGTATCTACTGAGATTATTTATAACAAACATTTACACAGACTTTCAATAATAGTATCTACCTAAAATAGTAAGATTTCAAACGCAGTACCAGTGATTACGGCTTATTTTCGCTTTTTTCTGCTTTACTTTTTTACAATTCTTTTGCCCATAACATTTATTATGCACCTCAAAAGTTTAATTACTAGCTGTAGCATAATAATGGTTTATTACTGCCCATTATTTTTTTATTCAGTCGCCCAAAAGTATTAATTTCATAGACCATACCGCTATATATTCACTTACCAAAAATTTTATATTTGTCAGCCAAGTATTGCAGGTCGTTTTTATTTTACATCCGACCAAAATTTAGTAAGCTGCCCAAATATTTATTTAGCTGATTTTTACCGCTTACCCCAATATTTAAAATAACTACCAATAAATTTACTCCCTTTATTTATTCCATTATGTTTTATATCGAGCTCTTTACAATATTTTTTGTATACCTAGTTTTGTATCTCAAAACAGTCAATAAGAATGTAAACCAGTCCAATAGGTATAAAAGATCCAATGTACATACCTATAGAACAATCTCCTTATGTATCAATACGAATAATAAGAACAGAGCAATAAATAGTTGATTCATAGATTTGCAGTTTTTTTTCATTCTCGCTTAAGTGAGCCCCATTACCTACATTTCCCCTAATTTAGATAATAGGCACATACACCTACCTATAGAATCTAAATCCAACTACCGAGAATCTAATGCATAGATAACATACATTGCAGAACTAATCTGAATCTCAAAGAGCCCGTATGTAAGCCAACAACCTAATTCAACATACATACCGATCGTAATACGTACCGTACCACTAACAAGTTTAGGTATGTTAGGATGACGTTAATTTAAATTCTATTTGCCAGTGTATAATACAGAATCTTTGGTAACTAACTCAACATGTATCAAAGGTATCGTGTTAGGAAAGGGGCAATTGTGTGACATACGGGCATATTAAATAGGCAATACCTAGTCTCGAGATAATGTGCGACGAAAATTACAATCAAGGAATAGAAACAAATTGAGCTAACTACAGATGGTTGCAAATAGACTAGAGGTAGCTTAACTGATCCATGTTAATACCATAGTTAGGAATTAATTGTCTCTACCGATAATAATTTGAGAATTTTTAGAAAAAACAACTATCGACTTCTATTTTCAAGCATACATACAAGGTACAAGGTACAAGGTAACATACAAGGTCATAGTTAATGATGTTTTAAAGAGGTTAGTCCCTACAATGCGAATTATTTGAATTTTACCTTCAAATTCAAACAACGAGTAAAGCAATGCTACTACTTTTCAAATCAACCAATTTAAAGTTGCAAGTCGCGGCTTTACCCGCGTGAAAATTTATATTAATAGTCAGTTTTTAAAATTTCTCTGTGTTCAGTAATTTTGGCGTGAAGAGGACCTAAGAAACATCCAGCCATCCAAACTTTTTAACATTTTTTATTAGTGTTTCCATCCCAGAAGATGCCACGTAGGTACGTTACAGATTAGATAGATACTTAGATTATTTCTTTATTGCACCATCAAAAGATGTTACAGAACAGCTTATTACAAATTACATCTAAAGTTTCACAATCGTCAGCCTTATAGCTAACAGCGGTGATATGCTAGTATACTAGATACTATCCAGAGTGGTTCTTTGTTGTTCCAATTGTTTTTTTTTGAGAAAAATCTAAATGTTTTCCAATCTCTCGGACCTTATGCTTCTTTGATGAGTGATGAGATAGGCCATGGGCTCGGCTGGGCAAATAAACTATTCACCGTAGGCCGGCCGTAATTACTCAGAGTGGCGAGTGACATGACATGTACCTATATCATTAGTTTATACTTGTCTAATGCCGGTAAGCAAAATCATTAGTTTATTCTTGTACTAGCGACCCACCCCGGCCTCGCACGGTTTTATTATACGTATAAACATTCCTCTTGAATCACTCTATCTATTAAAATAAACCGCATAAAATCCGTTGTGTAGTTTTAAAGATTTAAGCATACAAAGGGACATAGGGATATAGGAGATATATAGGATATATCTTTAAAAGTACGCAACGGATTTTGATGCGGTTTTTTTAATAATAGTGGTTCAAGGAAGGTTTATACGTATAATAAAACCGTGCGAAGCCGGGACTGGTCGCTAGTGAAAATATAATTATACAACACTAGTCTGCCGAGGCTTCGCACGCATTGTTTCTATGAAAACGTTTCAAGGTTTTTTCTACCCTATGGAAACTGAACATGAGAAGAAAAGCAGCCTATGTGGTATTAGGGCTAGAACTACATCTAGGTATTCAATTCTAGCCTGATCCGTTTATTTATTTATTTAGAACTACCAACAGAAGATACACAATAAACAAAAATTAGAGAGAACATAAATGTACCTATAACCAGTCGTGATCTCCCAATTACAGATAGTTACATCTGGCACATAAAATATAAGTAATTTAAAAGTAACCGTTTGATTGATCCTACTGATCATTAGTGTTTGCGTTAAAGAGTAACAAACTTTCAAACATACAACATTTTTATAGCATTAGTAAGGAAAAGGATGAGTTTACTTGAACCTAAAACGTATGTATTATGAAATTTAATATTTTATACATATAGGTATATAAATATTTTATACATATAGAGATACCATTCCGGCAATTGTTGATCAGGCGCGACTCACAGCGAGCACTTTGTTGATCCGAGCCTCTTTTGTTGATCTATTATACATTTTCAGTAACAAATGTTGCTCCAACCAGATCAACAATTGACCTCACGGGGCTTTTGGCATTGTAATACCATTTGTTGATCCGATATACAAATCCATTTTACACAAGTTGATCCGATTCAAATGAACCAATCAGAACGCAGCATTTGTCAAAAATGACAGCGACGTTGCCGCTTCGTGCGGGAGTCGTGGAGGTCGATGACCACACGTGTGGAAACGAAATGTCAGGGTAACGCTATGTTCTATGACATTTATTATTTATGACATCGCGTTACCTAGTCCTTTTATTATTAGTTTAATAATTATGTACCTATTATTAAAATTTGACTTATTTGAGTGTTTTTTTGTAAGTCTAAAGAAATAATGATTTTAGTTTACTGAATAATTTTATTTAGAAACCAAAAATCCGTTGCGAATACTTTTCTACGGACAAATGTTGATCCATCGATATTTTTTTAACGATAACTAAGAAATTTTCTATTTTTTGATTTTTCTTTATACCTGAAAACTAAAACCGAAAAAGTGGCACTTTGTTCCTTAATATGACGTTCCTTGCGTTTACTTTAATAGGTTTTTTTAATTATTGAGTATCGTGTCAAATAAATTATTATTATTTTTATTTCATTTTTTAAACTATATGGATTGACAATAAATGTGGGCGGCCGAAGGTCTGCCTTTGGCACATTTAAACACATGAGGTTGCGGGTTCGATTCCCACCTTGGAACAATAAATGTTTGTACGACATGTAAATATTTCTACAGGGTTCGGGTGTTTTCTAAGTGTAATAAATTTCTCAATCTTTGTAATATTTTGTATTAAGTTACAGATATTTGTCATCTCGTACCCATCATAACACTAGCTCTGCTTAGCTTTGGGCTAGATGAGGCTGTGTGGATTGTCCAGCATTATTAATCTAGTTATTTATTTTAAACTAAAAAACCACACATCAGAGATCACGGTAGTGGCCCGAGTAGAATAAATAATTGCCCATCGTTATAATTGTTACAAAAAAAACCTGCTACCTTAAATTATTTTGGGGAACTCAAGTAGTTGCCTACCTTACGTGGTTAACCACTTTAAAAAAATAACTAGTGTCAATGCCTCGATCGATGTTTAATTAAACGTCAATTAATTTTTAGACTCGTTACACCCCGCGGCTCCGCCCGCATGAAAATTTATTTGTCATATTACAGAAATTTACTGCACGCCTCCTATGGGTAGTTCCGTAAAAATAAAAAATAAGTATTTAATTATTCATTTTGCAGTTTATTTGTACCGATTTTTAAGTCACTAGCAGCTGGTTCAGCCTACCGTTGATTAATACCTACCTGTTTAGTTAAAGTTAATAAGATTATAGTTTTAAATTACCCAATATGCGAATTGCTAGCAAGGATCTTCACAAATAATTCTGTAAAGTACCTAGCTACCTCCCATAGGTAAACAGGATCCTTTCATATTATATAGAGACTAGGGTCAGTGTTCTTCAGAGTTCAATCAGACTCAAATCTTATCTATCTTACTATTATAATAAATGGGAAAGTCTGTGTGAATGTTTGTTATAAGTAATCTCCGTATTAACTTTAGTTATTTAGAGGACATTTGGTACGTAGATAGTAGGACCTAGAATAAGACATAGGCTAATAAAATTATCAAAAATTAACCTCTGAGGGCGTTAAATAGGGTAAAGTTTGTATGGAAAATTATTTTTCCTTGGTTTGAATTACTTAAAACTCGGTACCTATAAATAAAGTATGAAATAATTAAACACATATTTTTTATTTTACCAAAATAACCCCAGGGGTTGTGTAATAATTTTCTGAAATTTGTTTAAAAAACTCTGGTTGGCGGGCGAAGCCGCGGGGCACATCTAGTATCTAGTATTATAATAAATGGGAAAGTCTGTGTGAATGTTTGTTATAGGTAATCTCCGTAGCTACTTAAGTTATTTAGATGAAATTTGGTACGTAGATAGTTTAGGACCTAGAATAGGACATAGGCTTTTAAAATTTGGAATTTTTTAACTCTGAAGGGGTTTGTATGGAAAATTATCTTTCATTGGTATGTTTCACTCAAAATGAACACTATGAATAAACTAAAAGTAAATAACTAAACACGTATTTTTTTTTACGAAACTACCCCTAGGAGGCTTGCAATAAATTTCTGAAATTTGACAAATAAATTTCCATGCGGGCGAGGCCGCGGGGCGCATCTAGTTATTACTAAAGTAAATAATTTCCAAGTTGTAATATCCTATATTGTGTTATTCTAGGTCCTAAACTATAAACATATCAAATTTCATTTAAATAACTTAAGTAGTTACGGAGACTACTTATAACAAACATTCACACAGACTTTCCCATTTATTATAAAAGTAAGATTTGCAAATTACCCTAAACGTATCGTTGGTAGTTACTGATCATAAAAATGTTTAAGTAAACTACCTAGCGGGTCTCATCATAATCATCATCTTCGTCGCCATCTATTAATAGTCCACTGCTGGACACATGCTTTCCCATATGAATGCCCACTTGAATAGAGGACACCATACACTACGTTTACCGAGACGTGGTCTTCACTCAAGAGTACGTTTACCCCAGCAGTTGTCAGTTTTTCGCAAAATATGCCCGGCCCACTGTCATTTTAGCTTGCTAATTCTTTGAACTACTACTCTTTATCTCGTGGACAATCGGCAACCGTTCTTCGTTAACGTGTTCTTCGGTGGATACTGCGACTTAGCAAACGTAGTGTAGGACGCCCCGCCCTCCGGCCAGTTGGGATGACGATCTGCGAATGATTGATGGTAGATGCTGGACGCGACAGCGCTATGGTGCTCATTACGGGAAGCCTATGTCCAGCAGTGGACTAATGCCGTCCTAAAATAATGATAACGTTGCCCACTAGACAATTTCGTGAGGTGAATAAAAATTCAGTTAACGGCACACTCCTACCTTCATTTGGGAAGCGGGATTTATAAACGTGATATTTGTAGGAGTTCATTTGAGTCTAAAATATAGGAAACATTCTAAAATCTTTCTTTTTATATTTTTCTTTGACGTGTTGTGCGTTCTTGCATACTTAGATCGCTGTAGAATTGAACTCTCAAACAGGTTCTCTCTTGGTTCTTAGTTAAAAATAAAGGGAAATTTCATCAGGATTTAACGGTTCTGTTACCAAAAAAAACCTTTTTACCAACTTCTCATACCTAAGGCACATGTCGAAGAAGAACATGACCTACAAACTGGTTGCTAAAGAGTTCAGTTATTTTTTGTGATCTATAGTAGATTTCAAAAATACAGATACCTACACAAAAATATTATTTTATAAATGTAATGTGCTTGGTCAGTGAATTTTAGCTATTTCTACTCTATTCTATTCGACTATCCTAAGGAAATCTGTAAGAACGAACGCTTTCAAGTCTATTAACTTCGATTATGTAAGTCTCGAAAAGTCCCCCACTACCACGCGTGCGGCGTTGCCGCTTTGAAAACAGACGAAGTAGTAATTTGTGGCTCCAGAGTCTGCTGATCAACATTGTCTAAGCTAAAGTGGCGCGTAGTATATATGCACCGGATGTGAAAAAGACGTTTCAGTGTAAAATTTTTGACCGTTAGAAGATCAACAAAAATGGTATTTTTTGAGGATTTTCTAACGCGAGTATATTGAAAACGAGTCAATGCAGATCCAGCGTTGCCATGTGCTTTTGAAATTCGGATCGAAGTATATCTGTTTACTAGGTCCAGAGTCGAATGTACACATGAAAAAGGTGGATCAACATTTCTTAAGAAATCGTACTGGATCAACCATTACCGTGAACGGTTCATTACATATATACGCATGTTTTCTGTATGCAGCACATAGCTGAATCTACTCCCTTTGCCTATGATTAGTTTTTTTATTTTGTTTTTAATTCTAGTTTAGGTTAAGAAATTTATAGGCAATAAATTATTTTCTATTCTATTCTAATATAAGCTGAAGTGGCAGTTGGCCGGCCATATCTAGCGAAGAACCAACATGGGGTAAACTTGTGCTTGAGTGGAGCCTGCGACTTGGCAAATGAAGTGTAGGACACCCTTCTGCCAGGTGGAATGACGATCTCCGATAGACTGCTGGCTGATGCTGGATGCGGCTGAAGACAGGGCGCTATGGCGCTCATTAGGGGAGGCCTATGTCCAGCAGTGAACTAATTAGGCTTATGATGATGTTGATGATGATGATACAAGTACCTAACTTGTAGCCAATGATAAATATGGTAATATATTTTATTAAACACTATTTAGTTTTTTACTTTATTGTTAACATCCATAAATGCAACATTAGCAATTAAAATAGCTAAGCCGGTACGTTATGAGTACTTCAAAATAAATCTTTAAAAAGAAAATAGAGACCTACCTATATCTTAATCGAAATACGGAACAGAGATATCAAAGCCTATGTGATCATCACACATGTGACAAATGACAAATAAATTTTTTTCAAGGCTAGGCTTGGGTGTGCGTGATTTGTTTGTTTGTGATTTCACCCACTTTTATTTTTATAAACATGTTTCGTTTACTAGTGAACAGACCGTATGGAATGATTATAATCAGATGTTTAACTGACGCCAAGAAACCAAGCGTCCCCAAAACCCCAAATAAAGACTCAAAAAAATCTTCACCAGTAAAGAAAGATGAAAACTTATGTAATGTACGATATCCCTGCGATCCCAATAACGCTAAGCAAGTTGACTCCCAAATTTTTTCTCCACATCCACCTCCAAAATACATTGTTGATTCTCCTGACCCTTGCGCTCCTAAAGACTCAAAGAAAAAAACTGACAAAAAGACTGACAAAGACGCAAAAGGTGACGCCAATAAAAAAGACCCGCCTCCACCGCCAAAAAAAACTGTTGATCCCCGAAGAGTGTTTAAAATCTACCGCTTCGGTGGAATCCAAACTGGTGAAATTCCGGTCGTTGAAAGCTTTGAGCTCGATGTCAGCACATGTGGGAAAATGGTCCTAGACGCCTTATTGAAGTTAAAAGAAATGGACCCCTCGTTAACCTTCAGAAGATCATGCCGAGAAGGCATCTGTGGTTCGTGTGGAATTTGCTTGCAAGGACAGAATTGTTTGGCATGCATCACCAACCTTCCTGATGACAAAGTTATTTCAATTTATCCTTTGCCGCACATGTACGTGATAAGAGACTTGGTGGTGGACATGAGTCACTTTTTTAACGCCTACGAAAGCATAAGACCTTACTTGATTCGGAAGAATGATTTAAAGGGTGCGAAACAATCTTACGCTCAGAGTGTACCAGACAGCTTGAAGATGGTGGGTCTGTACGAGTGCGTGCTATGCGGCTGCTGCTCCACGTCGTGTCCCAGCTACTGGTGGAACGGCCGCCGGTTCCTGGGACCGTGCGCACTGCTCCACGCCTACCGCTGGGTCATCGACTCTAGAGATGAAGGCCACAGCAAGCGATTGTTCGCTCTTCGCGATGACTTCCAAGCTTTCCGCTGCCATACCATTTTAAACTGCAACTTGGCTTGCCCGAAAGATCTAAATCCGGGTAAAGCTATAGCATTATTAAAACGAATGATCGTCGGTATTGATAAAAAACCAAAACCCGAAATCGACCCCATGAAAATGCCGCGTAACACTGACGTACAAAGTTGCTTGCCTCATCCAAAATCAAAAGAAAAAGAGGATCCCATAACGAAGAACCCCTGCAAAAAATGACAAGTATTTATTTTGAAACAAGTCATCAAACTAACCGAATTATTTTGTAGTATGGCTGTGTATCTACTTGTATCTATTTAAAAATAGCGTCGTCATCGTCGTCGTCGCTCATTACCAAGGCTAGCCTTTCGTGTTTATCCACCTACATGTACACACTAAATATTATATATACTCTAAATGAAATAAATCAATACAAAATCTCAAGTTTCGTCTTCCGCAATAAGACCCTAAGTATAAAAAAAATCTAAATTATGTATTAGAATAGAATAGAAAAATCATTTATTGCCTTCAAATTTCTTAACCTAAACTAGAATAAAAAACGAATCATAAACTAACTATCAAAATTGAAACCGAATTCTACAATTATAAAAACTTATTAAGCATCGTTCTTTTTGCTTTTGTTGACGCCGATTATAATTTTGTATTTGTAGATGTGGGCTACCAAGGAAAGATCTCAGACGGCAGTGTTTTCAAGGATAGGTAGAAAACTTTGATAGATGATAGAAAATCGTTAAATAACTTCCATCACCTTATCCACTCCCAGAAAGATATATCCTAATACCATACTTCTTTGTGAGGGACAGTGCCTTTGCTTTAAGTGAAAATCTGATGAAACCATATGCTGGGTCACATCACATCCAATCCAACAGGCTGGAGTGCATTTTGGATTGAAGAGAGTATTTAATTACAGACTAAGCATAGCTTGAAGAATAGTTGAAAATGAATTTGCATATCGTCTGTATTTAGAGTTCTAAGGAAACCAATACTTTTACAGCCTGATAAAGCGGAGCTAGTTATGGCTATTGTTTTTCCAATTATTAACTACTAGCAACCCGCCCCGGCTTCGCACGGTTTTATTATACATATAAACCTTCCTCTTGAATCACTCTATCTATTTAAAAAAAACCGCATCAAAATCCTTTGTGTAGTTTTAAATATTTAAGCATTCAAAGGGACATAGGGATATAGGGACAGAAAAAGCGACTTTGCTTTATACTATGTAGTGATAAGAGACGTCACTCTAGAACACGTCTCGAGAACTACAATTTCAATCAATTAAGCCTTTTCGATAGCTTATCTATGTGTGGACTTGTTGTGGGCCCCATTAAAGCTTACTAAGGTAAGTAGTAAGTAATTCTATTATAATTCTAAGAATATAGTATTTTCTACAATTTCTAACGTTTCTCCTTTCACGTTTAAATCATCCTCCATTGGTTTATATTCAGTAAAATAAATCGATTCGTTTTGGTTTCGTTAAGCCAACCAACCAGTGAACAACTTTTGAGATTGCATTATTCATATCATCGAAATCGAAATCCATACAGCGTGGTAATACAGCCAGTGTCTTGGGGACGCTTCCGACTGGTATTGACATGGATCAATTGAGCTACCTTTAGACTGTTTGCAACCGTCTGCAGTTAGCTCAATGGTTTCAATTGTAAATACTAGTTGTAATTTTTCTATTCCTTTGCTTGTAATTTTCGTTGTTAATAAAGTTTGGTCATATCATCGAAATTTGTATATTAAAGAAGTATCATCAGCAAACAATAAAATGCGGAGACCTGTGGTACGTAGGTACATCCACTTTAAGCAAGAATAATCGTTGATATCCATCGTGAAACGTGATTAATTGTTGATCGAGTTACAGATGACTTATGTTATGAAATAGAAATAGTTACACGTAGGTAGGCTATTAAAACAAAAGATTGTACATGAAAGCTCTACACCCACACAGGCTAAAACCGCGTTCTTCCTCTTTGTACGAACCTTGGGCCGTAAAAACTCCACGGATAAAAATAAAAGTTATTATTCAATCTGACATCTCAGAAATTTATATTTTCTGATAGATTTTAGACAGATTTTAGATGGGTCATCATTTTTAAATTATCAAATCTTTTATTAATTATTTTTAGCGAATGTTACACATTTAATTTTTTACAAATATGTTTCGTTTACTGTCCAAAAAACCACATCGAGTAGCCCTTGTAATAATAAAAAGGTATGCCAAAGCCAAAAAAGCGCCAGCGCCAGAAGTCAAGAAGAGTGATAGAAGAGTTATCAAAGTCTACCGCTTCGCAGGAATCAAAACCAGAGAAAAGCCATATATGCAAAGCTTTGAACTCGATCTCAGCACTTGTGGAAAAATGGTGCTGGACGTGTTGAATAAACTAAAAGAAATGGATCCCACATTAACCTACAGAAGATCATGCAGGGAAGGCATTTGTGGTTCATGCGGAGTCTGCTTACAAGGACACAACTGTCTGGCATGCATCACCAAGATCCCGGATGCTAAAACAATAGACATACATCCCTTGCCGCACATGTACGTTATCAGAGACTTAATTGTTGACATGACTCACTTCTTAAATGCATACGACAGCATCAGACCGTACTTGGTTCGAAGGAACGGATTCCCCAAAGTAGGCATGGGGCAATACGCTCAGAGTATACCGGACAGCTTGAAGATGGTGGGTCTGTACGAGTGCGTGCTATGCGGCTGCTGTTCCACGTCGTGTCCCAGCTACTGGTGGAACGGACGCCGGTTCCTGGGACCGTGTGCTCTGCTCCACGCCTACCGCTGGGTCGTCGACTCTAGAGACCAAGATCACGCCGCGCGTTTGTATGAACTCCGTGATGATTTCCAAGCTTTCCGCTGTCATACGATCTTGAACTGTAGTTTGGCTTGCCCGAAAGACCTGCGTCCTGGTAAAGCCATATCATTATTAAAACGACTGATCGTTGGCCTCGATAAGAAACCTCGAGAGGGAATGGATGCTATGAAATTTGCAGCAGGAGGAGGAGGTTGCCTTAAGAAAATAACGGGAGGTGGAAAGTCCGCCGACAAATGCAAACCACCGCCTCCACCCCAAAAAGAAGTGTGCGACCCATGCAAAAATGTTAAAAAGTAGTGTTTTTTTTTAATACACCTTTATTTTTCCAAGCATATTTTTTTAACTTAACTATCAGCGCAAGGAGAGTTATTGTATTTTTCCTACGTTATCCACCTTTACAAAGAAAACACGCTTGGGGTAGGTAGATCTACTATTTAGTTTATACTCGTACGGTACGAAAACACAAGAAATTGAATGAGAATGGCAATGTTACGGTGTCTTCAAAATAGCACGCTTGGTCACATAGGCGCGGGCGGGAATAGCGACCTCTAACATGAGGTGAGCTGAACTACAAATGAAATAACAAAAATTCTGAGTGCAAAAAGTAGATCACGTGACCCATAATCCTAGATCGCGCAAACGCTGGTTTCAACAACATCTGGCCCATATAGAACTTTCCGACATCAACTGTCGGTCGAAAGACCCCGGGTAAGTGGGCCAGTTGGGCCGACGTACAGGGAAGATCTTTTCCAGTAACCATTTGGGGGAATTTCACCTTTACCCCCAAAGCGGGGGGATAGTGTTTAGGTTTTTATCACGTGGCCTTAGGGAAATCTCGTGCTTTTTTGTAAATAACGAATTAAAAAAACAATATTTAATCAAGCTTTTTTCACTTTTAACTTTTCTCAAAGATGTTACATATTTTAAAATTATTACTTACGTGAAAATTAAAGAGCTGTATACCTACTTCGGGTGGTCACCGAAACAGAGTTAAATAGATAAACATTTTATTTGTAATTTGTCAAATACAAATAAAATGTAATTCGTCATAAAAATATAAATTAGTATAAAAATATACTTAATTTAATTTAGTTATAATTTAAAAACTCATCGTAGGTGTAGAACGTCTTCTCTACAAGTAGGGGTATAATTTTTATAGCATGTTAGGTATATAATAGTAGTATATAATTTCAAAGAGCTTTATTTATATCCTATGCCGAAACAATCATGATTTTTTTTCGGCAGCGCTTAGCGGTGCTTTTTTCAGGCACTTCTTTTTCGGCGAGGGAAATTAGCGCCAAGGCGATTGGCTCAGTTTGATCACTTAGTCCAAACTCAAAGTACATAATAACAAAACTACACAACGAATAACAGTAAACCGAACCGAATGCCAAAACAACCAAAATATCACGAGGAATGACATGACATGAGGAATTTTTGGAATACCTACTAGGGCAAATACGCCACTGAACGAAAGTGATGAAACCGGGCATTGTTTTGAAAATTTAACCACCGAGGTGGCGCGTCTTTATCCAAAAAAGTTAAGTAAGTATATCTTTGATTAATGTAGACGTAAGTAATACAGAAAAACATAACTAAGATTTTAAAGAGGTACCTACTTAGGTATAATTGTGCTCTGGTAAAAATACCACGGCGGACCTGTGGTCACAGTACCTTCGTACATACTTATGCGGGTCACTAGACACTGTGATTTTCAGATATCTAACTCAAAAGGCTTTGTTCTTTTGGGCCTTCTCACTATGTATGTCCCTTTTGTTGAGGAGCTGGATTGCCTAGACTTTCACATGCTGATGAAGCCTGTGTTTTTTGAATCACCTACTGAGTTGACGAATAGATATAATAACCAGAGGCATACTTTTGAATCTACCTACGACCCCGATAAAGATCGTCATTTCTATAATACAAAGGAGCATTAGGTGTGAAACTAGGACCTATGAGGTAAAAGGTGGGGATTATGACAATAAACCAATCTGATCTGTTTAGTTAGTAGATTTTAAGTAAAATTGGGCACTCCAGGTATACCAACTCGCATCGCAGTTAAGGGCGGACCAAGGGTTAACATTTGATAAGGGTAATAGCACGCTCGTCCGCCCTGATTTGGATTTATTGATTGTCCACTGTCACGAAATTGGGTCTGTAGTGTCCATTGTGCTTGGATTCTGACGCTTAGAATGTGAGGGCAATAAATTTTCCTGCTTTAGAACGGGATTTATGACCCGAGCGGTGAAAATGGGTAAAAGTTCGGGATTTCAATTTGCGAGTCGTGTTTACTTTCTTTTTTGGAATCATATTTGACCGACGAGGGATAGGCTTTATTCAGTAAGGGATAGGTAAAAAATACTTGATTTATATTTTGATTCTCAATAGTTATACTAATTCTGGGATCAAGGTAGGCAAGGTAACATACTAATCCATCCATCCAACTATGTAGATGATTCCAATTTTGTGGAACCCGTGGAGGCAGGAAGAGCATCCGAAACTCACTATTTTCCTATACTTTAAACTACCCTTTCTCGAAGCATCTTAACTACCCAATGAAAGGCAAATAGACAAATAAACAAGGGAAAGCTTTTGCCGGAGTTATAAAAAAGTAGGTAGGTACCTATACCTAGAAGATCCATAGAACCACGTTGCCTATTTATCTTCAATTATGAACGGCAAGAAGCTTTGAAAGCTTTGTAAGAAACACTTTTTCAACTTTCACATTACGATTCTTCCTCCACTAGTGGACAAAAAATTTAAGTGAAAAGACTAACAAAGAATTTTGACTTAGCACATTTCGTATTTTATCATTTATTATTTTAGATTTGACTTTTCCAAGTGCTTATTTTTTTTTAGTCTAAAAAAATTGCCTAAGTTATTTCTGATTTCTTGAAATTGATGAACCTTTGTTTCAATCGTATCAATGCATAGTTTTTAAGCATTGTTATTAAGTACCTACCTACTAGCGATTTGTTAGCATCTCATGGATAATAGGTACTCATCTACAGATCAGATGATGCTGTATGGATTGTTCAGCATTATTTATTAATATTTATTTATCTATATACATAGTCCCACCTCAAATGAACCTATCTACGTAAAAATAAACCCAGTAACCGGACACCTTAGTTCATTTCTCTGTAACCGCAAGATTCGTAAGCAATGTCTGGCATGAAATGAAGACGAATGAGCGTGCGCGGGCAATCGATCAAATGTCTTTCTTTGTTCCGACTTGGGATTTCATTTGAGATGGCAATGCTGGAAACTTTTGTTTTAACTGTACCTACGAAAATATTGGAACGTTTTATTGAGGAGTTTCTTGGGAATTTTTCGGGGAATATGGTAATTGTTTGAAAGAACGCTGGAAAAAGAAATGATAAACGTTTTAGGCAAGTAGGTGTAGGTACGTAGGTATTACCTACATGTCGCCGCCAGATCGTTTCAACAGCGCTTTCCTAAAAAGCTAGATAGTTTACTAGCCTAGGCTGGTTGTAGAATGATCAACATTTAACGATTTGGCTGACGGATAAATAGCTCGAATGAAACGGCTAATCTTGAAGCCACCGCGCCTTCAAGTAATTTTAGTTTGCGCTTTGCCACTGGGGCTCTATCTTGCTTGACCCAAGCAATAAAATTGCCTCTCCATTGACAGTGCTGCTACAAATTGTTTAGTTCCTCTAAACTAGTTTCTCGATTACTTGTGTAGTTTACCTACCTATTTGTAATCCATATCTTATCTTTACTAATACCTAATAAACGCGATAGTTTTGTATTTCACTAAAAATGGATCGGACTAAAATTTTGAATAGACGTAGTTCTATAAAGCCTGAAATATAACATACTATACATACAATAATTTATAAAATAATTTGAATTTCTAAAGAGAAAAAAAACAAATTGAAGCCGTTCCAAAAAGGTGTACCCACTCTATCCCGCAACGCAAAATCCTATGCTAGGTCCTATACCTAGGCTAGGCTAGTGCTAGGCTATGCTATTCGCGCAAACGGCTACAACGCGCCCTCTTAACTTCATTCTAAGCTCACACCCGTGTCGTAATTCTTAAGAGTGAAGCCATTCCTAGGCCTGTCGACACGTCTCATGCAGGCGATATTTAGCGCACGTGAGTCCAGGCTTACGTGACCACGTAGACGGAAGGCAACTCTTACTTCGCTTGTACCTACGTAAGTATGTAATATATGAGTGAAATAAAGGCAGTTAAAGGGTAGAAACTGAAGAATTTCAATTATTCTGGAACTTGAACTGTAGTGTAGTACCTACCTACACCGTGATTGTTCCTGTGCAAATTCCCTACTCTCGCTTCCCGCCACCGGACAACTTATTTGGAGCCTTTTCCACACTAGGTTCTGATCTTCTATCAAGGGCATAGTTTTTGTTGAAAAAACTGTTATGAAAAATGTTATGCTTCCTACTTTCTAAAAAACATTGTAAGAATCGAAAAATTTACCGTTACAACCTAATCTCCAAAGTTTGCAGAGCGATCCATCAAATAATGTGTTTTCCAACCGTTTTTAGATGTTCATCCGACAGCGGAGCTGGTACCTATTGTATATCTTCTCATCTATATGTTTATCAAACTTAATCCCTATTTCCCTTGGTCACTCTATCACGCGTGAACTGGACCGATATCGCTAATTTTTTTTGTTTTTGATATCGTCGGGAGGTTCTTATGAAAGAAAAATTATGAAAATTGCGCGGAAAATTTTAAATTCTTATACCTTATAATTATAAAAAATTTAAAAATTTCACGCAATTTTCTTTTATATATCGTGTGCGTAGAGCGAAAAGTCACCAATTCGCTGTTTGGCCAAAATTGAGTTAGACATGTCATGAAAATCACTGTTTTTTTCTGCATTTTTCAGTCGTACTACCTTGTCTATAACTATCTTAGTTTTCATTTTAGAATATACGAAAAAACACTAATTCTATATTTGGACTAAAATATTGCAGTCGAAAACTAATTAACTTACTTAAGTATTTTTTCTCTACTTGGAGAAATACGCAATCCGAAATCTAAGTCGAGTTGGTTACTTTTCCTTATAAAAAAATTGGTCCTTACAAGAACACAAAACTACCTAAATCCACTTGATTAATTTTGTATGACTGGTTCGATACAAAACACGAAAGCGAAAACTAACCAAGTCTGGTTACTGACTTCTCTATCGACTTTTATTGAAAAATACGCTATCTTTGTACGAGCAAGAAATCATTAAACTGAGTTAAAGAGTTATATCCTAATAATAATGGCCACAAAGCTTTGTTATGAATAGTCGCTAAAGAATTTTGATGATTTTTCATTCAAAGTCTCCGTTCAAAGCGCGAATTTGACACTCAACTTAGATGTACCGATTGTACCGATGGTCCCTATTAACAATGTCGTATATACATTTTTACCTATTTTCACTTTTTTACATAAATATAATCACAATAAAAAGATGCATGTTATACAATTATTTTTTTAATCAAAAACCATGTAATTACGTCAATTTCTATGCTAATATTGTCGATAGTAATAACATTGTCCACGCAACAATATTGGTAGTGACAGAACCGGCGTTGTTTGCGGGAGGGGGAAGCGCGAATGCGCGCGGTTCTGCCACTTCGCACTTTGTTGTTGGGGGAGCGCACGCGCGGCCGATATTGATAGTAATAATTTGTTTTTGTACGGTTAAAAGTGAAGATCCCATCATGTAGAGACGTTCTAAACGGATTTTAGATCTAGTAAATTTTAAGAAACAAGATCCTGTTTATAATAATAAGTCTTTATTTCAGATACAAGGATCCATAGTTAAGAAAAAATACACATAAAAACATAAAAAGCATAGTACACAGACTAATACTAAATCTACTTATTAACACTAGTTTAGGCGGCAATATCCACCCATCGTCTGAATGTGGTTGAATGTATAAGTCTCTCTGCCAGACTCTTGATAATCGAATTATCGCACGAGCCAACTCTGGACATGAAGGACGCAATCCTCTTCCGCTGAATAGCGTTGAAAGAGTCTACGCGGGCCTGCATTAGCATTTCAGAAGCGCTACAGAAGCGCTTCAAGCCCATCAGTTGCCTGAAAATGTTGTTATAGGCCACGCGTATTCTATCGTGCGACCTTTTGGTGTACTCAGTCCAGAGCTGACACGTATAGAATGTCTGGCAGAAAGACCTAAACAGAGTCACTTTCACGTCAGGCGATGACCCATAAAACTTACGCGCAATCATGTTCCCTACTATACATAAGGATCTGCGTTGTCTTTCAAAATCATCATCATCTTTTAGGTTCGATGTCACGATATGGCCAAGGTACTTGAATTTGTCAACAATTTTCACAGGTTGTCGGTTCAGATAGACCTCCGGCACGTTCACTGGTCCCTTTCCGGATCTGAATATAACCATTTCAGTCTTTTTTGAGTTGTACAGTAGGTCGTGTTCTCTCGCGTACCTTTCACAAATTTCCAAAAGTTTTCTCAAGCCTTTAATTGTAGGACTAAGCAGCACCATATCATCAGCATAGCTCAGGTTGTTGATGTATCTGTCATCCAGCCTGAGTCCCACTGGAGTGCTGCTTAGTTCTACAATCAAATCATTTACATATGTATTAAACAGATCCGGAGAGGTAACCCCCCCCTGCCTTACGCCAGATGGAAGCTGATATCTTTCAGATAGCTCAGAGCCCCACCTGACGTTGTTGGTCTGCTTGCGATACCAAAATGCAAGGAGGTCAACAACCTCAGGCGGAACATCTACGCTACTGTCACGCAACTTCTTCCACAAGAGCTCGTGATTTAAAGTGTCGAAAGCACGGCTGAGGTCCAGAAAACACGCGTATACAGTAGTTAGTCTCTGATTGTAATAACCAACAACCTGTTTCAACGAGAAAATAGCCATATCTGTAGAGACCTGTGCACGGAAACCAAATTGTCCGTCGTCGATATGACTCTGACTGAGATACGATTGCATAACCCGTTCAAGCACCTTGGCCACAACCGTAGCAAGAGAAATTGGCCTGTAGTTGGCCAGGCTCGAGATATTATATTTAGGAAGAGGCAATAAGTGACTGTCAAGATAATCCTATAATTACCTACAGAACCAGGTAAGCATCCTTTATACATATACCTACTATGGTCAATGGAATGATTGTAGCTTTTACGGCAAAATCAATAATATAACGATAACCTAGGTACCATTTTTTATTAATAATTAATATTTTGCTTATTGTAGCTATATTCCGGTGAATAAAGTAGGTTCCGGCAGATACAACTATTTTCGTTGGACTTTAAGTAGACAATTTAGTCGGATATACCACTTCCTACATTATTACATGGTCATATAGTGGATCATTTTGTCTGATGTACCACTTCCAACATTCTTACATGTAACCTAAAAGCAGCTTTTATGTCGGATGTGTCACTTTCGACATTATTACACGTAACTCAAAGTTAGTCAGTCGGTCAGATCTGTCATTTTCGCGTTTTCTTTCCTAAGCGCCGCGTTGGCAAAGTAGGATAGTGCTCGAGTTTCGACACAAAGGTCGAGAGTTCGTATCCCAGCCGTGTATAATGGCATTTTGTTCGTTTTTTTTGGATTATTGGTAAAATCAAAAATCTTTAAAAAGGAATACCTACTTCGCTTCTTATTTTACTTATCAGTTGGATCTTTCATTGTTACCTAGTATTTTAGTTCTAGAAAATTATTAAATCTGCAGATCGAGAGTCTTCACCAGGACGTGAGCATTATGATAAAGAATTGACACAGTGTCCACAAGATCTGATGCATGATGTATTCAATGACAGCGACGAATCTGTAAATACTTCTGCGGCCGAAGAGAGAATTCCTGAAGAGGGGCATCCCTGAAGAGATTTTTTTTTCCATAACAGAAAAACGCAGTACGTATGTGAAGTCCGTAAAGAGGGGAAGGACACTGTAACCCTAGACTCGAGCCATCTTCTCTACTTTCGCGAAGGTGACAAAATATCCCAGGGTGGCGTAGGTTTCCTCGTCAAAGAGGCTAGCTACGTTAGCTACGTAGCTCTAGCAACGTTCTCCAGTGTCTCGACCATGAAGCAAAACTGATCCTTCGGCTATCCAAGCGGTATAGCATGTAGGTAATTCAGGTCTACGCACCGACCTCGGGACACTCGGATGATGTTTCGGGAAACTTTAATTGCCAGGTGGGAATCCAGACTGGAAACGAATCTCAAATAGGCCCAAATGGTTATGGAGTTAGGAATCACAGGGGGCAAATGCTTGTCAACTTCCTTGAGAAAGAGGGGCTGTTCTTAATGAACTTTTTCTTTAAGAAACAGCCCCAACGGAAGTGGACATGGCGAAATCCCCACACTGTGAGTAAAATGAGATCGACTTCATCATGACGGATAGCAAGCACATAATTCAGAGATATCTCAGTGATCAACAGGTTCAATACCGGATCTGATCACCGAACGCTCCGAGTCACTCTGAATATCAACTTAAAGCTGACAGGTTGTTAGAGCCCGATGCCACCGAAGAAGGTGAAGACTAATTGTATAAGATTAGAATGCCATCATAAAGTTCAGTTTAGGTCTGGGTTTGGACCAGCTGAATTTAATTATTAGTAATCATTTAACTTTACTAGATTTAGAAATTTTAATTTTGTTCCTTGTTATTTCTGTTTATGCTTAACATGTGTTTTTATTATATCTTTATAAAAGAACGATAATTGCATTTTATTACCAACCATTTTAATCTCTATTATCTAATTAAATAAATTCAAAACATAAAATAGACTAAAATATAGGTTCTAGAATAATTATTAATATACCTTTTAAATTTTTATAGCTAGTCCTATTTTAACTAACTCAAGATAATTCTAGTTTAAAATAGCTTAATATGGGCGAAAAGTCACCAACTCTATTTAACAAAACAATAACCAAAAATGTCGGTGCAGGATCTGAGGGCGAAAAATAACCAAGTGAGTTTTTCGTCAAAATCTATGAAAATGAAACAAATTACATTACATGTAGTACTTTAAATGTATGCGCTTATCTATTTCCTATGAAATAACACCATACAATTTGAAATATGTCGTACCAAACGTAAGTTATGTTTTTTTTTCTTTTGAAAATCTTTAAACCTTCATAACTCACAACACCAAATGACTTAATTGGTGACTTTTCGCTCTACGCCCACGATATGTTCATAATGTAGCTGACCCGACAGACAACTGTCCTATGTTAATTATTAACATAGGACAATAAAATTGTCTGTCGGGTCAGCTACATTTATGATTCACGAGTAGGTATTGTTTCGACGGATATTGTTTCGTACTAGTACCTTACTTATCATCGCAAAGTTAAAAGAAGCTAAGCTTTGTAGCAATAAACAATAAATTGTAAGAGTATGTACCTACAGTAGATACAAACGTCCAAGTTATATTTATAGAAGGCCCTTGAAACGGTCCCTTTATTTTAGTTAGAACATAACTCAAACGATCAATCTTCAAAGTTTTATTGTTTTAGGTCGGCACGGAACTTTTTTGTTCAATATACAGCCGCAATTTTTATACGCCATTCAACAAATTGTAATATTATTTATTCAAGGACGACACGACAAACCTTTCGCTACAAAAAACCTGTAGATAATTTTCAGTACTTTCAGTTTAATTTTAACTTTCCCGGCAACTTTTTGAGTTATTCTTTCAAAATAAATAAAAACATCATTTTGTATCATGATCTAAAAAAATATAAAAAAGTGCTTGCGCCGTAAAGGCAACAAACCATATTATTATAAGAATTTAAAATAATAGCAACTCACTAAAATATTTCAAAACATAAAATAAGTATTTCGCACGATAATAACAGGGAACACAAATTAAAAAAATATATAATTTAAAAATCAGATTTATTCTTAGATTCTCCACCTCCTTAGATCTTATCCAAACAATAATCACTTATAACTACAAAAAAAGGTTATTTAGATGGATAAAAAATACGCTACTTACATTATTTTAAAAAATACTTTTTATGTTACAATTTTTGTTACGCCTTATTATAAAAATGCACTTTAAGTTATATGCAGTCTATTATGTACTGTCCTTTTATGTTAGAATTAGCACACATTTATCTAATGATCAACTTAGGCAACTTGAGAGTTAGGTAATTAGTTAATAAATTTTAGTAAGTTAATTAACTATGACATGGTCACTGCGTATGGGTGGGGCAAAAGTCGCCGACCTATTGGAAGACGCTATAACTTTAGAAAATGGCAGCCACTGTCTTCTTTTTAATGGGAAAAAAATAATTTTTTAAAACCGCTATGATCAACCATTTACATAGGTCTGTTTGTCTGTGCCGCGGCTGCTCTTAGTCAAACGAGATCAATGCTTACTTTTGCCCCACCCTATAGTTTACAAGTAATTGGTTGCAATTAAAATCAAATTCACAAGACTTCTAGACATAAGGGGCCTATGGCCTTTTAGAAAAGGAAACTCTTTGACAACTTAGATATACTTTACAAATTGGGGTATATATATAAGTCGTATAGGTAAAGATTGAGATCTTAATTGGATCATGTGTTCTCATTCGATCAATCATATATATGATTGATCGAATGAGAACATATGATCGAAGCGATGACTGTCGTCATTTTCAATTATAATCTTTATCTACGCGACTTATAGAACCTCAGTCCGCGGCTGTCTTGGATAGGCTTACGTCAAATGAATAGTTCATCGACTTCTCAAATCGATGTATTTGGAACAAAACGATAAAGCTGTCTAATAATCCAATATGAACGTTTCGTTCATATACAAGGTAAGGGTTATATCACTAAATTCATTTATAATAGGACATTTACGACGATTTGAGTAGTTTTGTTTTAAGTTTCATGCGCTATTTTCACGGAAGAACTATATAATATGTATATAGAAGAAGTATATGTCAATCGTACATAAGTTAGGTCATACGCGACTAATTGTTCCGAATTCTAAATGATTTGAAGCGGGTTAACTATGAACCTAGTATGTCTAGAACCACACTCACAAGTAGAAGTCCCTCATTTAGGGATGAACAAGTTTTATTTCCCGCAAACTAGGCTCATTGTTAACCCTCTTTCAGTCATAATGGGTAAGTACTGAACGAGTTTACAAACATCAATATCGTTTTTCAAAGTACACGCCTTAGTGTTTTTCAATTATCTTATCACTATGTTGGCTTATAAGCATTCACTTTTAACACTTCACTTATATTGTTTCATGAGTACACTTTCACTGGGACCCTATTCTGCTAAATTAATCACTTAACTATGATAATAGTATCGTAACAGAATAGCGCATTTTGGTGATGAAAGATACGATGCTAAAAGAATTATAAAAAATGTACAACAAAATGACTACATTACTGTTTTTTAAATGTTGTTCTAAGATTAATTATACATTTGTATAAAATGTAAAAACAATGTAAATTGTACGTCTGTAGTAACAAATATTTTTCTATCACTGCAGTGATGCACTATAAATTATCATATTACAGTACTTTTCATCTGTAATATTAGTATGTAATTTTTGTACGAATGTATATAAGTATGTGATTAGTGCAAGTAGTCAGTTAAATTAAAATTTTAAGTTTATTTTATCCACGAGAGCTACTGCAGACAAAATGTTGTACAGTTTGTCAAAAACTCTACTACTTAATGTACTTTAACTTGAAAATAAATAACATACAAAATATATCTAAGTGTCAAGGTTGAAACTATGTTAATAACACCGAACGTACTATCTAGAGATTCTTTCATCGTGATTCTACGTAACGATTTTACGACGATACTACTGTCATAGTAAAGCGAGATAGCAGAATTGAGAATTACTTAGTTCACTATCACTCATTTGTGTTCACTGTACATGTAGACAGAATACACTGTTCACTGCACATGTAGACACAATACACTGTGTTCACTGCACATACAGACACAATACACTGTGTTCATTGGCTAGCTATCAACGGGTTTTCGCCCGTTGAACCTTTCTCAAATGTTATTCATGTCGAATAACACTTGAGCGATCGTGCGCGACGCTTCCACACTGCTAATGGCGATTGAAGATAGGTGAGACTCGTAGGAACGTAGTTGTCTGAGGACAAAAGTAATAATAATGATAAATAAAAATAATGATGCAAATGTTTAATAAAATAAAATAATAAATAAATAATGGATAATCCACACAGCACTATCTAGCCCCGAAGTAAGCTATTCAAAACTTGTTTTATGGGTACTAGATAACTGATATATTTAATTCATTATATACATAGATAGATATTTTTATTACATATAAAACACCCAGACCAACGGAACAGATCTGCAGATCGTACACAAATTTGTTCCGAGGCGGTAATCGAACCCGCAACCCCTGCGTCGCAGGCGGACCTTCGCTCAACGCGCCACATCGGTCGTCGTGTTTTAAAGACATAAATATAAAAAACTAGCATCTGCCCGCGGCTTCGCGCTCGTTGTTTCTATGGAAACGTCTCAAGGGGTTTTATATCCCTTGGGAACTGATTTATGGGATGAAAGTAGTCTATGTGTTATTCCAAGGCTAGAACTACGTCTATTCCAAATTTCAGTACGATCCGTTCAGTAGTTTTTGCGTGAAAGAGGAACATACATTCATACATAGGATTAAATAACGCTGGACTGAAATGTAAAACATTATTTACTATATGTTTGATGTTGATATTGTTTGAATGACTATTATTTGTAATAATAATTTTATAAGTAATTATTTCCCCCATAAATATTTCCCATTAAAAAGAGAACTGTTAATTCAGATAACGCTTAAACTAAATTAACTAAGCTTTACAAAGGTTCCCATCCTTTTCAATTCAATAGTTATACACATTTTTAGTCCTTTCAAATTAGTTTAGTTTTAGCGTTATCGGAATTGACACTATTTTTTTTCTACATAAATAATCTCTCATATAATTTATTTATTTATTTACACAAGAACATAACACACCATATCGTTTGCCTAGGACATAATATCTCTCTTAATCCCTCATACTTATAATTAACTTTATCTAGGATAAATAGGTCAGGATAAATGATCTTACCGTCTGCCAGTATTGGAATATATAACAATATTCCTTAAAATGAGCGCTGCCGTCAACCGTATGCTTTTCGTGACTGGGCCTTCATTCTCATCCTGGATAAAAAAAAACTGTCATTACAATCCATTCAAATCCATCGTTTGATATGTCATGCGAAGGTCAAGATAACTATTATACTATGTTTACTGCACACAAAGCGTATTCAAGTCATTTGAATGAATTAATAAATAATACTGAACAATGCACACAGCATCATCTAGCCCCAAGCTACGCAGTGCTTGTGTTATGAATTCTAAATAACTGATATACTTAAAACAATACATTATATAATTGAATAAATGTAAGGTTTATCTAGCACGACACAAACTATAATTATATAGGAAAAACTGCTGCTAAGAATATGCTAAGAATTTACGCATGTTTCTAATATATGCATGTAAAAACAAAACGTACTATTCAAAACCTAGAAGATAACTAAAATTTAAAGATTCTACTTTCTGCAACAGAGCGTGCGACTAAATAAAAAATAATGTAAATTATTTATAGAACTCGAGTTTTTTGCTAGTTTTTCTAATAAAAAAGATCTCAATGACGATTTCACCTTTTCTTATTTTAAATTCTTTGAGAAAAATCTTATACAAGTTAAAACGAAAAAAAAGCAAAGATACTATTTCTGATAAAGTATTTCTATACCTACTACTATTTCTGAGTTAACATCATACTAGTTAGTGCGCAATTATAACAAAAAGGTGGAATTGAGTAACCAAAGGCAGGTCGCCGACATAATGACAAAACATTGACGGCAGCCTATAATGTGTCGCTGTGTCGCCGACATTTATGTGTAAGCTCCAAATAGGCATATCGAATAGGGTAAACTCCGGATAGATGGCCCGAGACTCCTAATCCGAAAATCACAATCAACTTTTGATGGTCTTACTATGAAGCTTAGATAATAAGCTTAGTTTTGTACCATTAAATACTTTATTGTTTTTTTTCAATAGACAATATTTTGGCGTTGCGGCACCAAGCCTTCTTGGGGCATCAATCCGGACTTTACCCTACAGAACACAAACACAAACAAAACAAAATAAAGCGAAACATAGTACATAGATAGTTCATATCTATGTACTATGTTAGTTATTAAAAGCATGACACACAACACAAACACAAGACTTTGTGCATGATATCTCTACGCGCGGTTGGTGATTTTTCCGGCATATGAGGCACCTTTATTCCTCTTTTTTTAGCGGTATCTAGGCGGAAATAACCTTCAAGGTTTTTAATAAAATAATGGTCTAAAGTCAGAGTTCTTCCAACTTAATTTCCAGATTAGAAATAAATTAGCGGTAGTTCGACGAACGCGTGCTAGAAGCGGAGACTTATGTAATTCGTTTCTTTGGACTCCGGATTTAGACTCCGTTTTTATATCGTCAACAAACAGTTTTAATTAATTTTGTACATGATCGTAGATGATCACATTTAATGCTGTTTGTTTCGTCAATAAGCAGTGGTCGTTTGTTAGCATGCATTATTATCAACCGTCCACATAATAAAATTGTGAAGCAAAAAAACGACTCCTTAAAAAATACATAAAAGTCGAATCCGGTATAGCATGACTAATTTGATTGTGCTCATATCGAAAATAAAATGAATGGACGGTGGAGTTCGTATTTTAGCCGCGCGCAGAGATATTTGGCACAGAGTATTTACCGGCTGTTCCAGATGAATGCGGCTGAGTTCCGCCCGATGCTGCGCGGACATAACAGTGTTAGTTAACCTTTACAGCGCAGTGATTAAACAAAAATTGTGGTAAAATATAAAAACCCAATTGCGGTATTTATTTGAAACCACACCATTATAACTATTAATTTGACTGTACCTTGGTAAACGTTTAATAACTGAGATAGGCCCAACATTCCCCGCCATATAAATAAGTATTGGCTTTGACTTTCTGTAAAAAAGTACTAGCCAATCAGTAACCTCGTCCCAAGAGGAGTTGGCCAATCCGGTGTCTTCCCGCCACCGGCCGCTACGTCAGATGTACGCTTGTAGAGCCGACATCTTTTTTCTTCATTGGCGTTTAGTTTCCCGCCGAGTACAGACGTGCTACCAAATACGCAGCACGCTTTTGAAGAAATATTCCAGAAAATATTTCAAAGTGCATACAAGGATTATTGCAAAGTGCACATAGTATTCTAAAGGTTTGGTGTAAAATTGCATTACTGCGTAAGTACATTTTTCTTTGTCTACACCACTACATACCCACATTTTTTCAAAAAAAGGGTAATTTGCAAAATAAGTTTCGTAATTTGTTTTTGGACTAATGAGTCCATTCTATTTATATTTTGTTGGAGACTCACGAGTCGCACACATGTCGCATGGTTAGTACGAAAGCATACGCCTTTTTACTACCTTGCACTAAGACCGTGACAATTTTCTTATTATTTGTGCTCGAAAGCACGTGGTTATATTTGTTTTAATGACAAAAGCCGAAGCTTTTTACAACTACCTGGCATCCCATGTGCCAGTGACATAATTTTGCTTCTATTACTCCTAAGTAAGATATTAACGGTTTTTCCGTTCGATTCGTTCGAATTTATTTTGAGGTTATATGTTGCTATGTGCTAAAATACTTATTTTTCTAGCAATGATGTAAACACGATATAATATGCAAAATTCTGACCGATGTCGTGAAAACGAGACTTGAAAGACAACTGGAGAAGGAGGTCAATATTGGATGGTAATGGAAATAACATCGTGAGTACTTTAAAATATCGTTGTTTTGGTTATTCTGGGCCACGCAGCCACGTGGGCAACGCGTACGATATACGATACGTTTGGTTGTCACCTGCCCGTAATTTATACGCGAATATACAAAATATGATATGTTGAGTGTATCTGCACACTTGTGCAAATAACACGTGGCCTACACGCAATGTCGTCGGGTGGATTAATCTACTAGGTTGTCTAACCTATTCACTGCCTAACCATTGCACAGAGCAGTTGGTTTTGCAAGGGCACTGAGTGTTAATCTAGGTTGGCAAGAAAGTAACTTTTTTTTTCAGGAGCGGGTAGATACATATTTCATTGCCTATTGTTTTTGTACGAAACAGAAGTGTAGAAAATGCAAATATAAACATGTTTCTTAAGTCCACGATTGACAAGATACATTTCAAGGATAATATAAATACTGATATGTTTTTGTTCCTATTCTTCAATATGAGCTAAGTACCTTGATTTTTAAGCAAAATACCTCGTGCATTCTTGCAAGAATAAAAACCCCCGCAGGGTTGTTTTAACGCCCTCGCAGGGCTACAATGGCTGGCGCATTGTCATCTCCTTGTAAGTATATAATAAAACACTCGCAGGGTTCATAACGCACCCTCGCAGGGCTGCGATGACATAAATAAAATTCGGGCGCAACGAATATTTTTCAGTTTTAGATTATTTTGGACAAGGAATAAAACCCTCGCAGGGTTGTTTTAACGCCCTCGCAGGACTACAACGGCTGGCGCATTGTCATCTTGCAAATATATAATAAAACCCTCGCAGGGTTCATAACGCACCCTCGCAGGGCTGCGATGACATAAATAAAATTCGGGCGCACCGAATATTTTTTCAATTTTAGATTATCTTGGACAAGGAATAAAAACCCTCGCAGGGTTGTTTAAACGCCCTCGCAGGACTACAATGGCTGGCGCATTGTCATCTCCTTGCAAGTATATAATAAAACCCTCGCAGGGTTTATTACGCTCCCTCGCACGGCTGCGATGACATATAAAATTCGGGCGAACCGAATATTGTTCAGCTTTAAATTGTCTTGGACGTGATGAGCATTATTCTCGAATGAAGAGTCTTATTCAACATAAATATGTGTTTACATAAGCTTCAGAAAGGGTTGCTTGTTTGGATAAAGGAATTCATCGTGGTGGTGTACCTCCACCAGCGATGAATTCCAGGGTATCGCGTACCTACTCACAACAACTTCCAGGAAGGCTAACTATAAAAGCATCGTGGTGCACCTCCACCTGAAAATAAAAAGTCCAGGGTATCGCGTACCTATTGACTAGAACTTCCAGGAAGGTTAACTATTATTAAAAAGAAGCATCAAAATAAAAAGTGCAGGGTATCGCGTGCCTATTGACAAATGTCTTACCAATATCTATGTATGTATATGATTCGTGTATTGCATACCTATCAACAAAAGATTTTGGAGGTTCGATACCTATATAGACGGAGTTTCTGTTCTTGTTAGACATTAACATTCAGAAGGAGCGTTTTAGCTGAAGGATTAATAAAATCTTCTGATAAACCGTACTTGTGACAAAAGTCATATAAGAATATCGTATGAAACTCGGGCTGATAAGCGTGATGGGTTGATAAATTTATCGATTGGCTGATATTTTTATAGGCAAATTATAAATTGCGTATAGCAGCTAGTTGAGGTGTCATTGTGAATTAAGGGCAAGCCGAAGCCTTCGAGCTGAATTACATTCTACATAGTCTAACCCAGAGTTACTATTTTTCACACTGTATGATATGTGAACGGTAGCAGATATAAGAACCCTTTGGATTCATGAGATCGCAGGAAAGACTCTAAGGTTAACACACATATAAGTTATTAAGTCTACCTACAAAACTTCTCATTGACGAGACAAGTTCTTTAAAATGATTAACAATTGTAGGGTGGGTACCACGAATAATTATGGAAATGAATTAAAAGATAAATGCTGCCCACCCGCATTAAAAATTTAGTGCCTATTATTAGAATAGGGATACGAAATCCCTCATTCCATCACGAATTTGAATGTTGCGTGCGTGAGATAGTTGTTAGTATAATATGGTAGCGTCTACCAAAAACACAATATCTTGCACAAAGTTGCCTTCAGTATCAAGATACTGTCTATCAGTGGATATGTCCACGCAAATGTATCGGTCTAGCTCACTCACTGGCCTGACCGTTTTAAGAGTACATTGTCTAAAAGACTACTTGTCAGACAAAAAGAAGGAGATTTGGTGAAAGTACTGGCGTTGCGGCACTATGTCATATAGCTACCTGTACCTGTAGGCTCTGAATTGTACTCAACCCATGTCCGGATTTATGATTGTGGGAACGATAAGAAACATTCCCGTGATTATTAACTATTATTAACTACCCTCTTCATACTTTTTATAACCGGTGGCATTTCTTGGTTATCTGTATAAAGGTGTGTACGGTAATGAACGTTCACGCGTTTATTTACAACTACCCTCATCATACTTTTTATCGACACTCCCTACGTATCTTCGTGTAACTGCCAGATACACACTTATACGTTTGATGCATTTTTGGCATCTACACATGCCAATCTATCATTATAACTCACAAAAAATCAAAAAAGTCTACTCTAAGTACGTTTTTCTTAATCGTATAACTGTCCAACTTCATTATTTTCCCGCCATATAATGCTGTATCTTCCACATACACACTTTTACGCGGGGGGAATGAGGTGCGGGCAGCGGTAACTGCCCGTTGCACGGTTCTTGCGCGGACAACGAATAGAATGCGTGTGCAAGTCGTAAATATTTGATTGCTCCAAAATAACAAGTGAGCGTTTCCGATTCCTGAACAATTTAAAAGCAGATGCTACTAAGAAAGGAAAAGTAGATATCCTAGACCCAGCTATATCTACTACAAGACCATGTAAGTAAATCATAATTAATGATTTACCAACTTTTTGTACTTTTTGATGTTCAATCATAGTTATTAGGTTTTTTGAATCAGTTGTGTGTTATTGCCTTCATTGCTGACTAAATAGACAATTTATTAGTAAGTACATTTTGAAACTTTCCCAAAATTTTTGATAACCGACGTACAAATGTGTAACTACGCACATACATATTTATACATCGGGATTCACTATGATCATAAGGTGTATCTAGGCACTTACATATTTATACTTCGAAAAGTTGTTAAATCAAAATTCGGTAACTGACTTTTACATAGTTTTACATAGGAAAATTATTGAATTAAAGTTATAGTAACCCATGCACTTACATAGTTATGTGTTTGTGTTTTCATGTTATTTTAATATAAAACAATTATTTTTAACCAATTGAAAAAATCCCAATATGAATTTTTTTGTTCGCGGATAACTTCGTTGTTTGTGAACCGATTTTTTTGATTCTTTTTTTTGTCGGAAAGAAGATAATTCCAAGGGTGGCCCCATTAAAATATTGAGGATCTTCAGAGTTATGATCAGAAATGCACTTCAAAAGTGCATGGTGCTCTCTTCCCAAGAAATTTAAGTCGATTTTCATAAAAAATTAATTTTGCTCTTTGTTGTTGTTTTTCAAATGTAATATCTCCAATGCCATTTTCAGAACATTTTACTGAGGATGACCTAAGCCGAATGGGTGAGATAATATCTGCCAGCGATGAAGAACCTTTTCTTGCACCGCGCATTTCCGTCTTGCATTTTGCGAACACTAACGGTGATAGTCCTGCATCTTCTGAATTGCATGCCCCAGCTTCTCATATCTTACAATATTCCTTGTAAGTTTGTGGTGGAGGGTACAGCAATGACGAGAGAACCTCAGCACTTCGATGTAACGATAGTCAACTTGGCATCGTTGTAAGTATTCCAGAACAGCCCAGGTTCCGACTCAGTCAAAGGCCTTCTCATAGTCCACAAAAGCGAGACACAGGGGCTGATTATACTCTTCGGACTTCTGTATAATCTGCCTCACTGGGTGTATGTGGTCTATGGTGCCATATCCTCCGCGGAACCCGGCCTGTTCTGGTGGCTGGAACTCGTCAAGTCTCCTGGCGAGACGATTCGTGAGAACAGCTTGTAGATGTGGCTCAGGAGTGTGATGGGTCAGTAATTTTTAAGGAGAGTTTTATGACTGTTCTTAAAAAAGAGCACCACCAAACTCTGTGGAGGACCGCATTGAAGAGGTTACAACACCTCTTTAATGTCATCCTCCTCCTGTATAACGGAGGCTCCTCCTGCCTTCAGAAGCTCTGAAGTAATACCGTCCTCATCGGGGGCTTTTCCATTTTTAATCTGCCTCAAAGCTAACACGGTTTCGTCTTGACTGATGTCTGGCAGTTCGTCGGTATAGTGACGTGTCAGGGTGGCTCTGGAATCAAGGTAGGGAACGAGGGGCATGTGCAGTGCACAGACGGCCATAAAAATCCTCTATCTCGGCTGAGATCTCCGGTTTCGACAGTACGGTCCTCCCGTCGTGCGTTTTAAGCTTCGCCAGGAAGCTCCTGCCAAGCTGCTGAGTGAATACTTTGCACCCTCGGTTTCACTCTTTCGCCTCTTTAATGAGGCGTGTGTTGGAGCTCCGAAGGTCGCGCCGTACCATCTTCGCAATTCGCTTGTTCAGGTCTGACCTCTCAGCCGAAGTTGCTTTGGTGGTTTCCCGTCCTCTTGTCATCAGCCCCAGAGTCTCATCCGAGAGTTTGGACTTCTTGCCAGTTCGCTGTTTTTTGCAGAACTTGATGCCCTCATCCCTCAACGTTTCAACCAGATTGTGTAGGCTCTCGTCAGCGTCATCAGTGGGTTCCAAGGCAACAAATCTGTCTCCGAGTAGCTGCTCGAACTTCTCGGTGCCCGCCATGATTTGGATTGGATTTGGTCGGAGCGTGGACTTCATCAGACGGTGTCTTTCAAGCTTCAAGTTGATATTCAGAGTGCCTCGGAGCATTCGGTGATATCCGGTATTGAACCTGTTGATCACTGAGACATCTCTGAATATGTGCTTGCTATCCGTCATGATGAAGTCGATCTCATTTTTAGTCACAGTGTCGGGGCTTTGCCACGTCCACTTCCTTTGAGGCTGTTTCTTAAAGAAGGAGTTCATTAATAACAGTCCCTCTTTCTCAAGGAAGTTGACAAGCATTTGCCCCCAATGGAATCAGGAATGCGGGCCTATTACGGGCGTTAGATGTTGACATAGTCAAGTTTGCTATTTCATAATATTAATTATGTGTTCACATTTTGATAATAATTAGGTTCTTCATCATCATCATCATCAACCTATATTAGTCCACTGCTGGACATAGGCCTCCCCCAATGAGCGTCATAGCGCCCTGTCTTCAGCTTGACGCATCCAGCATCTGCCAGCAGTCTTTCGCAATTCGTCATCCCACCTGGCCGGAGGGCGTCCTACGCTACGTTTACCGAGTCGCGGTCTCCACTCAAGAACACGTTTACCCCAACGGTTGTCGGCAATAATTAGGTTGAAGTACTATAATAATTAGGTGAGCACCTACTTCCCTAATAAATTGTATTTTGAGCTTTTTTTTATTGTTTTATTTTAGATAAGGTATAATATAAGGACGACCAATATTAGCGAAAAAAAATAAGAAGATAAGTGGGAAAACCCCAATTCACGAATACAGCTTTACATTTTAGGTACTACTAAAATTACCTACCTACCTTAAAATAGGCTTAGTTTCGTAAGCAAGTAGAGCCTGGCGACCTTTACCAGGTACTGGTCACCAGGCCTAATTTGTCGAAACAAAATATGTAGATGCATATTATTAAATTATATAATTTCCAACGTTTAAACATGTAAGCACCAGTTAAACAGAATTATTCAAATAGATCTACTAAGTATAACCGTGTAAAAGGCAGTTACGAAATTGTCATTCTCCTAAGCTTCCACGAAAAAGTGTGTATGTGCCACATAGAGCATTTTATGAGGTTATAAGCACCACGTAAAAATATGTAAGTGTAATAAAATCTAAACCAGTATAGATTGAAATAAAAAAAAGTATCCATCATAAACTAGATCTACAGTAAGAACATCTCACCAATTTTCACAGAAATATCTCAAAAAGGGCTCCAGATATAAGCATTTGAACATTTTCAAATCTTTAAAACGCTCTCCTGTAAAATTTGTGTTTTGCAGATACACAACTATACGTAGGGAGTGTCGTTATCATAAGTGGCATTTCTTTTAACTGATTTGTATGATAAATTGTTGAATGTATTCTCAACTGTATTAGACATCGCAAATACTAGTACATTTTTAGAATTAATATTTGAAACTGTCATCATCATCATCATCATTCTTAGAAATGACCGTGAGCAATTGAGGGCTTGCGCACTATAGTAATAAAAACCTTGGAAAGTCGTCCTTTTTGAACGTCAGTAAAGGACAGCCACTGTCCTTGACGTAAAGAACTGTTTATATTTTATATAGTGTTACACTATTCTTTACAAGTAAGCGATCATTGTCAGCTTCTAAACTCTAGCACTCTGTGATACTTAATAAGAATAAAAGTGCATCTATATTATCGCTTCTTAAGCGATGACGTCAGATTTTCAGTAATTTGTCGTGAGATGTTTCAACATAACTACTAGTTAAGCGGAAAATGGTTCTTGTTTATTATTTTATAAACATTGTAGTACAACAGACACTACTGCATCTCAAATGAAGAGCTTGTTTTCGAGGTACATTGACAATGGGTGAGGTATTCATGCACAAGTATAATACCTACAGTGTTACAAATATCGTTGGTTCTCGAAGTAAACTTGGTTTCACTGTCACACTGTCAGCTGCTTAGTAATCTAGGGTTTGCTAGTTACCATTATTGGTCTTAATTTTATTGATGTCTCAATAGACCTCTCTATATTAAGTACCTATATGCTCTCGGGTGAGAATTTGTAAATCTATTCGGTATGATATTCGAATAACATTAGAAGGATACCCAGTGCGTATTTAAGAGCAAAACAATAAGGGAAAAAGAAATAGATATACCTGTATTTTTAGCTATGTGTATCGGATCTAAGATTTCTTACGCTTCTACAGTGGAAATGTACACAAGTCTTATCGCAAAACTTGTAATCTAGTCCAAACATTGTGGGGAGGAAAAACCCATATTCAAATGTTTTATAAGAACTTCCCATAACTGGACATTTTAGATGAACATACAAAGCTTCACTATAGTTATAACGGTTCATAAAGTACCTACTCAGGTATTACAGCGCACTGCAATAAATTGAAATGTTAATGTAACTGTTTTCCCACATGCTTTCAATTGGTTAAAACGAGTACTATGTCCAGAAAATTAATGAGTTAAATACCTAGTAACTACCTACTCGCATTTTGGAGCAGATATTTTAGTTTTCAGTTGTGCAATGATTTATTGTCACCGAAGGTCGTACACATTGCAAAAGTTGCAAAAACTGTTTCTAAAAGAAGTTAAGCTGCTGAAGTATTATTATACAGTTAGGTATACTGATACAATACGAACATATTTAGCAATTTATTGTTATAAGTTTATCAGTCATCAGTACCCAATCACTCAGAACATATTCATGCTGAGCTGGGCGGCCCTATTGTATGATACTGTGTGGGGTTTTGTTCAGAATTATTTATTTATTATACTAGGATCGATGGCAAATTCTATCATCATCATGATAGAGTGCGATAAATTTGTTTAAAAATGGTATCTCTATGATATTGATTTCAGAACCAGTCGAAACAAGACATAAATGTCTTAATTATTTAAGCCATCTGTTTATATATGGCTATTTTAATTGTGTTTTGGACCATACGTATTGCAGTTTTGAATGTCACAATGACTGATTTGCATTCAAAGCGAGGTGGCTTACGATTATAACATTATTTAAAAAATAGTAAGTTCACATTGGCGTTGAGTGTCTTCACCACCACCAGGCGATAACAAACACGTCTCAGTTATTAAACGTTTACCAAGGTACAGTCAAATTAATAGAAGCGTTTTACATAAAATAAAACGCATATTAATTTACTTACCTTGGTAAACGTTTACATTTTAAATTCTGCCTGGTGATATTCGACGCAATGAAGAAAAAAGATGTCGGCTCTACAAGCGTACATCTGACGTAGCGGCCGGTGGCGGGAAGACACCGGATTGGCCAACTCCTCTTGGGACGAGGTTACTGATTGGCTAGTACTTTTTTACAGAAAGTCAAAGCCAATACTTATTTATATGGCGGGGAATGTTGGGCCTATCTCAGTTATTAAACGTTTACCAAGGTAAGTAAATTAATATGCGTTTTATTTTATGTAAAACGCTTCTATTCAATTTTGTATAAATGTACCCCCTTCGTTAATTTTGTTGCTGTTATTCCTTATTATTTTATTTCCTATTATTTTATTTAATACTAGTACCTACTTATTTCGTTTCTATTTTATTTGTAAACCAGACAATACAAAAATTTAATAGTTATACTATTAAATGTTTGTTTCAATGTACCCCATTTTTAGTTTTGTTTCTATTATTAGCCTATCTATTTTTATTTATATATAGTTTGTAATATTGTTAGTAACTTATATGTTTAGTGTTGGGTATATAATTTATTCAATTAGTTTTAAACCATCTTTTTTGTAAATACTTGTCTAAATTTCTAAAAACCTTGCGATGCAGGTCATTGGCAAAATTACGTCAAACCTGACTCAGAGAAAAAGTTAAAGATGTTTCATTCATCGCCATTATAAAGGCCTGTTTAGACCTACGCGGTAATAGCGTTACAAGTTGCCCCGGAATATTATTTAATTTCGATAACAGTAAGTTTCTGTAACTGAATGTAAGTAACTGGACGTAATGTAAGTTCACTGAGATATGAATGAAAAGATCTTTTGCAACGGTATCACCCACACATAGATAATGTATATGACTTGTTAATGATACATTTCAGCCACCACAAAATAATAGCAGGTTATGGCACACTGCACAAAATCAGACCATACATTTCGATAAGATTTATTCTCGAAAACAAACAAATGCAAGTGGCATTATGTGGGTACATCTAAGCCAAGGTTTTCAAGGTTTTCAACAGTAGAAATGCATTTTATCATACCCGCAACCTCCTGCGTCGAAGGCGGTCCTTCGAAGCTAGCCTTCCGCTCACTTTCTCTCTCTCTCAAAATTACGGTCCTTCGAAGCCAGCCTACCGCTCACTTGCTCTCTCTTTCTTTAAAAACTACGGTCCTTCGAAGCCAGCCCGCTCACTTGCTCTCTTTCTCAAAACTACGCTCCTTCGAAGCCAGCCTTTCGCTCTCTCTCTCCCTCAGGTAATAAGTTAATAGCCTCACCATAAGCTCCCTAGGGTTGAACATGTCAACGGCGTGCTTGTTGAGCGCCGCTAGCGCCGCGTTCGGCGGGTATCCCAACGCGACGGGTTTGTTGGCCTCGGCCTCAGCTGCGGCATGCTTTCGCGAGTTGTATATCGCTTTTAATGCCTGAAATAAAGGAGCATGTTATTGACGATGTTGATGATGGCTGACAGAGGATCATGCACTTGTCACTCGCACTTGATACTTAACAAAGTGTTAATGATTAACACTTTGTTTTCATCATAAATTTAATAGTCCACTGTTCGACATAGGCCTGGCATAATGAGTTTGTTTTACTATCTGTGAAAAATTGTTTGTGGACTTCCTTACATTTACACTTCTCTATATATGTTTAGCCGTAAGTTTTCCTAAAATAAATAAAAAAAAGAACGATATTTGAGATAAGGGATACAGAGGTTTATTTAACTGTGTATCAGGTGTTGATGTGTGTACGAGCCGTACAGATTTAGCTACATAGAAAGAATGCGGAATATGTTAACAGCACGTTTCCTACGTGATCATATCTTCCACTTAGCTCTAGCTCAAGCATTAATTAAATACTTACAAGAAGTCAACAAGTTTAGTTGTATTATTCGCTCCGGAGATCAACCCTTGCTATCTATGCTATAGAGGAGCTACCCTTAGCGACTCAGCGCATAGCTTCTATACAGCTTACTGTTGAGCATACTGCTCATATAGTGTGTACTTACTTGCGGCGTACAATGCTTGTCTGTGAGATGGTTGAGCAGTGCGAAGGTGCGGCGCGGCACGCGGTCGCAGTCCGCCCACAGGCAGGCCGCCTCGCCCCCCGCTCCCTCGGGGCAGTGCGTGCGCGCAGCGTGGTTGAACACCTCGCTAGAGTTCTCGAAAGATCTGGCAACACATAGTCAATGTAAACAGGTTAATTAAGATCCTAGTTTGACATAACAGAATTACATCAGATTTGGTTTATTTTATTATCCGCAAATTCTTTCAGATTTATGTATTTAGTATGTAGAAATTAGATTTTAGTTTTCTTTTCAAATAAAAACTTGCAAAAGTCATTTAATTCTGTATTAACTTATTCATCGTAAATATTCCAACACCAATGGATTTGTTATATTCATTGTTTGAAAATAACAAAATTTTCGTCCAGCACTGTTACTACTTATTTCAACACTATCAGTGAACGTGTTAACGCATTCACTGCGACAACTCTGCAGGTACGCTTCTGAGCTAGTAGAAGTCTTCCATATACATTGGTGTCTATGAGTAGATAAATGTTGAGGAGTTTAACTTACTTGCCACATCCTCTCCAATGACAAATCCAGGGCGTGTCCTCCAAAGGTGGCATGTGAGGTGGCGGAGTCGCTACAGGCTTAGCTACTGTAGGTTGTACTTTCTGAAAAACATACACACATCACTACATAGTATAAAACAAATTCGTTTTTTCTGTCCCTATGTCCCTATATCCTTATGTCCCTTTGAATGCTTAAATCTTTAAAACTACGCAACGGATTTTGATGAGGTTTTTTTTAATAGATAGAGTGATTCAAGAGATAGGTTTATATGTATAATAAAACCGTGCGAAGCGGAGGCGGGTCGCTAGTACATACACGCAGCATCATCTAGCCCCAAGCTACCCCAAGCTAAGCCACATACATTTGTCTGAGCAGAGCAGTTTGTTTGTCAGAGATTGATACAATACATTACATAGAGTCATCATCAGTCTTCTATTTAGTACCCATAACACAAGCTTTGCTTAGCTCGGGGCTAGATGATGGTGTGTGGATTGTCCAGCAATATTACTTAATTAATTAAATCGTGTGTGTGAAACACTGGTAATAAAAATAAAGAAGCAAACGCATCTCAGTTGGCTCATGGTTTTTAAATAGGCCGACTGTACGTATGTAGCCAATCAATTTTATAAAGGTTTAAATGCGGACAAAATGAATGATTTGTATCAAATATACCCTATGAAAAATCTCGGGCAAAACTTAACGTTAGTAGCATAAAAACTTAAAATTTCCCGAGTACATTATAGTAATATCAATAGCGATATCGAAGTTGGAAACTATCCAAAGATCCATTAGTAAAACACATTTCGATACACTCTAAACACCATTGATGAAATAGAGGGTAGTAGCTAAATGAAAAAGCGTGCTTTTCATTTGCAGGTCAAACATATCTTACCTCAGCTATTGGTTGATTGACTATTGTCTCTTTCTCTCCAATTTTAGTAGTACCGACCATGATTGGCTGCCGCGTGATCACTTGCCTTACGATTGGTTGTTGTGCTTTCTGTAAACAATAGAAAAACTGTCAAACTCCTTGACACTTCCGTATTTGACGATCGCTGTGGCGCGGCGGGGGCGAAGGTGAGCCCGCGACGCAAGACGATGCGATTTCGATTACCGCCTTGGGACAAATTTATGTACAATGGCCAGATATTTGTTCAGAGTGTATTGTATTACGTATGTCAGTTATTTAGTACCCATACGACAAGCTCTGTTTAGCTTGGTGCTAGATAATGTTATGTGAAGAGGGTAGATGACCGGGTAAGAAAAATATTATTCTATTTAGACCGTGAGTTAGAATTTCGAAAAATATTGTATACGTATTTTTTCTTTTGTCAATCAAACAGAAAATGACCAAGATAAAGCGCATTTTTGCGCACAGTTGAGAAGTGGGGCCTCGTGACGTCATATCTTTCTATGAAATGACCCAGGGCAAACAAAAAATACGTGTCCAATATTTTTCGAAAATTTAACTGACGGTCTTATTTAGGTATCTATGTGTAGCCAATGATGATGTAGCACAAAAACGTGTTGCCTTACTATAGGGCAGTATTGAACATTATGAAAGGTCAAACATACAGCAATGGGGAGAGCTAAACTCGGAGCGTCTTTCCAAGATGAAATCAAATTGGACTCAAGATCTGCTGATGACATGGTTAAGTGAAGGTCACTAAGGTAAAGATTTCTTGCACGCTTCTTTACCTTACAGAAGCGATCAAAAATCAAAGTCATCAATTAGTGATTTATTTCCTAGTTTTACCTTTTTTTATAAGCTACTTTTTAATTTTCTGACGTGTGCAAGTGTCCTGTATGGTCTTTAAGAAGAAAGCAGTTTGAATTTGGCATGATCAGTAATGTAAGTAATGTGTATCAGCACGAAGAAGGGGAGTTCAGGGTGGGGGGACTATAAATAGATATTATTTATTGGCACAAAAGAAAAATACATATTTTGGTAAGTTGTATTCCTATGTTAGGTTTATCTAGATACTAGGGTTCTCTAAAACTAGGTATGCTTTAAGTGTAACACACATGGTAGGATTTTCGCATTCAAACATGGCGGTGTCATCACGCTATGCATGGCGTGTTTGGTAGGTATACAGTTGTACACAGGCGAACCAGCAATCACGCGCATGCGGGTGTAGGATCTAAAGTTCGAAACACACAGAAGCCGGAGAGGAGCGGAGGCGAAGGCGTGGCGGTTTTTCCTATGACACCGCGTCGCCACCGCCTGCGGTGTGTGTGTAGGCTTTCATAGGATTCCATTGAATACAACTCGCACGCTTTCGCCTCCGCTCCGCCTCCGGTTTCTGTGTTTCGAACTTAAAGGATTATTAGTGTGTTAAATTACATCATCTTAGTGTCCTGAAGCACAGTTTGCCGCGGTGGTTGTATGGCGGAGTACTTGTGGGTTGCCTTGTGCGCTGCGTTCATAATGATATTGATGATGACAATATTAGTGTGTTAACTTACAGCATTAGCAGTCTTACACCCGGTTTCTAGAAGGCTATTCAAATCTCAAATCAGTTGACAAAGCGATTAATTTAACACACTGGTCAATTCAAATCGGGGTGCACGAACGCTGATTAGATAATAATTAGCTAATCATTGATCATCTTACGATTGTCATTCTTTCAGTTCAGTCATTCACTCCTAAACTTCAATAAAACCATCCAAGGGCGAGTCAGACTCGCACTAAGGGTTCCGTACCATATTTTTTAAATTTTATTTTTTATTACTTAAGTAAAAATATACTTACAATTAAGTAAGTAAGTATTTTGTGAATATTTCAAGTGGTAACAGGTAGGCTGTTACCATTGTTACCATGTTACCATTTATTAATATCGACCAAAAATAGTAAAAAAGGCGTTTTAATGGGAGCCCGCCTTAAATATTTATTTTCGACGGACAGAAAGCGAAGTATTAGTAATAGGGTCCCGTTTTTACCCTTTGGGTACGGAACCCTAAAAATGACGCTTGTGGCATAGGAATAAGTAAATAGTAGTAAGTAAGAGTAGAAGGGAAACGCGCTCAAGGTCAAGATATTAGCCTACACTATTTTCCACGGTAAACGGGCATATCGGTCGGGCTGCCACAGCCGGCGACACTGCACGCGGTTTTTAATGATCATTAATTTATGTTTACCGATCGCGGCGCGCGGTGGCGGCCGCAAGTATTAGTTGAAATTATAGTTATGTTGTCCGAGAGCCCGGTGCGATTTTGAGTTGAGTTGAGTATCATGAATTACCTCGAGGTTTTTTTTATGATGCATTCTTTATGTGCTCTCGTTTAATAAATAATTCAAACTGACGTGTACCTTTGTGAAATAATAGGTACCAACCCAATACGTAGGTAACTAATCCAATTTTCTTTTTTTCAGAAGAAAAAAGTGGATTGAACTGATGGGTCGTAACCTATATTGAATATACTTATATCCGAAATAGTTGGTGTGTTCTGAACATTATTACAAAATATAAATAGTGCATTCTAGTGCCCTAAGTAAAAAAAAACATGTCTGGACTCGATTAAAGAAGACTCCCTTCTACCCAGTTATTATTTATGCTTATGCTTGTGGCGCGAATACTTGTTTGTTTACGTTTGAAAAAGTTCAAAATTGTAAATTAGATAGGTAATAATAGATTGTTTATTATGAAGAACAAAACTATACCGAAATAGAAAATATAACTTTAACTACTTTAGTAGGCAAGTAGGAACCCTTTTACATTGCTTTATTACCAATATTTTTTAATTCCTGTATTTCACCAAGTTTTTTTATATTATTTATATGTTTCTAATATGCGGAAGCAAAACGAAGCATCCTAGAATATAAGAGGTAATTTAATTTATTTTTATTTAATGGTAAAACGATCCTTATGTTTAGTACATAACAAAACCGCTTTAGGAGTACCAACCTGTTGATTTTTTATATATATTCGATTTAGAACTTGGCAAAATACAGCACATTGTTGTAAAAATTTCAACTAATTAGAGCTAAATCACCGATTAGCTAATTATTGATTTGACAAGAGCTTGACCAAAGATTCATGCTTAATTATCGTTCCAGAAACCCATTTTGATATTTGACAAGAGTTTTGCTTCAATGAGTTGACAAGCTTGTTAAGTAATCACTGTTCAAAATCTAAGTACGTAATCAACGTTCGAGAAACCCAAATGACACTTGATTTGAGATTTGAACATTGATTAGTAAATTATGAAGTTGACATGCGTTCCAGAAATCGGCCGTTAGTGTCTTGAAGCTCAGTTTGCCGCGGTGGTTGTATGTCTAAGTGCTTATGGCTTGTCTTGAGGTTCATTATGATATTGATAATGACAATATTAGTTTGTTAACTTACAGCATTAGCAGTCTTAGTGTCCTGAAGCACAGTTTGTCGTTGCGGCTGTATGTCTGAGTACTTATGGGTTGTCTTGAGGTTTATAATGAAATTGATGATGACAATATTAGTGTGTTAAATTACAGCGTTAGCAGTCTTAGTGTCCTGAAGCACAGTTCGCCGCAGTGGTTGTATGGCGGAGTACTTGTGGGGTGCCTTGAGGTTTATTATGATATTGATGATCACAATATTAGTGTGTTAACTTACAGCATTAGCAGCCTTAGTGTCCTGAAGCACAATTTGCCGCGGTGGTTGTATGTCTAAGTGCTTATGGCTTGTCTTGAGGTTCATTATGATATTGATGATGACAATATTAGTGTGTTAACTTACAGCATTAGCAGTCTTAGTGTCCTGAAGCACAGTTTGCCGCGTTGGTTGTATGTCTAAGTGCTTATGGCTTGTCTTGAGGTTCATTACGATATTGATGATGACAATATTAGTGTGTTAACTTACAGCATTAGCAGTCTTAGTGTCCTGAAGCACAGTTTGTCGCGTTGGTTGTATGTCTAAGTGCTTATAGCTTGTCTTGAGGATCATTACGATATTGATGATGACAATATTAGTGTGTTAACTTACAGCATTAGCAGTCTTAGTGTCCTGAAGCACAGTTTGTCGCGTTGGTTGTATGTCTAAGTGCTTATAGCTTGTCTTGAGGTTCATTACGATATTGATGATGACAATATTAGTGTGTTAACTTACAGCATTAGCAGTCTTAGTGTCCTGAAGCACAGTTTGCCGCGGTGGTTGTTTGGCGGAGTACTTATGGGTTGCCTTGTGCGGTGCGTTCATAATGATATTGATGATGACAATATTAGTGTGTTAACTTACAGCATTAGCAGTCTTAGTGTCCTGAAGCACAGTTTGTCGCGTTGGTTGTATGTCTAAGTGCTTATGGCTTGTCTTGAGGTTCATTACGATATTGATGATGACAATATTAGTGTGTTAACTTACAGCATTAGCAGTCTTAGTGTCCTGAAGCACAGTTTGCCGCGGTGGTTGTATGGCGGAGTACTTGTGGGTTGCCTTATGCGGTGCGTTCATTATTATCTGCTGGTTGTTGGACACGATGACATGCTGGCCTGTTATCTGGTTGCCGGTTGACGTGCTGATTAGGGCAGGCGGGTTCTTTTGGGTTACTACTATCTGTGGGGTACAAATTAGGTTCATATGCAATTGGGTTTATTTTTCAACACAGATGCGGTTATCAATACAACTGTATTTTTATGTATGTTGTAAACGACACAAACTAACTATGACTAACCAATAAAATAACTATGTTTTAGTTAAACCGATTTTGATGATTTTCTATATATTTTTTTGAAAGCTGGTGCTTCTCGTCTGGTTCCATATAAATTTGATAAAGATCTATTTTATGTATTTTCACTTTAAAAAAATGCTTATATATGCACACTGCGTTATCTAGCTCCAAGCTAATAAAGCTGGTGTTATGTGTTATCTGATTATCTTTGACGCTTTTGGAAACTAAAAAAAACTACCAAAGAAATCGTTCAAAGAACGCCATAATATGAACCAGATTACTAACAATTTAAGCACCATAAAGCTATCACATGCAAGATAGCAGGCGATTGAAAAAGTGTATGGTTTCATACAAAGAATACTATTCGTTGAGTAGGTATATGTATAATATTAATACATATACCTACTCAACGAAAACCTTTGAGTATTTACCGCTAGCTTTTCATGACTATCAAGTAGATTTGTGTTTATTTCTGATAATTTACATTACCTGTTGTTGTCCTTGGTTGATGATTTGACCTTGGTTGATAATTTGACCTTGTTGGTTGACAATCTGAGCCTTGTGAGGTTGCGGTTGCGTCGTTATTATCGGTTGCTGACTCTGAGTTAATTGAGGAGGATTCTGTGGGTTATAAAATAATATTAGAGACACTGAAATGTGTATAACTGACACAAATCTACAGGCCAAATAAATAAATATGACATAGAACTACTTTATAGAAGGAGGGGAAGAAGACCTTTGCCCAGCCGTGGGATAGTGAGGGCTTTATCTAATCAGCCCGCTAGATATAGCTACTACGCCAATTTGACATCAATTATGACAAATAAGGGTTCAAATTCGTTTGTGCTAAGACTTATAATAGCTCATTCCCGACAAATCTCCCCTTCACCAAGCTTCAAACTACCTTCACCATGCCCACAAAAACTAATCATAGATTAAAATACGTATATTAAATGATCATAGATGGTAAGCAAATTATATTATGTAAAAATACTAAATACAATGGAATAAGTAATCATGCACTACCAGCAAAAACTACATATATTTAAAACAGCATCGACAATATAATGTACATAGATACGTCTAGTAGCCTATACTTTTATGACATTTTGTCACTAACATGAAGATAGTCCTTATTTCCTAGTTCACAAGAGTTTCCGCACTCAGAACACGGTGACGGGGACGGGTGATGTCGTAAATAGAATATTTACATAGAATTTATCTTGCTGGTCATTCAATATACACTGGACAAGTTTTAACAACATTCTGAGATTGAAAACCTATCAAGCTATAAGGGTTCTTTATAGGTCGAGACTATAGCTACAAACAATAAGACAAGAATAACAAACACACCGCAATAATCAACCACCCAATCACCAATCATTTATCTAGCCGATCTCTGTCTAATGATTTTAATATGTTTGATCAATGAAATGAAATACATGGAATAAACAAATTAACACAATTGTTTAATAACGAAATTTAACTTTTATAATTCTGTTTTAAAGGGAATTAAAAATGCAGTAAATAATATATAATAAAAGTTCAAATCTGTTCTTTTACCCAATTGCTGTATAATTTTGAGTAATTCTCTCAATTAAATAAAAAAAACACGCCTTTTTGTCAACAACAAATTAAATTTTCCGGAGGCAGAACCATAGATTGATATATTTATATTTGAATGCTTATTTCAGGACGTATATAAATGGATATATTAAAATTTTAGTAAATACATTGTTACATATATTCTGGCAAATAAACGTATTCTTTGTTTAGAACTGGCCAGAGCAGTAGCAGTGTATAGATAGATAGTTTTTCAATTAAGACAGAGATTACGCATTTCCAAGCATATATTTACATAGATGCTATCCCTTCACCAACAATACAGTTCTTTCTACAAAGTCTACGAGGAAAAGGCAGACTCAGAGGGGGTCACAGGGTCATTCGGTGAGTATCTTACTTTTCCCTTTTTTTGTTATATAAAATTTATTACATTAACTAGACTTGTATGTTTATGAAATTTATAGGTTGTTGGCTGAAAAACCACATGATTCAATTTGTTTATACTGCTTCGTATGCAATTTCTTATTAACAATGTAAAACTATTAATAATAATTACAATTTTGGTAATTTTGTTATATATTGTTTCAGAAATTATCTATGTGTTGTAAAATCACATCTTTCTCTTCTATATTGTTGATTAAAATGGATTGATTGAAACCCACGAGATCAGAACACATTATTATAAATCACGGGATTCCGTGACCACGACAATGTGTAAACCTGTTGAACATCGGGAAAAAATAGGTAAATAAACGTGATAAATACCCGTACATATATATTTATAACTAGCGACCCGCCCCAGCTTCGCATGGTTTTATTATAGGTATAAACGTTCCTCTTGACTTATAAACCGCATCAAAATCCGTTGCGTAGTTTACAGCATACAAAGGGACATAGAGGTATAGGGACAGATAAAGCGACTTTGTTTTATACTATGTAGTGATGATGATGATTGAAACCCCTCTCGCTCCCCGTCATTCTTAGGCCATGACCCCTCTATGACCCCCCGCGAGTTGGATCCGCCATAGCGTGCAAGTAAGACAGTAGACCTGAGGGAATGCCTGCTTCACGACCGCTAGGGTCGGAGTGGACTGGGATGAGCTGACCAGCATCGGTTGAGACACTATCACGCGCTGGCCCGATTGCAACATCCCAGCGTTCTAGGGAATACACAGTTATTTACATGAGAATACAGTTCAGAGTCCTATTCCACTGAATGAAACGCGTCTCTATAACAATGGTATCGTCTCACAGAATGATACATTTTGGCATGTACGTAACTACAGATGGAGGGACGCTTGTCATTAGTGTCAAAGTTGAAACCATTCTATCTATCTCTCTCTTTGCAAATAGCCCATAAGCCTTATCTAGAGTTACTTTCATCTATGGACGATTCTGCGACGATACTATTGTCATAGTAAAGCGAATGGTTAGCAGAATTTGGCCCCAGATTGCGTGTAGAAGAAAGATAATCTGAAAGATTATTTTAATGGATTTTGAAAGTTAGGTATCTCCTGTACCTATGTTAGTACTTTTACATATAGGGTTAGTTTTTTTATTTACATCATCTTACTGAAAGTCTTATTAAGTTTTTGTCTTATTATATAGCTAACCAAGTCGTTTACAAAACGAATGCTGATGTTAGTTTTCTCAGCTATACGTAGCTTTACAAATTGATTAGCTATAGGTATTTCTCTCATTGGAAAATTAACGTCTTCTAATACAATCAACTAAGAACATAAAAATGCGTTCCTATTGAAGCTCGAGGCGGAGACATGTCGAAATAAACCAACTGACCAATCATATGGACCAGCAATCCAGCATGTTGACAAGATGTGAATTTAAACGAATGTGATTGGTCGATTCCCACACGCCTCCACTCTACGGTAGTAAGAACGCAACAAAGATTGTCCTCGATTACAAAGGCGGGTGACGATAGCGGTGCGATTTTACAATGACAGCGGTAAAAGAAGCGATTCTAAAAAGTTTCACAACCTCGCACCCGCCCTTGTAATCACTAAAGTCACATTGAAATACGAAAAGCCTAATAATACGCTAAAAACAAATTCAAGTAAAAAAAATGTTAGAGCAGTCAATGATTTTGTGAGTAGATGATTAAAATAAAAGTGAAGAAAAATAGCATTGAATCGAAGTTAGTGCGTGAATCGCAAAAAAGAAAGCTTACGTTCATCTATCTCGCTCACATACAACAAAACCCAGTAAGGTTGACCTGTACTGATTATTTACACTGAGGCCGTGCTCAATTTGGATACGTTTTCGTCCAAATTTGATTCGTGCGAAACTTACGATTACGCACGAATGATCCCGAACTTCCAAGGAATATAAGCGATGTTACACTACACGTTATTCTGGGCCCTAACTACCGGGCCCTGAATATCGTCCGGGTCCGGGTCCGTCCCTTAGGTACCCTAAATCTTATTACACCACTCTTAGTTAGGATTAGGTTAGGCCCTGAATACCGTGTAGTGTAATACCCCTTTATGTGTGCGCTAAGACTGCTTGTGATTAGTCGTACGTATACGTTCGAATAGTGATCGTATGTTTATGTACGAACGTATTCGTATCCAAAGTGAGCGCAGCCTGTAGGCGAATCGAAGTGTTTTGTTTTTAAATAATTTTATTAGTATATTGACCCCTATCACCACAATTTAAGACTCTAAATAACATGTTTAACTTTCTCGTTCGAAATCAGTGACTTGACAGTGGCTCAAAAACCACTAACATGTCGAATTATAGTTATTTGTTCAACAAGTGGGCAAAATACTTTTTTTTAAACGTGACGATACTATATCCCGAGCTAGTGAAGCATTCTCGAGTAGAGTCACGAGCGTAGCGAGTTCCGACTTGTTTGACAGAGTTTGCCAACTCGTTGAACAAATAATTACTATTCTTGTCAGGTAACAAGTATATAGATTGAAGGCTATAAAAACTTGACACGGTCCCCGCTAAATAAGGGTGAATTCATCGTTAAAGGCCTTCAAAATGTGATTTGACACCTCATTTACAGAGGATCAATAATGTTATTTTGTTGATTTGAGGTTTTAAATATTCCCTGCCAACATAGACGCGTGAACTACATTCAGTTAGTACTTGATTAAAATGGCGCATAAATACCTACAAATACCAACCAGCGCCGCTACTAGCTGCATTATGCTGAGACAGGGACCTTTTTGGCCCCTTTTGTAAATAGCCTTACTCTCTAATATTTATTTTATTTTTTTTGTGTTCTTTCTTCTTGTTGTAATGTGTTATTTATAAGTAATATATTCAAGTGCCAAATACATGCATTTTCTTTCTTTAAAACAAAAAAAAATACGTGTCCTTTTTATCTTTTAAGATTTGGACCTAATATTGTGGAGATAGGGGTCATTTTATAACGAAAATCTTCAAAATTTCACTTCGAGTGTGAACGAGACAGATACATGTTAGAATGTTACACCCAATACAGAAGCTGTCTATGTAACCTGTATAATTTGCTGTTGGGTAATCGCCTCTGTTGCTTGCGCAATAAGGCTGTTTAGCGTCGCCTCATCCAAACCGCCCGGATTGTTCACCTTATTGCAAAACATAAGGTTAATAAAATTTACTCCGTGACTAGCTTTTCCCCGAGGCTTCGCATCATTTCTAAGACCTAAATTAGGTTTATTCCGTCTAGACAACTAAACTAGGCCACTGGTTGTCTACGTGGAATGTGCATCCCGTTAGCTGGTTGGAATTTTTTTCCACCTACACTTATTACTATTTAGAATACAACAAAAGATTGAAGCGAAGAGAAAATCAATTAACACTTTATTTCTAATACTACTATTTTGATAATTATGTACTTACCCATAAATTTTGACTTCAAGGAATAAAGATTTTGATTTCTGTAATAATGATACGAAAACTAGAACAATAAATGGGAAAATTCACCCATAAACATATCCTTATGTATCTTCAAGTCCCCACGACACGACAAAATATTTTTCTACACTATTTTATTTTCTAGCTCGTATAGATGGAAAAAAATCCACAAAGGTTGTCTGCAAAAAATATTACCAAGTAGACAACAAGTTGTTTAGTTTGGTTGTCTGGACGTAACAAACTTCCTAATTTAGGCATCATAGGATAGGTTAAACAGTGGACCAACCATTTATATCAATTTCTGTTTTCTAGTTGTTTCTAAAATATAAATCCTCAAATTTCTGTTGTAAATAAACCATTAAAAAATGTATAAAGATAGAGTAATGGCTAGTGTTTTATGTCAACAGATAAAGAAGAAAACAAACGAATCTTAGCTATTACTAAAACAATTTACGAACTATTCCTTTTATTTTAATGACATAAAACAAAGTTTAAAAATCTCTACTTAATTATTTAAGTAAAAGTTCGATTTCAGCGCGCTTCATGAATACAATTATTATCATTAATTTCATTATCATTAATAATTAAAAACATACCGTCAATGTGAGAGGTCCACCGCCCGTTGGCCCTTGAACTATAATGATCGTCTTTTGCATCATATTACTCGGTATGTTCTGGGCAATGTAGCTTATACCTCCTGGAATAGTATGATATTACTAATTATAAGATTTTTATTTAATTAGGGATTATGTAATCACTAGCAGCGGCTCGCGGTAATTCCCGTTCCCGTGGGAATTCCGGGATAAAATATAGCCTGGGGATAAAATATGTGTTATTCCAGACTATAATCTCTGTGTCAAATTTCATCTATATCCGTTCAGTTGTTTTTGCGTGAAAGAGTAACAAACATCCATCCATCTATCCATCCATACTTACAAACTTTCGCGTTTATAATATTAGTAGGATAATATGTACTATTATAATACCTTGTGCATTGCTAGGCGTTGCTATAATCTGCATCGGTTGTTGCTGTATGAATTGCTGCTGTTGCCCCATTGACTTATCTGTAAAATACGAGTACATTCAATACATTAATTCATCAAAATACATTCCGCCCTTTGTACTTGTCTTATGTTATGTTCCTTTTTGTAATGTTCTTTTTCTGGTGTACAATAAAGTATTTTTGTATTGTATTGTATTGCATTCATTAATACAATACATTAATTCATTACAATCCATTCATTACTGACGACCGATGTGGCGCGGTGGGCGAAGGTCCGCCTGCGACGCAGGAGGTTGCGGGTTCGATTCCCACCTCGGAACAAATTTGTGCACGATCTGCAGAAATTTGTTTCGTTGGTCTGGGTGTTTAATATGTATAATAAAAAATATCTATCTATGTATATAAAGTATTAAATATATCAGTTATCTAGTACCCATAACACAAGCTTTGAGTAGCTTACTTTGGGGCTAGATGGTGCTGTGTGGATTGTCCAGCATTATTTATTATTATTATTTATTTATTAATAACAATACATTCATTCAATAATGACTTCTGTGGAAAGTGGGCAAAGGTCAGCCTCGCAGAAGGTTGCGGTTTCGATGGTACAAATGTATGTTAACCTATGAAATGGCAATTCAGAAACAACTCTTTTCAAATGGCCTGTCTGGTGAAAACATAGATATGGTCACCAACTCTGCGCACTGGCATAATATGTGTTTCTACAGGACGTGTATCTACGAAAGACTGATGCTGTATGCGGCAAGCTGAAGACAGGGCGCTATCACACTCATTAGGGGAGGCCTGTGTCCAGCAGTGGACTAATATAGGCTGATGATGAATGACACAGTTGTCAGTATAAAATACTAACCTTGAAGAATAAGCTGCCCGGACTGGGATTGTATGATGTTTTGAACATCCATCGGCTGAACTTGTAACATAGGTTGTTGAACTTGCATCGTCTGCTGCATCTGTTGATTAATATCACTAATATTATTAATACGAATGGTTGGATGTTTGTTAACTCTTCGAGCAAAAACTATTAACAGACGGATGAATCGGTCGTAATGTGTGTGTGTGTGTGTGTGTGTGTGTATGTGTGTATGTAATATAAATAAATACTGCTGGACAGTCCATATTACAATTTATTATAATGTATTTAAAATACGAGGCATACACCGCCGAAGGCAGTCCATTTCACAATAAATAAATTGATTTAAAGAAATGCGATGACTATGAATGACTATTTTAATTTAATGACATATGTTTTACAATTTAATAATTTTCTTGTAATTGTTTCCATATGTTTTACAATTTAATAATATTCTTGAAAACAACATTAGTTTTGTCGATGGATCCTTAAATAATTTGTCGTCCTTTTCGCGTATCGCTAATATCGCCGCCAACTGTTACCGATCGTCTGACAATTTAGAGGCACCCTTGAAATCGACTGAGGTGCTATCTGCTATTCAAACTAACCATGCGGTGCAGTTTTTAGTGACGGATGTACAGGAAGTCATGTTTGCTCCTGAACTCCGTATGCTTCATAACTGCACACCAAAACTCTGTCTCTTCATAGTTGCAAATGGGTTGCTCAGGGTGGTCGGCCGTCTCGCACACAGAGTTCTCGCACAGGATTTTTGGATCCTTTCGGTAAAGCGAGCTATTCGTTCTATTGTGTCGTCTTGTGTCAAGTGCTCTCATGCAAACCCACAATTGCCCGCACCTCGTCGTATGGGAAATCCGGCGAGAAACCATCTAAGTCAACTAAAACAGTTTTCTTCGGCTTTAGTTGTTGGGGTCAGTATTCTGTTAAACGACTTAATGTCGCAGGCAACGCAAGCTGAGAAGGTAGAGTTCACATTCAACCCTCCTGGTAGTCCACATTTCTCGGGGCTAGTCGAGGCAGGAGTTGAATCGGTTACGACTCACCTCGCTCGTGTCGTTGGTTTGCAACGCCTGACCTATGAGGAGTTTAGCAACTTGCTGATCCAAATCGAAGCCTTGTTGACGAAGTGGAAATTGGGTCAGGTAACGCAGCTGCATCCTGGAGCCGAGCATGTCGGCCGAGTTTTTACTCTACGGACGGTCTCAGGAGAATGCAAACGGCCTGTGGTCAAGATGTGTGTCCTTCCCATGAACCACACCATGAACATCGAACCTGATGCCCAGTCCAACTCCAGCTGAAAGGCTTAGGTAAAATATAGTTAGGTTAATTGTAAATAATATTTGTTTCGTTTTATATATATTTGTTTCGTATCGTTATTGTATAGATTTGATTAACTTGCGGAAAATACTGCGTATTTTGGTGGTCGGAATGTTCAGAATTGGCTACCAACTTCTTTTAGGCTAGGGTTCGTCGGCCTTTGACATAACTGACAGGCGTAATTTTGGCACTTTCATAACGTCATGACGTTCTCGACCGTTAGTGTTTTCCCGCTAATTTTCGTAATATGAATCATTCGGTCTTAGATTTTTGAACCGTGAATACATAACTGCTTGTTCCGCGTTTCTCGTATAATAGTTAAATTTCGTTCGTGTCGTTTCGTAACTATTAAAATTCCTTAGCTTAACTAGCCTGTGAAGTGTGTGTGATTGCCTGCCTACGAGATTCCACCCGTTGTTAGCTCTACTGCTCCGACCGGCCCTTTACGCTAAGCGAGCTAAGCTTTCCCGCCAGTGAAGTACGGATCTGAAAGGTATAGTTTCAGCCGCAACGCCCCGAGGAGTCCTGGAAGGAGCTGGGTATAGCTACACACCAATCCCACCAAGGTTAGTGGTTTTTCGTTGCACATGCACACCGCATAATTCACACCTTTCACGCCCTATTATATTCACTAATAATTTTACTAAGATTGAATCACCTTTTCGTTTGTGTCGACACAATTTTTAAAGTTCATCATACACATAAAACATTCGTTAATACAGTCTACTATACTCATAAACCTTAGCAATCGAACACTGACCTTATAATATATATATTTAGGTTTTTTAATTCAATCGTAGGTTTAAAATGGAATGGAAACGGTTTCTTTAAAATTTTCATTTGATATCGGAATAAAACATTTATTTTATTGTATGTATGTTATGTATTGTATTTATATCAGTTATCTACCCAAGCTCTGCTTAGCTTGGGGCTAGATGATGCTGTGCGATATTTATTATTTGGATGCACATCCAAACAATTTGGATCCACAACCGTGGAGCAATCCAGATCCGTTACAACCTACACGCTTGTCATAATCACCTGTATGGCGTTGCCTTGAACTTGCATCGTAGGCTGTTGCACTTGCATCGAGGATTGCTGCACCAACGTCGGTTGCTGGACTTGAAGGGTTGGTTGCTGCACCTAATTATAAAATAGAAAAATACACTGTATACAATACAAAAATACACGAGCAATCCAATTTTTTTCGTACACGTAATGGGTTTCGTATAACTAAGGAAATATAGTGGTAAATATTTTTGATACTAGTATTATCGCAGAAGTTCGTTACAGTTTGGAGTTGAAAAGTTTCGTCTCTTGTCCGTTTTCTTGTGTTTTTTGATAAATCGTGATTAGACCATCGTTTGACCATGACTATCTCACATGATGGTAAGTGACGATTTGGCCGACGATGTGATACTTGGTTACGAAGGACAAGAAGACATCTATTAATTCTTGACTAGAAGAGTTCTAGTACGCTAAGTATAGTGAAAACAGTTTATTAAAATAAAAAAATACAGTGTACACAGTTTGATTATGAAAAAAGGTTTTCGAAAGTTCAATAGACTTTACTTCTCGCTTACATGTACTATAAAAGAATGAGATAAATACAATATTCTTTGAAATAGCCACCGTCAAACTAAAACTAGTTTATTGTATAAATGATACGTGTATAAAATAAATACCTGCATGATAGGCTCCTGTATCACCATAGATTGGTTCTCACTTGCCCCGGACACAATGACGCTAGACTGCATTTCCTGCTCTTGCTTTACTAATTGCATCTGCCAAAATTAATTACAAAATGAGAAGTACCCTCAACCTACGTGCATGTGTGAAGAACGTTACGAGAATGCCACAGAATGCCGTGGCATCCTGCTGAAAGTCCAGCCATTCTATCATCAACCAGTTTTTACCGCTGCACTAGTTTCAATCGTATTTCAATTATCTTAACCGTCATAATTCATCAACAGAAACTGACCCATACGTTTCGCGGCTTGCAGTTGGGCGCCACGACAACCCTTGCAGTGAAACGCCATGATATGTCGTAACATGGCATCGTTATATCGAAGTAAAGTTTCATGAATTCTAAACTCATTGAGTTATGATTTAAAATAGCTTGATCAGTCATAAAATCCTTTGCCATGACACGTGCCGTGCCGTAGCCGTGCCAGCATTCAGCGCAAGCCATTATACCTATCTCTGACACTCTTCACACAATTGAAATGCGTCACGCTCGCACAGATGCATTATATTTACTAGGGAGTGACAGAGATAGGTATGGCAGGTCAATGTATGATATTCTTCCTGCTTTGCAACCAGACTAAGTGGAAATCTTTTTCTCTGCCTAACACCGGGAAACAGGCGTAAGTCTATGTATGTATGTCGATACTGGACTTTTCTCACAGCATTATCAAGACCCAGAATAAGCTAAGTTTATATTACGCCACAGACGGCAAAGGTCCGTCTGCGGCGCAGGAGATTGCGGGTTTGATTACGGCATCGGGACAACTGTTTGTACGATCTGCAGACATTTGTTTGAATGTTCCAGGTGTGTGTTGTGGTGCTTAAAGCGGTATTACACTACACGTTCTTCAGGGCCCTAACTACCGGGCCCTGAATATTGTCCGGGTCCGTCCCTTAGGGACCCTAAATCTTATTACACCACTCTTAGTTAGGGTTAGGGTCCCTGAATACCGTGTAGTGTAATACCCTTTTAGTAATAAAACCTACCAAATCCTCCTCATCTTCCAAAGCCGAAGCGGCGAGCGCGGCGTAGAGATTCGCCGCCGTCTTTGACGCAGTCTCTTGTGGTGGATTTACCTAGAAATTAACCAGGTATTAAGCACATAGATAGAAATTCATTTTATTCAATTTGAAACAATTTCCAACAACTAAGTGACAAGCTGTCTTATATCACTACATAGTATAAAACAAAGTCGCTTTCTCTGTCCCTATGTCCCTATGTATGCTTAAATCTTTAAAACTACGCAACGGATTTTGATGCGCTTTTTTAATAGATAGAGTAATTCAAGAGGATGGTTTATACGTATAATAAAAAAAAAACAAAAAAACCGTGCGATTGATTTTTCATGAAAAATCATAAATATTCAATTTCAAAAACAAATATTGTAGTAGTTTTTCCCCTAGGGGTCCAAAACCCCCCGTTTTGGGTGTACAAATAAGCAATAAGCCCACTTGTCACTTAGTCTTAGTTGTTTTAACACACAGATTAACAAAGATTATTTCCTCTTCCGTAACTCTACCTACTCGATAAATATTTATATTATAGCAGCACGGACATAATATGTTTATGTTGCAATCAAGTTTTGATTTAACTTTATATAACCTCATAATAAGTAAGTGATTGTAATGTGTTTTGTACGTTAAATAAATCACTACATAGTATAAAACAAAGTCGCTTTTTTCTGTCCCTATGTCCCTATATCCATATGTCCCTTTGAAAACTACGCAACGGATTTAGATGCGGTTTTTTTTAATAGATAGAGTGATTCAAGAGGAAGGTTTATATGTATAATAAAACAGTGCCAAGAGGGGGCGCACAGTGGTCCGGTTTTAAAGCTTCCCTTTCATAGGATTTGAAAATTTTTTTTTTTGTTTTTGCGACATTGTGTGGTCAAATATGATTGAGATAGATATAAAACTGGATAATTTTATAGTTTTAACCTTTTCTACTGCTCAAAAACCATAAAAAGTGAATTTGAACATTTTCAATGTATGAAAACGAAAATGTCTTTTAAAATGTTTCAATGCTGTTAAGAGCTGTTGAGCTAAAACTTATTGGGTATTGTTACTGGGGCTAAAGTGGTCCCATATGACCTTTGACCTTAACCCTTTGCGTCCCCCTGCAAGAGATATACGATTAGTAATTCTTGCAATATCTGACGATTTTAAGTTGTCTTTTTGGCTTTAGTAAAGCCTCAAATGTGATTTAAATTGACATAATATTGAATAATTTAATACTTTTAACCTTTTGAACTGCCAAAAAACTATAAAAAGTATCGTGGACAAAAGTTGAGAAAAAAATATTTTTAAGAATAAATCGAGAATATCTTTCAAACTATCTTACTATAGTTCATACCTGTTATAATATGTCAATAATAAGAGTTAAGTCAAAATCAGGAAGTACTATTGTAACAGTTTTAATTAATTAATTTATTTATTTTATGGGATACCCATCATGAGATTACAAAGCGTGGTAAAAAACAATTTGTATAGATGGTTCTTATGTCTATGTGTCTCTATTATATAGGACGTCTCAGCGTGCAATTATTCTCTCTACTGTCAATTTCAGTATTGCTTGACTGCAGGCCTTCCATACTCAATAACTTTAAGAGTCGCGCTATGAGTTTCACTACGAATCAATAATGATAAGTGAAACGAAACCCAGATACCTTTTTTATTTAAACTATTTTTGCTCATCATTACCAATAACTAGGAAGCAGGTAAACTGATGATTGAATCTGGGTATTCAAATTATAGGTCCAGGTAGTCAGATAGCCATTCCTGACTACCTGGACCTGGACTAAGTACCTGGATCTGACTATCAGGTAAAAATAAAACCTAAATAAGTAGGTACATACTTGTTTGGTAAAGTAATGAAGTGATGCAGTATTATTTTGATTCAGGTAAACGGACTAATGAGGAAGGAAGTAGTAGCATAATTATTTACATATTATAACAGGTATGAACTATAGTAAGACATATTCTCAAAAAAAAAATATTTTAAATATTTTTCCACGTTACTTTTTAGTTTTTTGGAAGTATAAAGGATTAAAAGTATTAAATTATTCGATATTATGTCAATTTAAATCATTTTTGACTCTTTACTAAAGCCAAAAAGACAACTTAAAATCGTCAGATAATGCAAGATTTACTTTTACTAACCGTATATCTCTTGCAGGGGGACGCAAAGGGTTAAGGTAAAAGGTCATATGGGATTACTTTAGCCCCAGTAACAATACCCTGGTCCATGAACTATATAGTAAGATAGTTTGAAAGATATTCTCGATTTATTCTTAAAAATATATTTTTCTCAACTTTTGTCCACGATACTTTTTATAGTTTTTTGGCAGTTTAAAAGGTTAAAAGTATTAAATTATTCAATATTATGTCAATTTAAATCACATTTGACGCTTTACTAAAGCCAAAAAGACAACTTAAAATCGTCAGATATTGCAAGAATTACTAACCGTATATCTCTTGCAGGGGGACGCAAAGGGTTAAGGTCAAAGGTCATATGGGACCACTTTAGGCCAAGTAACAATACCCAATAAGTTTTAGCTCAACAGCTCTTAACAGCATTGAAATATTTTAAAAGACATTTTCGTTTTCATACATTGAAAATGTTCAAATTCACTTTTTATGGTTTTTGAGCAGTAGAAAAGGTTAAAACTATAAAATTATCCGGTTTTATATCTATCTCAATCATATTTGACCACTCAATGTCGCAAAAACAAAAAAATTTTTTTTTCAAATCCTATGAAAGGGAAGCTCTAAAACCGGACCACTGTGGGGCGGGTCGCTAGTAAATACATAAAATAGATTACTGAGCATTTTTTGTGCTAAAAGTACTTCGAACTATACAATGATACTAACTTCTCTCTTCTCTTCAACTTTCATCTTCTTAGCCGGCGGCTCCACATACGAGTGATCAGTCGCAACTTGCTCAACTATGTCCTTCTCAGCCTTCATCTGAACAACGCCCTGGATGAGCTGTGGAACCGGCTCGGCTTTCATCGGGTCGCTTTTGAACTGGATCAGGGATGGGGGCAGTTGATCGCTTTTGAGCTGGATTATTTGACCCTGGTCGTTCTTTAGTTGGATTAGTTGACCTGGAAACAAGATTGATGACGATGAAAATGATAATTGTAGTTCAAACTTCGCAGGCGGACCTTCGTCCGCTAAGCCACAGACGTCGAATTTACACAGCTTCATATACGCAAGGAAAGAAAAAGAAGCAGGATTTTTGATTTTAATCCTCTGATGGTGGATCCAGACCACGGCCGGAACGAGAGCGAGCGAAGGCTAAAAAAGAACGCGAACGAACCAGTGTGGAAGTCATGACAGTCAAAAAACCGAGCCATTCATTCGCCTTCGGCCGTGATCCATCGCCAGCTTTCGCTGGGGTTCATATTCGTTAGTTTCGTATACAGTGAAAGCGAGTAAATGCGCGGTGCTGATCATCGAGTCCAGTCATTCGCTTTCGCTCGCTCTCATTCGCTTGCTCTGAACCCACGGTAACGTTCGCGGTAACTAACAACCAAAAATCCTACCTTGATCATTCTTAATCTGGAAGAACTGTCCGCCAGACACGAGGCCGCCCTCGCTGATCTGAATGACGGGCGCCTCCTGCTTCACCTGTACAATCTGGCCCGTCTCGGTGATCTGTATCGTGGGCGCACCCATCTGGGGCGTCATCTGGACCACTTGGACGGGCGGGTTGGATTTCTTTTCCAGCAGATCGGCTAGCATCTTGTTTTGGTTGGACTTCTGGGTGGAAATTGTGTGTTAGTGTTTTGTGTTATTCTGCTTAAACTAAGCTGGGTAGCAAAGCGAGTGTTCACTAATCATCATCCGCAAGCGGATTTAACCCACTGATGGGTATGCCGAAAATAGTGCGAAGAAAATCAATATTACTACTTTGTTTCTTTTTTGTTACATAAAAGACAGATGCTTACGATAGTCAGTTGAGTCTGCTCGTCGATCTGGATTTGGACCGGTTCTTCTTTTGGCACTAAAATGGGACAACATAATAATGTAAATTAAATAAGAAATATTATACCAATAGGATAAATAAAATAGATATAAAAAATACAGAATAGGCACAAGACCGGGGCAAATGGCGTTCTCTGGTGTCGGAGGCCAAGATCCCTGTCGGGTAACTAAGCTACGCCAGTAACGCGGTCTAGTTTTATTGATGATTGTTGCTGTGAAATAAAGTATTTTCTATCCTATTTTTAACGTCATTGCCATTATTAGTTCGCTTGCTAAGTGTGGTGATTATGGCAAAACCTTGTTAACATGTGAGCTGAGGGTAAGTACTCATGTTTTTTTGGAAGAAGGAATAAGAGAGAAGAGTCTGATAAGGATCATCAGTCTTTATTGACCCTCTGGTTTGCCGGCCGCTAATATGTATCTCTGTTTTTTTGCGTCTGGTCGATGCGACGCGTGACCCGTGAGCTGGTTTTATGGCTCAGCACATCAGCATTGCCATACAGCGTGGCAATGCAGCCAGTGTCTTTGGACGCGACGACTGGAATTGACATGGATCAGTCGAGCTACCTTTAGACTTGTTTGCAACCGACTGCAGTTAGCTCAATTGTTTCTATTATAATATATATTCTATATACTAGTTTTAATTTGTTTCTATTCGTTTATGCTTTTAGTCTCGATCCTGTGCTAATCTAAGTTAGCTGTAACCTACGGTTTTGCGTGTGTCATCGACATAGTAAAGGATAAATAAAGAAATAAATAATTACCAAGTTGTTCCTCGGCCACAGCCTGCTGAAATAATAAAGAAAACAATGAAATTACATGTGTTATATAAAAATTTTATTTACTGGTATGAGGAAATAAAATTTTTATTTATTAGTATAGGATCTCTTTTCATTGTTCTTTCGATTATTAGTATTTTTTTATACTTAGTTGTTTTCTGAACAAGTTAATGTGGTAATTTAATTACCAAATATTACAATAATTTTATTAAGAAACGTTATTTTTTACTATTACATAAAATTTGCTCATTATCAATTCTGTTGATAAACCAAGATTAATCTTACCCTTCTAAATAAATATTAGATCTATTTTTCAAATCTATTTTCATAGAATCTAAAAAAAACTTAAGGGCACTAGACAAAACATAGCTTTTTGAATAATAATAATTGGTTTAAATGACATGCAGAATCGCAATTTAATCTATCATGACCATATCAAACACAAAACATGCTCAGTGCAAACATATAACATTAAAAAATAAGGATGTACTAAGTAGGAAATGAAGAGTTTGTAAGTGGATGGCGGCTAAACCTATTTTGATAATACAGGTACCAATATCAAAATATTCGTTTAGTCTTCTGAATGGTTCTATAAGAAGGCCTCCGCTTTTTTAATTAAAAGACAAATAGAGGGAGGGACCAAGTTTGATTTTTTTACCGTTTACAATAAAAACTATTTAATACAGCATTTTTACAGATTTTCTGCTTAGCACACCCATTTGTTTTGAACAAAACTTGCCTTATTATCATGCACCGCAGGGTTAATGCTGGCAACACCGACCGGCGTGATCGCAGTACATTTGATCAATTCCTCCGGATCCACTTCCATTGCCTGGGAGGGGGGAGAGGGGGGGAATATAAATCTCACCTTTATCCTCCTCCTTTATTTTGCCTCCTTACGCTACTATGATATCACTTCTTTGTATTTGGCTACTTTTTGAAACATAGACTAATTTTACTAAATAAATAACCTATTCCTAAGTAAATACAAATATTTCATGCTCGTTACCCAAGTAGGTACCATTCGTACCGTGTATTACTGGAGACTAAACCCATATTCATAAAAGTCTGCCAATTTAAAACATTGTTAGTACTCTGTCTTCTTCTATTGACATAAGTCAGAGTGAGAAATAACACAGGTTTTAAGTAATGCCTACTTATGCCTCAGATATTGAAATCTTTTGACTAAAGTTTGGAGCAAAAAAAACTTGAACACGAGCGCTCAAAAATCCACCCCAACATTCCAAACGACCTTATTCCGACCAAGCTACCATGCTACCATGCTAAAACAAAACACTATAATTTGAAACAGGCATTGATCAAAATTTCATACATAACCATTATTATATTCTAAAAGTTTGTGTCGATTTACCCAAGTACAAAACCTTGACTAATTTCATAGCACAAAAAAGACGCCATCTCTTTCTTAACGATCAAAATTAAAAGGACAGCAATATTGGGGTCAATTGAGATGTTGCCAAACTAAAAATGCAATAGCATTCAAAATGATGCTATGCTTTTTATTTCGACCGAAATGAAAGGGACGGCAACATTTTAGTTCTATCACATTAGTTTAGTTGTTGTACCAACACAATCGCCACAACTATCTTTAAAATAGGGATAATACTCGTATCTAATTGCGATTCTAACAAATGCCTACATAGAGTATATTTTACAAGGTTACAAAGTAACATAAAACATTATTTACCTGAGTTGGAGCTTGTACAACGACGTTTGCCCTTCCTTGTTGATTTTGCTGTCTTTGGGCGACCTAAACATAAAACAATATTGAGAAAACAAAATAGAGATATAATTTAAGGAAATTTTGAATATTTGCCAATTCTTTTATAAATTTTAGGGCGTTATACTTCTAATTCACTTTATTCGATAGCCTATAAAAGCCTGCACCATGCATAATAAAAGAATGACGATAAAAATAAATTTAAAAATTAAATTAAAGTTAAAAATCGAACTTTACAAAAAAAAGTGTAATATTCAAAAATAAGATAAACAGTTTGACCCAAGAAAGTTTGGAGACTTTATTACATTCAAATCGACTTATCCGTAGAACATAGTTCTATGTGATCATAGACCAAAAATGACTTTAATAGCGAAACGATATAAGAAGAACAAGCTCTACAGAAGTACGTTTTTAAAATTTTTGTATCTTACTTAGTTTCGGAGATATAAAATCGAACAACGTCCTAACTGATATCAACTCCGCCCAAAAACGTTCTAAGTGATCATGCAACGGCGCGCGGGTGCGGCGCACGGCGCGTGCGCTCGGTCCGTTCATCAGTTCGGACGTTGTTCGTAGGAGATAGGAAAAGAGAAAGTCTTTCGATGTGTTTTTTATAGGTTTAATATATATTAAATTCAAATATAAATATTGCTTTTTTATCTCGGTTTTAGGTAGCAGGCGTTCAATGTTTAAATAGGACGTTTTTTGATGGAGAGCTCGTGTAACGCATTTTTTGTACAGAAATTCTTTGGCGTAGTGCATATTCAAAGGAATAATCATTTTTTCTTTAATAATTAACAGTAAAAAATTTAAGTCATATGATACGATAGGACCATTTTATGCGAACACTATTGAGCTTCTTAGGATTTCATATGACTATAGGACGTTTTCCTTCGGAATCTGTTAGACGATTTGTCGGTTCGATGTTAAGATAGAACGTTGTTTGTGGGATAATCAAATCATTTAGGACGTTGTTCATCACAAAACATCATTAAATATTGAGATTTTTTTATTTCTAGTTTGTGTAATAAATTGCTAAGTACATTATTTTTCAGTATATATAAAATATGAACGTATTTTATACATAGCTACAAAAATAATTAGTTTTTTCTTCAATTCCAGTTGTGAATGTTGATAACAGCCGCATGATACCAAAAAACGTCGCCTTTGCTTCCAGGTGCAGGAAAAACTAGCTAATATGATCAGAATTAAATTCTGCATGAGATAGTGGACCGATGAAATTACCTGCGATAGCTCAATACCAAATGTTGTGTCTAATACCTCAGCCATGAACGTTTACATCAATGAAGCTAGTTTATTGTCTTTGAAAATTCATTCTAGTTACGAAAATCCACCATAAATAAAGCATTAAGAGTTAGAAGTTTCTCACCACAGATGTACCCCAGTTCAAAACTAACCAGGGTGGATCTGTGGTGATAAAATTTTAACTCATCAAGCTGTATTAATTATGAATTTTCTTAACTAGAAGGTTTTACCAACAACATGTTCTTGCCGTCTTATATTAATGTCCATTCGGTCTGCTACCTGCGTATTCCGTCCTAATCATGTGGATAATCAATGTGATTAAAAAGTGCGCAAATGCTTGTGAAGTAATCAGTGATTACTACACCAGCATTTGCGGTGCAGTTTTACTAAAAACTTCTGCGGGCATCATCGAATTCAAATAGTCATTTTAACCTATGTACCTACTTGTTCCGATATAAATTACTTTGATTGACAACATGAATTCGCCTGCATCTTCACAATGATATCCTGATCGCAACGTGACTCCTAACAGATACAGAAGACATTGAATGCTAATGCCTTGGAATAAGGTAAAAATTTGTTAGGAGAATTAAAAAGTCGTAGATGATGAAAACCATCAGGCCAACATACAAATGCCGCTGACAAATTCCCTGTGTTGAAAGCTAACAGCGGTTGGCTTTATAATTTTTTTGGCAACTATGAGACTGATCCATGAAGCGGAATTTCATCAACATAAAGAAAAGAAGACTGGGATGATGACCTAACCAAACAAGCAATATTATGTTTTGCTGATCAATTTATGATCTAAATTCCGAAACAATGTTCAATTATAGTAGTAGGTGCTTAATTTGGTTTTTAATTGTTTTTCTAAATTATGTTTCAGTATAAATAAGTGATTTAATAATATAATATAAGTTTAGCTATTTTTGTATGTGTTTTGAATTAAGTAACTAAAGTGCGAAGTTTACACAACTATCTTCATGTTTTGTCAAATATTTACTTAGATTATTTATAATATTACGTATCAGTATCGCTTCGCCCTGTTTTGAAACTTAATTGAACTCCACGTTAACCGAAAACTGACTTGTTGGCGTAATAGTTAAAACTTAAAATACTATATCGTATGATAAAATGGTAACCAGGTCAGAAACAGGTAACATGTCTAAAAATAAATAAAGATGGACAATTCTTCACACAAAGTCATCTAGCCCCAAGCATTGCTTGTAATTATGGGTACTTGATAACTGATATACTCAAAGAATTATACTACATAGGTAGATATTACATAGGTAGATTTTATTACTTTATCTATATTATATATATAGAAAATAGCCTGAACAAATATCATATATGACCCAAGGTGGAAATTGAACCCGCAACGAGCGTCGCAGGGAGACCTTCGCCAGCTGCCCCACAGAGTTTATCATAAACTTATCGGCGTACGTAGTCTTAGGTAAACTGATAAATCCACGTAAATATTTATCACCACATGAAGATATTAATATTTCAGACCTTAGTCTAAAATTAATTCATGCGCATCTTCAGCATTTTTCTAATAGAGAGATGATATTAGCCGTGCAAATATTCTATGAGCTGAATTTTAAATGACGTGTTTGTTGTTCTAAATCTTGCCATAATATTGGCTATATTACTTATGTTGATGATTTTTTAACTTACTTAACGATTTTAGTACATAGAAGTTATAATTTTATTACAATATTTTAAGGTAGTTATCCACATAGGACTCTTACAGAATAGATAACTCCAACAAAAAACGACCCATATTAATATAAAACGTCATTTTGCTAAGACGTTTCCGTAAAACAACGTTCTATCTTCACAACAGACCACCGCTGTTCCGCCGTACAACGTCCTACGTTAATATAGGACTCACTATCTCCAGAAATAAAAGGAAAATAAATATACACTAAAAAGCATTTAACTAGGCTAGGGCATTGTAACAACATACCAAAAAGTCTCAATGAGAAGTCTCACCGTTTAAGAGTTACACAAGTCAACAACTTCTCTAACGTCTACTGAAAACCATCAACTCTGCAGATAGGACTTTGTTCTACGGATGAGTCGAAATGCTTTAAAACTTAAAGTGGCAAATATTCAGAATTTCAGAGTTTGGGGTTAATTGGCACACATAACCTACCACACAGTTAAGTTCAAAAATCTTTTATTCATGCTTCTCAAAGCTCAAAAATCATGCCGATGTTTAAATAGTTAGGTCTACCTACTGTTTTATGTCGACATGCCTTTGCGACTACTTTGAATTAAAAATTCATCAAAATTAGTTTCATTTAATTTTTAAACTACATGCTGTGTTAGATTTAAATCTGTACATATTAATACCTTCGTGTTCTTAATAGCACTTGTGCACTCATGTCGATGGTTTCTGTATTTGCTATAATTAAAACTAGCTACCATATTACACAATAAGTTTTGTATTGCATCGAAGAAAATAGTACATAGGGAAATAAATGTTGAATAAACACTACACCATATATCACTATTGAAGTGTTTTTTATTAAAATTAATTCTTCTTGATTAATTTAAGATAGATAAAAACTTTATTTGCAACTTCAGACACACTCATACAAAATACTAAAATTAAACAGTACACTAGTTAAACAAACAATAATAAAATATAGTAAACTAGTAAAAAACGAAAAAATAATTAAAATCTAGAATTATTTTAAATACCTTTGCATTTCATTACTTTAAATTCTTATTAGATGTAAACAGTAGTTCTAATTTGTTTTAAATTTTTAACTGTAATTATCGTTGTTATCAAATATCTGTATATACTACAATGTCACCTAATATGTTGACTTATATCGAGCCGGGCCTTAGAGCGTCGTGAGTTCGGAATTTTTAGTGCGTTTACAAATAGCGAAAGTTTAAAATGTCAATTAGGTTTAAAGAATTTTTAATGAATTCTTTCCCATAAGTTCAAAATTTCTGTTATTTCCCACAAGTTGAAATGTCCGTTGTTTCACCCAAGTTCAAAATTTCAGTTATTTCCCACAAGTTCAAAATGTCTGTTATTTCCCCCCCGTTCAAACTGTCTGTTGTTTTCCACAACTGACAGGTTTCAAATGTAATATGTTTCCCACAAGTTCAAAATGTCAGTTGTTTCCCAGAAGATCAAAATGTCAGTGGTTTCCCACAAGTTCAAAATGTCTGTTGTATCCAACAAGTTTTGAATGTCTGTCGTTTCCCATTTGCCAAATCACACCCGTTAGTACTGTTAGTATGCACTTACTTGCAGTTGCGGTTGCGCTGGGCTTACTTTATGCGCTAACAGGTGTTTTATTAGCGTTGTATTGGTCGGATTGGACTCCGACGGTGTTGTGTGAGGTTGTTGCGGCTAGAAATACATAAAAATAAATACTTAGTGACACCTATCAGCCATAAGATGGATAAGGTAAGATTTTTTAGTATTAATTATTAATTAGTATTACCTATCAGCCATAAGATGGATAAGCTAAGATTTTTTAGTATTTTTAGTACATGTAATTGTTAAGTCTACTATGAAGAAAAATATGATGTTTGAACTGTTGTCTGCTGAAGAATTCCAGTTATTTTTTATGTGAACTTTTATTATCATTCTTTTATATTTTTCTTCTCAGTAAACTCAACAATTACATCTACTAAAATACTATTTTATAAATATACTTTGTAAACGAATAAAGGCTATTTTTATTCTAATACCATCAGCGCGCATAGTGGGCAGACACCTCAAGTGGGGCTTTTGTCCTATTACCTTCATGCTACGTTACGGTCATATACGCTGTAGAGGGCCGAGGACACCTCAAGTGCAGCTTTTGTCAAGACGCTTGGCCACTATTACCTACCACAGGCGTGGTGACAACCGCCTAGCGATGCCAGATTTACTGATTTAGCAGTAGAGGTCCTTTTTCAACCGTCTACTGATTTATTCCTAAAACTTCGTGAAATCTACCTGATTTTCCCGAGCGCCTATAGCTCCGTGACTAAATAGTAATTTTTAGGACTGGCGGACCTGAAGCCCCATACATATCAGATTTTTTTTTTTTAGCTTAATGATATGAATGGAAGTGAAAACGCTTCTTGTATTTTTTGCAAGAAAATACTTGCGAAACACAATACATAAGGTACCTACTAAGATTTTAAGTCATTAATATCTACCTACTGATTTTTTACTGAACTTTCTACTGATTTTTTCAGATTCCATCTGGCAACACTACACCGCCTCCCCACCTTGTTTTGAGGATGAACGTTCCATTCATCTGTGTACGTAAGTGTGCCGAGGTAGTATACCTTTTTATCAGGGTTTGAAATTATCAAGATAAATATCCATCTTGATAATTATCACGATAATTATCAAGATAATTATCAGATATTTATCCGATAATTATCAAAAGTAAGTAAACTTTTCAGTTCATATTTCTGGTAGTTTGGCTATCTACCTATCACCATTTACATTAGAAGAATAAAATAAACATATGTAACAATCAAGGAAATCTCTTATTAAGCTTTAATTTTGAATTTTGAATTTTTATTGAATTCGTGTTCTGATACACCAATGCAATACGAAAAATGTAAGGGGCAATTTAAATATTTCCGATTATATTTATCAAAGATAATTATCAACATATATTTATCTTGATAATTATCAAGATAATTATCAAAGATAATTATCAATGATAATTATCGCTTTGAACCCTGCTTTTTATAAATATTAGGTTACTTACTTGTGGTTGAACTGGTGTTTTCACTTCCGCTCCAGGTTTGCTGGTCAATTGAGCTTTCAGTATGGGCGATGCAGGTCCGGCTGCACCAAACAATCAAAACTTTAACTCCTAAACCGTCCTGTTATTATAAATATTTTTGTTATAAAATTGTGAATTTCGCACTTTATGAAATCTCTAAGGAATTAAATATTCTCCTAAAATATAATCGGCGTTGAAAAGACTTGAACCTTCCCTCAGAGAATGCAATAGCCAATTGCGCTACGAGCTCAAATGACAAGTATAAAGATAATTGGAAATATCATCATCATCATCAGCCTATATTAGTCACTGCTAGACATAGGTCTCCCCTAATGAGCGCCATAGCGCCCTGTCTTCAGCTTGCCGCATCCATCTGCCAGCAGTCTCACGCAAATCGTCATCCCACTTGGCCGGAGGGCGTCGTACACTACGATTGCTAAGTCGCGGTCACTCAGGAACACGTATATCCAACGGTTGTCGGTTCTTCGCGACATTTAGCCGGCCCACTGCCACTTCAGCTTACTAATTCTTTGAGCTATGTCGATAACTTTGATAATTTGGAAATATAAAGAAATATAATTACAAGGTTGTGCAGGATTTCTGTTTCGCGATCGGATGCCAACGTAGACTTGTTGAGTTTCTCCCGTAGCTACAGTCACTTGGTTTGGTCCGACAGTGCCGCCAAAAACGCTCCTGTAATAATAAATAACATGATAACGATTATTTAACGTTCCTTATTTTGAAGATGAATTGAGGGTAGTTGTGTAACTCCGAGAACATCCAATCGCCACGTGACCACGTGAGCACTATCGCTACAGGGCGATAGAAACGTCTAAACGGGGATCATATCTTATGTTTTTATTTCCCCGTAAATGGGGATATATCACAGTACTTACTTACATGCATATTTGTATATGCAAAGAATAAAACAAAGTCGCTTTTTCTGTCCCTGTGTCCCTAAATCCCTATATCTTTAAAACTACGCAATGGATTTTGATGCGGTTTTTTTAATAGATAGAGTGATTTAAGATGAAGGTTTATACGTATAATGAAACCGTGCGAAGCCGGGGCGGGTCGCTAGTCATACATAATATCTTGTGTTTTTATTAATAGAAGGGAAATGAAAACACAAGATACGGAATTAATACTCGATCGTTAGTACAAATAATATCATACAGTTAGAATGATGAGTACTACACGTGCAGAACTACCTGACGAGTCGTGGGAAGTGCGCGGGGGCGATGACCCCCTTCCGGTTCATTTTGGTGCAGCAAGTGAGGTACGACTTGTACAGCTCTGTCGCGTCGCACGCGCTGTTGTCGCTGGCCGGTAGTGGCTCGTAGGATGAGCGAAGCCAGGCTAGCGCGAAATGTTCGTTTTCCTGGAAAATAGACACAGTTTGCTTTGAATTTGATGTTTTGTTCTGATTTTAAAATGTAAAGCGAGTTCGATTTCCGCCTAAAAACAAATGTTTGTATGATCTGTAGATATTTGTTTAGGATGGTCTGGGTGCGTTCTATGTATAGAAGGCATATAATAAAAAAACATATCATTGTATAATTTTCTAGTACACAGCGTTAACTAGCTTGGGGCTAGACTAGATGATGTTGTGTCAATGATGTTAATTTTTTAAAATGTGAATAGTAAAATGAAATGTTGAATGTGTCTGTATTGTGTGTTAAGCAGCGAATAAATATGTTTTTTCCACTTAATAAATACAATTGATTGTAACAGTATCTAAATGTTGTTTGTTAGTTACAAATAGCTCGAGCATTACCTGGACCGTCCTTTGTTGTATGTGTGATTGCTGCAAGCTGTTGGTTGGCGTCGGCATTTGACTTACAGGCGATTGCGGTTGCTCTTGTTGCACTGGCTTTTGAGGTGTCTATAACAAATATAGATAAACAATAAAATTATACTTTTATTATTAAGATAATGCTGGACAATCCACACAGCATCATCTAGCCCCAAAGTAAGCTACTCAAAGCCTGTGTTATGGGTACTAGATAACTGATATATTAATATTTAGGCTGTGTCCCCAGTAGGCAAACAGTGTGCCTTAAAGGGACAGGAAGGGTTCTATCCTGGCTATCTCTCGTCTGCGAGCGTGTTCTTTTATTTTTGTTTTTCGACTTCGACATTTTGATTAAAATATCGAATCAATATTTTAATCGCCGGTATTTCACAGTGAAACTTCATCCAATGATAAATCACAGTTCACAGATCATTTTTACTTCGTTTATTATTATTTAGCACACTTGGTTATTAATTTTGGTAACAAAAATATGATAGCGATAACAAAAAACACAGGCAGTTATCAGTGTTTTAAGGTACTTCTATAGGTGAAATAGAAACAGCACAGGGCTCGGAGTAGTTACCTGCGGCTGCGGTGGTTGCTGCGGCGCCGGCTGCGGTGCCTCGCGCTCTTGAACCGCGGCGAGCGCGGCCGGCCCGCTCACCGTCTCCACGACTCGCATTAGGATGCAGGCTTTAGGGCCGTAGCTTTGAGACTGTTCAAATAGTAACAGCACAGGGCTCGGAGTAGTTACCTGCGGCTGCGGTGGTTGCTGCGGCGGCGGCTGCGGTGCCTCTCGCTCTTGAACCGCGGCGAGCGCGGCCGGCCCGCTCACCGTCTCCACGACTCGCATTAGGATGCAGGCTTTAGGGCCGTAGCTTTGAGCCTGTTCAAATAGTAACAGCACAGGGCTCGGAGTAGTTACCTGCGGCTGCGGTGGTTGCTGCGGCGCCGGCTGCGGTGCCTCGCGCTCTTGAACCGCGGCGAGCGCGGCCGGCCCGCTCACCGTCTCCACGACTCGCATTAGGATGCAGGCTTTAGGGCCGTAGCTTTGAGCCTGTTCAAATAGTAACAGCACAGGGCTCGGAGTAGTTACCTGCGGCTGCGGTGGTTGCTGCGGCGCCGGCTGCGGTGCCTCGCGCTCTTGAACCGCGGCGAGCGCGGCCGGCCCGCTCACCGTCTCCACGACTCGCATTAGGATGCAGGCTTTAGGGCCGTAGCTTTGAGCCTGTTCAAATAGTAACAGCACAGGGCTCGGAGTAGTTACCTGCGGCTGCGGTGGTTGCTGCGGCGCCGGCTGCGGTGCCTCGCGCTCTTGAACCGCGGCGAGCGCGGCCGGTCCACTCACCGTCTCCACGACTCGCATTAGGATGCAGGCTTTAGGACCGTAGCTTTGAGCCTGTCAAAAAATTTACATCACTTTATTTCCTAGGTTTACTTATAACTGGGTTTACTTATAACTAGGTTTACTTATAAATAAATAATGCTGGACCATTCATACAGCATCATCTAGCCCCGATAAACTTGAATTCGAATACATATGTGCTAGAACTCAATAACTCATGCTTTTTTTAATTATAAGTATTAAATCTGTAATAACCTAGTATTCAAGGAAAAGTTTTCTTCGGTGTTCCTTGGTGGCAAATACAGTTTTGTTTAGTTTTGGTAATTAGTCAGACAGAGCGACATAATTACAGTGATAAGAACGCTAAAAAGATTTAAATAAACCGGTTTATTAATAATGAAGTCGACAAATATTAATTTTCAATAAACAGAAGAAAAAAACAGATTTCCTTTCTTTCTTTCCTCTAATGTTAATATTGTTTGCAAAAGAAATTTTCTATTTCTGTTCATTAGATAAAGCCAAAACAAACAAAATGAATCTCACCTCCACCGTAACCAAGGAAACCAACGTGTGCACCAATCCGGGCACGCGCGCCACTGATTCGCTGGCGCGATCGCCCAATGACGTCAGTGCGTACACGCATTCCAACGTACAAACCAGCACCATTATATCCCGGAGAGTTAGCAACGCGCAAACGTCGGAGTACACCTGAAAAAAATATATGGAGATAGGATAACTTCCATAAAATATCGAATTAGTGCATCAGTTAAGATTATCGAAAAATAATGCGCATGTTGTCTTTTGTCTAGACCCTGTATATAATTCCGCATAACGTCACACAGTGTGACACTTTTTAGCAGAACCAGTCCTAAACTTTAATACGCTTTATCTTTCTCATTTTATGTTTGATTGACAAAAGAAAAATTACGACGAATATGACGAATATTTCTTTGCGAAATAAACGGACTAACTAAATAAAATATTTCTATATTATCAAAGCGTTTATATTTAAATTTACCCACGAAACTACTCTATTACTAATTTAGCTTGAAGGAACAAAGCGCTGTTATTCAAAAAGTTCGCAAGCACCACGAATAGACATAATACGTCTTTAGAATCTAGATCACAACTTTATCATTGTTTCTTATCATTACACAGTACTTGACTATTAAGACAGTCACTTGAATATGGGCAACTAGACCTAGATCGAACTAAGATTGTATTAATTTACAAATATCAAAACTTACTCTACTATAATTTGTTATTTAGTTTATCAAAACTTACACGGAGTACTATAATTTGTAATTGTAACCCTGCTCTTATAATTGTAACGTTTTTATGTCTTAAATTGTAATAAACTTTACTTTTGCTCCGTCACTCGCACTCGGTTGTACCTTAGCCTCCAAAGACTTGAGCAAGGCCTCTTCATTGAGCTCGTTGAGTGCCAGTTTGTTGAGTAGCTCGAGAGCGGCGAGTAGACGCGCGCGGTCTTCTGAAACCAGTGCTGACTGGATGGTCGATAGCACGTGGCGGGAGAGGAGACAGGTCGCAGGGTCCTGGGAAATAAGTAAGTACATCACTCTGGACAATCCACGCATCATCATCTAGCCCCAAGATAAGCAGAGCTAAAGTTATGGGTACAAGAATAGAACGATAGACTGACATATGATGACCTATATGGCGCAACGGGGGATGGTCCACCTACCATCATCATCATCATCATCATCATCAGTGTTTCCTATGCATGATAAAAATTTATTTCTATGTAAATAAGTATATCAGTTATCCATATCTATTATATTGTATTACGTTATCAGTGATGCTGGATGCGGCAAGCTGAAGACAGGGCGCTATGGCGCTCATTAGGGGAGGCCTATGTCCAGCAGTGGACTAATATAGGCTGATGATGATGATGATGAAGTTATCAGTTATCCATAACAGTAAGTGTGCAGCATAATTCTTTTCAGAATATAAATAACTCTCTTACCTTTATAATAAGTTCCGTAGACACGTTCCCAAGAGTGTCAAGTCCTGATTGCCGTAGTGTACCAACCCAGCAGTTAGCGCAGAGAAGTAAGAACCTGAAAGAGGTAATAAATTATAGTACTTATTAAAATAAATTTTTGGTAGGCATTAAACTACCAAGCTATTCGCTGACCACAACTGAGTTAGGTAAGGTGGAAGTACTTTTATGACTCAGTTCGGTCTATTATGCATAATCTAGCTAGCATAGCAAGCCTAACTCTGTCTAGAAGCACAGAATCTTACTGGAATCTTTACAGGCTTCGAGGATCTCGGCAATTAGATTTCTCTTTGATTTGCTGTTACTCCCTCGAATGCAAGTCAAGAGTTCAAGACTAAACATTCCCAAATTACACATATTGAATTATACAGGGTGTTAGTTATTTTCTATTTATATATTCAGAATTACAGATAGCGTCCCAAAGAGTCTTTTCGAAGCACACTCTGTATGTGAATGTTCGCAAACAGCTGGGACTCTTCTGATGGTTCAAATATTATAAAAGAACACCTAAATCTTACCTTATAAGAGTATGATTCTTGGCCAAGTAGTGTACATTCTCCTCGTGGAAGGACAGAGAGCGGACTATAGACGCGATTTGCAGTACTCTCTGTGTGTAAACGCAGTGGGCTCTACCTCCCAGTGCACATGCAAACAGCTGGGACTCTTTTGATGGTTCAAATATCATAAAAGTACAGCTAAATCTTACCTTATAACAGTATGGTTCTTGGCCAAGTAGTGTACATTCTCCTCGTGGAAGGACAGAGAGCGGACTATAGACGCGATCTGCAGCACTCTCTGTGTGTAAACGCAGTGGGCTCCCCCGCCTAGGGCACATGCAAACAGCTGGGACTCTTCCGATGGTTCAAATATCATAAAAGAACACTAAATCTAACCTTATAAGTGCATGGTTCTTGGCCAAGTAGTGTACATTCTCCTCGTGGAAGGACAGAGAGCGGACTATAGACGCGATCTGCAGCACTCTCTGGGTGTAAACGGAGTGGGCTCCCCCGCCTAGGGCACATGCAAACAGCTGGGACTCTTTTGATGGTTCAAATATCATAAAAGTACAGCTTAATCTTACCTTATAAGAGTATGGTTCTTGGCCAAGTAGTGTACATTCTCCTCGTGGAAAGACAGAGAGCGGACTATAGACGCGATCTGCAGCACTCTCTGTGTGTAAACGCAGTGGGCTCCGCCTCCTAGGGCACATGCAAATAGCTGGGACTCTTCTGATGGTTCGGTCACCCAGTCTTCTAGTATGTCCTGTTGAAGATGGATCAGGAATCAATAACTTAATTTCTTTTGGCTTTCAAAACTAAACAATCGAACTTAGACAATCAAATATATTAGGATACTAGTATCTGCCCGCGGCTTCGCACGCGTTATTTCTATGGAAAAGTATCAAGGTTATTTCTTTCCCTTGGAAACTGATTAATGGGATGAAAAGTGACGTATCGTCTAATAAACAATTTCAATTTCAATTTATAAAAGTAGCATATGTGTTATTCTAGGGCTAGCACTAAGTATATTCAAATTCAGCCCGATCGGCTGTACGATTACGCTAAAACCGCCCATCCAAAATTGACATACGAAAGCCATTTTGATGGCCCTCGTAATTTGAAATTGTATGGAAAGGACGAGCGCGATGGCCATTGAAATGGCTCAAGAATGTCAATTTGGATGGGTGGTTTTTGCATAATAGCACAGGTATTTTGTCTGATCGACTAATACCTGTGTCGTTCTTCCTGTACAAACACTGAAGAAGCACTAAACAAACTTTCGCCATACCTTCCTTTCGTTTTCCAATAAATTGTCAAATATGAATGTTCAGTTGAACTACCTCCAAACTATTTGCAACCATCTGCAGTTAGCTCAACAAGAGTTAGTTAAAACAACGATTGCTTAAGTACACAAAGACTCACGAAATCGCTAGCAATCTTCTCCAGATCCTCATAATTCCCCTCCATCGTCAGACAATCAGTCAGGTTGTTGTGCGCGGCCATAGCTTGAACCATCAGCTCTGGTTCTCCATCCGTGGCCTGCATGAACTTGGTCTCGTCTGCCAGCTCCCGCGCGCCGCCGCCGCCCGCTCGAAGCTTCCAGAATTCGTCTGGATAGCGCCCGCGGGCTTCGAAGTAGGAGCGACCGATTGTGTCTCGGAGACTCGCTGGAACGGTTTAATGATCAAATTTGGTTTAAAGAGAGTTGATTGCTTTTCAAGCAACTTTTGGCTCCAAATTTCGGTAGAACCAAAAGATAAATTTTCTTATGAATAAATAAATATAAACTGTACAGCTACGTAGTTAACTAAACTTTAGTTTTAGTAAACTATGTAGTAACTTTCAATATAGACTAGTTAGAAAAAGACTTTTATCTAACATTTTTTTCGAATAAAAATACGACGATAATATTTATGCTCCAGGACGTCATACGTCGGTCTTAATTTTAATGGAAAATTAAAAAATGTATAATTTTACTTGTTAATCTTATCAACAGTATTTAATTATTATAATTGTGAATCTACGACATCGGCATCATCAAATTTATCAATAAGTTTCGCCACTTACGATGATTATAAACCCCAGCATGTGCAAGAAGAAAATCCAATATATGAGGAGTTGCAGCCAACGGCAGCCGATTTGAATGGTCTGCCGCTAGTACAGTGCACACATTCACAGCAAAGTCCTGTTCATTCGGCATCGGGGAAAGAAGAGACAAGGCCAGCCTTTCTGCGTGAGTCGCTGTTGGACGTTGTGCTGTACGTAATGCTTCACCGGATGCTGTGGATGGAATGTTAATTGATCAGTTTTGATTGTGATTCTTTAAAGTGTTCCACACCATTCAACCAGTTTATCAGATAGTTTTAAAGCCGTCACACACAGAAGCCGTGGCTGGGCCGGAGGAAAAGGTGTGCAAGTTGTTTCGTATTGAATGATAAGAAAGACTACATATACAACAGAGGCGGTGGACCTTCACCCCCGCCACGGCTTCTGTTGTGGCTTTTGAATGAATCCCAAAAGTTTTATATCCGTTTTTAAACTCTTTGGTTTAGGTTCAATGGCAATGCAGGTTCAATAATGATGAGAATAAATGATGTTATGTGGAGCCATCGTAACAAGATGACTTAATTAAAGAAAAATCATGCACACCCAAACTGAAGCCCATTCTGACCTTATTTCACACAAGAATCCATGAAATAATGACATGCTTTTATGTATAAAGAACACATTCCCAGTAATTCTTAAGAAAAACATTCCAGGAACTCATGATCATGTCAATGAAAAAACACCACCAAAAAACCAATTACAAAACAATAGGTATCTACACTAAGAGTCTGTTTAATTACTTTCAAACACTTCAAATAACAGTTTTTGAAGTTGTACTCAAAATATGTACTTACAGTTTTAAAAGTGGATTATAGACAGTGATGAAACAGACTCTTAACGAATTTACCTGATATGTATGTACCACCACTGAACATGATTCGAGGCATATGGCTACCACGACCGCGTCTCGTCAACTCTTCTTCAATATCAAGGTCATCGTCTCTGCCTGGGGGTCCTTTGGCTCGCTCAAATCTAAACAAAAAATTAGTTTGTTGTAACTTGCTTTATTGCCGCAGGGCCGTATACGCAAAAGTTTGGAGGCCTATACCCAGCAGTGGGTGAAGTTGGGTTGCAGATGATGTTGATGATGAACTTGCTTCATTATACAGGGTTAAAATAATTAACTTATTTTGAAAAAAATCAAAATTAAAGATAATAAAGCATATTGGAATCTTACTTCTCTAAATGTATCCCATATATCCTGCGCAGTAAAGTTGAACCATTGATACAAGGATGTGGCAGCTGCAATGGACGCAAAAACGTTTCCCAAACATCTGTCTGGTTGACCTGCAAATACATTTTTTCTATGAAGTTCTGTAACATGTATTCTAGTTGTTGATTTTAATGTAAATTAGTTCTTAGGTTATTAATGGATTAACTGTGCTTATGTTAGGACATAATATTTTTGTATACCTTCCCGATACCTCCTCGTTGTTGGACTAAGGAGTAAAACAAATACAAATCCAATTCAATTCCGTTCACGATAGGGGGCTTCAAAGTGATGCTGAAACACATACAAAAAAGTTAGGTTTTACATTGTTCTAGATAGAAAAGACGATTTTATTTTTGATGGACTACATTTTTCTTACTTTTTGCTTTCATTGAACTGCCGAAGCTCTTTCATAAAAGCTTCCCTATCCCTCATATAGCTGCTGGATTTAGTGTTTATTTGTGATTTAGACATTTTTGTCGATTTGGAGCGACAGCTTGGGTGCCAAGTTTTACAGCAACAGATTCCAGCAAGTGATTTTTAGTGTAAATGAAAAGTAGCCGTCGAATAATGCAATTGATTATTACATTTCAGTCACAAAGTACAGAATTTACGAGATGTTACAACAAAATAATCACATCGAATTCTCGTAGTTTTTTGGCAATACAAGCAAAGCAATCAAACAAGCTTGAATCAAAATGCCGCTGACAAACAAACGAATCAATCAAATGTCGCCAACTACAATAAGGTACTACGGATACTTCACAGAAAATAAGTACGATGAACCTGCACCTGCCGCAGACGGAGGAGGCGCGGGCGGAGGCGCTCATACTGACGGGGGTGAGCTTTACTTACACATGTACGTACATTATAGTGTACTTCGACGGAGATGAGATGAACCTGCACTTGCCGCAGACGGAGGAGGCGTAGTTCGTGTAAAATAGAATAAAATTTTCCTATATTATAATTTTAAATAGTTTAATATTTCGAAATTTGTTTAAGATTAATTAAAATTTACTGCCTTTCATCATAATACACAAGGTTGTGCACAAATACAGTTGGACATGGTTCGTATTTTACATGTAGGTATCTACTTTTACACCAAATGTTTACATGGGCACCTAGGCGTCGTCGCCTATAATCTTGAAGGTCGTAGAATTTTAGACCCCACTGTATATGTAAATTTAAGTCACGTGATTTGTTACTAAAAACTGACAAATCTGAAAAACAACGGAACAGCTCACTTTAAACATCAAAATTTGAACAGTCGAAAGTTGTTAAGAAATAAAAGATTAACAAAATACACAGTAAGAGTTTTAATAACGAAAATAATAATTATAATTAAGTAGATAGACATTGATCAAACATAAATAGTACCTACTTATTTCATTAATTCACAATAACATAATACACCATTAAGAAATAGTTTACTCTTAAGTTTGAGATTACATTGAGAAAATTGATGTTTTCGGTAAAGATCAAATAAACAAGCTTAATAATAATAAGCATAATAATTAACTTACGAAATACACTTAACATTATTATGTATTATTTAAACATTATCTGAATTTAGAAAATAGTAAAAATAATCAAAACTTCAGAATACTCAAACTCATACACTGTGACAATGGAGCTATTAATAAAAATATTTCAAACAAGATTTGGTTCTACTGATTTAGTTTTCTACATTATACATCTTATCTATTACATGTTGGCTAATTTAATGATAGTCAATTCTAATACGTAAATAATTATGATAGGTGAACCCAAGATTCTTACTTTATGTACTTAAAAGTTTTAATTCATTATTTATTTATTCTTTTGAGATCACGTTATCACTCACTTTCGATCGATCACTTTCGAAAAAAATATTTATTTGAAAATAAATGAGCAGCCTGTGGTTGATGTGTCTGTATCACACAGTTTTGAATTCGGTCATTATTTTTAGTTTTTTATTGTCATCTTGTAACCAGTTGTAGAGAGCATTTATTGGTGTGGCTGATAATGTAATGTCTTCTGGTAATAGGTCCCCATTGTGAACTCTACTGTTTAAATAATGCGCAGTTAGGTATTTCATATATTCACGTGTCAATCTTAGATTATGCGCGAGATTATGCGATTATGTAGAAGGTTAATAAGGTATCTGTGTCTATAGGCTCAACAATATTCTCAGGAATCAAGTCCGAGAACGCTGGGAAATCTTAATATTTACTCTGGCCGTCTTGTCTGGTGGTTTGAGGCTTGCCTAGTCTTGCGTCGGTTGCCATTTTCCCGATTCTGATTGGATCTTTGTTTACGATATACGACACGACGTTTCTTTTCTGTGGGAAAAATGTTGTCAATACCTCTCATTTGTGCAACCAAATTAGTAAATGCTTCATCTTCAAAAAGATGAATTTCCGAAGGTGGGATTTCATACAAAGCTTTCTTATAAATTTTATTTGGTGGTTTGTAGAGTTTTCTTCTATCTTGTATGATTTCTTGTCGACGACCACATGTATATTGAATTAATCCATCTGAATTTTTTCTGTACTCCGATTCCTGGCAATGGAAAGCTTTATACACCTTATTTTGCATGCTTTTTGGCAAATCGTTTACTGTTTCATTGAAAATCTGCATGTTTTGGAGTAGGCCATTAACCATTGCCCCGCAAGTGAGGTCAAATCTCTTGAGAAGATCATTATATTTGGAGTCAGGAATAATATCTACTAGCAAGTCATTAGGTTTAAGGGCACAAAAGCCAGGGGAAGCTTGAAACTGGTCTTTAACTCCAGCATATCTGATAGAATTCCAATTAGGTAGTCTGAACTTCTGGCATAGCATATAATGTGCAAGTGTGTCTTGATTAGCCTCGGGCAATTTCCGCTTTTTTGTTTCAGTGGTAGTAGGTTCCAGCGGTTCAGGAGGATTCTGCACAAATCCAATATTTGGAGTAGGATTTTCAAGAATTTGAGCAGGATTTCCCATAATTTGACCAGGATTTTCCATGTTTTGAGCAGGATTTCCCATAATTTGACCTGAATTTTCAATAATTTGAGCAGGATTTTCCATAAATATAACAGGGTTATCCATAATTTGAACAGGATTTTTCATAAATATAACGGAGTTGTCCATAAATTGAATAGGATTTTCCATAATTATAATTCCAGAGTTGTCCATAATTTGAGTAGGATTTTCCATAATTTGTACAGGATTTTCCATAATTTGAACTGGGTTGTTAATAATTTGACCAGTATTATCCATTACATGCCCAGGGCTTTCTATAACTGGATCAGGATTTTCCATAATTTCATCAGGATTTCCCATTATTTCATCAGAACTTTCTATGATTTCATCAGTAGTTGCCATTATTTCATCAGAACTTTCTATAGTTTCATCAGAATTATCCATAATTTGAGATGGATTTCCTGTAATTTGAGATGCTTTTTCCATAGTTGAAACAGGTTTTTCTATAATTCTAAAAGTTGTCTTTAAGATTTTTTTAGCTGTATTATCTATTAGTTCGTAAAGCTCTACTTTTTCCCTCTCAGTTTCGCTTGATGAAGAACATTCTTCATCGAAGGGCTCTCGTTCTGACTCACTCCATTCTTCAGGGATTGGGTTGTTGTCTTCCATGTTGTAGTTGTGTTAGAGTTTTGTCGAAAGCCTTAAAATTGGCTCCCTACTGCTGTCAACCTAGACTTCTCAGAAAATAAACGTAGAAACGAACGTCCATTTATCTTAACTTTAGCCTCTCCAAAAATAATACAATACTACGAATCTCAGTTTGTGGAAGATATTTCACGTTTAAAATAAGAGATTATGTCAAACGAATAATCTTATTCACACGAAACACTACGCTTTTAGTCAAGACAACAACGTCGTCGTAGCAAAGAGTTTACAATACTTGCAGCATAGATAAGATACATAAAATTCTACCGGGTTATTTATTGATTAAAAACAGATGTAATAGGGATGCTACTGATTCAAAGTCATACTGTCATAACAACATAACCCACATCTTGTCTATGGCTCGCTGTGTCTATTATGCGCGTAAAAATGTATGCTGCAAGAGGCTGCAAGGATCTACAACAGTTGCCAGAAGATATATTAATTCATACATTTTTCTAATAGGACTACCTCGCGTAACCAATAACTAATTTTACATATTAGACATTTTTCGATTAAGAGGATTTTAAAAGAAAAATCATATTATAATCTTAATGAAGCTCTGCTTATAATCCTGATGACTTTACACTTTACATATTAGCTAGTATACATACATTGTTAATGTATCTGCTATTTAATTTTTAGTTTGCGTTGTATCTGCTTGTCTTTTCCAAGTGAACTTTTATTAATACAATGGAATAAATTAATTTTTATGGTATTATAGGTAAGCCATTAGACATCATAAATTCCTATTTATTCCGCCATTTTACTGACATTTTATAAATTGAAATATATATTGACTAACTAACTGAGAATCATCATGCAATTCATAGTAAATTAGCTCTGCTTAGCTTGCGGCTAGATGATGCTGTGTGGACTGTCGGGAAATATTTATTTAATTATAAATAGTCGGAAAATTCATTAATGAAATGTATCAACTAATGAAATTGCTGAATTATCCAGAACCTAAGTTTCTTTTGAATCATTGCGTATACGAAGTACCTATGATTGTAGATGGGAGACGGTTATAAACAGACGGCCCCATCACATGCACTAGCTTCGAGGACTTCGTGAGATGTCTCGGGACGGGTATACCTGTGTGTGACCCTCGCCGGAGACTTTTCTTCATCTCACCCCTTGTGGGGGGTGGGGATAGGGTATCGGGGCTGAGCCCCCTGGCCCTGGCGTGTCTCCGCCCATGATGATGGGCGGGTCTATTTGGTCTAAGTTCTCACGATCAGTCCACGCTGCCGGTGCCGCCTGTAGCCGCGGTGCGATCTGGCCCTGCCGGGTGAGATCCCTGGTTACCCAGGGAAGGCCCAGCGAGCCGATCAGCGACCGCGGCAGCGGCCACCGGTGGTGGAACTGATATTGTGGTGTCGGCGGTTTCTTTGATGTTGCGGAATTCGCGTGTGTAGGGCTTCGTCTTACGTTTGCCTGGTATATCCGGTGGTCTGGCGTGCTGTGGTGCTATCTCTCTAACATGCTGATGATCGGAGCGGTCTGCTTTATCAAACATGTTAGAGAGAAGTCTGCGGTTGAAGGCGTCCAATCCCTCTATATTGAGGTCTCGTTGGATAGTGGCATTCCTGACGTACCTTGGAGCTCCTACGATCCTCCGAAGTGTGATGTTCTCTTGGGCCTGCAGTTTCCTCTTGTTGGTTACGCTCAGGTACGGGTACCACGCCGCTGCTGCGTAGGTGAGCCGTGACCTGAGGTAAGTCTTGTAGATCATCACCTTGGCTTTCAGTGGTAGCTTCGATTGGAGGATCGGTAGGAGCTTGCTCCTTGCTCCTCTGGCCTGTCCAATCAGTTGGAGGGTGTGCTTCTTGAAGCTGAGGCGTCGGTCGATGGTGACTCCCAGGTATTTTACATCTGCTTGCCACGGGATCTCCTTGTCCATCAGCTTCAAGGGGGTAGGCAGTTGTGTGTTGCCAGTTATCATGGCCTGGGTCTTCGCCACGTTAACTGACAGCCTCCATTTCTGTAGCCATTCTGGGAGGGCGTTGAGCGTCGGTTGCAGTCGTTTCACGTCGTATTCGGGACGGTACGAGGAAGCATAGTAGGCTGCGTCGTCAGCGTACAGTGCGAGCTTTGCCTGCCCGACAACAGGGATGTCGTCGGTGTACCAGGCGTAGCACACTGGTGAGAGGCAGCTTCCTTGCGGGACTCCGGCTTTGATAGGCTTCTCCGTCGACAGCACGTTCTCGACTGCAACCATGAAGCTACGTTTTCTGAGAAAGCTTTCGACGATCAAGATGAGTCTCTTTGGGGCGCTGGACTTCGAGAGTTTATAGAGCAGGCCCTCGTGCCATACTCTGTCAAAAGCTTTCTCCATGTCCAGCATGACGGCAACGACATACTCTTTCTTGTTGTGGCTGGTGGTCATTTCGTTCACTATTCTGGTGATCTGTAAGGTGGTGGAATGCTCGGCTCGAAACCCGAATTGTTCCTCCCTCGGCTTTATGTGCGGTGTCAGATGCTGGAGCGCGATCTTCTCGAAGAGCTTCGACATCGTGCTCAACAGCGTGATCGGACGATAGCTCTCGGGTTTCCTGGCATCTTTTCCGGGTTTCGGTATCATCACCACCTTTCCGACTTTCCATTTCGTCGGGAAATGGCCACTTCTGAGTATGCCGTTGTACAGCCTCGTGAGCGTCACAACGAGTTTCGGCGGCAGGTTTTTCAGCGTCTCGTTGGTAATGTTATCCAGTCCAGGGGCTTTCTTTCTTGGCAGTCTCTGTATCATCCTCTTCACCTTCCCGGGTTCTATGAAGATGGTCTCTTCCTCGGGCGGGATGGCTGAGGTCAGGTAGTCCTGTATGCAGTTCTCAACGTGCTCTGTGTGGTCTACGTCAGCGGCTGGGTTTGGTGAGAACTGCTTTTCTAGGCTTTCTGCCAGGATCTCGGCTCTATCGGCGGCTAAGAATTTGAGGAGTCCATCTGTTCCTACTAGCGGCTGGACTGGTTTTTGTTCGCTCGCGAGCTGTCTACACAGGCGGTGTACCGATGGGACGTTGTCAGTTATGGACTCTATGTGCCTGTCCCATCCTTCGGCTGCGTGGTCATCGAGAGCGGTTCTCACGCGCTCTATCAGGGCGTTCAGCTCCCTCTTGACCCTTGGGCATCTGGTCTCCTGCCAAAGCTTCCTCTTGTCCCTTTTGTCGCGGATGAGGTCCCGTATCCACGCCGGGAGGGGGTCTATCCGCCTCGTCGTCGTGGAGGTGTGCGATGCTTTGTAAGGGATTCCTGGATAGCCTTGGTCAGTTCCTCCGTGGCCCATTCCACGTCTTCGGCGGTTTCTATGGATCTGCTGAGGGTCTTCCCTTGTGCCTCTCGTTGGAAGGTTTCCCAGCAGATTTTCCGTCTCGGAGGTAGCGGGCAGACCCTCGCCGGACCTGCAGTATTCGTCTATATATAGGATGGGTTTATAGAAAATGATTTACAAAGGGCGCATAAGTCCTTATCTAGCTATTTTACCTACCTATAGAACTACACCATAGCTTATTAATAATTTTTATTACAATTAAAGGTCGGCCAAACCTGCGCGACCGAAACGACTGCGAAGCGGGAGCGTCTGCCGCGCGGCGGACGCTACCCATACTTCGCGTCCCGCTTCCCGCGTTACTGACGCGCGGGTTTGGCCGAACCTTTAATCTATAATTTGATATATTATTTCTGTAGCACATTGTCTGACTATAAAGGTCCAGAACATCTAAAGTTTGACTACACACAGGACGTGAGCTTCACACTTTCATTCAATCTTATCTCGTGAACTACGACGTACGTAGTGTGTACGTACGATACACATACAGCTGAGTACGAAAATGTGGTAATCAAAGTCAAATCCTTTTGACAGCTGATCGATCTGTCAAAATATAAACATGCCGTGCTTTGTTTTTTATCGGGCGGCCGTCGTCCTCGGTGTGTTTTTGATTGATTGAGGTTAGAATCGAATGCGAAATAATTTGTTTTGTGTGAAATATATGACAAAATTTGCTCGAAATGGTCAAGAAAAAGATAGACAACCGTATAAGAGTGATGATCGAGAATGGAGTAAAATTGGGACATCGTACGATGATTCTACTTGTTGGCGATAAAGGAAGGGATCAGGCGAGTTTATTTCATAATGAATCTTATTTATTTAGTTTAAATATGTCTATAAATTAGGGAAATGCTTGTAGAAACGAATGAACTCAGTTCCAAGTCTAGTCTATTGCTTGCTGTAAGATTTAATAAAGTTAAGTACGGTGTACTTATTTAGCAGAAGTAGGTTCCTATTTAGGTACTTATTTATTGTACATTTCATCCTCATCAGAGATGTATTATGTAACTTAAACTCTCAAAGGCTTATGTTACGTTTGAATACAACTCAGATTTATGCAATAAAAAATCACAACTGCTACAGACATGCTTAAATCTAAGCTTTATTTGAGTGTTGGGAGGTAGGTAAAGTAGCATATTTTATAATTCAGAAATTATTATGCGTTGGAGACAATACTCACGAGTTCTCTGGATAAGGTCCTAACTTGATGGGAGGTGAATTGAATGCTTAGAAATAACAGACTCTAGTCACCAGAGTATCCACACTTCTACCTTGCTTCTTTATCTTTTGTAAAACATTTTTCCAACATTTTCTTTGTAAGTTTAAGCATTGACAGTTTCAAAGAAGAATGGTGACAAAGGTAAGCTGTATCCGTTACACAATACAGCATAACTACAAAAGCTCATTAGCTTGCCTAGGAAATTTTAAAATTCAAATAACTTTATGGCACCTATTACATAGCTTAATACTCATTGGTCTAGTTCTAAACTGTATTGTGTATTCCAGGTTCCAATTCTGTATGACATGCTGGTTAAATCTACTGTGAAAGCAAGACCTACTGTCCTTTGGTGCTATAAGAATAAAGATGAGGCCATTAGCAAGTAAGTTAACACCAAACAAGGCCAGAGATCGGCAACGAGAGTCCCTACTCTCGTTGCCGATCTCTGGCCTAGTTGGCGCAGGTAAACTCACTCAAATAACAGCCTAGATGGCTAAAAAATATCATAAAAAAATTATAAAAATATAAATCAGATTTGATTTACTGATTTACATGTTTTTCTATATAATGTCCCACGGCATGACATCACAAGCCCCCACTTCTCAACTTTAATATGCTTATCTTGGTTATTTTCTGTTTGTTTGACAAAAGAAAAAATATGTGTCCAATATTTTTCGAAATTCTAACTCGCAGACTAAATAGAACAATATTTTTCTTACTCAGTTATCTACCCTATTCATTTATCTTTAAAACATTTGAATGTACAAACATTATACATTATTTATTATACATTTTTAACTCGGCACTATATTATAAAAAGGTACACAAAATAAATACCCTTCAAACAAGATAGTTTGTGTTCTTGCTTCAAGTTATGCACCATCAGTAGCTTATTTTTCCGTAAAGTAGTAAACATTGTAAAATAATTTTTCTGGCCTGTTTAGTGAAAATTTTAATTTTTTAGATAAGTAAAAGTTTGTCTACACACAGCTACACCTATGTTTCTTCATTGACTTAATCCAGATTATTATGCAGAAATTCTAGATCTACACTTGGTCTAGTTCCAGAATCTAAGATAGTTTTACTAAGCAGGGTTACCAAAAAGAATTATTGGTGGAAAATATCATGAATTATATATAAAACTTTAGTTAACCAACTTTCCTTTTTGTAATTTTTGCATTATATCATACTCTATGTATGTCCAATTCGATTTTATCAAAGATGAACGTAGTAATGGAATTTAAAAAAAAATATAAACATTCTAAAATAAACTATTTAGTTTTAATTAAAATATTTAATATATTTTTATTACTAGATCTTAGGATTTTATTAACATAATTTTATTTATGATTTATAAACTTATGCTTACCCTACCTTTTTGGAAATCTTTGTCATGTATATTTTGTTAATCAATAAATGAATCTGAAACTAAGTACTGAGGACAACCTATAGCAATAACAGATACGCTACGTAACATAATCTTAGGCATAATATAATTTATGATGTATATTTTCAGTCATGGCCGTAAAAGAGCCAAGAAGATAGCGGCTGGTAAGCTGGAAGTGTCTGAGGAGTCTCTTTTCGATTCATTCCGAGTAGCAACGACTATCCATGGACGGTACTACTCCGAGAGCCATGCTATGCTCGGTCAAACTTACGGAGTTTGTGTGTTACAGGTAAATTGTTTGACCTTATCCTCTTTACACTTAAACACAGCTTAAAATCTGGAAATCTTCTGCACTACTTAATTGAAATATCATCATACTTAATTGAAGTATCTCATTATAAAAGAACTATGTGTTTTTATGAGAATAAAGATCTTTAAACCTAAATAAGTAGGAAATAATAATGCTGGAAATTCCATATAGCATCATCTAGCTCCAAGCTTAGCAGAGCTTGTGTTATGGGTACTAGATGAATGATATACTTAACACAATACATTACTTAGATAGATATTTTTTATTATACTACATAGAAATCACCCAGACCAACGGAATAAATTTCTGCAGATCGTACACAAATTTGTTACGAGGCCGGAATCGAACCTGCAACCAATCTGCGTCGCAGGCGGACCTGGGTCCACCGCGCCACATCAGTCGTCGCAATCTATAAACAGTCAATTGTTAAACCTAGGCTTCCACCTCTTTAGACTTAAAAGGAGCTTAACTAATATAAGCCTTCTGCACTACTTAATTTAAATAAATAGGAAATAATCATCATCATCATCACCTAGAAGCCCATAACAATATTTGTAGATCTTACAAACATTTGTCCCGATGCAGAAATCAAATCCATAACCTTCTGCGTCTCAGGCAGACCTTCGTCCGCTGCGTCACAGAAGATGTCGGGTAACGAAGACTTTGAAGGCTGTCTTCTAAAATTATATTTTCTCCTTTTTCTTCAATTGAATAATATTGTATTTGTTACTTATTATATTTTCTCCTTATTCTTCAATTGAATAATATTCTTTTTGTTACTTCACAGGACTTTGAAGCCCTTACACCGAATTTAATGGCGCGGACCATAGAGACTGTAGAAGGCGGTGGTCTCATCATATTCCTGCTAAAGTCTATGGATTCCCTACGCCAGCTGCATTCTATCACCATGGATGTTCATGCAAGGTACACTTCAACATGGTCAACAGAAAGAAACTTACAATAGAAACAAATGACAGTTATTATTTTGTTTCCATGTAAAAACTTGAACTCTGTGAGAAGTTCATAGTAGATTGTGTCACAAACTCCATCCATTGATTGACATTTGATTGTGTACTATGAACTTCTCACAGAGTCTACAGGTGATTGGCATGCTGGTTTCAGTTAATGAATAAGCATTGCCATGTCATTCAATTTAGTTTTTTAATGGGCAATACTATCTGCCTTCTGGTGACTGCTTAGATTTTTAGGGATTGATGTATTTTGGCCCCTTGTATATCTTCACTTTTCTTGTTTTTGTTTTTGTGTTTCTTGTTTCTGAATCTGTTATATGTGTTACTAGCGACCCGCCCCGGCTTCGCACGGTTTTATTATATGTATAAATAAACCTTCCTCTTGAATCACTCTATCTATTAAAAAAAAAACTGCATCAAAATCCGTAGCGTAGTTTTAAAGATTTAAGCAGTCAAAGGGACATAGGGAAATAGGGACATAAGGACATAGGGACACAGAAAGCGAATTTGTTTTATACTATGTAGTGATGTTTATTACTGGAAAGCGACTTTGTTTTATACTATGTAGGTATATTATCTTAACCTCGACAGATTCAAGACGGAAGCCCACGACACAGTAGTGAACAGATTCAACGAGAGATTCCTGCTGTCGCTCGCTGACAACCCGAGATGCTTGGTGCTGGACGATGCCTTGACAGTACTGCCTATATCCTCCAAGACTGCTCAGGTTGAACCTGTCAATGTTACACCAGAGGTAAGTGTTCTAAAGTTTACGAAAAGACAAGCCAAGAGAAGAGAGTCTGCGGCCCGATGGGATGACGATCTGCGGAAGACTGCTGGCAGATGCTGGATGCCGCAAGCTGAAGACAGTACGCTATGGCGCTATTAGCAGAGGCCTAATGTCCAGCAGTGGACTAATATAGTCTAATGTTGATGATGATGTCCAAATGACATGGAAAAACATGACCGCGGACATATTTTATTCCATCGTGAGTCGTTTGGGAGATGCAAAAAGGGGGAGGAAAGAAGGCCGAAGGGGGGGAGGAGGATTTTTTTCTTCTTGTGCGAAACTGAACCTTCGGTTACCGAACCTTTCCATCTGGTAGCAAGCTAAAATGGGGGCCTCTGGGAAGGCGGGTTCAAAATTTTATCGCCCTCCAAAAAGATATCTAACTCCACACTTATTTTAAAGTACTTAGATTTTTCAGTAATTTTAAAATAATTTTATTAAATTTAAATCATTAATTCAATAACACTAAATTTGATATAAATTCACTCATCTAAATCAGAACATATGAACATCAATTCTGACAAATAAACAATTTTAAAATGCTTATTTATTTTGTTTTCCAGACAGTAAACCCAAAGCTGACAGAAATAATAGCGTCTCTTTCTGACTCGCCGCCCGCCGGCCCCCTGGTGGCGCTCTGCAGAACTTACGAGCAGGCGACTGCGTTGATAGCGCTCATCAACACATTGGCTGATAAGCAATCAAGGTAATTGTAGAGCTCTGTCGAAGAAAAAGGGTGGTCGAGAATGATAAATCAGTTTAAAAATAATACACATAACTATAGAAGTATGTAGTTAAGTACTACAAAAAGTCAATGCACTTTTAAATTCACTTCCGTAATTTCTTTGACACTTGCTAGACACAGAATATCCTGAAATGCAGATCTTGCAAAAAAGGCTTAGATACTACAAAATATCATTTTATCCAGAGGATAAACAAACTTGGGACCAGTTTTGCTTCAACTCTAAAACTAACAACCTAACAAGGTAAAGGTTTCTTGTTCGCTTCTTCTTACTTTAAAATTATTGGAATAAACAAAAATCTAAGTGATCATTTTATTTCATTTTTTTAATATCATCATTACCAGCCTATATCAGTCCACTGCTGGACATAGATCTTCCATAATGAACGCTATAGCGCCCTGTCTATATTTTTCTATATTTTTTATATAATGTATCTGTATAAATGAACTTTCCAAATGTCATGTCTAAAGGAAATAAAGCAATTTCTAAAGAACCAATTGGAATCACCTAGTGTAAAACCGGTTGTAATTCAATTCTCAAATTCTCGCTGCTACTCACACACACGCCCGCGCCGGCGTAACAATCGCACGGAGTCACAAGTTCATAACACAACTAAAAAGTGCCTACCCTCTATTATGGTTTAAGATTATTTTTTAACAATTTACGATCGCATTCTATTGTGTTTGTGTAATGTTCAGTAGGTACCTAAATATTTTGTGTTAAGTGCAAACTGTAAAATAAATTCATAAGATTAAGCGCGCTAGCCATAAATAGTCATAAACTTAATTATATTATGTAGCCTCATTATAAGTGAACAGTACAGTTTTTAATGAGAATAAATTCTTTACACCGAATTCTAAAAAAATATAAAAATATTCTCAATTTAAATTTGACTTGTCTAAGTGCTTATTTTGTAAGCCTAAAGAAATAAAGATATTGTTTTATTGGTTTTTTAATTCACAGCCGTTATCTCTTAAGGTTGTTTCTGGTCCAGGACTAAGCATAGCTCCGCTATTAGATGGCGCTGATTTTCTATGTTGAAGTTTTTCACTATTTTCTTATTAAATTGTGCATAATTGTTTAATTGTAATATATTTGCCGCAAATGGGATGTTGTTTTTTATGTACCAAGCAATTTTTCAAGTGTTGAAAGCATCTATGGATCTTGTATTTGGGAAGAGCAAAAAAGATTTTGCCTGTGTGAGTGATCGGCCGCTACGAGTCACTCACACAAAAAAAGATCTTGCCCGTGTGAGTGATCGGCCGCTACGAGTCACTCACACAGGCAAACCCTATAAATTCAGTGGAACTAAAATAACTACTGTTCGAAAAATAACAGAGATAATTGGAGACGCCTTAGGACTAAATATTTTTCGGACCAATAGTTCCGTTTTCGGGACATAACTAAATTACATCTAAAATTAATTCAATAAAACCACTAGTTAACGAACTAATTTTCGACTCTTGTTTTTTTAAGAATAAAAACAGGCTCTATTTACATTTAAAAAAAAATTGGAGGTAATTTTCTTTTATCGTTTTGAACAATTTAAGTAAAAAGGCGCAGAGGGTAATGTTATTTACAAACTAGCTTATAAGCTAAGGAATATCTTACAAATTATAGGTAAAAAAATACTTTTCACACTATTTATTAATTTCGTTAAATCATTGGAATTGACAAATAATTTGAATGAGTTCACAATAACAATCATTAATTTTAAATGTACTCACTGTGAAAGTTGTTCCAATATTATAATAAAATTACAATAAAATTGTTGGCGTAAGGAAGTCTCCACTTTTTTTGACTCTGTTCTTTGTGTACTTAGGTATTTTAGCTCCGATTTTACGACCACTTATAATAGATTAAAAGTAATACAAATTTTCACCGTATTTCAATAAGTCACGTTGGACTAGCGGTTCGAACAGTCGGGTGGGTGCGACGATGTATAGTCGTACCTGGGTTCGAAACCACTGAAAATTTGATTTACTTTTTGCTTTTTGATGATAAAATATCCACAAAATTTTGATACATCCCGTTAGTACGGGCTCGAATCCCTTCAACACTACCAAAATTTTTGATTTTTATCATTTTTATTCTTTATGTTTTGAACAATGTCATAGACCTAGTACAAACAAATTCATGTTTGTCATAAATTACTTATTGTAAGCCTTCCTAAGTCTATTTTATTGTAATATAAAACTTTGGTAGACTGTTCTGCGTACATCCCACAAAGGGTCCTGACCTCGTTTCTAACGGTATGACAAAAATAAAATGAAACAATTATGTACTATCAACACCAACTGATTTTTATTTTATTTTAGCTCTTTACGCCAGCTAATGTTCAGGCATTTTTACAAATCGCTCATTGAATGCAAAACGGCCACATTTCAAAAAATTTAGAAAATGTTTTATTTCTCATAAAGTATATCTTCTTTACACATAATGATGCCATATATGGCGCTCATTAGGAGAGGCCTATGTCCAGCAGTGGACTATTATAGGCTGGTGATGATGATGATGATGATGATATCTTCTTTTGAAAACATTTCATTTCAATATTTATTTCTTTTTATTGGGATTATTATCTTAACTTTGCTTCAAAATTTGAATGCAAAAAGGGCTTTTGTAGTTTTTATCAAGTTAGGTGATAGATATAACAGCGACCATTATTTTAAAATAGAGCAAAAAATTACGAAAACAATGATGAATGTGATGAATGAAAGAAAAACATTTTTTCAAAAAAATCATGTTCAAAATTTTGTTTTGGCTCCTGTAAAAAGTGACGATTAGTCCAATAAAATAAAAAAATATATATAATTCCGGACAGTCCACACAGCATCATCTAGCCCCAAGTTGAGCAAAGCTTGTATTATGGGTACTAGTTGACTGATAAACTTAATACAATACATTACATAGATAGATATTTTTTTTCTAAATACATAGAAAACACCCAGACCAACGGAACAAATTTCTGCAGATCGTACACAATTTTTTTCCGACACGGGAATTGAACCCGCAACCGGTCGCAGGCGGACCTTCGCCCACTGCGCCACATCGGTCGTCGCTGATGAATGAGCGAAATGCTTTGCATACACTCTGACACGTCTAATGCTGGGGCCACACTATCGTGATATGCCGATAATTATTGCCATAAGTTATACAACACCTAGGTGTAACCACGATTTATGGCCATAATTTTACAATGCCAATCAATATGGCAAATGGCGGTAGGCAATAGCTCCGGCGACGGTCTTGTTTCGCACATCAAAGAAGATTACCGCAGTAATTAATGCGTTTGTGGCCACTACCGTTTGTCCAGTGTGCAATATGAGCTCACCGGCGCGGCGACGCACGTGATATTTTTACCGCCTTATTTATTGACATATCTAGGTAAACTCTAGTGTAACCACACCAGGTCATGCAGTAATTTAAACGGTAATTTAATGTCTTAATTGTTGCGGTAACAGCCCGGTAGACGGTAAGGTAGTGTGGCCCCAGCGTAAAACTCTCTAAACTGGTATCTATAAGCAAACATTTTATCTGTTTACATAGTGTCATTTATTGTTGTCATGGGAACGGCACGTAGGCTTCCTAGATCTTATTTGACATGCAACAAAAATAGAAGGGAATAAATACTTGGACGATGGAAAAACGCTTTGAGAACGTAAACTATGGTATTATTAGATGATTCTTTAGATAGCACAGAGATGGCGATTTCGTCGCCGCCGTCACACTCACAAGTTCAAGTAAGCGGGCGTACGATACTATCCGTGTTCACTCACGCATTGATAGAAATGGCCTAAAATTTTCACGTTATATCTAATTATACCGAGTGTTTTCATGAATCAAACACAATTTGCCGCAAATAATGACGAATAACAAAGCCAAAAACAGTTATTTATTTGTTAAATTATGTCCACATCGCTCATATTTGGGAAAATACAAACGTATGGAACTCGGATCACCTTAAAAACAAAACTGTCTTTCCCAGGCCTCCCCACTGCCTCACGGCCGCCAGAGGGCGCGGTAAGTCCGCCTGCTTGGGTCTCTCCATAGCCGCCGCCGTGGCTCTAGGCTACGTCAACATATACGTCACATCCCCCCACCCAGAGAACTTGATCACTCTCTTCGAGTTCGTGCTGAAAGGACTCGACGCCTGCCTTTACCAGGAACACATAGATTATAATATAGTGAGGTCGACGAACCCGGAGTTTAAGAAGGCGATTGTGAGGATAAATGTTGTGAGGAATAATAGACAGACTGTGCAGGTATGTTGTTTGTATTTCATAAAAAATCTAACACTAATACTATGAACGCGAAAGTTTTTTGGATGATTGTTACTTCTTCACGCAAAAACTATTGAACTGATTTGGCTGAAATTTCTTATAGACGGATGGATGGATAATGTTTAATGGATAGTTATTTTTATTGTATATATTGAAAACACCTACAACAAATAGTTATAAATCGTATTTGTCCTAAGGCGGGAATCGAACCCGCAACCTTCTCGCAGGTAGATCTTTGCTCGCCGCGCCACATCGGTCGTCTAATATGGTATAGATTACTAGTAGCCCGTGGTTTCGCACGACTTGCTTCTATGGAAACGTTTCAAAGTTTTTTTTGTCCCTTGGGAACTTATAAACTAACTTTATACGATATAAAGAAGCCCATATTATTTTTATTATTATGTACCTTTAGTTTAAAATTTGACTTGTCTAAGTGCTTATTTTGTAAGCCTAAAGAAATAAAGATATTGATTTACATGTTTTATTCCAGGGCTAGAAGTACGTCTATTCAAAATTTCAGCATGATCCCTTCAGTAGTTTTTGCGTGAAAGAGTATTAAACATCCATAGTAGAATATAATAGAAAATACATTCATTTGGACACAGTTACTATAAAAAACATTACAAAATTAACAAACAGAATCATAATAGCTTTGAGACACAAAATGGTGGTAGTTATAGTAGGGATCTAAGCGTGTTCTAAATACTTCCAGTACATAACCTCAGTGACGACACAATTCAATTCAATTCTTGGTGTAAACGACACAGTGCTCTCAGTGTCAGTGCCGACAGTGCTCTCAGTGTCAGTGACAGTGACACCGGCAATCACGGACGTATTCGTTGACGACGATATTATTTTGTCGGATCACGGACGCCGCCGCTACAAAAACAAATGTAAGACGAGCGATTGATAGAATTGGACACGTTTTCACTGAAGCTCCGTGAACTGAGTAGTGACATGTGTGAATTGAATCACTGACGCAACACTGTAGCACTGATGACTGAGCGAACATGTTGACGGAACTGTGGCTTCACTTATATGTGTGAATCGACCTTCATCAATACAGCCATAGCAAGGCGTCTAATCTAGTCATAAAATCTTCCAGTACATAACCCCTGACGACCACTCCCTTCTATCTGCCGCGGACTTGGTCCTGGTGGACGAAGCGGCCGCCATTCCGCTAGTTCACGTCGCGGCCGCGGCTCAGAGGGCGCCACTGGCGCTGCTCTCCTCTACAGTCTCTGGCTACGAGGGCACGGGACGAGCCTTGTCTCTTAAACTCTTCGCGCAACTGCAGAATGACCATAAGGCGCCACCGCCGGTAAGTTAAGATGATCTTAAATATGATAAATGATAAAACAGCGCGAAATAACAAAGCGAAACACTAGCAGAGCAAGTTTTTTAGTCCTACCCAAGCCGCGTACTAATAACTACGGAAAAAAGATGTTTATGTACCAAGATGCACAGTATTACAAAATACATACCATTATAAAAAATGTAAACTCATTCAATACATTCAAAACAAAACTATCAAAATATGTATCAGACAATTATTTTTGAATGCATTGGATGAGTATTATCTATGCCTACGAAGACGAACTACCTTAATTTAAATTTACACCTATTTTATATCAACATTAACATTTTAAATTAAACTATTTTATATTAGGTAACTTAGTTATATAGCGAACTGAAAATCAATTATCACTTTATTTCTTATATTATTTTAATAATTATGTACCTATAGTATTTAATTTGACTTGTCTAAGTGCTTATTTTGTAAGCCTAAAGAAATAAAGATATTGATTATTTGATTATTTATCATGTTAGTGTCATTATGTCTTTTTGAGAATAAATGTCTTTAAACCGAAACCGAATCTTTATGTCTCATCATCGTCAGTATATATTATTTCACTGCTGGATATAAGCCTCCCCTAATGTGTGCCATAGTGCCATAGCTGTCTTCATCTTACCGCATCCAGCATCTGCCTGCAGTCTTCCGCAGATTGTCATCCCACCTGGCCGGAGGGCGTCCTACGTCCTTTATGACTCACTAGTTTTAATTGCACATTATAAAAAGACTAGCTCAGCGCTTGCGACTTCGCTCTCTAAACTATACGATTTTTTCTGCTCTTCTATCTACTCCTTTTACCTTTTTATATGTTTTTTTTTAAATTACTGTAACACTTGTTTCAATAATGTTTAAATCAGTGTGTGCTGAAAATTTCAGGTCATAAGCATCTTACATTAAAAAGTTATAGACTAGAGTTATAGTTAGTTAAATATGATCAAAACTACGAATCGCAAACTATACTAATACGTTCACTCCGTTTTCAGAACTATTTTAGAAAATTTCTGAAACAGGTGTTTAAAAAATTATATTTTATATATCTGTAAATTTCTAGTTACTGGTGAAAGAGTTACAAAAAAACTTAAACCCCCATGCCCATAGGGGTCTATGGGGCTGAATTCTAATTAACCTTTGCACAATGGTGGGTGGCATAACATAATGACAAGAATGTGTACAGAAGTTACAAACAAGGCAGTAAAACGAGAGGAAAGATGATTTTGTATTGATTTGCCTACTGTTCTGTGTACATAATGTATAACTAGCAGTATTTTAAAATTTCAGATAAAACTAGAAGAGCCAATCCGCTACCGCGCCGGCGACGCAGTAGAAGCCTGGCTGAACTCCCTCCTCTGCCTCTCGCCCCCCGCCCCCTCCCCCGGCGCCGGCGCCCCGCCCCCCGCCGCCTGCGAACTCTACCGCGTGCAGAGAGACGCCCTCTTCTGTTACCACAAGGCAGCGGAGGCCTTTCTACAGCGGCTGGTCGCTATCTACGTCTCTAGCCATTATAAGGTAGACTCTATATACATGCTATAAGGTATACTATATATACACTCTTCTTAGAGCGGTCGTGGCCAAAATACAGCGGAGGCCTTTCTACAGCGGCTGGTCGCTATCTACGTCTCTAGCCATTACAAGGTAGACTCTATATACATGCTATAAGGTATACTATATATACACTCTTCTTAGAGCGGTCGTGGCCAAAATACAGCGGAAGCCTTTCTACAGCGGCTGGTCGCTATCTACGTCTCTAGCCATTACAAGGTAGACTCTATATACATGCTATAAGGTATACTATATATACACTCTTCTTAGAGCGGTCGTGGCCAAAATACAGCGGAAGCCTTTCTACAGCGGCTGGTCGCTATCTACGTCTCTAGCCATTACAAGGTAGACTCTATATACATGCTATAAGGTATACTATATATACACTCTTCTTAGAGCGGTCGTGGCCAAAATACAGCGGAAGCCTTTCTACAGCGGCTGGTCGCTATCTACGTCTCTAGCCATTACAAGGTAGACTCTATATACATGCTATAAGGTATACTATATATACACTCTTCTTAGAGCGGTCGTGGCCAAAATACAGCGGAAGCCTTTCTACAGCGGCTGGTCGCTATCTACGTCTCTAGCCATTACAAGGTAGACTCTATATACATGCTATAAGGTATACGTCTCCCGCCGCCTGCGAACTCCACCGCGTGCAGAGAGACGCCCTCTTCTGTTACCACAAGGCAGCGGAGGCCTTTCTACAGCGGCTGGTCGCTATCTACGTCTCTAGCCATTATAAGGTAGGCTATATTATATCTATATATTAAGTTTCTATTTCCTAACACTCTTGTAAGGGCGGTCGTGGTCAAAATACAAAAACAATAAAAATAATACAAAAGAAAAACAAATACAATATGCAGTAAAAATACAAAGAATGAAATATCATATGCAGTCAAAATCAAAAGCAGGCATACGTCAGACATACCCGAAACATATTATGAATGGTGTTGTAAAGTATTAATTCCTCCTTCCATGATTTTCTTGATCTTGATGCTAAAAATATGAGATTTCTGATTTAGATAGTAGTGGTTCCAGAACAATTCAGTTAATGAAGACTGCCTCTCTCTCTCTGCTATTTTAAAATACATTCCTGGTGTATAAAACTAGGCTTAGATACACACACCATCAATTTAATGATAAAGTCCAGCTTCAGATACCGATGTAAATACTTCCAGAACAGTCCCAACGACCTACAACTGCTGGCGGACGCACCGGCGCACTGCCTCTTCGTGCTGCTCGCGCCGACGCCGGCCGCCAGCACCGCGCTGCCGGAGGTGCTGTGCGTCATACAGACGTGTCTGGAGGGCAGCATCTCCCACAAGTGAGTGTATCACAGGGAGAACAGCACCAGCGACTTACAACTGCTGGCGGACGCACCGGCGCACTGCCTCTTCGTGCTGCTGGCGCCGACGCCGGCCGCCAGCACCGCGCTGCCGGAGGTGCTGTGCGTCATACAGACGTGTCTGGAGGGCAGCATCTCCCACAAGTGAGTGTATCACAGGGAGAACAGCACCAGCGACCTACTACTGCTGGCGGACGCACCGGCGCACTGCCTCTTCGTGCTGCTCGCGCCGACGCCGGCCGCCAGCACCGCGCTGCCGGAGGTGCTGTGCGTCATACAGACGTGTCTGGAGGGCAGCATCTCCCACAAGTGAGTGTATCACAGACAGAACAGCACCAGCGACCTACAACTGCTGGCGGACGCACCGGCGCACTGCCTCTTCGTGCTGCTCGCGCCGACGCCGGCCGCCAGCACCGCGCTGCCGGAGGTGCTGTGCGTCATACAGACGTGTCTGGAGGGCAGCATCTCCCACAAGTGAGTGTATCACAGACAGAACAGCACCAGCGACCTACAACTGCTGGCGGACGCACCGGCGCACTGCCTCTTCGTGCTGCTCGCGCCGACGCCGGCCGCCAGCACCGCGCTGCCGGAGGTGCTGTGCGTCATACAGACGTGTCTGGAGGGCAGCATCTCCCACAAGTGAGTGTATCACAGACAGAACAGCACCAGCGACCTACAACTGCTGGCGGACGCACCGGCGCACTGCCTCTTCGTGCTGCTCGCGCCGACGCCGGCCGCCAGCACCGCGCTGCCGGAGGTGCTGTGCGTCATACAGACGTGTCTGGAGGGCAGCATCTCCCACAAGTGAGTGTATCACAGACAGAACAGCACCAGCGACCTACAACTGCTGGCGGACGCACCGGCGCACTGCCTCTTCGTGCTGCTCGCGCCGACGCCGGCCGCCAGCACCGCGCTGCCGGAGGTGCTGTGCGTCATACAGACGTGTCTGGAGGGCAGCATCTCCCACAAGTGAGTGTATCACAGGGAGAACAGCACCAGCGACCTACAACTGCTGGCGGACGCACCGGCGCACTGCCTCTTCGTGCTGCTCGCGCCGACGCCGGCCGCCAGCACCGCGCTGCCGGAGGTGCTGTGCGTCATACAGACGTGTCTGGAGGGCAGCATCTCCCACAAGTGAGTGTATCACAGGGAGAACAGCCCCAACGAACGACCTACAACTGCTAGTGAAATGTATGTTTTTATTCCCAATGAGTCATGCAACGTGCGTTTTTGTTATCAGTTTAGGGTCTATAAAGGTATTCCCCAAAAGATTACATAGGTAGATCTCTGTAGTGGGCCGGCCCATCTGGCCTACATGCCCGGGTTCGACCGACAGGTGATTACGGGTAGTTCTATATCAGTCAGTTGTTGTTCAAACAATCGTTTGCTTGATCTAGGTTTACATTTTGCACTCCGAATTTGTATTAACGCCATCTAGCGGAGGATTTATGATGCATTTAGTTTAGATAGATAGCTTCAGCTTCCGCTTTCAGTTTTTACTGAGCACCTCTATCGACGCTAACTTTCTATTTCAGCTCAGGTCAGGGTAGAGATTGCCTCAACAGCCATTTTATTTAATTTAACTGATTAATAATTTAAATTCTATACTTTGTATATTTGCTACTCTTTTATGCAAAAAATACTGAAAGGAACGGCTGAAATTTAGAAAAGACGTAGTTCTAGCCCTGGAATAAGACACAGACTACTTTTCATTCCATAAATCAGTTCCCATTTGATTGAAATAGCCATAAAACGTTACCATGGAACGTAACAATGCGTGTTAGCCGCAGGCAAATACTAGTTCTTAGTTCAATATTCTTGACTTCATTATTTTTCCAGGTCAGTGAGCGACAGCCTAGGCCGCGGTCGGAAGGCAGCCGGTGACCTCATCCCGTGGAACATCTGTGAGCAATACGGAGACAAGGACTTTCCTCAGCTCGCGGGCGCCAGGATCGTGAGGATAGCCACGCATCCCTCCTATCAAAGGGTAAGTAGACTCCAGGGGGTTTGTTTAGACTCTCATGCTGAGTTAGCGACAGCCTAGACCGTGGTTGATACGTCTGTGAGCAATACGGAGACAAAGACTTTCCAAGACTTTAAGACAAGGCATTTTTACCATTTTAAAAAGCTAGTTTTCTTAAATGATAAATAATCACCAAAATTATCACCCAGAAAAAAAGTCGAATTGAAAACCTCTTCCTTTTTTGAGGTCGGTTGACACATATAATGTAACATCAAATGATTGCTCGTTACATTTACCATTTCTTTGTCTTTAACAGATGGGTTACGGCAAACGCGCGTTACAACAGCTAGCGGCGTACTACAGCGGCGAGATACCGTGCTTGGACGAGCAGGACGAGGATATAGAACAACAGAGCAACGGGAAAGGAAGCTCGCTGCACACAGAGTCTATCACACCGAGGTTTGTTGACTAAGATTACTATCACAATAATATTTGTAAACATAAAAATATTTATAACCCACAACCACAACCCGAATGCCACGCTTATACAATGAATTTTCCAGGAAAACCATTGACCTTGACCTTTTTGTTCCAAAATTGAGCCAATTTACCCGTACTTTAAAAAAATATATAATCATCATTCTTATATTATAAGTTCCTACAATAATTAAAATTAGATTTACTCGTGCTTAATTCTGTTTAATTTTTATTTTTAATTATTTATATTCCTTTTCTGTTTTTCTCTTTTTTTCTCGTGCTGTCTCTCTGTATGCACATCATTTGCGAGATATTGAAGTCAAAACCCATATATTTAAGTACTCAATATCATTCGATTATTTTATGTTTAGTGCATGTTAGTAAATAAAATAATATACTTAAAAATTGAAAATCGACGAGCGATATGGCATCGGGCGAAGTTCCGCCTGTGACGCAGGAGGTGTTTGTATAATCTGCAAATAACTATTCCAGAGTTCTCCCGTTTTATAGATACGGAACCCTTCACAAGTCCGACTCGCACTTAGAAATAGAAATAGAGAAACTTTATTTGTTACTCAAACACAAATAAAGGTAACAAAAGGATACAAAATACAATATAACAGTTTGCTTGAGTCACAAAACGGTCCCTGTCTCAGCATGAGCTGGTTGTATATTTACGTATACAACCAACGCTGATCTTCCGACAGAGCCGGTTTTGGTGACGTCACGGAAGATATAAAAATATCCTATGTACTATATACTATAACTAACATATAGGTACATAAAATTATAAAACATATACGTTAACAACGGTGATAATACCTACACAAAATAACAATAATGGAGAGAAAAAAACACAATTAAAATATACCTAATAGATGAAATATGTCCATAAATAATTTTTATTCTTTTTGCTCAGATAAGGGTGCAAATGTATGTCAAACCGATGATAAAGAAAGTGATGGTTGCCCGGACTCTTTTGAGACCGGTGTCCTCAGGAACCCTTCTCAGTCACAGTTCACACGTCCAAACATTCACAGATTCATTAGTATTAAGTCTATTAGTTTAATTTAAGACATCAACAGCATTTTTTTTACTTTTCTTATTAGATTTTCAAAATTTAAACTAGATTTTTTTTTTATTGTATACTGAAAATGAATATGTATACTGAAAATGAATATAAATGAATATGTAATTACTCTCTGTAATTGAGTTAGTACCAAAAGTAGTGTTATAAAATTAAGTTTAGTAATAAGTTAATTAATTTATTAGTTCTTACTTTACTAACTGTACAATTTTCACCATATAATTTATGTTGTGCCTAGGAGGCGGGCGATGAGGTCGCTCCACAGTTTTTAACTTTTGCGGCCTCATCGTTCATTGTTGTACCCTACTTATCTTTGTAATCTATTCTAAATAAATTATTTTGTATTTTGTTTTGTATTTTTGTATTTTTGATCAAAAATGTAGGAATGTTAATACGTTTTCAATTTTTAAATCAATAAAATCACTTGGTCGGTTATATTTGAATACATACGACTGAACAAAACTTTCCGGTGACAAAAATGATATCTTCTTTCAGGTCCAAACCACCAACACTACTAAAGCGTCTCACAGAAGTGAGGGCGGAGGAGCTAGACTACCTGGGAACGAGCTTCGGCCTCACGGAAGATCTGCTCAAGTTCTGGAAGTCTCAGAAATATGTGCCTGTTTATCTAAGGTATATTTGACTAGTTTTATTACGGATATAGAAATGGGATGAGAAAAAGAAATAATTAAAATATATTAAGTATACTATTGACGGGTATTTATCGTGTTAAACCCGAACCGTTGATCATTCTACAATCGGTCGTGACATTTAACGAATAAGGCCGTTTTTACAAACTACAACATGCTGCAACATAACAACATTTACAAATACGCAAAAATACTAGATTTTTTAAATTATTGTTAGTTTGTGTTACTGAAGGTACTTGTGCGTATGTGTATCATAAATTGTATGAGTAAGCTCGACATAACCGTTCATCGGCGTTTTGTTTTAAATATTTCCTAAAATACGCAATAATTCTACTAATAAAATCATACATTTTCCAGTCAAAAAGCCAACGAACTGACCGGCGAACACTCGTGCATAATGCTGCGTTCTCTCCGCGAGTGCACTTGGCTCGGTGCTTACTCCGGGGACTTCAGGCGGCGGCTGTCGAGACTGCTCGCCCGGACTCTGCGGAGACTACCCGCCAGCCTGGCCTTGCAGACGCTGGTCAACGACCACGTCAAGTATGACAAACCTGGTGAGTGTTCTAGACTCTGAGGCGGCGGCTGTCGAGACTGCTCGCCCGGACTCTGCGGAGACTACCCGCCAGCCTGGCCTTGCAGACGCTGGTCAACGACCACGTCAAGTATGACAAACCTGGTGAGTGTTCTAGACTCTGAGGCGGCGGCTGTCGAGACTGCTCGCCCGGACTCTGCGGAGACTACCCGCCAGCCTGGCCTTGCAGACGCTGGTCAACGACCACGTCAAGTATGACAAACCTGGTGAGTGTTCTAGACTCTGAGGCGACGGCTGTCGAGACTGCTCGCCAGGACTCTGCGGAGACTACCGGTTTATCGGAACCAAAAAATGACTAAATTAATAATGCTGGACAATCCACACTACTCCCAATCTTAGCAGAGCTTGTGTTATGAATACACTAGATAACTGATATACTATAAATACATAACACTGATATTTATTTTTACATGGAAAACACCTACACATTGATACGGGGTTCCGTATTAAATATTTGCTGATGGTACAAACATTTATCCCATGTCGTTAATCGAACCTCCAGCATCGCAGGCGGACCTTTACCCGCCGAATCATTCCTCAATCAATAACCAACCCATCACCTTGTTCCAGTGTTAAGTAAGCAGCTGATAGAGCAGTACCTATCTGGCCACGACCTAGCGCGCGTGGAGGCGTACTGTCGCCAGCAGGCGGACTACAGGCTCGTCACGGACCTTTTGGAACCAGTCGCCGAGATCGTCTTCCATACCAGAGCCAAGTTCAAACTGGACGCTATACAACAGGTGAGACTCGACTGACTTGACTGACTGTACTGTCTCGCGTGGAGGCGTACTGTCGCCAGCAGGCGGACTACAGGCTCGTCACGGACCTGTTGGAGCCGCTCGCCGACATCGTCTTCCATACCAGAGCCAAGTTCAAACTGGACGCTATACAACAGGTAAGACTCATTGATTGACTGGATTGGCTCGACTGACATGACCAACTTTACTGACAATCAAGGAGTTTAAATTGACTTTACTGACTTTTTGACTTGACTGACTTACTGACTTGACGGACATGATTGATTTGCCTAACTTTACTAACTTGACTGACTTGCCTGACTTCACTGACTTTAGATGTAACTTTATGGGAGTGAAGGTGGATATTGTCCCACGTATCAAAGGCAAATCTGCTTGTAGGATATCAGCTATCGAGTACTCATAATAAGCTCTCTACTTAGCTTGGGGGTAGATGATGTTGTGTCCAGCATTGTTTTTTTATCTGGTCCATATAGATCGATATAAAAAATTAGAAAAAAATATAATTTATTGGTTAAGTGTCATAATATTCCGTAAATTCCTATAAAAGGTTTATCTGGACACTGGACTATGGTTCACAAAACTACTAACCAAATATAAAAACAAAAAAAAATCGTTTTATCTCGACGTAGTTCGAGTGATACAAATTTTTGATATCTTGCTCCGCATATTATTATGTACATACAAGACTAGATACATATAAAAGCATTTGAATTACGTACTTTTTATTACAGGTGGTGTTAATAGCAATGGGTTTCCAAATGAAAGACACAGACGATATAGCCAACGAGCTAGGCCTCCCCGGCTCACAGATCCTCGCCAAATTCTTCGAGGCTTTCAAGAAAATTTACGGAACCCTAAACTCAGTGTTAGAAAGCACCGCGGCAAAGGAGATAGGCATTGAAGACAAGACGGCCGATGATTCGGCAACGCCGGTGAAACAGAGCTTGAATGAAGAACTGAGTAAGGCAGCTAAGGTGGGTTTGATTGTTTTTGTTGTAGGTATTGGTTTGTTGTGCTGGAATAAAGGTTTTAGATAGAAAATTGATTTTGTTTTATTAGTTACTAGCAGCGCCTCGCGGTGTCACCCGCGTAATTCCCGTTCCCTTGGGAATTCCGGGATAAAATAAGCCTATGTGTTATCCCAGACTATAATCTATCTCTGTGCCAAATTTCATCCATATCCGTTCAGATGTTTTTGCGTGAAAGAGTCACAAACATCCATCCATCCATTCATACTTACAAACTTTCGCGTTTATAAAATTAGTAGAATTCTTACTTTTCTGCGACACAGGGCGTTGTTTATGGATGCGATTCGATGTTTTTATAGCTGAGTTAAGTTTTAATATTGAATATACTATTGAATAGAATGAGAATAGACGTAGTTGTAGCCCTGGAATAAAACATAGGGTACTTTTCATCCCGTAAATCAGTACCCATGGGACAGAAATAGCCTTGAAATGTTTCTATAGAACCAACGCGTGCGAAGCCACTGCTAAAAACTAGCTCATAATAAGCAACAAGCTCAAAGCTATATTAATTACATCCAGGTATTCCACAAGGCTCCCATCGATCACCCATAATATTCAATGTTGTCACTAAAGACACCACTAAACTTCTTTAATGTAGTACATAGTATTATTAGTTTAAACTTTAACTTTAAATTTAGTACTACGTACTATAATATAGTATGCGTAGTGGGGATTATGGGCATTACCCCTAAATGATACAGTCAGTTGGCGCTCATTGGTGGAGGCCTATGTCCAGCAGTGGACTAATATAGGTTGATGACGATGACTACGTAATAGTTTGTGCTTCAGATGTTTGAAGACGGTCTGAAAAAATACTGAATGAATCTTCCACACATGCATATATCATGCAATCAAATATTTGCACACAGAAGCTAGTTAAAAGAAATAACAAGCTGTTTGAATGATAGGCTTACATAATTCGGCATGTTTAAAAAAACTATAAACGTAATTAAAATTCTTATAAAAATCATCAATGTAGTAGAAGTCAATAAAAATACACAACTTTAAAAAATAAAAAGAATCAAAATCGGCTCACCTATAAAGTTTTAAAGTAATTAACACACTTAAAAATACAATTTAATTAAGAAATTACACTTTAACGCCAAATTATTATTCCAATATTTAAGTATGTTAAAAATAATAATGGTTGTTTTTCATCTTTTTTTAAAATTATTTATTGTTTTTTTTGTTTGGGATTTTATTCGCTTAGCGAATATGCCAGTCCCGTATTACATACACAGACTTAGAACTTAGATAATACCTTAACTAGTGTTCAAACTCAGCTGATGAGAGACCAATTGATCGCTGATTTTAATTTGAATCAGGTCTGAACCTAACTCAGTAAAGGTGCGTACGGATAGCGCGTACACTGGTTACGCGTAGCCGCCGCGAGCATGTACGCGAAGTCAATCGATACAGAGCGCTCCGCGAGTCCCAGTCATCGTTCCGGATACGCGTATATTGACTACGCGTACAAATGTACGCGCAATCCGTACGCACCTTTACTGAGTTAGGTTTAGTTCAAAGATACTCTCCACACCACTGCAAGGCCGCTTACCACCACACCACCTTGTACATAATGGTTTATGATGTCTTTTCAGGATCTGGAGCGTAAACAGCGCAAAGAGCTGTCTCGCCTGATGGGAGAAGACCTCGCGCAGTACCGGATCAAGGGCAGCGACCTCGACTGGGGGAAAGCACTGGATGGGCCCAAGCAGAAACAACTCGTCTCTGTCAAAATGTGAGTAAGATGCTCCCTCGACGACTCTCGACGGTACATAAAGACTTTATTGATAAAGAAATATATAATCAAGGAATAGAAACAAATTGAACAACTCAAAGTTATTTACTATGCTCTTGTTGAGTCCAAGCTGAGATATAGCATAAAGTTTTGGGGGAACAGTTATGCCTATAACCTAAAGCGGGCTTTTGTTCTGCAGAAAAGGGCAATTAGGACAAAAGCACGGATTCCTCCGTGGGAATCGTGTAGAAACATTTTTAAGACTCTTAACATTTTGACAATACCTAGTCTTTATATAGTAGTAGTTGTTATGGACGTGGTCAGGCATCCTTATAAATATGAATCAATAGAACAAAGAGCAATACGGATAAGTACTAGAAGAAAGGATCTCGACACTCCTTTTCAGCCTAGGTTAAACATTGTGAAACATGGCTCTAGGTACCAAGCAGTTAAGTTATTCAACTGCCTGCCTATTGACTTAAAGTGCATTGATAGTCCGAATATTTTTAAAACAAAATTGAAAAAGCTTTTGTTAGAAAAGTGCTTGTACTCTTTAGACGACTTTAAATCTCTTACAATTTAAGTGACCTCTTATTGTGATAGTATTAAGTTTGTATTTAGATTTTAAGAGACATTGTATTTTTATTTAATAATTTAATTAGGACTACCTACCATTAACATTCAAATACAATTGTAAACATTGTTCATGAATAAATCATCTATCTATCTATCTATCTAATTAAAACTAGTATACAGGGTGTAACATTTAAAACGGTCAGTATGGGAAAGTCTGAAACTATAAGACATACGAAGATCTCTTCTTAGGAACTATGTCATCGATTTTAGAGACAAGAAAAACTGCATTCACTCTTTTAAAAAAATCTTGTACCTACTCCGTCCGGGAATCGAACCCGGATGTTTTGAAAAATAAAACTATCACTATTTTTAGTCTCATTTCGATTGTGTAGGTCTTAAGGAGTAAATGTTACTATGAAACGTGATGTCTAAAATTAATAAAATGCATTGTTTTTTTTTTACTTGCTTTACTTGCTTGAATATGTAGTATATACTAAGCTTGCAAACTGTATACTAACCATTGATTGTTCCAGTGGTGAAAAGCGGCTTGGAGACGACAGTAAGGAGATCGATGACCTCATAGACGCACACGACAATAAAAAGAAGAAGAAGAAAAAACATGTTCGGAACTAGATCAATAAATGTGAACTGAAGATAAGTTGCCTTTTTATTCATCACCTTGGTACCTACTTAGTACAAGTTAAAGGGTATTAGGTACACTACACGGTATTCAGGGACCCTAACCCTAATTAAGAGTAGTGTAATAAGATTTAGGGTCCCTAAGGGACGGACCCGGACCCGGACGATATTCAGGGCCCGTTAGTTAGGGACTAAATAACGTGTAGTGTAATACCGCTTTTAGCAGTTAGTGTTGTATCTCTATCCTTATAGGTTTGTTAGAAGGAGACGGCTACAGCTTTAGTACCAAATAGATGTTAGTGTTTATATCTCTATCCTTATAGATTTGTTAGAAGAAGACGGCTAGTTTTTGCGGCTTCAACATCAGTATTATAGATTAGGTTAGATAGATTTGTGATGAAAGTTGGCCTGCTAAAGGTCTCATTTTTCTTCACACACTGAAGCCGGAGGCGGAGCGGAGGCGAAGGCGTGCGAGTTGTATTCCATTGAATCATATGAAAGCCTACACACACACCGCAGGCGGTGGCGGCGCGGTGCCATAGGAAAAACCGGCACGCCTTCGCCTCCGCTCCGCCTCCGGCTTCAGTGTGTGGAGGCTTTAAGGATTGACTAGAATTTGAACTAAGTGAAGTAATTAGTCTTTAGAAGCTAGCTTTAGAAGCTAGCTGAATAAACTGTACGAAATAAGTAGGTACTGAACGGGTCAACCCGAACATTATGTATACCTAGATACTTACATACTTAGGTCCGCTTAGGTAGATATTGTACCAGGTTAGGGTCAAATGCCAATAAAACACAGATATTAATTATAAACACGCGTCTGTCGTCCGCACCGCCCGCAAGGCGAATGTCTGCGCCATCCCCAGCCGGTCAGTGCATCCGACACGCCCGTGACGTTTAATACTCAGAATACTACATCTACCTTTTACAATGAATAAACAAAATGTTTTTTGTAACTTTTTTACAATAATTATTACAACTAAGATCAGACATATAGTTAAATATTATTTGGAAAAGCTAAACCTGTACATGAAATTTACATAATATGTTCTAACAAGTTTTAGGTTGGTCACAACCACACCTACCATATCTACTGTTAGGTACAATTTTAATTAACAAGATAGGTGCTTCATTAATCTATATGATCCGTATTTTGTTTAGTGAAACCTATATCACATCTCCACCTATTTCTTTACAAAAGAAATGACTTATAATTTATTAAATTTGAAAGGGATACTTTATTACAACCTTTTACCAAACTACTTAATCCAAACCGAAATGGATAAATCTGTTTTGAACCATTTATCTATTTGTCATCGTTTTGATCACCGGTCCTTATCTGTGCAATCTTCCCATATGTTTTCTTCGACTTTACCTCGCGAAATACTGACAATCGTTGAGATAAACGTGTTCTTGAGTGGAGACCGCGACTTGGCAAACGTATTGTAGGACGCCCTCCGCCCACGCGGAATGACGAACTGTGGAAGACTGCTGGCAGATGCTGGATGCGGCAAGTTGAAGACAGGGCGCTATGGCCCTCATTACGGGAGGCCTATGTCCAATAGTGGTCTAATATAGGCTGATGATGATGATGAGTGTTTCTTCGTAGTTGTTCTCGTGTAAGTATCTTCCAGTTATTTTTCAGTTTCCAATCTAGGTATATCATATCCCATCTTGTAGACGACTGTGTGTAGTAAGTACATAATTGGATAGAGGTTTGATAGAGGAGGCATTATGTTTTCTTTAGTGAGGGCTTCTCATTGACTCGTTCTCTGACGAGTCATAGCCTCATCATTTAATTTTAAGTAAATACTTTTATTTTATGTATGATGTGTGACAATAAATAATCTGAATCTGAATCTTATGTAGACTTTTTGAACCTTGTTAGATTCTGTTACTTATCTCTTTCTAGATGCATATTAATTTTTGTCTTTAGTTTCCAAAACAGCAAATTCTATGTTTAGGAATAGTTATATATTTATATTTTCTTGAATCTTTTATTCTTTATTAGGTACAAAGTAAAAGTAGTAGTTCTATACAAAGAAACAGTGTAATTCCGAACTCTTTGTAAAATAGTAAAAACTATCTGTGTAGGTGAACTGTTAAAAGTATATTTGATAATCTATAGGAACATACCAAGAAATAGTCAAATACCGAACTCTTTGCAAATTAGTTCAAACTACCTGCGTAATTGAACTGTTGACCTAATGGTCAACATCAGATGATAATTCAACTGTTAGGCTACCCTCCTGTATAGCTACAACCTGGTGTGTCTAACCGAGAAAATATTTCTCTAAGCAAATTTATAGCAAGTACCTATATGAATTTTGTATGGTCATTGAGTAGTTTTAAATTTTTTGTGTGGCGTTTTAACAGCCTTCCATACCCAGCAAATTTTGAATGCCTGGGTACATCAGCTCAAGGCTGAACTGAAAGAGTTGGCCTTCTCATTGCATACCACGGGTTTGGTGTGAATACCAGATTACGACCTTAACAAATCTCATGATACTGAGTTCTGCATCATTGTCGATTTTCAGTAAGCACGGCTGTGTATGTTTCCAAGCAGCCGAGCTTTTGATTTTAAACTTTTATGGTACTTTAATAAAATATGTGGATCCCACGCAAACGTTAGCATTAATGGTCCCTAACATTTTGTGCTGTTGCAAATAATTTAGGTACAATTATTAGCCATTCCCAGTGATTATTTTTTGACACTAATCCGTGTCTTTCTCAGTCGCTTCTCTTTTTTCAGATAGAATTGTGCATCATTAAACCATAATAAAGGTTGTTGTTGATGCTCACCCTCATTTTATACAATACATCTGTTTTATATCGGTAGGTATACATCGGTCGGAACTCGACATTCAACTTTCAATTGTAGATTATTAGGTACATATTTACTAACCCATTCACTGCCCAGCCTCTGCAGTTTTACCCCCAGGGACGCGGCAATGAAAATATGAATTTATTTGTTCAATTTCACAATTAGTTTATGGAATATTATTTTATTTTCTTTTATGTAATTTATTTGTTTTCTCATGTAATTTACTCATTTACTTTAGCTTAGTTCAGTTCAGAATATTCGGTAGTCGAACAAAATAATATATGTTTACAGAAACGAAACTTTTCCATCTCGTTATTGTAGCTGTTTTAATTACAAAAATGATTTATTTGAAGTACTATTCAAAACTATTTAACCTAAAATGGTCATTATTTTTGTGGTCTATTTAGGAAATGCAGCTAAATAATCAGCGATGGGAGGCAACTTCTAGGTCTGTCCTCCAGAATACTTGCTGAGCTGGACGCCTTTTTGACACATGAAATTTTCCATGTTCTAATAAGTAAATATCATTCTTTTTTTTTTAAATATCTTTCATTATTATCTTTTTAAACAAATTATGGTTGTATTGCTTGAATTGGTATTAAATTTATTTATTCAATTAAATATTCAGTATATTTATTTTAGCCATATTTCACCAGTACCCAATTTAGAACTTATACGAAAGAATACTTTTAAACCCTTTGACATTTGTAAGTACTCTTTTGACCATTATTAAGTACCATATTACGTACATAATACGTATTGTATTTCTTCTCACTACGAACTAGTAGATAATTTGTTTTGTCTTGGTGAAAAATAACTATAGATGCATACACCTACATCTACTTTTTGCAAACCTCACGATCCAAAAGATTGATCCTTTATGAAGCTTCTGATATCTTATAGAGCTAGCTCGCTCATGTGCAAAAGCGTTACCCTCTTCGCGAGAGGTGTTGTATGTCTGTTGCATTAAATATAACAATAACCTTTAAGGGTCTTCATTTTCTTGGCACAATCCAAAAATTTAATTGATGTTATACTTGTGACCATATTTGTACTATATGTACCAATGACATTTATTTTTGGAGATAGATACCGTTTCGACCATTTTTATCGAATCTACCTCTTATTCTATAGTTTTGTTCTTGGCAATCCAAAGATTTTATTAATGTTGACACTTGTACTATTTTGGTACAATCTGTACTAATTACATTTATTTTTGGTAGGTACCGTTTCGGTTTTAAACAAAACTACCTCTTAACCTATAGTTTAGTTCTTGGCAATCCAAGGATTTTATTAATGTTGACACTTGTACCATTTTTGTACCAGCTGTACTGATAACAATTATTTTTGGTGGGAAGGTACCGTTTCGATTTTACCGAAACTACCTCTTAATCTCGTTAGATTACTTAACTACTTTAGTTCTTGACAATTCAAGAATTTCATTAATGTTGATACTTGTACCATTTTTGTACTATCTGTACTAATAACAATTATGTTTTGTTGGTAGGTTCCGTTTCGATTTTCACCGAAACTACCTCTTAATACTTTTGATCTTGGAAATCCAATTTTTTTTTTAATCTTGAAAATTGTACACTATCTGTGCCAATGACAAATATTTTTGTAGGTACCGTTTCGATTTACACCAAAACTACCTCTTAATCTAGCCTGCCATGCAGCAGAGCAATACGTCTTGGGGACTCATCCGATTGGTATCGATTACGGATCAGTTGAGCTACCTCTATATTGTTCGTAACAATCCGCAGCCGGCCCAACCGATCTAATTGTTCAAGTTTATTTCTTCCCCTTAATTATAATTATCTTTGCTTATAAAGTATAACATCTATTTACCATCTGTTAGCTATTTCGATAACTAACCACATTTTATCATAATTATACCATTATTTAGTACTAATTTGATCAAAACAGACTAAACTGCCATGGAACTTTTAATTTCTTTGTAATTTAAATTAGATTTTTTAATTAGTTCAAGTATCATATTATTAATGCATTTCAAAAACTTTATAAATATACAACTATAATTGGAAAGTCTTTAGCTTTGTTTACTCTATTCTAACAATCTATTGATATCTAAATATTATGAGCTTTTTCCTTCTCAAATAAACAATTTATAAGTACAAGTCTCAGATCCAATCTGTTTACTTGTCAACTTGTCGTTAATTACATTATTTCTCAGAGAATAATATATTATCCATTCACATAAAGAGAGTGTTTATTATGTTTACTTAGTACCAAATGTACTTTTAAACTAATTCGCTACTGTAAGCCACATGTATTTGATTGCTAGAACGGTCAATAAATTTTGGATCCGTTCAATTTTATCGAACTTATACTTACTAGGTACCATAAATATTTTTTTTTTATTAATTTTTTTTTTCTTGGTGAAAATCTTTATGTAGTTACCTCTACTATATCTGTCTGATATGCAAATATTTATTAGTAGGTACCGTTCGTTTGAACTACCTGTTATCAGATCTTATCAGAATAGGTTTTTTAGGTACCGTTCATTAGAACTACCTCTTGTCAGATCATATCTTTGTGGGTTTTTAGGTACCGTTCGTTAGAACTACCTCTTGTCAGATCTTATCATTGTGGGTTTTTAGGTACCAACCTGTGGTACCAACCAACTTCCGTCACCCAACTGAGTCACAAACAGATTTGCAATATTTATACTTGGGGAAGTCCTCAGAACCTCAGAAAGCATAACTAACTACATATAAACTTAATTACTTAGGTACTGATATTAGCATTCCAGAACTTTTTCTTTTTAACAATGTAGGTAGGTGATCATCTTTTCGTTAGACCTCAAATTTGTTAACAAAGTAATTTTGTATCTTTCTAACCTATTTGAGGGTAGTTATAACTTTCGCCAAAATGGCACGGCGAATAATGTATTTGTTGTTTATCAACTATGGTATTTATGTAGGCACAGGGTTTACAGTTTATCAAGGTAGGCGAATCATCGAGCATGTAATCATTACTACGATGCGATTATTTACCAGCATTTGTTTGCAACTCAGATTAGGCCGTCAGTTGATTTACCAATTTCTTATTTGGAGTTATTGGCACTTACCTCTTATTTTTTAGTCACTGGCAGGGTCGCCACTTGTACCAGGTTAGGGTCAAATGCCAATAAAACACAGATATTAATTATAAACACGCGTCTGTCGTCCGCACCGCCCGCAAGGCGAATGTCTGCGCCATCCCCAGCCGGTCAGTGCATCCGACACGCCCGTGACGTTTAATACTCAGAATACTACAGATATGTAATCACTACATAGTATAAAACAAAGTCGCTTTTTCTGTCCCTATGTCCGTTTGAATGCTTAAATCTTTAAAACTACGCAACGGATTTTGATGCGGTTTTTTAATAGATAGAGTGATTCAAGAGGAATTTTTATACGTATAATAAAACCGTGCGAAGCCGGGCGGGCCGCTAGTAAGTAATAACTTTGTACTAAGCTGTGTGCCACAGCGTATAAGCAGTTCAGCAATTTTATGTGAGTACTTCAATAAACTCAGTCTGCATACAACCTCCGTGTCGTTCGGTCATTTAAACTCTCATCCTTAATATCAGTATCAACCCCTATCAATATCATTAGGCCTGAATAGGTAGGTACTTACTAGTTATGAAAGGAAGAAAGGAGGACGTTCTCAATGTGACTGTATTGTTTATATCAGCCCGTATACATTTGATCAAGGTCTGACCTGTAGTTCTCGAGTTATAGTACTTAATAATGCGTATTTTATTGACTTCGAATACATTGATCATGTTCTCATTTTTAATTTAAAGAACCTAAGTAGATTCCTATTTTTATTAAATGCCTAGTTATCAGAACACTATTTCCAATGAAAACATACTATTGGAAGTCTACTATTGAAGAAGGAAGGGGATAGGTAATATACAGAAGAGAGAAAAAGAAAACGAAAGATTCAATAATAATTTCTATAATTATTGTATTATAAAAAAGTGTTGGTAGTTTTAAACCTCGGATTAGACAATAGATATTTCCTCTTAAACGTAACAAATATGGCGTCCGCGATCGTACTTCCGTCGGAGACGCCGCTGTAAAAAAATATCATTTTTTTAAATCGACCGCCGCCTTTCCCGTGCCCGTACCACCGCGCACACCATACCATATTTATTACAATATATTGTGATCTAAGAAAAATAATATTTTCGTCTAGCGCCCCGAAACGGGCTTGGTAAACAATTTTATAACTATAATTTCTTTGTCCTTACATTACACGCTACTCGATACAAACGAAACTGCTTGAGCTGTATCTTACAGCAAAGGCCCGACCATTTCACAACAATGAATCCGACGCTCTTCATCCCCGCCTCGGGATCATCGAATCAGCCCTTGAAACAAATCCATCGCAAAAGGGCATCAATCCAATTCAATACTATAATGAAGACCAAATTCGTAACCTTATTACTTAGAGAAAAACATCACTACAAAACGTAATTATAAGAATAACACGCTATTGTTAAAACATTTAGATAATTCTATTTATCACTTAAGATGCGTGGGATACCCAGTTTTGTCATCTGATCTACACAAGACAAACAAAATATCTAACATATAAAGGATTTTTATGAAATCAACGGATTCGATTATAAATAACAATATTAAGGTGATTTCGCGTCCAGCACTAAGCATAGCTCCGCTACTAGATGGCGATGATTTTCAATTATGATGTTTTTCACTATTTTCTAATTAAATTGTTCATAATTGTTTAATGGTAATGTATTTGCCGCAAATGGTATGTTGTTTTTTATGTACCAAGCAATTTTTCAAGTGTTGAAAGCATTTAGGGAGCTTGTATTTGGGAAGAGCAAAAAAGATCTTGCCTGTGTGAGTGATCGGCCGCTACGAGTCACTCACACAAAAAAAGATCTTGCCTGTGTGAGTGATCGGCCGCTACGAGTCACTCACACAGGCAAACCCTATAAATTCAGTGGAACTAAAATAACTACTGTTCGAAAAATAACAGAGATAATTGGAGACGCCTTAGGACTAAATATTTTTCGGACCAATATTTCCGTTTTCGGGACATTACTAAATTACATCTAAAATTAATTCAATAAAACCACTAGTTAACGAACTAATTTTCGACTCTTGTTTTTTTAAGAATAAAAACAGGCTCTATTTACATTTAAAAAAAAATTGGAGGTAATTTTCTTTTATCGTTTTGAACAATTTAAGTAAAAAGGCGCAGAGGGTAATGTTATTTACAAACTAGCTTATTAGCTAAAGAATATCTTACAAATCATAGGTAAAAAAAATACTTTTCATGCTATTTATTAATTTCGTTAAATCATTGGAATTGACAAATAAATTGAATAAGTTCACAATAACAATCATTAATTTTAAATGTACTCACTGTGAAAGTTGTTCCAATTTTATAATAAAATTACATTAAAATTATTAGCGTAAGGAAGTCTCCACTTTTTTGACTCTGTTCTTTGTGTACTTAGGTATTTTAGCTCCGATTTTACGACCACTTATAAAAGATTAAAAGTAATACAAATTTTCACAGTATTTCAATAACTCACTTTGGACTAGCGGTTTGAACAGTCGGGTGGGTGCGACGATGTATAGTCGTACCTGGGTTCGAAACCACCGAAAATTTAATTTACTTTTTGCTTTTTGAAAATGAAATATCCACAAAATTTTGATACATCCCGTTAGTACGGGCTCGAATCCCTTCAACACTACCAAAATTTTTGATTTTTATCATTTTTATTCTTTATATTTTGAACAATGTCATAGACCTAGTACAAACAAATTCATATTTGTCATAAATTACTTATTGTAAGCCTTCCTAATTCTATTTGATTGTTATATAAAACTTTGGTAGACTGTTCTGCGTAGGTACATCCCACAAAGGGTCCTGACCTCGTTTCTAACGGTATGACAAAAATAAAAAGAAACAATTATGTACTATCAACACCAACTGATTTTTATTTTATTTTAGCTCTTACGCCAGCTAAGTTCAGGCATTTTTACAAATCGCTCATTGAATGCAAAACGGCCACATTTCAAAAATTTTGAAAATGGTTTTATTTCTGATAAAGTATATTTTCTCTTGAGAACATTTCATAAAGCTAGTTTAATTTAAATATTGATTTCTTTTTATTGGGATAATTATAACTTTGCTTCAAAATTTTAATGCAAAATGGGTTTTTGTAGTATTTATCAAGTTGGGTGATAGCTATAACAGCGACCATTATTTTAAAAAATAGAGCAAAAAATTACGAAAACAATGATGTTTTAATATTAAAAAAGAAAAACTTTAACTTTTCAAAAAAATCATGTTCAAAATTTTGTTTTGGCTCTCTGTAAAAAGTTACGATTAGTCCAATAAAAAAAATATATATATAATTCCGGACAGTCCACACAGCATCATCTAGCCCCAAGGTGAGCAAAGCTCGTATTATGGGTACTAGTTGACTGATAAACTTAATACAATACATTACATAGATAGATATTTTTTTTATAAATACATAGAAAACACCCAGACCAACGGAACAATTTCATGTTCAATTTCTGTAGATCGTACACAATTTTTTCCGACACGGGAATCGAACCCACAACCGGTCGCAGGCGGACCTTCGCCCACTGCGCCACATCGGTTGTCGCTGATGAATGATCGAAATGCTTTGCATACAATCTGACACGTCTGATGCTGGGGCCACACTACCGTGATATGCCGATAATTATTTTAATTATAACTTATACAACACCTAGGTGTAACCACGATTTATGGCCATAATTTTACAATGCCAATCAATATGGCAAATGGCGGTAGACAATAGCTCCGGCGGCGGTCTTTTTTCGCACATCAAAGAAGATTACCGCAGTAATTAATGCGTTTGTGGCCACTACCGTTTGTCCAGTGTGCAATATGAGCTCACCGGCGACGCACGTGATATTTTTACCGCCTTATTTATTGACATATCTAGGTAAACTCTAGTGTAACCACACCAGGTCGTGCAGTAATTTAAACGGTAATTAAATGTCATAATTATTGCGGTAACAGCCCGGTAGACGGTAAGGTAGTGTGGCCCCAGCGTAAAACTCTCTAAACTGGTATCTATAAGCAAACATTTTATCTGTTTACATAGTGTCATTTATTGTTGTCATGGAAACGGAACGTAGGCTTCCTAGATCTTATTTGACATGCAGCAAAAATAGATAGGAATAAATACTTGGACGATGGAAAAACCCTTTGAGAACGGTAGACTATGGTATTATTAGATGATTCTTTAGATAGCACAGAGATGGCGATTCCGTCGCCGCCGTCACACTCACAAGTTCAAGTAAGCGGGCGTACAACATTATCCGTGTTCACTCACACATTGATAAAAATGGCCTAAAATTTTCACGTTATTTCTAATTATACCGAGTGTTTTCATGAATCAAACACAATTTGCCGCAAATAATGACCAATAACAAAGCCAAAAACAGTTATTTATTTGTTAAATTATGTCCACATCGCTCATATTTGGGAAAATACAAACGTATGACAATCGGATCACCTTAAATAACAATAATAAATAAGTCTAAAATATTCCTAGCGAGCTTCAACAAATTATTTAATGGTATCCCACGACTGAAACGTTGGCGAAGCGAGACGACAAAAGCTTGTCAGTGATGCGCAGATTATAATATATATTAATATAATGGTACAGAATAATTGAGAAGGAATTGCACTTGAGAGGTTACGCAACTCTTGGCACTTTGTCTTAAGCTAGTTAGTTTAAGGTAAAACAACGCCTGGAAAGAATTGGTACGCAACTAAATAATGACCTAAGTCATGGAAGAGTTTATGTACAGAATGGATTTATACAAAATCAGTGGTCAAGGGAAATTTAAGGCGTGCTACAAAAATAACGTGAACATCGATCCCACATTACTTAGTTTCGATAACACTACGAACTAATTACATCCGAATTATAAAATATACTTTAAAAACTTCAAGAATTTGAACTTATCAGTTAGTTGTAAGCAGTTTACAGCGGATTCGGACAGGGTAGGTACTCTAAAAATACATCTTGATTCAAAACACGAAAGCAAATGCACTAAATCTTATTGCCACACTTATGTTTATTGCTACGACATATACCACTCTACTTTATAATAACCACAACATCAAAAACAAAATATCTTTATCATTATTGCGTTTTATTGAGAAGGGTTCTGACATACTGGTAGAACCGTGCATTGTGTACAGTGCATGGCGTTATTGCGAAGACAATTAGATACTCTATGCTTATGGAATTTACTCCTAACCAACTGTTAGAGATTCCCGAATGTTTGGAAATTCACTAAGGCACAATTTAATTTTTTTGAACTTTATTTACTATAAATAAAACGCGTTCAATCCCTTCCAATAACCCGCCCGCGACGAGCGGCTTTCCCCCCTTTATTGTAATTACATTTACATGATTTATTCAATACATCTAAATCGGTATCATGCAAAAGTCAAAAATATTTTATTTGTAATGTACAAGTATTTATAACAAGCGATTTCATTTAGAATTGAGTTTAGAATATACGCTGATTTAATACTTTTAGAGATCTCTATATTCAACACAGCTCGATTATCTACGATGAAGTAGATATCAGAAATAATAAAGCTGTATTTATTTGAAAATACTTAATTACATTCGTATCTTATGATAAATATTAACTTCATGATTTAAAACGGAATTTCTTTCATAAAATGCAATAGCTACTGTAAACTGTATAAAAATGTATCTATCAACTTAACATTAATATAAATATATGTTGTTGGTGTTATACATTTACTTTTTGGTGAATAACTGACAACATAATAAGAATCGAAATACATATATTAACAGCCCTAGGAAACAGGGCTAGCATGAAAGTCTAAACCAAATCAGTCCAACGCAACGAAATTGACTGAACATGGTGAATTTTCACCTGAACAGTATCTCCATATATGAATTTAAAGCTATTTTGGTTGCTGACGTTACAAATCGGTGCAGATTTTCGACGCCAGCCGTGCTGAATTGCCGTTGTAAGTATATTAGAGCGTAATGTACATAAATAATTTCTGTCATTATAAACTACGTAAATATAATATTAATAGCATTATAACTATATCGTATACCAAGCGCGCGAAAATTTGCTCTCCGTGGTTTGTAGGCACTATTAAATGGTCTGTTTCATTCTGTTTAAATCTTAGGCAAGTATTTAGGAACCACACAAGTAGTGACCAAAGCTTCGACTAAAGACTGCAGACATTATTGACCAGCATATATGTTAATATTTCTTAATTCAGATTCTTAGTCAGCATATATGTTGATATTTCTTAATTCAGATTCTTAGTCGGCTCCAGACGTAGGGCGTAGTGTGATTAAACCTTATATTTTTATTATTAAGGTTTAGCAGCACTAGATCTCCAAATATTAGTATTATCGTGACCCAGAACGAAACAGATACGCTGTTTCTGTTTAAAGCTATTCAGATCTTAGCAAATAATAAATCGGTTGATGCGTGTTGCAATTAAAAGACCTATTTAGGTATCTATTATAAATCTTTGTACTAATAAATAGTCGGTGAAGGTTGATATGAAAACTTCCGAAAGCAGGTTGTTTTCTCGTAGTTCATGTTTCCTACTGTATCGCGTGTGTGTTAAGCCTTGAATAATCTGAGCTTGCAGCGAGACATAATAATGAATCTTAATGTATTCACTTAATGAATTGCATAAATAAATGAATTGGAAGTGCAAGTATGGATTTAGCACAGTTCGACTCGGAAATTTACAGTAAAATTGCTTTTCAATTATTAAAGGCACTATGCTATGCTTTAGCTATACTATTCATAAACGAATTTATTACCATCAGGTACCTACTTTCTGCTCCAATCTAGCACTAAAATGGTTTTTCCTGAATTACACCGTCGAACTTACGATCAGGCGAACTATTTTACTATTCTGACCATATAAATTAAAACCACATTCCATAACCCATTGTTTTGCAAACTTCTTAGAGGATATCCTACTTTATAATTGCTTTATAGGCTTTCAGGCGCAACTGAAAAATCCCCACATATTCTAACACAACTCAGATTTAAGGTCGTTGTTTTTACAGTTCTCTATAAAAAAGTCCTAAAAATCGTCACTTTCTTAAATCTGAGATGCGTTGACTATTCGGGGTTTAGTGTGTTTTCGCCAGAGTTAGCTAACTCAACCAATAGGCCCACTCAATTTTCTTTTTTGATTGCTTAACCGGACTAGCACATACGGGTGTGTACAGAGATGTGCTACATAGTGAAGTGGCGGGCGTAATGTGCCAAACTCATACAAAACTATTAGGTATTATAATAAGTTAGGTTTCTGCGCCATCTTTCGTGTTACCGTGAGAAGTTAGTACTGAGTGCGAGTTTTTGGTAGGATGAATTCCAAATAGGTGATCAAGACTCTTCTGACATTGACACTGGTTGCTGTAGGTAAACCGGATTATTCTGACCACTCCCGGCTTTTCAGAGGAAAGGGGGTCATTGCTTCAAAAGTGGCAAATGTAGCGCTTTTCAGCGGTGCCAGGCTAACACCGATCAACAGATTAAAATCTATCTATCACTTTTGAAGTCACATATTCCAAGACATGTCTTTGCACATTCTACATCGTGTATGTGAAACAATGCAAGGAGGTTCCAACCTCCTTGGATGTTCGAAATTTCATATCTGATTTGCATTAAGAAGATTAAAGATGGACCACTCGATATTTTCATTTCACTCATTTCAACCTAAGACATTATAAGACATTACTGACGAGAAAGAAACTAAAAGATGTCTCGTCACAAGGAACCTTCTATGAATTATCAAAATTGACTCTGGCAGTAATCTTATTCGCGCGATCTTTAACCTACTTTGTCTTGTTTTAGTTAAGATGAATGTCTGGCAAATTGAATACCTAATTTGTTTTAATCTTATTTGTAATTAGGAGCGATGTGCGGTGCTCTACCCCACAAAAAATAAATAAGAACAAAAAAGAAAACAAAAAAATCATACATAAAAATTAATGTATTCTATAATCGATAACATAGGGTATACTTACACAAATAATAAAATTAGAGGAAAACAAATTTATACATAATCTTAACGCGAAATTATAATAAAAAAACAAATTATCATACATATTATCAACACAAGATTCTAATAAAAATGAAAACAGAGTAATTACAATTTACTAAATTTAATATAGCCTATTTGTTTAATCCAGCGTCCACTTGTTCTTAGAAAATATCAATTTGTCAATAATTTGGTCTCAATTTTAGGGCTCAATATAATTTGAGAATTTAGAATTTTCAACGTCAGCTAGATTTTAAATTATCATAAGTAGGTACAACTACATCATGTGCGATGAATATATTTTTTCTAACACATTGTAAGTATATAAAAACTGATTCCATCCCTCGAAAATTAAGATTTCTTTAACATAAATTAGACTAAATTAGCTAAACCTCTAAATAATGCGAGTGATTCAAAATAGTCGAAAAGGTACCACTTAGGATTATGACACTTTAGGACGATTACAACTCAATCTTAACAATAAAAGCAACAAAACAGAACCAAAAATAAAATAATTAAATGGAATTAAAGAATAAAGAACGATAACACAATTTCAAAAAGAATTTAGAGTTTCCGCAAGAGATGCATTTGTGATTTTTCGTAACTTAAATATAATTTAGGTTTACATTTGTAGAGAAGATAGAATGTTTTCTCTTGCATTTAACTTTGGCGATATCCCATTAGATTTTATATCCAGTATTCATTGTAATAGAGGAATCCTAGCAATAACGATATAACGTTAAATTCCAAAACTACACAGAACAATGCAATGCCAAATGTAATGCAACAAACATAATGATAGCATCTCAACAGAATTGTACAACAAACAAATAGAAGTCAAACAATAACATAAGTAGGCTGGAGGGCATGTTTTAGACCAGATCTTTAAAAATGCACAAACAATGCCCCAGCATAGTCATAATCACAAATTTAAGTAAACTTCGCTCAAAGTTCAAATAAATACAAATTGCCGTCAATAAATATTAAAAAAACTAAAATACATAAAAATAAATATTTGTGCGGGTAAGTACCGATTCTTTGATGTTCTAAGGCAGTATTTCAACTAACTAAATTGTCGATAATAATGATAACTACAAACAAAAATTTGGCGCTTTCGATCAAATCATGTTATTTGAATGACACAATTTATTACAGGGTTTTTGTTACGACTCATGCCCAACAAGAATAAAATGTATATGAATAAATGTTATCAAGATAGGCCCAGATAATAGGCAAATGACAAGGATGAGGGAGACAAATTGAATAATTTGATCTAAAGGCCTCAACGCAAAGTAGGTTTGCTCTGGCTCGTCACGGGCCGGTAACTAGGGTGGTTCACCACCGGTCGAGTCATTGCTTGACCATTCACTTACCAACTATCTATTACTAAACCGAACGCTGCAAGCTCTCTACAAACATTTACAATATTCAATTTATTAAAAATAAATGTCTTATTTAAAAACAACTCAACGGTTCTGTCACACGAAATACGCCAGGCCTTACCATGCACCCTTCGCTTAATCATTTATTATGTTATTTCCTTAGACGCTTAGCTATAAATATAGTTTACATATAAATTAAAATATAGAATGAAAACTACGCGTTTCTTAATAACTATGTATTTACAAGGCTTCTCGTGCGTCGACACGTCGACGTCTCGCGTGATTTCCTCCGTCGATGCTCTCCCTTTCATACAATAAATGTTCATACAAAATCCTATCTGGCACTAACATGTATATTCATTACAAAATGTATAATATGTATATACAATCACAACATAAATTTGATAAACAACCGAGAAGTATAGATATAATATTGGTGTTCCGGCCATTTTGTTGTTATACGTTCGTTTGAAACTTTTGAAAGTCATTTCAAATTGTACTCTTCAAAATTTTAGTTTAAAAAAATATTTGAACTTCATTTTCTCTTATGAAAATTAAATTGAACAGTCGATCTATTTGTTCTTTTTTGATAAAACTGTATTTTAGTTTATACTTGATTTATTTAGGTTTTTGTAACTTGCACCACGATTCTAGCGTTTTTCTACGAGTGCCTTATTGTCATCTCGAGTTAATATGTGTTCAGAGACCATTTACCGTCTTGATCGTGCAATACTCAAGCTAAAACTATTATTGCATTATATTAGTATTATTCTTTTCTCCGACACGATTGATATGTTCAATTAAAATGTTCTATTTCTAAAAATGATTTTGCTCTATCATTGTTCTATTAATAATTCACTTCAATTCGATAGGAACATTTCATCTGAACATTTTCAGATGCATAAACTGTTCTTTCAAACAAATACACTTAACTTGATTTTCATCCGTTTTTCGTACCACTTTAAACGACAGTATTATTTAAATCGATTACATCAAACTAAACTAAATAATTGTTTATCGATAGTAATTAATAAATCTCTCATAAACACACTCGAAGCAAATGAATATACGCGAATGAGTCGAAACAAGTAATTGCAACGTACTACTGTGATCCCATACATGTTGAGTTTATTCTCTATTTGGCCCACGTCCGATCAATGTTTGCCGTAGACAAGTCCGCGCGCACATTCGCCTCGCGCTCTCCCGAATGTGAACGCTCTGTGCCGACAGTAGACCGCTACTCGACAGTAAAAACGTTATACTCAAAAAGGGAAGATTACTACAACGAAAAACGCTTAAGATATGATTAATCTATCACTTAAATACATACAAAGTTCTTAACTGCCTTCCTTTAGTAAGAGCGAGACGCTCGCGTTAGAGCGAGACAGCCCATGGAAAGGAAAGTAGTTGTGTTTGCGAATTCGTTGCTAAGCAACGAAGCTTATTTACAATTAATACATAATATACAATTGTTTTTGGTCATCGATTTTGGGAAGAATTTAATGAGAAGACAGTTCTGCTGCCATCGTATCGGATGTGGAAGCGGCGGCCATATTGGACGCCATTTTAGTTTTTATGCCTCGACAAGATGGCGTGTCGTCTTAAGGTTCCTATTGCGTATAAATTGTGGACCTTAATCAAAGTCATTATCATTGAATTTATAAAAATGTACTGCGAACTTATGTCTTTACCTGACCAACATAAATAAAACGGAACAAAGTTGGTTTTCAAAAAGTAATAAAATATAATAGAAGACATTATTATGCATCATTTTGATTATGCGTGGACAGGATTATTAATAAGTGTGGAACACAATAGGATTCATTTAAGTACCAGGAAATGTCTTTTTATAAAATACATGTTATATAAGTGCAGTCAAATATGAAAACATTGAAATCATGTTTGAAAATACCTTAATCTTGATTCATTATATAACTTGATTAGGTTCTTTGCAAGTTTCCAAGATATTTAGGTCACAATGTTAATATTTCCGACATCTTTATCTTACAAAAAGCACTGACAATTTATACATGATTCTATAGATTTCGTCCAATGTAAAAATGTGTTTGTTCACGTGGAAGATAGTTTAATATCGTCCACAAACTTCAAAATAGAACACTATAGGTTCTGATCAGCACAAACACGTTTCGCACTGTTATTTTATACATCACCGTACATCTTCCGTACAATTTCCGTATATTTTCCGTACTTTTTCCGTACACTTCCGTACATCGTCCGTACATCTTCCGTATCATCCGTACACTAGCGTTTAGCACTTAAATCAAGTTTAAGATCATTCAAATAGGCTGGGCTCGCGTATAGATTAGGCGCGACGTTCAATAGGGGTGTGCGAACCACGGGGGCCTTCAGGGGGGGCCTAGGGGGGGCCTGATGTCATTCCCGGGGGGCCGTGGTCTTGAGCAGGGTGATCGCGTAGCGCACGTACTGGACCAGGTGCCGGAATGTGGAGGACAGCGATAGGGGACCGCATTTACGATCCACGGCTATGAATAGATCTGTGGAGAGAGATTTTTTGTTAGATTCTTATATTTGTTCACGGTTACATCCGCTTTGTTTCTATGGAAACGTCTAAAGGATATATCTCATCATCAACATTATATAAATAAAATAAATGATTCCGGACAGTCCACACAGCATCATCTAGCCCCAAGCTAAGCAAAGCTTGTGTTACAGGTACTAGATGACTGATATACTTAATACAATACATTAAATAGATACTTTTTATTATACACAGAAAACATCCAGACCAACGAAACAAATTTTTGCAGATCATACACAAATTTGTTCCGAGGCAGGAATCGAACCCGCAACCTCCTGCGTCGCAGGCGCACCTTCGCCCACCGCGCCACATCAGTCGTCGAATGCCATTGAATGGCATTAGCCTATATTAGTACATAGGCCTTCCCTAATGAGTGCCATAGCGCCCTGTCTACAGCTTAGCGCATCCAGCATCTGCCAGCAGTATTTCGCAGATCGTCATCACACCTGGCTATATCTATCTCATAAGATCTGATTAATGGTATGAAATTGCCTTGTTTCATTCCAGGGCCTAGAACTATGTCCATTCAGAATTTTAGTTCGATCGGTTCAGTAGTTAAGAGTAACAAACACACATATGAACTTCGCGTTCAAAATATTAGTACAAAAAATAAATTTAGTGTAGCAACCTCTAGATTATTTACAACAGCCCGCAGTTGTTTTTCTTTGAAGTTTCCCTAAATATTTTTTATTCTTCAATTAAAATGATACATTAAAATATAACGTACCTAAAAAGTGCGGCCTTATCGCTTAGCACTCTCAGGCAATCTTAATATGGAAATACGTGACGACCGATGTGATTCATCATTCAAGTTATCTTCCTTATAAAATGTAATACCTTGATAAGCCCTCAGCCTGTGTGGATCGTCCAGGATTATTTATTTATTTATCTTTCTTATAAATTTTTTCAAAATATTTTGTTATTAGCCAATAATCTTGATATAGTGCACGAAGAGACGTCCTATACACATAGATTTAAGAACCATTTATATAACTTGATTTTTACCACGCCTTGTGATCTCATGTTGGATGTCCTATTAAATAAATAAAACATAAAAAAAAATACAATAGCTTACCTTGATTAGCCCTAAGCCTGCAGAATCCATCGGCCTGTTCCCACAGATCGTGCGCCACATACAGGAAGGTGTAGTACTTGGTGAGGAGTAACAGCGCCTGGTGCGCGTGCGCGGGCACGGAGTGCACGAGCGAGCAGTAGCCGGAGGACGCGGACGCGCCCGAGCCCACCGAGCCCACCGAGCCCGCGGGGCTGGGGGTGGGCGAGAGGGGGGACGCGGATTCTGCGCACGCGGGCTGTGGGAGGGAGAGTATAGACTTTATTGGACACTTAACACTAAGAAACAATTTATAACTTAAGCTACAAGTAGTTTTATCGCTAAAGAGCAATTTCTGCCAGACAACCTGGAGAGAGAGAGAGAGAGTATAGTGGAATGAATGAGTACACCTAGTTAGCTAGTTATGGATGAAGCCGCATTAAAGTTCAACACGCAAAAAACAACAACATTGAAAGTAAAATTTGAATAATAAGTATGCACACGTTTTTACGGAATAAAAATTAGCCTTTATTTTATTCCAAGTTATAATACATAAATATGTATCCTAAGTTCATTCTTTACTATTCCGTCTTGTTGTTTTTTTATTAATGTTGTTTTTTGCGTTTGAGGTAAAATAAATTAATTGTCCAACCGATGACTTTAATTACCTTCTGCTGGTACTCGTTAACGATCTTGTTGTATTCCTTCACTTCTCGGTTGTACATTTTGAACATTCGCAGGTACAGGAGAGCTTGCACACGCAGGCTGCAACAAAACATAACATTTAAAAATAATTTAACTTTTAGATTTACCTTTTAACTTTTAGATTTACCTTTTAACTTTTAGATTTACCTTTTAACTTTAGTTTTAACTTTTAGATTTACCTTTTAACTTTAGATTTACCTTTTAACTTTTAGATTTACCTTTTAACTTTTAGATTTACCTTTTATCTTTTAGATCTACTTTTGAGAAAGGGTTTACCTGGTAAAGGAAATATTAAAAGGAAAATTGTTGATTTTAAGGTTTCAGAAAACAACACTCGCAACTTTTATTTGAGGCTCGTGTAAAAGTCGGCTCAAACATAGCTATCTTTGTTTAGCTGAAGCAAGCGTGCCCCGTGCGTGAGCGATTGCGATAGTAGCCGTGCACAATTTGTTACGAATTTGGTTGTGTTCTGTAAAGGTGGGTTGACTGACCAACGTTACGAGGTGTAATGTAATATATTACACAGCGAGCATTCGTGCAGTCAGTACGTCGTGTTACGGCAAACGTAGTATTGCTAGAATCTTTGTGGTCACAAAGATTCTAGCAATACTACGTTACTTAAATTCCACTTTCAATGGAATAAACTATCCAGGGCCTTAGAGAAATAGAGAAATATTATTCTGATGAATATGCTCAGATTACAAATGATTTTGGAATTAATTTTGTATGTAGGGACAGCATACTCTTTAGAGTCATCTGGTAGATGGTGAACGCGCCCTGGTGTCCAGCTGGAGTACGCGTTGTACTAACCTCAGTATGTCCAGTTTGTTGAAGGTCCCGTGCGGCGAGGCGCGGTACCTCTGCGGCATCGAGTGGATCAGCTTGATGTACTCGATGGTTTCTCGGTAGATGGTGAAGGCTCCCTTGGTGTCCAGCTGGAGTACGCGTTGTACTAACCTCAGTATGTCCAGTTTGTTGAAGGTCCCGTGCGGCGAGGCGCGGTACCTCTGCGGCATGGAGTGGATCAGCTTGATGTACTCGATGGTTTCTCGGTAGATGGTGAAGGCTCCCTGGAGTCCAGCTGGAATACGCGTTGTACTAACCTCAGTATGTCCAGTTTGTTGAAGGTCCCGTGCGGCGAGGCGCGGTACCTCTGCGGCATGGAGTGGATCAGCTTGATGTACTCGATGGTTTCTCGGTAGATGGTGAAGGCTCCCTTGGTGTCCAGCTCGAGCTCCAGCACTCGTCCGGTCAGCACGAAGCACAGCACTGACTCGTGGTACAGCATGACGCGCGTCAGAGGCTCTTGCTCGCGGTCCGCGGCCGTTCGCAGGCGGGTCGCTTCTTCTAGGTAGTATCTGGAATTGAGACATGACATCTTATTGAAGAACGTAAGTCGTCACACTCAAAAGCCGTGGCCGGGCCGGAGGCGAAGGCGTGTGTGTTGTATCCCATTGAATTATATGTATGAATACACATACACCGGAGATGCATTTGCAACCTCGAAACTAACACATATTATGGTATTTAAGTCACAAGTGGACGCCCTTTAAACATTAGTATTAGTATGCAATATTAATTTATAGTATTTATAATCTGTGTTCTTTCTTTGTTTCGTTTAAGTTTGAAACACACAGAAGCCGGAGGCGGAGCGGAGGCGAAGACGTGCCGGTTTTTCTTATGGCACCGCGCCGTCACCGCCTGCGGTGTGTGTAGGCTTTCATTCGATTCAATAGAATACAACTCGCACGCTTTCGCCTCCGCTCCGCCTCCGGTTTCTGTGTGTTTCGTACTTTAAGTATAATAAAGAGTTTTCTGTTCTTGTGAAGTGTAAGAGTTTGTGTGGACCGGTTAGCCGATAATGTTGCTTTCAAAAATTTGGATTAACGCTTTGTGATAATAGTTAAAAATATACAACATTATCTTTTATCATACAGGGCAGGTTAATAAGATTTATTTTGTGTAAAGTAGAAAGAAATTTAGCTTGAAATTTGCACGCACAAAAAACCATATAAACTTATAGAAAAAAGAATAACGAATTTAAGATTGTTTTGGTGGTTTATACGCCATCTATTTGGTTTTTGGCAAAAAGTCCAATTAACAAATTTGAAATACTGTACTCGAATATGTTTGGTTTTTGGTAAAAACAATCAACAAATTTGAAATACTATTACACATTTACTATGTACAGCGAGCAGACTTTTTGGATTTGACTGTTGTTATAAACTCACTTGTGATCTCTCTCCTCATCTGAGAGCGCGTCCGCTGGCAGCCGCTCGAAGTACGAGTAGTAGATAGGGGTCTGTCCGCTGCAGGCGCCCGTCCGCTCGTGGTTCGTAGCCGCTAACTCTCCGCTCTGAAACATAACAAAATATTTTTTAAAGAACAGAAAACACTAAAAGTCATATAGGTACAATTATATCTTGTACTTTGCTTATGTAACTACTCGACTGTTTAATATTTTAGTTTAGGCATATTTAAATACCACAAGCGAAAACTGTTAAGCTTTAGTTTTAACCACCATTGTTGTATTCACATAAGTAATTTTAAGCTGTTTGCTTTCCATCTAAAATAAAATACTTTGAATTTTTGACAAATTCATGTTGAATAGTAGATAATGTTCATAGCGTTAAAAATTGTTGTTTCTTAGCCGTGAAAACCTTAATTTAAGCTTTCTAGGATATATTTCACTGTTATTCTGTGTAAATAAGCTTCTGGTTTTCCAATAAATAAATAAATAAGTAAATAAAAATAAAAGTTTGACTAGTCGAGGTCTCTATTCACAGCTGATCTGATCCACATCAATACCACTCATTACCTGGTGAGGGGCGGGCGGGGCGGGCGCGGGCGGCGGGCGGCGCGGCCGCTGCAGCGCGCGCGCGGTGTGCGCGCGCAAGCGGGACAGCGGCACGCGGACCATGATGCGAGCGCGGCGAGACACTGCGGAAGGAAATATATTACATTACTTATTACTACAATTACAAGTTACCCCTGAGGGTAGGGTTTCATCCTCATCATCATCATCAGCCTATATTAGTCCACTGCTGGACATAGGCCTCCCCTAATGAGCGCCATAGCGCCCTGTATTCATCTTGCCGCATCCAGCATCTGCCAGCAGGCTTTCGCAGATCGTCATCCCATCTGGCCGGAGGGCGTCCTACACCGAGTCGCGGTCTCCACTCAAGAACACGTTTACCCAACGGTTGTCGGTTCTTCGCGCGATATGCCCGGCCCACTGCCACTTCAACTTGCTAATTTTTTGAGCTATGTCGATAACTTTGGTTCTCTGTCGGATGTATTCATTACGAATCCTATCCTAGGTATCCAGGGTAGGGTTTCTAACATAAATATATTTTCAAGCCTAAGCTGTGCTGTGCTGTACTGCGCTGTGCTATGTTTGGTCAACTCGCTCGTCTAATATTTTAATGAGGATACAAACAAACCATGCTGTGCTGCGCTGTGTGAGGCTAAGCTCTGTTTAAAAACGCAGTAGTCTCGAGCGAGGCGCGCTACCCGCCGTGTTGAGCCGCGCTGTGCCGAAATGTGCTATGTTTTAACACTACACGAGCTTCTGATTACTTTTAATATTGAGCTAAGCAAAACACTGCACATATTGATGTTTATTGTTAAAAAAACTTAGTTTAAAAAACACAGCACAGCACAGCGCAGTACAGTGCAGCATAGCTCGGTGTTGATTTGTCACCTTATAGCGTTTACAGGTTGCAGTTGGCAATTTATTATGTTGTTAAGTTGTGTTGAGTCGAAAACCGATTTACTCAATATAAAACATTCCATGTAACGTGAGAGTGATAAATTTTAATAATGAACTAAATTAATCTGAATTATCGTTAACAAACATATACATTTCATGTGATGCTATCTAGTTCTAATTCATAAACTGTTCTTTTTTATGATAATAAACTAACCAAACTACAACCGACAAGACAGATGCTGGATGCGTCAAGCTGAAGACAGGGCGCTATGGCGCTCATTAGGGGAGGCCTATGTCCAGCAGTGGACTAATATTGGCTGATGATGATGATCAAACGACAACCGTTTCCTTTAGTAAAAGATTCCCAAAACTTTCTATAAACTCACCGATAGAAGTGGTATCGTCGACCCGCTCAGATCCCCGACCCGGCTTGAGCGCCGAGCCGACGTCCGCTTCCGCCCGCACGTACGACCGGTCCACCGACACGCGGTCTGCCCCCTTGCTATCCAATCTACCGATACATTTATCTATCGACATCTTATTATCCGGCACAATCGACATCTTGCTATCCGCTAGCCTATCCATCATCTTATCCGGGACCAAGTCGATGGACATTTTACTTTCCGATAACCGCTCGATGGACATTTTGCTGTCATGTCGGTCGTGAATTTTCGAGTCGGGCAGGCGTATTTTGGTGTCAATCCCGTGGGATATCCGTTCCTGTGCCTTTTCGGAGACTCCTCTCTCTGTCCTCTCGTGTGATTTGTCTAGAGAGGATTTGTCTATGGGTAGTCTGTCTAGAGAGGACTTGTCTATGGGTAGTCTGTCTAGAGAGGACTTGTCTATGGGTAGTCTGTCTAGAGAGGACTTGTCGGTGGAGTGGGAGGAGAGGGAGAGGCGGTCGGAGCGGTCGCTGAGGGAGCGGTCGGAGGAGGAACGCTCGGTGGAGCGGCGCGTGCGGTCGGCGGACAGGCGGTCGGCGGGCGTGCGGTCGCGGCTCGAGCGGCCTGCTATCCGGTCGTTGGAGGTCCGCTCCGTGGCTATCCGGTCGTTTGAGGTGCGTTCTGTGAGGAAGTACGAAGTATTCAATAAAATATTGCATTTTTGTTTTTTCTTTCTTTAAAATGTAATACATATTTGTAGCCACTACTGAGTTTGTACCACTTAATTGCTGGAAAAAGGCTATGCGCGTGAAATGACTGATTTTAGGAGGGTAGATTAAAATTTAATAAGGGGGGTGTCTACATTTAAATATGATAATTGTGCTAGAGCTCTATTTAATTTAAATCGATTTTTCTTGGATCTATCTAAAGGACCGTATAATTGTTTATATTTTTTTCCCAGCCGTGTATTGTCGACTACTTATTAAAAAAACATACGTTACTGTGTATGGACAAATTACTGACAAAACTAAAACGTATAATTCACAATATCGTCGGTTACAGGTTCGATTACCAACAAAACACGTAAAAAACTATACTAACACTAGCAACCCGCCCGGCTTCGCACGGTTTTATTATACGTATAAACCTTCCTCTTGCATCATTCTATCTAAATCCGTTGCGAAGTTTTAAAGATTTAAGCATACAAAGGGACATAGGGATATAGGGACAGAGAAAGCGACCTTGTTTTATACTATGCAGTGATATAATCAGTGTGTACCTGTGGTAATCTTGTCAGTGTCAGTGTCAGGGCGCAGTCGCGCGGGCGTTCGGTCGTGGCGGTCGTCGGAGCGGCGATGCTCCGCGCGCTCAATCGACACGCGGTCTTGTATCCTGCGGGGAATCACTCTGTTATATGTTTCACTAGCTGCATACCCAGGCTTCCATCGGTACTGTATTACACATATAAATTATTCTCTTGAATCACTCTGTCTATAACTATGTCTGTAACCGATTTAAGGGAAGCGAATTTGTTTTATTAACGGACGAAACAACGAAGGTTCTCAAGTCCTCGCGAATATTCTTTTTATATGACCACGCATAACTTTTGATACTTCTTTATACTATGTAGATGGGGAGTAGGCCTCTTTTTAGATATAATTTTTTTAACCTTGCAACTTCAATTCGAAGCAGATTCTGTTGCTGACGCAAACCGTGCGCACGTGATAGCAATATGTTTCTAATTTCTCTTTCATTCCTTCTTTGACATTCGTCCTCAATGTCCTGCTTCCCCCCACTGACCTCTCATTGACCTCTCGCCTCCCGAGAGTGGGCTCAGTTTTCCTCCTCTCCACAGTGCGATGCACCTAAGCTCCGCGGTGAGACGCCTCAATATGTATCTATCTAAGCGCTCTTTCATTCGCTCTTTCATTCCCTCTTTGACCTTAATCTACCCCCACTGACCTCTCGTTGACCTCCCTCCTCCTGTGCGTGGGCTCGGGTTCCGGCGGAGGGGACACCCTGGCCAGCGCCTCCTCGTTCCTCCTCTCCGCTGTCCGCCGCCTCTCATCATCATCAGGCTCCGGGGCCGTCACCTCGATAATGGTGACCTGCCCTTTGCCCTTTCCTCCCTTCCCTTTACCGCCTTTGCCGCCCTTGCCGCCGCCTTCATCGCCCTTTTTAGGAGTGAAAACCTGGAATAAAGGTAAAGGTTAAATGATCGGGTGTTGCAAAGGGAAACTTTATTGATTTTACGTTTACCGTACCTATAATATAATAGATAATAGATATGATATAACTACCTTCTACCAATGTAATGTTATACCTGGTCAATGCATTCACAGTCCAGCCTCATTACCTTGGCACTTCCAGTTAGTCAAGATCAGTATTTCTATCAAAAAGGCTCAATAGGTTTTTTCATTCTAATTAAATTTGGGGACTTTAACAATGAATAAGTCAGTCTCATAGGATTTCTTAACTAGTTACTCAATATTTAAAAGTATAAGATACTTGCATACTAGAGTTTAATGCGGACTTATAGAGTGATAGCGGCAAATAAGTCCGTACAAAATATCCTTGAAAATGCAACCAACAATAAATTCGCAACTCATTCATTTAGCTACATAAAGTAGTGTAGGTTTCACATTTAATCTCATCATCATTATCATCATCAGCCCATATTAGTCCACAGCTGGACATAGGCCTCCCCTAATGAGCGCCATAGTGCCCTGTCTTCAGCTTGACGCATCCAGCATCTGCCAGCAGTCTTTCGCAGATCGTCATCCCACCTGGCCGGAGGGCGTCACTACGTTTACCAAGTCGCGGTCTCCACTCAAGAACACGTTTACCCTAACGGTTGTCGGTTCTTCGCGAGATATGGCCGGCCCACTGCCACTTCAGCTAGCTAATTCTCCATATGTTAACTAACACCGTTTAATGGCCGCCTTAGTGTCACATTCAAAAGCTACCTCCGCGGTAGGTACTAACCTTCCTAAAGATATGCGTCTTCATATCGTGTAGCGGAGCGGGGGGCGGCGGCGGCGGCGGCTGGGCGGGCTCGTCGTCGCTGTCGGGCGGCGGGGAGGCGCGCGGCTTGGGCGGGCGGCCGCGCCGCTTCTTGGCGGGCCGCTCCTCCGACACGCGGGCCTTGGCGGGCCGGCCTCGCTTCGGGGCGGAGGACGGCACGCGGGGCGATGACTGACAAAATATTGATTACTTTGAATAAAGGATAATTAGATGTTATAGAAATTGGCGAATTTGGATCATAATAATAGTGATTTGTTTCGGACAACATAAGAATAAGTAGACAGATCTTATATCCTCTTAAATCCTGGCACAAGTATGTTTTTCATGCTTAAAAGGATCTCCTAACAACTGTTTAGTATGTAGAGTGTAACATATTTTAAACAAATAAACAATTTTCAATTTTTAATATATAACTTATTCTACGGTCCATATCAATATTACCTTAAAACTAAAATACATTTCATATTATAAAAACTAAAAAGGCGCACGCGTAGTTACGGCGCGGGGGAGCACGTCATCATGATAGTCGGTATATGTCGCATGTTAAATGAAGACACGGTGGGCGTCCTTATGGAGTAGAAGCTATTTATTTTACTATACGATTGTAAAATACCAGGGTAAAGTACAATATGCCACAAATTAACACAAACTTCTGAAGTCTGTCCCAACACAATAATAAACGCCGGTTAAACTTAGTGATTTTCAAATACCCTCATGCGAACTGATGTGTAACTACCCTCTTACCGTGTGATGCGAAGGAGTATCATCATCGCTGGAAGCGGTAGACGTCCTGTGGTTGTTCCTCCTCCTGGAGCCCGGGGACGGGGAAGACGTCTCCGAGTCAGAGAGCTCCGATATTGGACTCTGCTGGAAGAAACACATAGTTAAGTCACGTAAAACATAGCTGGACAATGCACACAGCATCATCTAGCCCCAAGCTAAGCAGTGCTTGCGTTATGGGTACTAGATGACTGATATAATTAATACAATACATTATATAGATACGATATTTATTTATTATACGTTCATAGAAGACACTCAGGACTCAGGTCTAAATATTTGTCCCATTGCGGGAATCCGTCGGTCGTCATGTATATATTCAGTCAGAACCTTACAAATAGGTACAACCTTAGAAATAGGTACTTGTGCTTTGTTTTAAGAAAAAACAATAAGTAACAGAAATACTTTTGCGCACTATGATGGTATGTTACAATCAAATCTAACCTCAATCCCAACAGTCGCAGACACCAAATTCCCGTGCACCGCGCCGACAGCCTGCCATATCCAATCCTTCAGCCTATAAAAGTCATCTATCACCTTCTTCCTATTTCCAGAATGGACGTGACACCTCAAAATATCTTCAAAATCAGACAAACTACTTCGTAGGTTAGCTTTTAGCAAAGCCAGGTTTATCCACTTTTGCATAAAGTCGTCCTCACGATCCATTATTTGAGAAAGTGCGTTCAAAAACACTAAAACTTTATCCATTTGTTTGATACTGATATCACTTTAGCGTAATTTGTGCTCTGATTTAACTATACTCATAAACACTGTAATTGCTGATTTAAACGGATCAGGACCCATTTTCCTTTGTTTCTATTCAATGACAGCTTTTGTTAAGTTCGATTTAATATATTTGGATCCCAACATTAACAATTTTATCGTAGTCGCTGTTATTTAATTTACGTATCACGGTTTTTGTTTCCTTAACTACAAACTTAAGTTAAATTTGTAAAATATAGTACACAATTAATTTTTGTAATTAATCAAGTATGACGTTCAACCACTGGCAGAGAGAATCAACAATGACGAATGGCGCGGTACATAAATCGCTTACGAATCTCAACAAGCCTTACAGAGAAGCATTATAGTAGCTGTATAGTGTATTTTGACACCTGGGAACCTGGCAAGGCAAGTTTTGATTAAGAAGGCTATCGGATTTCACTGCGCATGCACATAGCTTCTGATGACGACGTTTGTTATTGCTCAAATGTTATTCTTCCTATGTTTAATACCACGTGTTCTTTTAAATTAAAAGTAGTCTTTATATTGATGATTACAAATTTCAAAGTATGGATTGGCTGCTTGGTTGAGTTACAATCAGCCTGTACCTAATAAAGAAAACCCTAGTCACATGCATAACCTAAATTGTCTGCGACAGACGTCTACATGACATATTTTATGTACTTATGTACAGGTTAAACTTCTACAGACTTCAAAATAAGGATAAGGTAATCAATTCGACTTTATTTCTATGTGAAACGATTTAAAAGATTCATTTTTTATTTCAAAGCTGCAAGTGCTTCTCGAGTCATGTCAATTTAGATCAAGATCTGACATTCGTTTTTGAGTTATCCTCAACAATGTGTGAACAAAGCCGGTTGTATGTTTTTGTAATAAACATCAAATCACATCCGTCTTAAGTACACAAGTATCTGCATAAAAACCTTTCAATCCGACTCGAAGGACCAATGTTCCTACTGGCTAGTTGACTGTATAGTGGTAGGGGGTGGTACGGAATGACAATTATATGCATACATTGAAATCGTTTTGACAAAAGTTTGTTAACATTATACGGAACGTACATAATCATACTAGAATCTTCGCATTTTACGTTCAGGTTTTCGATCACAAGGAAACTGGCATGAACTGGTTTATAATTCAAACCAACACTTACGGGTTTCCCCTTAACATCTGCGAGCGCATGCCGCAGCTCCTTCCCCGAGTCATAAGTGGACTCGAGCGGCTGCGGCGGGGGGGGCGCGAAGTTGACGAGCCCCCAGGAGGAGCGCGCGGCCGGCTCCAGCGCGGGGGGCGCGCTCTGGGGGGGCGGCGGCGCGGGGGGCTGCGGCGCGGGCGCAGGCGCCGACGACTCCGCGGATGAAGACTCGGACTCAGAGTCGGAGGGGGAGGAACTGCCCGAGGACGGGCTGCCCGAGCCGATTGGGGATAGTGGCCTGGAATTATACAATTGATTCGGTTATGGTAGGTACTGAATAAAAAATAATGATATATTTCTCTAAAACCATACATAAACGTCTCATCTAACTATATCATAATAAAAAGGAAAGTCTGTGTGAATGTTTTTTATAAGTAATCTTTGTAACTACTTAAGTTATAATTTAGATTAAGGACCTAGAATAACACCTAGGATAGTAAAATTATGAAAAATAACCTCTGAAGGGGTTAAAGGTGTTAGGGTGGTATAGTTTCTATGAAAATCTGTCTATCTGTTTTTTAAATATGTTGAGTAGAAGAAGTCGGAGTAAGAAATAACAATGCTCAGTAGTCAGTACTCTAGACTAGAAGGTCTCTCATATGCCAATACTGGCAAAAGTTTAAACACCAAAGTAGTTGATGGCGGCTGCTTAATATTCTGTGACATCCCCATGAATGTGATATGGACGCGCGCGACGATATTTCTATTGACTTGCGTTGCGACGCCAGACTCTCGCAATGAAGATCTAATACGGCTGAGATGCGACATGAAAAATGCCCTTGAATTGACGTAGAAAACCTTCGATTCTTACGTAATTTAAATTTATTATTAACAAATCGTTGAGCTTGTTTCAAAGCCACGATTTTACATCGCGGGAAACCAACTAAAAAGTTGGATTAAAATATGAAAATACGGCCAGTTTAAAATGCCGCCATATACGCCAACGAATGCGTGAGTAATTTCCGAAGTTGGCACCTGTACGCAGTAAACTAGTGACAGATAATAACGAATTGATGAGTACCATTATTGGATGCACGCTACTGCAGCCAAAGAATCACTACGATCACTTTAAATGACAGTGACTGACTGTTATAGGCGAAAGCGTAAGTTCGAGCACATTAGAAAGTCGTTAATTTACGAAGCCTGGCTCAATGGACTAATTGTAAATCATAATGATTAATATGGAGGAATATTTTTATGCACCCTGCAAGGTCTAGTCGAAGCAGCGAAAAGAAACCGCGGGATTTTTGCATTTTGAACTTTAATGCACGCAGAAGACCATGCCATACTTAAGGCTAATTTTGGTCTTTATTTGATAGATAGAGAATGATTTTATTTGAACTTCAGACACGCACACACAAAATACAACAGTTAACACGTTCAGTGCCACCGACTCGCCCTGAGAGTTCACGTAAATCTTATTCCAGTGCCGACGACTCGCCTGGCGAGTTCACTATTTTTCACTAATATTTCCAAAATGCATCAGTATTATCTGCTTAAAATTATAGTTTATACTAAATATATGCTAAACTAAAGAATTACGTGGTGGGCCGGGTGCGGAGACTCCGTTCATATTTTAAAGGAAAAAACTATTCTGCAATGCCTTGAACTCGCTAGGCGAGTTCCCTGACATAGATCCTCAACCTAGTAAATATGTACATACATAAATAATAATAAAATATGTACAGACAACGACGCCGACGTCAACATGCGTTGCATGGACTACCTACATATTTATATGTAATACGGAACTAATATACAACAAACTAGTTTCATTTGGGGGTTTTGGTGGGAACGTGGAAGGAGCAGTGTTGAGGTTTTATCTATTTTCATTAATTTAGTATAATAATGGAATTTTAAAGTGTAAATTAGGAAGAAGTTTATGCAACAAAGGTCTGTGTTATAATTAAATCATTTATAAACATTTACTATTTATATAATCTAATTATATATTTATGATTTCTAAAACCATTACATTTTTCTGCCAAAATAGTATATACAGGGTTACAGGAAAAATCGTGCTAGATCCGTTAAGGGCGTGGAGTACCCATCATTTCTGACTTATTTCACTATGAAACACCCTACCCTAAACTTAACCCTTTTCGAGATATTCGACTTTTAATTTTTTTATTAAAAATTGCCGATTTTTAGGCTACTAAATTTATTTTTGTTTACTTTGTGTATCTTATTATTATTTTTATTGCATTTTTACATGTGTAATAAGATGCTTTAGGACGTCAATGATTAAAATAGTGCATAAGTTAATTGAATAGACCGTAGTAGAAAAGTGAAAGTTAGGAAATAAAAAAAAAATTAGAAAGTTTATTTTTCTCTAAGGGATATCTAAAAAAAATATTATGGCAATTCTTCGGCAGATGTTTTTAAAAATATCTACGTTTCATCAGCTAAAAAAAAAAATGGAAAAAAGAAAAAATGGGTTAAGTTTAGGGTAGGGGGTTTCATAGTGAAATAAGTCAGGAATGGTGGTTACTCCACGCTCTTAACGGATCTAGCACGATTTTTCCTGTAACCCTGTATATATATATATACAAAAATTTATAAATATAATAAATAATAGAAAATAAATTTATTTATAAATTAATAAAATTCTTATTATATAAATTTAATTTAAATACTTGATCCTTTCGTACTAAAGTATTTTATTTTATAAAAGATAGAAACCAACCTGGCTTACACCGGTTTGAACTCAGATCATGTAAGATTTTAATGATCGAACAGATCAAAATTTTAAACTTTTGCACTTAAATTTTATCTTAATCCAACATCGAGGTCGCAAACTTTTTTTCTTATTTGTACTAAAAAAAAAAATTACGCTGTTATCCCTAAGGTAATTTTTTCTTATAATCAATAAAATTGGATCATTTATTCACTTATATATGTTAAAAACTAAAAAAAGTTTTACTTATTTTTTTGTCACCCCAACAAAATAATTAAAATAATTTTAATAAAATAATTAATAAATAATTTAAAATTAATTTAATTATAAAACTCTATAGGGTCTTCTCGTCTTTTTAAAAAAAATTAACTTTTTAATTAAAAAATTAAATTCTATAAATTAATAAAGAGACAGTTTATATTTCATTCAATCCTTCATACAAGTCATCAATTAAATGACTAACGATTATGCTACCTTTGTACAGTCAATATACTGCAGCCCTTCAATATTTATCAGTGGGCAGATTAGACTTTAAATTAAACTCAAAAAGACATGTTTTTGTTAAACAAGTGAACATAAAATTTTGCCGAATTCCTTTTTATTAATTTTTACCTATAAAACTTCATTATTAAATAAATATACTAATTGTATCATTATAATTTATTTTTATTAATTAAAAATATTATAAATAATAATATTAAATAAAAATATTTTAATTTAGAATTAGAATATAGAAGAATATAAAATTTTAGAATATAAAATTTTAGAATATAAAATTTTCAATTTAAAATTAATTTTTTTTTCTAAAAAAACTAGATATATTTAAAAACGAATAACATTTCATTTCTAATTAATTATTAAAAATAATTATGAAACATTAACTTTCCTAATTTATTAGCTCTTTTAAATTCGAGAATTTAATTATAAATTAAATTTTATTAATAAACTCTGATACACAAGATACAATAAATAAAATTTACTTTTAATATAATTTTTATTTCAATTATTTCAAAATTCTTTTACAATACTAATTAACTATAAATATAATAATTTTTTCTTTATCTATACTTTAACCCCCATTAAAATATTATTAATTTTTTTTTTATTAAATGTAAATAATTAATTTATCCCCTCAAATTAATTAATATAAATTAATAATCTTTTCAATGTAAATGAAATACTTTTAACAAGCTCTAATTTGTTCTTTCTAGAAACACTTTCCAGTACCTCTACTTTGTTACGACTTATTTCAATTTTAAATATGAAAGTGACGGGCAATATGTACATATTTGAATTATAAATCATTTTAATTTATTAATTAAAATTACATTTAAATCCACTTTCAATAAATTTTTACAAATTTATATTCATTTAAATAAATTTATTGTAGCCCATTATATTCTTAATTATAATCTGCATCTTGATCTGATTTTATTTTTATTTTTAATTTTAAAATATTATTTTTAATTTTAAAATATTATTTTTATTAAAAAATATTTTTTTAACAACGATATACAAAATAATAAATTAAGTAAATTTAATCGTGGATTATCAATTAATAAACAGGCTCCTCTAAATAAACTAAAACTTCTTAACAAATTTCGAACGTAATAATAATGGTGTTTCACTTATAGACATTATTATTATTCCATATTAATAAGTTATCTATCACTTAATTAATTTTAATTTTAAAAGTTTAAAAAAAGATTTTTTAAACTGTTATCATTTAAATTCGTCGGATTCACAATAAAACTTATAAACTTTAATCTGATACCATATTCTTAACACTGAAATAATTTAGTACGGGCGTATTAAATTATTTCAATGTAAAATTATCTAATCACAATTATTAGAAATTGAAAATATAACCTTAACAATAACCAAAATTTAAAAGGTTGACAACCACTGCTTAAATTACGAAACAAACTTACCTTTTGTTTTATCCAAAGATATTTTTGCCATTTTTACAAGCCGAATAGTCCTTAAACACTTTTTAATTGCGTTAAACACGTTAAGTACACTGTGACGGCCACAAAAATAACAAAACATAGAATTTACCCTTACGTAGTGCCAGTGAACTCGCGTGGCGAGTCGATTATATTTATATTGTAGTGCCGGCGACTCGCCTAGCGAGTCAACCGGAAAATGTAGGCGGCATCCGAGAAGACATCATGAAAATCGTAGCGGTAAAGAACGTGTTAAAGATTACTAATAAAAATATACATTAATAAATTTAATTTAACTAATAATAACAAAAAATACAGGTAATTCAAATCAATATAATGTCTACGTGTGCTACAGTACGTCAAAAAGGTCTTATGTAATTTATGGATGTTTACTGTTTTGTAAGATCTCTTGTTTTTTTTTTAACTAGTCAAACTTCTTTGCCACGTCAACGCATCACGCCTTCTAAGGCGTCTAACACGTGAATGAATAGTCAAGGTCTACTCACGGTCCTATCCTGTGAGCGGCCGCAGCCACCTCCTCGTCGCTTTCCGACAGTCCAAGGTCCTTGTTCACTCTGTCACTGTAATAGAAGAAGAAAAGTGAGATACAAGAGAAAAGGAAGAACAACTGAAAGTGACCAGCCGGGGTTTCCTATCCTACTGATATTTTATATGGGCTGAAACTTCTTGTATGATTTTATTAGTTTGGAGTCATATGGGCTACTTTTTATCTTTTTGACTTGTAACTTACTTCTTCTGTCGGTGAATATGATAAAAGATCCAAACGGTTCAATTTACAGGATAAATTTGACGATAGCTTCATTCGCGTCCGGCCCCGTGCGTCAATGTTGTTTACAATTTATGAGTCATCCTGACCGACGACGAGTTAAATTAAAGGTAAATCAATCTAACAGCGAATGCCTAGAAAAAGGCCTTCTATTTTTTACAAAAAGAGCCCTTTATTAGGGATTACGAGGTGACTATACCAATAGACTCTACAGTGTATAACAGAACTGAGAACACTGTCTTAGTATTTCTGTAGCAGAGTTACAGAATAAGCTAGTCAAATACCAAACTGTAAATTATTATCAAAAAAGTGTAGAGCAATAATGTGCTAATTGATTTTTTCTCCATTTTTTCCACTAGTGGAGTAGCAGTATTAAATCGAATAACACTTGAACAAATAAGCCTCATACAGCCGCGATCTTGAAGCTGCATCTTGCGTCTTGCGATTTCTTGCGATATTTGTTCGTAGTAGATACATTTTAGAAAAAGCGCTTACAAGACTTAGCTGTAACTGTAAGTAATCGCGCTACAAAATCGCCTATCGCAAGTCGCAGAAGCCAAATAGCAGCTGTGTGGGTGAGGCTTTATGAATACGAAATTTTTCAGAAAACAAGATACTTACGGAGAGACAGAACTTCTGGAGTTTGATATCCGGTTGTCTAAACCTGCGAAACAAAGAGAAATACTTGTTAGTTTTATGAATACAACCCGCGTATAGGTAAAGATATACGGTAGCTTGTAGACTTCTGTAAATTGTCTTTGATATTGCGTTCTGAATTGTTTGTGTTTATTTTCATGGTTAATATAAAGTTTTCAAATTGATACGAGCTAAAACAATTAAGGTAGTAGGTACATAATTTAGCGTGTTAAAACAAATTGAATTACAAATTGACTTCAAATTCAATATCAAACAATGTAGTAGAGTCGATGTCAAAAAAATACCTACGCATTTTTAAGGATAACTCAAATATTAGTCAGCTTTAGGTATATACCTAAAGCTGACTAATATTTGAGTTATCCTCTATCATAGGTCATAGGTCTATGATTATTAGACGCACCGCACCAGCTTTCGAAATAGAATCATCAAAATTGGTTTACTTAGAAAGAAATCTGAGGTTAAATATATTAAGAAAAATAATAACATAGGTACGTTCGAATTCAGAACCTTCTCCTTTGTTGAAGTAGGTTCAAAACTGCCAATTAGCATCACAGTCAGTAGTGTTAGAACAATAGTAATAAACATCCCTAAACTATGTTTGTTTACAAATTAGCATCGCCGTAAACCTACCAGGTTAGCTATTGTAGAAGGTATCTCCTTTGTCAAAGATAAGTCGTAACCTTACGTTGTGTGTGATTTATAGCCCAGTCTAGACTTGTAGGCGATACCTAACGGACGGAGAAAAAAATGTTTTATCGAACATTTGCCTTACACGTAAACTCTTCATACGTGTTAGATGTTATATCACGTTTATGTAACCAAGAGATTTTATTCGCACGCGTTAGCTTTATTTTATTGTTTTATACGCAGCCCATTCCGAGTACGATAGGCTTTGTCGTATTACTAGATATTCAAAGTAGAGCAGCTATAAGCAAATCCAAATAAGACTTTATTGGTAAGACACATCATTATTAAGTCCTCTCCGCAGATCGACGAGAGCGAATTTACAAGCAATTGTTTGTTTGTTTATAAACCACCGCTCGCGTCTACAATCGGATATTAGAGGGAGACAGCACGAGCTCGACCCGAGCAGCATTCGCGCACTAAATCCCAAGTCCGCATTCATTACTCGCGACACCGCTCGCAAATAACCCAATGCATAATAAATACTGGGTGGCCTTTTTAGAGGCTTTTTAGCGAGAATTTGTTGCTCGAATATACTTGCACAATGTGTGCGAGACAATAGTTGACAACATAAAATTGTCACTTGTTTAACTAACTTATTTTTATGACCTTATGTGCTTTGTCCAACCATTCATGTTGGTTATTACAGGCTATTGCCGGTCGTTAAAAGTCGAATAAAGCAATTGGATAAAACGATACATTACGTTCATTGTTCTTAAGGCGTTTCCGAATTGATATACCTATTAAACTAGGAAGTGTTTGTTCTAGCATGTTCCAGGCAAGTTGTAAAATTAGCTACTTATTGAAACGGCCGCGAACTACTCTAGTAAGTTTAGTGCTACAACTCGTAAATGAATGCTGACGTGTGTATACGTAATCTACACGCTCGCGATTACATTGTTTGAGCCTTTTGTTGAAGCGAGCTTGCAAATCGCATTTACGCGGGCACGAGTGGATATTATTAAAATTATTTTAAAAGACTGTTTGCATTTCAAATTGGTTGAATAAACTTGTGATTAACAGGGTAATTTGAGTGCGAATCATTTTCAAGAGATTGATATTTCCTTGTCGACCAAGATTTTTTGTTCGTTTATTTTACCAAGCCACCAGCAAAGATAGCTTTGCTGTCATTCCATAGCTACAAAGGAATTAGAGGATTTGCCATTTGAAATCAGTATAATTTGTTTTACATCGAGAAAATTCCTCGTATTTAATACCTACATTAATCAGAGCATGCAGAGTTCTAGGAATCCTGAATCCACAGGGCTTGAAAATATAATTCCTAGAAGTTAAGTTTATTTGATTTCTGTCGTAAGCATCTGCAATATTAGCTATTGTAGATAGTAAATAAGTGAAAAGAATTTGAAATGATACTTTAATAAAAATACTAGAATGCACACTTACAAGCAATGGAAAAAAATTACAAATCAATATGTAACTAAGCGACCATTGGCGGTCTTGAGCGATTTCTATCATTAATATTATAAATGCGAAAGTTTGGATGGATGGATGGATGTTTCTGAGTACTCCAGTCATCTAGTACCTACCCATAACACAAGCTTTGCCTAGCTTGGGGCTAGATGATGCTGTGCGGATTGTCCAGCATTATTTGTTTATTTATTATTATTCTTAACCAAAACTACTGATCGCAAGGAGCTGATTTTGAACAGATATAGTCCTAGGCTTGGAATAAAATAGGCTTCTTTACATCCATTTTCGGATGAAGCCGCGGGGCGCATCTATGAAGTCGTATAAGAGAGTTAAAACGCCGGCAGCACAAACGCATCGCACCGCACCAGAGTCGATGCACGACGTTATAGGGATTGTTTACTTAGGAGTGGTGAAATGTAAACAAATCTACAGCCCAGCCCAGCGCGAGATCGTCCTCTCGAGTATTTGAGGCGAGTGGCTTATGTTATTGCTAGGCAATTAGGTCGGGTTAGTGCCTAACTGACTGAGAGGGCTCCTCAAACATTGTGGTTTAGAATATGTGAATTGATTATTTTGAAGAAGTGGGGACATAAGATTGGTGATCTCTATGCATTCTTTTTTGATTTGGGTTTAGCTATCAAAACCTTAGTTGTAGTTAATAATAGTCAATTTACGTGTGTTATTTTTATACAGCAGGGCAAATGCAACATGCGTCTCGGATACATTTACGATTGGATTGTAATCGATATATCTAGATCAATTTGAGTTCTAGATTGTTTGCAACAAACAGTCTAAAGTTAAATCAACTGTTGTTGTGAATACTAGTTTAAGTTTCTTCATTTTTTAATAATTTCCTCTTTTCAGACAGATATTTTAAAATCCGTGTTCATGAAATGATTTGACAAATATAAAAAAATCACCGATCGTAACGGTTAAAACTTCCTAGATTTAATTTAAACGACTAAAACAACCTGATACCGTCGAGCTCAAAACCAGAAGTTTCATTTTAGTCAATAATTTCTCTAAAAGTTTCCCCTCGACTGTACAACGGTAGCTCTCAAACATCTATAAGAGCTTTGAACTTTACAGTATACATAATTATGTATTATGTAAACACGCGTATTCCCACAATAACCCCTTGAGAGTAATTCCGAGTCGTGAGTTACTGTTTGAGTGTCAAATTAGTAACTTAACAAGTTAATGTTGAAAAGTAGAGTGTTTCTGAGCTTCTGTTAAATGTTGCTGATGGTATTAGACAGGAAACGTCATTATTGTAGCGAATTTTAACTCAATGTACGACAGTAATGAATGTTTTCCAAATTACAAACAACATAAAGGTATTTTGGCTAATGTTATTCAAAAGTAATTATGTCTCTCTGATACCTTTCCACGACTAAACGGCAAACGGCTCTTAATGCACTTTTGCTGGGATGATTTGATATCCGAAAGAATACCTACTTACGATGCTTTTTATACAGAAAAAGTGCAAGCGTAGTTCTCGACTGTAAGTATGTAGAAAGTTATAATAAGCCATCATTCAAAATTATTGAATTGCTATATAACTAGCTGTTCCCCGTGTTATCATCCGCAAATTCTAATTTCATAATTTGATCTCCCATAGGAATTTAATTTTTTACTTGACAAAAGGTACCTTATGGAGGATAACCAAACAAGCGCACTTTCCGCTTAGTTAGATACTTTATCTTATCAAAACAATCCTCTACATTAGTTAAGGAGTACCCCTACCGATAAAATACATTACGCCTAGAGTTTTAAAGGTCAATAACTGTACAAACTAACCAAGAAAGAACCGTGGTCTATGAACTACGCCATATTCATTACACAATTATAACGAAGCACATTTTACGAGCCGACCTAACAATTCATCGTAAAACATGTAAAACTATAAAACAAGTAAAACCAATTAGAGCAACAGTAAATTGTTCAGATGCAAATTAAATTCCATTTCATAACTTTGCACCACTACAGCTACATACAAGACAAATTTTAATTTACTTAATCGAATATTATACCGAATTCAAACAATAGTACTACTAGTATTGATAGTAGACAATTCTGAAATTAACTATTATTCGTCAGTGAAATAAAATGAAAAAATTAAGATAAAGAAATTTTAGGTAAATTACAGAATGTTGTATTTAAATATTCTGGAATTACTTGCAATTCGGTCTATACAATACCGATTTGGTATTTCATTTATTAGACAGAATCAGTAAAGGCTACTTCACTACTCATTTAATTCAAGGACACGCTCCTCAAAGATTCAACAAGCTCTGAAGCAGAAGCCGTCAAAGTCAAAGCCTGACTGAAAGTGGCTAGATCTGTCGCGACGCGACGGGGCCGCGGGGCTAAGCTGGCATCACTGAACGCAGACGAGTGACGTAGTTACAATTTGAAGACAGTGACCGAAGGCCCTTGGGGTTCAACGCACGGCCGCAGTTGTACACGACACGGGGTAGGACGTAGGACATCGTAGGTCGATAGATACCTGACAAATGAACGCTAGGATTCGCTCGATGCTTCTAAAACAGTAACTCATCTGTTCCAGAATTATCTTTACATTTTCTCAGGTACTAACAGTTAGTAAAATGAAAATAGTAACAGAGATGTTAATTGATAGATTCAAAATTGTAAGTTTGGATCTGAGAGCTGGGTATATAAAATGAAAGACGCATTCAAAATGATGCTTCCTGTATATTTTGGATATCTATAAGGATTTTACTCTGTTTTCTGAACCAATAAATACATAAAGAATATAATAAATGATAGATCTTGGCAGGACTAGGTATACTGTAATGTGACTGATGTCTTTACCCGCCTTTAACGCTAATCCACTTTTAATTATGGTCGAGAATGATTCACTAGGTCAGTTTGAGTCGGGGCGAATGAACGCGACGGCCGATGAAAGCGCTATGACTTTGGGTAGATTGTAGGTGTTGTCCTTTGCTTAGTCATTCGTGAGAAGTAGGTTATATCGGTTTTTGTGAAACTGTGGCTTGTACTTTTGCTTTTTATTATAAAATAACTTCTGCCAACGTCTTAATGTGCTTTGGATGATTTGCCCATATAAACATTATTTTTAGACAATTTACAGTCTAATATCTAATAATATGTCTAATATGTTAGTCGGCTTATAATTAGGGGTTACCCAATTAAACACCATTTTGTTCTTTTGGCCTGCATCAACTTAACAGAGACAGCATTCATTATTCGGACTGATTTTTACACGCCTTGAATTGAAGTTGCGATCGGTGTTCGCCAGATCTTTATTTTTAACCCCTGAATACTCAAACGAAACTCACAACAAGTCACGATTTTTTCGACTTAAAGACTAAATCGACAGACGTAGACACTGCGTTTAAGTTCGCGGGTTAACTGTTTGTCCTCCGAATAAAACGATAGGGCAATTAAATTTAAATTCCAGGTCCAAAACTTCATGCGTGCTAAATTTTACCAATCAGTTCAGTACGCCAAACGTCTTACAACGTCATAAACTTTCGACTTTTTAAAGGAGCTTTGTATATGTGAAGGGTATTTTTGTCTATAAAGTTACTGACTGATGAGGCTTGACACCTAAGCCATATCTATGGTTATCTTATCATTTGTGTGCTTCGTATCGTAGAGCATTCCTAGGATCGATCATCTGTTTGTTACATCAATTAGAATTCTAAAACAGGTCCGTATTACCATAAATAAATTATAAAAATCTGCAGGTTGCAAAGAAAATTCCAGAAATTTCCCATTTCAATCTTTTATTACCCATAGCTGATTAACTCGCAGCTAGTTTTTGCTTTGTGAATTGTACATCATTATTTTATCTCTGTTCTTTGCAATGTTAAGTTATCCGTTTTTGATTCCCTCTTTTAATTAATAGTTTATAATTACTCTACATCCATCCCCCTAGTTTTCATAAATATTATCAGGTATGCCAACCTCATTCTAATAGTAAAACAACCATCTAAAAACAAGGTCAGGCAAGCGATATGGATCTACGCATCGTACGCATTTAGCGAAGTGCGGTTTAAGATATTACACTACTTAACTGATTACTTTATTGATTTTAACTTTATACGTTCAACATGATTAAGTAGCTGTATGCACCTTTTTGTGCGATATCGATGATCGAGTACGAACTTTCATTGATCGGAAAAAATGGAACAAAAAGTGATTGAGAAATTATGAGGTGTCAATTTGATAATAGTCTAATAGCACGCAAAGGAATATATGTATAGCTCACACAGTATTGTTCAATGTACTACGTTATTAGTGTGAAGTTTAGTACAGATTTTTATCCAGAAATGTCGCGGTTTTCTTGTTCTTTTTTGTGTAAGGGCACACATATCAACTCGGAAGAGGATCGTGAAAACGTATCAGTATAAGTCACTTCCTATTTTCAATTGTTTGATAGTCGATGGCAAATAATACTTTTAATGTTCTAATTCACATTTTAATTAACAATGAAAAACATCAAATTAATGAAGAAAGAGCCGTATAACTAATTCACTTTAATCTACCATTAATTATTCAGATAACGAAATAGCTATATCACTAACATTAAACGTGCACTTCTAGGTCTTACAGACTACCTAACCTACTAGCTCGGGCTCTAACCTAGCTCGGCAAGTTGGTTGTTACAAACGCATCAGTTCATTGTGTTGCCCGTAGGTATTACGTTGACCACCCACGGACTTAAGGCGCACACACACGAGCAGTTTCATTGCGGATACGGATAGAGTTCGACCTACTGTGCGCATGGAAGTCTATGGTTAACAAAGTATAATGGTTAAGAGGGGAAGTACCTATTGGAGAACTGTTATGTTAGAAGTATAAATAAATGATACACATAGCGACATCGACGACCGATGTGGCGCGGTGGGCGAAGGTCCGCCTGCGACGCAGGAGGTTGCGGGTTCGATTCCCGCCTCGGAACAAATTTGTGCACGATCTGCAGAAATTTGTTCCGTTGGTCTGGGTGTTTTCTATGTATAATAAAAAATATCTATCTATGTAATGTATTATATTAAGTATATCAGTCATCTAGTACCCATAACACAAGCTCTGCTTAGCTTGGGGCTAGATGATGCTGTGTGGACTGTCCGGAATTATTTATTTTTTTATTTTTATTATTTTATAGCATCATCTAGCTTCTTTAATTTAGGAGGATATATCAGTAGAGCTCAAATAATGATGATGAACCATACTTTTGAAAATGGGAAGGTGTTATCTAGCACCAATAACACGAGGTCTGCTTAGTTTGGGGTTTAAGAGCTTAGATGATTGTGTGCTGTGTCCTGAATTATTTATTTAAGTGTGTTGTGGGTGCCAGAAGATGAAATCTACTTATTGAGTACATTTTTATACATGTGATCGTAAGTAGATGAACGATAATAGCGAATATCTTTTCTTCAATAATGTGGAATCTTCGAACGTCTCTAAGGTAAATCTCTAAGGTAATTCCGCAAAGTCGCAGTTTATATAGAACTAGCGACCCGCCCCGGCTTTGCACGGTTTTATTATAGGTATTAACCTTCCTCTTCCTCTTGAATCACTCTATCTATTAAAAAAACCGCATCAAAATCCGTTGCATAGTTTTAAAGATTTAAGCATACAAATGGACATAGGGACAGAGAAAGCGACTTTGTTTTATACTATGCAATGATGATGCATATGTCCAAGCAGTTATTGATTGATATGTCCGCATTTTACTTCATCCACTCTCTACCAAAAGGGAAGTATCAAGAATATTCTATTTGAAGCGACGATGTGGGCCTTAACAGTTTAACGTGACAAGGTAAGTAGCTACAACTCTCCAAAACAGGACTAACCACGTTCTTAAATTTCCCTGAAAATCACCAACAATGACGTGCTATAACGAGAAAGAAGAAAATTTCGGAGTTCTTTCTTGTTTTAAAAACGTGTCTAAAAACAAAAAAAAGCCAGTTGTACAGAAAAGAACACAAATAGGGTTTCTAAAGAAATAAAAAGTTCCTAAGTCCGCAACTGTATTATGTATCAAGTTATGGTGACGTAGGTTCTTAATATAGTTTGGAAAAAGAGCGTCTGGTCGATGCGACGCGTGACCCGAGAGCTGGTGAATATCTGGCTCAGCGCATCAGCATTGCCATACAGCGTGGTAATGCAGCCAGTGTCTTGGGGACGCTTCCGACTGGTATTGACATGGATCAATTGAGCTACCTTTAGACTGTTTGCAACCGTCTGCAGTTAGCTCAATGGTTTCAATTGTAAATACTAGTTGTAATTTTTCTATTCCTTTGCTTGTAATTTTCGTTGTTAATAAAGACACAATACTTAATATAGTTTGTGTTTTTGAACAAATGTTCTAATAATAAATATAGCTGTTTATTTATTTTTTTTATTTTGGTCCTAAATGATGCTGTAGGTAATTGTCAGCATTATTCAATTTGGGGAAATTGAATATTCTTTTAAAGCCTCGATTCTGTATGCTTCTCTATCCAATCAACAAATCCCTTTACAGTGTTGCATGAAAGCTGCCCTCGCTTCAACCGCATATGGCAATACAATAGACTCCTATAAATTAGCTCCTACTTTCAACAAATCATAGCTATCGCTGTTTAGTTTCTATGTTTAGTCTTTAGCTTCGTTCACACGTTACGGTGTGTTCTCTTCTTTATTATTAACTTTAATAAAATTGTGACGACTAATTTACTGCAGTAAATAAAACAAAGGCAGTCCAAGCACTTACTTGCTCTTTGATAGTTCGACTGAGAATCGAATAAGTAGTCGTGTCCAAACGCTTATATTATACGTATAAATTATATATTATACGTATAAAACTTCCTCTTGAATCACTCCATCTAGGAAAAAAACACATCAAAATCCGTTGCGTAGTTTTAAAGATTTAAGCATACAAAGGGACATAGGGACAGAGAAAGCGACTTTATTTTATACTATGTATGTAGTGATAGTGATGACAATTGATTTTGTTCATGATCCATTTGTTCAACACTTTAACAGATGCCACTGATATATTGTACTCAGGCGTCTAGATGAATATTTATCAGAATGAAATGGTAATTCTTTTTCGAGTTCCAGTACAGTAGCTACAGAGTAAGCTCATTAGAGCCATGGCACGTCAAGTGCGAGCCCTTACCTCGGTAACTCGAAGCTCGATTCACACGCCGACGTGACTCTGGAATACCGTTGAACAAAACCACGCTGTAGTTCGATTCAAACGAAACCATTAAGGATTCCGTTTTACTTGGTGTTTGTTAGTCATCCTTCTCGGAATTTGAATGCCAAGGTCTCTAGGAAAGTTTTCTATCGATATAATGTTATGCCAGGGTCATGGTTAAAATATCTATTATTTTTAAGCTCAACAACTTTTCTCGAAGCTGAGCTAATTCAATGATCGGTCCTAAACCATTATATTTTGCTATTTATCCACATTCAGACGGACAAATCAAGACATGACAGGGCCAAATAAAAAATTTTGAAATAGCATTCTACAATGGCTTGTTCTGCCAACCTTACCATTAAAATATACATCTTTGCTTACAACTTCTGTACTATTGTCATGTTAATCAGTGGCCGGGAGGTCCGTCTCATTTCGAAATCTCGTTAATGCGTCAACATGTCCCGACCTTAATGATGGGAATCTCTAGCGCTCGTAACTTAGGAAATATGGAGTGCAAGGGGCAATGGCGCTAACTGGTATGAACCGTAGGCAGAACGCAAATAGGGGTAATTGGGGTTTTTAAGTAAACTAACTGATTGGATTGACACTGTCATATACTTTGAACTGAATCTGGATACATAGACGGCGCGATATATAGTAGATATAGAGAGAAATATAAAGTATAGTAGATACGGCGTAGAGTCTACTTAGAATAAAAGAGCTACTTACCCTAAAACACCAAACAACATGTGCAAATTGTGCAACTGATAAAAGGTCCCTTTCCAAAAACTGCGTATACCAATGAACCAGATTAAGCAGTAAATGAGTTTATTATTAGTACGTATGCAGAAGTGTTTTAGTGCAACGTCATGTGAGGTATTGGTACCGACGGTTCACCTTACACCTTTCCGAGAACGTAATGCATCGTTACGAATCACAAAGAGGCACGCATGACAGACGGCCAACGGGAAGGACCGGGCCTGACCGGTCACTGTAACACAATGCACTTGGCGAGCTAGAGAATAATTAAGATCAGGACGGAACTTCGTTAGCGAGGAACTACACAAGGAATCCGCTTTGAAAATACCGCTAGTCTTGTTCTGCGTCTATGGAGTTTATATTAAGGGTTGATGACGGCAAAAGCTCTATTTTTTTCCATAGATTTATTTTATAAAACAAAACTGAAATCAAAACAGCTAAACATATTGTGCATTACAACAATTTGTGATTGTGTGCTCAAAGTAAATTGTGGCAGCGCAAAAAGGGGTAAAAACAAGTCTACTTTTTTCTCTTCATTTGTGGAAATAATTTATTGAAATAGAGTTGACAATTAAGAACATTGGCGGTGTTTCTTTATGGCTACTACAGTTGGGTCTATTCTACCATTGCATCTGTTTTAGAGTAATGACAGTTATGCGTTTGTAATGGAGATCAATTTGCAACGGTTACAGCCATTCGTGGAAGAGCATTGTCTTCGAACATTGCCAGTGTTGTGTAATTGTTTTGTTAAGCAGTAAATATTTATTTGTTTATTTTGGCTTGAATAGATACATTGTAAAGAAAATTTACTAGTCCCATTCATTATTATCCGTGCATAATTCTTGCAAAGACATACAGTTTTGTTTGACAACATCTGTATTAAATGAATATGCTTGCACCAACCTCATTACTATCATTACATAGTATAAAACAAAGTAGCTTTTTCTGTCCCTATTTCCCTTTGACTGCTTTAACCTTTAAACTACGCAACGGATTTTGATGCAGTTTTTTTAATAAATAGAATGATTCAAGAGGTAGGTTTATAGGTACGTATAATAAAACCGTGCGATGCCGGGGCGGGTCGCTAGTATTTTATAATCTATCTTTAATATAGCTGGACAGATCAGTTAGTACGATTGATTTAAGTACAGATCAAAATTGTCCTATTTTCTATTGGTCCGTTCTTGTAGAAAACAAACCATCTAAGGCGACTATGGCCTAAAGAGGAATACTTATCGACGGCCATATTTCAACCTTACGCCTCAGAGTGCTAAGATTTACTGTTGTTTGGTTAATGGTACTGCAAGTTACAGTGCTCGCGTTGTGGAATAATTGTGTCTAGCTATAACATGAAATTTATGAAATCTGAATATCAATCAAATCATTTAAGTACCTAAGAGAGATAAAATGACCAAAGATCCATCCAACATTCCAAACGCTGTATTTGTAGATGAAGAGGATGTTTATTCAAAACAGAAAGGTTAAAACTTCATTGCAAGAATGTGAAAACTAACAGCACATTCTGAATACAGAAGAAATTGGCTATATGATTAACAAAAAACATAAATTGGCAGAAAAACTTTAATTCATCAGCTGTCTGAAGACAATGCAAGTTAATAATATAAATTTCCGTGAAAAATAAACACAAGGCTGTAATTGCAATTTACAAATTTAAATGCAAATTCAAAGAGCGTTGCGTTTTTAAATATAATATCCATAAACAATACGAAAATCTAATTAAAGCGGCAAAATTCGCGAGAGCGACACAAGACAATGCGCCAATAAATAAGACACGATACGATCGACGCGTGCGCATGTCGAACCGGAACCACAGATGATACAACAGTATAATCAGACGTAACATTCATATGGAAACACTAAAACTGACTAAACGAATAAAACTTGAAAGCACGTGAGAGTAATATCAATTAAAATACGCAACAGGGTCGTAACGTTATAGATTTATTACCTTCTGAATATAGACAATATGACAAAACATCGATGATACGTCAATTTTTAATAGCTAACTGCATAACGATTTGGAACGTTAACACAAAGCAGCAAAGCTTATAATATTTTAATAAGATAGTTTAAAGAGACACAAGTCTAAGTCCAGCGGTGCGCGCTGAATTAATAATGCTGTTTGACTTCCAATGAAATAAAACACATTGGTACCTGTCGGTGGAGCAATTTCAGCGTAATTAGTGACGCCGTAATTAAATTCATTTACTTGCGAGCAATGCCATCTTAGGTTGTACCTTTCATACTGTGGAACATTATTGGACCATGTTTGATTAGGTTTTTGAGTTAGTTAAGTGTAAATTTCCTGGAGTTAGATATTATTTTTTTCCTTAGCTACAATAGTATCGGTAATACCTATACGTCACATATGTGGAAATGATTGTTGTCTGTAGGTAATATTATTATCGTATTGTATTCTATTTACTCCTAGACTTCAAATATGGAAACTCCGAACTAGAAGAAGGAAGGTGATTTTTGAATGTATGTATATTTTTTAAGGTAACCACTGTAAATCCTAAATTCAAAGAACGGCAGCCTAAGGGCGCGCAAGGAGAGCAAGGAAGTGGCAATCAACGTTTCAAGTGACCGTACACGTTGATTAACCCAGTTCAACTATTACGACCATACAAGCGCACTTCATATAATTCGTACTAATACTAAGTTTTAGCATAAGTAGTACGGAGGCCCTTAGAAACATACCATAGAGTGGATTCCCGAGTAGAACGTCACCGCAATCTATCAGCTGCTGAAGCAATGTCATCCGGGTGTTGTATCCGAAATCCGCAGCCAGTAATCCCATCATTTTGGCAACACTTTCATTTATTGTTTTGTCTTTTCACAACACATCAGAGTCAACTTGAAACAACTCACAAAAGCAACACTAAAAAGTCACAATAAAGGTCGCCAAAAGTCTCCGTGTTCACTTACATACTTTTAAGTCTAGCGTCTGGTAACTGGTAAATCAAAGTTTAAATTTAGAATTAGAATTCCGAACGCATGTTTGCCTTTTGGCGGGAAGTAGCAGCAGATGCGCTCGCGCCGTCTGTTCCTTCGCAACTGTGCGTTTTCCGAAAGCTATTACAGACAGGTGGTGACAAAGGAGCGAGGCTCGTGCTCCCGCCTTCCCCTCGACCTGATCGACTGCTCGATCGACCGATCGGGATAATAAGATATTTATTTAGTACGGAATGATGACGCTAGTTTGATTCTAAAATCGGAATAACAGCTATCTGATCGTCTACGCGATGCATAATGTACGTAACTTTACTAGAGTCAAAATGCGGATAAATGACTTTCAACTAACTTTAATCCTTGATCTGTCACGCATTCCCCGGAATTAATTATACCGATAGGTTTGCAGAATATTCGCCGAAGTCTCCATAGAAACCTTACCAACATATACCTACACTACTACACGATATCAGGTATGACCGAGCACCAGATTCCGCGGGAAGGTAGTTTTTCAAGGGATTATTCAATTTTATATTGTATTGAACCGCACGACAAGTGCAATGACCAACTTTAAAAGGGGATCAGAATTCAGTCATGGTCAATGAACAGGAATATTGAATTTGGAATGAATTGAAGATGTACCATCTTGAAATAAATTTAATTGAAGTTAGGAAAGCGGGAAATGCAGTACGATCAGTTATTTCAGAGATTATAAATTAATATCACTGAGCAATTTCACACAGCATCAAAGTGAGCTTGTATTAGTGAGCTTGGGTTTTAAGTCACTGACATATTGTACCTAGATAAAACTAATACTTGTTACACACAGAAAATACCTAGACGAAACAAAGAGGTATGTACCGATGAAACATTTGTCCCGCGGCAAGCATAGAACCTGCATCTTCCGTGTCTCAGGATCGTAGAGGTCGTTAAAGAGGTCATAGAAGATGAGTATAGCGGGAAACGCAATACGACCAGTTATTTGAGATAAGGCTTTAGTATACCATGATTTGAATAAAAATCATAGACCACCGGCATATGCATTACCTTGATACGATTCAAGATAAAGATGTACTGGATATGAATATCAATTGATAGTTTTGTTGACACGCGTTGTCGACACTAATAACATCAGTTGATAAGTTTAGTTTGTTTGTAATCGGAATATTGGAAGTACGATTCTAAAGGTTTCGATAATTGGTAGAGCTGCATTTAATGATTGCTTTATTGTTCTTGCTACGTTCATTCTAGAATGTTAATAGATTTTAAACAATAGTTTTACTTTAACACTTGCTTGTTCAACGAGGCACATGTCCATCTGCAGGCCCTGTGGCTGGGCAGTGAATGTGTTAAATCATAAAATTCAAGCTTACTTTGGGAAGAGCTAAGAGATGCCATGTGAGGCCAGTACTATTTTTATCTTTACGTGTACCTTGCGTAGCTACATATTATTTACATAGTCAATAACATTGATGTACTGACGGCATAGTGATATGTATAAAACACAGTATTAGCTTTTGTCTCTTCGACTCTACATTACAAACTACCGCTAAATTCCCCTAATCCAGGGAACTAACCGAATTGGAATCGACTAGCGTACAATCGCCGGCACAAGTGGTGAAATATTTACGAGGAGCGACCTTATCGTCTCGTAATAAAGTTCTAGCTTACGGATGTGCTTGCGAGTTGTACTGTAGGTGTATGTTGGGTAGGGTTACCATAGCTATTCAAAAAGTTGGTACAAAGGTCGAATATAGCAAATGACATGAATTTGAAAACGATATTGGAGTATTTATATTAATTGAACGCAATATTGAGAACTCCAGTTTAAAACCTAAATATTTTTTGTAGAGGCAATGAAATTGTAATTATAAATAAATATCTATGAATTGTCCTGCACTATTATCCAGAATTACTATTTTCAGCAGCATAAGCTTTTCATGACGAAGTTCCTCATCTAAGTCCGGACGCTCATACGCGTCCATTGCACGACATGACGTCAGACTTGTTCAGACAATTTCCGGACGTATGATAACCCTAAACGTGCAGCGGGACGTGATCGGGTGCACGCCACCCCCTCGCACTCAGCCGGCTATTATTACTCGCGCCGAATGAGGGGGGTTGAATCGGGGTTTGATAATTTCTCACTCACATCTACATGTTTGCGTTGCATCGATTATTTCGAATGCAAGAATCCAATACGTCTTACTATACAATCCAAAGATTTACATTCACAGCACGGCAGCGGTTCGGTATTGATATACAAATAAAATATGAAGTCCAAGTGTGTTATTTTATGATAGCCTCGCTAAGTACAATAACGTCGGCGCGCGGGCGCGTAGTCGTCGGCGGCGGCGTCTCGCACGCGGCGCGTTTATTTATTTGTGCGCGGCACGTGCGTGTAGTCGCGTAGTGCGGCGAGACGTCGCGACGCACCGGCGAGCGCGAGTGTACTGACCGCGGCTCAGGCCTTTCGGACAGAGCGTCACTGCACTATGTGCATGGCGTTATAATAGCGTGGATATACCATGTTTATTCGATTATGATGTGCGATTTGGTAAACAGGATAATGCTATGTCGTCTTAACGCTTAACGTAATGTGGCATGATATGAAAACGTGCAATGCGGAAAAACCTTTTGCATAGTTAGACGATCTGTTAAGATTAAAGAAAAAATCCCACAAGGGAAATCCCCCTTCGAATTACGTGATGTGGCGTACAATCAATTTTCACAAAGTAACTAATACCCACAGCTCCTAACAATAGAAAGAAACCATTGAAACTATTGTTTTGTAATTGCGATTCATATAAACAAAACAAGAACTCTAAACAATTAAGTACATGTGTTCGATATGTATCGTACATTACAAGTCTTGGTTAACTTCTGAGTATTTTATAGGTTAAATATATTTATTTATTTATTTCTCTTCAGAATAGGCGTTTTACATATGAACATAAATACAACCCAACTTAGTAGGTACCTACACGTAGGATGGAAGGATACAGCAGCGGTGAACGCAACAAACTATTTCTGTATCAAACATTCAGACAATGGAATAGTCTACTCACATAGTCACTTTTCCATCGCCACATCGCAGTTACAGACGTTACAGCTAATAAATAACTCTGAGTAATACGACCCTTTGAAAAACATTTTCCACGACGCTTGATAAATATTCATAGAGCAGATTGATTTGAGATTGACTTGACGCCTTCGAATTTTCGATCAAAGGCCAAATAAGTACTTCGTGTTTGAAGGTCGCATTGTCACTTTTTAGCACTGAGATATCTAGTACTGTACTGTGAAAATATCTAGTACTTTTTTCAGTGACATCGCACGCGATTTACAGGGAAGAACTGAAAAAACTGAAGTCCTCTTCGAAGTATCATGCATCCCCTTGCCAATTTTCACTTAGATTCGATCACATATTTATATTGGCGACAAATATTAAGAGAGAGACAGATGTCTGAGAAACAGAGATACGTTTTATTTATGCACATTAGTAGGATAGGATAAATTCGGAGAGAGTTTTTACAGTAGTTTGAGGCAATTCAAATTCAACGGTTAAGAGAATATTGCGTAATTTTTAGAGGTCGTTTCCTGTTCGAAATATGCGACTCTGAAACAGGGGAAGCTTCCAAAGGGACAAAAGAGTGACTTCCCTCAGAAACAAGGCCCAGGGAAGGTTTTTCAATTACACTCCTATTCCTGAGGGCAAAAATGCTGAAGCGATATCTTTTTACCTTATCCGAACTTCTCATAGTTATTTATGGTTCTGACTTCTAAGGTTCATGGTTTGTGTAATAAATAACAATATATAACTAATCATTTCATTTTTTCCGTTGGTCTGGGTGTTTTCTATGTACAATAAAAATATCTATCTATGTAATGTATTGTATTAAGTATATCAGTCATCTAGTGCCCATAACAACCACTGCTTAGCTTAGGGCTAGGTGATGCTGTGTGGACTGTCCGGAATTATTTATTTATTTATTTAAAAGGACTTTACGACGAAACTTGGTGGGACGGAAAGTTATCATCGATTCTTGGTCCCTAATCGGGAAAACAAACAAATATCTAACCCTTTTCTCACAAGCAAAACATAGACTAGAAATTGAGAATAGATATCGAGTCTATTTAATTACAAAACATTACAAATTAATATTTAGATTCATATAGTAGGACAAAAACGTTGTTTCTAGCTTCAATAAGTTAAAAGTACTTTTGGTTTTTTTTTCACTTCTACTAGAGTGGACAAATACTAAAGTTATGAGTTACATTATAGGTAAGTATATAATAATTTTGAGAGTTCTGAAATATAATTTGTCTCAGAAGCAAGAAGTAAGTAATCTACAAAGGATTCTCCTATTTTTATTAAATAGGTATTACAGTTTGTCTACAATGTCTGGAGTTTCAGTTACATGGTAGAGCTTGTAGACCTGAAGTTCAAAGTTTTGTGACGAGGCAAATTATTTCTGCTACTCTGCTAAATGCTTCAGGTTTTCCACTAACGATTTTATGATAGATCCAATTATCTAGACTGGAAGACAAAGAATATGTAAGATGTCCGCTATTCCGATAGGGAGGGAAATAATATAAAAACAAGTTTTTCCATAAATTAAATACTGTTAACCGGAACCTGTAGAGAAAATAGTTTATCTTCTACTATTTGAGTTTCATGTGTTTAGTTTAGTACAATATAGTTTGTTTTTAATTTGTAATTAGTTTTTAGTTTGTATTTAACTATGAAATTAATGAACACATAATACTCGACAATCTACACAGCACCACCTAGCCAAAGCTAAGTAGAACGTGTGTTATGAATACTATAGATAGATATCAGACATACTTAATAGTTCTTTTTTACATAGATATTTTTATAATACACTAGCAGCATCTCGCGGTTATACCCGCGGTAATTCCCGTTCCCGTGGGAATTCCGGGATAAAATATAGCCTATGTGTTATTCCAGACTATAATCTATTACTGTGCGAAATTTCATCCATATCCATTCAGTAGTTTTTGTCACCCGGAACAAATAGTTCGACTCCCACCTCGAGACAAACATTTGTCGAACCCACAAATTCCAGCGTCGCAGACGTACATTCGCCCGCTGCGCCACTGAAGTAGTCAAAATGATCGATCACACATCAGAGAAACGTTGAGAAGAATGTTCTAATGATTATTTTAGGATCCTGCCGCGCACTCGTCCTCAGTGTTCAATGAACGGCTTGCGCAGGCGGCCGCTGGAACATGTGACATCATTTTACTTCATAATTATCAGGTTGGCGTAACACATGAGCTCACACAATGGCCACAACGACTTCCGCTCACACGTGAGACGGAATGGCAACCATCCTCAAGAATGTCAATTGTCGGAACATATTCCAGGTCCACGTTATTACCATCGTTCATCTGCGGAGGGCCCGCACCCTCCCTCTGAGGTTTTGCATGAACAAAGCCGAATCACAACCCTAAAATTAATAACACCCTGGGAAATTAAACGGGTCGATTCTAACGTGTTCGGCCTTTAATTCATATGCATATCTAACTTAGCAACATTGGCGATGACCCTCACATTAAAATTTGGCCTGTCAAATGAAAAAGCTTGTGTTTCGGAGATGATGGTACGCGTTAGCGGGGCTTTGAATTTGGTCGGTTGCGGCTCCCCTTCTAATAGGTTATTGCGGAGCGAACAAGTAGCGATGGTAATTGTTTGTATACTGCCATTACACATTAAAGCGAATGGTATGTTATTGTGTTGCGTGCAGAATCACCTTGCGCCCATCTTCCTGTATTCGGCAGGGGATAGACCAAGGTCGATAGAAACTTGCGAGAATGGATTACTGTTGTATGGAAATATAATTTATGACCGCTTCATACTTCTCGGGGGGTTTAACGTGAGAAAAAGGGTTGTGAATCGGCATTAGTCGGCGGCAGTACATCGATCCCAGTTAAAGTTGGATACTGACAAGCCCAACCCGGAAAATAGGGCACGAGTAAATCAAGGGATCCGGATTCCGAAACGTAATTCCGTTTTTAAACATGAAACAGAGAGGACCCGTAAATTCCAACCTGCAATAAATCACAAGAGCAATCAGTAAACAAACTGCGTGGTTTGATCCCGTTCGAGCCTATAGTAAAAACACATTTGTTGTGCCAACACGGAAAGTTCATTTGAATCTAGTAGTAAACAACTTTCTGGCTGAGAGGTAATAAAAATCGTACGACTTTATTTACGGTACATTCATAAAAGGTTATCAAAATTCCGTTTAAAAGTCAAAGGAGTCTTTCGAGCCACCGTTTAGGGCTCGTCGAAAATCACCTAAAAAGCGGAAAAGAGCTGTGACACAAACAAGAAAAAAATTAGCTCTCAACCGGGAAACGGAAAGCGCGTCGGCTCGCCTTCAGCTTTCAGACGCCATTATTTTATCCTGTATTAAGTAGAGGAATATTCCGCAAACCACGCCATGGTTCTAATCGGAAATAAAACTTTGACACATAGCTGTAAAGTTCAAATTTGGACGTATTTCCTGTTGCCGTACAGCCGTTTAGGTTGTGGAGAAGGATACGTGCGAAGGAAAAGACGCTCCTCGTAGGAAACAATAGAGTATTATATTGATTGCGCGATAAACATGTAGTTAAGACGATTTGAGGAGGATCGCGAGGACAGAGGGCGATAGACGTCCTTGTGGATTGGAGTCGTCTTTCATATTGAAGCTTAGAAATAGCGAACAAAAGAAATGCATGATACGAGATTGTTTATATACGTTTTGATTCCGGTGCGTTTATTTTGGAGATTTGTTTAAAGAGTGAACATAAACAATGCGACCGCGGACGGTTAAAGGACTCATTAACGGCCTCAAACAGAGATATGAGCTGATTGATGTGACGGTTGTTTTTAGAAGAGTTTTGTACCTAATGCTTTTGTGGATGATTGTACCGGAGGAATATTTAATTGTATTCTTCATTCTTTGTTAGATCGTAATGGGGCCGTATCTTCCAAAAAAGCGAGATCACCCACAAAGATCGATACCGTAAATTATTGTGTAAGTAGATCCAATCAGACGCGTTCGAAATCTGAATCTATCGGCATTTGGTGCGCCTACGCAGCGTAACGCAATGTTCCGGGCGAATTGTGGGAACCGTCCGGTCATTATGACTCAATTCCATGGGAAATCTTATTGACAGTGTCTGAATCATTCATATTTTGGTATTAGGAAATAATATTGAATGCGCTGAGTACAGAAACTATAAAATGAATCGAAATCCGTACAAGCAGCCAATGACGTATTGATTATTATTATGATTATTATCATAAAGAAAACATTCAAAGACTAAAGAAATATCAAGAACATTCTAGGTTTTCCATAATCGTGAACAAAAGCAGTCAATCAACAGTTTCCTTCCCCCCTCCCCCCCACTAGGAGACCAGCTATAAAATCGGTAACGTGGAAACGTGTGGACATTGCGTAACGGAACCTAGGGTTCACTTGGAGGCAGTTCGAAGGTGAATTGAGCTCTATTGCGTTCTGTTTGGTTCTGTTATGCTTTAGGAGGGGTAAGTCAGGGTTCACTTGCAGTCAGGGTAAAGTGGGCTCTATTACGTTGTGGTTGCTCTACTTTGGCCTTGTGTCCGATGAAAAAGGATGAAAACGTGAATTGAGTAACATAATGAAACCGTCAGTCAGTCGGTCACCGAGTTTGATGGATTAATCAGTTTAGTAAAGTTTGCGGTTTATTTTCTTAAACATAACCACAAAACCAGATTATGCCAAAAGTTTTAGTGATGTTGTATTCTTATTTAAATACATGAATATAGCTGGACAATTCACACAAAATCATCATGCCAAGCTAAGCATTGCTTGTGTTATGCTTGTGACATATAATATATCTTAGGTAAACTTATTTCCTTTTTTCCAGATATTACTGATAAAAATTATATGGTGAGAATAGGAAAGTAAAAAATGTGGATTGTTCAGAATTATTTACTCATTATGAACGTGAGCGGGTTAACTTTGAACCCAGTTCATGTTGAACACAAGGTTCAAGAAGACTCAACATCTCATACAAGCTGTAATGACATAAGATGACATCTACGCTTAGATGATAGAAGTCCCATCTATCAGAGGAGTATGTGAGGGAACGCGAAGGTCCCGAGAAAGCGCAAAGTACCTACGTGGTGGTATTATCCCTTCGGAGGGCAGAGCAGACGTGCTTGGCATCGTAATGCGGTGTCCCGTATGCTGCGGCCCTACCAGCGGTACTCGAATGTGATCTGAAGGTGTGACTTGACTTTGTTTGTTGATGGCAACTGTGAGAAATGTGAGGTTTGTCACTTTTCTGCCAGGTTTTTAAGTACGAGAGAACTAGATAGCTAATTCAGAAACTGACCAAAATTAACGAAAATTAGCAATAACCAACGAAACGAATCAAAACATAAACAATTTCAATAGACCGCAGGTTTCCCGAGCTCTCGATCAAGTTTTGCAATGCAGTGCACTTTCAAGATGTTTTTCTCGTATTTTTTTCTTAATCGTAGGTATTTCAAACTAAACGAACCAAAGAAATAATATTGTACTTTATGTAGTAATTTTAGTTTATTACACGGGCCTCCCATTTATAGGTATAGAGAATTGGGAAGTAGGTCTAGTTTCATATACAAATCCTCTTAATAATTCTCGGTTTGTTTACATACTTAGTACCTATACAATAACAATAATAAACATACAAAATGTAACCATTTATTTACCAGAATTTAAAAAACTGAAGTTCTAGATATGATAGTGAGGTTTAAGTATCGAATCTAACGATGCTTATAATAACCGTTGCATACCGACAAACCGTAAAAGAATTTATCCGTTTATTCAATTATTCAAGCCCGAATAAAAAAGCCGCAAGTATTTCAAAGACTAAAAAGTAATAATTTCTTTGCCGTTATCGATCATTAAATATGATTACGTTATTTCTAGGAAAATAATAACAATCTTTTTGTTTGCATTCATCTATAGATGGCGCTAGTGGGGCGTGACTGTTTGATTGATCGGAGCAGTAATACAAAAACAATATTATGGATACCTAATGATACATTACGACTGTTGTTTTTCACACAAATGAAGACAGATCGAAGAAAGAATACATTACATTTTTCGGAGAACACTTCCCAATTCATTTTTCTGAATACTTGACGTATTCACTGCCAAGCCCATACCGAGTAACCTGGAGGGTGGCGTAGTTTACGTTTTATATCTACGTATACTTATCTATTCCTATTATATGACACGTTAAGTCGCATGCGACTTAGCCCATTCGAGAACCAAAAGTAAAACTCGCAAGCAGACATTACGATACACGGTTTATCACCGGCCGGCAGCGCTTTAATATTCTGCGTATAACCCACAATTCTACATAACCATGTAGGCAGTCCACATTATAACTGCATGTCTTATGATTCACACACCGTACAAATGATATGTAAAATGAAGTGCATTTAAACATTACGTAGTAAATGAACAGTGACCTGGAATTTGTATCCGATTCTTAGGGATTCTGTCACAGTTTTTGCCTATTTTGATACTTAGTTACTGTCTGTACGTATGTCGTGTCTAATTTTAGTAAAAATTAAAATCTTTTCATTCACACAAATAGTTTTAATGAATTAAAGTAACTTGCACCTACTAATGTCATACAGTAAATAGACAATGATTATTTATCTACTTCATATAAGGGCTAAGGTTTAAAACGAGATGAAAAGAAAACTTAGTTCCTATATTATCACATGAGATTAGGTCCTAACTTAATCAAATGTCGATAGGATATTAAGACCTTAATATCATAGAGGAAAGAAGTATTAAATTTAAAATACTTATGAATGAATTACTTCATGTCAAATTTTAAAATAATTGGATAAAGATGATAATGAATTTGTTTGAAGTCCTCTTAATAATGAAACTATGTGAATGTAATGAGTAAAGCATGATAGAAGAGGGTGAACACAGCAAAAAGAGGTCCTCCAAATAGAATAACTACACGAATGAGATAAATATACAATAAGTGATCCAGGATAGGATGATGAATATGAAGGATCAGACTAAACCAATATGGTTTGCGTCGCTATAAAATTACTGTATTTTAAAGCGCAGGACAAAATATCTTATAGCAAATCTCTTAACGCCTTTATAGACCAGTAATAACACTACTATGTTTCACACAAAAAACACCGCTCAGAGAGTATTGTAAGAAACACAAGCGTTAATGAGATTTATAAGGCGCAGCAAGCTTCTACGAATTCCTAGAACATTACCGTGAAGTTGAAGTCTGTGTTTAAGTGGTATGTCTTAAGTTTTTATCTATCCGCATCAATATTGTAAATACGAATGTCTGGTTGTAGTCCCTTAACGAGTCGAGAGTAATTGGATCTAGGCATTATTTGGAGAGCATAGAGACGTTTTAATTCAGTAATCATATACAATTACACTACCCACGTACAAAAAAATGTGGAATATCTCGTATCAATTCTGTTCATATGATAGTTTTACATGCATAAAGGTTATAAATTCTAATTATTCAGCACACCGAGAAGACGCCTTTAGTCCTTCCCCCTTATTAGAGCTATTTCTCTATTTCATTGCTTCAGTAAACTACACAAACCGAGTAATCAATAACCGTCGCTCCTATCAGTCCGTCCAACTCATTTACACTTCAACAGGCCATCCGACGCCGATCTACCGGTAGTTAGCTCCTATCCCGAGTGGACAGAGATGCCAATAATCTAAATCGGTGCGCATCAATAGTCCTTTAGAGTCTATGCTAAGCTGGACTCTTGGTATTGGTAGACGATATTCAAATGACTACGCTACGTGAAAGACTGAGCATACAAATTCGAATAAAGTTATTGACTTTGATGAAGCGAAGGTAGAAATGAAACAACATTTTTTATTTGCATGAATATAGGTCATTCTTGAATACTGCTGGTTCCAAAAGTCCATTTTGATATTGTCAAGGGTTAAAGAAATAAATTCACATCCCTATTCTAAATTTACCTACCCAGATAGTGTCGGCTAGAAATAGCCCTCGATAGGTACAGCGTGCAAGATTTAGCTGTACTGTCTGTATAATCCTGTATTGCAAGGATGCCATCAATTCGAATTGCGGCGACTGTGTGTTTGGACTGGACCAGAGAACATCGTATAGTATCAGGAAAATTGATATCATATTTCGTTTTATTAAGATAAGTTTCCCGAACCCTATTATATCGTAAGCATTTATCTGATTCTGATTTATCGTTATGTCTGTTTATCTCTTATTGTTCTAATCCGATTCAAAGAGCAATCATTTTGTCATTAATATTTGTGTAGAACAAAGGAAAGCAAGTAGTTTTAATCGAAAATCATTCTACTAAATCCGAACACTGGCAAACGTCATTCAAAATGCACGAGGAGTCGAGAATACAAAAGCATCCGATCGCAGACGATCCACCAACCACGATCTGCTACCTCAGCATAGCAACTGTGGAGTCGAACCTGTAGTATTGTAAAGAGCATAACGTACTACGTAGTAAGCTTAAGGGGCGGGGGCGTAGCGGGTGGCGTTGTCTCACCCCGCCGCTAGATGGCGGCGTATCTGCCACAAACACGCGCGGAAAAAAGCAACTTGTCAAGAAATAGATTCGGAATAGCGTTCTTTCTAGACAGCTGTGTGCAAAGAACGATCGTCGAACTGTGAGCGGAAACGGGGTCGTCTCGAGCCGAGTTCTTTAACTTCACAATTCCCGACCAGGCTTTCTACTCCAACTATTCCCAACTGCTTTCAATATGCAACTTATCGGTAAACGGATTCAATTTAAACGCTGGAACCAAAGGCTGTATTTGATCGTCTTTATTTAGGAACATTGGTAATTTGGCATCAGTAATTAAGTCCACGTCGCGTTCTTAAGTTACTTAAGTTGTATTTCTTGTGTCCTTTGAGTTTGAGAAGCCGGCCTAATTAAAACAAGAGTCTGTTTTAGTTGGGGCGCAAGCCAGCCACAAAGGGACATACAAGGAGCGTGCTGCGTTTTTACGAGATCTTTATCCAGAACGTAATTAGTTGATTGCATTTCAAACATAGCTGTGCTCGGTGACCTATTATTCCCGAAACGGGAGAAATTGTTACAATGAAAGCCGCGGATAAAAACGATGAATGTTTCATGACTACGCAACGACTTAGGTACTCATTATTTGAGTAAAACAATTTCGTAACTTTGTGGGGATAAGAATGGAAGAGCAATTAATATTTGAGTTCAACCTTATCCTAAAAGAGCTCATATGACAAAAGCTTCAGCACCACCTGAAGTTGTTGCAATTCCATTCAATTATTTAAAACAAATATGGATTTTCCACACTTCTAAAACAATGAGTAAGCATTAATTAAAAGTTTCAAGATAGAACAACTTTGTTATTGTATATATAAATGTCCATTTAAAGCTAGGGGGAAATTAACAAACCTAGTTGGAATGGAAATACAGTCGTCTTTTTAACCGTTTCGAGTTGAAACGAGCCAAATGGAAGTTCGCCTGCCAATCCGCGGCCGTTTTCAAACTTATCGGAAATATTAATAACCAGTTCAAATCTCAGGGAAAGTTCTAGTTTATTACGTTCTTAGGTGAATTTGAAAGTAGAATAGCAGTAATAACTGAGTTTAACTTAAAATAAATAGATAATTAAGGAGACTTTACCACGAAGTAAAATCTCTCTAGTAGGTACATTTTGAAACTCTTATAAATTAGCGAGGCAAAAACATCGTAGTTTGAGAAACTTGTAGGTTCATTTCCATAACAGAGCTAAGCTTTCAGCGAACGAGCTCGGCGTCGGTTTAATTTAAACGGCGCGGCGCTATAAAAAACATAAACAAATTAAATGCAAACATGAAAAAAATATTCAGCTGCAACATCCGAGCGTAATCACTGACACCACCAGCCGACAATGAATCACTTTATTCTGATTTTTTAAAGTACGCAAAGCTAAATTAAATTGTATGAGAATCAAAAAAGCAATCCAGACCAGTCCAGGCTTGATTGAATATCTGAAATTTATTAAATACTTCTGCTGGTTACCGTCATTCATAATGCAATTAATAAAATATAAATTTCTGTTTCGTGCGAGGTATTGACTGCCGGATATTTCGGCCGTAATTTATTTTTAAACTACTGCACCGCATCAATGCTCGTAGCGTTGATGAAATAGATTGAGTACTGTTATTTTAATAGTTTGTTCAGAAATTAAAGGTAAACACGGTACTAATGTAACACTAATGCAGCTGAGATATCGTTGAAGTGCTCTTAATATCCCCACAAAATCGAAGCCTTCCAATATATGATCCTTCAAATATCGAGTATGCATGAACTAATTCAATGTGCCTACAGATTTGCAGAACAAGTTCTCTACAAACTCCATCTGAAACTTGAATTCAAAACATAATTTGAGAAACACCACGAGTCCGCGACCTCGCGATATGAAATATCGATAAAACGATTGAAAATTCTTAACTCGATACCTGAGTGAGGTAAGTTTCAACCTTAACATAATAAAACTTGCAACTGGCGAATATATATGCAATGCAAGCGACGAAGAGAAGCATCTAGATTTCATTGAAGACGATACGAAATAGCCTGAACTAAAACGTATTTCACGTCAAATGGTTCACAAGATTTGAGAGACATGATGGAAAATTGAAATTTGAGATTTTGAACGCATACGATGCCAAATAATTCAATACAGTTCCAGCTATGAAATAAACACAAGGAAAGAAGAGAGAAAAAGAGAGAGATATGATCAAAATTCAAAAATGGCCACAGGGAATGAAACACCCCGAAATACATTTGGACAATAATGTTCAGAGTAGCAAGGTTGCCATAGCCACTAAATCTAGTAGAGTTGGTCCGCCAAGGCTTATGAAGACAAATGTCCCAGTTAATGGACGAAGCAAATTATTCCAGAAAAGGAACTGTATTTGAATTGGAAATATTCACTGAAACCGTAAATAGGAATAATTGCAGGCTATTTGTTAGCAGGGTTATTGTTTCAATTTTAAAGGGTAAAAAGTGTTTGAGTCGACTTAAATAAAATTTATGAAGTTTCAGTTTTGATGACGAAGGTAACAAAAGTATAGAGATGACTAGAAGTTAACTATACTTAGTCCGATATTATTAGTCTACATATTGCAAACAAGATGAATAATTTTCGATTATCTCGGTCTTCGGTCAGAATAATAAACTAACTCTAAAACTTCGTTGCACCGAGTTAATTACGAGTATTATGTACATTATATGACGGCTACTCAAGCTAACTTTATTTTTCTTCTAGGTGTTATCAAAGCGAATATATTTTTTTAACTTTAATATTCTTCATGGTAATAAAATTCAAACATTTGTGTTGAATTTAAAAATTTCATGGGTTATAACTAAATCAAACAGGGTATTGCATAAATCATCGATAGTTTAATATGACAGCTACTATATTAAAACTTACTTCAGATTGCCAGTATTTAATTAAGTCTGCTTCCAATTTATATAGTAATAAATATTCTAAGAACCAGTCATATAACTTAGGTTTAATGTACATATTTTCCTAAGTGACATAACCTTATAACAGCCAGCACGTGCATCGATATTCACGAGAAAACAGATATTCATTTCAAAATGATATGCATGAACACCTCAGACGATACAAGCCTTAATGCGAGAGTTTATGAGCTATTATCATATTAAACAAGGGGCCAATTTAATCGCATAATGGCTTTGTTATTTATTAGTGTAACATGCCTCAATACTACACCTTCAAATGACCTAAATACTGATTTATTCAGCGTTGTCTGAATTGTGATGTAGTGAACTTTAGGAGACTATCAAACGTTCTTGAATAAGATTGACTGCTGGATCCTTTCTAGATCAATCTGGTCTGTGACCGGAATCTTAGCGTTTTTTATTCATTTATTTCCTTTAGTAAGTAAAAAAAAGAAGAATAATTAATAATAAATAAACTTAGAATAAGAAAAAAAAGATAATATACGATTTTAAGACTATTTGAACATAGAAATGACAAAAACAATAGTTGACATGTTTCTAAACTCGGATAATTAAAAACAAACAGAAAAGATTCTAAAATCGTGAAGCGATAAAATCCAATGTAAATGTCATTATTCAAAACAGGCTGTAAAACACTTGAACACGTAATAATAAACTAGAAGATACCGAGTTCGCTACACTGTGAAATAAGGGCGCAGTAACGGGGGTGGATGAGGGCAACACTTTTACGATTCGGCAATCGTAAAACTTGAAAACAATTCCTCCATGTGGCATTAGCAAGCAAGATATTTTCCTGGCCTGGTTGAGGAATGTTCCAAGGTCTTTTTGCGTAAATACAGCAGAATAAGTATTTTGCTAGGATTCATAAATGTTACAGGGTAATAAATAGTACGTACTCATTTAGATTAGTTTTATCGATATGGGTGATATACTAGAATTATTTCCCGTTTTATATAAAATATCTAAGATGAATAGTAAAGTTATACATATCTGAAGAAATAACAGAAATATAACAGCATGATGAAGTGAGAATAAAATTAAAAGGGACTAAAAGGATAAATCATGAAATAAAAAGGCAATGGTCGCAAACTGTCAGAGACATCAAAGACCTTAAGCGCGGGATAACGGCAGGTCTCGCATCGTAAATTGTAGTACACTCGACGACACCAGCTGTCCACTTCACGATATTCAAACTGGATTTTGAGACGTCTTTCCTTACCAATATCTTCATCAATAATGACCTTTACGTCCACGAAAGATGGTATATGAAGTGTTACGTTTGTTGACACTTACGTTGATAACTTGTAAGACCTATTCGGGATTTAACGATAGAACGATAGCAAACTGTTAATCAGTATTACATGCACAATTCTTGCTTGAGCATGGTCTATCTATTAGTCTATAACTTTAAAACGTTTGTCGTTGATAGTACGACTATTATTGATCAGTAGAGCAGTAAAGCTTTAGAGTAAGAAAATAAAGCGCTATGTAGCCGCTGTAAAGTTGTCGTCAATATCTCGAGTTATTTCGATAAAGTTGTTGCTAGTGGCTTGCTAAGTGTTAATATTGCGTTTTAGGATTAGTGCTGTCGATATTGTTGTTTCTGGTTTATTACTAGCATTGTGTTGTTACTTGTTGAGTTGTTAAAATGTACAAGTACGTCTACAAGTCTATGATTTGTTGCCGTGGATGAAATGATATTAGCCCAATTGTAAATGGTTATCTTCTTATAGGTTACTAAAGGAAATGTCCAGTTATGTCCAGAGTATGTCCATTTCAGATTGCTTTAGATTTTTATCTAGCCACAGACAAGTACAGCCGCGGACTGAAGCTTATATTCCAGAATCTGATAGAGAAGACGAACGATCCGTATCAAATATAGGAACGTGTAACGACAGGAGATTAATAGTTATGAAACAGCTCAAAGGAATATGTGGTTCATAAATAAAATTATATAAACATTCTGGCAGTGAGCTTGCGTAACCGAGATTGAGGGTAATCGTTTGAAGAGCCCCCTTCAAACGTTTATCTTCAATCTCCTTTGACAGTAATTAATAAAGAATTATGATGGGTTGGTAATGGTGATTTTTCTCCGGAAATCAATACACCTAGAACGCTAAACTCTGTTAAGTCTGGGACTAGATGATGGTGTCTGAATTGTCCAGAATTATTTATAACTAAAAAAAAATGTATATATTTATGCCTACATTATTTATTGATTCTTATACTAAGTTGAAAAAGTACATCTCTGACGATTTGATCAAATGACACGATCAGAACGATCGATAGATAGAGTTGAATAAATACAGATCGTCATTATTTGTTTTACATATGATGCTGTATCACTCACTATCTAAATGGGACTAGACAAACACAATCTGTCAATAAGTTATCCTTTAAACCATTTTTTGTTAAATCAATCAAATCACAATAGCTTAAACATGCCCGTACGTTTGCACATGACAAAGACAAGTTAGAGTCCCGTCACAAAGCTCACAATGGCGTCAGCGTCATCAGTGACTGAGACAATGAACGCCAAAGCAAATCTATTTCGGAATCCGGATTCAGACACAAAAAGTATACGTCGTCCCGCAGTTGGAAAAACAAATCTAATCCGTGAGGCGCTCTGTCCGCGGCAGACCTATGCTCTGATTCAGAGGGTACTCTCACATCCGACTATTGAAAGCTCTATAATATAGATAGAGCTATCGATAGGTTTATACGATGGGGATGATACGAAAAGTTATTAAAGTTTTCGGTTTTCCGGTTCCGTGACTTTTTGTTTTAGGATTGATCCTCTGTTATTGAGTGATCGTTAACTTGACTAGTTAAAAGCAATATCCAGTGCTTGGTGATTATTTTGGCTCTCACATTTGTAAGATTAAGGTGACAAAACTTTTCTTTTCAGGGAAGTGGTTATAATATTCATTTAACCACACACAAAAGCGCATTACAAATTCATGAAACTTTCAGCTAAAATCAGCAGTAACGCTAATTGGAGCGTGTGCAATGCATATATAAAATCGTTATCGGATTATTAATAAACGCTAAGCGCTGTTATTCACAAATGGTCGTTATTCCACAAGCCATCGTGTAGGTTGTCGCACACATATCAATTCTAAAACGAATACCCTTCGCGCTTCCGTCTTTTTCTAAATTAATTGATAAGTATTCTTCTTTATGAATTAAGAATCATTCTTCTAAATTGACTATATCAGTACAATAATTAGTGTGACTCAATATCTATTTACTATAATTAACTTAAAAAAATAACTTGTGCCCTGTTTATTTTTATTTCGATTAAAGTTCACGGTGTTGATTACATTTAGTGTAAATATCTATTTTATTAGGCTAAGAGTGTAATTGTTTTTCACCTAATAAATAAAAACTAAAACTTGTGTTCTTCAAACTCCTTATTAAAGTGTTCACTAATCAATTTCTTAACTGCTTATATCGCCTTGTCTCTTCGCGATCGATCGTTTTTGTATAATCTGCAAATATGATTTCCGGGTTCCTAGGTATTTTAAATGTATTAGGTATAAAATATATCTATGTGTATGTATAATATCAGTCATCTATACCCTTGACACGAGCTCTGCTTAGCTTGAAGCTAGCTGATGCTGTGTCGATTGTCCAGCATTATTTACGTATTTTCGCTATATATCCGAATTGCTGGACTGATTTAGAGAGAGATTGTTCCTGTATAACTTGACAGCGCGGAGATACGAAGAGTCGAGGCGATGCCGATCCATTCCCAAGTCGATATGTGTGCGACAGCCTTCCGCGCGAGCTTGAGGCTGTTTTTATTTGCTCTTCGTTGGTAAAGGCAGGTGAGGTCGGGCGCTGGTACAAAACGACGATGAATTAACGAGCTCCCGTTTTCACTGGTGGTGTATTTTTTTTAAATGGGTTCTAGAGGTATGTTCTTTATTAAGAAACAAAATCATAATCAAGGAAGAGAAACAGATTAAAATTAGTACATACAATATTTTATTAAATTTATTGTCCCATGATCATTTAGTTTACTTTATAATCTAATAAAATAATAAAGAAATATTCTGTTACCTCCCTGTTAAATTTAAGACGTTAATGACGTTTGAAAACGTGTCATAAACGTCTAAACAACTGTTTAACAGTTAACCATGTTGGTTAAATCGGGCCTGAACAAACGCAAATATTTGAGTGGTGTACTGATATTATTTTATATGCGCTTTATTTTAACCATATAAATAACCGCATGCACGGTGTGCGGTCGGGTGAGCCAACCGAAACACAGAACAGGTAATAATTTGTGACTTTGAACGCAAAACCTCAATCTTTATTGGTATTTGTCTAATACTTTTTATTATAATAAGGATGGTAGTACTAATACTTACTGGTAGTAACTTTGGTTAAGGAAATTATTGTCGCATCACATGACCGGAAGAACTACTATATTGATTCAGGCGGTATAGTAATATATTATAGGGGCTTGTTTGCTGGGCGGCGACTGTGTGGGGGAGCTCTCGGTCTCCCTTAGCTACTATTAACATAGACATCTCTAAAGTCTAAGGCATTTGGTGTGTGGACAATCAATGCTTCGCTGAGCATCTCGCTTCAGTCACAGAATAAATAACAGTACAAGTACAGAAGTTGCACTTCATAAAACATGCATAGAAGTGACTCTTACCGCGAAGCAAGCAATTAGAGGTCAGGTCACAACTTCAGAACTAATCAAGCTGAAATTAAGCACACATAGATAAAGATTATTTTATTTGCAACTCATACAAAAACATAACATGCAGTAGGTACCTATAGTAAAAGTTGTAAGGAAAAAAAGTAAAAAGTATAAGTAAAGTAAGTTAAAAGGTAGGTTGGCTAATAAACATTGAATCAAGTTGGATCAAATGCCGAAAGATTTCTACCGTGTATACGGTTGCTAGTTTAGCCTGGCGTGCGCTCGACAGAGCATTTTTTCAATTTATTTACTCGCATCGGCGACAGGTGGCGCTGGCGGCCGATCTGTGCTCGCGATACGTGTAAACTGGCCCTTAATATTTCATTCCACATTTTATTCGTGTGCAGTCAACCTGAGCGGGTGGAATGGTTTTTCAAATATTGTTTTTGGTTAAAGTTTTGCGAATTGCCGTTTTGATTGTTTATGTGCGATACGGTTGTCTTTGGAGAGCCGTTTGATAATGGCGCTGATTCAAATCTGAAAATTATAGCCGATTCGCTGATAACTATTGACTCCACGGTAGAATTAATTTGAACGATTAAAGAAATATTTTGTTTACACATATCGACATTATAATTTGAAAAGAATTAGGAAATCCAAGAGGTGGCCTTGTCATTTTAATTTAATTAATTTAATTTAATTTAAATTTAATGAATACGGTCAACACGACCAATTAGGTACATGTTATTGTTATTTAGTACCAGGAAACTTACCTCATGCCTTATCACAGTTATCACTCAAGTAATTCATAAATAAATTTGCATACTACCTACATCCCATTTCAAATTGAAATTAGGTGCGCACTGCGCAGCTTAACTCGTAGTAACTTACTTAATTTGAAACTAAAGTTAAAATCTTTATGCAGTTAACTTTAGCCACGGCGTTGAAGAGTTTACTTTTTGCTGCCTTTTCATTGGTCAGCTAAGACAGCGAGTGAGTTGGGCGAATAACGAACCAATTAGCGGTAAGTACGTCTTTACACTGAAGTGAGTTTTTGTACATGAGAACGTTTAAGCCTACAAGTTAACTATCACGTGACAGAAGTGACAGAAGAACGCAGAGATTAAATACTAAATTGGTGTTTTAAAACACTATAAACCGATTTCAAATTCTTTAAAGGAAAATTAGAACATCATGTAGGCCATGTAGGTACTTATTCGCAGTCAATCAAATATGCATTTTAAGGATAACTCAAAAATAAGTACTGTTTAAAGTTCTGAGGCTTCTGACTAACACACATAAAATATATTTTACGTATTATTATAGTCGAAATGAGAACCTCCTACTTTTTTGATACTGAACGTAGCGCTAAATAAAATTATATTACGTGTAAAACTTAAATCCTGCTAAGGCTTCAGTATTTTCTCGTTTATGTATGTAATAATATCGTAGATTTTCGAAATAATCAAAGACAATTTACTTGAAAACTACTTCAATATAAAAAATCGCCTGAAAAACGCACCTGTCTAAAATTTATTCATCCGAAAACACTATAAGACGAAGTAAACAGGAAAATCCTACACTCAATCACGACGGTTTAATGAGAAGCCGAACAAACTACAAGTACAGTCAGCATCAGAAGAAATTGAAATATCTTAAAATATCGTTACATCTTGTCGGATAATACAAAATTATTATGAATCAGTCAGGGTCATTGATTTGGCTTAGAAGAAGATTTATTAGTAGGAAATAATATTAAACTCAAGGAGATAGTGATTTTACTGGTATTTGAATGTTAATTAATTGATTATTACGTATAAGTAGGCATTACTCCCATATGACGAGTGCCAATGAGGCGCTATCATGGGAAGGCCTGCGTCCAGCAGTGGACCAGTAAAGGTTGTAGATGAAGTATAAGTAGGTACATAATTTCTTATCAAAAATCAGTTTTCTCTTACTCTGGGTGGGATAGGCAAACTCGCTCGCCGCTTTCCATTCCTCTCATTTAAATTAAGACACAGAATTCATTGTGTCAAAGAATAGTCACTATACATTTTCTTATAAATCTTCGTAACACGTTATAAAACAGGTGCTTCTGATACCGACTGTACAATGTTCCTAAACTGCTTTTAAAGGTGGGAGTTAAATGAAAACGTCTAAAGTATGACTTACCGACTTTAGGAAGAGTTGATTTGAGATCGTTGCTGCTCGCAAGTGGGTTCTCCTGCACCTATGGATAGTAAAAAGTTACAACTTCTGATGGATATCGTATTTATAGTGGTAACACACATTAAGGGAAAATTCTACAAAATTATACAGATAGTTCGACAGGACATGTACTATGGTTATAACGGGTAGGTAGAACCAATTGCAATAGCTTGGAGGTTTTTAACCCTGAAAAGCCCAGCTATTTTACAGAATTTTATGAAAATGACATGAATACATTTTAAAACTAGCTGCGCCATGGGGCTTCGCCCGCGTGGGAATTTAAGAAAACTATTCCTACGATTTAAATTACGTCTATTTAAAACTCCAGTCCGATCTTTATATTAGTTTTGGCGTGAAGACGTAACAAATATTCATCCATCCATACAATACAAACTTACATATTTATGATATTAGTGTGATTCGTATATATATATCTATCTGCAAATACATAATGTCTATAGCCCGTTTAGATCAATTCTAACCACAGAAAAGAGACTATGAGCCCGAATAGAAAATGAAACAAGAATTTTCCGAAAGCGTAAAAAGCCATGTACATCTTTCATGTAATTTCTAAAATCGGTAGTGTGGTGATATCGTACTGATTCGACTTAGGTATCAGTAAGCCTGTATTGCCCCTCCAACACGCGATCATGTGTAGTTTGATTGCAATTACATAATATGCGAATGGAAATGTTTCAGTCAGCCTTCGCGAAGATTTACGACTTCCTCGCAGTACAAACAATAGTAGCTTGCCTACTACGCACATAAGTTACGCTTCATTGAATACTTGTTATTGTAAAATTGAATAATCACAACGCACGCCATCTATGCTTTAACTTAAAAATTATTTTCCTCTGAACAACTATAATTCTGGTTATCAAACCATTTCTTTGTTTTAATGTGTTATAAGTACTATGTATTTATTTATCAGCTAGATCGTAGAATAAAACGGCTTAGGCATTCAATAAACTGGCCGAAGGCTGGCTAAATAGGATATCAGATATTGGTCAATTATTTCACATTTTTAATTGACATTAAAAGTTATACTTTGAACCAAAAAGGTTGAATAACTTTTGTCAATTAGTTAATTAAGTTTAAATCTGAAATTCACACTGAAAAATACCCAGATGTAAAACAATGTAATCAGATATTTCACGAACCGAGCCCAATACGTAAAAACCCCAGACATAACAGAAGCAACAGATATTAGAATTTGAATGCTAATAACAACAACTACGGTTCATTTTCACTACAAGCGATTGAGTTACTCAGGCCGGCGCCATATTGAAATTACTAATGTATTGTCGCGTCGCCATACATCAAAGTGTCGATAACATTTCTGCGCGATTATACTCTCGATTTATTTTAGACTGGGTTTTATTTTAAATTAGATACAAATACAACAATTCCGTAAGTGTATTTATTAAAAAGTAGTATCCGCTCGCGACTTCGCACGCTTTGTTTCTATGGAAACGTTTTAAGGCTATATCTATCCCATAGGAAGTTATTTAAGGGATGAATTAGCCCATCTTTTCTTCCAGCCAAGGAAGAACTATCCGTCTATTCAAACTTAATTCTGTAATTTAGTAAAAAAACATAAACTTTCGCGTAAAATGTTTATTTTCTTACCTTATTGGTAACTGGATTAAAAATAAATTTATTTTCTAATTCTTTTCTTGGAGTTGCCGCAATCACTGATAGCGGCGTTGGAAGCGATTTCATTTCCTGCAAAAAAATAAACAAAAATTGTAACTTATCATTTTGCAACCATGCCAACCATCTATTTTAAAACTTGGTTATTTATCTCTTCTTAATGCTATTAATTAAACCCATACACAAAGGAGGAGAAACAGACCGTGTCGAGAACTTCAGGCCAATATCCATTCTCCCTACCCTCTCAAAGATTTTGGAAAGACTCATGAATAGCCGACTCACCTGTTTCCTCGAATCCAATAGCCTTCTCTCACCATGTCAGTTTGGTTTTCGAAAAACAAAATCCACCAATGATGCTGTTCATGAGTTAACCAATTCTCTCATAACTAACCTTGATGCACGAGAAAAGTGCCTTGTAGTATTTCTGGATCTGGCAAAGGCTTTCGACACGGTCGCTATTCCTATCCTACTAAAAAAGCTCGAAAACTGCGGGGTCAGAGGTCTACCTTTAAAACTGTTCGATGACTACCTTAAGGACAGGAAGCAGCGTGTTAAAATTGATCAATACATAAGTGAAGATCAGCCCGTAACCTTCGGCGTTCCCCAGGGAAGCATCCTTGGTCCCACGCTGTTTCTAGTGTACATTAATGACTTATGTAATATTCATCTGGATAATGGTAGAGTCATCACCTTCGCCGACGATACTGCACTTCTCTTCAGCGGAAAAAGCTGGAGAGAAACTTTTAGCAGCGCTCAAGCTGGTGTTGACAAGGTCTGCTCCTGGCTGACTAACAACGTTTTAACACTAAATGCCTTAAAAACTAACTACGTAACGTTTGCTCTTAGATCGAATTTACTCCCACCATCTTCCTTTTCAATCCGAGCTCACTCTTGTCTTTCAGCTACTCCAAATTGCTCCTGTCCCTACATCTCAAGAACTGACCATATAAAATATTTGGGAATTATTCTAGACCAAACACTTACTTTTAGGAGGCAAATTGATGCGCTGGTTGGCAGGACACGTAAGCTTATTTACGTTTTTAAGGGACTTAGGAAGGTAGCAGATCGAATAACTATACTTGAAGTGTACACGGCGTTGTGTGATTCTATCCTGCGTTACTGCATAACCTCTTGGGGTGGCGCGGCAAAGACTCACCTTCTAGAACTTGAACGAGCCCAAAGAGCCGTGTTGAAGGTGAGTGCGAGTCTTCCCTACCGTTACCCAACCGATCAACTCTACAAGGATTGGAATGTCCTTTCTGTAAGGCGAACCTTCCTCCTTGAAATCACCCTTAGCATGCACTCTCAACTTGAGTACAATCAGGAATTGGTTAAGAATAAGCGTAGGAAGGGTAAGGTTTGCGCCACTCAGACCTTTCATACCAGCCACTCACACAAATTCAGTTGTTTCTTGGGACCCTATATCTACAACAAGATTAACAGCATTCTAAACCTCTTTCCCCTATCCCGTTTTAACTGTAAAAAAGTAGTAACTAAATGGTTAAAAACACTTAACTACCAAGAGATAGAAAACCTCCTAATCATCCTTTCATAAATCTAATCTTAAATCTAATTTAATATTGTAATTTGTAATTCTTAGACAACCTAGAATAAGCTAAACTTGAGAGAAAAGAAACTTAAGAGTGAAAAGAAACCTCTAGCTAAGTATGATCAGAGACCTGACACTTATCTAGACTGTTTGACCCTGATTGCATTTTTATTTGACTGGTTGTTTGGGGTCTGAACATAGAACTTACATACTTAAACACACACTCACACAAACACCACACACTTGACACACAAAGTCACACACACATTTGGTAACTCCTGTCGCCCGGACTCTTAAGAGACCGGTGTCTTCAGGAGTACCCAACCAAACATGCACTCATACAACACACACTTACATTACACTTGTAGCATTCACACACACTCACTCACACACACACGCTCACACACTTCACCATAACTCATTTTGGTTTGTCTGTGCCTAAGTTAGTTTACTTTTATTTTTCCACGTTCTCTTTTAAATTGTTTGTTTCTTTTCATACAATGATGTCAAATTATTAAGAAAGGTCAAAATAATAAAACATTATATAATAAAACATTATATAGTACGTAATTAGTGTATAGTATCCGTGGAGTGGGAGCCCTGGAGACTTGCAGTTGCAGGTTTTTTTCTAAAAACCTATAGCAAGCTCCAGCCTCTCACAATACAGGTTTTATATGTTACTCCCTATAAATTTAATTACCTAATCTTAAGAAAACCTATTGTGAAAGGAAATAAATAAATTATTATTATTATTATTATTATTATTAATTAAATGTAATAAATATAACATAATTAGATCACATAGCTCACTAGTATATACAATTATAACAAACTCTTAAAAATCTAAGCCGTCTTAATGCTTAATTATTGCCTTAAAATCTCAATCTTGATTTTTCTTACCTTCAAAATACTTTCTATTGGAGGTTTACTGCTTTCGGAGGCACTCTGTAACAACAATTTAAATTATTATGAATTTCAGAGAGTTCCTATAATTTACTCTTTTATGTGGTATCTAAGTCTATCTGGGCTGTGTAGGTCCTTGCCTAGAGAATGCTAAGTTTTCGCACCAGTGCTGTGTACTCTCTTAACAGATGAAGAGGCTCTTCCCCAGCCTACTCAGAATCTAAGCATTGTGTAGTTGGGCTCTTGTCATAATGCGAAGGTTTTTTCTGCTTAGCGCTGTACCGTTTATCGAAGGCTTCTTATCAGTAAGTTAGATTAACTCATGCCTGGATATTTTCTCGTGGTAGATTCCTCGTAGCAGGAATCCAAAGGATTTTAGGAGCCAGGCTCTAGGTATGCCATAGAAAGGCTCGCGGCCCAACAGAGTCAACTGAGTCCCCTTGGCCCCGGAAAACGCGACTTCATCGGCTCATTGCCGTTGATTTCCGCGTGCCCCGGCACTCATCTTGGGACAACTCTGTTGTTCGAGCCACGGACGTTTGGGCACGGCGTGAAAGACAGCATTTGTATCCTGTAAAAGGTGTAACCTGGACAATAACCTGGAGACCTATGAACGTCGCAGCTTTAAGGGTGTAACTAAGGGTAACTCAGGGTAACTAAAGGAAGGGAAGGTAAGGGAACTAAGGATAAACGAAAACATAAATAAATAAATATGTTTATTTTCATACCTGGAAATACACCGAATATTGGATGAAAGCTCACCAAATTAATCCGTGAGCAAAACCCAGCTCATTTCGTTCAATCAGTGAATTGATGTGGCTTTAAGGGTAATCAAGTAATTACTTAAATAATTTATGCAGTGATAATTTATAATAGTGTACAGTCGGCACTGAAAAGTTAAATACGTATACGAATTCATGCGTGTTAAGCTATTTCTGGTTGGCAATGTTTTGCAAATGTTTATCTTAGTTATAATAACTAATACGTCTTAATAATACCTACGTCTCACTAAGTTACTGACTATTATAAGTCAGTAACTTATTGAGACGTAGGTACTAGTTTTTTATCAAACGTCTTCAGTTGATTCCGTTCAAAGCCAAAAATTACGGTTGGGCTTTCTTATATTTTTTTTAGTAGATCGGTAGATCGTAAAATTAGCCTAGCTCAAACGGCCTGGGCATTCAACAAACTGGCTGGAGGCTGGCTAAGCATGATATTTTCAATATTTATTGAATTATTTAGCATTTATTTCTTGCGTTCAATTGCAATTATAACGAATGTTTCTCCATTGGTTCTTTCTTTTGTTCTCTTGTTCTTTTTAAAAGGTTAAAAGTTCAAATTGAACAAGACACTTGTATCGGAAGAGATGAATGCAGCCACTTATTGCTGTCCATATCTCGCGAAAACCGACAACTGTTGGGGTAAACGTGTTCATGAGTAGAGACCGCGACTTGGTAAACGTAGTGTAGGATGCCCTCCGGCCAGGTGGGATGACGATCTGCGAAAGACTGCTGGCAGATGCTGGATGCGGCAAGCTGAAGACAGGGCGCTATGGCGCTCATTAGGGGAGGCCTATGTCCAGCAGTGGACTGCTGGTTGGTGTTGGAGAAGTGACTGAACTGACCTGAGTTTGGAAGCCATTGGGTATCCGGATTGGAGGGGGGCGGTGCGCCGGCGCATTCGTAGAGCTGGCACCATCGCCCTGGGTAAATAACATTCATCAGCAATCAGCATAGACAATCATCACTACATAGTATAACACAAAGTCGCTTTTTCTGTCCCTATATCCCTATGTCCCTTCGACTGCTTAAATCTTTGAAACTACGCAACGGATTGATGATGCGGTTTTTTTTAATAGATAGAGTGATTCAAGAGGAAGGAATTTATACGTATAATAAAACCTCGCGAAGCCGGGGCGGGTCGCTAGTCATCTATAAGTTTGACGACCCATGTCCTGCGGTGGGCGAAGGTCCGCCTTCGACGCAGTAGGTTGCGGGTTAGATTCCCGCCTCGGAACAAGTATGTGTACGATCGCGCGATCTGCAGAAATTTGATCCGTTGTTCTATCTATGTAATGTTTTTATTAAGTACATCAGTCATCTGGTCATAACACAAGCTCTGCTTAGCTTGGGGCTAGAGGATGCTGTGTGGACTGTCCCGAATTATTTATTTTATTTATAAGTAACGTGTTTGTGAAGAGTGATAGATTATTGAACATAATAGTCAGGGATCTGTTCAAATCAATCAGCTTTCTCCTTTTTAAAATGCTTCGAATTAGCTAAGTCTCCAGAAGGCAGAGAGTTTCGGGGAATTTCACTTGCTGAATAGGCTTTTTTGCATCAATAAATATAAGTATACTATCAAAGTAAAGCAGCTTTTTGGGCCAGAGTTAAATTGCTTCTGCAAAAAGGCATATATTTTAGGAAATAACACAGCTTTGGGTGACTTTTAACAGTTGATGGCTTTACTTATGTAAATACATCTAACATTCCCGATTACTCGACGAGGAATTTAATCAAAGTACGAACTTCAGTCGGATGAATAATTTAGAAGCCCAAACTAGATGAGAGGGCTACGCGACGTACATACTGAAACGTATCGTAAAAGGTCGATCATGGTCATTAACAAAGCCCCTCATTTAACTTTTGCCGTAAACGACTTTGGTATACCGGAGTCGACTACGTTTGTAAACATAAAACCAAAACCCACAATGAACTTTTAAAAGCATGGTTAAGGCACGTATTAAGTAGAGCATTTCTCAAGACTTCGCCGTTCTGGGCAAGAGTTTATTCGAGAATTTTAAAAGTTCCATGAATACATAACGCGCCGTCGTCAATATCGCCTGGAGCATACACCGTAACAATAAACAGCATTGTGTGCCGATAAGAGTCGCATTTGTACCGAATTTTTTCTCTATTCAGAGCCTGGTTACAGCGCTCCTCAGTGTCGCTTTGCATGCGAGACACGTGCCGGTTATTATTTATCCCGGCATTCAGTGGAAATGAGGGCGAACATATTCTTGCGATTGCTTACCTTGTTTACGGCGTAGGGTCGGTGGTGCACGCGGCCGTTCGGCGCCGGTTTCTTGAACTCGCTCTCGCGGCGCGACTCCCGACCTGCGGACAAAGACAACTCTCGTCATGGATCTCGCTAAACTGGTGTTAGACCTGTCAAACTCGCACACGACCGTACATGGAGGCGCGGAGTGCACGCGACCGATCCACTTGGCCTGCTCCACGATGATACATGCAAAAAACGCATAATACGAATGTGTTCGGCAGCACGCGCCACCGCACCCGTCCGCCGCGGTCACGGCATCCCCTGGGAGGTCTTTATAATAATTCGGTGTCAACGTTTACAAGCTGAGATTTTTATGGATTAATAAAATAGCGGGTTCACCTCAGCGGGGCAGAATTTCGAAATCATAAGGCACTTTAACTCCCGTATAACTGAAAGAGGCGGGAGGGAGACTGTGGGGAGGGCCACCCCTGGCCCCGTGAGGGGAATCTCGGCTAGGTGTTTAGCTGGTTTATGGAGATTGCGATCAGGACAAAGGAGTCCAAGTTACGGTGCCTAGATTGCAACTTGATCCATATAGTCCCCTTAAATAGATAGCCGACCGCCTTTTTTCTATCAAGAAACTTTGAATTACTTTAGTTTTGTAATACGGCGACCGTAATATTTTATAACAAAGCGTTGTTGATACAAAGTTTGATTGTTCATTCTATTGCGTGAGTCATACGAAACACCTGTGAGGTCTTTTAAAACATAAACTGAAACCAGAGTAACGATATCAAATCAACTGTTTGTGATGAAAACAAGGCTTTTTCCAACCCGGAAACGGACCAAAAACGGTTGAATGGGCACTAAATAACTCAAGAGCGATTGTGATAACTGCCTCAATCGGTGAGAAAGATTCGATAGAGCCCAAGGGACAAATGTTCAGGTAGTCTCCGATATATTATGAGACGTGTGGCTGGCAGTCTCGCTACCGAGAAGGAATCTCCGTGCAAAAAAGGGATCGTTTCGAGCCTTCGAGACAACCTTGATTGGTATTTCAACTGGTTCCGATGTAACTCGAACGAGGTATAAATATTTGCAGTTTAAAATGAATGATTCCAATTCATTCTTTCTGTGGAATCCGATTCGGATCCGTTTTAAATGGATTGAAATTTTTGAATCGCTTGCAATTTATTAACGCTCTGTCCAGTCAGGTATTGAAGAGCTCGTGCAAGCTGGATCCCAACTACAGTAAGTGCTATCACTTTAAGTATAAGTTTCAGAGAGTAAACTTGAGAGTAACCTTTGCTCAAAACCTTTGCTTTTCTCAAAACCTCCATCCCGTAGGGCAAACGGCTTTTCGTAAGTCTTCAAAATGATCTTCTTCACATACTTATAATCATCAAGGAGCAAAGATCACTATCGCGTGACAACAATCTTCCCACGATCAGCGGTTTCCATAGCCACCATCGTTATTCAATACAAGATCAGGGCCGCGTTATCGCACTGCTAGCCGTGATCTCCCACAATCATGACTTCATTACACGCGATTGCCAATACAAACCGCATTAAATATTCCATCTCTTCCTACACACTGTCAGTGGTGAGATAAGAACAGCTGATTCAGTGTTTCTGAACACAAAACTGAAAAGTCAAAGGGGGTTCTCAATTCATGTTCAATGTGTGTTGTCTTGGAATTTGATGATTCTATTTTATTTGATAGCTGGTGATTCTAATGTGGTCCGATATAAACCAGATTAAAATCTGACTAGCAGTTTTTGAGTTATCCTTTATAATATGTCTTTTATCAACGACTACATTGATGATGTTATAATTTTTTGCATTAAATAATATGAAGTATAGTAAAGGCACACTATCATAATGAATGCTTCTAGTGTTCTAGTGACCTAGCTTCTCAAACTAGCCTGTGACATCCAGCCTGCATTCAATTACCACGCACGTACCCAGTAGCTCCATGTACGTAATATTTTCTGCGGTGGCGTGCGATTGGTCAATTTACTATTTTCTCATTATCTACCAATCTCATAACAGGAGAAGGTAGTGGCAATATTCCAGAAGCTGAGAAACTCGCCTGTCATTATTTTACGACTCGTTTTATGGACGAGCACAAACATTTAGTGAGTATGGACGTGAAACTAGCGGAGTATGAAGCTATGACCTCGGAGAACCGTAATGTTTTATTTGGTTTTCCTGGTAGGTATGGTACGTTTACATGTTTGTTTGCTGCATTTAAGAGCGATTTAAACTTGCGAATATAGAGGTACAATATCTACTAACATCATTATCTTTTGGAGGCATCTCGGAAATATCAGACAGAAGACCTCTGGTAACTTGACAGCTTCCAAAAACAGCTCTAGAGTTACTTTACTTAACTTTACAAGTTAGAATGCCACAAAGTTCGGCATCCTTGAAAAACAATATTGTAAATTTAGGAGCGTCTTTGGTTCGACCTCAATTACAAGGAATTTGTATAACTCAGATATCCGAAATTCCGTAATACGCTAACAGCTTTGATTAAATCGTCCAATACAGTTCAGCCACAAGGCAGCAGCTTATTGGTCAATTTGATAGATTAAGCATTTTGCAGCCAGATGAAGTAGTATTTATGCTTACTGTAAATCTAAGTTTATCTTTCTATAATATCTTTTATGTAATACCTATCCGTAACATAGCTCTGCTTATATTGGGGCTAGATGATAGATGTGTTGATTGGCCAGCATTATTTACCAATAGAATCTCGCTTACATTCTTGTGACGTAATTTTGGCACATCAATAACAGGTACCTACCTATGGTTTAACTATCTAAATATACTTTGGTGGCAAAACGTTCTCTGTGTGGTTAAGATCGGACTTTAGCTAGATGATGCTGTATAAAATGTTCTATTATTGCAAATAAATGATTTGATTTGACGATACCGTATCAAATACAATAAAAATGGTTCCTCTTATTATTATATTCTAGTAGTTGTGAAGACCTTTATACGTCTTAACTAGTAAATCTGCGTGTAGAAAATAGTTAATTACTATTCGTAGTAAAACAGCGAAGTTTAGAGTCGCTTATTAGTGTTTAAGGGTTTCCTTTGAAGTTAAAAGTTTAAAGGCTTAATACGAGACCGGGAAAGTGCTTAATTGGCTTTTGCTTAGCGATTCTGCTTAGAAATTGATTTATTCATTAATTGCAAAACGCGAATAAACAGGTTTATGTTGCGCTTTGTGCATGTTTGTCTTATGTAAACTTTATAAATTATTTAGTAAAATTTGATTGAAATTTACGAACCGCATGGTAACAAAAGATACCGTATATATCTGAAGCTGTTCGTAATATATTTATATTTTTATAATAGTATTAAAATAAATAACCTATTTCATATCGTTCAACTTTGCATAACACGATACAAAGACATGTTTCAAAATAAAATATAATTGTTTTTCTTTTATTTCGTGAACCTTATACAAAGAAGGCAATTCACCTACTCCGAGGTATAGCGCTGATCGGCTTTCTTAAGCATATTAAAATGAGATGCCTCAATAGAGCATAGTCAGTGTGGTTTTATTTGTGTAGTAGGGACGGATGGGTCGGACATTAGACCCTAAATCGTAGCCTGGCCCAAGATTTAGATCAGCAGTGCCGAGAAAATTATTTATATGTTGTGTGTAGTGGGAAATGTGAGAAATATTGGTAAAACCGATTTCGTGGTTATAAAGAAATAAAAGATTTTAATTAATTTGTCGTACCGACGAACAAACAACTAGCTAGAGTAAGTAGTATAGTAGTGTAGTAGTAATAGTAGTGTAGTAGTATACCGAGAGGACTGAGAAACAAACCGTCATGTACTTTTGGAATTGAATATAAGTCTTCTCGATTATCTAATAAGATATTTAGGTATATTTTTTTAATGTTATTGCCGCTACGCTACCTAAAACTACTTTTTCTTGTTTATTCTTCGATTGTATGCTTCGTGCTTTTGAATAAAAAATCTATTTATTTTATTTGACTTGACTAAGTAATCTGTGTGAGCTCATGGTATTGATAAAATAAATTTGAATATTCAAATTGAACCATCAACAAGCTAATAAGTCTTCAGGGTGGTTTAACAAATGGGCGGGGGCGGGGCGGGGCGGGACTCGGAGGCGGTAGGAGGCGCCACCCCCCAAACAATGGCGGCCGCTGACCAATGACGCGCCCCCGCGGCCGTTGACTCGTGCGCGGGCGCAGCGCCCACCGCACTCGGCTCTCTAATTAGGCGGCCAGGCATGCGAGATGGACCGATCTAGAACGTTCGGCTCTAACACGAATAGTCATTTGTTTCAAGGAAACAAGTGGAAAATAAAATAGATCAAGTAGGTAGGTATTTAACGTCATCATGCTAGTTGGTCGTACTTACCTACATGAGCGAGAAAAGCAAAACCGCATTCTCCGAAAATTTTGTTCGAAGAATGATCCTTCAAAACGATAATACAATTATTTCCATAATTTGAATGCCGCACAAAAAGCAAACAGTACCAATGATAGAGGAAAATGTAGGTCATAGTTGAAAAATAATACAAAGGTTCCAAATAACCACCCCAAATACCGAGAAAATAGGCCGAAGTATGTGAGAAACTTCCATCACAAAGATATTATATTATTCAACACAATCCCAAACAATCGCTAAACTAGCATCAACTCCCTATCCATTTAATCTGATTAAATTGGAAGCACACGCGTCCGATGAAACCAAATATCATACCCAATTACATCAGTCGATTGCCGAATGGCCATTGGCGGTAAAAAACAAAATGACGAGCAAAATTCTCGGCACGTGTCTTCTTTGTCCTCAGAAAAGGCCGTGACCGAACCGCAAACGTGTAGATACGAACAATCGTGTAGGAAATACCCTGAATGCTATGGCGACTACTTCGAGTAATAGTGTGGAAAGGAGAGACAAAAACTTGCAATGTTTTCATTGTGAACGTTAAAGGAACTTAATTTCCCCGAGACCGGCCTGGAAATATGAAATCTTAATGGCTTATAGTCGACTCAATCTAAAACCACCTGAATAGAGCTCAATTTACGTTAAAAGCTGGAATTAAGTGGCAACGCCCGTAGGCAACCGGCGAAATGCATTGTGCGTTCGCAATTCTGGGAGAGCTGTATGCGATGTGCATCGACCGCTGTCACCGTAACCGTTAATAAAACCAGGATTTTGGCTTAGCTAAAATAACTTTTGTTCCAACCCATTCGGATTGCTATCTGCTTGCGTATTTTATACCTAACCAATTTTTCATGGCTAACTTACTTTTATGTCATCGCGTATGCATAGAATATCCAAAGCGATATCCAAAGATTAATGGCCTCTCACGAGTGTTAGTCTCCTTTTCGACCTCGTTCTCATCCGATAGAGGAACAGCGGCGTAAGGGGACAGACCAAAAATAAACCTTTTTTCAATCGGGAGAATTTTCAAACTATTTAGAAAAAAATACCTAGTTTTGTCTCATTATACAGGATCTTGGCTACCTATTCTTTAGTTCTTTTTGAAATGTAATTCTAGTATCTTCCAAGGGCTGAAGGTTTTGCGGCTTTAATTGGAGTCCTAAATACACCTTTTTTTCAATCTGGAAATTATCAACGATAAAAAAAAACTCATTAATTTACGATCTTGTCTATAACGTTTTCTTAACTACTTTTTGAAATGTAATTTTAGTATATTCCAAGGGGTGTCTCTTTTTGAAGCTTTAATTGGACTGTCCGAAAATACACCTTTTTTCATTCTGGAGAAATTTAGAACGATAAAAAAAAATGTCTTATTATTTACGATCTTGTCTATAACCTAGGTACCTTTTAGCTCTTTTTAAAATGTAATTTTAGTTTTTTCCATCAACTTCAAGCTTAAAATATAAATCAAGGTATAAGATCGTGTGTAGACATAAAACGGGTCAATGCGACACTCGAGGCTCTCACCGCCATGAGGAAGTTAATAAGATTTATTCACATTGTACGGTGCATCTTACGTGCCCATTATCTCGGGACTCGTGATAGAAGGATCTTGATAGAGACTTCATATGAATTGTGTACTTTAGTTATATATAGGCACTTTGAGTGGCGTGTAAGTGGCTGATTTTCACTCTAAGTGGGAAAGGTGAATTTTAAATTAAGAAGATACCTATTTTAAGCCTTGGATAGCCTATTTTAAATACCTACCACCTTTTTTGTTTCACTTATGTATTTATGTGATCCGTTTATTTATTTTACGAATTAGGTTAACCTATAGAGTATACTGCTGAAGACAGGGCGCTCTGGCGCTCATTAGGGGAGGCCTGTGTCCAGCAGTGGACTAATATAGGCTGATGATGATGATAGATTATACCAAATCGCAGAAGGTGGGTTGGCAGGTAGGTATTTCGTTTGTTAGTTTTGAACGATTCCTTTTCGACATAAGTACGATTCCATTTGTACTTATGTCGAAATAATTCGAACCAAAAGAATATTATAATAATATTATTAGAAACGAATTAGGACAAATGATTCTCTAGTATTAATAGTAATAGTTGAGCTTACTGCAGACTATTGCAATGCATTTGTGCGTTTGTGATTGCTATGTTTTTTTTGTAAATATAATGTCGAAACCCTTTTTTGCGTGTTTTACAAATCACGTGGTACAGAACCCTTCGAGGTCAAGTCCGACTCGCACTTGGCCGGTTTTTTTATGCTTTAAAACCGACTCAATTCCTCGCCTTAGAAGGTGGTCCCTAGGGCTCTATTAGTTTTGAGCAGTGAAGTGATCAAAGACAGGTACAAAGAACTAGTTTAAATGAAACAATACTTAAAGCTAATTGTGTTTGTTGACGCGATAGTGAGGCTCGGGTGCGCTTCCATACACGCTAGCTTCCGCTGCTCAGGGTGGGTCGCCTACCATACAAACTGTTTCTTGTAGATATTCAATTGTTGAATTTCATATCCTTTATGCCCCAGAAGGGGGAGAGTGTACGGGACAATGTGCGTAGGATTTGTAGAGTCTTGAGTCACCCGAGTGGCTCATTTCTCACAGTTTCGGTCCGCATAACCGCAAGGTTGGTAGGACCATGAGAAGGTGGAGGGAGTGCATACTTTAGTATCGGTGCACTACGGTGTACTACCAACCCAATACCACTGTGAGAATTATTTCCTTCTAGCTCAATATTTATTTTGTATTTACTGAGATATGTTTTTTTAATTCAACACAGGAGGTCCGAGACCAAAAATTGTTCCGAGGCAAAAATCGAAAAAATAAATCGAATGATACTTTGTATTAACAATATCATTTATCCCATAAAAGAAGCTTAGCTTATCTTGAGTCTAGGCTAGATGATTCTGTGTGAATTGTACAGCATTATTTATTTATTTTTTCTACTTAATAAAGCTATTATTCATGACGTGTTCAAAAGAGTATCCGCAAATTAGTTACGTTACGTGTTGTTACAGAAGAATTAGATTAGAAAAGATATCAGTTAGGATAGTTTACTGTTCTATTTGTATAGGAGGCGATCCACCCTAACAGGCAATTGAATATTTAACCTGATAGCTGACCTTTCATAGACATGCGGTAGTGGAGGTTATTACTTTTAGTGGCTACTTCATCTAAATGTACTAATCTAAATCTAGATGTGCAATGTACATCTACCAATTAGTCGAAAATCTAATTTATATCTGAGACTAGCGACCCCCCGGCTTCGCACGGTTTTATTATATGTTTAAACCTTCCTCTTGAATCACTCTATCTATTAAAAAAAACGCTTCAAAATCCGATGCGTCGTTTTAAAGATTTAAGCAGTCAAAGGGACATAAGGATATTTATTTATTTATTTACTTCGGATTGCCATCAGCTTAACTAATTACAATAGAATTTAAAATAGATACAGAAAGCTAATAATAGGCATTCACTGATAAAATCATATTATACTATATAAGTGTGAACACAACTTTTTTTTTTTCGTCGACAATTGCGTACTTAATAAAGCAATAAAATTAAACTAAAAAAAAAACTTTAAGTAATAAGTAAAAGTAAAACTAATCATGTGCAAAAGAAGCTGAGAGTCATGCTTCGCCTTATATATATAGGGACATAGGGACAGAAAAAGCGACTTTGTTTTATACTATGTAGTGATTCGTCGTCTGGTCAAATAGACATGACCCGAGAGTTGTATATGTTTCAATTGAGCTACCTCTACATTGTTTGTCACAGTCTGCAGAAAGCTCAGAGTGATTCAAGAGGAGGGTTTATACGTATAATAAAACCGTGCGAAGCCGGGGCGGGTCTCTAGTTAATTATAAAGTCGACAGGCTCTACATAATGGTGCATTGAACGACGTGTTATTAGTTAGTATGTTCGTAAATTGAACGTATTATTTTTTGTTTGAGTATTGAGTAGCATAGGTCACATCATAAGTGAGAATTTCAAGGTAAACCAGCTGTGATGGTGTTGATACAAAGTAATTGTTAGACCAGAGCTTGGCGATAGATTGAAGAAGCGATGCCGTGGGTAGGTACAATAATAGATTTGCCGATTTGTTTATCAAACGACGCGACTTAGAATTCAGTACCCATGGAGTAAAAAACTTTAATAACTTAATTTGAACATTATCTCTTTGGTTCCTCTAATGTGAAGAGTTAATGAAAAATAATTAACGTTGAATTTAATTGTTTTTGTTTGTATTGTTTGTTTCCTCTGAGCAAGTTTATTAATATTTTGTGTAATTTTAGTGTACTTAATAACATTTTTTTTTGCGTTTACTACTTTCTAAAAGAATATGCCTTGTATATGGTCTGTCCAGTGCCGGATTTATATTTTTTATGAGTGTAGGCCACTTTTTTCCGCCGCCCCATGTACGGAGCCGTTCATTATTAGCTGCGAACTCCCCCCCCCCCCCCCCCCCCCAGGTAGACATACAATTTTATTGTTGTGTGTGTTGCAATCGAGTGACCGTCCTCTGAAATCTGCCGCCCCCCCTAGGACGCTGCCGCCCCCCTAGGACGCTACCGCCCCTAGGCCGCGGCCTATACGGCCTATTTACAAATCCAGGACTGAGTCTGTCTGTATATGCCCTAATAGGATAGGAATGATTTCGCGTTAATAGTATCTACCGGTATTAACGCGAAATCATTCCTATCCTATTCACAGAAATGGTTACAACTTAAGGGTTTAAAATGTAAACAACTGCATGTCAAAAGTGACGGTGTTGGCCTTAAAACGTCCAGTCCTCACGAAAAACGCTCAGAAATTACGCCCAAGGGCACTGCGGTTTTGCTATTTCCCAACGCAAGTAATGTTATTCGCCAAGAATCGTATTGTCAGATAGAATAGAATACAACCAAGCAACGCGAAGTTTGGGCAACTTTTCATGAGCTGTCAAGTCAAACTTTTGACCGCGGTTTTGTATTGCCGAATTCCTCTACACAAGGGCATTCAATACCTACTTTCAAAGTTCACAGTTCGACGAATTGATATGTTTGACTTTGTCATGTTATAGGTATACTTTTTACGTCGCTTACATACATAGAATGTGTGTAACGAGCGAAGGCAACAGCAGGTCGGTTATTTTGTATGCAGACGACCGAGTGCATAAACAGAGTGGAATAAAACCGAACGCTACAATCTATGTATTCCATTCAACTATGATTCTACACGGGACTTGAACAAAGGAATACCCGATGTTTGCTGAAGTTTCATATAGTGGATTTATTGGGTACCGATATTGAGACATAAGACGTTGAAACTTCACCCAGTCCGAGTATTCACAAACAGGCGAACCTAACAGGATCGGTTTTGTCAAAGTGGGCCAGCTAAAATCTACTCAGTATTCACGGGATGCCAACTAAAAAACTCGAATTACAAAAAATGTAATTGTAAAAAGCTGTTAATCGCATATAACGAAATTTTTACAAAGGACTTTTTCATATAACTAGTTCTACAATCGTGGGGTAATTCGTGGCGAGTTCTAAGGTAACGTCCCGGCCTCTCCCATCCGATAAATAAGTTTCTTTCACGTTGATCCTAGCCCTAACATATTTCATGCCCTTTAGGATTATGGGACGGAGAAATATTTTCTTATTGGCCGTTTTTGTCGTAAAACGTAGATATCTCCTTTCATAATTTCGTAGGGCGATCGTTTCGGGGTCGCATAGAGCATGACCTAACTGATAAAAGTGTACTAATAAATGTGACATGAAATATAGCAAGATCGCGTTTGTAAACTCCATAAAATTAGGGCGACGATAGTCTTGTACTATGTGGTGTGCTCTATCTCTATTAACTCCATGCACGTGTGACAGTCGTCAGTGTATTTGGGTCACAGCCAGTGTGTTCGGAATCATCTAAATAAACAGTTTACGAACGGAAATTCTGTCAAAAAAATGGCCGGCGCTTTGCATATTTTTGCTGTCAATAAATCGATGTCACTGGTTAAAAAAGAACACTCTTCGAACGGTGCCCGAATTGTTTTCTTAAAACGTCTGGATTTTTTCAAAGTCTAAGATTTGTCGGACACCTCGGAGAGAGTCAAAATACCCATTGAAGGTAGACATGCGCGCCGTGGGGTCATTAGCCGGAACAATAAGCGTTAACCAGGACATGTGGCGCATTTGCATACAGCGGCAACTTGCCCGACAGACTTGCAAGAGTCTGGTAATGACTCTTCTGTGGAGTGTATAGGGCCTAGATTTGATAGAGCAGCTCGCTCACTGCATACAAATTACTTTATTTTACTGCAGAAGTATTAGAGTTTGATGTGCACGAAGTAACTAGGTGAGCGAATTCAATGGCCATGGAATCTAGACAGTGTGTCATAATCATAACATAATACTCATAACAGTGCGTGAAGTGCTTCAATACTTATAAGATTTTACTAGTAGAAAAATCAAAGAAGAGATATATCTCTCGATCGGCTAAAAATGTAGCCTTCCATAAATCATGAAGGCAAGGGCCTATAAAGTAGCCTTTGCCCTATACAGATAATGCGAGCTGAAAATATGATACAACGACTAGACGTCGGAACAACTTCACAAGTTTTAGTGTTGTCTTCGGCCAAACATCTTCAAAACGGCTCAAACTTTCGCCTTTATTTATTTAATTTTAAATTAAAGATTACGCCAGCTTAAAGAAATAAATTTCTTGAAAACACCGACTTTGGAACCCTAGTTTGCAAGTAGTCTTATTATGTAAGTTTGTATTGACTTCTGAGTTATGAAGTTTATTGGTTGATGATGATAATTGAAGAGAACTGGCTGTTTTCACTGCACTGTGCGACTTAGGAACTAGCAGTGAGATACGTGCGATTTCCACAATTTGCATGTAATCAGCATCGAGCATCCCAACTCAGTTTCGTAAAATGCCAGTGCGACGTTGAATGTGCCACCTTTTGTTTCGCAGAAGACTCTGCGTGACCATCTAAGAGGCGCGTTGCATCCATTTGTGCTAACAGTATAGGAATAGGATTTCGCGTTCAAAAGAAATGGACAAAGAATATACCTTTACGGAAAGGCGTTTGTTTTTCAAAAGAAAACTTCACATCTAATAAACGACTTTAATCATTAAATTAGTCACTTCAATAGAACGCAGGATTACTGACATCGAGACCTAATTATGTCTGAAACAGTGCACTTTCATGATTTCTTAGTGTACTTATCTCTCTCAATCGTTTTTTAACATTTGAGAAAAAAGATGAATTTTATGTTATTCTAGTTTTTTGCCCTGGGATGAATGATTACGGAGAACTATGCCAAACTCGATTATCAAATCGATTAAAGCACCTTCTTAAGCTGAGCTAAATACATGTTGTTTAACACAAAAAGTAATAAAATGGACACCGAAATAAATAATTGAATTCAAAAGTTTTCGGACAAATTTCTTAAACTTTTTATTTTGATGATGCTGTGTAAATTGATTAGCATTATATTTCATAATAATAGTGCATTCGAGTTTAAAGAATACTTAAGCAAACTTATCCGTTGACAAAAACATTGAAAATCATAGTAAGCATAACAATTTATCCCTCACAGAAAAGATTCAATTTGTCCTACAACGTCAACATATCAAAGAGCGTGAAGCGTCCGCAAACTACCTGATAGCACCCACAATATCAGGGAATGGATCACGACACGACTCGGGATCAATATGGGGACACAGAATAACTATTGGCAATGCCCTGTTCAAATAGTGTGAGGCACACCGGGACATCCGGGGAAATAAAAGATCCGGTACACTATCCGTTACGCTCAGGAAATTTATAAAACAAAGGGACGCGTAGCTGACTATTTGCAGAAGGCTCTTGCTTTTTTTCGCGAATAGCGGTTCTAACTAGAATTCGAATCGAATACCATAAAACGAAAGACTTATGGCAACATTTATCTAGCATGCAGTTTAGTTTTAAACCCGAACACAGCTGCGTTGATGTGCAATAGTAAATTAACCAGCTGTAAATTCACGCATGGCGTTGACGAGGTAACTAAACTGCCGGATTTTGGTGAGCGATGGCTCACCATTGTCATGTCATGAAGTAAGCGATTCAAGCTGTCTGCCTCGTTCAACCACTATTGTGGCATTAGTCTGACTTTACACGTTCCACACGACACACTAGTTTATCTGTTATACTCTGGAGAGTCTGGCGAAATACATTTCAGAACCTAATCCACTTAATACATAATTTATAATACTGTGAAATTAGAATGTGCGAGGAGTAATATCTACTCTAGCGAAGATTAAGATATAATGGAAAAGGAGCAATAGTCAATGATGGTAAAACGATAACCAGCAAATTGGACCCCAATCGACAGGATTTTCTTTTAACGGTATTTTTTCAGTCGAAACCAAGGCAAATGAAAAGGAAATCAATGAGCAATTTCATGAGGAAATGATCGCCAAAACGATCCCAAGCATGGAACATGGAATAGTATCGCGTTTCGCGTAACTTGATACACGACATTTTCCGAGACCAGAGGATCCGAGGATCAGATCCGACCGCCCTCCGCGATACTTTACGGCACCTTCAGGGCACGAACACAGAATAATAACAGTATAACGTAATATGGCCCGACTTATTTTATACATGAAGCTAGCTACGCTATTGAGGAAAATTTTTGTTGCTCTGATGCGAAATTGATTTGCAAACTTCCGGCAATTTATGAAGAAAAATCCGTGTTATTATCCATAAATCGGCCACGTCTTGTATGATCTGAAATATTCTAAATTACACCCATGAGTGAAATGCGTGAAATATTCATAATAGCATGTTTCACCCTCTTTTCTCAAAACGGACGGCACGAATTTTTTTGCAATAATGGTGTGAGTATTTTAGATGCAAAGAGTCTTATAGCATACCCAAGGCTTGTGATTGTCTTGATTAAACGCAATATTTGCATCCAAGGCTAGCATACACTCTAGTTTTATGCCATAAGACAACTTATATATGTAGATAGTTTTCCCATGACCGGCTCATTAGATCGCGGAAGTCACAATGCTCTCCCACAGGGTTTGCAAGGCTTAAATGCCCTCAATTCACCAGGACTAACCAAGGCTATGTCTTATAAGTGCCAGTGGTAAGAGCACATAGTTTCATAAGAATCAATTCCCACGCACCCCAGGGGGCCAAAGCTTATGTCCATGGCCCTGCTGTGCCAATATGTAACAAGAAATAGGTCATGCCATTTTTAGAGCGATTGGCCATTTACGATTTGCAACATGCTGGATAAATGCGCGAAAGTTAGCGGGAACGTGAATATAAATGCGATAGTTGAATACGTAAAGTAATAGTAAAATGTAATAGTGTATGAGATGGATGCTGCTAGAAATTGGACGTTGAATTTAAAATGTGAGTAATCAGGGAAATAACTTGGCAAGTTTTGGCAATGCTCTTTGAGATAATGTGAGTAGTAAAGATTTAGGAATTCCGCTTATAGACTATTGCAGAGCAAGATGTATATTTCAGCAAATATCGTAAAAAAATATATATTGAACCATGACATTCGTGTGATTGGATTTAAAATTTAGCAAACATAAGCGACTTAATTACAATGCTTATAAAAACATTAGTTTTACAAGCAATGTCGGAATCATTAAATGTTTCGTTAATAATCTGAACACTCGCACAACTTTCAAAGCACAGACATTACATCACGGTAATGATGGTAAGCTAGTGGAAACAATACCAGTCAACATTTCTGCATTCAGCACGGTTAAAGCACCTCTAAAGAATTATCCTTGTTATATATTGATATCAAAATATCGATTCTCTCCGATCATTCAAAGTAATTTGTGCATAGTCCCCGTCTCTATTAATTTTGTTTATGGTAAACTCTTGTTCTAGTCTAGTCTATGATTTAAAAGTAAATCCTCACTTGTCAACTGAAATCCACGAGTTTTATTAGGTTATGGGCCCAGACCCATATTTTTGGCATAAAAAAAGTAATAGTTCATTGTAAATTAGTTGAGAAAAATGAGTTCCAATTATCTGGCGAACGTGCCGAAGCTCAAAGGCCGTGAAAACTACGACGATTGGGCATTCGCAGTTGAAAACTTGCTCATCCTCGAAGGCGTGGACAAGTACCTAAAGCAAGAAGCTCCTGCTGGAGCAGCCGAGGCGGCAGACACAAAGGCACGCGCTAAATTGATTCTAACGATTGATTCATCACTATTTGTGCACATAAAGCATGCAAAGACTACGAAGGAATTGTGGACAACGCTAAAAACATTGTTCGACGATTCAGGATTTTCGAGAAGAATCACTTTGCTTCGTCATCTAATCTCCATCAGACTGGAAAACTGTGAAAATATGACGAATTATGTCACGCAAATTGTAGAAACCTCTCAACGATTATCAGGAACAGGTTTCCAAATAAATGATGAATGGGTTGGATCATTGATGCTAGCTGGATTGCCAGAACGGTTCATGCCAATGATCATGGCTATTGAACACTCAGGAATTGATATTACGGCTGATTCAATAAAAACCAAGCTATTGGACATGGAAGCTGTAGACATGAGTGAAACTGAACGCAATTCAGCATTAGTTGCAAAAAGTTGGAACAAAAAGAAAAATAATAGCGGCAACACTAGCAAGCATGGTCAGACTTCCCAAAGGTCAACGTCAAACTCAAATGTCAACAAAAATACAAAAACAATGATTACTTGCTATAAGTGCAAAGAAATAGGGCATTATCGGAACCAATGTCCTCTTTTACATGAAAAAGCAGATAAGAAGAAGCAGTCTAACGCTTTCAGCGTTGTTTTTCTTAGCGGAAACTTCAATAAAAGTGATTGGTACGTGGATTCCGGAGCCAGCATGCATATGACTGCCAACGAAAATTGGATAAAGAATCCATTGCATTCACAGAATTTACCTGAAATTATTATTGCTAATCAGACAAAAGTTCCTGTTGTTTGTTCGGGAGATGTCAAGTTCACAACAAGTCATGATTATGAAATAAACGTGAAGAATGTGTTGTGTGTGCCCAGCCTTACAACAAATCTTTTATCAGTCAGTGAATTGATCAAAAATGAAAACAGTGTTGTGTTTGAGCCCAACAAATGCCTTATAAGAAACAAATTAGGCGAATTAGTTGCAGAGGCCACACTGATTGATGGAGTTTATAAGTTGTGTCTAAATGAAACAGAGAGCTGTCTACTTACTTCTACAACAGCTGTTGACGGTGACACATGGCACAGGCGACTTGGACATATTAATAGCAATGATATGAATAAAATGAAACGTGGATTAGTTGAAGGGATGGATTATCCCGACTCATTTGTGACCAGTAAGTCAAACTGTGAGATCTGTTGTGAAGGAAAGCAAGCAAGGTTATCTTTTCCCACGGGTACAAGAGCAACAGAAACACTTGAGATTATTCACTCAGATATTTGTGGTCCAATGGAGTGCAATTCAATTGGAGGTGCCAGATATTTTCTACTGTTCATCGATGACTTTACTAGAATGACTTTCATTTATTTCCTGAAGGCAAAAAGTGAAGCATTAAGTTATTTTAAAGAATTCAAGTCGATGGTTGAAAATTATCAGAATAAAAAAATCAAAATCTTTAGGACTGACAATGGGCGCGAATATTGCAGCAAAGATTTTGAAGATTTTTTGAAGAATGCAGGCATACTCCACCAGAAGACTAACCCTTATACTCCAGAGCAAAATGGTGTTAGTGAGAGGTCTAACAGAACCATTGTGGAAAGGGCTAGATGTCTACTCTTTGAAGCTGATTTGGAAAAGAAGTTTTGGGCTGAAGCAGCCAATACTGCAGTTTATTTGAAAAACAGGTCAGTAGCTTCAGGCATTACTAAGACTCCATATGAGATGTGGACTGGAAGAAAGCCAAATTTAGAACATATAAGAATATTTGGAAGTCCAGTTATGGCACATGTACCGAAAGAAAAGAGAACCAAGTGGGACAGAAAATCTAAGAAACACATACTAGTGGGATTTTCTGAGAATGTGAAAGGTTACAGAATTTATGATTCAGTAAAGAATCAAGTAACAACCAGTAGAGATGTTGTGATTCTAGAAAAGAAAAAACAGAATACTGTCACTGTTTCTATAGAAAACACAGATTCAGTGGGGGAGTTAAAGGAGGAATCTGTGGTCAAAATTGAACCTCTTAACGAGTCGAGCTCAAGTGAGTTAGAATACCTAGATGTTGAAGATGATGTGCAGACTGAAGAAAGAGAACTGCAAAAGTCAGAGGGTACTGCACAATCTATGAAACTCAATGCAGAGAGGCAAAAGAGACAGAGGAAACAACCAGAAAGGTATGGATTTGCTAATATATGCACTAGCTACGTAGGAGATGATGAAATGTCATACTCAGAAGCTATCAGTGGTCCTGAGAAGCAACAGTGGTCGCAGGCGATGGCAGAGGAGCTGCAGTCATTTCAAGACAACAATGTTTGGGATGTTGTTGATACTCCAGTAAACGTGAGTGCAGTGCGGTGTAAATGGGTACTAAAAAAGAAACTTAATTGTGACAATACAGTGAGATATCGTGCGCGTTTAGTAGCTAAAGGTTATACACAGAAAGCTGGTGTGGACTATCAAGAAACCTTTTCTCCAGTTATCAGACATTCGACTTTGAGGTTATTATTAGCTTTGAGTGTACAGGAAGATATGGACATTACTCACTTAGACGTCACAACAGCCTTTCTTAATGGTCACCTTAAAGAGAGCATTTTTATGCAACTACCAGAAGGTTTTCCTGTCACTAACTCAAATAAAGTGTTAAAATTAAAAAAGGCTGTTTATGGCTTGAAACAATCATCACTTGTTTGGTATCAAAAAGTAGAGGAAACATTGTGTACTTTAGGATTTAGTAAAAGTAAAATAGAGCCTTGTGTTTTCATGAAAAATCATAGCAATGATAAGAAAACAATTGTTGGTGTTTATGTAGATGATTTCTTGATATTTTCAAACTGTAAGTATGAAAGTGAAAGTCTAATAGAAGCTTTGAGTAAACAATTTAAAATAAAGAATCTGGGTCAAGTCAAGCAATATTTAGGAATGAGGGTTAATGTTAATAAAAATTCAAATGTAATTACCATAGATCAGCAGCATTATATTGAGAAATTGTTAGAAAAATTTGATATGTCTGACTGTAATACAGCTGAAACTCCTATTGAATGTAAATTAAATATTGAAAAGTCAAACATTTGTGAAGAGAATTTGCCTTATCAGAAATTGATTGGCAGCTTGATGTATTTGGCTGTAATGACTCGACCAGATATAGCTTACCCAGTAAGTTACTTAAGTCAGTTTAACAATTCTTATTCTCAAATTCACTGGAATTATGCTAAACGAATTTTAAAGTATTTGTTAAAGACAAAAGACTATTGCTTAAAATACTCTAAAGGAAAAGCAGAACTACAAGGATTTGTAGATGCCGATTGGGCAAGTGACGCCATAGACCGGCGGTCTTACACAGGATTTTGCTTTATGAAATCTGGTTCTGCTGTTTCTTGGGAGAGTAAGAAACAACGAACAGTAGCTTTAAGTAGTTGTGAAGCAGAGTACATGGCGCTTTCAGAAGCTTGCCGTGAAGTTGTTTATTTACAGAACCTAGAGTTTGAATTAACAGGTTATTGTAATAAAATTGTAATATACAATGATAGTCAGAGAGCATTAAAGCTGGCAAATAATCATCAGTCTCATAAACGTTCTAAACACATTGATGTACGGTATAATTTTATTAGAGAGGCTATAAATAATGATATTGTTGAAACAAAATATTTGCCAACTAATGAAATGCCCGCTGACTTATTGACTAAGGGTTTGCCTGGGGTAAAGCATTATAAGTTCATGGAATTACTTGGTATTGTAAAAAAGTGATTTATTATAGAAATGTTACATTATAATGTTTGTTATGTACAGGTAGTTTGTTATTTTGATATAGTGGGGGTGTTATAGATTGATATCAAAATATCGATTCTCTCCGATCATTCAAAGTAATTTGTGCATAGTCCCCGTCTCTATTAATTTTGTTTATGGTAAACTCTTGTTCTAGTCTAGTCTATGATTTAAAAGTAAATCCTCACTTGTCAACTGAAATCCACGAGTTTTATTAATCCTCATAAATGTTTCATTCTCGCACAGCTACCAAAAGCCACAGAGCGTCAGTTCATAACTATACCAGCTGGTTTACTTCTACTGAAACATCTTACTAGTGTAATAAATGGGAAAGTCTGTGTGAATGTTTGTTATGAGTAATCTTTGTAACTACTTAAGTTATTTAAATGAAATTAGGTATGTAGATAGTATAGGACCTAGAATAGGACATAGGCTATTAAAATTTTGAAATGTTAACCTCTGAGGGGGATAAATAGGGTGGTTCCTTGGTTCGATTCACTCAAAACTCTGTATAAATAAACAATGGAGTGAATAATAACTAGACATATATTTTTTATTTTTACACAATAACTCATAGGGGCTGTGCAATAAATTTCTGAAATTTGTACGAAAACATACTCTGCTTCGCGGGCGAAGCCGCGGGGCGCATATAGTATATAACATAAATAAACCAACTATCTAAATTTAATGATCTACCAAAATTTCACCAAGTAATAGATACCATTATAATGACACAAAAACAACTATAGTCTGCGTCAGTCTTGATGTTAAAGACAGAGGTAAAACATTATAGGAGAAGCCTCCTATAATATTTTCCTTATAATATTCTTCTATAATATACCAGCTTAGCCTAAGTACTAGATAGATAGATAGATAATAAATTTATTGTACTAGGTGCTGATGATAAAGATAGCTTTGAAGTATTTGGACGGTCAGCCATAGGGAGTTTGAGACTTTGAGAAAACGTTGGAGATAATAGTCCGGCGTTTAATCTTAGCTCGCCTGGGGCGTTTGGATCCGTGTGTTTAGGATTAGCAAACATTCGCTGCTGATGCACACTCAAGCCATGCATAGTTTATAAACCGTTTTCGTTCTGCTTTGCTTTTGTTGGGAAAGATGTAATTCATACATAATTCGGAGATGTTATAGATGAAATTGATAATAATAATAACGCAATTATTACTAACAAAACCAACCATACCAAAATTGCATCTCGTCAACTCATAAAAAAGGCATAATTCCATATGGCAAGGATATAAACAGTACTCTGCGTGAGAAACGATGTAGGCTAAGCCGCAACAGAAACTAGTATTGCTATTACAACTAAATATTCTCGTACAAATAATAAAATGTCCATTAGACTTCACTAATGAGTCAATCAGGTACTCGATCCGGGTTATTCTCATTATACACTCCCGAAGCGCCTACCGCTAACTTATTAATATAATCCCGACTCTATACACGGCAGTTTACGTCCTTATTTCATTAATCCCCAATATAACCCGAATCCTTACAACATTTAAACTGTTATAGCGGCGATTGCGAATGTTAATTATATTTGCTTTGCAATGTCTATTAATGTCAAGGGTGAGTAAGACACGTTTAGTTTAATATCCGCGTCCGATGATGTTGTATGTACGCTATGGTAGGGTCGTGTATATAAAAAACATACATGAGATATCTACAAGGAAAAATTAGCAATAATAAGCATTTTGGATATTTATCGCGTTACTTATTATTTTACATCTGACTGAACGTTTACAAATCATTGCAGAGATTGAGACAATGCTAATCAAAATGTGCGAGATAAGTTTGAGCCCAATTACTAAGAGAATTGTTAAACACAGGATGATCTTTGGCAGTGTAAATTAATTATGTTTAACGAGCTGCAAAGGTCACGATTAGTTACGGTATTGAACCACGCTTTTGTGTGAATTAAACGAAATTATAGTAAAAGGTCATGTTATTTTGCTCGTAAGTTGAGCTTTGAAACGGGTTCGGTGTAATACCGGTTGTTTGGACGTACGCAAGTCGCAATGACAGTAAGCGTATTTGCATGGACCAGAGCCAAGATTGAGCGCAGGAGAGCATTGGGACGGGAAGACTTTGGTCCAATATTGAACTGATAGGTTTGATACTTGATACATATGATACATCGACACTTGTAATCATCACTCATCAACACAAGTATAGCATGAACCATAACTAGAAATTTATGTGCTGATCTATGTGAGTATTTATGTATATACCTACCTACTAAAACTTACATGGTACAATACAATACATTGTTCAAACTTGACTGTCCAACACACTGGTAGCCATCATGTACCTTGAGCATTTTCTTGATTGAGTCAAATAATTCTACTTAGAAGTCTTACGTTGCTCTTTAATAACTAAGTGGCTACAAGTTCTCTTTACAAATAGGATGACAAAGTGCATCAAGCTCATTCAAAATTACTCAGAGCGACTTACTCGCATCTCCTTTTACAGTGTACCAATTTGTAGCACCTGGAACTAGGTCAAGGGGCTGTGTCCATATTTAACTAGTATTTCGTAACAATACATTGTTCTGGGTCAAACGGTACCAAGCTCTCCAAATTGAACATTCATTCTATTTGATACGGCGCATTTGTTAGGAGGCTTTTTATCATAGCTTATTCACGTGAAGTTTAGATATTGTGTGAGGCGAAAACCTAATAGGCATCAGAAAAAAATTATGTAGGAAACTTATCATATATTTGAAAGAACGAAACAAATAATGTTTTCTTAACGCCAATACTTACCTCAATAAGCTGAATAAAGCACAACGTCATCTTGGCAAAGAATAAATAAAAGACAACACGACAGCGATTATCCTCGAATCACAATCATAATAATATAAAATACCAGTACGCACGCAAAACAAGGAAGAAGAAACAGGAAATTGAATAAACAAATCATCAAAAGCATAAGATAAAATATAGATAAAAGGAAAACGACTATGGAAAGGCAAGGCGAAATTCAACAATTACCCAACCTTAAGCCGAATTGCACATACATTTAAAGTCATAGTACGAAACGACCTCAAAGTTACGACCATGTTTGGTCGACCTTGGGTGTCTCAAATGTCGTGTCTTGCGGTACGATACCTACTAGTACAGAATTAAACGCACCCTTTTGTTTTACGAGATAGAAATTTAAATAAGAGACGCATACATATTGACCCCATAAATCTACTGAGAAATTGAAGGCATGACGTATTTTAAACCTTGGCATAACAATCAAAGAACTCTCCAACTTTTAATTGAAGATTTGTGAAGGTATTGTAAATGGGATTCGAGTTGGATTGTCGGGTTTGCTGGGGAAATAAGATGGGTACCTATGGAGAAGTGTCATAAGCAGATATTCATAATGAATACAAATATGAAGTACCATCTGTTCACAAATTAAAGGAAATGTTTATAAAAAGATGAAGTATTCAGGGTGTTAATAACATAGCAGCTCTGCAATTCGCTATGTTAATGCAGCAAAAGTCCAACTCCTTGCATTATTCTACTAACAAATTACGAAGCCACAGTCACTATGAATTCTCAACAAATAGGACGATATAGAGGAAGTAAAAGCAAGTAATACAAACGCCGCTGCAAAGCTTCATAACCGCCAGAGTTTTTACTCCACGTTGTAGCATTGCTCAGTGTTTGCTTTGCAGTGCAGCACTTTTGAAATGAGCACGGGAATAAGTTAAGACATTTACTTTTGTTATTTAGTAGCCAGCCAAGCTCTGGGATAAGTTTAAATACGTCCGGCTATTGGATTGTTGGGAAGGAATTGATTAAGGAAATTATGTAACTAACTGCTTTTATTTAAAACACAAAATGAGAAAGATAACAATTGCATTGCTGGATATTTCGCATTAATTCTGATAATTTCTGAGGATATATGTATATCTAAGATTCAACTGACTTAAGTTAGACGAGCCGGTGTCCGTATAACCCTTTCCTAATTGAAATTCCTGAAAGCAACTTATCAAAAGATTCATCAACTTTGTAAAATAGGAAACAAATTCATAGGAAAGTTGTTTAATTGAGTAACTTATTCACGACACAGCTGAAGAGATACGATACTCCAATTTTGTAACAGAAAGTTAAGAGTGATTTCGGGAAGAAGCTTTCGAATTGTAAAATAACCAAAGTGGACTTATCTGATTGGTGGAGTGTCGTAGCGCGGATCTAATCGACAATGTAGTATGATCTCATCTTTAGTCCGGGGCTCCTCGGGCGGGCAATTAAGCGGCAACTAGTCAAATCCAATGAGACAAGCAAGGTACTTCGGGAGATCTATCCGTGAAATTCAATTTGTGCCGAGAACAGAGTCGCGTTTAAGCGGTAGTGACGTTGAAAATAGGTATTCAACGCAAAAGCGTTGGAAAGAAAAAAGAAGTGAAAACAAGAAAAATGAAATGATAACAAATCAAGACGTTTTTATAAAGCATAAAGGACTGAATAGTGCAAATTACGAAAATGATAGCAGATGATGGAATACCATGGAGCAAAAACAACTATTACCACCGCACCAGAAGGCATCAATTACTTTCAGCACCAGCGACTAAAGCTATTACGGACAATAATGTAGTGACAAGTCAATTTGCGGGCGTCCCTCAGAGCGCTGCATTCGCGGTTGTCAACACGCACTGACATGACATTTAGTGATGGGAAAACTGGCTTCGTGGATTTGTAAACGAGACAATCCAATGCTCTTGTTGGACATAACAGAGGCTAAACAACGCGGAAATAAAAATAACAAATGAGAAACAAAACTAGAAAGTAATGGTACAGAGCAAGTCATCGAATTCCAGTCAATGTAACTCCCAGAAAGCTACAAGAAGTGTATAGTGACGTAGGTCTGGTAAGGCGGCGCTCTATATCAAAGTGCGAGGTATGGCCAAACAGCTGAATTATGCATGCAGTTAAGAGCAATAAGGTCGCTGACCGAGTGCGGTTCACGTTTCTCTAGTTTAGTTATTGATGCGGCCATTTATCGGAATTAAACTTCGTATACAGATACTACGAGTGGTAAAATAATAAGTAAGTATATAAAACACATTAATGAATTAAATTAATTTAACGAGTGAATATTATAATAGTTTCTTTCTTTGTCCCATCCCTGGCAAAGCAATTTATCATAAGCCAAGATCCAATCTGGATCGGAATTTTATAGACATAGACCATAGTAGCCTATGGGGAAATCGTTAACGTTATTAAGTCAATGCACATGCGTGACCGAACCAGCCTTTTCAACAAAGGTATTGTGAGTGATTACTTTCGAAACTTGTACAAAACCCGCACTCAACTTCAACGCTCGAAAGACCAAATTTCCGTTTTGTGCAAATGTGTTTGATTAAGCGCTGTGTTCTGTTAACCGTAGCAAAATGTTTATAAGATTTTTACAATATCTGATTGTGGGGAATATTCGTCGAAGCGAGCTGCAAACTCAATAACTCATGGCATGTCAGAATCGCATACTCGACGATTTCGAAGTTATAAGAGATAACTGAGAACAAGACTCGCTTACGCGTACACCTGGTATTTTCAAATTTACGTTTACTCTAAGATGCAACCACATACCGTTTGCTGTATCGGATGCTGTTTTGAAATATGAAATAAAATTTCAGAGAAAGCAAATCATTTACTAGTATTTACAAGTATTTTTCAAGCTAACCGCTTGACTGCTTGCTATTTCTTAATTTCTTCCAATAATTCAACGTTTAAGTCATACGACTAGGGTAATACGTGTAATTAATGAAAAACTGTGTTATTACGGCACAGAACAAAAAGAAAGACACGCTGCACAAAGCTCCGCTATTTCGGATCAATTGGAACTTCGCATCCGTATTGGTTGTACCTTGTACCACAGGGTATAATCAAGGTCAACCGGCGATCACTCTTTCCACCAATTAAACGTGGTCTTCCTGGAATATGCAGATACCGCTCGAAAAATATGAATATGCATGCATTTTCGTTCCAACTTTGTCACAGTAATTTGTCAGCTGAAGTGACCACTCAGCACAAATAAGTCGAGCATGTGACATGACATGACGTGACGGTGCGGTCAAGTAAACAAACCATCAGTTCACGCGATAAGCCCACCGGCTTAGTTCGGCTATACGATTACTAAAATAATTAAGCTTTTAACGACCGGCAGCATCGTTCTTCGGCTGTTTATTGCGAAGGCGCAAATTGCATGCGAGGCAGTGACGGCGTTCCTCCTCAAATCAATAGGTAAGCTACAGTTTTAATTAAACCAGTTTCCAATATCTGATTCATAGTATCAAAGCCCCTACTATTTTACAAACCTCATCAGATTGCTTGCAATGTGAAACGATGTCTAATCAGCCCGGAAGGTCTCTATATTTATTTAGCTTATTGAATCATGTATTTGTGTATTTATGATGTTATGGTGATAGATACCATTGCAAACGTCCTAATCTTATTCATGTCAATGTCTGTTAAACGTAGTCATGACTTCAATTAATAAAACCGTAAACATTTTGATATAAATTTTCTACTATCTCGCAGCGTTGCTAAAACAAGGAAAATGGAAGCACAGAGATGACATTGACAACGAGCTGTTAGCTTTGTGCTTGCATTAGGATGTGAGTCCGTGGAACTTCCTAGTCTCGTTGACAACAGGCGCTTTATTCAGCTCGGCACGAATGTTGCAAACGCTAGGGATGCCATTTGTAGCTCCTTTGTTTTTGCCGGGAATCGGGATGATGCATCCTGCCATTGGGATTTATTTCAAAAATTCAAACGGGAAGAGCTCTTTCTTTCCCCCTTTTAATGCTCATTATCCGAGAACTGTTGAATGACAGTATGACACCCGTAGATGTAACGCACATGACAGAACGCAAGTCCCGCGCGATTTCGAATCATTTATCAAACTTGTGTGTTTACTCGGTGTTATCAGGGACCGGTTTCCCGAACTAGGTCATAGGTTCTTGTACTTCATTACGGCCATAGCGACGCGAGGCTATATTTATTGCTATAGTAGTCGATCGCGCTTTTTGTAGTTACTTTTTAGCAATTGATTGAGAGGTCTTACGATTTCGGTCATTATCATTATTAAAGTCAAATGTGTTCCCATGTTTGTAAGCAGAGATTTTTCTTTTCCTGTGTTGTTATGGGTGATCCTTATAAAAAATCTTTAAAAAAATTACCATCCCTGATTGCGATAGGCTTTGTTGTGTCCAGCTCAAAGCAACTATGTAAGCTAAGCCGCGAAAAAAAAACTGTTTTTGCGGTTTGTTAGCTTTTTGTAATAAACTTTTTCTTCTTTTTTTTTTTTTATCGAGGTAAACCACAGCGTTACAATTTCTGTTAAAATACTTAAAATATATATAGTTAAAAATAAGGCCAAAAAGGATTAGGGTTTTATGTTTTAACATGTGATTAACTTTTATGTTCTATGTTCAAAACAAGATGTCAATAGAGTACCTACTGTGCAAAATATACTAAACTCACTGCTCTAATATCAGAAGTGGGATCGGTTGACGGACGTGCCCATTTACCAGACGGAACAGGTGTTCTAAACCTTGTTATAAAACACTGCGGAAGTTACAAGATTACGTCAGATCATTCATTTGTGTTTTAATAGATGATTTGGACACAATAAATGTCGTATGAACGATAAAATAAATCAACATATTAATTTATAACAAGACTGCGCACTTATCATTAAAATTAATGAGATATTGATGTTTGTTTTATTCACAGTTGGTGGAATACATAACAACTTAGCTGCGTGTATGATCTTACTATTTTGATATTTACGTTTTAGTTCCATCATTTATTTGGAATATATTCTTAGGAAGACCTATTTAATTTAATTTATGTGTAAGTAACTTACACCCAAAACGTCAAACATTACACAGAATCTTAAATTAGTAAAATTATGTAAATATTATATCATTCATTTGTATGTCAGCAGTGGACTAATAAGACTGATAATTATCATGATAAAAACACAATATTACACAAATCTGTGAATCGTCTATGGACCCTAGCATAGACTCTGAAGTAATAATCAGTCATCAAGTATTTTAAATGTCTAAACTTCTCCGAAACTTCCGCTCACTTCACAGTTCACATCGTATTTTGGCAACTTTGACCTTAGAAAGCGCTTACGTCACGAGCGTGTTCTCACTCTCGAATAATTACAAGCGGTATAATTAAGACCTCAGTACAGTACCTACTACCAACCGAATAGTAAAACGTGCCAGAAGCATCCGATACTCAAGGCGAAGAGACAATAGCATCGACCTACTCTTCAACACAATTCCCACGCAATATTGAAACTTGCAGACATCCGGTTACGTCTCATGTTAGACTAGACAAAACTAACCGATAAGACACCAGTTTCAATCCGTTTCAGCTGGCAGATTTTGATTTTATGTTTCGTTCGTCTTTAAACCTAAGTTCTACCTAATTAAGTCTCAATTTATCTTGATGTCTATTTCGAGATATACAACCCGACTAAATACGTTTATACCTTGTCTTACGATAATTTTCTCCTGGCGTACCTATCATTATTACAGAGTTTTTATAGGGGTTACGTTTTACGAGCGCCCACCCATTTCAAGAGGATGAATCCGTAAGTTTGAATAAGATTGTCTCATAACCTGTCTTTTATGTTTATAAAGTTGCATTCTAGAGTTTATATCTGTTTTCGTGCTCTACCTAAGAGTTTACCGGAATAATGCGGAAATATAAAGCCCATGCTCAACCAAAGCGGTTCCGCAGTCTTTAGTCAGTCGGTCGGCGCTCGCGGACGCGTGACGTTTCGCTGTCACGTGACGTCACAGAGTGTCGTCACTGTCAGTGACAAAGTGAGCGTACTCATCGCGCCAGCGACAGAGAGAGCGGAACATTCCTGAATCATTTATTATCTCGCTCCGGCCATGCCGCGTGGTGTCGTCGATCAAAACAAAAATTGGAGTAACGGCGGTAACCGCACGCAACGAAACGCGATTTGCTAATTCACAACTCGCAGCCGGCACTCCGGTAGTGATTGCGCAACACCGATAAAGCTGCAATGCTACAACAATGATATTAATCAACGGAGTAAAAAAACGTTGCATAAACATGGCCCGACGGATATTCGGTTCTCCCATACGTACTATTTTGTAATAGGTTGTAAACGTATTTATTTGCAAGCAAACGGTCGTGACTAGCAAACAATAAATTGTCCGTAGATAAGGCCGATAACGGTACATGAAATGGCCAGAAGTTTTAATTTCGACCGTTCAATTACTTAATCGTATTGTCGAAATGAAACAGGCAGGAACAATTGTCATTGAACATGCACGAGCCGAGCCTGTATACAAATTGACCCAAATTAGCTATTATGTAAATCTGCGGCGGAGGATGGAAAGATATCGGATATCCACTTCAGGGTTCACCTGAAAAATGAAGGAATCCGAAGGTAGCTTCGGGAGTGCCGCCAAGGCGTATCAAATAACTTATCCGCTTTTGTTATGGTAATGCCTTCCCGAAATTATCTGTACCGCGTATAATCTGGAATAAAGAAACTTTTCGCAGAATTTTCTCTGGCTTCTTTGTTTACTTAAGGGACCGGACGTAATTCGCTGACCACGTAATTTGTTTATGACGTTGCTGTGTCTGGTTTGATGGGAAATGCCATCTCCCAAATCAGTGAGAACTTGTCATCTAATCCCTCATAAAAAAATAATTGATCACTTTGTACGCGATTACTATTCCTCAGCGTGACAGGCCTTAAATCTTATAAATCTTAAATCAATCACGTAATTCCACTATTTTTGCTAAAAATAAAAATTAACTAATTTCCTTTATCTTACAATATATTGTTACCACAGAACGCCAACCCCCACATCTGGAACGGAGAGCGCGGTCTGGTTCTTCTGGCGCAATGTTTCATAAACTTTAATTCCGCGGATCCGCTCAGACATGGACAAATAGCGGCATATTCTCCGCGAGGGGCACCGGCATAATGTGTAGCCTTTTCTTGTGTACACACGTTTTTATACGAGTCTCAGGTCTCGCCGGCTCAAGGAAATCTGCACGAAATTAAATGGAATTTCCACACGAACGAGTTGCGAGCTTGCGAGAATCTTTGAAACCCACGGATGCGATATTAGTATTTAAATGCGACATATCTATTTATATTATTGCAGGAATTCCACGCTCGCTGACGAATTAACCAGAACCGATTTAGGGATGAGTAACTGACATTGTTCAAACACGGCTGACTGCAGAAGGTGAGGTATACTAGTCCTTTGGAAACTATTGCAAGGAAAATAAATACCAATTTGCTAGACCTTTGCATTTAACACGAAGCGATGATTTGTACGCATTTGCGAGCTATAGATATGATTGACGTTATGCCTTTGTGCTTTACAGATATGGGCTTTCTTACTTAGTCTCGGAGCACGGGAACAATGGCATTGTGCGCAGATATGTGCCAATATGGTACGAGAATATCTGTTCTGAATCGCAATCCATACAAAGCTTCTATTCACTACCAACTATGTGGAATAAATCATTTTACTCCAGAACTAACTTGATAATCTGAAGAATACATTTGGATCAGCTAGGTTGGATAACAAGGTTGTACTTACATGGAGCAGGACTTGGTGGTTCCGCGCAAATGCCGATCGACTTGCTAGGGTCGTCGATGAAGGTCTGCGCGAGGTAGTAGTCGCCGAGCTTGTGCTGGATCTGCTGGCTGACTTTGTCTCGCTGGCCAGTTACCTGTTGACAAGGAGGGTATTATCATTTATTGAAGGATTCAGGAGTTAGAGACTCCAAGACTTGGGACACAGACGTATTGTCCATAAGAAGAAAGCTCTGGAGCTATAGGGTCAGAGGGCTAACATAAATGATATCCAGCCCTAGATGGTGAAATAGAAAAAAGGAAGATGAAATTTAAATAAATAAATAAATGATTCTGGACAGTCCACACAGCATCATCTAGCCCCAAGCTAAGCAGAGCTTAATTCAGTCAATCTTGTAGCATGTGTACAGAATTTGGTTAAGTCCGAATAACCAACTCAAGTTTATCAAAGCAAACAAAACAATTATACTAATACTATTAGTATGCATAGAAAATGTTTAGAAGATTTAAAAGTAAAATATCATACGCGAGAACGAATGGAAAGAGGGCGGACGATAAAAGAGTTATCAAACTCGGAAGCCGATGTTATTGGATAAGATAAAACCGGCGCAGAACATATAAGGAATGAAATTGCAAAGCTGAAGGTGAGACGTGAGGAACAACTTCCATTTGAATCAGATTGACGCCAAAGATCACAACAGGATTTATTAGTGTAGGTATATAGTGAATAACTCACTCATACTGGTCTAGCCCAACTTCTATATACGACTAGCTATAGCGAGCTAGATAACAGGAAGTTTTTGATATGAGGGCCCTTTATAACAAGTTCGTCTAAAATAAATCCCTACAAGAGAAAAGAAGGCCATAGTGTAGTTAGTTTTTAAGAATTTCTTACTGCACTATACTGAATCCTGTAAAACTTTCCTGCAATAAAGGTTTTATTTTTAGTAATTGTCTTGGCCAATGATCTACGATTCATGGAATCAAGCAAGACTTGAAGTTCAATCTTACTGAAATAATCCTTTTAAATCGTATAGTGCATTTATATGACAGGAAATGATGATGGAGATGAAAATTGGTCTCAATAAGGGAGTGACAGAAACTTCTGACTAAGTGGCTGGATTATGACTGCACGAGTGTTGGAAAAACAAAGTGCACAAACACGACGCGTGTGATGTGTCGAGCCGACTCACGCGTACTTGCGAGACGAGGTTGGGCAACGAACTTTTCAGTAGCGGTAGCTCAACTTTTACTGACGTTCTAAGGCCTTTGTAAGAGCATGTTTTTATTGTTGCATTCATGGAAATCTAACTTCCCAAGTGTTCTCACTTTTATTTAAAGTAAGATCCAAAATAAACTATTGAAGAAATAAAGAAATTATATTAGATTTTATTATTTTCATTCTATTCACATAGTATTAAATGTTGTAGGTACTAGATACTTTTCAAACACATAACTTGCAATTATTCTCATTAATTTATATTAAAAAACTGTTCTGATTTTCCTCATAACACGAAATATTTGTGTTACGCAAGGTTCCTCTATTTCAAATATTTTTATTTTCCTGTATAGTGAAAGGTGGAAGGGCGGTAATGTTATTTAGATAACAGAGAATACACACTGGCAAACAGTACTATGTCGAACGCAGTACGCACCATGTGTCACGCATCCCGGCCACATGTACCGAATAAACCGGATCAATGTGGACAGTCTTACTGATTCATGACACAATATCGGATACAGCCAGACACTGCTTTTTGTTCATTAAGTTTTTTATTAAATAAATAAATAATGCTGGACAATCTACACAGCATCATCTAGCCCCAAGCAGAGCCTGTGTTATGGGTACTAGATGATTGCTAATACTTAATACAATACATTAGGTACATTATTGAAAACTATTTACTGCTGCTGGCTAAGGTCATACGTGTGCCGAATAAAACGGATCAATGTCATCAGTCTTACTGACCCAAGATGACACTGTCGAATACAGCATAATAAGGTAAAGGTTTCTTGTTCGCTTTTTTAATTTACTTTTAAAATATTGAAGTAAACGAAGTGCTTATTGAGGACAAAGAAGTGGTTTTTCAATCGTGTTAATCGTTGGTCGCAAAATACACGGGTCTGAGCACAATATAACCAAAAACTAAAGATATGATTAGAAATAAACGACGAGGTACTGTCATTGCTGAAATAATAATGCTAATCACGAACTTTATAGCCTCAGGGTTTTATATTACATCCATATTTTGCGACATTTGTGGCTCATAGATAAATAAGATATCCTTATCTTGTAAGATTGATAAAGAAAAGCAACAAGGTAAGTAACATTTAGAAGCTCAGTACGACTTAGCTTTTATTTAGAAGTATAAATAAAAGCTAAATCTTCGCTGTACCAAGCTCTAGAGCTCTAACTTTATTTGTTATCTCATTGGCGAGTAACATCTGAGCACTTAGCTGTGCGGTGGGCGAAGGACGAGGACTTATTCATTGCTTTTCTACGCTCCTTGCGTTTTACGGTGAAATGATCCCGGGTCAGAATAATATGCCATTTACGACGGGTTGCACTGACACAGAAAGCAGGCAGCTAGATGAAACAGGCAAGGCACTGGGTCATTTAATAGTCAACTTTCAATCAGGGACGTTACGAATCTTCGTAAAAACTAACCATAACTAATCAGATATCCGATAAAAATCTATCTGGATAAATGAATCAGATATGAATAATTTTATCCCAGTGATAATGACCAAAGCGTGCTCAGCTTAGGTATATCACGAAAGAACACACCAAAAGTTAAAATATTATTGAAAACCATTCTCCTAATGCCTAGGACCCAAAGACTTAAAAAATCTGATCAAGAGTTTAAAAATCTGGCAAAGTCGCCATCGGCGAAACCGGGTTTAACATCATTATCATGACGATGAAAGGGGCTGTAAGGTCTATCAAAAGGTTTAAGTATAAATACATAATTGGCGCTAGCTTGGTTTCCTATCAAATGATTACTTAGGTGACTAAGTTTCAGACACAGGATTCCGGTGGACAGTGCAATCGCATCCTCACGATGGATTTCGACTAAGTTTTATGGCGGCTTTCCATTAGACTATGCAGCTTGAGTGAGAACATAAGCAAGGTCTTGCATTCTATGCGATTGCGCCAGAGGAGCTCAATCTTCTTATAGCTGTCGATAAACTGACATAAGACCGTCAGCTTAGTATTGATTCTTCTTCTTCTACTTCTTCCGGACCTTATCCCACGCTAAGTGGGATCGGCACAACATGAACATCGACATCAACATCTTCTTCCATTCTGCTCTGTTATTCGTCATCTCCGTATTCACAGCTAAGTATTGATTAAGAAAGCAAATTAACAGAATGTGGCTTAATCATTGGCATTGTAGAGTTTCCCATCAGAGTTAAAGTTCATAGTTAAGTATAAATAAGACTCGTTTGATTTCCAGAACATAGTGTGTATTATTGAGTGTAACATGTGATTATTGAAGGATATCCAGCTTCATTTCGAGCATTTAAAGAGCAACAGTAGTTCTAAAAGACATTCCAAATTACAAACTGATTGACATTGGCAGCCAGCTTAAAACCAACATTAGAGCATCAAAGATGGTTATAATTGGATCGTGATCAAAAGGGTCAACTCCAAAGCATAACTAAACTATTGATCAATCTGAGGCACGAAAACAAAGCAAATCGGGTAGCTCGATACTGAGTCAATAATTCAACTCTTGACCGCGCTGAGAACGTCTCGGGCTTGTTTGCATAACTTTGCGAGAAACAAGTACAGTCGCTTCTAACAGTTGGAAGAGCTGTTTTGACTAACTTCTAGTAAATCAGGTTGAGATTGCCCTTTGCTCTTTCGATAGTTTTAGGAGGTCTGCTGATTTTACTAATATTTTACGAACATATTTTTTTGGTGGTTATTTGCATAACTTTGCGAGAAACAAGTACAGTCACAAGCATATACTTTTAACAGAGTTGGTAGAGCAATTTTGACTTTTTACTTTTATTCACGTTTTAGCGGCCCTGCTGATTTTACTTATATTTTGTGATATAATTTAAGATACAGTAATTCAAGACGCAAGCAGATTTGATTCCAGATATTACCACAGTATATTTAGAACCTCTACTGCTCTCTCTATCTAAATATATTAAACAACACTATTCTAATATTTAAATCTCTATATTCTATTTTCCGATTTGCCTTAATTTTAAGCACCATGACATTGTAAATGAGACATTGCACACGTAACAGTAAAAATACATTGAATCACATTTATACCTCAAACACCTTTGTACATACATGTATTTCACGCAATAAAAATACTTTACTTCAAACATTCTGGATCATTTGAGCAAACTCTAGATAGTTTGCATCAGTCTGCAGTATCAACTGTTTAATGTTTTAATTTTTAGTAATACACTTACTTGTAGCTATTCGTTATCTGTTTTTAATAAAACGTTATTGTGTTAACTCAATATAAGACGCTTAGAATCACTTTTGTTAACGACTGTATCTTCGCAAATAGTCATGCGCGAAACAAAAGGCTATAAATAAAGTCCAGTATTAACAACAACGCATACGTACGTATAGATATAATTTTACTACCTAGATAATTTCTAGGTACAAAAATATGTCTATTGAATCAACGAAAATTATTAGACATTATCTGATGTATTTTAACTGGCTTCAAATCCTTTAGAGGATAAATTAGAACATCATGAATATAGTCGGAATTCAATATAATACGCATTATTTATTAAGGTTTGTTCAAAATTACAGGTCGGATATTGATTAAATTTATATGCGACTACATGAGAAGCACAAGTTTTCTAATAAGAATTGAAACATAAAAATCGGTTCAACTAGAAATAAAATCTGAGTTTAACACTCTTAAGAATCAGTAGAATAGAGAACCTCCTCCTTTTAGAAGTCGGTTTAAAACACTGCGAGTGTTTTTGAGATTTTTGTTACAGGAATAATTGCGATACGTAGGTATCCGTTACCGTTGCGTTTGAATAAAATTTGAATACATCGACCTATGATTGTGACGAACCCGCCCAAGACACAACAAAGAAAAAACCTCCTAGAATTAAAATGAATGTCGTAAAATGAACACAAAAAACAAACACTTATCCCATAAATTGGGAACCTCGTCTCGATCCTTCAGCTTCAGCGATTTGATTGAAACGGCACATCATTTACCGAGACCTGTTTCGCTGGAACATTTTCCGCATTGCGATTTACCTTTAGAACACCCCTCCCTCCATTTAGGGTACAAAGCCTAAAGGGCCGAAACGGAACGGAACCCTATTGTTGTGGAACTGTCTGCTACCTTTTTTCCAGTCTAGACTTAAGGGTCGCGGTTCACGTCAAAACAAACTACGAAGACATGGGTTGCATAATTTACGTATTAGTCAGTTGTACGACGGAAGAATGGAAAGTTTCTTAGACCAGAAGTAATCGTGTTTATACAAGCCGCGCCCATGTACAATATCGTGGTGAATTATTTGTTAACTGTTTTTGATTTTCAACAAAGTTTGTGAAACAAAAAAGTTTGTGATTATAGTGCGTAAGCCTACTCAGAGCAATTTCTAAGTCATTAAATTATATAGCAAAAACAGTACCATTCGTAGGAAGTCCCAAAGATTTTCGACTTGTCGGTTACTGAAAAAATATTTGGGTATTATTTATTCATTACTAATATTATAACTAATATCGCGAAAGTTTGTACCTTTATTCTTCTCCACGCCAATACAACGGATCGGCCGTAACTTTTGTATAAATGTGAGTAATAATTCTGAAATAACACATGCTTCTTAACCCGTAAATGGGAACTGTTTCATCGAATAGTTATAACTTATTATTTAGTATTATTATGAAAACGATCAAAGGTATTTTTGATCATATTCATAAAGATACAGATATTCGAAACAGCACATATAGTAACTAGCCTTAAATATGTCTTTTCCTAGGAAAAGACTTGAAGCTTGAAGATAGAAGGAGCTAACTAGTCCACCCCGAGTGAAAGGATCAGTGTGTACTTCAATTTATTTCCGTCTTTACGGCCGTTTTTACTCGCTAGTCTCTCGCTACCTGTTTTGTACATGAACCCGCCTTGCGTGGGAACTAAGACCGTTTACCTGCATGTTTCTAAAGGAGCATGATTCAATTTTGGGTTCTCTGTAAATCTGTAATCAAATACGAAGCAACTGTATCCGTTTAAACTTTGAACTCAAGGTTCTATCTGTAGATAGAACTTGTAAGTCTAGTGGACAATGCACACAGCATCATCCAGCCCCGAGCAAAGCAGAGCTTGTGGCCAATACCACTAGCACTGGATAATTAGAATAGGTACTTACATAGTACTTAATACGACACATGTTTTAGTACATGACATGGATATTCTTCAGAGTGGAAACAAATGTGCAGATTTTAAAAGGTTTTACAACAACAATTGGAACCATTAACATTAAGTGTTATGTAATAGTTATGAAAAAAAAAATAGAATTTTCACTAGAGATTATGGGCACTGAACTAGAGACAAATCTCTAGCCATTTGGTTCTTGCAAAGCAACCATAGACTAGGGAAACATAAGGCAGATGCTGTGACGTGCGAACAATATACAAAACATTAGAGTGTTTACTCTCGACTTTTATTTCGTTAGATGTTTCCAGCTGAGGTGATGTAGGTCAGCTAACGCCGATATGATTATTCATGAATTAATCGATTTACTTTCGTTTGAGGGTGTCGTTTATCGTTTTGCACAAATAACTGATGCTGGGGACTTTTAAATTGGGGAGCCAAGACGCTGACATCATAATCCCGGGGGAGAAAGGAATGTAATAGACTAACAATGGGCAGCTTTGTAAATAAATATGTGATTACTACTGATGCTATGTTTATAAGTCAAAAGTACTTAAGTATTAGAAATTTAAAATAAATACAGTTTTATATCAAATTCTATATTATTTCTTTGAAACTATAATAAACTATAGAATACTAATATTTTTAACATTAAAAACAGATAAAACAATAAAATAGCCATTTTTAGCTAAGTGTCCAAAAAGTCAATTAACATTTACTTGCATATATGTTTTACATTACATGTCATTTAATTTGTAATAACCTGGTATTGCCTTGAGCTCTGATTACAGCTTCGAGCCGGTTTGGCAAACCTACAGAATCTCGCGTTCAGAGTTGTTTACTATAGTTTCAAGAAAGAAAATAAAATTTACCAAGAAACGTTTTTATTTTAAACCTGCAACTTCTTTGAGTCATATATTAAAAGAGTGATACTTAGTTTTGCAGGTAAGTTGAAGTCAAATTTTAAAAGACATACTAGTTTTTTATGTATGAAAGCATTTGTTTCAGCAACAAGTACCTACCTATCAGCACTTCCTTGCCATCAGCGGAATGAACAATCCGGCCGAGGCAGCACTTCGATATAAATCTCCCATTAAGGTGTACAAGTGAATTTCGCCACATGTTATTCGTACACTCCAATAAATCTAGCACGTGAGGGGAGGGCGCGAGTCAACGCCCGTACCGCCGCTGTAGCGCCCGGGCGAAAGGACATATTAAGGCATTTACACACTGAACCCGCCGACATAGCCGGCGAGTTGGTGGCGTGTACAAGTGAATTTCGCCACATTTTATTCGTACACTCCAATAAATCTAGCACGTGAGGAGGGTGCGAGCCAACGCCTGTGCCGCCGCTGTGGCGCCCGGGCGAAAGGACATATTAAGGCATCTACACACTGAACCCGTCGACACAGCCGGCGAGTTGGTGGCGGTGTCTACACTACATATAGACATGGCGTTTATTTGCCACCACATAAACACACATATGAAAAACCAAATTAGAAATAAACATAAAATAGGTTCCTAACCTAACTAATCATACTTCACACTAATATTATAAATGCGAAAATATGGATGGATGGATGTTTGTTACTTCTTCAGGCCAAAAAACTACGTGTTTCAGTGTATGCAAATCGGGTAAGTTTCAGCAGAATGGCAACTGTTGTGAACAGAATGCTTTGTTATTTTACCTAGACCAGAACAAGAACAATCATAATCAAATATTCTATTTGATGTTTTGCTATCGCACGGCCCTATGATTGTTCTTGTAATAGGTGTGAGTGAAGTACACCAAATTTGATTAAACCTGTCGGCTGCTTACAATATACACTAAAATGCGTTTTGTGTGTTAAGTCGTAAAATACGTTATTGGCTACATTGTTACTCTACGACTCGTTGCGGCATTATTCCGATGTTGATAAATATCAAATTACTAGGCAGGTCGCCGACAGTGTTTGGCTACTTGAATACTACTGACGTGCCACCGGTCTGTATTACCAGGCTTTGTCGGTGGGCTGTGTCGGCAGGACGTGTCGGCGGGCTGTGTCAGCGGACCAACGACTTTAGTGTGTAGATTCCATTATTTCAACCCAGGCTCAACTTCTGAAGGACCGCGCAATCTCTTTAATGACCCATCCTATCCCAGTATGTTATGGAAATCGGAATATGCATGACTTGCTAATAATTCTGAATTTAGGCAAGATATTTCAGATACTTGAATCGGTATTAGTCTGGTTTGTATGCAAGCAATAACAAGAAAATTACAATAAACAAATATTTAAAATTTACCTACATACCTACAATTTAATAAAAGTTGCCACCTGCGTTACATTAAAATGCAAATTAAATAATATAACAGACAGAACTAATTATAGCAAGCATAAAGAAAATCGGTTTAATTTCGTCTCGGGAAAAAAAAAATCTTTCTAAGCCCTAGTTGAATTATCGTTGATTTTATTTATATCCTCCCGTTCTATAATGGGGCGACAAAATAAGACGACCAAAATATATTAAACAAGTCTATTGATTCTAAATTTATCTCCTCTAGGGCGTTCGCAGTTGTAAATACTAGTTCTAATTTAATTATATTCTTTGAGTGTAGTTTTCTTTCTTAATGAAGACTATAACAAGCATAACCAATATATATTTAGGAATGATTGAACAGCTATTCTTTGTTTACGCTATTTTGTCGTAGAACACATCAATTTACTTGAGGAAGAAATGTAAAAATGGCATACGAGCGAGATGCTCAATTTAGTATTCGCGGTTACAGGAAAACTCCATACAATTAACGGATTACATAGAGATTGCAAAACAATACCAATATGGGTTTATGCCAATGCCAGGAAACCTAGAAAAGTTTTCTGTGGCAATAATAATAGAAATAGCAAAGAATCTATGTATAAGGTAAAAAATATGTTTTAAAATGTTATTTTTCGTGCAGCGGTAGTCAAAAGCCACGCTCGGGTGGCTCGTTATTCCACGAAAACTTAGTAATCCTGTTGGTATATCATTTTAGAGAACCCACGGGAAATCCGAATTTCATCATACTACAACAGAAGTTATTTTGATGCTTGAACCTAAGTATTGAATCTGTGTTTGTAATATTGAATAATCGACACCTAATCAAATTATCAAGTTTAGATGAACAACTTCCTTATTCAGGTGATGCAAATCGGGTGTTTCGATATAAAACTAAAACTGTAGTCAAAATTAATGCACGCCACCCCAAGATCAGAGCACTCAATTACTAAATTCGAATTGAATCCAAGGAGCCCCAGGTAGGGGGAATTAGCAAATAAATACGCCAAGATTCTGCCCCCAATAGATACAAACTTCTGCGTGTCAATGCCCTAGAGTTCACACGAAGGGTGCCGAAGGAGTAAAAAAAGGACGAACAGAGAAGCGTCGTATTATATTACTCGAGACAGATGGGGAAGGCAATTTAATAAATAATAACAGCTGTAAACTGTTACCTATGCGGACACTAGTCGTGAACAATACGGGGGCAATAAAGCACAAGTCATCGACCCAAATCGTCCGTGTCATTGACTCTGTCAAACAGGAGACCAAAGGCCTAGTTTTTCGGACTTAGACTGGATCCTAAGCTTTCAAACGAGTTTCCAATCTTGACCTTACTTTACGTATTATTTATGCACAAACATTACACATATGCTTTATCCGTGTTTCCGTATAGTGGAATTTATGTGGATAAGTATAAAGCTTATCCGCATCAGAATCAGATCACGTCAGCTACAAAAGCCTACGCCATTCATAGTGTAAATTCCGTCATGAACGAACGAAAGCGGTTGGTTTTCACATTTAGATTAAAAAGGCGCATTTTCATTAGCGTATTCGGTTGCGAGGGGGCGGGCGGGGCCGTAATGAGGGCCGTCTAGACACGAGGCTTCAGTATATTGTATCCGTTGTGGCTCCTATTGTGCTCAGTGTACAACTCTCAACTTATCGCTTACGCTAATGAATATCTAGCTAGATACGTTGTTGTCACTACGCTTCTCGGCTTCTCTTTCTCTTCATTTGTGCTACATTATGAGCTCTGTATAAATTCAAACCTATCCACAAACTTTAACAAATAACTTAACCATATTTTTACTCAGTCAATAATTTGATTTTTAAACCATTATTATGTATGTCTCTATTTATCAATTTTATAAAAAAAAACACACCAAAGCTGATTAACTGGTAAGTCTTCGCATGGGACAATACAAACCTGTAACCCATTAACTGCAAATTTTGTTTTTTTATTTTATTTACAAAAGAAGACAAAGAAAAACTTGAAATACTCAGTATCGGTGGTAACAATTTAGGAGCACGTGGCAAAGTGTATTTCTAAAACGTGCCTTAGATTTCCTTGTAAACTCGGAAAACAAATTGTGAAACGATAGGTAACTTCATAAGATCATCAACCTTCACGACTGATTCGACCTGATATCGTTAAGGGAAAGAACCTTCGCGTAACCTACTCACTCAACACTCATATCTAGAGGAGAATAGATGTACCAAGGTAAATATTATCCTGAATTCAAATTAGAAACATTTTAAAACCGAGACATTTCTTGAAACGTCTTTTGTGGATCAGGTAACGCCAAAAGCAACAAATCTCAAACCAAATAACAATTAACAAACACAATACAATCACCTGGTGTATTTTAGGAGGGACTTAAAATACACCAGGTGATATAGTTCACATCATATAAAAATAGCTGCGCCGAAACTGAAATAGATATTACGAACCTTCGCGCTCAATTTCTTACGATATAGTGTAAGGGAGAAGATAACGGGAGACGCGACGGAACGGCAGCAGACAAAATATTACTACACCACAGCACACACATGCATCGGGGAATTTGCATGTGTGAGTGGTGTTCGTAGGCGTGGCCTTGGGAAGGTGACACACTGCTGCAAAGTGGCACACGATACGCGACATGATCAATTACTGCAATAAATAAACCCTTGAAGCGAACAATAAGACTATTTAATGGGTTTATCGAGGAAGTTAAGAAGGGAAAACCTATATTATGTATATTGGACGGGAGACTAAAGAAACCTTGTCGAGGCGACGACTGTCCTCTGTCAGGCTAGTCGCGGGAGGCAAGGCGGGTTTTAATCACGCCCGTCCGTACATGTGAGCATACTGCACTTGTGTGCATTAAAGCGAACTGGCTATTATACGAGCCGCGGGCAAAGTGGGTCGCGCGAGTGCACCAACTCGAGATAAGCCGAGCGCTTTAAAATGTTATTTTATCATCAACACGTTTCGGTAGCCGTTTTGTAATGTAATATCCAATTAAGCAATCGAGACTAGACGCATAAAGCAGGCGCAAGAAGCCGCAGGTGGCCTGCGGGGCAAGAACGAGATTGGACGCCTCTCAGGTGTCCTTATAGTGATGGAGCAGGCATTCATCGGAATGAATTCGCAAACAACACCTGCACGTTCTAACGCAAAAAGAGAAGGTTAATTTCAAATGGGACCGGTACGTCATAAGCTCATTAACGTAGGGTAAATTTCATCATCAAAATTCTAAATAGCGAACATTTTCTGTAAATCACGATGGAATTGAATTACGAAATAAATCTGAGAGCTTCGTGGAATAGGCTAAGCCGTCACAGAAACTCATTAAGTCAATTTAGTGGAGTACAATCATTCAGCAAGGAGTAAGCTAGTAGATTAAAGAAACATTTTGGCAACAATTTACATGATGACCAACTGGTGTAATTACAAGCTGACACGTAAACAAGCGCTGGCCTCGAACTCACTGACATTGGCGCGGCCAGAACAACTTGATCTTCCTTGTCGACCGTCATCGGAGCTTTGTCTTGTCACTAACAAATCAATCCCAGTGAAAAACGGCCTTCATATCTGGTGTTTTATCAAAGGGCGATGTTAAAGCTGGTAATTTATTGGGCATTTATCAACTCTCCTCAAGACAAGCCAAAAAGGTTACTATAATTAGCACTGACACACCTAAAGCTGTAGTTTACCTTATGTGCAATCAATCAAGAATAATAATAAAATGAAAAAGGGCACCAGATATTTAACAGAAATCTCATTAAAGGTTTCTTAAAGGATAGAAGATAGGGTACGAGTTTAAAGGTTTTCCTAAGGCGGACGTTAAATTTATATTGCTAGTCTATTAACCAGTTCATGTCCAATAGCTTCATCACATAACAATAGCTTATAACATAACAATGTATTTGTACAATAACAATGCTATTGCAGCCTAAACTTGGCTTTGCTCTACTGACAACCGTAATACTTTTGCCAAAGTGTTTAATCAATAATTATTTATGAATATGTTTACATTTCTAGGCATACTTTACCTTCTTATTAAAGTTTATTCGTTGTCAGTTAAGTTTCTGATGGTTGCAAAACACTGTCAGGTTCTGATCAATTCTCGTGCGGTTATCGCTTTTAATAAAGTAACATTCCTCACTTTTACTGTGGACGAGCACGCGATACAAAACTCCGCAGCTAACTATTAAGTAATCTACGTCACAGTGGCTAGGTAGTTTATCTAGCTAAATGCCGCATGTTATGTTACAATGGATAGTTTCTAAGAAAGAGTTGTTTGTGCAACTTTAAATACTGAGGTTACGTGAGATTGTTACCTCTGTGTGCGTTATCTATTCCTCGCACATACTATCAGCTCCCTTTAAGACGAATAATGGAAATGGATAAGAAAACCAGTTTCAGTAATTTACAAGTTTCTTATCGTTACAGACTTCTCTACGACTGCTAAAGGAACAGAGAACGTTGTACTTCAAATGGAAACTAAGCTTTTGCATGCACTCAGTGACGTTATTAATTTTTGAGCAGTGCCGTGGAAATTCTCTATGCAAGCAAATGTCTTGAGCGCGAAGTCGCGCAAGCTGTTATTGAAAGTGCACTTAATAGGTATTCCTATTACATATAATACCCAAATAAGTCCTTGGCCACGGGCGGTGACCTCAGTCAGGCAAGAAGGCCTGAATGTTTTATTATTAGTATTACTTTGAAAGTCATGCATTTCACAATGAATTCTAACAAAAATAAGCATCAATTCGTCTTGAATTTCCTGCACCTTAGTGTAAGATGATGACTACGACCATCAATAGCAACGGTTTAAAACAATAAAGTTCGACGGCAAGAAGGAAGAAGGATGTAAGTGTCGAAATCCATTTTGCAAGGTCACTAAGATAGGTCGTTTACTGAAAGCGATTAACCACGAGAGCGACCGGACTCTGGAGCCACGTGTAACGTTTACCTGCAATGCAAGGTACGTTATGAAATGCTCTTGCTCTAAACACGTTATTGTATCCGAACGCACACGTGGATATAAACGCGTCACATGTCGCCAACAATAGAATAACACGTTTGTTTAATAATATTCATTAGCAGAGAGATTCTTTGCGATATAGTATTTAAATTTAAACCTGGGGTCTGTTATTGTTTTTACATGAAATTAGTTATGCACTTACTTGGGTCATAAATGGGAATTACTGCCTAGAGAAGTCCAAGAAAGCTTGGGAGGTCGAAGTCCAGTATTGGGCTAGTGTTGAAATCATGTCCATAATTCGTTTAGTCCAATAATAAATAAATAAACCTTTAATTTTAAGTCTGTTAAAAAAGTAAAACGGTCCTCACATTAGTAGAATACAAACATAACGAGAGGATTGCGAGGTTAATCATATTGCCTCCACTCGGAACTCGGAACAAACGCAACTTCGGATGGCAAACATTCGTTTTGGCTTCTGCCGCAGATGTTTTAGTAGTTACTCCAACTGAAATATCACTACGGCAAAGAGATGACAGTAAAATGTGTAACTATGTAAATTTTAATATTTCTGGTAAATTAATTTATAAAGAACTAGCAGCGCCTCGCGGTTTCACCCGCGGTAATTCCCGTTTCCGAGGGAATTCCGGGTTTAATTAAATATTACTAGCGACCTGCCCCGGCTTCGCACGGTTTTATTGTACATATAAACCTTCCTCTTGAATTAGTCTATCTATTAAAAAAACCGCATCAAAATCCGTTGCGTAGTTTTAAAGATTTAAGCATTCAAAGGGACATAAAGATATAGGGACATAGGGACAGAAAAAACGACTTTGTTTTATACTATGTAGTGATGATTCCAGACTATAATCTATCTCTGTGCCAGATTTCATCCGTATCCGTTCAGTAGTTTTTGCGTAAAAGAGTAACAAACATCCATCCATCCATACTTACAATCTTTCGCGTTTATAATATTAGTGGGATAGACGACTAATATGAAATTTAGGTACAGAGACTGCTATTGATTAATTCAACAAAAATATAATCTGATTCAAATCAATCAGCTGAAAAGTTTAGGAAATAAGATTTTTTCTTCGCAGCGTTACAAATAATTATAACTAAGGCAACCAGTGAAATGATACCGATTACATATCTAGAATTGAAATAAATATCCATGTTCGTCTATTCTTTTATCGCGAATTCTGAAATGAAATCTAATTGGACTAAGGTTCATTTTCCACTGAAAGCCTACCTAAGTGACACTGGCCTGATTTCACCGCACGCCTTCACAATGAACTTTTTTAATTATGAACCGACGGGACGGTTACGAAAGAGATAATCCGGAATGTTCCAATTTTATGGTTATTACCATTTTGTTTTCTGGGACGATGCGCATTCCTCGACTTTCATTTAACCGCTATTTAAATACCAAGTTCCATTGTCTCTTCTTCTGGCGCTTCTTTGGCTACTCATACTATCCCCTCTTCTAGGAGAAAATGTGTAAGTTATAGATATTTCCAAATTACAAAAATTGTTTTGGTTCTTTGCCGTTCATGTTCCTGTACCTGTAAGTTTTCTTGTTTCTACATATATATTTTCCTTTATACAAGTGCCTACATTTTATTTTTGTTCAATAAACATTAAGAAATTATCTCTTCACGTGTTTTTATTTTTTTCTTTCACAGTATTTCTTTCCACTTCATTTTAACTTTAGAATTAATTTTGACTTTAAATGTTGCAAATGAGTTGACCGTCAGTTTACTCAGTAAACGTTTTATCATTTACGATCGCGACAAAACGTGTTCAGAAACGGAGCTAACACGATGAATACTTAACGTGATTAAGGTTACGTGCATCCTAATCAGTTGAATACTAATTAGTAAATACTATAACGTTCAAGGCTGCAGAGCCATTACTGTCAGAACGCCCAGAATTTGAACAATGTATGCATAAAATAAATTTAGCGTGTTTTAAAACTGTGTATAAACAGACTTCAAAAAAAAATGAGAACCCCATCAATGTAGTCGAGGTCAATTAAATACGCATTAAAACCTACTATGGGACCACGTGAGAAGCACCAGCATTCAAACAAAAAAAGAATAATCAAAATAGGTTCACCTATGTAGATACCTACCACATAAAAAAACAGGCGAATTGAGATCTTTTAAGCAGTTTGTTGAAAATACTTACGTTCAAGCCTGCAGACCCATCATCGGTCAGAACTTGAACAATGTCTGCGTTAAAATAAAAAAAGAAAGGTAAGTATCGTGGGACTTCCTTGACGGAATGTGAACTAACGATGACGTACGCGACTGGTATTTGACCACTGAACGTGAGTACCTACATACTGCCGAAAAGCACTGCTACCGCTCTTGTTTTACTGCATATTTGAGTGTGACCTTTGTATAGAGGTTATTCGTAGTTATTCCACATAAGCTTTCAAGGCTGACATGACAGGACAACCTCAGACTAGCCAACCTACTCTATAATTATTGTATTGTAATTATTGGAAGTCTAGTCTGCTGTTTGTCATTCATCACGGTTCAGATCTAAGGATTATAATAACACGTTCTAAAACAATGCTGAACTGCATGTGAGGAATAGAACACGTCATCGTGGACTTTATCTATGGAATGTTAAAAAGGTCAGCCTTGAGGTAAGGGCGATGTGTGTCTAAGTTATCTCGTTATGGTATCCTTATTAGGGCAGGATACAGCCATTTGTACTAGGATAGGAACGGGATTTCGCGTTCAGACAGAAAATACATTTTTGGAAATATGCGTAAGCGCAAACATCAAATTATTGTTTATTAGAAGTAAACTACACAATTGATTAAGAAACTAGCTTAGATGAACCAAATAACAACTAATATTAAACTAAAAGATAAGTCATATTGATAGGTTCCTGAAAGGGTTCCTGTCCACGATTTACTTATGTTATTTTTTTTCTCAATCGTGTTTCGTCTCAATCATATAGTAAGAGAATAGATAAAGAAAACCTTTTTGTTTAAAACATGGGATTGATGATGAAACCAAACGAGAACATTGCAAATATTGCAACTCCTAATATCGTCCTCATGTTGAAACATGATATCCTCATAAAATAAATAAACATAATGTTTAGTACTAACTTCTGCGGAAGAATCGTAGGAGATTCATGATGATTCATGAACTTATGAAAACGATTCGTGTCTGATTGATAGAGACTATGGAGAAGCGGTTTTGAATCAAGGTGAACTAGTTCTAGTGTGAATTGCATTTCGAGAATAACCACTTCTGGTTCTACTCCACGTGACATAGGACTGATGTTAAAATAAATTAAACCTTAGACCCTCCTTTAGTCAGTACGGGATGCGCTGCTAACTGCGCCACAGAGTCAAGTACCCTCCTAGTCGAAAATCTTTGCAACCTTCTACGGCCTTGATGTTAAAAGCTAATAAGAGTCTTGATAAATGTTTTAGGATTTAGGATAAAACATATCAAGAACGACGAGCCACTGGTTGAGAGAACTTGCTCCAACTTACGCCGGGCAACAGCGTAACAGCATAGGGCTGATAACGGAAGCTAAGGAGATAATCGAAGAATAACTGGTCGATGATGAAAGCTATATAGAACCGACAGCAAAGTGTATGAAAGAGATATAAGACTCACCCTAACTGGCGCCGGGAATAGAGACGAGATAAATAACTGGAACTGGAGAGTTGATAAATAACTGGTCGATGATGAAAGCTATGATAGAACCGACAGGAGAGTGTATGAAAGAGGTATAAGACTCACCCTAACTGGCGCCGGGAATAGAGACGCTATAAATAACTGGAACTGGAGAGTTGATAAATAACTGGTCGATGATGAAAGCTATGATAGAACCGACAGGAAAGTGTATGAAAGAGGTATAAGGCTCACCCTAACTGGCGCCGGGAATAGAGACGAGATAAATAACTGGAACTGGAGAGATGATAAATAACTGGTCGATGATGAAACATTTGACTGGGAGGGAGGAAGAGTGACTGGGAAGATAGAAAGAGGGACTTACCCTAACTGGCGCCGGGAATAGAGACGAGATAAATAACTGGAACTGGAGAATGATAAATAACAGGTCGATGATGAAAGATTTGACTGTGAGGGAGGAAGAGCGACTGGGAAGATAGAACAAAAGAAAGAAAGAAAGAAAAGTTTATTTATTTGGCCCTTTGACATTTTACTTATAAAATTAAATAACATATTCAAGAAAAGAAAAAGAAACACAATAAAAGAGGGACTTACCCTAACTGGCGCCGGGAATAGAGACGAGGCGTCGGGCTCGGCGGCGTGAGCGTGCGACATCTGGTGAGCGCGCGCCTGGCGCTCGCGCTCGCGGTCGCGCTCCCTATCGCGGCTCGACCACGCGCCGCCCGCGCCCGAGCCGCCGCCGCCACTGCCGCCGCCGCCGCCCCCGCCCCGGTCTCGGTCCCGGTCCCACTTGTCGTACCTGCAACAACAGATAATAATTATAAATATGCTGGACAATCCACACAGCACCATCTAGACGCAAAGTAAGCTTCTGAAAGCTTGTGTTATGGGTAGTAGGTAACTAGATACTGTCATTAGACCACTTAATTTACAACCACTTGACTCTTAGAACTCGCATGAGATTTTCGTTCGGCAACCTCTAGGCTGGCAAAGAAGATAAGCAGTCAGAAATGAATTCGAGTTATAGAATTGGTATTATAATATGCTCTTACTTTTAAGAAGAGTTAAGCGGTGATTTGAGACACAGTTTGAACGTTTAACTCCATGCTACAACAGGGCCAGACGAATAGTAGAAGTAAGACAAGCATGAAACATTTAAATTTAAGTTAAAAATCAAAATCTTTGTATCTAATCAATTTGCCACTTTTCTGCAACTGTTCGGGTGATAGAAATTCAGTAACTTTTTAATTTATGCTGAATATTGGTGAGGTCGAATTTACGCCAACGAAAAAGAAAATTCATAAACTAGTGAAGCAATACGTTTTTAATGTTATTGATGACATCTAATTAAATAATACCACAAATCCCAACTAAGTAATAACTGAACGGCGGATTCAAAACAAAGATGTTTGATACAGGAAATAAACGTTGATTATATAAACGTTCATTGGTTACGTATATAGAAAGATGAATAAAATCTGTACAATTTCTGGTTATTGAGTGGGCGAATCTTGTCATCGTTAGATTCGTTTAAAAGACTGTCTACTGACCTAGACCTAGACCAGAGGTGACCCGCCGGAATGTTGAATATAGACGCGTTAAATAGTAGGCAAACAAATGTAACGTCAGAAAATGCGTCACGAGTCACTTACAACCAAGCAAGCGTTGATATGGCGAGCCGAAGATCATTGCGAATACAATTACAAACATGTTAAGAATTATGATACTAAAGGAGAAAGCCATCATAGAGAAATTACGTAAGCAGTAGTGTACAAATTCTGGTCAATGAAAGACGAAAGATAAATCTGTATTATGTATACAATCCAGAAAATTACCCTTTAAAAACCATTGACGGAAAGCGGATATAAATACTGTCGTAAATATAAAATCCGGACGCATATAAATCACTTTTATTCATCTGATCGAATAAAACAAGAATATATCAGTTACGAATTGGAAGATAGCCGTTAAAACATGATAATTCCAGTGAAATGTACTCAATCGCGATAGCAAACAATCAATGATATGGATCTGGGCAAGCGTTTAATGCAAGCTGGAGAGGAGTTACGTTACATAATTCAACGGTTATCGCATAGAACGTTAAATGCGATGAAAATAGCGACGATACATCAATGAATAACATATCTACTTTACGTGGCAGTTGTATCTTTGTCGCTCACGATCCGCGGTCACATATTGCATCCGCAATGTATGATAACGAGGGTTTTGCGTCAATATCTCTTTGAAATTGCTTTGGTTTCAAAACATTTGTATGAATTCTAGGTTAAATAGAATTTATATTCAAGGGTAAATTTTAAATTTTATTGAAAATGGCTCCTATTGATTTATCTAAAAGACACTCAGAGTCAATACCGAGTCTTTTGCCGAAGGTCAAAGATTTTTCAGACACTAGATCACTGAGCAACAGAAGTAAGTACCTAAGAAGCTCTAGATAACTATGCAATTAACATCATGTCAACATCAGCTTATCGCTCAGAAGTCTTGAGCCCCTATGTAGCGCTGGTCTATTAATAACAATGTCCTTTATCACTTCCGCTTCCTGACGTACCGCTCAGGAAGAAGAATTCATTACAAGGGGACTTCAGCGCCTTAAAATAACTGAAGGTAGTCTTTCACATATTGTAGCTATAAACTTTTGGTTTGAAATTGCTCTTCTCTTCTCTAATCTAATCTTTAGTGTAGGTTTTTACGTATTGTGCTGTTTTAATTTATTCCAAAACGGCTTATTATTTCGTTTAATTTATTTTCAATATACGAATTCAATGTTAAAAATAATGTCTTGTGTGCAGTATTATAGAGACATTAATAATGGTAAATATTTTAGATGTTTTGGAAAGCCTGTGTTGGCTGGTGATTCACGCTCGAAATATGGTAAATTTTACGAAGGTCATTCGGAGAATCTTTCTCGGGAATCGGGTGAGTAATCTGCCACATTCATATAAACTACTTTGTAGTTACAAAATAACATATTAATTTATTTATTGTGTTGTATCGCTTTTTGGCGTTCGAATTCACTTACAACTACTTCAATGGACAAGAAACAATAACAAAAATCAACCGGAAAACGAAATCAAAAACTGAATAAGAAAAAACAAAATCACACAACAAATAAACAAAACCCTCCCCCAAGCCGACTGGTCCTCGTGGGGGAAAATGACCACGACCCTCTAAAGGTAATAAATAACTCAAACTCAATAAGGAGAAGAAAATTAAATGATATTCATATAGCAACAATAAACTGTAGATCTCTTAGAACTCCTGAAAAATTGCAAGAACTTGAAATAGCCATAGAAGAAATTAAATGGGACATTATAGGAATCAGTGAAACAAGAAAATTTGGAGAATATATAGAAGACCATGGAAAATATGTACTGCATTACAAAGGGGAAACACCGGGTCTGTATGGAGTCGGATTTATGGTCAAAAGAAATCTAGTAAACAACATAGAAGAATTAAGGGGAATCTCTGAACGCATTGCAATTCTTAACATCAATCTAAATGGGGAGAAAGAAGGAAAATGGTCCATTATCCAGGCGTATTCACCAACGGAATCTAACAGAAAGGAAGACATAATAAAAATTGAAAAATTTTATGAAGACCTCCAAAAAACTATCGAAACCGCACATAAAAATGTCATAGTGATGGGCGACTTTAATGGTCAAATAGGAACACAACATAATGGAGAAGAACATATTATAGGAAACCACGGGTTCGGAACAAGAAGCAAAAATGGCACAAGATTAGTAAATTTTTCACTACAAAATAAATTAAGTATCCTTAACAGTTTTTATAAAAAGAAAATCACAGATAAATGGACATGGACTTCACCTAATGGACTTTATAAAAACGAAATTGACTTTATAATGTCGAACAACAAGAAATTTTTCAAAGATGTATCTGTTATACATAATCTAAATTTCAACACAGACCACAGAATGGTACGGGCTAAATTAACAGTAACAGAACACAAAAGAACAAGACCACTTCACAATAAATATCCAGTTATTCATTACATAGGCGAAACACAATTACTGCTTAACAATCTCCAACTTTCAATAAATAAGGAAAAGCACATCTCAACACAAGAAAAATACAATAAATTACTACACCAATTAAAATCTGTAACTAGGAAAACAAATACAAACAACAGGAAAGAAATATCACTGAAAAGTAAACAACTAATAAAAGAACGCAAAGAACTACTAAAAGAAGAGAAAACTAAAGATATCCGTAGAAAAATAACAGAGATAAGCAAAATGATTAGTGAACAACTACGGAAAGAAAGACAAACAAAACGGTTGGCAACTATGAAGAGCTATATAGAAAAAACAGGTGGAATAAAAAAGGCACTGAAAGAATTAAATTGTAATAAAGAATGGATACCAAGTATGAAAAAGAAAAATGGTATAACTACAGGAAATAGATCTGAAATCCTAAAAACGGCTACAGAATTTTATCAAAATTTATATGAGACCAAAAAGGTGGGACAAATTACAAAACAATATGATACACCAACTGATGATTTGGAAATACCTGAAATACTAAAAGAAGAAACCATAAAAGCAATTAGTACACAAAAAAATGACAAAGCTCCTGGATCAGACCTTGTGACTAATGAACTACTGAAAATTACATTACCAGTGATTGCTCCAAAGCTTACAGACATATTTAACGAAATTATTGAAACGGAGGAGATTCCTGAAGATTGGACAAAATCAACAATCATACTTCTACATAAAAAAGGTGACAAAGGAGATATATCAAACTACAGGCCAATTAGCTTGATGTCTAACGTTTACAAGGTATTTTCAAAAATTATATTATCAAGAATTACCAATACTCTTGAAGAAAATCAGCCCAAAGAACAAGCTGGATTTCGTCGAAATTTTTCAACAGTTGACCATATTCATACCATTAGACAAATATTACAAAAATATAAAGAATACAACAAGACTTACTACCTGGGATTTGTTGATTACAACAAAGCTTTCGACACTTTGGAGCATGAATTTATCTGGGATGCACTAAAAGTACAGGGTGTACCAACAAAATACATACGAATATTAAAAAAGGTTTACACAAAGAGTACTGCTCAAGTAAAGCTAGAAAGTATAGGCAAAGAGTTTTCTATTAAGAGAGGAGTACGTCAAGGGGACCCTATCTCACCTAAATTATTCTCCGCAGTCTTAGAAATGATATTCAGGAACCTAAATTGGATGAATAAGGGACTAAACATAAATGGCGAAACCCTGAGCCACCTACGTTTTGCAGACGACTTAATCATATTCTCTGACAGCCCGAGAAACTTAGAAACAATGCTACAAGAACTAGCAGATGAAAGTGAAAAGGCAGGATTAACAATGAATCTAAGTAAAACAAAAATTATGTCAAACTCTCCACAAACAAAAATCATAAAAGTAAATAATGAGCAAATAGAGTATGTTCTCGAATACATATACTTGGGGCAACTAATATCAATAGAAGATTGCATGGAAAAAGAAATAGAAAGAAGAATCACTAACACTTGGAAACGATACTGGTCACTTAGCGAAGTCATGAAAAACAAGGAAATGCCTATGAAAGAAAAAAGGAAGATATATAATATGTGTATCCTACCCTGTCTATTATATGGGTGTCAAACCTGGGCGTTGACAGAACAATTAGCTAACAAAATAAAAATTTGTCAAAACGGAATAGAGAGAAGCACAGTGAGAGTTAGAAGAAAGGATAGAGTAAAACTAATAGACATAAAAAGTAAAACCAAATTTAAGAATGCATACACAACATACAAACAACTAAAATGGAGATGGACAGGACATATGATCAGGGAGAAGAAAGAAAAATGGACAAGACTAACAACAGAATGGTACCCACTAGATGGTAAGAGAAACAGAGGTAGACAGAATAAGAGATGGGAAGATGATCTCAGGAAAATAGCAGGTCCAACATGGAGCCGCATAGCCAGGAATAGAACGGAGTGGCAATCTTTAGAGGAGGCCTTTGTCGGAGGACAAGTTGTGTAAAATAAATACCGTTTGCCGGTAACGGTTACAAATTTAATAGTAGTTAGGTAATTAAGTAAAATAAGTTTCAGGCATACCATAATTAATTTTAAGTAAAATTGTAAAACACAACAATAAAGGCTTTTTTATTTTTTATTTTTATTTTATTTATCGCTTTTTGGCTTGTGGTTATAATAAATGGGCAATCATTTTAATCAGGTAACACAATTTGATAGTCAGTAACTTTTTGTGGCAATATTTTCGATTACAATAAAAAGCGTGGTTAACCTTCGACAGTTTTTGTCATTTAACGGAATATAAGGTCGTACGAACCTCAAAGGTTTTCGAACAGTACCTAGAATTACAACGAGACGATCGAATTTCGGTTTATCCTTACTCGTCCAAACACATAATTCAATCTAATGAAGCTGTAACAAATATAGCAATAACAAACGCTATTCCATTTGGTTATGGATTTCATATTCACCATCTTCCTTATACAAACAATACCAATGATAATGAAAGTGTTTATTTGCAATCGAGATAAGTCCTATAGTGGCGTTTATCGTACGATTGTCTTATCTTCCCACCGTTTTAACAATAACACGATGTCTGTTATCCGTTATCGTAAAATCAATGCTGTTCATGTTCAAACCAATCAATTGTTTGAACTCTGGAGATAAGCTAACATTTTTCATAATTTCTAATACTTTACTAGGATTCATTGCTAAGCGAGTCCTTTTAAGACGACGGAGTCTATTTTTCCACTCTTGAACTTCCTAGTAAGTATTATATAATATTTGGTATGTATTAAAATTATCTCGATTAAATTATTTTTTTAAAGGTTGTTTGAGTTTCACCAGACACACAAGTCATTTTTATTGACCTCATCTTATCGCTACGACCTTGGCGTTCCGCATTTCACAAATTCATATGAGATGAGAGCCAAATTCCTACCAGCCTCAAAGATTTAGTATAATTAATACATTTCCCACACATGTCAATAAGTGCTACTATCGCATAAATGCGACAAATTACAGGTGTGTAAATGTATTCATGCATATAGGTAATACATTTGTGTGCGGCATAATTGACTTCGGGAGCTACAGTTGAAGAAACTAAAACGCGACTTTTTACATCGCGACTTAGGAATACAATAGGTGGCCGCCACAAATATTTATTATGAAATTTGATAAGATCTCTCATCCTAAACTCTCAATAATCACAAAAATAAGCTGCAGCAGGGCACAGCATCATACAGACTTCAAGTAAGATGAGCTTGTGTTATAATGTGTGATTGTAATGACTGATAGCTACCTAAGTGATACCCTGATAACGTATATTTTCTAGACACATTCAACATTAAGGTATATGAAATATCTGCCGATATCTTTAAAATCTTCCTTCTGAACTATCAAACCCGTTACGTTTTACAACCTTTTTGGCCAACCACGTTCACCTCAGAGATCTTGATAAATATACAAGGGATTGTCGAGTGTCGAAAAGACATGTGGCGTTGCGTGTAGTCACGAGTCTCGCCCGAGACAGTTTCAGTATGAATAGTCTGCGGTCGGCACACCACGTATTCATAAATCTCACCTAACAGCTGGCAGACTGGTGAAAGTGGAATTGTTGACTCTAAACTTACAAATTCTCGCGTTGGCTTCTACACTCCTGCCGCGGCAACACGACAGAAGCATCAAAGATATATGTAGTGTATAGGTAACGATACTAGATTTATTTAAATAGATCCAGCCAGTGTATTGGGGACGCTTCCGACTGCAATGGTATTGAATCAATTGAGCTACCTTTAGACTGTTTCCAACTGTCTGCAGTTAGCTCAATGGTTTCAATTGTATATACTAGTTGTAATTTTTTCTATTCCTTGATTGTAATTTTCGTTGTTAATAAATTATATATTAGTCGTCAAAAAAAAAGTGGACCTCGTGACAATATATTTGAAACTAAAATATGCCCGCTATAGAAACTTTTAAAGACTATTTCTATCGAATGGGAGCTGATTTATGGAATGAACAGTAGCCTGTGTTTTCCAGAGCTAGAACTACGTCAACTTTAAATTTCAGCCCGATTCATTAAGGTTGGTGTGAACACCCGATCCCCCAAACAAACGTTGCTTTCATTTCATTTGAAAAGTACCGGCTCGATTTCAATGAAATTTTGCATACATAATCGGATAACAAAAAGCTACGGGTGCACCGTTTTAGATTTTCAAAAAACATAATTAGAAAAAAATGAGAGCGAAACTAATTTGCCATATTTTCACACTAAATCGAGTCATTTTCAAGGGATTTTTTATACATGATAAACACCTTTATTCGAAAATCTGTCACGGTGCACCCATCGTAAATATATTTAACTTTAGGGATAAACAATAATATTTGAGAAAACAATCGATGATTCAAAATAAATCTAAAGCAACGAAAAAATATTAAAAAATTTAAAAATCATTGTCGTTTTTACCACCGCTCTCTCACGCGAGGGGGGCGGTAAGACGCAGAGGAGGTGGAAAATGTTACGATTTCCGAAATAAGGCGACCTCATCCGAACAGGCCGAGCCGACCGACGACGAGTCGTCATCGACAGTCCGCTCAGCCATTCACCGACATGCAGCTGACAGGCTCAATCAAATATAGCGTTCACCGATTGACACCTGACAGACCCAGTCAATTATTGCATCGAACGATTGGTGGATATATTACAATTCGCGAAACAGGGCGAACGCAGCCGAACGGACCGAGCCGACCAAGCTCGACGGGTCGTTATAGTCTATCTATATATAAAAACCATCTGACTGACTGATTCATCATCATAAGAGCCGAAACCGAACCTAGATTATTTCAAATACAAAATAAAAGTACACGTACTGAATTTTCAAAAATTCCTAATCTTTCGATCTACCCTGAAAAGAGGTTTAAGATAATACCTATGTTAAAGTTTGTATGAGAATTGTTCAATTAGTAGTGAAGTTTTAAGAATGAAAGAATACGTATTTCAGGATTTTGATATTTAAAATGTGGGTTAAATGGGGGCTAATACTACGCGGACGAAGTCACGGGGTTTTGATAGTAACTGAATAAAATCCATATTCATAATTTTTGATGTAGTTTGAAATTAAGATTACGTCATTAATTTACTGACAAGATTTCTTGACGTTAGTCAAACGAACTTCTGAATTCATCCAATCCAGAGTAAAGGCTAATTATTTTGACGTTAATGATGAAAGTATTTCGTGACACGATCACTTTGACTCGTTTAGACGCCCTTTCTCACTCAAAACGCGCACTATTTCATTCGACTTGAAACAGCAACAAATACACACGGATCGGCCGCTGAGATTTACGAGAGGTTCCTAGCCTTCTTAAGTAGTTTTTGCGTGAAAGAGTAACAAACATCCATCCATCTATACAAACGTTTACAATTAGTAATAATTTCTACCATTTTACACAATGATCTATGGCAGATCAGATAATAGCATAGCGATGATTTTCTAGGATGACCGTTAAGTCAGGTGTCAAACTATGGAAATCCAAGCAGTTAGAATGTAAGTTCATGTTCTAACAATTCTACTGTCTGCATGATTTGTGGTCTAAGGCTGTGTCCCCAGTAAGCAAACGGTGAGCAGCCGACTGAGTTTGCGGCGTATCAGTTCAGTATGCCCTTCCATATATTTTAAATTGAGTGTTCACAGTTTACTAGTTTGCGCTCACTGTACGCAGTTTGCACGCAGTTTGTAGCGTAGCGATACGTGCGCCGACTGTCTCAGTTAGCTACCGACTCGCAGTTAATTGATCTGAGTTTGTAGCTGTTCCCCACAAATTTGCGGCTCACTTAGTCGGCCGCTCACAGTTTGCCTACTGGGGACACAGCCTAAGAGACACAGGGAGACTCATTGCAAGATTTGCAAGGTCTCTCCAGGCAGCCAGTAAGAACGCATCAATGCGAGCTCTTAGCGTACCTACTGGCATATTTTATTCACCTCGACCTCATTCTACGACATTATCGCGGTATTAATTCACGACGCGACTCGTTCTGATCATATTTTGCATTTGTGATACCTTATACCACTTTATCATATCTGCAATATTTAAAACTAGCATCTGCCCGCAGCTTCGCACGCGTTGTTTCCATGTAAACGTTTCAAAGTTATTTCTATGAAGTGGGAACTTATGGGATGAAAAGCCTATGTGTTATTCCAGGGTCCGAATTCCACTAAATAAATAGCTCACCAGTAAAATAGTATAGTTAGTGTTAAAATGAAAGTGTTAAACTCTTTGGTCTTCGGGTCTATTCCAACCACAAGAAGAAAAGATAAAGTGCTATTATATACAATTGGTAGAATCTCACTAGAGCTAAACATCCATCCATCATTATGCCGATTTCAAGACACCAGTCGCCACAGGATCTACTTTCAAATACTAACTACCACCACAATATTGACGCTTTTGCGATAACGCTACCGTCATGGAAGGCCCCCCCCCCCTTCCATGACGGTAGCGTTATCGGGCTTCATTGTTGTGCGCAGGTAAAACCAGGGGCAGCGGGTAATTCGTCACCAGCACCGTGTCATAATCGTAATGAATCGAAGTGAAACTCGTTTAGTCCCGCGATCCATCAGCGTAAAATACCGCCGGCTTATTGGCGAGGCAATAAAGGAATGATGAGCATTGTTATGATGTTTATAAATCATCGGACACGCGAAATCATTATCATGTGCTTTTTATTTAACTTTTTAACGCAGTTTTTGCAAACTCACAAGAGCCTTCTTATCATAATAGGGTTCATACTTCACTTAGTACTTTACTATTCGTTTTGCCGTTGTTGAGCAATCAGAAATCAATAACTTTTATTTCTAAAGTTATAAAAAAAGCACTTGGAGAAGTCAAATTTTAAACTAAAAAAAAAGATAATGTGTTAGTTTTCTCTTAATTTTTTTGTGTATTGGATAGATGAATTGAAGATGAAACCACAAGCATAAGGCGTTTGTTTTGTCTATCTAAATCTAAACATGTACAATGCGATTTTAGAACTTGTAGCAATATTTATATAACTATTCAAAACATTGAATTTCATACATATTGTTATCGGTGTGGAACCGAGCGACATCTGGCCAGGCATTAACGTCATTGATGTAATCATCTAAGAAGTTATACGCCTTTTTGATAAGAAGTAGTAGGTAATAGAGTCTGTATCGTTCTTATTCTTATATTTACTAAGTTTTCTCAGTAGTATTTCTTTCCAGATTACGGCATACAACAATAAATTTAAGTCGAAGAAGGACATCAAGAATGTAATCGGTTTGATTTATAGTGATCGATTATGTATTACTTAGACACTCTTACTACAAGGAAACAAGTTTTTCTATTTATATCAATAAAGGAAAAGTAAGGGAAACCCTAACAAGAGTTACAAACAACATAGAACCGGTATATTCTACAAGAAGGCATTGTCAGTAATAATTGTGAGACAAAAACGCAGGGTGTTTAAGAGATGGGAGATACGGCGTAACGAGGTAACAATGCCGGTTTGACTTTCAAAGAACACAATTGATTGAGCTATTATGAACTCGAACCTGTCTTTAAAAGAAAAGGCCTCTGGGACAATAACAAACACTTCATAACGAAAATAATAAAAATATAATTGAATGACAAGGTGTACGACAATTTGGACCATAAATGGAATGGAAAGACGACGTCAAAAAGGCAGCAATTTATATAATGGAAGTTTCCATACATCTGTTATATATAAATACAAGCTTTTTTCATCATAGGAGTTTGAAGGTTTTACACCAACTTACAGATCGTTCGAGACTGACAAGTATTGTTTACTCTGTAGTTTATCATAAATCGACCTGGAGGTACTAAATTACCCCCAACAAACATCTCAGTCCTCCGGGATAAATTTAAGTAGTGAATCTGAGCTAGACTATCGCTAAACCGGCAAACTATCCGAATCAAACGCACAACTTCGTTTGCAATTTGAACTTTTATCTCTGTTAGAAGTTTCACAAGTTTACTAGTCTGGAGTTGGATAGATAAAGAGTAAACAGCTCGTTACATGTCGCATATGGTTGTACCTACGACGAGGTGTTGGTTACAAAGTCTTGTGAGAACGGTTTGCTCCTCACGGTCGCTTAAGAGACAGGGAAGGATTTTCACAAATTAATTTAATATAAATAAAATTTTATATTTAGATAAAATATGGTATTCTAGTAACAAAGCTTCTTCCTCTTTAAGTAATCAAGTGACCTTTGCAACTGAAGACAATAACATAGTTTAAGAATTATGACTCTTGGATCCAAGTGATTCAATGGTGTGTTACAAAGACCGCTTATCCGTAAAGCTGTAACATTTACATTTAGTCACCTCACGATAAGGAGTACAAACACAACAAACAACACTTATGCTTTTAACGCAGCCGGCATACTAACAGCAATGAAAATAGTAAACGTTGCACAAGGATTTAAAGATAATAGTACTGTGTTGGTTGGTACATTACATAAACATCCACTTATCTCTTAAAACGACAGTAAACACCTCTGAGGAATATTTTGAGGAAAATCTCTAATGATTGAACAATACTTGAAAACATAATAGCAAGTAGGAATCAAATACAGTCGATGATAGAGGCAGCTGTGTTATAGCAACTAGGGCAAACCCTTGATACCGAAGATTTAATGGACACACACAGGCTCTCCTTTATTTCGAGGAAATACCGAAATATCCATCAACAAAACTAAGAAGTAGAAAAATCTTTTTCGGCCATCGTGTAGGTACCTACTAATGCACAACCGGTACAAAAGACTCGTTACTAACTTGTTTGGGAGTGTTAATGGGCTATAGGCGATAAAAATACGTCATAGGAGGCTGTAGCCGTAGATAGAAGAAAACAATCAGTACAGGTTAGATTTATTTCGCAAATGAACGAACATGAACTCTACGTCCGCTCCAACGGAGCAAACTTTTGGGAAATGTTTAATTTAAAATTCATGACACCAGTCGTAATACCGAATGAAGCGTTACACAAACAGCGAGGAAGCAATCTAAGCTAATTAACAAAACAGCTAAATAGCTTAAGGTCGAGTATTGTCTTTGTTTCTATGTTTTTCCACTTTGTTGAGCATTTACTTAAGCGTGGCTCATTTAAAGTTTTTGTATCGATACGATACGACTGATACCGTTTTTGTTAATGAAGACCGTGTTTTTCAAGATGTATATTGACGTGTGATCGTTGTGTTATAAAGTTATTTATATTTTTTTATATTTGTAAAAGACAAAACTGGATGACTAATCATGATAGCCCTGTAAGTGCAAGAGTTACGAAGCTGAAATATTGCATGGATATTCCTCTTAGGACAGAGGCACCCGCTAACAACGGATTTATGGAAATTCGTTAAATTGTACGTACCTAGTTAAATTGGGGTCATAAGGTATTTCTAAAGTAAATGCGAATGAAATCGCAAGTGTGTCAGCTAGTATGGTCACAAAGTACCTATCAATACAAATCAAACTCTTTTGCCTTCACTCTATTTAATTACGAGCTGTCTTTACTATGGCTATTTTGCATTTCTCTCGCTTTCGTAACATCGAGTTTTTCCATCGTTTTTTACATCGTTTTTTAGTTTTTGGTTATTAAAGAATCGCTAAATTCAGTAAATAGTGTTCAAGTTTAAATCGTCAAGCGCTATGTCACTTCCATGACCGGAGAGTGAGTAAAAACACGAACTTTCCGAGTCTTTTCAGAGCTGGATAACTTCGTGATTTCTTGAGTAATAGGTAAGTTGGTTTAAGTTCGTGAAATGGACTTGGAGCTAGTGAAGATTGCAAATAGACAGTACTTTTTTACTTATTTTAATCTGCATAAAGCATCTATGAAATTACACGAAGTTTTATAATGTTAGACGAATAATATTATGTATATAACATTTTTGAAAATTGATATTTTTTATTACTTAAGTAAATGTATCAATATTAGTTTCTGAAATTAACTACATAAACCAATTCTATCCTACTTACTACTTGATTGTACTCGATTGTCCTTTGGTAAACCAACATTATAACAAACAAATCCAAAACAAACCTCCTATTTCATAGTTACAAGCGGGAGTTGTTGACCGTCTATATTTCAAAATCGGCTGCTTACACAAGGATTCACCCTACCCTTAAGGTTCTGAAACCCTTAAGGTTCTGAAACCCTTAAGGTTCAAATCATAGGTCAGTGACCGCAATATTTCTAGAGGATTCCTTTATCAGTAGACGATAACGCGACGCCATTGTAATTCTGATAACGCCCCTTGATTTGTAATAATGCGAATTTATTTTTATGGTATAAGGAAATATTTTTCAGGCTTATTCGGGTGGGGATTAACGCTGTATGGCCTCCCAACATACCATTTTATAGCATAGCTTCAAGTTAATGTTTTTATTAAGGTTTTTTACGATGCTACCCTTGTAGTATTGTAAAAACTTATAAATACTGTTTTTTGTTTCTGATAGGCTTCAAATTACATGAAAATCTATATATTATTTATTTCTTTACATTTTATAATAGTCTGACATTCAAGTGTTTCATAATTTCATACTATAATATATAAAACACTTGAATGCCAGCGATTTTGATATTTTACGTTACCTACGGTAAATCTTAATATTCCATCAAGAATGTAAACGAAAATGGTTTGATGAAATTATTCCATTATATTGAAAAGAAATTACGGCTGAAACTCAGAGGCAACTTAATCTTTTAGTAGGTAAGTATCTACCTTAAAAGTCTTACGGTCGGGGTCTGACTCCGAGGCAAAGACTTCGAGGAGTTAATATTAGATTACTTTCGTATAACGAAACGTAGTTGTAGCTAAATGCCTGTTCAGAGTTGAGGCTTGAGATGAGGACGACATCCTTTTCTCCTTGTAGTTATTAATGTCAACGACTTGTCTACAGCCTCGGTAAAGTTGACGTGTTCCATTGTCTACATTATTTGGGAGAATCTCTTGTTTTCTCAGTAAAGGAGAATTATTTTCATGTACTTGGTTAATGCTTATGAAATCCGGCGCTCATGAGAATGGCTAGTGAAGCCGATGAGTCCTGCCACTCATTATTTTGCTGTACCATTACTGCATCATACTTCATCATTCACGCCTTAGGACAAACATTTGTCCTACCTAAGGCGGGAATCGAAAACGTAACATCTTGCGTTGCAGAAGGACCTTCGCACGACGAGCCATATCGGTCATTTATAAAAGGGAATAAATTTATTGGTAGTTATTTTAAATATTGGGGTAAGCGGTAAAAATCAGCTAAATAAATATTTGGGCAGCTTACTAAATTTTGGTCGGATGTAAAATAAAAACGACCTGCAATACTTGGCTGACAAATATAAAATTTTTGGTAAGTGAATATATAGCGGTATGGTCTATGAAATTAATACTTTTGGGCGACTGAATAACAAAATAATGGGCAGTAATAAACCATTATTATGTTACAGCTAGTAATTAAATTTTTGAGGTGCATAATAAATGTTATGGGCAAAAGAATTGTAAAAAAGTAAAGCAGAAAAAAGCGAAAATAAGCCGTAATCACTGGTACTGCGTTTGAAATCTTACTATTTTAGGTAGATTCTGTTATTGAAAGTCTGTGTAAATGTTTGTTATAAATAATCTCAGTAGATACTTAAGTTATTGAGAACAAATTTGGTGGTGGTAAGTATGTAGAAACTCAGTTATTTAGATGAAATTTGGTATGTAAGTAGATACTTTAAGACCGAGAATAACTTAGTAAATACTAAGCAAAGTTTAAAATCTTTGGGGCTTTCCTACAGATGATCTCTATCTCTCAATCTTGGGAATAAAGAAATAAAGTTATATCCCAAAATGTGCTGCACAGAGTGCGAGGACTTACACACTTACTGTCATAAACTTTAATATTAACATTCATATTTTTTCATTGTTTTATTTATTTTCTCAATTAAAATAGTAGGTAGGTACTATTTCACCCGCGAAGTTACCGGAATTTTCCGTGGGAATTCTGGATAAAATAAAGCGTAAGTATGTGTTATTCCAGATTATATTTAATCTATCTCTATATCAGATTTCATCCAGATCCGTTCAGTAACTTTTGTGTGAAAGAGTAACAAACATCCATCCATCCATACTTACAAACTTTCGCGTTTATAATATTAGTAGAGGTGGTACAAGCGTTTCGGAAGCAGGTAACTAATCAATCAGAGAAATAACTTTTCTAGTGCTAGGATTTCTGTGGTTAGGAACCTTATTTACAAGCAAGCACACAAGAAGTAAGGCTCAAAGTTGATTGGTGAAATCAAGTAGCGCGCGTCCGCTCCCTGCCGCCGCCGCCGCGCGCCCCGCCGCGTCGCGCAGCCCCGGCACAGCTCTAAATGCAAAAGCCCGAATTTGCTTTCGCGATCCAAAACGTGGCCTCCCATCTCATCACAGAATCTAACGTATTATTCTCAGTCTTCGATATCCATAATGTTCTCCATTTGAAAAATAAACTAACACGTGGGTGAAGCAGCGGGGCACAGCTAATTTCAAATAATTATGTCATTGCTTATCCTACAGCTTGGCATATAGGTACCTAGATAAGTAGGACATAGGGTATTGACATAGGTATAGATAGGTACTTAGGTAAAGTTTATGTTCTCTGCCTACGTACCTAGGTACCTATGTCTACCTACGTACTGCATAGTTATCTAGCGATAATGATCTAGCAACGGGGCGGCGGCGGGCGGGGCGGGGCGGCGCAGCACAGCGACTGCGATGAACGGTCGGTCGCATCGCGTAGTTCCCTAACCTACCTACTATATATAGGTAGATATATATATATATATTACTAGCAGTGCCTCGCGGTTTCACACGCGCTAATTCACGTTTTCCAAACTTTTTTAACCAAAATTAATCTTCCAAACACTGAATTAAATCCGATCCACGGTCTGCTGATCATTTTTGATAGTTGGTTGCTCCATTTTTAGTTTTACAGCAGGCCAAAATTTCAATAAATGCTAACCATGATTTGCTGATGCATGAAAAATAATTTACAGCACAAATATTTTTTAAATAGCCCGTTGTTATATTTCTTGTTGCCCAATTTTTATTTTTTTGCAGGCCATTTGTCGCAGCCCAGTTTTATTTATTCAGCTTACCGAATTAATTTTTTTGTTCACCAAAATCTGTTTAATTCACTGACCGATTAAATGATACCCTTTATAAAATAGATGCGCCCCACGGCTTCGCCCGCGAACCAGAGTAATTTTTCATACAAATTTCAGAAATTTATTTCACAACCCCTAGGGGTGATTTTGTAAAATAAAAAACACGTGTTAATTATTTATTTCATACTTTATTTATACCGAGTTTTGAGTAAATCGAACCAAGGACAAATAATTTTCCACACAAACTTCACCACCCTATTTAACCCCCCTCAGAGGTAAATTTTTGACAATTTTATTAGCCTATGACTTCTGGTCCTAAAGTATCTTCGTACCAAATTTCATCTAAATAACTTTCATCTAATTACGGATATTACTTATAACAAACAATCACACAGACTTTCCAATTTATTATAATAGTAAGAAGTAAGATATTATCATTATATCAGTTGTTACCTATGCATCAACACTGAGTACGTAACTACCCACACACGTTGCTTAATTGAGGTATCTATATACTTTCCAACAATTTCAATTAACGGAGAAGCTGCTAGAACTACAACTATAGCTTTGCAACGGTATCCTTGAAACACTAACTCAGCCGTGACCTAGTGGCAATGCAAAGTATTTAAACTAGAGCATAGATGGCCCTTCATACTTGTCTTGTGATAGCTTTTAATCGAATTAAACTTATTTCTTATAGAAAACAGATAGTACATATCAGAAGTGGGATCCTATACACAGGCTATCAAAAATAAACTAGAACACGGAAATACAAAAACAGTCATTTTAAACGGTATATTTACCATGATTTGATTTGAGTTTTAGGATTTTTGGCACAATTTCATGCGCTATGATCACGAAAGACCTGAGATCACTGCGAGTGAGTATTTATTGGCAGAAATATCGATCTACCCTCATTTTTCGTTTTGCTACGAACGTTACCACTATCAAATTAGAAAGGACATAGTCTGGGTGTTTATTTTAGTCGTCTAAAAAATAAAATGATTTGCTTTCGCATACACGCTATTTTTAGGTCTTCTTTTAAGCAGAAATAGAACTCAAAGAAACCGTGTAGGTCACAAACGTAGGCGTCAAAGGTGATTCAAGAGACTGGACAACGATCTGAACAATCCAGGTTTTTCCCTAATATAGCTTTGTAACAAACGCCTTAAATTAGGTGTCAAATATGAAGGTAGATGTAGTTGGAAAAGTTAAACTGGAGATAAAATAATGTTTCTCAAAATAAATAAATAACTCCTTTAGAAATCGCCTTGTGTTGGAGGCAGTAGGTACCTACCACTATGGCAGTTGAGCTACAAGGGCAAGTAATTGAAAATCTACGTATAAATTTGAGGCAATTACACAACTATTTAATTTAGAGCCATAATAATAATTATTATAGATTATAATCTATTGTCGGAACAACAATATGTTGGTACGCGTAGGTGCCATAGTAACTTGAGTTGCCTTTGAGCGAGTTCCATCAACCTTATTGTATGAACTATTTTGTTAGCCTCGCTTAACAATATCAATCTATTTTATGTAACTTGAACTTGTTTAGAAACACAAAGAACAAGTTTAACGAGAAAATACCTAACACGTATAATAGTTACAATTTGATATCGTTCTTGGAATAACGGGAAAAGCCAGAGAAATACAAAGATAAAAAGAACTCTATAATAATATGTCTTACCTAGAAATGTTTGTTTATAAATGAAGCACTTTGAAATTGAATTTAACTGATACCCGGCTACACCTACATGGTTTTCGTGAGGGATTCACTCGCGGATAAGCTCAAAGCTCAGCCTACCTGTCTCATGCATATCAGATGGAAGGTCATACACAACAGCTTGTCAAAGGAGCTACGACCATGAGCGACGACATCTACGTAGCGGGGGAAGTCCATCGGCATCGCAGTAGGTTGCAGGTTCGATTCTCGCCTCGAATCAAATGTTTGCACAATGCGGATAATTGTTCCGTTTGTTTTTGGTGTTTATGTAATTAACTACAAAATATTGATTTGGGCATAATGCGATTAAATTTCATAAGAATGCAAAACAAGCTCTGCTTGGCTTGGGGCTACATGATGAGTGAATTGTTCAGCATTATTTATTTATTGCAATTGAGCAATGATTTCGTTTCTATTCTAAATCACTTCGAAAAGTACGTGAAAGTAAGATTCGAATTCTCTATATTCAAAGCCTGACTACGTTGAAAACCGCAAGTTTTAACACTCTTAGAGACAACACACCTCAAAGCTTTAACTGTAGTCTTACATTTTCACCAGCTCAGTTTAATTGGTTCGCAATTAGTTAAAGTTAAGTAACTTATAAAGATAAGGTTACGAAATACGTAAGAAAATAGTAAAGCTAGTACGACGGAAAGCCGCCCATAAATTTAAATTACCAAAATTTAACATCAAATAAGTTTCCAAAACAAAACTGTTCGTAAGTGGTAACAAGAATACCTTTTCGGCGAATAAATTGGATACTTAAAGTCTTAAACTATCATCAGAAGTTTATTTTAAAAATTGATTGCGTTTCTAGCATCATAAAACTTTTATAGTAAAGTAATTTTATTTTTATACCGACGTAGGTAACAATTAAGTCGGGTTCATCACCATATGTGGGTGTTTACTGGAGTTAGAATTTGAGACATTTTAAGAGTTTTTTGAGCCTATTCTAAGTTACCGTGTTACACCATAACAGACATAATTCAGAAAAAAATAACCGGTCAAATGCGAGTCAGGCTCGCGTACAAAGAGTTCCATACCATCACTACATATGTAGTACAAAACAAAGTCGCTTTTTCTGTCCCTATTTCCCTTTGACTGGTTAAATCTAAAAAATCTTAAACTACGCAACGGATTTCGATGCTTTTTTTTAATAGATAGAGCGATTCAAGTGGAAGGTTTACACGTATACAAAACCGTGCGAAACCGGGGCGGTTCGCTAGTTATCTAATAAAAACGGCAATAAATTCATGGCTTTTGTATGGCAGCCTCCTCAAATATGTATTTTATTTTGTTTTCTGTATTGGTTGTTATAGCGGCCACAGAAATATCATCTGTGAAAATTTCGACTGTTTAACTATCACAGTTCATGAGATACAGCCTTGCGACGGACGGACAGCGAAGTCCAAGTAATAGATTCTCGTTTTACTCTTTGTTTACTGAACCCTAAAATAGAGATTATAGAAAATTACCTTGGTTCATTTATTAACTTTTAATTGGATGCAAACATCGATTAGGTACATCGATACTTATTAGTAATTACCTATCGGCAGTCCGCAAAACCTATGTACAACTGGTTAATACCAGAGATATAGTACATAGTTATGCCATACTTATACCGATAATAAAATTTTAAGTATTGATGGTAATCGTGTTCTTGAGGGGAGAATGCGACTCGGCAAACTTAGTGCAGGGCGCCCTCCCGCTAGGTGGGATAACGATCTGCGAAAGACTGTAGGCAGATGCTGCATATAATATATAATATGTATATTATAAAAAATATCTATCTTTGTAATATATTGTATTAAGTTTAACAGTCATCTAATACACATAACACAAGCTCTTCTTAGCTTGGGGCTAGATGATGCTGTGTGGACTGTCCGGAATTATTTATTTATTTATTAGATACTGCATGCGGCAAGCGGAAGACAGGGCACTATGACGATCATTAAGGGATGCCGGGATGCCTATGTCCAGCAGTGGACTCTTACATTCTTATTCTTATTGTTTAATCATATTATTTTGAATATTCGAGCATTAATCAATAGCAGAGCGCGCGGATCATGCTCGTAGTTACCTAGTATTTTACCCATAACTAGTAAATTACCTAGTACTTAGTAAATTACCCGGTACTTAGTGGTATACCCAGTATTTCACCTAGTATTGACATATAATGTTGGTAAAATTAAGATTTAGCGTGTCTCGCACCGCCTTTTATCGCGTTAATGTTTTAATGACACGATTTGCTCGGCCATGGCTGACTTTGATTGTAATGAGCTCTTTTGATAGTTTTTTTTATTATTTAAGTTTACAAATAAGAACATACACATTTTATTGTAACAGCTAAACTATACACCGTGATTCGATTTGTCTATAAGCCTCTTATAGAAGTGTTCACCAAAGACTTGACTTCTAATATATATTCTTGACTATGGCTTTGCGTCTGGTTCGACAAAATTCTGCCAGTGTCAGTTTTTTAGACAGCAGCTTTCTCCGTTAGCTTTGGTATTATTATATCAAAGACGCAGAGCCATTACATCAAGAATTAGTGTATGAAAAACTTATGTCAAAGATGTCACTACAAATTCCATTGCTCAATTGAAAACTCATCTGAAGAACACTGACCCTTGTCTCTAGGTAAGACGAATAGAATCCTACGTAAAGTTGCCGATATTCTACGATTTTTATTTTAATTTGCCCTAGTCCTACACTTTTTAAACAAATAAGTACATAAATCTTTAGACTACCGTGTCTGAAAGTTTTAATTTGACGCGTTAAGAGTTAGAACACCGAGTTACATTTGTCAACAGCACTGCGATCGTAATATTCGTAATTAACGTTCGGTGCGGGTGCGTAACAACAAAGTAATGCTGTAAAACCGCAGATTGCGAGACTGTTTCAGCTAAACGTGATGGCTGTAAACGCCCAGCTGAATATACGAGATTTGTACAAGCAGAAGAGTTATGAGTGCAGCTTATGGGAAGGCTATTCTCAGTAGGCGTAGTAACTGCTAATTAATAAGAACTAGCGACCCGCCCCGGGTTTGCATGGTTTTATTATACGTAAATTGAGTAGTTTTAAAGATTTAAGCGTACAAAGGGACAGACAGACAGCGGGAAGAGACTTTATTTCATACTATGTAGTGATTTACTAAATTAAGTAGTTCCTTAAATTACCCAACCAACGCCATGGACTACTTTTTTAGGAATTTTTAATTAATTATAAAATGCTACAAATGGCGTACGAAACAACACTATGAAGTTAAATTTATAGCCATTGTGCATAGCTACCACCAGATCTTTCGTCGGAAACTCGGAACCAAAGTAACGCGTAAAAAAAACAGATTTTTTTATTTTCAATTGCAACTGCAATAACTATATACCTATGATAACTTTTAACGAACGAATCGCTTTCAAAGGAGACTAGTTGTGATGTCTAGATTAATTTCGAGGTCATCACAAGAGCGGCTACTTATTCACAAGTTGCACAATAGTCGAATTATAACGAGCATCTAACGATACTAAGTAGTCACAGTCACCACTAATGCGAGTCTCGAATCACAAGTAGCCAGTCGTCATTCAAGCGGTTAGCAAAGGGGTCATGTTTGATCATGATCTTGTTTGGTCTTTTCGTCAATAATAAGTAGCGTAGCTTTATCAAAGACCTCACAAAAAACCCTGATCTGGATCGTTTCCGGTTAAATATAATTATGAACAGTAGCAGTAGGTATATGCTTGCAGCTTCGCACGCTTTGTTTCTATAGAAACGTTTCAAGGCAGTTTCGATCTCATGGGAACTCATTTATGGGATGAAAAGAAGCCTACCTATGTGTTATCACTATGTGTCAGAGCTAGAACTATGTCTCTGCAAAATTTTAGCCTGAACCGTTCAAAAGTTTTTGTGTGAAAGGGGAACAAATTTCCATCCTTACAAACTTTGCTTTTATAATATTAGTAAGGATAAAACTCCCTTGGACACCGGGATTATTTTCAGACAGTCACACGGCATATGCCATTCAAATTTAATTACATTTTATTAAACAAGTTCACGAATCTGAAACCAATTTTGCTATTTTTATTGGAAGTTTATAACAGATTTCTGTTAAAAAGATTGTTAAGTTCTCAAAGATCACAAACAGTTAACTTGAATGAGAAAAAATAATGTTTTATTTCGAGGAACGAATCAAATGGAATTTCATTTATGATTCGCAAAATTATATTTATAAATTTGAACAATGCATAATAAAAGTATACTATGTACAAGTACATTAAGTAAGTACATTCCATAGTTGATGTGATCAATAAAAAACCAGCACACGGTTTATTTTATGAAAACGAATAAATTAAATACTGCTAAATACAATTATAATATTAAAGATTTCTTATCGATAACGTTAATCGAATTATTCAGCACACTAATATTATAAATGGAAAAGTTTGGATGGATGGATGATTGCCCTTTTCACGCCAATACTACTGAATTGATCGGGCTGAAATTTTGAATAGACTTTTGGTAGGTCTGGAATAAAACATAGTTAGGCTACTTTCCACCAATTTTACTAGAATGAAACCGCGGGGAGCAGCTAGTATCGAATGGAGGAAAAACATGGCCTTGGTTTGATAATAATCTCTACAAATTCAACAACTATTACACACAACTACTATAAACAAGAAGTTAAAGTGGAAGGGATTCCAATGGAAGTATGCTGAAAAAAGTCAAGGTTTTTATCTATTTTTGCATTGAAGAAAGACACTTTTTATTGTAAATCATAGAGCTGTTGTACTGTAATAGCATTATCATTAAACTGTATTCGCGCATCAAAACTATTCAAAGATTGACTTCGTTTCTTCTGTAGTTCCTCTATAGTATCTATACGCAAATATTAGTTATAAGGCCTTGGTTTTCTTGGTTTTTGGTTTAGCTTTAATAAAAATATCTATCTTTGTATTGTTTTAAGTATATCAGTCATTTAGTATTAGTACACATAACATAAGCTCAACTTAGTTTGGGGCTAGATGATGTGTTGATCGTCCAGCATTGTATTAGTACATAATGCTGGACGGAATTTCAACACTATTTTCTCAGGTGCAAAGTCTATACAGTAGATTATACAGTACATATTGCTATAAAGGTTAATTCAAGACGGCACTCAACAAACACAGCATATTGGATTATACGTGAGACAACTAATGTAGTGCCAGACTCGCGCTTTGTACGAATAGGTACCAACTATCCCTACTGCAAACTTGCTTGTTGAACTGTGTAAGTTATTACAGCTCCTCATTCTACTTACTTAGCATGTACTAAGCATTAGAATGTTATGGCGCTAATTTAAAACGATGACAAAATCTATGCTTATTTAATAAGTAATCGGAAGAGTTTGATAGTTTGCTTGAAACTAGTGATTTCCAAAACTATAGAATAGGCTAGTTAAATGAGGTAAGGGACCGAAGCCAGGAGCAGGGCTTAGTTTACTTGTACTTACTATTTTTATAAAACTTAACAGGACACAACACTGTAATATTTAAAGATAAGAATGCGCGGGATAAAATAATTATTCGTAAAAACAACTACCAATTCCGTTACCTTGGTTCGTATATAAAAGCATAAACATTATTTTATAAAATGTTTTATTTTACAAAACACTGAAGCACATATATTAACATAATTATGGATGACTTTAACCAATATCATCATACATTAGAGCGGTCGTTTATAATTAAACTCATACGGAAGCTGATTTACGAAATTTATTCTAAAGGGTACTACGTACTATAAACATTTAATCAGGCAATCAGTAGCAGATTAAACCAGCTGCTTATGTTTGTCAGTATATCACATATTGTAGACACAAGGTACTTGATATTATGGACAAACAATATACCTAATATCAACGTGAATAATTGCGCAGTCTCAAAGCCAGTACGATAAGCTGCTGTCTAGAACGGAGCAGCCACGCGCTGTTTACGTAAGCTCTCTCGAACAAACTATAGACTACAAGAGCTAATTGCAAACAAAACAAATATTATATAAATAAGTTTTCTTTCATAAACACCTGTGTTACCAGTGCCATGATCTCATTATCTGGCCTCTATGCTATGACAAATAACAATCAGATAGTTATCGTGAGGTGTATCAACCCACGGCGAAGTTATTCTTTGTTGAACAACGATTTGTAATTAAAAAATGTCGATTAAAACGTATTTCAAAAAAATATGTTCAGTCCGTGATGGTACTTTTGTCTGACACTGGTAATAAACTAACACTGGTAAATAAGTTAGTTAAGTGTGAGAATTGAAGAGGCAATGGGCATGCCAATAGCAAAATGGAACGATAATGTAAAAGGCAGTAACATAGTGGTGACCAAAGGTCCGAGATCAGTCAGGCCACCAGTCAAGTTGTTGATGGAGTTACAATGGGCAGCGGGAACCGGGAACTAAATAGATGGAAATATGTCAAAATGAAGAAACAAGAACAAACAAGTTCGACAAACAAAGCGATATCCATACTCCAATTTCGTTGCTGTCAAAAGATATAGTTGATCCGGGAACACCAATAACTTGCAACACAATGCTGTTCAGGTTAATTGATAATGCTAACCTGCAGGTTAGAACGCGGCAATGCATGAGCAGCGCAATTAGATGAGGGTAATTGAAACCTGCCAGCTTCACGATATTGACTCTAATAAACAGACACCGCTAGGTATATTATGATAATTATCTTTAAGAAGTAAGGATTTGTTACTATAATGAACAGTTTAGGAATAGGTTTGGAGTATTCGTTAGTCTACACTACACTAAACAATAGAAAGTAATGCACATCTAGTGCATTCGTTTTGATTGAAATCTTTAAATAACGAGAAATGTTGTCGTAACACCCAAAGCTAGAAATGTATATGGTCAGCATAAGGATTCTAAGAAAGATAATAGCAAAGTAGACGAATGTAGAAAGAAAATAATAAACTCTTGCTTACCCAGTTGATCCGTTCAGGCCGGTGACTAATCCAGGACGCTCATAACACATATGCATACCAGAAGAATCTTTGGAGCACTTATCAACACTCAGTATGAAATCTTTGTATCACTGAATCCAAGTATTATTCTAAACTAAAGAGTAACACAAGATGAGTCAATCTACACCTCGTGCGAACATTTTCGCCTGAACTGTGCATCAATCGATTCAGATCAGAACAGTTACTGTGAAACAAATTTAACATTAGCTACGGTTCGGTGAATGTAAATCATTGTAAGCCAATCGTATTAGGCTTTTATTTAAATATTCAGGTCGTGCTGCACTTGATTGCTGTACCTAGTCCGAAATGTGGCTTTCAGCGAATTTTAGACTAAGTAAAGCAAAAAATTAATTTCGTTAATGGCATAGTAAAGTAATTCATCAAAAGTAGGACGTAAAACGGGCTAAGCGTCAGGATACTTTAATAATAATAAACCTAAGGGTACGGTCCTACCTACAATATAACAGGAGAAATTCCCCCGTTTCCATCGTAAACACAGGACACCGGAACAACATCATTTGTTTCCTACGTCCCAATGGGACGGCGAAAATCGTAAATGCATGATTTTATTCAAGCAAACGGGGATTCCGCGTACCATCAAGTAATATTATGAATTTAGGACCGTAAGAGCAGTTTCGCGAAATATTTACCCAAAGCGCTCGTGAACGTAACGTGAGACTTTAGTTGATCTCATCTAAATAAATATACACGATGCTCAATCATTTATTGCTGACTATAATGTAAGAATAACATGATGATCATTATAAACCCTTGAAGAAGACTATTTAAAACTATCAGAAACAATCAAGCTGGCGTCTACAACAGTGGCTGTCAATGGACTGAGATGATATGACCTCGCCGTGCGCAGTATGTGGACTATAAAATATTTGCGGAACTTCTGCTGTAGGAACGTGAGGCGTTATCTTAAATTAAAAAGAGCATTGATTACGTGAGGGGTCCGAGGCAATGATTAATTGGGAGGCAGCCTAGCGGATACTTTTTGCGTTATTGAGCTCGGACACCGCCCCGGGTAAATAGGTTGTGGTGGGTTTTTTCGCAAAGGGTCATAAGGAGCCATTACCCGGGTGTTTTGCCGTGTGATTGATCAACGTTAGGCGCTAACCCATGGAATGCAAGGTAACGTGAAAATGGACGAGTTTCATTAATGTTTTGGAATATTCATCTACAATAATGTAAAGACAATGATATGGAACCTGGGGGCCTACTCGGAAAAAGAAAATTAAAGTTTCTCATTAATTTTCTTGAAAAACAAATTCTTATGTGACTTGCTGGTGAAGACAGCGGTTGCGCGAAAACGAATGCGAACATCGATTTAAATTTTACGAGTACGGGCTCTGATAAAGTATGGAAACGAAAATCCTAGCGGTATTTAAATAACTCTGAAAACTCAATATTATACGCATGGCAACGTTTCGTAACAGACTTATTCTGATTTTAAGCGATATAGAACCGCGTCTGATTGGTGATTATCATAAAATTGGTTACGCGATCTCAGCTTATTGGGTCGGTTTGCTCGTAGATCAAGAAGAAAATCTTTATAAATGAAAATCTGTTGTAAAAGTTTAGTGGAAACATGGTTTTGTTTAATTTTTACACCATATAAAACGTTATTATGTGGATGAGGTATTTCGACTTGATTCGGTATTGATATTTCTGTAAATATGTTGTGATAGAAACTGTTTTCAAATAAAAACGTAAGCAAATTCTGTTGTGTAAATCTCTAATTCCTGACTATAATGAGATAATATTTTAATTACACACAAATTAAATAATCTTCACGCGGATGCATAATGATATGCCTCTATGAATATCTGTCAAGGTTAAATCAACAAACGTTACGTCGTTTTAAACCGAGTTAATTTACTATACCATTCGAACAACTGTCCTACATCTCGGATACATTAACCTACTTAAAAAAAAAACAAGTCAAACTGTGAGTACTATCAGGGGAGATTTTGTAAAACTAACGGCTGATTTAGGTTGGACAATGGATTTTAAAACGACTATTTTAGATTTTTTATAGAGATGGGGATAAAAACGGCAGGTAGTCCGACGTGGGATCTTGTGTCCAAACTAATTGCAATAACAATGCGCACTCTTACCTTTAAGAAACCCATAACAAATGCCTGTCAAGTAATTTTATTCCTACTGACTTATTCATTTAGTAAAAAAGCCCCTTCTCTGGAAGCATTGTTTGCCACCCCGCCGATAGCTTGTGAACTATTCGGAAATAAATAAAAAAAATTAGAAATAAAGCTGTCCACCATATTCTTGGTGATTTTACAAGACTATTGTAGATAACCCTTGAGATGTTTAGGGGTTCAGAACCCTCTCGGTCCCGTGGGAAGCACGTAATTCTGACTAAAGATAACGTCGGGACTGACCGCCAGAGTCGTTTAGATGTCGCTATTAACATTAAAGGTCTTGTTTCGCCACCTTAAGAAAGTCTCAAATAGTCTCAATCTCTTGAATAGCCATTTGGAAAAACATTTTCAGAAGGGTCAGTTGATTATCTGATTAAAAATGTCGAGGGATAATTTATTTGGAATTAGTCCGACTCTTTGAATTTGGAGTCAATTATTTTTAGCTTTGACTTTGTTTTCGGGATTAAAATACACTCTTTACGTTGCTGATTCATTTAAGTGAGCAAATGTATTGTTATGGGCGAAAAATACACTGTGGGGCTGTGAAGTTATATACTGCAATACTAAATTTCCAATTAACCATTCACAAATTGTTGTTTACTCGTTATCAGTATTGGCCTTGTATTGACAACAGATAGTGAAATAGCAATAGCAGTGATTGTTGAGGCCCATTAATATCTGAGTGTTACCACTTGTTTTTAGAAGTAACATTTACACTAATTTAGTGTTTTTGATAAAACTTTTGAAATTGTATAACAGTTAATGTAAGCAACATTAATTACTGTCGCATCAAAATTCTGTGTGATAACGGAAAAAAAGAATGAAGAACAGAAAAAAACAATTCATCAGGAAAATATCATCATAATAGATATATTTTTTATTTTGTTTTTTATTAATTTCTTCGGTGTAAAAAATAACTGGTAGTTTTAAGGACTCAGGTGACCTTTATCTTACATTTAAAACAACTCATTATAATATTCAGTTTACTGTAATAATTTCAACTATTATTGAAATTTACAATCTAAGAATAGAAACACAGGTATTTTAAAATTTAAACAATTGAGGAGACGACAGACTGTTGCAAACAGTCTAGTGGTAATTAACATCCGTATTCCAAAAGTCAGCAAAAATGTCTTATAATTAGTTTGATCAATTTCATGAGCATCATATTATCCTTGTTCTTGACTTTCCTATCCAGCATCTGCTAGTGAAGACTTGCGCCGTGACCATAGACGTCTGATTAATAGTTTACATTTTGGTTAAGGGAAATTAACTAGTGAGCAGCATGACGCATAAGAGCATGAAATAACTGCTGTAACAGAGCTATGACTAATATGACAGCAGCGCCGCACAACGGAAGAACAAAGAACTATATCATGAATCAAACAGCTGAAAATATATGCTGGAATTTTCTTTGGAATATCCGCGAAATCGACTTGTTTGTTTTTGCAGTTAATGGTTCGACTTTGTTATTAAGTCTCCTGTTCAGAAGCCAAAATGGTGGACCGAAGATCTTGAAGGCCATACAACTACAAATTAAAATCTTAAATAGATATTGTATCATGTATTTGTGGAAGAGGCGACCAATTAGTTTTAATCTGACCTCGTTTATCAATTTCAAGAGCAAAGATCACGTCGTCTTCCGAACATCTTTGTAAATCGTATATTCTAGTCGTTTTGTTTCCTTCGTTGCATAAATCTAAATAATTATCAATTTGTTTGATGACTTCGATACAGTTCGATGGCGCTAATCGCAAATAGTTCCCCAGATCCAGCAGTCAAGTGCGTCACGCATGAGTCAACATGATGGACATTACATCCGCCGAAGTGATTATTTCTTACAAAAACCGTGCAGTAGGTCCGAGCAACAAACAATCCCACAATCCAAACACTGCAATCCAAGTGATCACTGTCGCCCGCTACAGATTTCGCCGTGACGTCGTCCGAATGCGAGAGGCATCACGTTCGAAAACCCGCCAAAAGCGAGTTCCCTGAGTACCCTTTATTGGGTGAGAGACATGCGCTGCGCGAGTACACGTGCAGACGGTGTGGTGGCTGGCGCGCGACTGAAGCCCGCCTCGCTCGCCAGTGTGACCAGATTATTTTTTGCGAAAATACCGAGGCCCCTCCAGAAAATACGGAAATATACCGACCTATGCAGGGCAAAAATACCAGTAAAAATACTGATTTTCGTAACATATTTATTGTTACATGTTAAGTTGATATTGCAATATAATATTGATCTAATGACTATTTAACTTGATAGTTTAACCTAGTTCATCCAATGCTAGACGCTAGAGCCTAGACAAAAGAATAATGACGTTTCAATATTTTATTTTCTTCAGTCTTAACATCCATGAAGACCTCTGTGGCGCGACGGGCGACGCAGGAGGTTGCGGATTCGATTCCCGCCTCGAGACGATCTGCAGATATTTGTTCACGTAGTCCTGGATGTTTTCTATGTATAATAAAAAATATATATCTATGTAGTGTATTGTATTAAGTATATCAGTTATCTAGTACTTAGTACCCATAACATAATCTCTGCTTAGCTTGGAGCTAGATAATGTTGTGTGAATTTTCCGACATTATTTATTAAGGTTTGATATCGAATCCGATGATATCGAAGTCAATCAACACATCGATATCAAAACATCGATGTTTTCTAACTACTAACACATAAGTAACAAAATCGATGTAACACATCGATGTTTATTCACTATCGATGAATATCGATAATCCCTAAGGTAGACTGAATCCGGGGTTTATTTAGATACTTAGTTGATGTTCAAGGGATTCCCCGAACATTGGTTCGCGACGACCGACGTTCGCACGGACCATTACTTACGGTGCTAACGACTTCATTAACCAAAATATACCCAAAAATACCGACTTCCGCCAAAATACCTACAAAAATACTCTTATTCAAAATACACGACAAAATATACTGAAAAAGTATTAAAATACTGAATCTGGTCACACTGTCGCTCGCGCCAGTGGGCAGGCGGGGCGCGCGGGTGCGACGACACCACTCGCAGGTTATCGCGACTCCGCTACAGATAATGATGTCAAAAGTGGATCGGACTAATGCTCTCTATTATGTTATGAACGGAATAACTTGAGGCGCTCGCTTCCTCGAATGCTGCACCGCCAGCTTATTGTTACACATGATTTATTTATCAAATTGTCAAATCATCCACAAATGAAAATCTATTCTTATGCTAATGATATTTTCAATTATTTCGTCTTCTTTCAATTAAGATGATTGATATCTTTCTTTTGTACAGATCTTCTGTTAATTTCGAGGTTTTTCCTGGTTTTTTAAAAACATTATAATGTTAATATTGTGATACAAATCCTGTTTTTATAAACAAACAATGGCAAAGTATTTAATATGTTTAACCAATGTTTTACGCCTGAAAACCTCAACAACAAAGAAAATCAGGCGAGTATCAGTCATCGGAGCCAGCGCCCGACGCGCCGCGAAACACCGGCCGTAATTTTTATTGTCCCACGCTGTTTTCTGTGCCAAGGCGAATTGTACCTTCAATCCAGGCACCAAAGGAGTAAAATGAGTCGACTCCAGCAATTTCAGCCGAAACGAATAATGTTGATATTTTGACGACCTTCCGAATGTGCACCGTATCGTGATTGTATTGGAGTGGTTAACGCATTGCCCACGTTAATGCGGAGGACACATTTGGAGTCGTTTCCTAAGTAGCTTCTAAATGTGGCCCCAGTTCTTAGGGCGGTAGAGTTTGTTTCCGCTCGGGGTATCCGTGGCCGAGAATTTCCATTTATCAGGTCGTTGTGTGGGTCTATATATTTTGGTCGTATTAAGAAGCGAGCTTCGTTTGATGGATGTTTTAGTCGGTTGAGGTTTTTGCGGTGGATTTGCAAAGAGCCGTAACGTGGCGAGCGGAAAAGTGCGTTCTTTCCGCTCATTGAGCTCGGCGATAAACAACCACCCGACACGTCGATATTAAATATAAGTTATCGACTTCTACGTAACCAATTTCGTGGTTCTAATCGACATCAAAGAATGTAATTAGCGCGGGGCGTTCGCAGCGTAATATCGGCTGCGAATATGGTACAAAAATAAACATTGACACCAATTAGCACACGGCTGAGTCTCCAGTGGACTATTCCACCGCGACCAATTATAGCAAGCGAGGTGTTAACTGAAAACTGGTTGCGTACTTTGCATTAGCCATTAAGAGTATTGTTCAAAGTTAACTTTGTAACCCAAATTCGGCATGACAGGTGGAGGCTTGCGGGGGTTCGGAAATAGGTGGATGATCCTGGGGGGGGGACGCGGGGGGGAGGTTTAGGGCCGCCAGGGGAACATACCGGAGGAAACGCGAGCGCTACTCTACGTGCCCCGTGTCCTAACAAGTGTTTGTTCTTATCTGTATCCAACCTTCATGCTGGCATTCTAATTATGACCTAAATACCTCTCATTGATTGACTTTTAAATGTGCGTAAGTATCGCACGTATTCCCGTGTAACATATATGTAAATTGCCCTACATCTAATACTATTACGGATAACGTAATGGTTTGCCAATTTGAATCAGATTGCCGCGTCGCATGATTGAATTTAAATTAGGCTTGCACCATCCAGACCCTAATAATAAATGTAGTTGGAATGCCCATTACTGCATTTGCTGGTTACCGTAGGTGCCCAGTGCGATTGACTGCTCCGACTATCCGAAGGTCTATCCACTAAACCACAAACTATATGTTATTCTGTTCACAGGCAATTTCATAGCATTCTATCATTACAGAGAAATAAAACAGAGCCGACAAAGTAATCGGGAAAAGAGACAAAGCTCTTATATTAGTTGGATGCATGCCAATTGGTTCAAAAAGAAAACATATCAATCTCAACACGGATTGGTAGAACTATTGGAATTCTACGAATATTCTCAAAACTAGAGAATCAATAAGCTATTAAAAACAAAAATATAATATTTTCGTTCCATATGGTAGAACTATAAAGAATTGTTAAAACATCTGAAATATTGAGAACTCTCGCTCGAGCTCGCGGCTTCGCACGGGTTAAAGTAAAGTAAAAGTAAAATAATCTTGATTTTATAAACACGAGAAAAAATAATAATAACATACAATAACCTATGGAAGAACATTTCTATCCCTTATGAACTGATTAATGGGGTGAAAAGTAACCTATGTTTTATTCCAGGCTTAGAACTTAGTCTTTTTAAAATTTAAGCTCGATTCGTTCAGTAGGTAGTTTTGTCGTCAAAGGGCCATCCATCCATCGAAACGTTCGCATTAATAATATAATTTATTGTTAAGCTTCAAAGACAGAAAGAAACGTATCGAGAAAACGGATTGATGGAACTATTGTGTATTGTGTGTGTTTTACCCAAAATCAGAAAACTATATCCAGAAGCTATCAAAAGCAGAAATCAGAACTACCAATCGATAGCCAAAGAGCTCTGACGGGCTCCACACAAATTACACCAAGTGAGGGTAGTTGCAGCTATTCCGTTTAGCATAGTGGCGGGCTCTCCGGAATCCTGGTTAAATATGCACATAAACGGCTCACCGCGCGGGAATTGGCGACTAGTAAAGAAGGGAGCCTTCTTAATGTAATTACTGTGAGCGTACACGCAATGTTTGTGGATACAAGCTGCTAACAGTTCATTGGAAGCTAACTAGAGTTAGTGTTTAACAAGGTTTGTGGAAGAATCGCAAGAATAATCTTTAGTGAGTCATCACGTAAGGCTGGATTGGCTGGTTCAACGCGCGATTTATAAATCGGGCAGACAGACATTTTTACAGCGGTACAAATTAAATTACTTAGATTATAATTTCGTTAGAAAAGGGATATTATTGGATATTATTAGATCAAATAAATAATTACCTATATAAAATAATTACCGATTTAGAAACAATTTGTGGCTATAAAAAACACACGTGATTTTATTTACGAGGGAAAAATATCGGTGTTGTAAGTCACAACACCGATATTTTTACGTCGCGGTTTGGAAAACACTTTTGGAAGACCGGCCATGTTCCGGGATTTTCGTCGTCAATCATTGCAAAATCGTGTAGCTATCTTATGATCTCCCGTATACCTAATTGGTTTGAAATTCCTGATACATTGCGAGCCCAGCCCTCGTGAGGAATGCTGAAATCTCGAGTTGCGAAATGGTCAAGTTCGCGAATAGAGATAAGAGTCCGTAGACCTTTGAACTTGAAAGGGTATCTACTTTATAATCAGCAAAAATACTTTACCTACTGATTTTGCATTGCCTTAACGTGATTTACTCAAGTTCTATGAATGCTATTAATAGAATTCATAGAACTTGACTTGTAGAGATTTAAGTGGATTAATTGAAGGTTTATACCCACTTGGATTTTTATTCATAAACTCGTAACTAAAACTTACGATTTTGGTGGATTGATTGAAGGTTTTATACCCACTTGGATTTTTATTCATAACTAGCTGGTGCCCGCGACTTCGTCTGCGCATGATTAGTATTTCGACTACTCGCTATTTTACTTGCGTAATTCCCTTTCTCGTGGGATTTTCGGGATAAAATAAAGCCTATGTGTTATCCCAGCTTATAATCTATCTCTGTGCCAAATTTCATCCAGATCCGTTCAGTAGTTTTTGCGTGAAAGAGTAACAAACATCCATCCATCTATCAATCTATCCATCCATCTATCCATTCATACTTACAAACATACGCGTTTATCAGTTCAATTCAGTTTGGTTCCCCTGGGCTATACGGGTTTTCAAAAATTTCTCACAGCATCTGACCGAACCAAACTGAATTCCGGGATAAAATGTATCCCATGTCCAATCGTCCCGAGTTCCCGAGTTCCATTCGAATTCATTCACTTCCGTCGTGATGCGTGGTTAAAGAAATTTTCTTTCACCCTCTCTCCCAGGGGAACCTTACCGAATTCCGGGATAAAAAGTATCCCATGTCTTTCCTTGTAGTATGAACTCAAATCGTCCCGAGTTTCATTCCAACTCATTCAGCAGTTTCGGCGTGATGCGCGGTAAAGGATTTTTGCTTTCATACCCTCTCCCATGGGAACCTTACTGAATTCCGGGATAAAAAGTATCCTATGTCCTTCCTCGTAGTATGACCTATAATCATGCCGAGTTTCATTTCAATCCATCAAGTAGTTTCGGCGTGATGCGCGTTTACGATACAGACAGACAGACAGACAGACAGACAGACATGAATGAAAAAAATTACAGTTTTGGCTTGAGTTTCGATAATAGAGTGCCCTCCAAAAAAATTTTTCAAAATATCTTCAATGTACAGATTTGGACCTGTTACAGTTTTATTATAAGTATAGATCTTGTAACTAAAACTTACGAAATTTCCTCAGTCACATAATCACGTGACAAAAAATACTGACGAAAGTTTGTCAGCATGTTTCTCACAACTTAAAGTTAAAAAAAACTGTAAGGATTCGGCTATAAGTTTGCGTACAATAATGAATAAATGCTACTTTTAATCTGAGAATAGCATGTGACAAGCTGTGGGCAGAAGCTTGTTAATTTGCGTACTTTGAGGCTAAATGATCCTGTGTGAAGTTTCCAGCCTTGGTATGTATTTTCAGCAGACTTTAAAAAAGGAAGAGGTTCTCCAGGTGGTTTTTTTAAGTGTAATTTTACCTCAGAACTTTTTAGAGGTGAATCGATTTTGATGAAGCTTTTAAGATTTAAATGACGGTGGGACGCGCGGACGTGTGGTCTCGTATAAATTTGATCAAGATCTGACCAGTAGTTTTGAGTTATCCTAATATTGCATGATTTAAATTATATTGATTTGATTTATTTGAAGTCAGTTTATAGTTTTATCTAGTTTTATCTTAAGTTTGTTCTAACAAGCCAAATTATTATTGGAGTGGATTAGAAATAGCATGTGAGAAACTGCAAATAGAAACTGTTGTTTATCTAGAATTTATCCACGCACTTTGAGGCTTTACGATTCATACGATGAGTGAAAATTTCAGCTTTAGGCTTTATTACTATTTTTATATCAGTGGCAGTTTTATAAATTGAAATCCTCAACAAGCTGAAATTTGAGCACAACTGAATCGTCGAACAATAGCAGTGCGACGGCACGTGTACAATCGCGAGCAAATCATTAGTTGCGGGAGATGAGTTCCGAATGTTGTCGCCTTTTATCTTGCACGTTATCTAGGACGCGAATTATACTGAACGTTTCATGGTATAACGTTGATTTGAAATATGGTCGTTGTACGTTTGTTGGGTATATTATTAAATCAGCCAATCTAGCACTTTAGTTTGTTCCACTTGGGATCGGAGTCACTACATAGTATAAAACAAAGTCGATTTCTCTGTCCCTATGTATGCTTAAATCTTTAAAACTTCGCAACGGGTTTTGATGATGTTTTTTTTAATAGATAGTGTGATTCAAGAGGAAGGTTTATACGTATAATAAAACCGTGCAAAGCCGGGGCGGGTTTTTAGTAAGTTATATTGCGCAGTACCTACGTAGTGTGTAATTATAACAATATCTATCCATGTAATTCTAGGTATATCAGTCATCTAGTACCCATATCACAAGCTCGCTTAACCTATACATCAGCCAAACTCGATGTAGAATGTTTGTAAACAAACCGCCCATACTTAACCTAAAATACACTCTGTTCTGTTGCCTTTTTATACGCAATTTACATTACTTATCGATTTAAGATCCTTCCTTCACTAAATTGCTGTGTTTATTGGCCAGAATTATTTATTTATTATATCACATACAAAGAGATGATCTCCCTGTGATGAGAGACACGATAGAAGAGAGAGAGTACTTATTTCTATCCTACTTATCTTAAAAATAAGAACGTTTTTGTATGTCAATGTTTGTTACCCGTAACTACAAAACCAATTTTGATGAAACTTGGAAATTGGATACTTATGGAAGAGGACATAAGCTATCATGTAATTTTCGAAAATCATCATTTATAATGGGCACAATGGGATGGTAAAATTTCTACGAACATTTATATTCCTTAGTTCGATTCGCTCAAAAGAAGGTGAAAATAAACTGTTACGTAGGTAAATACCTAAGTAAATAATTACATAATTTTTTCAGAATCTGATATTGTTCACGACAAATGAATGTTCACGAATGAGAAGCCACAGGGCGTAGCTATAAAAACCATAAAACCCTTAAGTAATGGAAATATAATTTATATCACAAACATTCCAAGAAAACTGAGGAGCTTTTTATAAATATACCGAAAGGACAGACCCCGATACGTAGAATATTCAAGTCGACATTGATATTGGTTGTTTGGTTTTGATCGGATTAACGTTGGGAATTTGAGGTAAAATGTTTTCACAAACATGGAGTATTTGATGTCTTTTTGACATGTACTCAAAGACTCTTTGAGATGTAATATCTACGAATTTGTTGCAAAAATCAGTTAACAAATTTTTCTGTTACGATGTCTGTATTTTATAATTATTTTTTTGTTTTACTACGTTTTTCCTCTGATTTATTCCAGGCCTACAACTACGTTTGTTCAGCCAGATCCCTTCAATAGCTTTTTCGTGAAGGGTAAACAAACACCCATCCAAACTTTCGCATTCCTATATAGGTATATAACATTAGAGTGATTCTAGCGATACATGACAAATAACAACTACTAACTGAACAAAATTGATACCATCAACGGTCATCATGTCAATAAATGTAATAATTTCAAATCGTGAGAATATAATTTTATGAATTACTTGACTATTTAGTGTCACAAACAGTCACGCCAGTCATCAGTTAAGCCGAAGCCATCGCTTGGTATCATGACTTCATAATAAGAACGGCCAAAGAGTGGAATGAGCTTCCTGCGTCTGTTTTCCCGCCAGAGTAAGATCTCGGATAGTCTTCAAATCAAGAGTGAATAAGTTCCTTATGTTTACGTAAGTGTTAGTAGCAAACGCTCGACCATTTTCAATAAAAAATATATTCTTCGCGGAAATTAAAATAAATGAAACAGACACCGTTACTCAAACAATTAAATTAAAAGAATGTAGAGCAAATATCGACCATACAGCTACAGCTCCGTTAATTGCATAATGAGATAACCTATGAACTCGCTTCTGGGACGCGGATTAAATGAATAATCGTTACTGTTGACCGCACAGCTGTGCTCACGATAAATGCAACTGTATTTCTATTCAACTACTGTTAATTGTAGATAAATTCTGAAATCTGCAGACGGAAAAATACATTCGTCGTTTTCTGACAGACGGTGTACGCAAAATGCAGGGTATGAAATAATTATGGCGGCGGTGAGAGCGCTATAGCGCCCTACTAGCTCTACACCCCTCCCCCCTCGCTCCGACAAAACGTCGCCACAAATGTGGTAAAAACGGAACTTGTTGCTTTATCAGTGTCATGTTTTTGGTGTGAAAATTCGTTGAATTATCCCGACACATTCTAGAATGTTGAGGCATATTTTTCATCTGGATTTACGGAGAAATCTTGTTATGTAAGCTTTCTCGGAAACTTGGAAGGCTCGTGGTCTTTTCAGGATTTTAAGAATGAGGAATTCGAGTGAATTAACGTCAACTAAATTAAGTATTATATTTTTAAACAAAGTTTATGGTAGAAAATTTCGCGTAACGATAGTAAGATGTAGCAAACGGAAGTAGCAGCTACGCCCAGCAGTGGACTAATATAATATTGTTGATGATGATAAAGATAATGTTTACGTATTTACAAATAAAATTACAACGAATGTATAAATTACACAAACAGCTGAACCATTTGCAACTGCCTTGCAAACTAGAAATAACTAGAGATAACTAATTCAATCCAAGTAAAAATGAATGATGGACAAACACAAAATCCTAATAAAGGTTACATTACAATAAATTGAGCATGTTTTACCTACTTCTACTTAAAATGAGACAACAACCACAACAAAGTTTAACTAAAGAATAATGTTAAAGTTACAAGCGACTCATATAAATATAAAAAGTCCAATCTAAAGTGTAAGTAACTAATGAAATTAAAACCGGTCTAGACTAGACGCGGCAGATACAGATATATACGACACAAAGAGAAGTCAATTCCTTTCCCCTAATCGATTCCACAGTATGCAACGAAGCAATGCACGAGTGGAGTAGGGTGTCAAGGGTGAGATTCGAAGAGGAATGTCCCACAATCGATTCTTTGGGGGTAACGGGCAACTATGAAAGCAGGCAGCCTCCGAGCGGTGGATAATTGAAATACCTGGCGACAGTGGAGCGGACAGGATTGGGTGATTCTGGGCCGGCATCTAACCTAAACATTTTGATGAAATGTTCGTCGTTTGTCCTGATTCCGGATAGTGCATTACCGCGAGATCTTGCTTCTCGATTTTATACGTTTCTGAGTAATCAGACATGGCATCACTTTTTATTTCACAGGTTAGTTCATCTTAAAAAAGTTTTATTTTGAAATGCGTATGTTATTTTTTGCAATTCTTGTGAGGGTTTCCGTAACAAATTCTTTTAAAGTAATTGTTGTTCTCGTAGGTGAGTCGACATTGCGAGTCTCAGCTGAAACACGAACTGTAGACGCCAACAAACACAGACGTCTCGCTCGAGGACACATTGAATTTGCTGTAAGGTCGACATACAGGGTCGTTGCGATCCTCGTCACATAATGCCGTCAACGTGCCGCAAACAGATCTAAGAATCGATTGGCATCAACTTTATAAAGTTAAATCCATTTAAACAATTTTTTTTAGCATTCGTTGCCAATTGCCAAGACATTTTGCAGACACTTGATTTTATTTTCTGCGGATTAAAGCTAATTCAGCAGCTCGCTCTGCATTTGGAATGGACAGAGTAGTCCATTCGAATGGTATCTCGAATGACGAAGTGGCGTGGATCGTATATTTCGTGTATGTCCCTTAGATTTCAACCCCTACATTTTGTCGGTATTCAAACCGACCAGTATTGTAATCCGATCCAGCCACAAATGATAATGCGAAACCGAGTTGTTTATAGTAAAGAACAGCGCGGTACTAAGCACAATTCATTCGCGTCTATTAAATCGCTCGTAAATGACACAATGTGGAATTGGTAGGCGGACCGAAACAGCTGAATTGAGGCTTTAACTCTTATAACTTTACCTCATTATTGTTGTTTAATTATTGAACAAGGAATGCGTTAATTTAACTTTATTACAATGATAAAATATCCAGAATACATCAACATTTCATGATCTGCATAATGGATATTATTTATATGAATTATTTATATTATGAAATGGGTCATTTTATTATACAACCAATACGCTTTAGATAACATACATTTCTTCTTTAATAAACCACATTAACATCAACTTAGTTACTACGTAAACTAAGTTTTAAAATTAAAATATATTCATAACTAATTATAAACTCCCATAACAATATAACAAGAAATCATAAAGTACGTTCCAAGAAAAACAATCACAGCTCCTAAAGTCGAAACAATGAAGTACGAATACCAAACAAGTACCTAGGTAAGTACGAAAAACATCACGATTTATAATTAACGTCTGCCAATGGCAAGGTCACAACAGTTTACGAAATGAACACAGAAAAACGGAATTCTAATCAGACGCGACTATTTGTGATAAAAGAAATACGTTATATTGTATGCTTCATACTACATTATTTTTAAAAACATCTTTTTTAAACCTAAATGCAATAAAAACTAATATTCAACAAGAATGAGAAACAAAGTAATAAGAGTAATTTCACTAGTTCTAAATAAAAAAAAGATACATAATAAAACTAGTAAATAACTGTAAGTAGAAGGAACCAGTTGATTTTTTTTTAAGGAATGGATATCATTGAATAAAAAATGAAATCAATTTGAATGGGTACCTTTATAGCCCTTAATAAAATTGCAATGTGAAAATTTTACATCGGTGATCTTGCTTTACCAAAAGCAGAAACATATCCATCCCACCTATTACTATTAAGTCCTATATGACCTATAAAAGCAAACTTAGAAGCCGCTGCAAAAATCGTGCCGCAAGTAAACAAAACACTTAATTTCAATACAAAGTGTGTATAACGAGAAAACTACAAGGTTTACTTCGTCCATGAGTACGTACAATGTACATAATATTAACGAAATGTTTCATGAAATATGCCGTTTATTTTCATTACTGCCTTGGGAATTATAGTGACTAACAACCGTTGTAAACACACTCGTAATGACTACTTGAGTTGATACTTTCGCTTTTTCTAGGGGAGTTAAATTGTTGCATTCCTACATTTATTAGAAAAATTATGATTATCCTACTATGTTTTTCTGTTTCATTTCAATACTAATTTTAATGGCAACTGTGCCGATTCTATACTAATTCTCATATCCCTAAACTCGATGGAACCAATGGAACTATGTCATCGTTGATCATGTGGTAAATGATTGAAGCCATTACAATATCCGTTCCGTCTAGGATCAGCCGCAATCAAAATTCTGCATACTAAATATTGAAATGATCCCCAAGTTAAAACCGTAAGTCCGCAGCAAAGGGTAGAAATTCGATCCACGAGCATCCCAATAGACCACGTGAAGGAAGATTTGGGTCTCGAGCCAGCCGCAGCGCAGCCGGTGAAATTACAGGCACGTGCACCACTTCACGGCTCGGATGCCGAGCGCAATACTACACCTTATATACTAGCTAGCAGGGTATATGTCACAACGAAACTAGACTGTTGAAGAGATTGGACTCTACATATATAGTCCATTGAAAAGTTACATTTGGGGTTGCGTTTTTTAGAGGACGCAATTTTATTTTTTTGATGTGTAGGGGAGGTCAGTGTAAAGCTAAAACCAAGTTTGTGGGGTCGCCACCCTTGTCCCACGGCCGCCATCTTGAAAATAGGGGTTGAAATGGTTTTTACGATATATCTCTTATACTATTTATTTGATAAAAAAAACTTTTTACCATTTCTTGTTGCAAATTAAATTCTCTACAACTTTAGTCCAGTAACTTTTTGTCGTAGAACTATAAATAAAAAAGTTATAAGCGAAAATCTTCAAAAATTCGAGAAAACAAAAATATTTTTCGATTTAACTTTTTTTTTAATCATTTTACGAAAAAATGATATCTGACCATTATTGTAGATCGTTTTTTGAGGAACAACTTTTATTCGCATCATTTTTTCATTAAGTCAATAGCTAAGGTTTTACAGCGCTCCGAAGTGAGCAGATACTATTTTTCAATACTCTTAATTATACCTATATTATACATGTTTACTAATAATATGTCATCGTCATCAGTTATTGTTTTTTTTTTTTGTTAATATAACCTTTTTAATTACAAATTTTGCAATATTATTAATAATTAATTATTTACTCTTTTCCCCACCACCCACGAGGTAGAGTCTAGAGGCGCGTTTTTTTACGTGTTATCCACAATAATATATATAATCCACGGTGATTTTCTAAATTAGAACTACTCCGTCCTCAGTCGTTTCGAAGGACCAGGCTGCGGCTCAGCATCTGATCGACTTTCTGAATTAAATACCAGTGGGAGAACTGGAGAAGGAAGGGGTGTTAATGTTGGCGGTTCATGATCAGAGTCATTTTCATTTATTAATTCTGAGAGTTCCATTACGTTGCTGCAAGTCTCTCCAGAACAATGGAAGCACACTGCAGAACATTTCAGTCCTGCTTTTCGACATCCACAAAAGATCAATTTTAGAAGCTCAGGGGGTGCTGGAGGTTTGGAGTTCTGTACTGGCATCAATAATTTTCCACATTTTTTCCAGCCCCAGTCTTCAGGATCATTATAATTACCAAGCCACGACTGGACCTGATGGTAACTCGGAAAGATTTAAAATTGATTTAAAAATCAATAATTGTTAAATCCTGTTATGGAGTGAAAAAGAGTCAATATTTTTTTAACTTTATTAACAACGAAAATTACAAGCAAGGAATAGAAAAATTACAACTAGTATTTACAATTAGTACAACCATTGGGCTAATTGCAGACGGTTGCAAACAGTCTAAAGGTAGCTCAATTGATCCATGTCAATACCAGTCGGAAGCGTCCCCAAGACACTGGCTGCATTACCACGCTGTATGGCAATGCTGATGCGCTGAGCCAGATATTCACCAGCTCTCGGGTCACGCGTTGCATCGATCAGTCAATAATTAATTTATGATAATATTGCAAAATTCGTAATTAAAAAAGTTATGATAACAAAAAAAAACAATAACTGATGACATATTATTAGTACACACGTATAATATAGGTATGGTTAAGAGTACTGAAAAATAGTATCTACTCACTTCGGAGCGCTGTAAAACCTTAGCTATTGACTTAATGAAAAAATGATACGAATAAAAGTTGTTCCTCAAAAAACGATCTACAATAATGGTCAGATATCATTTTTTCGTAAAATGATTAAAAAAAAAGTTAAATCGAAAAATATTTTTGTTTTCTCGAATTTTTGAAGATTTTCGCTTATAACTTTTTTATTTATAGTTCTACGACAAAAAGTTACGGACTAAAGTTGTAGAGAATTTAATTTGCAACAAGAAATGGTAACAAGTTTTTTTTATCAAATAAATAGTTTAAGAGATATATCGTAAAAACCATTTCAACCCCTATTTTCAAGATGGCGGCCGTGGGACAAGGGTGGCGACCCCACAAACTTGGTTTTAGCTTTACACTGACCTCCCCTACACATCAAAAAAATAAAATTGCGTCCTCTAAAAAACGCAAGGTTAGGCCTAAAAAATGTAACATTTCAATGGACTAATAGGAATGTAAGTGACCTATCCTACTAATATTGTAAAGGCGACAGTTTGTGAAGGTGTGTTTGTATATAATACAACTATATATATAATACAACGCCAAAAAACAAAACAAAGCGAAACAAAATTTTCACGCATGATATTCTGGGCCTGGCATAACATAATAGGTTACTTTTATCCCCATCAAAAGCGTGTGAAGCCGCAAGTGGAAATTATTTTAAGCAGAAGGTTAACTCTTACAAGATTAAAGAGGCATCAAGTCATACGATATTCGAAATACAAGGAAAAATTGGACATCGTGATGACATTCCACGACACCTTGATTAGCTCTACCTACACGCCTCCTATAAATATTACGCTTGCCTTGTTAACCATGAGTCACGAGTAAACAAAGAGATAGAGATATATACCATACTACCTATCAGCAAAGCAAGAGATCGTTCGAAACCAAAACTAAATCCCAAACTCCTTCAAAGTTATCACATCCTTCGCGCTAAACTCATAAACGCGAAAGTTTACAGAACCTCCTCCTACTCAATCAAGCTTAATATTTTGAGCAGAAATTTACAAATAACAGACTGGCTTGGCTAAAACTGGGCCGCTTAATCCACGAGATGGGTTGTGGATATTGTTAAAGTAGCATTTCGTACCTACCTATATGCAACAATATCTTTAGAAAAGAAACTCTTATGAAGCTCCATACGCATCATGTCAACACAACAATACAAAGGTTTATTTTCAATAAATTATGTTACTAATTGGTTTGTAACTTTGTCTCCTATGGTAGTTGCAATGTAGCTGTGTTACAAGAGGACAGTTTTTTCACGCACTTGAAGATTTAACTTGATTTTTATAATCAGTTTTAGCCGAAATTGCCGCGTGATCTTCCATTAAATATAATAAACCAAATCATGAGAGCTAGCACGATTAGCTCTCAACGCTTTATACAACTTCTAAACATGTTGAATTTCATAAAAAGAGTGAATTTATATAATAAAAAAACTCACAAGATAGACATCAAATTGGTGCATGATGCACATTTGATACACGCGAGGCACGCGGGCCGATGTTTACGCAAGACAACAAACAGAGGCAAGTGATATCATCGTTTTAAAATGCGATGGTTCGTGAAGTATGGATTCTAATAGCTGGAGCGATTTCAGCGCTGGTGTGCGATTTATAAATACAGATGACACGAATGAATCGGTGCTAATATACCTGATGTACAAGTGCAATGCATTACCTATGGTAGTTTTGAAAAACAGAGAAAGAAACCGGAAATTGTTTCATTTAGCTTCTATTTTTTGATTTCCTAAAATATACAAGAAGCTATTAACAAGACAAACTTGGTTGTTAATTATTCACGATTATTTAATGTATCCGTATACATACATATACACATACAGTAACAACAACTCACAACAAACGTTCGCCTTCATACTTATAAGATTCAGAAGACCACCCATTCATTTTATAGCAAAATATTCCTTGACTTTCGCTATCGTAACTTGAAATATCAATTACGGATTGAAGGAAATCCTATTATTAAATAATATTCAGCGATCAATTGTGTCATCAATTTTATTGCAAGTCACCAACAATAGATCATCTTTTGGTTACTAGCGTGGGATGGTCATTGTTTATTGGTTATGCATTTACATTAATGTTATGAGATAACGTTGCATTCATACAACATGTTTACTGCATTTTGAACACTATATTTTACCCTCTCCATTACGAAGTCTGTTACATTGCAGATACAGATCGTAAAATCCACTTGTAATTCTCTTGCGCCTCCTATTTATGATTTCCCAATGAGCAGCGCCTGCGCATTCAGTTGAGATTGTGAAGTAATCTGAAACCTATGTGGAAGTGTCTGATTTCGAGCCGTTTCGGAGGTTTATCGTCGACTATAAGGAACAGATAACCATCAGTACCTAAATTGTGACAGACGTTTTAAAACTCTATAATTACTAGACCTTTTCGATATTCTGGATTTCTTTATGAACTACGTCGCCTCACTAGCAAATAGTTGTTACTCTAGTTCCTATTCCTCAATTGAATTTGAATTTATAGAGATTAAGCCAGGCATGCAGACATGCATTTCACTTAATAAATTGTCAGAATTACGTCGTTTTGACTTAAAATGAGTTGATTCAACACCGTTTCGTTCCAGGGCCGTTCATTAGTACAAGGATTCGCGTCATCATTGCACAAACAAAGGGCTACGGTGCGATGCAATCAAAACGAATTATCCAGTGAAATCAATGTTTGCACAGGACCAAATGGCCATCGTTTACGATCGCGGCAGTAAGCAATTTTCTAATAGAGCAGGGCCAGGGTACATTGGAACCAATAAACGCTCTTTTGTTTTTACAATGCATTGTATGGAGGTCGGATCGCATTCCACAGGCAAATGCTTTGACGGCAGTACGAGTAGATGGGTCTAAATAGGTTCTTAGCCGGCCAATATTTGTGGAAGATAAAGCTTTCCACCGCCAAACAGTACCAATTGTATCTGTTTGATGTATTTATGGGTTCGAAGCCTGCCAAGATTTGTAGAAGACCATGACAATTTTTATGGTATTGCACCATCAGAAAGCATATATTGATAAGACTTAAGACAAGTACATATATCAGTCATCTCGTAATAATGTGACTCTTAACACAAGCTCTGCTTAGCTTGGGGAAAGATGATGTTGTGTAGATTGTCCAGCATCATTAGGTATTATAAATTTGTGTTTTACATTATTAGTAAAAGCCTCTTTCTAGAAACACTATGCGACACAAATAATAAAAACATTGTTACAAACATATTACCTAACCATTTGACATAATCTACAGCTCACATCTTGGTGGTTTTGCTTAATAAATCTTAATTGACCTGAGTGTTGCCAGCATCTGTCTTAATGATTGCCTTAATGATCCTACACGTGGCGTATCTGCTACACGTGTTACTAGAATATTCAATAATAGATAAAAGAGAAAACCAAACTATTTCATTGATGAAAGAACCCAAATCTAAATTCAAATCTTCAAAATTGGAGTTCACAAATCAGGATTCAGAACCAGCTGTTAAAAACCCGTAAAAAAATTCCATCTCACGAAAACAACGGTATCGACGCACGCGCATTGCTAAGGTCACTTATATTCTGTCCTTTTCTAACTTAAAGGATGGGGGTAGAGAGAAAGCGAAATAAAAAAGATATGCAAATGGGTTAGCCGGTAAAAAATAAGCGTTTTAAATTTGAGTCACTGAATCCGTTCCCGTGATTGATTAGATGGAGCTCTGAGGCCTTATTCACATGCAGTAACGCGGCTCGACGTTTTCTACTGTCAAAAAGATTACCATACGCAAAACTTTACAGTACGGTTTTGCTTGCAAAATGCAATGGCAAGGCCATTATGCGGTTAGAAATAATATATGCTGGACAAAAATTACAGCATCAACTATACCAAAAGTACTCAGCGCTGGTATTATCAGAGCACTGACAACTGACTTAAGATCCCATAATATATATCTTTTGATTACAAAAGTCCATCCATCCGGAAAAGCTATCTGCAGAACGTGCAAATATTTGTCCCAAGACGAGATTTGAGCCCGCAACCTCTTGAGTCGCAAGCGATGCTGCCACTGCGCCACTCATGTCGTTAAGTAAGACTTATAATTGGATACCTAAAAGCGAATACGGAACATGTTGAAACCTACATAGTGTAAAAAAAAGTCGTCCCGCTTTCTGTCTGTCCCTATATAAGCGTCGATCTTTAAAACTACGCAACGGATTTTGATGCGTTTTTGCTTATTAGATAGAGTGATTCAAGAGTAAGGTTTTATACGTATAATAACTCGTGCGAAGCCGGAGCGGGTCGCTAGTCAGATGTAAACAACTGGTCACTTCATTGTTCGTTTCAATGCCATCACAATAGTTCTCGTGTCACTGAGGTACAATAAATATATCGTAAACCGAAGACATTATAATAAACTGCGTTTCAGAATCGACGTTAATGTATTCATTTAAGTTTTAAAACGCTCATTTAGCTACAAATGTTGATTGTGTTAACACCTGCGCTACGCGGCTTAACCCGCGAGAAAATTGATGAAAATTAGCCTATATTTTAATCCAGGCCCAAAACTATTGTCAAATATAATCAAAATTATTAAGCCTGATCTGTTCAGTAGTTTTTTTAAGTATTTTATTACCTACCGAATGTTTGTATGAAAATGTTCCTAAATCATGTTATTATGATTACTACTTACTTACCGACTTACTTGACGACTTACTTTGATTTTTTATATTACTTTAAATTGTGCTATGTTTGCGAGTCAAATAAATGATCAATCTATCTAGTTTTGTCGTGAAAACGTAACAAACATCCATCCATCCAAACTTTCATATCTATAATTTTAGTGTGATTGTCAAAGGCGAGTAAAACACAGACCGAGCCGGCAAAATGACAAGTAACTCCATCTACCGAGGAATGGTAATACTTCCTCGCTACTGCGCTCGGTCACTACTACGCTGCTCTACATCATTTTCATTTTAAACATGCCATACATTTTGCATGCTCATTAATAAGAAATAACTGGTTCGATTTAAACAATGCAATAAACCTACTGTTAAATAAAATACGATTATTTCGGAATTAAACGTGTAGGTAATACGTGTAGGTGAGTATAGGTAGGTTCCAATTTCACATAGATATTATATAAGGGCTCCTTATACCGCAAATGCTGTTTTTAAAATCAATATGAATCAGTCAAAAATATATGTTTCAGTTGAGGATCTTACAGAGTACAATCAGATGAACTTATCGCGATACAAAAAAAATACCAAAGCTGCCTCTTTTTAAAAAACATTTTCAATACTGTGCCTAAAATAATAAACTTAATTTTACACCAATCTTTAGATAAATCATTTTTCTAGTAGTAATTGCTGAGGTGGATGTTGTAGTGTTATTTTCCTATTAATGATGCCTAAACACCTAAAAACCCGCGAGCGGCGCGACGCCCGGGGGCTTCGAAAAATCTTCCTGGCCTAAATCACAAGAACAAGGTGGCCTTAAGGACAACTAAAATAAGACTGGTCACCTCGACCACTTTGGGATCATTCTCTAGTTACACGACAGTTTAAGTTATTAAAATATCACCATATCGGTCAGATCTTGATACAAATACAAATTTAATTGGAACAAGGGAAACACCAGCTACCAAATAAAAAATGTTCTCAATCCACCCAGAAAGTTTTCGTCACTCATAAAAAAACATCCTGTCGTGTTTAGTCAGTTGAAAATGCAAGGTAACTTAAGCACCGAAAATAATCACACTTCATCACATAGTATAAAACAAAGTCGCTTTTTCTCTCCCTATTTCCCTATGTCCCTTTGACTGCTTAAATCTTTAAAACTACGCAACGGATTTTGATGCGGTTTTTTTTAATAGATAGAGTGATTTAAGAGGAAGGTTTATACGTATAATAAAACCGTGCGAAGCCGGGGCGGGTCGCTAGTATATTATAAATGCGAAAGTTTGGATGGATGGATGTTACCTCTTCAAAACTACTGAACGGAACAGGCTGAAATATTGAATAGACTAGGCTTGGAATAAAGCTAGGATACTTTACAACAATTTTCATGTGGATGAAGACGCGGGTATTTAATACGATGTAGCTATACCTATCTTTTATTAACAACGAGAATTACAAAATTAAAGAATAGAAAAAATTTAAACTAGTATTATACAATTGAAACAATTGAGCTAACTGCAGACGGTTGCAAACAGTCTAAGGTAGCTCAATTGATCCATGTCAATACCAGTCGTCGCGTCCCCAAGACGCTGGCTGCATTACCACGCTGTATGGCAATGCTGATGCGCTGAGCCAGATACTCACCAGCTCTCGGGTCCTACCTTGATTATATAGGTACCGTAGTAGCTACAGTTTCGTAACAAGCTATCGATCTGTCGACCACAAAACACACAATAGCATGTAGCCATAACAATATCTAGTTATTAAAACGAGGCGAGAAATAATAAAAATAATGTTTAAATAAAATTAAACTCCATAATGCTCTGTTTACTTTCACAGTTCACGGCCGCATTTGAAAGCGGTAATCGCGTACATGCTCCGTCTCAGTTACTCTGGTTATTTTCCGATATAATGTGTGTTCCTGTCTCGTTCCACTAGTGATTTACAGCATAAGAAGGTTTACATAACCGCACTGGCTACTTCGTTAGTTGTTGTGCTAGTTCGTTTATCATAGTTATCACGGTTACGATGCCATAAAGTAATTATTTTATCTTGTTCGCATGCTGTACATACACTACATTTAATATTTTAAATAAAGAATATGAGAAATCAATGGGTTTTATATAATTTTATCCGAATAGAGAAACTTTTGTATTAGTCATCTGGAACCTTTATCCTATGTAGAACTCATTACCTTTATTTTATTAGTTTTATTAAATAAGCTCTCACTTATGACAACTAGTTTTAAATAATTAAAAAAACTTAATAGTTTTAATTTTCTTTTATTTAATTTTTCCAAAAGTGGGAATAACAATGGATCAAAATACTACTGGTACTAACCTCCAGGGTCCCAATACGGATAACCTATTGCTTCACTAAGACAATGGTATGATACCTACTCGTATCGGCGCATAATTGTCAAGTGGAAAAGTAAAGACTTGTTTTTTGACCTTTAGATTATCAAAAATCCACATAGTGCTTACAGGGTTATGTGCACGAAGAAATTGATGCAATGGTTTCAAGCTTGATATTTTGAACGTGTATGCCTCAATCTATGGTTTCTTTCATCTAAGGTAGAACACCAAAACGTGTTCAACGAAGATTGAAAGGAAGAGAAAATCAAGTATCACTTTATTTCTTATATTATTTTGATAATTATTAACTCAGTTTAAAATTTGACTTGTCTAAGTGCTTATTTTGTAAGTCTACAGAAATAAAGATATTGATTTACTGTCGCTTCACTATGACAATTGTATTTTCATAATGATGCGATTACCATTGTCATAGTGAAGATATTAGTTAAGCACAAAAGGGTCAGTCGTTAAAGTTACCTATCTGGACAAACACGTAAAACTTGTCAACATTCACCCCACAACAATAATAATAATGCTGGACAATCCAAACAGCATCATCTAGCCCCAAGCTAAGCAGAACTTGTATTATAACAATGTAAAGTGCGTAAACAAGAAACTAATGTGAGTCTGGTCGACTTTACGATCTAGATTCTAGATACCTAGTTAATACTAACGGTTATTCCAATATACGCAGGAACCATAGATTACCGCGATGTCTTTGTAAATAAAATACAATGGACAAATACACAGCTATGGTAGGTCACCTATATGTTGAACGAGGAGACCACAAAAGTTTAAAACTCCTGACACGAAATAAGGTTTGATAACCTTATAAAGGATTAAATTGTCTAACAAATACAGTGTCTTGGGGACGCTTCCGACTGGTATTGACAATCTTTAGACTGTTTGCAACCGTCTGCAGTTAGCTCAATGGTTTCAATTGTAAATACTAGTTATATTTTTTTCTATTCCTTGATAGAAAATTTTGTTGTTAATAAAGATATTAGATTATAAGGATTAAGTAATTTGAGCAGCATGCGAAACAATAGAAAAAATAATAGTTAAAAAATAAATAAAATATTTAAAATAAAGATAAAGAAATGACTGTTATGATCAAGGTATAAATTAAATATTGATAGTTATTTATCTACATAAGCTAGGCAAAAAAATTCAAAAATGTGTTTATCGGATCTATAGTGAGAGTGTCTATGGTGTTTGTGTGTACTCGAGTGTATTGTGTACGAGTCTAATATCTGTGTGTGTGTGTGTGTATGTATATGACGACAGGATCAGTACATAGAATAAAACAAAATCGGTTCCCGCTATCTGTCTGTCTATCCTATGTATACTTGGATCTTTAAAACTACGCAACGGATTTGGATTCGGTTTTTTAATAGATAGAGTGATTCAAAAGGAAGGTGTGTGTAATACGACCCGTGCGAAGCCGGGGCGTCGCTAGTTGTAGATAAATGTGAAATATTCAGCATTTCAATATGTCAGAGCGGATGATCATAACAAAATTATCAAGGCAAATACAAAGATTAATAGAACGGAATCAATAAAGATAATTTCAAGAGTTTACGAAGTAAAGATAAGTTTCAAGAGCAATTTGGGAGCGATGTTATATATTTTCAAAAGAGCTAAGTTGGCCATCAATTCCAGAGTTACCTATATTGACAGTGATTTGGGTTATAGAATAGTTGCTGATTGAATTATAATAAAGTTAACTATAGTAAACAAGCCAAATGCAGTAATTTGGCTTGTTTACTATCATTTTCAATTAAATTTTATTTTGATTTATTTAAAGTACCTACAATAAAAGATAATAACAAATTCATTATTATAGTACTTGTTCTGCATAAAAATTGAATGGTTACAATACTAAAACTCAAATAATAAAGAACTTACACGCAAAAAAATTATAAAAACAACAACAAAAAATGTGTAGGTATAATATTGTTAAAGTAAAGAGAAAAAATACTATCGCTAACAAACCTATAGTTATTTGATTTCGAACTAGATCAGCAAATATTAAATACTAGCAACCCGCCCCGGCTTTGCACGATTTTATTGTCCGTATTAACCTTCCTCTTGAATTATTAAAAAAAAAACGCATCAAAATCCGTTGCGTAGTTTTAAAGATAGTTTTTAACGTAGTTTTTAAGCATACATAGGGACAGAGAAAGCGACTTTGTTTTATACTATGTAGTGATAGTATAGATAACTAACTACTTATTATCCGTGACTAAGTTCCGGTCTATCACATCTAAGCAGTTTCAGTTAAGATTCAGTTCCATTCGGGCCGCAATTAAACGTAAACAGTTATCAAAAACCAAAAGATCCTAATGTTAGTGTGACTTGTTGAAATAAATCGAAATAACAACAATTGCTTCGTAATGTAAAACAGAAGCTAAAAGAGCGGATCGCAATTAAAATAGAAATTAGAAAACGAAACACTTTCTAGTAATTGACGCCTGTATACCCAGAGGTCCGTAAACGCATCGACGCGACTGAATAAATAGGCGATACTAATTACCTAGTGTCAGCCCACACGTGAGGCGGTGGAAATAGGCCATCGACTACTAATGATTTATTATAAGTTAAAAAATGATCAGAGCGTCTGATTGATACGACGTAACCCGAGACCTGGTGAGTATCTGGCGCAGCGCATCAGCATTGTCGTACAGCGTGGCAACCAGCGTCTTGGGGACACGCGACGACTGGTATTGACATGGATCTGTTGAGCTACCTCTAAGATTCTGTGCACAGAAGCAAGTATGTATGTGACTTTAATTAACATCTTGATTTTACAGATTACTTACATTATCTGCCCGCGGCTTTGCAGAAAAGTGGCTATGTTTCATTTCAGGGCTAGTACCACGTCCAATTTTCAACCCGATCCGATCATTAGTTTTTCGAAAGAGTAACCAGCCCAATCCGTTCAGTAGTTTTTGCGCGAAAGAGTATCAAACATACATACATACAAACTTTCGCTATTATAATATTAGTAACGATAGTAACTCACCGACTGGGCTCCACCATCATTTTGTGCGGCCTGCAAAAAACAATAAAAATGGTAAAAATACTTATACTCAAAGATCAATCTTATTATCAATTTTATTATTATGTAATTAAAAACAAAAGATACAACCAAAAGCAGAAAAGTATATTTCATTACGAATACAAGGAAATATAAATAAAAACACAGTATCACTTTCAACCCGCTCTTCAGGCAACTTCAGACCTACTTTCCGAGTATGAGTAATGAAAAGTATATAAGTTCACAAAGTACAAGTTCATTCAAAGCAACAGACTAGACTATGCACTCGGAAATAGTTTAAAATGGCCGCGACATAGTTTTGATATCCCCTGCCGTCTCGTCGACATAAAAAGGATGTGATTTATAACTTCGACGCGCTGTTTGGGACTCTTTTAGCCATGCCATTATATCATCTAAAGCCAGACCATTACTTTGACACGACGCTAAAGAATCTATATTTTTTATTAATCTATAGTATACTAGCTGTGACCGCGACTTCGTCCGCGTGTAATAGCGGCTTTGAGTAGTCACGTAAAAAAATTCATCCCCTAACCCCATCAACATTTTTCTCGCATTAAAAAGTAATCCATGTCCTTTCTCAGACTCGAGACTATCTCTGTACCAAATTTCATTTAAATCGGTTAAGTAGTTGAGACATACAGTTACATACTTTCGCATTTACTATATTGGTAGAGATTTTTACAAAACGAAAAACCTATATTTTATAAAAATGTTTTAAATTTTTTACAAGGTTATATTAGACTTCAATGGTTATAATTACCTTTGTATGTAATTTAAAGATTGTTTGTGAAACAATTAGAAACTTTATATTGCGTAAATCTTTCTCTAATATGGAAGAATCCATTGCTGATGAATTGTGTACGTATACATTGTTTATATAATAACGAGACGTATCAAAAATAAATCAATTAATGAATTGATCCGAACTTCGTGGAGGCGCAGAACCTTGTGGAAAGACAAAAGTTTGAAGATCTATCCCAGCAGTGGGAGAAGTCGGATTGCGGATGATGATGATGATGAGAGACTTTGTAGTAAGTCAGTATTTTGGATTTTTATGACTTTACGCAATCGTGACTAGCAGAAGTATTGACATTTTGTGAATGTACCCGTGGTCATTTATGGCCGTCATTTCAAACTTTCTACAATTTGGTAATATGTCGTATCAGTTAAATCATCTTCAAAAAAGATTGACTGTTTAATACCCTAATAAAATACTTACTAATATTATAAATAGCAAACTCTGTCCGTCTGTTACGCTTTCATGCCTAAACTAATGAATCGATTTAAATGAAATTTGGTACAGAGATAGTCTAGAAAGAAGTGAAGATAGTTTAAAAGGTAGCCTATCCTGAGAAGGATAGGCTAATTTTTAAAACTTCTTTTTGAGAAAAAAGGGATGTAAGGGGTTGAAATACGGGATGAAAGTTTGTATGGAAGTTTCGTCATTTTTGAAGCTAGAATCTTGAAAGTTATTTTGTAGGCTTTGTTTGTATAACTAACTAGCTGCGCCCCGCAGCGTCGCCCGCGGGGAAATTTATTTATTTGTCTAATATCATATTTTTCTCGCCGTAAAAACCATCCTTGAACTTCAACGAACATTTTAAAAAAAGATTTGGCCAAATTGGTCCAGGCGTTGTTGAGTTATGCGCTTACCAACACATTTTGCGATTCATTTTTATATTATAGATAAATACGACATCAAGTGTTTGTAAAAACTTAGTAAAATAAAAATAAAGGATGAAAAGTTTGTGTGGTTTATTAATGTGACTGCCCAAGTCACTTTCCCACGCGGACGAAGTCTGAATCCAGCACAGCTAATTTATGATAAAGTCAACACATGTAATCTAATAGCTTCGATTCTATACACTAAAGGTTCACATTCTGTTGACGCTCCGATATCGATTAATGCATGCGATACTGTACCTAATACCTATCTATATACCATTCATAGTTAAAACAATATCGCTCGTTAAGCAAAGTAAACCGAGACATTCCTGTGAACTTCCATATGGTGCGATGACCTTGATATAAACTGACGATCGACGGGTATTCATTCATTATCATATGCTTTTTTACTTACTAAATTATATCAGCTAGTGTGTTCATGTGTTCGTATTTTTATCATTCATAACTTTGATTTTTTAGGGTTCCGTTCCAAAAAAATGACTAAGATTTAGCTGTCTATTCGTCCGCTTGTCTGTTACCAAGCTGTATCTCAAGAACCGCGGTAGCTAGACAGTTGAAATTTTTACTAATTATGTATTTCTGTAGCCGCTTTAACAACAAATACTAAAAAAATTTTGTAAGGGTAATCACTACATAGTATAAAACAAAGTCGCTTTCTCTGTCCCTATGTCCCTATATCCCTTTGAATGCTTAAATCTTTAAAACTACGCTACGGATTTTGATGCGGTTTTTTTAATAGTTAGTGATTCAAGAGGAAGGTTTATACGTATGATAAGGTCGCTAGTTTCTTATAAACCTACAACAAACATGATTTTTTGCTATTTTTAATGGATACGGAACCCTTCCTGCACGAGTCCGACTAGCACTTCAGAGACAGAGATGTTATTCATTGAGAGTTTTCTTGATAGTGTTTTAAATTAAATTAGGTTAATCTAGGTTCTCTAAAATAGCAATTAAGTTAAGTATAAACACGGAAAACAGTAAACGGTCACGGTAAACAGAGGAAGAAACGCAAAAGAAATCACTCGTAAATTATAATAAAGAAGAACATCGTTGGGGCGATATAAGAGGTGTTAAAAATCTTTTATTAAGCGTAACAATTTGACGCCTAATGTACATGAACACTGTTCAATCCCTAAAACGCTAGTATAGCATGTCACGTAAAATATTCATCGCACACGATACCGAGTTATAAATAAGAAGCAATGAATATAAGATGAATGACTAAAAGAAACGAAAAGGGTGCCGTGTAAATTTGAGCTTCAATCACACATTAATGTATGTAGGCTAGACACGTCTTTTTGTTTGTATTCAAAAGTAAGCTTAGAATAAAATAATAATAATAATGCTGTACAATCCACACAGCAACATCTAGCCCCAAAAGCTAAGCAGAGCTTGTGGTATGAATTATGAGTACTAGATAACTGATTTCACTACATAGTATAAAGGATATCGCTTCCCGTCTGTCTGTCCATTTTTATTATTATTCTAAACTAGCTGACCCGACAGACGTTGTCCTGTCTTAATTATTATGAATATTGAATTTGCTTAGTTTTTCTTTCATAAGAACCTTCTCCTGATAATAACGAACAGAACAAAAAAAGAATTAGCGAAATCAGTCCAGCCGTTCAGGCGTGATGCAGTGACCAAGGGAAATAGGGATTCATTTTTATATATATAGATTACATAAAACGTAAAACTTTAGGAGATAAGCCCTGGATCCTAAAATACAGCTTAACCTAGTTTAGTATCCTACGGATTCAATATTACCTACCTATACTGTAACATTTTAATCGTGGCGAAACAAATGAATAATAATAATTATTATTATTTTCAGGTTTTAATTTTCTTGACTTTAAGGTAAGACTGACAATGACTAAAGTACACGAGCCTAGGCCAAGAGCGCTTCAATAGATTATTGTTATTATTATTTCTAGTGTTTATTTTCATGCCACCGCTGCACCGATGCAAAATAAAGTTTCTGTTTCTAATAGGGACAGTCTTAGTAGGAACGACCTTAAAACCAATAGCGATAATCCTAAAAGGTTGTAGACGTTCAACTTTTCTCTAGAAACCGTCACTCAGGGTGACTTTTTATTGCATTCTGTTAGTTCGAGGATTTTAAATTTTAGCTAGAGATTGAATATTTTGAGTCATGTCACCTATAATATAATTAAGGTTTCTTGATTTAAGTTCGAGAGACAAATTATAGAGACACATAGACATAACCATTTATATACCTTGTTTTTTACCACGCCTTGTGATCTCATGTTGGATGTCCCATTAAATAAATAAAATAAAGTAAGAAGTAAAATTTTGTAAAGCGTTCTCTAAACTTAGTACCACGTCTATCATCGATTGTTTTAGAAACTAACACAAAATGACCAAACTTACAAAACCAAATTTCGAGCTCACTCAAATTCTGTTTAATACTCCAGTTAGGGAAGTAACAAATACTTCCAAAGCCCCAAGCAAACCTTTCTCGGAAATAATGCGCGATAACAATGTCACATATACAACAGAATGAGCGCGTCAACTAGCCGCTTCCTACGGCTTCGGTTGCTAAGCACCTGGATAACCACAGCCACAAAAAATTGGGATTTTACTAATAGTTATTTTTTTACCAGACTTTTTTTTATCATTTCGTAACAAATTAAACTTTATACAAATAAATAATGCTTGACTTGACAGATCTCCTAGCCCCATAGTAAGCAGAGTTTTGGGTAATAGATAATTGATATAAGTAGGTACGTAAAACAATAATTACATACGTAGATTGTGAATTATCCAGCGTTATTTAATATTATAGATATGTTTATTACACAAAGAAAACACCTAGAATACCCTGAATCTGTAGATCATACGAAAAGAAGGATGTCCACGCTCCATACATAGGTTGACCTGTCATTCAGATTTTTTTTGTGATGTATTTTCATGGTAAGTATATCAAAATAAACATTAATAATTCCTATATAATTTGCATTAATATTTTCAAAATCGCCAATCAGGAATAAAAGTTACGATGAAAACAAATTTTGAGGTTATGTTAACATTAGAGACGGACAATGACAGTCTCAGAGCTCCTACGGACTCTATCAAAAAGTGAATTATTTTTCGTTCCAGATCCATCCTTTATAAAAATGCGCCCATTGTGAAAGCCAAAGTTATGACGGAAATAAAATCGCACAGTACACATCGAAACGTAAACGAAAGTATACTGCCCAGATTAAAACTCTCCACACACTGAAGCCGGAGGCGGACGCGGAGGAGCGGAGGCAAAGACGTGGCGGTTTTTCCTATGGCACCGCGCCGCCACCACCTGCGGTGTGTGTGTAGGCTTTCATAGGATTCCATGGAATACAATTCGCACGCCTTCGCTTCCGCTCCGCCTCCGGCTAGTAAATATGTAGACTGCATGAAAGCAATCCAAAGTGACGCGCTGATGAAGTTTTTGACAGGTAGAATAGAGTTGACATTAACTTGACAGCGCTAATTAGCTCAGACGTTTCGTTTTCCTACTCATCATGAACAAACCGATCAAACACTGGCAAAGTCGTGGCGAAAAGCAAGCGGTGCCATACAAAAAGAAGTTGAAGATGAAACTTTCTGGGACCATCCTACTGAAATTAAAAATGTTTTTCTTTTTTTCCTGATTACTAATTTCAGTTAAAGTTTGTGATGTGTAAATAAAAAAAAATACTATATTTTTTTCAATGAATATCACTAATATACACGACATCTTCTGTCAAAATGTATGACAGGTCAATTCTGGACATTCTTCTTTGTCTGTTTCGACTTCCGCCAAACAGACACTGTGGTCGTCCCTACAGAGTTATTCGTCTCTAGTACTAGAACGGATGTAATAGTATAGTTTACATTAAAGGAGTCGCTCAAACCGAATCTTTCAAAACGAATGTGGTGGATACACTACATTTTTTCTCTAATAACCTTGTGTAAGTCTGTTCAGTTTATTATCACTTTTTAGGAATGAATCATTGTGCATTTCATACTAACACGCTTCACTCGTTTCATCTTAGCACTATTCTCTGAGTCTATCCTTTTTGTATATCACTATATTAAGTGAGACAGCATAATTTTTGACCTTGCCTTCCAACTAGTTCGCGCCTTTGACTCTCGTCACCTTAAGTATGGATGTTTAAGAGAACAGTCATGTGTCCTTAGCAATGTTTTGATGGACGGTAAATTCCACTCACCATAATTTGGCAAAGAGCTCGCCAAGGTCGTCGAGGTCATTGCTTCGAATCCAGCGCTCGCTACGCCATCTCATGGTCAACTCACGTCATTCTTATCGCACTATCAACTGTGTACGCCAGTCACACACAATTTTCGCAACCGCTAACTGATAACAAACCACAATCGTTCCACATTTACATATTTATCAGTACGTGCTATTCTTGTTAGCATTAACAATTTGTTTTCGAATCATCGGTAATAGGAACTCATTAAATTAAAAGATAAAGAAATAGAATATCCAGAAGATTTTTAAATAAAACATGGAATGGCGATGAAAAAAAGGTCAAAGGCCCCGTTTGAAATTCATCATTCGTATTACGCAAGTGTTTTCTCGAATCCAATAAGCGTCACGAGAAGGCGACAGACACGTCAGTTATCAGTGGCGTGTATCTGATCCTAGGAAATAGTGTTGGTTTAGGATCCCGATCGCTTTTGACCGCATCCTGCCATGCTGCTGTGGTCACCGCTCGATACAGGAATCACGGGAGGTTCGTTTTAGAATCGTTCCCAGAGCGAGTTGATGCTCGCTGTGAATACATTTCCCATATATACAATTAACCTTTATCAAAACTATTGCCTCAAAACAGTAATAAAACTCACTATAATATGTACGATAAACAGGTATAAACTCTACATACAATAGAGTCTAAAACGACAGTAATTGAGTAATACCGCGAAAATAAAGTAGTTTTATTGACACGTGCGATATTAAATCTCAACTGACTGTGGTGTGGTCACGTTTCTGAAGGAACCGACCTCTTTATTTTAATACTTTTTACTTCTCAAATATATTATGCCATTGCTTTTAACGCCAATTGGATTTCGTTAATGTTTTTAAACGCACTTCTCTGTAAAATTGTCACTCACACAATCACAACACTTGTTATTTGCGGTTTGTTGTTAATTCGTGTAATAAACAACTAATATAAATAACAAATTGTAATTCACTTGAAGACCAGCACCGGCTATCTGCCATCGCATCCTATGGAGCAGGTAAATTTGCAATTGCCCCAACTCTCTTCGGATAAGCTGTTCTGAGAAGAAAAAATATCCAAGCCATTTTGAACCTAAACAATCGACTTAGAATCGGAACAGTTGTGTGAAAGCTAATTTGTACTTTATATGCCGTATGAATAGAGTTAGTAATACCTTGATATATTCGGAATACGTGAATGAGAATGTCGGAGATCTACAAAGACGATGCCGAAGAAAAATACGTTAAAAGGCAAATTTAGGGAAACAAAAAAGATGAGATTCATCATTCGACTCGATGTTGTTTCGCTTCAACTAATAATGGTTATAAAAACCGATGTCTGACGTATTTGTTTGCACGTAAGTTGTGTCAAAGGTATCGTATTTAAGATTAAGCATAACATTACAACCGGTAAAACTATAAAAAGATTGCAACATGAGATAACAATAGCGAATTGCAAATTCGCCATTTACAGCTCACTGGCGCGTTATAAAGCGAGTCTTCGGACACATGAAACAGGCATCAATATTTATTCCTATTCTAAATGTCACCATATGAAATTATTATGATTGGTCCGCTTTGTGCGACTATGAATGTCTCGCAATAGCACGGCAAGCAAAGGCGCTTACAGTAATTGCATTTTAAAATGGCATTCTCAAAGGAACTTCTCACCATTCACGAAATGGTTGCTCGACTTAACTCTTTTTAGTCAGTCTGGCGGCGCAACGCCCTGTAATTTAGTTTTGATGAATTAGCCAAAACGACGGGATACTAATAATTGAGGACGTTCGGACATACGAAACGTGAACCGTTTGAGCCCTTCAATTTAAAACGGACGTATCGAAAGCTTTTTGCTAATAAAATATGTTTTCTGGCGAAGCAAGTTCATCGGCCGTCGGATCGCATAACCGACCTTGGTCGTCCACGATGCGCCGACCGTGGCGTCTATATTGAAAATTGACGAATCGTATCAACGAACACAAAATAATACAATGCACAATTCATAAAGATTTTTTGTCACGCTTCGATAATGTCTGGGGGATTACACCCACTCTGTCACGAAGACACTCAACGTTTAAAACGTATTCGTTAAATAAATACCTGCTGTGCGATTACGTAAAAACCATCTGAAATTGACATTCGAAAGCCATTTCGATGGTCATCGCGTTAGTCAAATCCATAAAGTGCAAGTCATTACAGTCAAATCCATAAAGTGCACTTTATGGATTTGACTAACGCGCTGACCATCGAAATGACTTTCGAATTTCAATTTCAGATTGACATATTATGTCAATTATGGATGGTTGGTTTTTGCGTAATCGCACTCCTGGTAGGGAAGAGACGAGGGTATTTAAAGCGATAAACAAGTGAATGGTTTTACACATGAGAATGGCAATAGGAAGAATAACTGTAGTGTCTCATTAGTGGAAGAAGCGAAGCATGCGGCTGCACAGGGGCGCTATGGGCAGGCTTTGAAGGGCCTTATTAGTCGGCAGGTGGCTTTTTCTCTATTTTGTTAATTTCAAAATCCCAGAGATGCCAAAGTAGGTACTCAGCAACCCTAGCATACTTATCAAGCACTAACTAAAAGAGAAACATTTGAGTGCCGACCAATTTTTGTAAAAAAAAGTACTATACTACTGTTGTTTTGTATTACAGTATCACTTCGTGAATTTTAAAATAATGAAAAATTTGGATTAGGTACAGAATAGATTTTCTGGTAAAATATTCAAAGTTAAACAATAACTTAAAATGAGATTTGAGGTTCTGACTTTTTAATTTTCTACTCTTGGTCGTTTAAAAACTGATCTTCAGTCAGTTCTCTGACCTTAGCTTATTTTATTTGGAGAAGGGACTATAAACGTAAAATTAGTCAACCGAGATAGACAAAGGTATTTAATTGCTCGGGATAAACAGACGTTTTATTAGATATTCAAAGTTCAAAATCTTTTTAGCAAATACAGTAATGCCAGCAAATAGGTATTCTATTGTATTTAGTTTAATGGTGTGTGTTATTATGACCAGTCGCCAACTTAATTTCGGCTTTATGCTAGAGATAGCAAATAACATAATATGTAAAACAAATATTAAAACTACCTAGAGAACCTAGAGAAGATGCTATATCTAGAGCTAACTGCATTAACAACGAAAATTACAATCAAGGAATAATAAAAATTACAACTAGTTTATACAATTGAAACCATTGATCTAACTGCAGACGGTTGCAAACAGTCTAAAAGTAGCTCAATTGAACCATGCATCTTCGCAATCAATTTGAATTGGAGAATAATCTAGAAAGGTCTGAGTCGGTATATCTTGCTTCAAGCACGGAGCTTGAAGCTTCACACCCTGCGTGTACACGGTAAAGCTCTCCGCGACTCTATGAGGAGCCAAGTGTGCGTAGAACTTGCTTAATTTCATATCCCATATGTAAAAGGAAGCAACCTCAGAAATTGTAAGGGTGCATTTCCAGATAGCATATTGAAGCATTCGTTTTTAATTTTTTTACATTACAAATACAAAAATACAAAATCTTTATTCATTAACTTAATATACATTAGGTATATAACAGTGTTTGAGACCCCCTTTTAAGTAAAGTATTTTACCTGTGTTAGGGGAATCTCGCTCTGCCGAAAACAATAGAATTTTAAACGTACAATAAGTTTAGCTCGTAGTTATTATGGTATATAATATAATGCTACCTTAATTATAGAGCTTAGGTATACCTACTAAATAATAAATTAATAAAGCTAACAAAGCTTGTGTTATGGGTAAGTACTAGATGACTGATAAAAATTAACGACATTTTCTTAAACACCCAGAGCCCTATATCGCAGATCAAACATTTGTCCCGAGACGGGAATCAAAACCGCAACCTAAGGCGTCACAGGCGGACCTTCGCCCGCCGTGCCACAAAGCTCGTCGTAAATTATACGTTAAGAAGATTGTATAAAGATCACGAATCACAAAGTTTCCAAATCGTAACTCACGGAGTCACAAACGCACCAGCAGACGTGAAAGTCGACAAGGTAAATGTGGATTCGCCTTAAACTTCGAATTGTTGTTTATCTAGTCTGGATAACTTTATTCCAGCTTGTAATGAGTTAGATGGGATTATCGCTGGAGTTGATTTATTCAGATGTTATGAGGTTTAAAGCAAGGATGGCGTTGGCGGTAATATGCCAGTCCAGTGAGCCAGTCCAGTCGGCATGACGCTGGCTCCGTGTAAATACCTACTACTGGAAAAATGGCTAAGGAATTATTTTCATAATATCTTCTTGCTCAATTATATTACATCTAATTCAGATCTCAACAAATCAAAAATTAATGTAAACATTTCCTTATTTTTTCATTAATGCTATAATTTATGTTGATTTAGATTAGCAATGAGTTGGGTTTCAAAAACTCATTTTTACTAATTTCATTGGTAACATAACTCATGAAATTCTTATTAATTAAGTGTACCTATCATTAAGAGTACGAACGAAGTTGAAACTAATAAAGAAAGAGCACTACTTGCCAAAACACAAGCGTATGCAAACTTTGCTTGTAATATAAGGGCACAAAAATTGTAATGTACTTACTTGTTTGAAATAAATAAAATAAGGATGCTAGTTTTGTTCCAGTCCAGCGCTACTCATCCGTTAGCTAGCAACCTATCAACGCCACTAAACTAAACTCACTGGACCCAGTCACTGCCGCTGTCTGAACCTAGCTCAAGAACACGCTTCGTTTACATTAAATGATCATGATACACGTTGATCTAACTTGAACATTTTGCATTGAACCGTCTCGCTTTGAATGTAAGTCTGCATGAGAAAAAGATAGGGGGTAGGTATGGTGCTAGCTTTTGTAAAGAGGAGTTACTCAATGTGGGTTTAAAGAATTTATTCTCATAAGAATTATAATCACTTAAAATGAGAACTTATTAACTAATCTAATTAAAGCACTATTTTAGTTGCGCATGCGAGCATGTCAGCCCAATGTCATGAATGTGATCATTACACTACATAATATAAAACAAAGTAGCTTCCCGCTCCGCTGTCTGTCCGTCCCTGTACATGCTTAGATAAACCAGCTAAGCAATGGTGGTTCACACTTTTTATGTTTATACTATTCATTATATTCGTGAAAGAAAACCTTTTAATAGCCTTCTGTTTTTATTTTACTTATTTTTAATTTCTTGTATGTGCTGCTGGTTTTCCTTAAATAAATAGATAAATAAACTGATTTTGATGCTGTTTTTTAGCTGTTTAATAGATAAGTACAGTGATTCAAGAGGAAGGTTTATCTGTATAAAACATCCGTGCGAATCCGGGTCAGGTCGCTAGTGGTAGGTAGGTATATGGTGTATTTTATGCTAGCAATTTTGCTAGCAATTTTTCAAAGAGAATTCCTTATCGATGTAGATAATACTAATTATTTTTTATTATAGGATATTCATTGAACACTTATTATTATCGTAAGAATTGTATTTGAATGTATATATATGGCCTTCTAACAAACTGTTCAGACAACAGTCTCAAACCAAAAAAATTAAATTTAAATTCACCCTAATTTAAGAATTAAATCATAATATCGATGACTCCCTTATTAAAAATCAAAAACGAGTAATTTTTACTCACTGGCTCATTTGTAAGCAATTTAGTAAATCACCGAGCATAATATCAGTATTATATTAATATCGTAATGCACAGAAACACGAGTGATATTTTAATTAATTGAACACGTAGATACAGCCAACAGCGGGTGCGAGCATTTCAATGAATGTGCAATGTGGCTGTAGGTTGAAAGATTACTCAGAGCTGGCGCTTTGGCGTTGTATATTTTATAGAGACGAAACAAATATAATTTAATATTTATATATAATGATCTTGAAAACGATAGGTATAATGCTGGACAATCCACACACCATCATAATAGTCCCAAGTTAAGCAGAGCTTGTGTTATGGATACTAGATGACTGATTGATGAATGAATTAATACAATACATTTTTTTTTTATATTCATGAACAATTTTTACAATTGTATTTGAATGTTAATGGTAGGTAGTCTTAATTAAATTATTAAATAAAAATACAATGTCTCTTAAAATCTAAATACAAACTTAATACTATCACAATAGGAGGTCACTTAAATTGTAAGAGATTTAAAGTCATGTAAGGAGTACAAGCACTTTTCCAACAAAAGCTTTTTCAATTTTGTTTTAAAAATATTCGGACTATCAATGCACTTTAAGTCAATAGGCAGGCAGTTGAATAACTTAACTGCTTGGTACCTAGAGCCTTTAGCCTAGAGCATTACATAGATAGATATTTTTTTGTTTTACATAAAAATAAACAAAAAGAACCCCGTGTCAAAAATTTGCAGGTCGTAAAACATTTGCCCCAATACGATTGCAATTGCAATTCTTCGCTTATCAAATCTACGAAAAGTTAAATATTATAAAATTATAAATATTATTAAATACCCGTCGCCAAAATCTACATATTAGACATTAAACTAGACTCGCTAAGTAGACTGAACGAGCTAGCAGCGACCAATGACCACCCAAACCGACCCAACTGGTTACCGACCTTGCCTTGCTTTCGATTCACAAGCCATGCGTTTTGCTACCATTCCGCTCAAACCACGATAGGCAGACTTTCACTGTCAGTGGACCTATCAATCCCGTTATAATTATAGCTATATCGTTACGAGTTATTATCGTGCTCGGGGACCGTAAGGCTGAAAAACACGCGCAAGGATGTTCGGGTGTGGTCAAATACCTCGGTTGTGAACTGATCTATGATAGTAGGTATATTTAGAGCTCACAGGCAATAATATTTCCACAAATTCGAAGAATTAGTAACAGATACAAATACACTCAACGGCAAATAAATTGGGCCACCCGCTTATTTAGACCTCTTATTCGATTTTCTCAAAAAGAACCGTGTAGTGTGTGTGTACAAAGTGCGTTTCATGGTGTTTAAAATGAATGGAAATTTATTTGAATTGATCAACTTAAGTGCTTATTAAGGACTTTACAAAGAAGTAGTTTTTCAGTCATATTAATAGTTAGTCACAAGAATACGCATCTGAGTAAACGAGATGGATAAAATTTAAAGAAATTATTAGAAATAAAATAATAGGTAGTCTCATTGTAGAAAAAATAACGAATCGCGAACTCATCTAAACAGAACAAATCGCTAGTTTTGCGTTTGTTGTTAGATTACAATGTGAGTTGATGGTACTTTAAATTAGAATATTTGTATTCATTTGAAACAACATGAACACACTTTCTGCACGTGAAGCTTAGATATTTGTAAGTTTAATAGTTAAATACGTGTACCTTAGATAGTTGTAAGTTTAATTATTTAAAAAAAAACAGTAGGTATCAGAGTTTCAAGTTAAAACTCTTTGGACGGTGGTCCGGTTTATTTGCTGTCGCGTATGTATTCTATTTAAAACATACTCTGGTGAGACCACCAAATTTGATGTAGCATCCACCACGGCTATCGGAGCTACCGTAGAACGGGGTGAATCGAGACTACAGGGTGAATAGAAATGGACGAAATAATGGAGCAAAACATTACCTGGCTGGAAGCGGTGAAAATATCCTTAAACCATGACTGTTCACCTCCTGGATCTGACCTCTGCAAAAGGATATTTAGTTCCTGTATTTCGTTCATTTCTATTCACCCTGTTTTACCATCATGCTATGCTATGTTTTATGTGAGCAAAGCTGCAGACAGAAATCAGTTAAATTATATTGGAAAGGAGTGTATTTTAAAGTCTTAATTAGTTTCCAAAACCAGCATGTCCTGAGAAAGCTGTGTACACTTCTCCCGGACAGATATTTCACGAGAGAAATACACATCCTTTCTGAAATCGTTTTATAAGAGGTTCTAAAAGTATCGTTTTAAAAAATAAGTTTAATTACAAATTTGCATATTAAACGTGGTATTTAGGTTAAATCTTATGGAGAGGTGGAATTAAAATGGGTTTATGTTTCCTTCCGGTTCTTACTTTTTGTTTACTTGCACATCAAATGTATCAGTATCTCGCTTAATGCTTTGCAAACTGATTATATACATACATACAAAAGATATGCTCGACTGACTGACTGCACTACGCTGTGAGTCTGACATTTTTGTAACCTTCGCATTAATTAGTTATTTATATATCCTGGTTCAAATGATATTGTTAGTACTATTTGTAGTTTTTTATTTATTTAAGGAGAACCAGCATTCAAATTAATTACTTAATATTCACTCGGCTAAGACAGCGATCTAAACTAAACCTAGGTTTAAAGAAATTATTCTCAGAAAAACTACACTAATACTACTACAGATATTTCGATATTGTGATTGGATGAAATCACGACCAAAGTTGGTATCCCCTGGACACGATTCAAGATTCTTTATTGCTACATTAGGACAGAAAAGAATTGCGCCAACAAGAAGGGAAGAGGAACCTGTCTAGTCTATATTTATTTAGGTATACAATAAACAAGCAGTCAGACACGTGCTGTTATCATAATGAAGCATTTCTTGGAAAATATGCACTTAGAACCCAATCAACGGTAATAAACCTGCTGAAATGATGACCATGAATGACTTGGATATTGCAGGAAAGCAATATGAAAGCCAGTATGTTTTTTTAGCAGAAAGGGTTACAGCATCCATCCCCAAGTGAATCAACTTTCCGACACGCGCCACTACAATCGGAGAGAGGATGTCCAATCAAAATGCAAATCGCTGCTTTAAATTCATACAGCTGGAAGTATCTCTATTGTTGTAGCTATCATTCAACTATGAGCTACAACTATTGAGCTATCGTTGTCAAACTTCATTTTTGAATTAGATCAAATAGATGAGAAGCTAGTGCTTAGACAAACCTAACATAGGCTGGCTATAAGGCAAACAAACTTATTTCATGAAGTAGTTTTAATAAAATGATCTATTTTTCTTTTAAATAGTTTTTTTATTATGCACTCGGAGAGATTTCAAAGATATCAAATGTACTTTAGTATCTATAAATTAATATGAATAGCTGCAATAATAGCTGGACAGGGTATGGCGCTATGGCGCTTATTAGGGGAGGCATATGTCCAGCAGTGGACTAATATAGGCTGATGATGATGATGAATATGAATTGATATTTTTAAATTTATATCTATGTATTCTATTTAAAACATACTCTGGTGAGACCACCAAATTTGATGTAGCATCCACCACGGCTATCGGAGCTACCGTAGAACGGGGTGAATCGAGACTACAGGGTGAATAGAAATGGACGAAATAATGGAGCAAAACATTACCTGGCTGGAAGCGGTGAAAATATCCTTAAACCATGACTGTTCACCTCCTGGATCTGACCTCTGCAAAAGGATATTTAGTTCCTGTATTTCGTTCATTTCTATTCACCCTGTTTTACCATCATGCTATGCTATGTTTTATGTGAGCAAAGCTGCAGACAGAAATCAGTTAAATTATATTGGAAAGGAGTGTATTTTAAAGTCTTAATTAGTTTCCAAAACCAGCATGTCCTGAGAAAGCTGTGTACACTTCTCCCGGACAGATATTTCACGAGAGAAATACACATCCTTTCTGAAATCGTTTTATAAGAGGTTCTAAAAGTATCGTTTTAAAAAATAAGTTTAATTACAAATTTGCATATTAAACGTGGTATTTAGGTTAAATCTTATGGAGAGGTGGAATTAAAATGGGTTTATGTTTCCTTCCGGTTCTTACTTTTTGTTTACTTGCACATCAAATGTATCAGTATCTCGCTTAATGCTTTGCAAACTGATTATATACATACATACAAAAGATATGCTCGACTGACTGACTGCACTACGCTGTGAGTCTGACATTTTTGTAACCTTCGCATTAATTAGTTATTTATATATCCTGGTTCAAATGATATTGTTAGTACTATTTGTAGTTTTTTATTTATTTAAGGAGAACCAGCATTCAAATTAATTACTTAATATTCACTCGGCTAAGACAGCGATCTAAACTAAACCTAGGTTTAAAGAAATTATTCTCAGAAAAACTACACTAATACTACTACAGATATTTCGATATTGTGATTGGATGAAATCACGACCAAAGTTGGTATCCCCTGGACACGATTCAAGATTCTTTATTGCTACATTAGGACAGAAAAGAATTGCGCCAACAAGAAGGGAAGAGGAACCTGTCTAGTCTATATTTATTTAGGTATACAATAAACAAGCAGTCAGACACGTGCTGTTATCATAATGAAGCATTTCTTGGAAAATATGCACTTAGAACCCAATCAACGGTAATAAACCTGCTGAAATGATGACCATGAATGACTTGGATATTGCAGGAAAGCAATATGAAAGCCAGTATGTTTTTTTAGCAGAAAGGGTTACAGCATCCATCCCCAAGTGAATCAACTTTCCGACACGCGCCACTACAATCGGAGAGAGGATGTCCAATCAAAATGCAAATCGCTGCTTTAAATTCATACAGCTGGAAGTATCTCTATTGTTGTAGCTATCATTCAACTATGAGCTACAACTATTGAGCTATCGTTGTCAAACTTCATTTTTGAATTAGATCAAATAGATGAGAAGCTAGTGCTTAGACAAACCTAACATAGGCTGGCTATAAGGCAAACAAACTTATTTCATGAAGTAGTTTTAATAAAATGATCTATTTTTCTTTTAAATAGTTTTTTTATTATGCACTCGGAGAGATTTCAAAGATATCAAATGTACTTTAGTATCTATAAATTAATATGAATAGCTGCAATAATAGCTGGACAGGGTATGGCGCTATGGCGCTTATTAGGGGAGGCATATGTCCAGCAGTGGACTAATATAGGCTGATGATGATGATGAATATGAATTGATATTTTTAAATTTATATCTATGGATTTTTGTTTCGCCTTTGCCCGTTTGATATAAGACCTCGAAGTGCAATTGGTAGCGCAGTCCCGTGGAGAGAAGGTTGCAGATTCGAGTCCAGTTACATTTATTTTTCAATCACATAAACGTCATCGTTAATTAAAGCTAATCCTGATCAACCTCAATTTAAAAAGAAGATTAACGAGTATTTCATCCGCAAGTTATAGTAAAGATCCCCGGACCATTCACACTTTTACAGTCAATAAATTCTTATTTACAATGTAACAAAGTATAATGCCTCCAAATCCGAAATCACTGCCCGAAGTACGCTCTTACATATCTCTCCCAACTGCACTTTTTAGTAGCAAAGTAGTGAACTGGCTATGTGTTGCCATAACAGAGGCAATTTGTCAAATTTATTACAGTTCTGTTGCCCGGCAGTAACTTACAACCTATTTTAATGGCTCATACTATTTTTCATTCTTATTAAAAACTCATTCTCCGAAATATTGTATCTTGAAATATAAATTGGATTAGGAAGTTTTATAGCATATTGCTGCTTTTAACGTTATCTTGAATAAATACTAAAATCAATTATCAAATGGTTACTATGAGTTTTGAAGAAAATTTATTTGTCAACCTCTGTAGAGGGTCCGCCTGCAACGCTGGAGGTTACGATTTCGATTCCCGTCTTGGGACAAAAATATGTATGTACGATCTGCTGATATTTGTTCAGAGAGTTCTGATTGTTTTCTATGTATTTAAAAAAAATCTATCAATGTTATGTATCAAGTATATCAGTTATCTAGTACCCATAACACAAGTTCTGCTTAGTTTGGGGATAGATGATGCTAGATGAATTGTCTAGAATGATCATTTGAATTTAGTCTCAAAACAAGAATACCTCGCAATAATTTAAACTTTATGACATTAACTATATGTCTAGTGGCGCCTCAAAATAATTTTGTTCATAGATCATAAGAGACATAAAACAAATCATCCCGAGCACGTCACCTCGTTTTAATGAAACATTTAACAATCCCATGAAGTCGCGAAAGACAACATAACTTGCACTAGTTTACGCGCGTTTCATCGCTTGAAATGAGTTTGATCGCGAGGCGTAAATCAGAGCCGGTGGAGACATTTATACGAGGCTATTGCAGACAGATACACCGGCGACACTAACAGCTTCCTATATCATCACGTTACAAACAAATAAACTGACGCGGATAGACTGCACAACATTATTGCAAAGCTTAGTAAGTATGTAGATTGTTATCTACGTTACTTCTAATTTAGATGCAGTTTCATTCATCGCCGTCAGAACAGTGTTCGTCTGTTTCATTTATTCGTAAGTATAGTTCAAGCAACTAAATTAAGAAGTTTTTCCTTTATTAAAATGAAAGATGGTGCTGCTTATGTGGCGCCATATAAATTTGATCAAAATCTGACTAATACATTTATACTAGTAGATTTTAGTTATCCTTTATAATACGTATTAAGGATAACTAAAAATCTACAAATTTTATTGTTTTCCGACTAGAATGATGGTGTTCTCATTTTTGCGTTCAAGGATTTGAAGTCGATTTAATTTTATTGAAATACCTAGTCCAAATTATTAGCTCAAGGTTTTAGATCTTACTTGCCAAAAAAAATGCATTAATAAACTATTCAAGCGTTGACGTGATTGCGTTTGACACTTTGAGCATGACCTACATACATGCTGCACGGCCACAAAAGGGGAAAAAATTCATATTGACATGAGATACACGCATTGCAAAACCATGTACCTACCTGCGTTGCATAGGAATCTTGAGCAATCCCAAAAAGGTTAAGACTTTAGTTCAGAGAATCCACAGCTCCCAGCAACGTGACAAGTAAAATTACGACCTCAGTTCCAAAATAACAGTGATTCTCGGCTATAAACCGCGAGGAATCGCGCCGCGTTTATCACCGAGTTATCAGCACTTAGCTGTAAACTTGATTTAACACAATAAAGGATAATATACCTATCAATCACTGCGATCAGTGACCACCGGCAGTTGGCAATAACGTAATTTATTCTGCACTAGCAAGAGCCTGTAGCTTTGCATGGGTAGCATAGCTTTATTTGTAGCTTCTAAACATCTCTCCCCAAAGATGGATGCTATAAGACATATGACAGTGGAGAGTGTATAGTTGACACGATAAGCTTTAAGTAGCGAATTTTGATAGAAATAATAAACAAACATCGATCATCCACATATTTTTGTAATCTACTAGCTGCGCCCCGCGGTTTCACCCGCATGAAAATTTATGAAAGTACCCCATGTTTTACTCCAGGCCTAACTACGTCTATTTAAAATTTCATCCCGATCGGTTTTGTAGTTATGGCGTAAAGATGTAACAAACATCCATCCATCCAAAATTTCGCCTTTACAATATTAGTGTGACGGGGATAAAATCATATAAATTCGCAACGCTTTCAAATTTTGTACACTATACAAACAGTAGGTACACAACGTAAGGCCACGATAGGGTAAAGTTGGCCGCTAGCCAACATCCACTACCTACTTCAATGTTTAATGCATTCGAGACTATGTCATTATACTGTGCAACATCAAATCAGCAGCAATCATTGTGTTTTACTACGAGTAAATACGACAAACTTTATTATGTACTATTTAACTTTAAGATAATTCTGCGCGGAGTTAGTCACTTTAAGATAATTCTGCGCGGAGTTAGTCACTTTAAGATGATTCTGCGCGGAGTTAGTCACTTTAAGATGTTTCTGTGCGAGGATAGTCACTTTAACGATACATTGAGAAACAGTTTACAGGAAAGACGATTAAAGCATTTCACGGCCATGGTTCCAGTAAATCAAAGTCATAAAATCGATTCAATTATTTCTGAAGGTAGGACAAGATTAAGCGTAGTATAAGGCTTCAAACGAGATGAACACAAAATGTAGTAATGTTTTTACTCTTATCCATTTAAATTCTGTATCTTTTGTAGCTATGATGTCACCTAAATTCTCGGTTAATAGATTTAGCAGTATAACAAACCACAGAACAGAAAATTCATGCTATTTAAATAATTACAATCCCAACTTCGGTTATTGTAGGTCGGGTCGGCGACTTAGTCAATATTACGTAAATGGTCTACTCTACAAGTAAGCAAGACTTGTCGACAAATCTCTATCTGCGAAGCGAACATTATGAAAAGCTAACAATGATTTATAATGATAATTAAAAATTTGTCATGAAAGAACTTCCATTACTCGACGGTTAAATAAAATTAATGGTTATAAACGTTAACAATTTTGGACGGCGCGGGGCGGCGTGTTCGGAGGTACTCGCTCTGTCAGCGGCAATATTTCAAGATAAGCTACTTCGCTGACTGAACCACTACGCTACGCTCCCGTGTTCCGTTCCCACGCGTCGATCTCTAACAATACTCGATTATCAAGCCATTCAATAATAAACCGTTTACAATTAAATGTAAGCTAAAGTAGGTCTCTGCATTACAAGTTTTGGAGACATTAACATTTATTTGGCTAACTTTGTGTGGTGCTTACCGTCGTTATTGCTGGCCAACTTTGTAATTGCAAATTACTGGTCTAATTGCTGCGCAGTAGTCTACTAATTTGTCACGAATCACTGGCTTTAATTTAGTTATTTCTTGTTTGTATTGAAAGACGTACCAGGGAGATATAGGTCGGGAGAAGTAACGGGACTAACCTGACGTGCGGGGAGCGATTTGCCGCGGTCCTCGACCTGTACCCAAGTCTCGGGGACGGAGACCGCCTTGACCTCTGGTGGACGACGCGCGTCAGCCACCGATACCTCTCTGCTGCCCTGGTACTCGAACCGTGGCGACTCGGACCATGGCAAATCGATCCTGAGCGGTATCTATACGTTGGTTTACGATTTTCTAAATAACCACCACACCAGCCTTTTCTACCATAGCCCATGTTGACGGTAAGCACAAAACTGATCGTAATAATGAAAAGCAATAACAAGTTTAGTAAATTCGACGTAAACATCGCGAAGTTCGCATTGCTAAATTACAAAATAAGCAATTGGAACTGGCGTTTGCAATAAATGAGCTGATCTCTCACAATTCAAAGTTACTTGATACATCGCTGCGCACGGGCAGAGCTTGTGAAACAATAGTCGTGCTCGCTACCGCTTTACGACCGACTTTAGACTTCTCATGATAAGAAGATGTTGAAACAAATTGTAGATTCATGACTGAGCTATTATTGAGATTAGATATTTACACGTTTTGCGAACAAAGATTTTATTGCATTGATCCCATAGTCTTTCTATTGGTAAAAGGTTGCTAATAAACTATGAGCACTGATGTAACGCTAGAAGCGTATGAATTTGCGTCTCACTTACGCATAAACATGACGACGTCTCAAAATCCTAACTAAAGCCAGCTTGTTCTGATGTGCATAGTTCGCAAGCGGTAGATGTAAGTGTGACGTCACAAACCCGGTGTAATGTAGGTGAGGCTCGGCGCCGGCGACGCACGCACGCAAAGGCATAACGGTACAGCTAGTCAACACACCAGAGCACGGATTGAGCCGGATGCGACGCGCCTTCCGGTCACACATCCATATTTACTTTACTTTTGGCAATTGTATTGAACTTCGCCATTTCTGTCTTTAACTTAACTTATAAATGCTTTCACCATTATTAATGACCCTGTATGTATACTTAATATACTCACAACTAATGATACTAATCAAAGTTTTACGATGCTAATCTGATAGCTTGTTCAAATCGTGTCGCAAGTTTAGCAAAGACAAATTGCTCTAACAAAAAAGCTTCTTATAAAAAGTAGTTGATGATGATGAACGTCCCAGGTATTGACCGTTACTGAATGTCGTTCCGGACACGACCTTGGCTCTTGTACGTTGAACCCCATGACAAAAGAAAATCACGGAATATGGACACATTTCTATGCCGTAACAGAGAATAAATTGGATAAATGATATCTTATTTATACATTTTCTAAATAACCTAACCCAAATAAGTCAGAGACTCAGAGTAAGAAATACGATGCCTAAGCAACCGTTTTAAGTTAACAGACCATTATGAAAAAGGGGTAAGTTTTTATGCCTTGTGTTTGCACTAAAATAACTCTAAAGTAAAACTATTTAATATAATAAGTAGCTGTAATTTGCTTTAAGGTTATCTGGTGAACAACGAAATATAAACATTCTTCCATTATGCTGGACAGCATGTCAATCAGCTCATTCAATTGGTCTTGCTCGGCGCCATCCGATAATTGAAGATTCTTTCCTTTTTCATTCGGTTCATTTTTTGCAGTAACTTCGCAATCAATTTGTTTCGTTACAAACAATTATTTCCTTTAAAATAATATACCTAACGGTCAATTGCAAATCAATCTTATTAATTATTACACCAGACATGTTTCATGTAAACCTATAATTATCAAATGTCAGACATTAAGGTTTACCTTAATGTGGAACTATAATTTAACGGCAGACTAAGTGTCCTTTTACTCACGGTAATAGGATTCACTGAAGGGCAGACCCCGGATTAAGAAACCGCTTAATACCAACCGAAAGACTTCTTAAACCAATACTAATGGCGTTTTACCTTATCAAATCAATGCAAAACGAATGTCAATAAATCTTTGGAACTCAAAAAGTAATGACTATACGAAAAGGTGATGATTTATAATCATGATAGTGATATACCATTAGGCTAATGATTTACGATTAGACTATACCGACCTATGAAGCGCCATGTTTGCTCAATGCAGACCAGTAGGCACTTACTTGATTGATGCACCAAAGTAACTATTTAGATAAGCAGTTAAGTGCTAGATAATTCCATACATACATTGGTGATAAACAAGGAAATTCATAGGTACAAATAACAAGGATAATAAACATATTATCCAATAAAACAATTATACAAACGCGCTGACAATATCATATTCCATAAAACCAATAATTATTGGGTGTATTTATTGGGTTTCTGGGAAATGATATTACCAGAAATTTAGAGATTATTTACCGGCCCACAGAAAACGAATAAGCAAATAGAACGACGGCAACATTAAATAAGACACACGACACTGTCTTCGTATCGAATTATTTATTCTTTTCTAAGGATGTAACTCATTGGAAGTCGATTCGAAGTAGTGATTTACCTTTTTATCTGTGAAGAGATTTATTGTAACGTCTTGCGTCATGAATACTAAATCTACCAAAGGTCATGTGGACGCGAGTAGACTGTTCTCGAAATTTGTCAATTTTCTACTGTTATTCTGCTTATGAGCTCTTGACTAGTAATCAATCATGGTCAATTTACCAACTCTATAATGTGTCGAGATGATTAAGGCAGGCAAGTGGTTGCAAAAGAGACTCGGCAAAGCTTTAAAACGAAACATCAGATTCCAATGGGGTAAAAAGAAACGTCCATCCAATAATCATACTCTGACAGAAACTCCCGAAATACATGTAGATTAGTTGGACAAGTTGCTTTGAAGGTTAATGCTAAAGTATAGTAAAAGCAATCCTTCAGTGCCATCCCTATCTTATAGAAGTGAACAAGTTTCTGGAGTCGCACTAGCGACAACCAGTGAAATGAAATCCGAGAGAGCACCTCAATAAATGGGTAAACATTTATCTAACGTTGAGCAGTTAATACCAGACCTGGAGTCGCCTTCTGCCCGGATTACGTACATTAAATATGTCCACTGATTTTGTAACACAAAAGCTAACTATTTGCTTCGCAATCGCTCTAGTTTAATTGGATTTTGTATTGCCACGTCGGAGTATTCCAACGGCCGAAACTTGAAACTGTTTTCATGTTTTCGGGCTGTTTGATCTTTGTCTGATGATCATGTGCTTATTCATAATTTTTCGGAAAATTAATCTTGGTCTATACTTTTTACAGCTCATATTGCAGTATTGCAGGAAAACCTTACAGGTAGCTTACCTCTCTTGCATGCCATTGGGCTCTATTCTAGTCTTTGTTCTGTTTATTCGTCCTCAACACAACAAAGCTACGTCCTACTTTTAGATAAAAACAGAAATAACTGTCCCCTTTTGAAATTGCGAGCTGTCCTCCTATTTCGCTAAATTCGAGGAAACTATGAAAACTAAAGCACTCATTATGGAGCGTCGTACTAATTTCTTATCATACCCTAAATCTCAGATTGAGAATATAAAGCTATCATATCAACCCGTGTAAAATTGTTTAATAGATCTTTATGAGCCTTATTCATACTTTAGCCTAGATAAGTTCTTCACTTGTAAATGAATAGTCTTATCTTAACTGATTCAAGAATTATAAGCCTTTCTGAACCTTCTGTACTTTTATTTCATGCTTTAGGTTTACCTACTCACTGAGATTTTAACTATGCAGTGCACCTTTAAAACCACTATGCTTTTGGTTGTGTATTAGCGAGAGCTTTCAAAACCCTCTCATGGTATCAAATGTCATGATTCCTGAGGGCTGAAAGCTGTATTCATGTGAAGCTGCGGACAGTAGAAAGCTCCAAATTTTGCATACATTCACGATTTGACAGCGCAAAATTACACCAAACTTTCGTGTTTGATATTTGTAGTAGGGTCATGGATGAATGACATGAGTGAGAATAGAAGGCGGGTCTATCACGAATATCGATACAATATTAATTGACGTGCATCAGTCGATGATGATCTTCGAATTGATGAGGCGGTGGGAGCTAAGGCCATGCCAACTACCTAATTAACGTTCTCAAATCAACAAAGAACTCTTAAATGGAATTCAGTGAAAGTGAAACATCGACAAGCAGTACAAGTGTTTAGCTGGAGTAACCTGTTTTGAACCCTATTTTTTGTAGCCTAAATTGATAACTATATGTAATTTAAGAATGTTCAAAATCGGAACGTAGTTCTAGATTTACGTTTAGAGATTTAGCCCTTTATAATCGCATTTGGTTGATATTTTGGTACCATACGTAGAACCGCGAACGGTACACGCTATAAATCGCATGATCCCGGGCTATTGAACACCGATTCTAAATTTGCACTGTTTAGTAACAGAGCAATAGGATCCAGATATCAAATGAAGCGGCAGAGTATAATCCAACCAATCAGCTCTTGGAGATTGGATGCGAAATTTCACATGCCCATGCTGATTGGTCAGCCATCGACATGGAATAAAGTGATAAACAAATTTCTAAATGCAGATCCACAGTGATAAGGTCCAATTTACTTGCTCGTACGTTCTCAAATCTCTCGTATATCGTCAAGTTGGAGTTGGACTCTAATGCGCAAGTTAAGCCTTTCCGAGAAACTTGGCAGACGTTGCCTTCTTTTTGTTTTAAACGTTATACCCGAGCTCTTGTCGAGTTTGCGAAGAATTCGACCCATTATATTCAAATACGAGTTTTAAAGATACCGTAGTTGTAGGGAAGATTTTATAAATGTTGTACATCTGATTAGTTTTACTTTTAGAAATAGAGAGAAATAAAGCAACTGATAGAAACTAGAATATACCTAGCACTTACCGTTTGAATTGATAGATGAAAATAGAGAAATAGAGAGATAGATTAAAAGACAGTTAGAGTTTTATCTGCTACTTCGTTCATCAGGCAAAAGTTCAAAATAGCAGATACAACTCACAAGAGAAATCAGCAAAATTAACAACAAAAAACCGGCCAAGTGCGAGTGGAGTCGCGCCCGAAGGGTTCCGTACCATCGACTAGGTAAACAACAGTGGGTACACAAATTTCATATTGTAAAGTTTTTTTTAGTAAGAATATGAAATCATTCAAGTGCCTACCTGTTGCCACTATTTTTATCGAGCAAAAATGGGAAAAAAAATTGCGTTTGTTGTATGTGAGCCACCCTAAAAAATATTTAATTTTTAGAATTTGTTTTTATAGCGACAACAGAAGTACATAATTTGTGGAAATTTCAATATCGCGGTTCTTGAGATACACCTATGTATATTGCCTGGTGAAAGATAGATCGACAGACAGCGAAGTCGAAGTAATAGGGTCCCGTTTTTACCCTTTGGATACAGAACTCTAAAAAAGATGACAGCTTTGAGTATCTCCTTAGTCGATAAAAATCTATAAATTTGCCACGACATACGTTTCGTAAAAGTTCCTAGGAAGATACCGAGAAACGCGGAAAAAGTTAGGTATCTTTGCTAAAACGTCTAAAAATATACGGATCGCCTTTTCGTGACGTAAACGTAGAAATGTAGACGAGACGTAGTTTCTGACGAGAAATGATAATGAGGTAGGTCAGTCGACATTCGAATAGGTAAGCATTAATTTGGTCTAGACAGGTTTAATAAGATGGTTTAGCAGAACAAGAGGACAATGATGATTGAATCTTGAATAATTGATGTTTCACAAATAAAGGAATTTAGTCGAAAAAGAAATGCAACTAGATTTAGAACACTAATTTTAATGGTTCAATGATACATTTATTGATTAAAAATTATATTTGTAACTCAAACTCGATTATTATCTTTTGACTATTGATATATCGATTATATATTGAATATTGGATGGTTATCTATTGACTACTAGATCCATAATTACAAACTTAGCTAAAAGAACATTGTATAATTACTTTGCGTCGTGAACATAGTGCTTGAATATCATGCAAGTAAATTTGATGTAAAACACGTCAAAACGCGATAAATACCAATACCGTTATCGAGTACCCAGTCAATTAACAAGTTAAATATTAATGGATCAGACGCCCGTCATGATATTGCGGGTGACATTATTTAAATGATAGGTTAGTAGGGAGTTAATCACTGAATGCATACCAATCCCCCGCACGGCGACGAGGGTTTCTTTGCTATGTACTGGCGTAAATGCGAGTGGATTGGGGGAAGATGCGAGTTTGTGCAGTGATGCGGTATAAGTAATACCCCTCAGGTCACAATAAAATCGCAGGCGTTTCCTATAACATCTGCAATGCTACAGACTGAAAAGGTCGATCGTCTCTGAACATAAAATCATATACCTTAAGTATATGTTATTATATCTACGACCTTAGTCGTAGATATAATAACGTATAATAAAACCGTGTGAAGCCGAGGCGGGTCACTAGTAAGTAATAAATGAAGCTAAGCTCTGCATAGTATAATGACAGGTTCGCTCTGCATTTGACAGATGCCAGCAGAGATAGATGCATAGGTTGTTATAGACAAGTAGTTATAACGGTAGCGATCAGCTAATAGACAATTGGTCATTGTGCGTTGACGCGAGATGGGAAGATACTACGCATTTACGCTAATTGACCGATTAATAGCTATGAATGCGAATTAAGGATCGAAAATATGTCTAATCCTTTATTACTATTTTTATTACCTACTAGCGACCCGCCCCGGCTTCGCACGGTTTTATTAAGCGTATAAACCTTCTTCTTGAATCACTCTATCTATTAAAAAACCGCATGAAAATGCATTACGTAGTTTTAAAGATTTAACATTACATAGGGACATAGGGACAGAAAAGCAACTTTGTTTTATACTATGTAGTGGTAGGTACATAGAAAACACCCAAAACCCCGAAACAACATCTTGTAAATCGTACTAACCTTTGTCCTGAAGCGGGAATCGAACACGAAACCTGCGTCGGTCGCAGGCAGTCCTTCGCCCGCCGCGCCACATTGGTCGTGAGGAACGTAAATAATATGTTCTTAGAATTTTGATAGAATATTAAGAAAGCTTTCTAGCTCAAGGGATTATTAATATAATCCTTTAGGTATAGCACACAGGTATGTGATATAAATGCTAATCTTAATGAATACGTTTCAAGGAGAACCTTGGTAAACAACAAAGTGCAGAGTACTAGGAAAACAAAGAAGTCAGCAAGGTCGCATTTCAATAATAAATAATGCACTCTAACTAATTGGGATAAGGATCACTTAGGAATAGCAGGATGTCGAACAGATGTTTCAAAGTAATTTGAATTCAAATGTGATAGATTGAAGGACAAAGACAAACTCCAGAAATTGAAACTATGGGACCCGAAACTATATTAACGCGCTCCTTTATCGGTCTTATGTAAATGATCTGCCATCTACAAAACGAGTTTAGGAAACCGCAAACCACAAAGGTAGTTAGTATTTGATTTAAGTTACAATAGTTCATTGAATTTGCTGCATTTGATTTTTTGCTAACGTTAATTGAGACGATCATGCTATAAACTCAGACGATAGAACTATCGCTATAAATCACACTACCCGGAACAAAGAACTGCAACTCATGCATACTTTTAGAACCAGCAACATCAGATCATATTCCTTTTAGAACGAAGGTTATCATTGGTGATTATAACAGAATGATCCAAGCTCACTCAAACCGAGCTTCCATTGAAAAGCCATATAATCTGCTTAGCATCCAATTTAGCCCATTAGCTGTGACATGGATCTGTGGGTGTTGAATATTGAAGTGTGTTCCGCACACGTGATGTTTGTTTGTGTGAGTAGTTCCGTACCTGAATCCATACTAGGGTCACGGAATAATCAGATATGGTCTTGAACTGGAAAATCATTAACACTTTCATTGTACACGACGAATGTATGTTTTCCCAGTTAATGTGTTAAGCTACTCGCTAAAACCCTCAAGAACTTTATAGCTATCGTCATGTAGGAAGAGATAGATAGATACAGTGTTTGAGAACTCCCGACAATATCAAAGTTCCGGGACACGAGCCAGCCTACAATCAAAGTCCAGGAAATTCACGGGACTTCGAGAGTTTTCAGAAAAAAACCTGTTTTTCATTTGTTTAAGAGGGGTAAGATTTTTAAGAATTTAGAATCCTTTTCTGAATGACGAATTTACAACTAAACCTCGAGACAAATAAAATTACGACGACCCAAACCCTAATAGATAATTACTTTATTGTAGTATATCGAAACTTGTTAAAGAGCAAGAGATTAAAACTATCAAACATAAATGACAAATTATACACAATAGGTATCATAAGCAAAATGAGCGTTTACATGAAACATAAATTCAGAAACAAAAACACTTTAAATATATGACAGTCCCTTTATCCTAAACCTTGATACTAACACTTTTCCTGTTAATAAGAATAGTAAGAAGAACTGACCACATATTAAGAATCAAGAAAGCTACGGTAATTTTGGCATTTCACGTCACAATTACTTGATAGCTAAAAAAGACTAGCAACTTTTTACGTAAGTGATCATCATACTTCCTTACTGGTATTTTTGGATAATATTATAAACGCGAAAGTTTGTATGGATGTATAATCTATGGATGGATGGAAGTTTGTTCCTCTTTCACGCAAAAACTAACGGATCGGGCTCAAATTTGAATAGACATGGAATATTACATAAACTACTTTTCATCCGACAAATCAGTTTCCATAAGACTGAAACATAATTAACACCTTGGCATAGAAATGTAGGGTGCGAAGCTGCGGGCAGATGCCAATCAACTATATTTTCGACTGGCACTCTCTCACTGTTTAGGATTTAGTGACAGCCCTGTACTGAGTGTATTGTAGCTGCTGTCAGTGCCAGAAAACAACGTGGAAACTGGAATATTTGGAACAATGGATATTGGATAGACTAAAAATAGTGCTAGCTTTGATATGTTTCGGTCTGAAGCAAATACTTCATCATTTTCTGTTTGCAGGTTGAGCTTATTATTTAAATTAGATTTGTAATTTAGCCTTTTTAATAAAAATATAGAATTGTATTATAAGTAGAATAAACTCTGCAATACAGACATAATTATAGAGCACATTTCAATGGCATTGTTGCTAATGATGATGATTGAAACAAGACTTAATATAAAAAACAAACAAACTAAGGTATTAAGAAATCAAAAATAAGGGGACTCCTTAGTATTAATTAACTTACCAATTAATGCCGAAAATGCCCATAGACAAGATACAGGTTACAAGAGTTACAACATTAATTAATGACAAAAAATCAACAAAATCAAACAAAAGTAAACTTTAGTAAACTTTTTACAAAAGTACTTCTATGCCTAAATTTGTCTCCGGAACTCAGAACCTATGAATAAAGGAAAACAAATCATAAAACCCCATTTAAAACAATGTTTTAAACCAATGCTTTTAAAAACTTAAAAGAGTACTTGAGGTACGACAAACTGTATCACCAAAACACTTTTTGCACTAGCCTCCTGATTATTTATTCCGGTTTGAAAATGCACTTGTGCACGAAACTTGCTCTATACATCCAGCCTCACCGGGAGATGTTTAAGCGAGGGTGGGCCGGGTGGGCCGCCCACCCCCTGGGCCTACGCGAGTTTGAATCGACTTTAGTTGTAAAATAGGCTTTATAGTGATGGTTTTACATTTAAAATCGAGTGGGTGACGTGACCGCACACTTGGGAGGTACTGATAGCTTTTGTCATCCAGTTCCTGAAGAGATTTTGTAGTGTTGGTACTAGAAAGTGGTTATATCTTTTTATACTGAATAGACCTTCGTTTTAGGTGAGATAGAGTTGAAACGAAGCAGAACGAACGACATTTAAACGTTGTCTCTTATATCAATAAGAGATAATGGATGCAGACTGCAAACATTGCAACTGACACTCAGTGTCAGTTAGCTTACTTTGAAGTTCTTATATCCATAATTTGTGCTCATCTTAGAAGATGAGCAAGCGCTAAGAGTAGATCTTTCATCTAATTAAGCAGAAGACGAATACTTGGAACGGCATACTTGATTCCGTCTATTTTACCAATTTCATTGCTGTCTCATGGAATTTTCTTGACTGGCACTATATTGGTGTTTAAAAGATCTTCAAGTGAAGTTGCTGTAAACAAACTATGAGCTCATCTGCGTCCCCACTTGCAATCTGAAAACCTCCCGGCGACTAATTTCCGACAGACTAGTACGCTTCTCCGTGCTTTCATATTTTATTGACGACATTGTGGATTTGCAAAATGATTTGTTATAATAATGTTCTATCTTCTGAGATTGGAGTTACTTTTAAAGCATCCTGAATTTATTTTCATTACTTAGATCTGAGTTCTAAAGTTGAGAAAACAATCTACAGAATTCTGTTCAAATTTTTTTTTGGGCATATTCTTTTGTGAAGTTATGCCTGCTGATGAGAAAGGATCCAGGAAAGTGGTAAGGATTCTTCATATATCCTGTCATTCTACTACTTAGAGCTAAAGTTTGTAATTTGTGTCTCCGACCGAATCTGATTTGTATATGACTCCTGCAGGTCCGATTTGAAAAATCCCTCCATCTATATTTAATTCTTCTATGAAAGCGGTGAAATTTGTAAGTTATTTTTCTAATTCGTGACTTCGACCGAACTTAATTTATAACTCCGACAGATCCGGTGCAAAAAATTACATTCTAAAAAATAGGCAGTTTTATTTTTCGATAGTGCTAACATGCGTTGTTTAAGTTACGCTATATGCTAAACTAGCGGCGCCCTGCGGCTTTAAACGCGTGAAAATTTATGAAAAGTCTAGCCTACGTTTTATTCCAGGCCTAGAACTACGTCTATTCATAATTTCAGCCCGATCCGTTCAGTAGTTTTGCTAAGAGGAGGTAACAAGCATTCATCCATCCATCTATCTATTTACACTTCCCCATCGATATATTAATATTAGTGATCTGTATACTGTGTGACCGAAGCAGCTATAGAGTGATAACAAGACTCCAGTTTTAGTAGTCCCATAATGATCAATTAGATTGAGATTAGCCGTTAATTAATGAACAGTCCATCTCAATCTTAACGCAATATACGAGCTGTAAGCTGAGCACAGCTGTAATATTTTGTAGTCACTTTAAATTTTTAAGTACTTACAATCATAACATTGCTACACCTTTCTCGCTACACCCCAGTGTATGTTGTGATGTAAACTCCATGTAATTTTATCTCCACAGTGACGTGACGACTTGTATAACTTGTTTACATACCTGAAAAGATAATTGATAATATTAATATGGCGCTCACAGACCAGATTCTAAATTATGTTAATAGTTTTTCAGCGTAAGGCAATATCAAATTATTTTAAGATTAACGGTCCGCCCCGGCTTCGCACGGTTTTATTATACGTATAAATCTTCCTCTTAAATCACTCTATCTATTAAAAAAACCGCATCAAAATCCGTTGCGTAGTTTTAAAGATTTCAGCATACCTACTTATGGAAATAGGGACGGAGAAAGAGACTTTGTTTTATACTATGTAGTGATAATTATAGTTATCAGAACAAGAATGGATACATAAATAAATATGTATAAACAGAGATTCATATCCAGAGATAGACTTTGAAATTAAATGGCAAGAGTGTGTCAGACATCGCAAAGTAAAGTCTTCCCTTTGGATCTGGATTGTGTGCTGTGTCCAGCATTACTGATTTGTTTAACTTGTGTTGTGTTGCGGTTGTCAAATAACCGATCTACTTCTTGCAAGATAAGTAGAATGAAGTAGTCATTCTACTTTCTACATCTTCCAATGAAATCCTCGAGGGTTGGTGCGGCGGCAGATCTGGCTGAGGATCTCACAAGGCGCAAATATGCAGGTTTCGATAGAACCTACGCATTTGATCTCCTTGGAGTCGAGACCCTAGCGAGCCTAGAGAGCTGGTGAGTATCTGGCGCAGCGCATCAGCATTGCCATACAGCGTGGTGATGCGGACCGTGTCTTTGGGACGCTTCCGACTGGTGTTGACATGGATCAATTGAGCTTTCTTTAGACTGTTTGGAACCTTTTGCAGTTAGCTCAATTGTTTCAATTGTATATTCTTATTAGTTTTAATTTTTCTATTCCTTGAATGTAATTTTCGTTGTTAATAAAGGAATTTGTCTTTTTGCATACTTTTGTACTCTAAAGAACGAAGAATATACTCATACTCATACTCATCAGGACCGTCAACGGCAAAAGTTAAATTCTTGAACATTCCGTGAGTACAGAGAAAACAGTTAGCTTTTAAATGGCAATAATTTACGAGTTCAGCTGACGTTGTATCGCAGTTTCACCGTAGGTAAGCTCGTACCAACCCGCGATATTCTACCACGGCCTTGTCTGTTTGACCTTTTACCCGACTACCGACCGAGGAGCGTTATTGTTTCGAGACCTGGAGTCGCAAATTATCGCGATGCAGTTTCTGCTGAGCTAGATCAATACTAATGATAATAATCATTCAGTTCAGGCAATGTTAAGAAAAGTATAGAAAATCGTCATCACCTAAGCTGGAAATCATAAGCGAGTCTACAGTTTTTCATAATCATAATTCTGTATTTGCTGTGCATAGGTACAGGTCTTAATCTAAGAAATTTGATCACTATGTTCCACCTTAAAGTGCATGCACATTATACCTGATAATGTTTTTGTTTTTTCCTGTATTATCTTGGTACGCATTAAAGATCTATTGGATTAGAAATTATCAACGATTACCTGCTTCAAATGTTAGTGTTCCGTTTATGATTTTAATAGAGCAAATCCAAGCATGTTAAATTAAAGAAACGGTCCTGTGAATGAAAAGGGCGTTCATTAAGACTCTTGTCATCGAGCCTTTTCTCTGCATTGAGATAAAGATTAGGTTAGAGAGTAGGTTTAATAATAATTACAAAAGTGATCTAGCTGTTCTTCTCTCAGCAAAACAATGTGGTATACCTTTCAAGCGAAGTTAATTAAACATTATGATTTAACATAAAAGGTGCGCGTGCACTGAATAAATGATAGGTTTTGAAGCAAGCAGGTGGACAGTCGATTATATGGTCACCCTGTACAGCCTGCAACACCACGGTTTTACTACATCCTGTATAAGTAATGAGTTCTTCCTTTTTCATTGGCACTATGATGTACACTTTAGTACCTTTTCATACCATAGTAGAATGCTACTTCGGACCGAACGCGGTCGACCAGTAAGTTGAGTTCCTACAAGTTCTATGTTTATACGGCCTCTGTGGCACAGCGAGCGAAGGTCCGCCTGCGACGCAGGAGATTACGGGTTCAATTCCCGCCTCGGGACAAAAATTTACGATATTTGTTGTTCTGTTCGCAGATATTTGTTTAGGGTGTTTAGATTGTTTTCTATATGTTTGTTGTCTTCTGTTTCTATTTCACTTATTTTTTAATTTGTTGTATGTGCTGCTGGTTTTCCTTAAATAAATAAATAAAAAATATCTGAGCCACAAAGTTCGTATAAACATAGAACTTGTTAGTTATCTTTATACTCGTAGATGAACTTTGAATATTCCTACCTATTAAACTCATGCAAGCAGTAAAACACCCACAAAGGAATGAAACAGATCTAAATTCAGTTAGCTCATTGAAAGGGCAACTCATTTCTCAGTCGGGGAGGGCGGGGGTGGAGTACTAGCAACTACACCTACAATACTTTCAAACTAAAGGTCAACGGGTAAACTTTGCATGAACGCTTCTTTATTTAATTATTCTTTATTCTTGTTTATTGGTACACAAAACAGAATACCTACAATAAAGTGTAGGATATAAAAAGACACAATAATAAAATCTAGGTTCTAGATTGTATCCCTAGGCGTGTATGTGTACACAGCATACATATTCTGATGATCAAAAACTCAAGACTCATATTACCTACTTAAATACTAAGTTTTTAAATGGTAAATCCTAATTAGTTGTAGTTATAATTATTGCATGCTATCTTTAGTATAACATATGAGTGCACTATTTAGTTTTACTACGTTTATACCATGTTTGACGTTATAAATGTCTTTGATTTAGAAATAAACTTCTACAAACCTCCCGATATTTGTGATAAATTGCTTAGAATCTGTGACCCGCGCTTTCATAGACAATGAATAGACAAATTCTTGGTGGAACAAATTTGTTTTAAACTCGCTTTTGTGATGGCCAAAATAACGACAACTAACCCACCACTCACGCACTTGTTTGTCGTAAGTTAGGCTGGTGATCACCAAAAGAGAATCGGATACTTAGGCAGATTCGTCGGTTAACTTTGGCGTTTTATCTATGAAAACTTGTGTCGAAAACTCCTAAACAACCGTTTAAGATTAAACAAAAAGTAATCTGTGTTTTGTCTATCGACATGTTACCCATTGGTAAGTTGTCCCCTTTTTTTGTTTAATCATCATTATCATTATTAACCTGTATTAGTCCACTGCTGGAGAGAGGCCCCAGGCACAGGAAGACAGGGCTCTATGGCGGCATCCAGCATCTTTGTTTTTTATTACTAATATAATTTTGTTTGTGTGGGTGTGTTATAAATTCTTTACATATCGAAAATTGGAACTTTGACCCCAATATTAGGTACTTCTTTTCATCCTGCTTATTCTAGGTGAATATCGGCACAACCTAACAAAAACTCAAGTGGAAAACATGTAAGTTACACCTAAATTACAAGTAATTTTAAACATTATAGGTATATACATGCTACCACTGCTTTTCTTAAGTTCAATAGGTAAATAAGGTTGATATCAACTAGCGACATCTAACGGCGCTTTCTTGAACAAGCAAATACTGTGAGCGAACAGTGCTGTTTATCAAGTTTGAGAAGCACTAACCGAAACAATACAAAACTAATAAATGTACACATAAATTTCTGAATATTTTAGCATTCCATTTGTCTTAATTTCCTAAAAACCACGAAATGCTCGTTTTGGGCCTTTCGTGGTTTTAAGTTTAAGTTTGAATTGTGCCAAGGAAACATCATACCTACTTTACGTTTCCTGAAAAATACTGACACAAATTAGAAGTACTACCAGCAAAAGTACTTACATCCCCAATTTAATACCGAACCCACCTCAAATTATCAGTCAGAAAACGCAAAAGAAACCAAAAGGAGAGCACTCTAATCGAATGAAAAACACAAAAAACAATACGTTGATTCGTATATTTTTTGCCGAAAAAGCTTCATCCATGCTTGTTTAATATGCAAACGTTGGTGGCTGGGTCTATCTATAGGGCTTTCAGATGATTAAAAAGCCGGTCTATGTTGGATAACATATAACCGGACATAACACCTGTATTTTGTCCTTCTTTACAAATTATTTCAAAAACAACACACTAAAAACTCCTTTACTTAATATTGGTTTCGAGATACAAAAGTTAATCAATGTATTTGGTCTCAGAGTTTGGGCTCTTTTAGCCGGTAGGATCCGACTCGAAGGACCAATCTGCCGGGTGTCTTTGCCCACCCGACCGAGTGCCGTGTGTTTAGCAAAACGTCAATTCCACTCTACATTTCAAACATTGGCCACATTTGGTATTCGGTAAAAAAATCCTAATGCATTAGAAATGTACCAGAATACGCTTGTGCTGGTGTGACTTGAATAAGAATGAAGTCAAATTGGATCAGGGAAAGATAAAATCTACGGGAGCTGCCATATTTTATGTGTGGGATTTAGATTTTTGTAACTTATTACTTACTTAACGGCACAATTAAGTAAAATACAAAGGTTTTATTTATTTAGTACTTTTAACAAAAGCTCTGCTTAGCTTAGGGCTAGATGATGCTGTGAGGATTGTCCAGCATTATTTATTAATTTATTTTTTACATTACTACCTATATACATAAATATCTTTCTTATAAGGCTATTGATATTGTATCATCATCATATTCATCATATAGGTACGTCAAAAGAACCTACAAATCCATTGTGTAATTAATTGCTAAATAATTATAATTTATCCTTAAAAATGTCGTGAACATAAAATAAAATAAATAAAATTAAGCGATCCTCGAATCCATGGTATAGTAACGGATCCTCCTCGTAGTGAAATAGCGTGACAGACTCATTCCCTGTTCGCCCGTAACGGCGCGGTCATTGGCATCGCAAGGAAGCCATTACAACAGATAAAAGAATAATCAGATTGAACTCACGATAACAATATGGTAATGTTTACTCGTGACCGAGCCGTAACGTATTGCTAAGATATCTAATTAAGGAAATTCGGATGTTATAAAAACATCAATTTAATAAAAACATTTAATTAAAATTGTTAGGAAGAATTAAGAATTCAATATCTTAAGTCTAATTGCTAAAGAATTTCTTAAGCGCCATCTACATTGCATTGCCTAATTAAAACGCAGACGGGCAGTGGCGCGGCGGCGCGGCGAATGGCTTGTAGCCGTCGTCGTCGCCGCCTGTGCGTCCTGCTGCACGGAACCAAAATAATAATGCACTAAATGTTTGTCTGTCTGCGAATCCAAAGTCAAGGCAACAAAAAATAATCACCGATTCCAAAGTATGGCAGAAATTTGTGCCGACACGCACGCCCAAGTGAGCGGCCCCTTTATTTGACAGCAAATTAATAATCACCTTAGTGACCGGAACGCCTTATCTAACAGCGGTCACTGGGAAACATCGACTTTATAATGTTAGCAATAAAGTCTAAGGTAAATATTTGTGTTTAAATATAATGTTTGTATACGATTTGAATCCTTGCGCTACGAGTATTAAAGCTTAAATTGAGTGTTGGGGCGAAGTTTATAGGATGTAATTTATCCGGAGTGTAGCGCTACGTTGCCGCTCGGGGTGTCGTGCGAGTGAGACGATAGCGGATGATTTCTTAGGGACGGAGGAAGACGGAGATGTGTTTGATGTTTCGCGCGGAGTCATTAGTCGCGAGCTCGCGGGCGCGCCACCGTCGTATTGTGGAAACGAGGTGCGATCGCAAACGTCCTAAGCGGCGCACTCATTAATTTTCAGGAAGACGTGAAATTCCCTCTCATTGCTTGCCCTTCGGTAAATAGCTTTCAGCTTGATCCACCTCACAATGTTATTGTGAGAGTAGGTGCTAATTGTGACAAGGCTATCTTATCATATGGATATGAGCTGTAGCGTCAGGAAACTATTAAAAGATCTTTAACCTAATAAGCAATAGATCAATGATGTACTTGTGTATATCTAACGTAAGTAATTAGGTCTACATCGTTGTAACAAAACACGATGATTAATGTAATACTAACCTCAATAAGCATTAAGAATTCCATAAACAGAGGTTGTTGAATAATTTTACTCAATAAAACATCCAGGGCAAGAGCGATAACCCAAAATCGGTTCGAGCTACTCCACAGGGCGGTGGTGAGGTCACACAGATTTACATCGAGGCAAAACAATCCAAGCATTGCTTACCATTCATATAAACACGACACCTGACACCAGGAATGTAGTTCACGATATCAATAACCGAACTATCTTAAAACAATCACCGTTTCCTGAATTTGTAAGTTAGTAACCCCCTTTTTGTTTTACGTCAATAAACTTGACAGCTGACGAAGTGTTTTTGAGGTAGTTAAAATGGTCATTAGCGAGTAAAGTTCATTAACATTTCGAGTTTCTGTTTCACGTATCCAGCCTTGTCTAACTCAACTGATAATCGAGACCGATTCATTTTTGACATTTGAATGCTATCCTGGACTTCAATTGTACAACTGGTTGACATTTGAATTTAGATGACAATTGATTTCTAGTAAGACAATAAGGCCCCAGATTAGATAGTATTCTGAGATGGTATAAATGGATGTTTGAATGATAGAAGACATATACCTAGTGCATAATATTGCAGTGATAATCTAGAGCTGGGCGTGGTTCAATTGTCTATCTCTGCCAACCGTCCGTGACATCTGTTGTCGGCAGTATCGTGCCTATCGAACGTTTATCAGCTTATCTGCCCTAACTGTTGCCTGCCCAATAACTTACTAGCAAATCATGTTATCAATTTCGTAAGTATAATCTGGAACATTGAATACGATTTGGCTTCGCATTCAGTGCTATCAATCATATTATCTGTGAAGTTTAATGTCAATTTTTGTTGAAGACATTATTGATTAAGATTATGTATTAATGAATCATCAATGTACCTAATAAATGACGAATGCGAAATGTAGCTCATAAATATTGATTAACTAGTAAGTAATTAAGTATCTACCCGCGGATTTGTACGCGCTGTTTCTATGGATACGTTTCAAGGCTATTTCTATCCCATGGGAACTGATTTATGAGATGAAAAGTAGTATAATATATGATTAATATGTGATATAATATGATTATTCCAGGGCTAGAACTACGTCCATACAAATTTCATCTCGATCCGTTCAGTAGTTTTTGCGTGAAAGAGTAAAAACATCCCTACAAAGTTTCGCGTTTACTTTCGTTTTGTTGTTTAAGAAAGTAAGGATATTATTTTAACAGAAGAACATTCCAAAAGATCAAGTTAAAAACAAGATAATAAATCAGCAAAAGCAATGAAGATACCGAATAGCAAACCGAAATTACTAGCAATTGGCAAGTTCAGGACGAGGATGATAGATGAAACCATTCTAAGAACTGTAGCCGCCTACCAATAACCGGTAATATTAAAGGCTATTAAAATGCAATAATAAAGTGAACGCAATCCGGTCACGTTCGCATTTCGCATTCACAATGGGAGGCGGGATGCACCGGCAACTTCCGACAACCGGGGAGGCGCCCACGCAATGCCAACCGCTGCAGTGCTTGCCTCTCTGGATTGTAACGGATATGACACAAGCTGACCACTAGCACTGCTCAACGATTTCTTGCAACAATTCCAACAATCCAATGATAGTTGAAGAATCAATAACAAAGGAACATTTGCACGACTTGTATCCTACTAATATTATAACGCGAAAGTTTGTAAGTACGGATGGTAAGAAGTTTGTTACTCTTTCACGCAAAAACTACTGAACGGATCCTGCTGAAATTTAGAACAGAATTTGTTCTAGTCTGGCCTTGTAATAAATCCAACGTTCGTATGTTTGTACAGATAGCGTTCTTCAATTTCAATTCTCTTATATCCAGCTAATATTTGCAACTCCTGAAAGCCCCTGGCCAAAAGTCAAGTTTTATAAGTAAAGAGTCCAAAAAGTAGGTTACGTACCGCCCCTTGCATTTACATTCGTACCTTATCAGAACAAAGGCTGAACTTTTGGGTGTTACAGTATGGGCTCAAATTTGTCTGACCTACGAGTATTTGCCTCAGTCAACGATTATGGTGTTCCATAATAGTTTATATTACGCCACATAGTTTTAAGAAATATACTACCCAACCCGTTTTATTGATATACTAACTGCACTTCACGCCTTTTTCTGCGTAGAATTAGAATTATTAAAACGTAATTATTGTAGGTATTGAAAGAAAAGGATTTTTTTTTATTCACCCCTTTATCCTAAGAGGAACACACCTTCCTAATTTTAAGAGATCATTCAGTCAAGATTTAATGACCTTTGCAACGATACAAATTCTTTACTTTTTAAATAAAGGATTCACATTTTTACCTCGAATGTCTTAATATGGTTAAAATTTAACATCTACTCTTTTAAACCTATTTTAACATGTATGAACACTACGAAATTAGGCTAAAACGGAACCAGATCATAATGTGTATCATAGGACCTATTTGTAAATTAATATCATTGATCACAAATTCACAACACTATTCAAGTTCATTGAACTGGCACAGGGTCTCCAAGAATGACACGCAGAAATCCATACCATTTTACAGGAACGTTTCTATTGTAAAGTGGCTGCATATCAAAGTACGAAATAAGCAGGTAAGAGGCGGTAATTGAGGGCTCTACGATACATTATCGTGGGAAAACGCCATGCGCTCGGGAAACCCTGGGAAGTGGAAGAATGAATAGCTAAATCAATTTGTATTAATCATTAAGTTAATACTTAATCGGAGCTGTCGTGGATTGGAATCGCATGCATTTCAATCTTTTGCAATCTATGCATAAAGCATCTTTACCTGTTTTCAATCATTCATGTATAATTATATATTATTTATTATAAGTAAGTATCAGTTACTCTCTCGGTCCTTACACTGTTTTATAACTAAATAGCTGATAAGTAATGAAGTTTGACACGAAGATAGTTGTATCCCGGAGAACATAGAGAAAAATAACAATAATAATAATTCCGCACAGTCCACACGGCATCATCTAGCCCCAAGCTAAGCAAAAGGGGTGAGCAAAGCCACGGGCAGACACTCGTTAAAATTTTATAATATTTACTCATGCACTCTAAACCACTGAAACAAAATAAACATCAAATCACGATCAATAAAGATTTCTTTAAAATATTCAAAATGAAGATGTATAAATAACGTTTGTAAGTTATGTGGTATGCATTTGTTTTGTATTAATTATCTAAATTTAGGTATTTATACAAATGCCACAGCCTATATTGTTCTTACATTTTGAGTCCATCTTTGGGTTGTCTGGAAACCTTTATTTCCTCTATTCTAAGCATTTCTTTCCGCATTATTTCTTGCCTTTGTGTGGTAAGTAAAATACCTATTACTGAGAATATCAAATCGAACGAATTAATCTTAAGAACGAATCAATGCATTTTAACAAATTCTTTAGAAACTAAGTTGTAATTGTAATCTTAAACAATCATAAATAAGACTCATCTTTGATTTATTTCATAATGATAGCTCATTAGGAGCGTGCGCGCACGCATATTTGAGCGTATCATTATTTGACAAACGCTCGAATGAGCACGTAAGCAACGTGTTTCAAATTCCCATTATGAGATAAAGATATGTCTATATGCCTTTATTAACAAGAAAAATTACAATCAAGTTTAAGAAACAAATTAAAACTAATATTTACAATTTAAATAATTGAGCTAACTGCTGACGGTGGCAAAAAGTCTAGATGTAGCAATTGACCAATACGAAACGTCCCAAAGACGCTGGCTGTATTACTACGCAATGCTGATGCGCTGCGCCAGATACTCACGAGCTCTCGGGTCACTCGTCGCATCGACCAGACACTCAGATTTTTGTTAAAATCCCGGAGAGCCTCAGTACCCTACGGACCTAGGGTCTCGACTCCAAAAGGAACAAATTCGTAGGCCCTATCGAGACTTGCATATTTGCGCCTCTTGAGATCCTCAGCCAAATCTGCCGCTGCACCAGTCTATATTAATAGCGAGGTAATATTTGCATCCAATAACAGAAGGGAAGTGGCAATAAATCAAAAACTGAACATTATGATTGCTTGAATTCCAATCTACATGCCACCAACACATTCTCTGAGCCCTTTCATTGCTCATTACTTCCAGCCTTTGATGTGAGAAACTCAAATGGTTCCTACTTCGTTCACCGTGACATTTACAACAGATTCCTTGCGAGTTATATTAGGCGCTTTATGTGGTCGTGATAAGGTTTTCATTTCTAGTGTAGGTTGTTTGCTATACATAGAACCAAACGTAGTTATTAAAGGGATTCTGTAGTCTTCAACGACACAGAATCCTTGCTAGTTAGTTTGTTAACTCGTAGTGTAGGTTCTATTTGTGCTGTATTTGGTCCTGATAAGGTTTCTATTTTAAGTTATTCGCCATGGAATAAAACGCAGTTCTAAAGGGAGTATGAAAAGAATCAAGTGCACGGTTTCCATTAGTTGTAAAGACTAAGCCTCAGTTGTAAATTTTTGAAAAAAATAATTTATTATTTTATGTAACTAGTTTGCTGTATATTATCGTCCACTGGACTCACCCCTCAGATTCGAGTCTATACGATCGTTAACATTGTTCGTTTTAGTAAGTACCCCACTAAAAAGACTATCATCTATCAATCTACTCAACATCACTACATACATAGTATAAAACAAAGTCGCTTTTTCTGTCCCTATGTCCCTATATCCTTATGTCCCTTTGAATGCTTAAATCTTTGAAACTACGCAACGGATTTTAATGCGGTTTTTTTTAATTGATAGAGTGATTCAAGAGGAAGGTTTATACGTATAATATCCGTGCGAAGCCGGGGCGGGTCGCTAGTTAATTATAACAGAACAAGCAATTTTTGCGAAACAACGCCCAGACCAAATGGCTGAAATAGATAACTGAATGGAGGGTTGGTTCTATTTACTACATAGACACCCGATAAGAAGGAATTTTCGGAAATTCCATCTCTAAAGGGGTGAAAAGGGAGTTGAAGCTTTTTTGTTGTCTTTATAACACTATAACCAGTGGTCCAATTGACTTGAAACTTAGAGAGAATACTAAAAATATAAAGTTAATTATTGAACATATAATTAATTTATATAAATCCGGAAATTTGATATACATAGTTTGACTCCGTATTAAAATGTCTGTAACTTTTTAACGCAGTTTGCTTGTGACCTGAAATTTTCAGTATGTACTGATGATAAAAACAATTTTAACAATTTAAAACATATGTTTCAGCATTTTTAAAATTACCTATACCCATAAAACGGGGTAAAAAAGTATGGGGGAAAATCGTATAGTATACGCGGACGAAGCTGCGAGTGGAAAGCTAGTTATTAATAATTTGTATGGAACACACTACAGTGTACCTAGAATAGGTATATATACTGTAATGTGCCTATTCTAGGTATACCTACTGTAGTGTACTCTGTAACCTGTAATCCGGCATTTAATTAGTTTGGATCAGTAAGAGACAATTTTGAGCCAATCTGCTTATGCGAGCGTTATTATACATACTGTCTGCGTGAGTTGAAAATTCACAGTTCATATGTGGATTCTGAGAACGGAATCAAAGGTAGATTCTAATTTGTATGATTTTGAGGTTGAAATTTATGCAGAAGTCCTATTTATATACATATGTCGCAGATAGAAGGAAAAGAGGATCATCTTCATAATCATCTCCATAAATCTGGATTCAACTCAGAATAATAATTTGGAAAATCCAAGAGATCTTAGAATAATTCCTCTAAGCAAGAGATGTTCACTGTCATATTGCAACCAAAGTATTTCCTTTCTTTTTATGACATTTGTCCATCAACAGTCTGTTGTCCTTGAATCACAGCTTCTATGGACTGACCGCCGATAGAGCAAAGAGACCGAATACATAATCAAGAAGTTATCAATACTCTTGACTATGAAATTCATGGTATCAACGAAGGCTCGCTAGTATGAAATAGAATTGAGGCCTATAAATGCAGCGATCTGCGACATATATTTGATACATATTTCTTATTAAAAAGGAAAATGTTTATTTAATCAGTAGGTATTTAATATAAAATATATTCCATACTTAGATTTAGTTCTCATCTCTACATAGTATAAAACAAATTCACTTCCCGCTGTCTGTATGTCTGTCTGTCCCTATGTATGCTTAGATCTTTAAAATTACGCAAATTATTTAGATGCGGTTTATAAATCAATATCTTTATTTCTTTAGGCTTACAATATAAGCACTTAGACAAGTCAAATTTAATACTATAGGTACATAGATATCAAAATAATATAAGAAATAATGTAATAATTGATTTTCAGTTCGCTTCACTCTTTTATCTTTTGATTATGTAACTACCTATGTATAATACACGTGCGAAGCCAGGGCACAAGTGACCCACTTGTAAATCAAGGAAATAATTCCGAATGACAGCAATACCTAAAAGTCAGGTTCCCCAAATGATGCTAAGCTAATTATAAAAGTGGTCACTGTTTGACACTAAAATATGTTCGACTTAACTCGTATTTAAGCAAAGTAGATGGCACAAAAGATAGCGAAGCTCCCACAATTCATCCCTCGGGTATAAAAGTACGGACATATTTTGCAAACACTTCTGACAGTTCAGCAAAAGTCGTTAAGACTCCCAAGTTATCATCATAAAATTTAATAATTACCTATTCATTTGACCTTGCCGTGATTCTTGTGAAATCGTGCCAAGCTAATATTTACTCAAAACACATTAAGCATAAGGTTCTCTGTAATCGGCTGGAGTGTGCGATACCGGTGTTGTGCTCGTAACAGCGATATCAATAATAAAACGTGCAAACATAAATGCTCTACTAGCCTTCATTTACAATTATATTTATACGGCCATATTATAGTTTCAAGTATCTTATCGGAAGTAAACAAAAATGCTGCTTTTCACATATTATTATCATCTAGCCACAAGTTAGCACAGCTTGTGTTACGGGTATTTGATAAAATAAATAAATATCTACCTAATGCTGGACCTGGACAAATAAGAGTGACTAGAATGATATATTATTATACTTATCACATTACATAGAGATATTTTTTTTTACAACACAAACATAAACCTAAAACACCAATTTTACAGACTATACAAAAACTAGAAGCGCTTCAGGTTTCACCCGCGTAATTCCCGTTATTCCCGTAGGAATTCCAGGATAAATTATAGCCTATGTGCTATTCCAGACTACAATCTTTCTCTGTGCAAAATTTCAGCCAGATCCGTTCAGTAGTTTTTGCGTAGCAGCGCCTCACGGTTTCACTCGCGTAGTTCCCGTTCCCGAGGGAATTCCGGGATAAAATATAGCCTAAGTGTTCTTCCAGACTATAATTTATCTCTGTGCCAAATTTCATCCAGATCCGTTCAGTAGTTTTTGCGTGAAAGAGTAATAAACATCTATCCATCTATCTGTCCATACTTACAAACTTTCGCGTTTATAATATTAGTAGGATTTGTCCCAAGGTGGGAACCGAACTTTGCGTCGGCGGACCTTCGCCCGATGCGCCACATCCGTCATGATTGTTTTCTAATTAAAAGTTCTAAACAAAGTAATTTCGAAATAGAATATAATATATAAATTAAATAAGGACGTACTTTGGATTATTGTTAGCATATTTAGCAAATTTACACGACTATGCTAGAGTGTAAATTACTTTCAATTATCTATTGAGCATTTTCACCTTTGACATTAAACAGATTGATTACAATCCTTTTGTATCTAAAATTATATAACTTTTCAAGAAAAAACCTTCACAAAAACCTTTACCCATTAGGTACCTACTTACTTTGTTTTACGTTCTCCGTTTTGTGATTAGGGTAGGTATCATTATTTTGAATAAATGTTTTAAATACCTTTGAAAATTAGTGTAAATGCAGATCGTATATCGGTATCGCTTTTAGATTTGCTTGAAGGTATAATTTATAGACAGAGGAATGAGTAACCTACTTAATAAGCTCCTGTTTTATAAACCTTAAAATTAAAATATTTCACACATTAATATGTGGTTACGTACGTTTTTTTCTAATTATTTTTACCTTAGATATATGGTGTTACATCTGAAGTGATTACTGTTTTGATGACAATGCCATTATACCTACAATGCCATTTCTTAATTAGAAATCTATACCGCGTCCGCAATGAACCTCAAATAATTACGCATAAAAGATACATTTCATAAAGTGGTCGAGTGAAAAACTAAAGAATAAAAACCTATAAAAGCTAGCGGTTCGCCGGCGACGGCGGCATGGTTTATGAATTAGTTTTTAATCCATTTACACTGAGAGCGTTCTTAAAATAATACAGTTGTAGCAATAAATACATCGCGAACGACTTCTAATGTAGATCAGTGGGATTATCTCGGATATTTTTATTATTCTTGCTCGCTTGAAGCCAAATTTTTTACTTAGCATAGGTACCTATACCTAAAGAATATTTGCAGTCGCGTCTATGCTATGGTGTCATCTTTTGGGGAGTATAGACCTTTAAAATATGGAAGATGGGGAAATCAATTATTCAATAACAGTATTTATGAAATACAATCGAATGTTTCTAGATTTCAATCTAATTTTATCAGGCTTAAGCATAATCATAAAGATAAGATAAATGAAGCAGGGTCACGTTGGAAATTACATTTCGCGAATCGAATTTAAAAAAGAAAACGTAATCGTTATTACAATGGATGACAGATATGAAATACGATTCTCATAATTCAAACATAATCAACTTAATTAGTGAATTGCATCAATCCACACATTCCAACAACTTTGTTCCCAATAGATTACGAGTAACATGCGAGAGATAAAGCGTATAAATTAGAAAGACACCACAATGATGGTACTGGAGAGATGAGCGCCTGCAATGTACTTTGCCGTGTAGCCTGTTCAGAGGAAAGAGCACGACCTTTCACTTTCTCTGTTAAACTAGGTGGATAGGCAGACATGCGGCCGTACAACTTTTTGCAATGCCTATATCCGTCTTGCTTTAGAAATGTAATTCTATTCATCGAACAGCCCTGGAGAAAATCAAGACTGCCCAGGCTTCTATTCCTCACGATACTTACAATGTTAGTGCTTCGCGTTGAACTCTTAAACAATGTTTAAAGGCTGGTGCCTTTATTCAGGATGTGGTCATACTATAAAATACTACAGTTAAAAAACGCTTTGCCAACGCTCCATGCTAGCAATTGGTTAAAACCACTCATCACCCATCATTACACAACAATCAATTCCGGTTTCGACAGCGTTTCCGCTTCTCCGAGTAACCCCCTCACCGCAGGCTAAGGACATCTGACAGCTCGTAACAGGCAAACAAAACTTCACAACAATTCGATCAAATCATTTCTCCTAATAAAATCGATTTAACACTCAAGACTTAAGGGACACCTTGAGTCTAAAGACATAAAAAGCGATGAGATGACACGCTTATATTTATATGAACTGAGACATAGAATGACAAAAAATGGCATTCTATGTAACAAGAATAGTTTGCATTCAGTTACGTATAAAAAAGGGTTTATTTTTCTATTCGTCGAGCCACTAATGCCACAATTATAGAGGAACCATTCATCAGCATACGTGAGTGTGGCCAAGCAGCAGATGTTGACAAATTCTTGTTTATAGCCTATTTTCGGATGTGGTGTCATAGTAAACGCGTGGCAAGCGATCCCCATGGCTGCGGGCCACTTCCTGAAACTATTAATTCAGACTTGCAGCGATAAATCAGGGCCGACGAGCGATGGAAATAATTTATTTACAAGCATGGAACTATTTATTAAGTGTTAACAGCTTCTTTCGCAGTATCTGCGACGCAGTTAACTTGGTGCACTTCACAAGTTTCAATGCTTAGAAGCTGGTGACGTTCATGTTTCTGGTATTCAGTTCCGTACTTTTATTTTTTAGTAGACTTCTTTAATAATTGGTATTATTACATAGTTTTTTTGCCAATAGACCTTCATTTGACCACCATCTCACCTGTTGATGCCAAAACGGCATTAAAAATGTTAACGTCCATTCATTTTGAAAAAGGATGCCACCCATCATTTTAATTCTGTAAAATTAGTTAATTTTGGCGATATTCGAATTAACAAAATTGTCAAGGATACCTACTCAATTACTCTACATATGTTTATGGGTTTATTTATATGTTATATACCTATGCCTATGTCCAGCAGTAGACTGATATAGGTTGATGATAATGATGATTAGAACTATCTCGAGACAAAGTATATTATTATAATAAATATTATATGTTTCATATAAACTTGTATAAAGTTAAGTCTTATTGAATTCCGCGGACAATTAAATATCTAAGTAGGAACTTGAAACCTAACCATTCAATTTGTTTATCTCAACATAAAACGTGTTGTAAAATATGGAATAGGGATACGACGATGCATTTCTCAGAAGGAGCGGCGAGGCACATCTCAACAGAGCCCTCTCATTGCCGGACCGTAAAATTCGTAGACAAGTTTTAGAACACAATAGCTCGTAAGACATCAAAATCTCGCCTGAGGGTAGGGTTGGCAGATCGAAACTAACCGGACAGTTACAGATTATAAAAAGATCGCCAGCCAAATACGAGTGGTCTAATATCTAGGTTTTATGAGCAGAGTCAATTAGATCAAAAAAACTAGATTTGTAGTAGGCTTTTCGAAATACGGGACGATTAGGCCTTACTAGTGGACACGGGACAAGACGCAAAATTCCGGGACAATACCGGAAATACCGGCCACCTGGCAACCCTACCTGAGGGTATTCAAGAAAGAGTATAAAGTGTAAGCACAACCCTTGAGTGATGTCCACTCATGAGCATCCTTAGTTTGAGGTGATTCTGTGAGTATTGTCCAACAGGTTAAGCACAGAATTTGTTGTCTAGGGTAGAATAATAAAAATATGATTTCACATTTTCATACATTCGTAAATTATTGAAGGTAGAGGAATGTGTTTCAAAATTTTTATGCTGTCGATGACAATGTGATGTAACAGGTATTTCTCTATTTGGCGACAAATAGGTAATTAAGTAGGTACTTATTGGCTTTTCTTCTTAATTTCAGCCTACTTCAAAAATTATTTTTTAATTGTGTATTTGTGTATATCACTGTATATCAATAGTTTGGATAGATGTATGGATGAATGTTTGTATTGTTGTTGTTTATTCATGCCAAATCAACTCAACAGATCGTGCTGAAATTTTGAATAAAACTAACCTAGTTCCAGGTTCCGTGGCAAAGCCACGGAGCGCAACTACTCATAATACATTAAATTTTTATTTTTATACATCAAAACTATGTGCGTTCAGCATGTGGTACTAAAGAAAATTTCAAAGTAAATGCGTCTTTATGAATTAGGTAAGTAGAGCACATTGTTTCGAACATAAAATAAGTGGTGGCAGTAACAATGGATTACGTAGCGAGTGGCGGACGAACACATCCGCCGGCTTGAATAAGGGCCAAAGGGCAGAGCTTACTTTATAGACGCCGTGAACCTTTTAAACAATCTTGATTAATCCGAGACTTAAGAATTTGTGATTTATTACTTTGTTCTCGCTTGATTTGGTTAGACAGACGGCGATTTTCATCTGTAATCTCTTGCGTACGTTAACTTTGAGCTAATTAGGCACGTTACCTCTACCTGAATTTGAAGTGGACTGAGGATAAATCAATGTATACTTAACATAATATATATGTATACTAAGCCTAAATCACTGGTCTTTGAGACTCAATTTTAGATTGTTCCTGTAGAGTAAGGGTGAAGAACTAGGGAAGAAATTTTTGTAGAGTAGCATAAATAGCTTTCGTTCACGGATTATACGCTGTGTTCAAAAATTAAATACATAGGTGATATCTAACAAAAATGATGCTTGTCATTTATAAAGGGATATTTATTTACCATGATTTGAGTTCAAACTGGTTCTTGGTTCTTCCGTGATCATGGCTCATGAAATTGTGCCGATATTTCGGAACAACTCAAATCATGGTACCTAAATAATCCTGTTTAAGGTGACTTATTGTCAATAAACATAATCGTTTTAAGTTATGGTAATTCTATATTTAAATCTCTTAAAAACACCATGAATCTGTGCTGTTTACCAGCTAAAACTAGGAATCCATGTTGTTACATATGTTACGCATTTAAATTAACACAAAATTAAAAATATTCCAAATGAGGGCGAGAAAAAAATCACAATAGCGTTAGCCGATCGAGGTCAAAACATGAGTTAAGGAATGTGCTTTCACTGACTCAATACAAGACTGCCATCAAAAGCAATAACTTAAACAGGCGTGACCAAATACTCTGAAAATTACCTACAGGGAAAGAGTACGAATTGGTGTGTGTGTGTGTTAGTAGCACCCTGTAGAGATACTCTAGAAAAATGAAAGAGATTCAATATTCAGATGTATTTTTGGTTTTTTTGGAACTCTCTCAATTCTATATTAATTTTTTTGATTCTTTCTATACCAGAATGATACCTGATACCTCCCTCGGAAATAATTTCCAAAGGGAAACAATTAAAAAAAAATACCTGAACATCGATCCTGCTTCTTGTTTTTAATTCAGTGAAAATGATTTTTAATTTTGTTATTTGAATTATTTGAATCATATTTCGCATAAATTTCGTATTTGTTCGTATCATCAATGAAAAACGAAATCCATCGACATCTCTAAGAAATTTTTTTCGTTCAATCATTGTGTAAGTAAGTCCGTTTCATCTTTGAACGCGATAACAAACACAAGTGTACATAAACAAATCATATTTGTGTTTTTAAACTGCATACAATAATTTAAATACGTATAGAATGTAGCCTGAGTAATTTTACACAATACCTACTAGTGGTATGATAAGTGATAAGGTGATAACGCAAAGCGTTGATATTGCTCAAGGTTAACGTGTAATATTATGTATTTATTTACATATTTTTATCAAAGCTTTAAGAAACAAAATTCGTAAGACAGATTAACATTTTTGTTGATTTTTAGGGTTCCGTACCCAAAGGGTAAAACGGGATCCTTTTACCTACTAAGACTACGCTGTCCAACGTCACCAGGCTGTATCTCATGAAACGAGATAGTTAGACATGAAAATTTCACAGATGATGTATTTCTAAAGCCGCTATAAACAAAAAATACTATAAACAGAATAAAATAAATATTAAAAAGGCTCCCAATTCCCATAAGTACATCCAACAGACATGATTTTATCGCCGTTCTTATAGATAATGGTACGTCCGACTCGCACTTGGCCGGTTTTATTTCTTCAGAATACTGAAACGACCGGAAGTACGTCGTGTTGTTGATCAACGAACGCTTACAAGAATTTTCTGCGAAGGATTGAACAAAACAAATTAAAGTGACATTTCTATAAGTTTTCTAACAGGTTACCTAAGTCACAACGTAAAATTTATATCTCAGGCCATGGATATTAGAAGAGAGAAAATGGAATGTACCTACCTGAGGTAAGGCAATCGCTTCCTTCTGTAAATTTAACACGTCCGCTGTGATTACCATGCACCTACCAAGCGTGGTGACTATGGCATCATCCCCTCTCCTTACGATGATGGGGGAAGGCTATGTTCACTCAGCAGTAGATATATGAAAGAATGATCTAAATTCCAAATAATATCTATGGCAAATTTCATTACCATTCTTCACACAATTTATTGTGATTACGTATTACGCAATCCTCAGATAAATTGAAACCCACATTAATTTAAGTTAAACTAATCAAACAAGCAAGACTAGTAAATTGAAATGGCGAGCTGGCAGATGGCCAGTTGTAATTGGAGACCTCAGTCCATTAGATCAAGGTTTATTTTGACAAAAACGCAACTTGATACACCTGGGATGTTCCATCCTGTATGGTAACAAGCATAATTTACATAAACTTGGTATATTGATTTCGTTGCTAATTTTGTGTGCACGTTTCAAAAGGGGAGTGTGAGTTTTCAATATTCCATTTTTCGACCGGTTTAAAACGCTGGTGTCAGGTTTCGTTTCCAATGTTGATTACAAATATTGTTTACAACGTGGAGTGCCGGTGACGCAGTTGTGGCATTACGTAACGTACGACATTATGTTGCACACTAGCCTGGTAGCGAACGTGTTAACGGTGACATGAGACATCCTCAGATATTTAAGTTACTAAATACAATAAATAGAAACTGAATCAAGATAATAATAATCAAGCCATTCTCAGGGAACAAAGTCTGTAAACATCTCGCATCAAAAAATACAAATTTTCAAATCGACTAACTGAGCAAAATCTCTCAAAAAACCAACAAAGAGATAAGTTATTTTTAGGTTAAGTATGAAGGCCATGTTTACAGACACATTATTTTCAGTTTTGCCAGAGCATAAATAAATAAATAATTTACCTAGGAAGTATCTACACTACTTACAAACGAAAATATATTCTATCCTTGATTGGATTCTTTTCCCGTCAAAATCTTGACATTCTTCAAATTTACGCTATACAAAGCCAAATTTCAATAAACACTTCCATCAAAGCGCTAAACGTGGGGTCAGGTACTTCCCCTAAAATCCACCCAACATAATGAATGTATTCAAACAAAATTCAATAAGCAAATAGGGGTAAGGAGATTTAACCTAAAAATAAATATCACGGTTAAACCACTCGATTGCAAATATTGCAATATTCGCAATCGTTCATAAGATCTTTCAGTATTCAAGGAATTCAAGCTGGAGCGGACGATACTCCTAACACGTGCCTCCGAGGTATTATACAGCTCTTTGATCACAAGCCCTTTTGGGACACATCATCACGGGTAACATAGAGGGAAATAATAAATATTAGAATTGAAATAATAATAGTGGCAACGTTCGTAGTAGAAGACCAAAAATTATGTAGAACGGTATAATATCTGCAAATAAAAACTCGCTCACAGTGGCTTCAGTTTTTTAGTGATCATGGCGAATGAAACTGTGCCGATATATCAGAAAACTCAAAACAAATGAACTAAACAATACCTATCATAATATCTCGTTTTAAATGACTTTAGAGCAAAAGAGACCAAAAGGAAGAGCCCAATGCGGTCTTAACAGATCACCACACTCATGTCAGACAGAAGCGGTAGGTCGTAGCATAATGTCGCTGAAAGTTGGAGCTGATGGCGCAATATCGTACGGGAGAAGCTGTTTCCGTGATGGCTCACGACACCCAGTATTGGGGAAACGACGCAATGATGATCATCGCAAATTGCGGTATCAGGGAGAGCCCTTATACTTCCTACATTATTACGTTTTTGTAGAATTGCAAGCTAATCAAAAACCATAGAAAACTGACACAAATCTCAAATATTTACCCTTCCAGCCAGGTGGGATGAGGTAAGATGAAGACAAGATGCTATGGTGCTCTTAGAGGATGTCTGATGAAACAATTCAACGTATCCAATTTTGTACTAAGTTATCATTAGGTAGTTTTAAAGATGATCAAAGCGATGTGTGACCAAAGAGCTGGTGAGTATCTTGCGCAGCGCATCAGCATTGCCATACAGCGTGGCAATGCAACTAACGTCTTCGGAACGCTTCCTGCTGGTATTTGGATCAGTTGAGCTATCTCTTAATTGTTTGCGACTTAACTCAATCGTTTCAGTAGTAAATATTAGTTTGAATGTCTCTCTGTTCCATGATTATAATTTACTTTGTTGATAAAGATGGTTAAAGATGTTTTCCAAGGTTGGATGTTATGTAGTAGTACTAGTTTTAGCCCGTGACTTAGCACGCTTTATTTCTAAAGAAACGATTAGTTAAAGGTTACTTTTTTTAATAGACGTCCTTTGTTCTATGCCTGGAATAAAACAGACTATCAATATTCTCGCACGTGAAGCCGCGGGTCACAGCTAGTATAGTAGTAGCTTGTATCTACTATAAATCATCATTGACTGTGAGAATAAGAACCAAAATAGAATGTAGTTTCGGAGCAAATAGTGTAATGTATAAATAGTGTGCCGCGGGTAAAAATAGCTATGTTCTATTTACCGAGATGAGAAGCAAACGTCGCGTCGTCGTGTTGTGAAACAATAACTGAATTATTGGCCTGATAAGTTGATACTCGGTCACTAAGCAACTCCTACACTTTAGGACGACCTAGGTTCTAGAATAAATAGAAAAACAAAAGACGTTTATATATTAAAGCTAGACAAAAGCGTGTTTCCGCTTTTGTCTAATAAGTAACGGATAACAAAAAGCTAAGATATTCATGTATAAGATAAATAAAAATATAAAATAAGCCTTTATTGCTGTTTTGATTTGATATTCATGTAAGATAAAAAGAGACAAACGCAATTAACAATAAAAGCTGTCAAAATCGAAAATTGATTCTTTCTTCTGCGATTTTTTACTATGAGACTGTAGTAAATAGCTGTTTCTCGTTTCTGGTCCACTATGAAAAGAGGACCAGGAAAAATCGTGGTTGGTAGGTACCTATAGGGTATTTTCTTTGTCGCAAAGTGCCAGTATTTTTATCTCCAAGCTTCCTCCTCTTGCCGCTTACATGCTGCCACAACACCAGCCTTGGGCTAAATTGATGTTCACCAAAAGATAATCGGACAATAGCTATGTAGACAATAGCCAAATTTAGTGGATATCCGTCAAAAAATCGCGACTTGAGACGTGTTAATATCTGAGAAGCGTCTCAGGAGTTAACCACTTTCAATAGGAAATGAATGGTTAGTTCAGAAATTCCATCAAACTTTTTCCAAGAGACTTTTAATAGTCTGATAATCGAGCATTTATGTTCACTCAGTATAAAGGTTAGCATTTCTCATGTGCTATAATGATGTTTGGGCATTAAAATGGCAGTAAAAGCCATAAAAGGCGAAAAGGATACAATTTCTACGAAAGCACGTTATATAAGTTGACTAGGAAGGGTAAGTGAACTCTGGCATAGACTAAGAAACAGTTATGGATCACATACCATACACGAACACTCCGATCCAATTCTCATTAGTTAAAAACAAGAACAAATATGTAGGTGACGGAGACCCGAGTTTACCAACAGATAGTTAAATTGTAAACAGATGTTTGGACGTTTTTGATACAAGATTTTTTTAATTAAACGTCAAAGTTAAGCGACTACGAAGCAATGAATAGTAATTTAATATACGTTTGAGTTAGTTTATGTAGTCAGAGCGGCGTATACAGTCTCCTAATAGCAAACTATCAAACAAGTTACTAAGCTTTTTCAAAAAGGTGTGTAGGTCAGGGTGATTGATTGTTTGTTATATGTGTATGCATTTCAGTGTAGCGGACAACGAAGTAGCGTGGATCGGTGTGCTCATGTATAGCTAGAGAGAACATTTGAAGGGACCCCTTATCTACGCAGGGGGAACATCAAACAGCTGGATCGAGATTGGCGAGGCTATACCAGTTGTAGTTGTTGCTGTGACGTCACAAATTATGTGTGTGCAAACAAATTTTTGGATATTTTGGTAAAGTGGATCAAAGTTATCATGTATGGCTAGATAGAACAGGACATTTGAAGGGACCCCTTGTCTATGCAGGGGGAACATCAAACAGCTGGATCGAGATTGGCGAGGCGATACAAGTTGTAGTTGTTGCTGTGACGTCACATATTATGTGTATGCAAACCAATGGTTTGATACTTTAGGGTGGATCAAAGTTATCATGTATTGCTAAAGAAGACGTATCATGGAGGGACCAAAGGATACCATGTATTGATAACGAAGTCACATAATTTAAGGAGGGACCCTTGTCTACGTAGGGGGAACAAACAAAGCTGGATCCAGATTGGCGAGGCGACACAAGTTGTAGTAGTTGCTGTGACGTCACAAATTATGTGTATGCAAACAAATATTTTGGTAGTTTAGTATGGTGGATCAAAGTTATCATGTATGGCTAGAGAGGACACATATGGAGGGACCCTTGTCTGTGCAGGGGGAACGAACACCTGGATCGAGATGTAATACGACGACTATTTGTAATTGCTGTGACGTCCCGTCTATGCAAACGAATGGTTAAGTATGGAGTGGGTTAAAGTTATACCAAACGAATGGTTTGTTTTGGTATAACTGGAACAAAGTTATCATGTATGTCTAGAGAGGGTACAAATAAAGGAGGGCCCCTTGTCTAAGCAAGGGGAACAAACAAACACCTGGCTGAATTGAGATTGGCAATACGAGTTTTAATAATTGCTGTGACGTCATGTCAATGCAAAACCAACAGCTGTCGGAGTTGGTTTTAGTGCTTTTGGTTTAGTCAATGGTAAAATATTTACGACGATTATAACTTTGACTGTCTGTTAGTTACCTTTTAACGACTGAACGGTTGTACGGTAAACCAGTACAGCATAAGTATTTAGCAAACCATGTAGGTATCTACCTAATATTTTATGGCCAGTTTTTCTCTGTTTCTGTTATTAATTATCCATTTATGGCTGTGCCTTTGGCTTCGGCCGCAGATTCTTTTTTTTTGTGGCACCCTATCTTTTCCGATTATTCTGCTATTTGGGGAGGAGACTTATCCAGAAAATCAAAAATTATAAAATTCGTTTCAGCCGATCTTGAGTTATTAAGTGTAATAACCTAACCCGTTTTACCATAATTATAACTGTATTTTTAAAAATACCAGAGATTTTTTATTAAAAAGTCACTATTATGCTATTCCAGACCCAGATCTCTATGTGTAAAGATTTATCCCGTAGTTTTGGCGTTGTCTTCACAACGGTACAAACTTTCGCCATTATAATATTCATAATCATTTGAAGAGATTAGATGCCTTGATTTTTTATTCAGAAAACCATTCGATCAGAAAAAAAAGATTTGATTTGACTTTCAGATCGAATTTGAAAATAGAATTCTTAAGAATTGACGTCAACAGACGCCAAGTTACATAATGACCCACCGGTATAATTGAGTTTTTTGAACTACCCTAGGTGAAGAATTTGTGACTCGGTTTTTTGCACTAGAAGTAAATTGATGTGATGATATTTGGTCTAAACATCAAATTAAAAGAGTTATAATTGTATAATTGCCTTAATTTTCCCTATCGACTTCAACAATTTGCTTAACATTTTTTTTCTCTTCCTCTTAATCTACCATCGGCTGTTCAGCCTTAATTAGATGTGGTCTTGGGTGGAGAATTCAGTTACTATTCCAGCGAATAGCACCATCTTAATGTTGGATCTTTTAGTTCCTTCTGTGGAGTTCAAGAATATGCCATCTCTTGAGACGCTTTATGTTTTCTTTGTCTACAAGTAGGTCTTTAGCTAGTGTGTTGCTGTGGTTGTTTAGTTGCTTAACATCACAAGAAACATTTAAGCTCCAGAGCTTGGGTATTTATAGCTTTAGAATTAACTAAATATCATAACCAGGCAGCTTGTTTACGGAGCTAAAAATATTATTACTTCCACAAGTACCTGATTTTACGATAATTATGTTGTGGTTTTGACTTATTTCATTAGTGTTGTAGTAAGGGCATTGACTTATTGGTAATTTCTATGATAAATATGTTTCTACAAAACGACCTCAGTGGCGCAACGGGCAAAGGTCCTCCTGCATCGCAAGTAGCGGGTTCGATGTTTGTATAATCTGCATACAAGTATTCTAGGGCCATACTTAGGTTAGCTAGTTAAGTTAGTTAGCCATAAAACTTATTGATCACTAACATCAATTTACTCAAAAGAAGTCGAATTTTTGACAAATTTTCATTGAGAACGTTTTGAGAACTATCAAATAAGCGCTCCTTGAGACGGGATTAAATTTGAGTAGCATTTGAGTATTCAGGGTGTCTGGTAGGGCGGGGGGGGACATGGGGTTAAGCTGACGAAATATGCGCATGTTAATCGCGACGCAGGTTAATTTTATTTATTTTAAACGATGCGTTAAAGATACACCTAAAATGAGGCTTCAATGTATTTTATAAGTTCTACCTATATTAAACGAAAAAAAAAAACATTTGATTTGATACATAAAATCAAACTAAATAGATTTGTTTGTTTGTTTTGAAAAAAGAATCTCGGTGGCACGGCGGGCGAAGGTCCGCCTGAGAGTAGGTGGCGGGTGGCAAATGTTTGTAGGTTCTGCAAATATTTGTTGAGGGGTTCTGGGGTTCTATACCTATAAAATTTATCTATATAATGTATTATGTACCTAATATCAGTCAGCCCATAACACGAGCTCTACATGCTTGGGGCTAGATGATGTTGTGTAGATTGTCCAGTATTATTTATTTGACAAATATGAGCATGTCTGCTTGTTTATTGTAATAGCGGCCATAATTATTAAACTGAAAATTTTAAGCACCTATTACGTATACAAAGATACAGACAGACAAACAGCGGGGTCTTAGTCATCGGGTTACGTACAGAATGTTGTATGGAAAAGATAGAGTTAAAAAAAAGAGTTTTTAGGGTCTAAAATGCTTTCGTTCCTGTTTTTAAAGGGAAACTTCGATGTTCAAGTAACCTTGCAACGTTCTGTGTTAAATAAAGTGCCACTAAAGATGCAAGGAAAGAATCCGGAAAATTATCAGTTTATTTAGTGTTACGCTCACGAAATCCGCAAATAATTGCAATAAACAGACGCAGGATCGGTTGGTTGGCAGACCGCCCGCGACACGGTGCGGTAAGGTATGGCTTATAAACTAATCGATGCTTCTGGAAAATCTTTCACTGTTAGGCATCTATACACAAGCCATTTTCGAGATACAATGTTTATAAACAACTCATAAATGCATAGTTATCGTTTTGGTTTGGAGTTTGAAAGTAATTAACTAACCTAACCAGTAACATCCTATCAGCATTATTAAAAAACTAATATCTGCCCGCGACTTTGCATGCGTTATTTCTTAAATTAAGACGAGAAGTGATACCTAAATACCATTCATCAAAGCATATTAAAAAAAATGTTTTATTCGACTTCGTAAATTAGTCGGAAGACACAAGGCAAGAAGCAAGGAAAGTGGAAGGATGTCTCAATACATGGCTTAAAACAATCCACCTTTCATGTCATAAAAATGAACGCTATTCATTTAAGAAGAACCTACAAATTACCGCCATCACTCAATAACATTACCAAACAACGCATCAATCAGTGTTCTAAAATAGTTCCAGTTAAAATTAGAACTGAGCCTCTAAATAAAACTAATAATAGGAAAGCGAAACAAATTCATTAACCCCTAGTAAAAGCTTGACTTAAGGTGTAAGTTAATTGCGGTCGACGCAGTCACGAGCTTAGCAAGACATCTGAGAAACATTAACTCACACTAAGAATAATATTGATCAACCAAGAACGGAAAATAACAGTGTTTTGTGTTGTGTTGTGATTCACCAAGATCAGGGCATACCTGCAGTAATAGTTTTGTGCAATATATTTAACGTGCCTTTTTGTAAAAGATGCATTAGTTTCCGAATCAAGTTGTCTAACAAACAATTTAAAGTGGTAGTCTGACTTTAAAGTAAAAGAGTTATAAAGGGCAAATTGTTTTATCGTTATTAGAGCCGTCTAATCTATCAATTGCAAATCTAATCTAGTGAAGACAATTGTGTCATTTTACGTCATAAATAGCTCGCTCATGGACGTGAGCCGCAGTTGGTTCGCACCCTAACGCTCTGTATCAAATAATTTGGCTTCGCTCTGCTTGGGGCGTCTTGGATTTTCTCCCCTTCCAAATGCCTTTACTTGTCGGACGTGTTTTCAGATAAAACGATGTTTAGGGCGATGTTAGCAATTTAACGAAATCTTCCACAAGAAAACAAAAAAATTAAGTGAAGATAAAATCAATTAACTCTTAATTTTATTTCTTATTTGATAAAATTTGACTTGTCTATTGGCTTATTATAAAAGCTCAAAGAAATAATTTATTACAGATTTTACCTATTCAAGGTATCTTTTCAATATTAATTTTGACTTATTTTAAACGCATTAATAATAAACCAATATTCTAGATTCCTTAAAAATTAAATTCTTATATCTAATAATCAGTAAGTTCCCAATGACAAAAAAGCTTAAAAGGATCGTTTTCATAAACGAGATTAAACAAAACAGTTTAGTGGGTCAATGCCCCGAGCAGGTAATTGATCTAAGTATACAGTTTTCAATGGAAATATCTCATTAAAAGGTTAATAACATTTACTACCGGGTGGTAAGATAATCATAACAATCGAGTTAAAAATTAACTCGACTTTAAATCCACAAGCTATACCGGGATACAACAAGTAGCTTAGAAAGACAGAAAATGAAAAGAAATAAACTCTGACAAAGTACTTATCCTATTTACTAACTAAGAACTTCGGTTTCATTCTACTCGAAGCAAGAAAAGCTACTTTACGGTAGTAATGAAATAAGTAAACATCCTCGAAGGGATCATTTTTGAAGTGTCTAAAGCGACCAGCGCTATTAGAACCGCGGGTATGATCGATGTTCCCCTCCCATGCCCTCAATCGCGGGAAATGCGGGGGGTGGAGTATCTCTACAGACCAGTCTTTCGCTAGGTAAAGAAGACAAACAAAACCGGGTGGTCCGATGAGCTAAGTCACGAACTGCTGTATTCTCCAGAAGAGCTAATTTCCCTTTTACGGCACAAATTGCTTGTAACTTCGCTGTGACTGCAGTGTACCTAGTTAAGTACAGTAATGAGTATAATTAAAGTTACATTTAGAGGAAGATTCAGTCTCAGCTGAATTCCGAATTCCTTTCGTCTACTATGAGGTAAAACTGTAGAATTATGTATTGTGTTGGAAATAACGTACCATTACGACGCTTCCTGTTAAGTTGCGGTGTATATTTTGTTTGCAACTTTAATTTACAGAAGTAGGAAAGCGTGGTGATTTTGGCTAGCCAGGCCCTTAAATAGAGGTAAAGAAGAGGAAAGGCAAATCAAAAGCCTGATGCATTGCAAAAATAATGGTCACGATACTATTTACAGTAAGAAAGTATTTATTGCGTGACAATACCTATTAGAAGCAAATAGTACATTACGTAAGTAGAATCAATAATTTGACGTTTTTTTACAAAAACTGACATCTATAAAATTTCGCGCAATTCATATTGCACAGTAACTATGGCGCTTTTGAGCGTTGTTTTATTTAACACCTAGAGGGCGCAGCAGTACCATAATAGGCCTATCTGATCCATATTAGCCCACTGGCGGTCATACGACGTGAGAAATAACGGTCCTGAGCCACCTCCAGCCTCACTCCCTCCGATCCCTTCACTAAAGTCGGTCCATCGAGTGGATGATCACTAAATTGCGCGTTGCATTGCCACTCAACAAAGACTTTACGTCTCAGAGGTTTCCCTCACTGATAGTCTTTAGAATAATTTTATCATATCTGCCCGATATGTCTGCGGAAACCTGTTGTTACCCATCAGCAATAGTTCTACATTGTTTTCTGTAATTTTAAACTTATCTGTAAATTTTACCAAAATGATGATGATGTCCCATTCAGATGAGTCTCAACATGTGGCGACACATGGCTAGTGTTAATGCATCAAATCGATATTGTCTCCCATACTAGTTGTCATTTTTTATCGTTTCAATTGTATATTTTTTATTTAGAAATTAAAATAGATTAGATCATCATAGCGCCATCCCGTAGTATATTATCTATTTCATTTTGTAGTATACCACCTCATATACTACACTCATAAATATACCTCCAGATGCAACAAAAATTCTACATTCAATCTAACACAAGCTCTGCTTAGCTTGAGTTGGATGATGCTGTGTGGATCGTCCAGAATTATTTATTTAATCCGGATTGAGTCGATCCATAGGTCACCTATGGAGATTTCGATGATTCGAATGTTTAAATCGACTCAATGTTCACCAATGTAAACATTGTTGCGTCGATTTAAACATTTACGTCGCAAGCTAACAAAGATTTTTAGAGGAGAATTAGAGCGAGCCTATCGTAAACGCCGATAACGATGTTACCAGAGGCGTACGCACACCACCGCGATAAGCTAATTGTTGGATATTCTGACTGCATTCTAGAATCTATGGTGGTAATAGGTAAGTTGCAAAAGTAAGAGATGTATTCTTCAAAAATATAATAAACTAGCGACCCGCCCCGGCTTCGCACGGTTTTATTATACGTATAAACCTTCCTCTTGAATCTCTCTATCTATTAAAAAAAACCGCACCAAAATCCGTTGCGTAGTTTTAAAGATTTAAGCGTTCAAAGGGACATAATGACATAGGGACAGAGAAAGCGACTTTATTTTATACTATGTGGTGATAAGAGCTAAGCTATCCTATACACGCTTTGTAGTGGATGGCCTGGATTTTAGAATCTATGATGGTAAAAGGTAAATTACATATCTGAGGTTTGTGTTCTTCAACAAGAAATCTCAGGGCTTTTTTGACTCTTTGGACAGAAGTATTCATTTAATAAACGTCAAAGTTAAACCATTAAAGAGAAATAAAATAAATAATTCCAGACAGTTTACACAGCATCATCTAGCCCCAAGCTAAGCAGAGCTTGTGTGATGGGCACTAGATGACTGATAAATATTTTTATTAGACAGATGATTATCGTTCGATTATCTTTTGGTGAAAAACAGTGTTTTAAATTTTAGTAAACCATTAAGAATCTAAAGGTTTACTTTCAAAGAACCTATTTCCTTAATTTGGTTTATGCTTTGTAGTTTCATCACCATTATCTATTAAATATTAGTTCACAGCTGGACTTAGGCAGCTAATAATTGGTAGGTTAAATTTACATAATTGACCACAGAAGAGTTGTAAAGGTGTTCATTCATCTCAAAGATAACAGGACTGCTTTGTTTTTAATGTCGAAGTCAAAATTGATAAAGTAATTATACATACTTAGAAACCTGCCTATTAAGCAATTGCCGCTTGGCCATTTGGCTGTTATTTTGAATTACTTTAATCATAGATCTATCTATCTATAGGATCAAAATTCTTAGTTTTGGATATATGGGTGTGGTGTTTACCATGTTTTAAGGCACATATGGTAAGAGATATAGGTAATTTTTAATTATGTTCAGGTTAAGATGTGACAAATTTTTAGGCTGTGATTGTATCTTACTGTTATCTTTTTACACTATTGATGTAGGAGCCCCTGTTATAATAGTGTAAGTACTTATATATAAATAAATAAATATCATCACTATCATCAACCTATATTAGTGCAATGTTTTGCCACCTTTTAAATTGCTGTGTGAGCTTTTGGTTCCATGAAAAGACATAGACTGTAAAGATTGTTTATTCCTAGGTAGGTAAGTACTTTTCTCGTTAAATAAGAGTTTTATGAGATTGAATTAGTGTCATACATAACATTGAGTAAAGATTTATTAGATTTTTAAAGCATAATTCAAAATGTTGTACCTACATATTATATTTGTACCTAGTTTGCTAATTTGTCATTTCCATTTTATTTTTATTTGAAATCTCTTACATAAGCCATATTCTGTTTGTTGTTAATTAACAGCAAACTCATCACTATAAGTTTACAACAAACTAAACAAAAACATGTATTTTTAGAGAGTTGCTTTTTTCTTCCAATGTCATCAGAACAGAAAGCATCAAGCATTGTTCACCTTACAGTTATGTCACGAAAAACCAGTTGATCAAGCAAATGCCCATTTTAGAGAACCCTTGACATACTGACAGACAAAGGCCAAGGTTGCCAACTTGTTAAAAAAACATGTTTTACAGGTTTCATGATTTAAGAGGGGATGTTCCATTCCATGTCACTTTTTTTAAAAGAACTGTTATGTCATTTGGTTGGGGAATTGATTGTGGACAAGTGGGGGTTGGTTGTTTTTAAATCTAAATTCAACAACATACGATAACGTACATACATACGATAAAAATGGTGATGAAACCTTAAATATGATATAATAACAAATCTACTAAACGAGAATATCTTTAGGAAAATGTTAATGCGTGTGTTGTAAATGGATGGCCAATTGCTACTTAATGTTTCAATAATGTTCACAAATATTTCACAGTTTGAATGGTAACATAGGTATCAATACAATATACTGGATCAATTGAGCTACCTTTAGACTGTTTGCAACCGTCTGCAGTTAGCTCAATGATTATATACTAGTTGTAATTTATTCTATTCCTTGATTGTAATTTTCGTTGTTAGTAAAAAATTTGAATATACCTACTAGGTATCATCACTAACTACATAGTTTAAAACAAAGTCGCTTTCTCTGTCCCTATGTTCCTATGCATGCTTAAATCTTTAAAAAAACGCAACGGATTGTGATGTGATTTTTTTAATAGATAGAATGATTCAAGAGGACGGTTTATACATATAATAAAACCGACAAAGCCGAGGCGGGTCGCTAGTATAATAATATTACATACTCTCAATATTTCAATATTTTCAATTCCTGTATGCAGGCTGAATGAATAGTCACTAACATACTTGTAGTTTGAAGACATTGTATAGTAATGTTTTCTTGCAAATGTCTGATTTTGATTATGAAATAATATCTGCTGAACATAGGTTAAGCTGGGTTTACTTACAGCAATTTTTAATTACTAGATGATGCTGATTCTTTCAAATGTATTCAATGACAATTACTCTTGAATAGATGTACGATTACACGGGCCTGTTTACTTTTATATTATTAAAAGGGACTTAAAATTGACCAAGGAAATAAAAGTGAACTTGACCTTGTAGTACATTTATTAGTGAATTCCTATACTAAGGAAAGGTATTGGGTTCAAGTCCCATTGAAATTTTGTATTTTATTTAAAAAACCAAACCGTGTCAGCATAAAATTTTCCTGTTGTAAACCAAACTTTTTTTGTTAACCTAGTAGTACTCATAGGTAAATATAGAAATAGCTAACATAACAGCTAGGTCAGTATTGTTGTTGGAGAATTGATATCAAATAAATAATTACAGAAAAGCATTTGGTTCACTAAGAAGTTAGTTTTTTTGTAAGTTCACTAAGATTTTAGTGAACTAATTGTATTCAGAACTATTGTAATTTACTATCATTTGATAGTGCTCATATAGTTTATGAATTAGTTTATGATATATTATAGTCATAGGTTTTATAGCAGGTAGGAAGTATTTGTAACAATGCAAAGTTAACATTAGAAAATGATGTACAAACTGTAAGGTAATTTGTATCTAATAAAAATACTAATGGCAAAAGTTTTCATGTGTGAATTACCCAGCCACTAAACTTGTAGAATGCTATCTCTTTCGCACCTGATACAAATGCTGTATAGCCATCCCTGTTGCTCCCTTCACTCCATGGCAAGAGAAAGTAACAAAAGAAAATTATGATCCCAACCTCAATAGAGTCTCCAACACAGATATTCTGTACTAACAGCTCTTTAGATAGGACTTTACAGAACAATTCCATAAAATAACTGTAATTGTTTTGGATGTATACTTACTTCTAACCTATACTTTAACAGAGTTTTAAAATGCTATAACTTTTACGTTTATTGCACCAGTGATAAAAATAGGTACTGTACATACTACAGAGTGTGTGATCAAGTTAAAAAGTAAACATAAACAGGTACACTAACCCTTTCTTCATGAGCCTGCCCTGTTGTCGCTCGTTGGAAATAGAAGGCTCCCGAACTGAAGACACTCATCCATTTTACGAACACTTATCGGTAAACACAATTCATTTAGCTAATTTACGTTTACACTACTTGTCACAATCAAAATAAAATTCCACTTTTTGCTGCGCTAAACGCAGACGTCATTGACAAACAACTGAAGTGACGAGTTATTGCATGGAATCACAGAGTGGATGAAAACACTGCTTATCTGAGTGGCCATAGTTATGGTGTATCACAATTGTTATCACTTTGAGTTATTACATCGTTGATTGCATCTTCTGATTCCGTAAAATATAAAAATAAAAAGGCAAAAAGCAAAATTTCCTCGTAGACAGCATTCACGACTTCGCACACTCACTCACGTAACGTGCGGATTTCATTTTCACACACACATGCATACAAACGTCACCCAAAACTTCAAAAGTGACAGTTGAGCGCTAGTATCGCACGGTCCGAAACGTAGTAGCATGCACGCTTGGTTTGCTTTATAATTCTTTTCTGATATACGCCCTCTCTCGGTAGGGCTGGTCCACCAGTTTAAAGTCGCTCAGCGAGCTATGGAAAGAGCTATGCTCGGAGTTTCTCTGAAGGATAGGATTCTTATTGAATACATCCGACAGAGAACCAAAGTTTTCGACATAGCTCAAAGAATAAGCTGAAGTGGCAGTGGGCCGGCCATATCTCGCGAAGAACCGACAACCGTTTTGGGTAAACGTGTTCTTGAGTGGAGACCGCGACTTGGCAATCGTAGTGTAGGACGCCCTCGTAGGATGACGATCTGCGTAAGACTGCTGGCAGATGCTGGATGCGTCAAGCTGAAGACAGGGCGCTAGGGGAGGCCTATGTCCAGCTGTGGACTAATATGGGCTGATGACAATGATGATGATACGCTCTCTCGCGGTAACTTATTGATTGAAGATGTCGGACGGAAAGTCTTTGAACCAGAGCGCCAGCCTCACGTCGCGCTAGCCAGACTTTAAAAGTATTGTTGGGGTTCATTCAGTGTTGGGAGTTTCTTGTATTCCTTAAAGAAGCCCCATCCTTCTAATACATAAAGGCGAAAGTTTGTAAGTATGAATGGATGGATGGATGTTTGTTACTCTTTCACGCAAAAACTACTGAACGGATATGGATGAAATTTGGCACAGAGAAAGATTTATAGTCTGGAATAAACATAGCCTATATTTTATCCTGGAATTCCCACGGGAACGGGAATTACCGCGGTTGAAACCGCGAGGTGCTGCTAGTCATCAAAAATAGGTATCACTACATAGTATAAAACAAAGTCGCTTTCTCTGTCCCTATATCCCTTTGTCCCTTTGTATGCTTAAATCTTTAAAACTACGCAACGGATTTTAATGCTGTTTTTTTAATAGATAGAGTGATTCAAGAGGAAGGTTTATACATATAGTAAAACCGTGCGAAGCCGGGGCGGGTCGCTAGTTCATAATAAAACGGCGAAAATGACTAAGCTAGGTGGCGGGGTGAGCTCATTATTGAGAGCTGACAAAGGTTCCCTATATTTAACACTAGATTCGCTCCGCGGCTTCGCCCGCGAACCAGAGTTTTTTTTCCATACCAATTTCAGAAATTTATTTCACAACCTAGGGGTTATTTTGTAAAAATAAAAAAACGTGTTTAGGTAATTAACTATTTATTTCATACTTTATTTATACAGAGTTTTGAGTAAAAACTTTATAAGCCGATTCATTAGAGAAACGAATCTAAAATGGCGACTTGTACTTGCGTTGACAGATAGTACAGTTAGCAAACAAAATTTCAGGTCAAAGATTTTTTCAAGTTGTAAATATTAAAAACAAGACCGGGTCGTATTTATTTCAAATAATACAGCTTCATCAAAAGGTGACTAAAGTCGTACGCACATTCATATACACAACATCTACCTACACCTGCCTCAGTCCAAACATTCATTTTTGGAAGATTTCATACATACCTAATTGCTTGCTTATCCTACTAATAATATGAATTTGAAAGATTGTAAAGATAGATCTATCCTTCTTCACAAGCTTTCACATTAAAGATGAATAGATGTTAGGCAATCTTCATGCAAAACAATAACAAACAAGTAACGGAAAAATAACAGAAAATTATAACAATTTTATTCGTAACAATGATCACCAGGCGCGTGAACTCAAGACAACGTGAAAGCAAATCAAGACCGCTTTTTTTTTGCATACTGTACGCGCGTGAGTGAGTATAGACGGCACTAGTGTGCAAGCGAGAGGCCATGATAAGCGCCGCCATTTTAGATTCGTTTCTTTATTGAATCGGCTTATACCACCCCATTTAAACCCTTCAGAGGTTAAAATTTCCAAATTTTAATAACCTATGTCATATTCTAGGTCTCTAGGTTAAACTATTTACGTACAAAATTTCATCTAAATAACTACGGAGATTACCTACCTCTAACAAACATTCACACAGACTTTCCCATTTATTATAATAGTAAGATTCTATGCCTATACCGGTATTACATAAACTATCTATGCCTATTCATAACTCATACTTTCCATCTCCCAGACAGAGGCCTCCCTTAATTCTCATCAATTTGTTGTGGTGATAATAGTTTTCCCCCGGTCGCAGATAGTACCTATACCAGCATATATCGGTTAACTAGTAGGTTCCTAAAATGGAACTGTAGCTTCCATTCCTACTTTAAATTGGGTTAATTACTTACTTCTGCAGATCACATGGTTTCCTATTTTACTTTTAGCACCTTGTTGTCCTTCACTACATAGTTTAAAATAAAGTCGCTTTCTCTGTCCCTGTCATTATATCCCTTTGAACGCTTAAATCTTTAAAACTACGCAACGGATTTTGATGGGGTTTTTTTTAATAGATAGAGTGAGGAAGGTTTTTACGTACCTATAATAAAACCGTGCGAAGCCGGGGCGGGTCGCTAGTGTTCTTATAAAAACCTTATTCTTATATACTGAACCGACTTTTAACGCATTCACTGCACTTCAACGGCGCGGGGTAGGGCGGGTTTATATAAGGTCACTCAATGCACACGGTTTTGTTCTAAATCTAAAAAGACATGTAGGTAAGTCTTATGCAGTTTAAGTGACAGTGACACATCCTTGTTTTACCGGAATTAGGATCTTGGAGGACTGACTTTAAGTTGGTTCCTAATATTTACCTACGTTATTTTTATAAGGATACTAGCGACCAGCCCCGGCTTCGGTATAAACCTTCCTCTTGAATCACTCTATCTATTAAAAAAAAACCCATCAAAATCCGTTGCGTAGTTTTAAAGATTTAAGCATAAAAAGGGACAATAGGGACAGAGAAAGCGACTTTGTTTTATACTATGTAGTGATCATCATTCAATTGTAATCAAACTTTTAAGTGATCAGTCCTAAATGCTAAAAAAATACCACTGAATCACCCCCTCTCGAATCGGGGGATAAACTATATAAAATAAACAGAACTCTGCACTATGCTGAGCTCTGCTGTATTCAGGGAATCTTAAATCAAACAACCATAATGTAAGTAAATACATAATTTTATTACAAACGGAAACAAACTCCTTTTTACCTACACTACCTAAATAAGGCACGACGAGACATTCAAATAAACAGTCATGTACAAAACTATTCACAAATAATTTAGTACAATATCAATAAGTCCTCAAATTTTAAGTGAATGTTTGACTGACTGTATAACAATAAATGAGTTAAATAAAACAGCATAATCACTAAACTTTTAAACATAGATTTAGCAAAACTCTACAGACCTGTACATACATATTATTATTATATTTTAATTTATAGTTTACGGATATACATATATTAATATATAATTTATAGCGCAAGTAAGCTTTAGGATATTGGGAAAACTGTTGTTTTGGCCGGAATACTTTTATGAATAAGTGTATAAAATTTGCTAAAATTATAATTGATAGAAGCATATAATATTTTAACGATATTTCTTTTGTTTATAAGTTTATTTATAATACAAGTTTAATAAAAAAAAGCTGAGGACTCCAAAGAAAGGATAGGGCTGGCAGGATCCCAGCAGTCATGAATGAAAATAATAACAAGAAAGTTAAGAAAGTATTGTGAATTGATATGTATTTTTCAAGCATATTTTAATCTGAATTGAAGAAGACTCTAATTTTCATAAAATACTAACAATATAAGTTAGGCTATACATAAAAAAATTGTGCGTTTTGTATAAAATATACTACAATATATTTTGTTAGTAATGGATTTAGTAACTAAGTATAATATTTTTTGAAGTGCCTTGTTAAAAGATTATATTACAATGTTAGTAGGTATACAATATAAATTTAATATCTAAATAGAATACAAATTAATTACAAGTCCCTAACAAAAATGCAAAATCTTACAAATAACACAGAAATAAATTACTAAGAACATAGTTTTTACCATTTTACGCTAATTTTGTAAACATTAGGAATAATATCTTAATTTGTTACATCTTTGTACCAAAACATTATTTTGTGATCCCTACGTCTACCACAATTGGAAGACCGGTTCACTTAATTTAATTTATTTATATATTTTGAACTGGCAGCCAATACAATAAGAGAGCAAGTCAAATCAAGCTACTTTCCAGCAAACATTATCACGTTACCAAGTAGCCTGATGCTAAAGGAGATTGAAATTTAGACTTTTCTTTTCACAAAAGTCGATTTCGCACATCCGTTATAAGACATAAACAAAATTTTCGAAGGAAAACTTTGAATGTCAGTAAATATTATTTATGGATGGTCTTCGTACAAAGTGTGATGAAAAAAAGACGTCTTGCAAGTTTATTTAATTAAAAAATCTCATGAATTCATTATTATCTACGCATAGTTTGAAATTATTATAAAAGTCTAATCAAAATTGGTCGTTACTAGTAAAAATACTACAGCATTAGAAAATTTGCCAAACTGGTTGAGTTTACAGTTTCGTTCATCTTTTTTACGTTCTAAATATTTGCAGTTTACACATTTTACTAAAATTATCCTTTTTTTATATTTCTGATTACGAATAACTACTTCAATTCCCTTTGTAAACTCAACCAGCCAGCCAATCACAATATTATTCTGACAATTCTGTACAGCGTAGTATAAAAAAAAATCTTTTAAAAATTTCAAAAAATCTTTGTCCCAACAGAAAACGATGACGCGACCATCGCAATACCTTCCAATCGATCAAGTAATCATTCGAACATTTGCACTAAAAGTGTTGCCATGTTAGAGTGACCGTGTTCTACCAAGACAAAGGGTAAAAACTGAAGACACTATGCACATTGTTAGTTTTCATATCAGTCTGGTTATAGTCACACTAGCTAATTTAGTTGGCCACACTTGGCCGCGGTCCTTGGTTACCCTATGTCCTAGCTAGCAAGATAATATTTCGACATTTGCACCTGTGTTGTCATCAAAAGCCGATAGATATTAAAATCTGGCAACTCAGACCATGCCACTTTCGATCAAATTCGAACAAAAGAGCAACTAGTTTTATCCTTCGAAATATTGCTAGCAGGACGTAGCGCGATATATTACTTATAACAAAATGTAATAAGGCGTTTTCCACATAATAATTTACCTGGCATATATTTCGCGGAAGAATAGAGTTAGTCATTGGGACTCATGGCCAACTATCCGTCATTTAAATTTGACGAAGTCATAGCGCCTTTTTTCAGTCTGATCGATCTGTCACATTGAAACGCCTAATTTTTGTTATGTAAAGAACGCTTTATGTATGTAAATAACCGCGTTAGTTCCAAGTTTTAGTGGACCAGTCCGCGGCCTAGTCTGGGGGCAAAGCAAGTTCAATGTCAGTAGTTGTCTGCATCGCCCGTTGGCGCCACTGAGTACACCGACGGTGGTCTGTGAACATAAAAATTTAAAATAAATAAGATGTCATATATTTAAGCTTTAGTTTACGGGTGTCTTACAGGATTTTAATGCCTGGTTTACACTTTGTTAAGGGGCCGGTGGATGATGAACTCCCCCTACAAACGGAATACCAAAATGATGAGCATATTTCCACAAAATTTTAGTGTTTTTTGTATTTGAATTGTATTTATCAATGCTGTTTTTTGTAAAAAATAAGTAAATAAAATAAATAAATTAAAAACACCAAAATTTTGTGGAAATATGCTCGACTTACAAATCATTTTGGTATTCCATTTGTATGGGGTATTCTGGCGTGAAGTGCAAGTGATATTATGATTTCCGATAATTGTTCACGGAACATTTTAAACTCAGACGCATGCCATTCACACAGCTGCGTCTCGAGTTTTGCGATTTGAAAGCGCGCGGCGCCGCGTCTAGAAATCGCGCTTTCAAGATGCAGGAGTCACTTGCACTTGTCACTCGAACTTGATACTTAACAAAGTGTAAACCAGGCATAAAGATAGGAACTCTATCTGGTCACACTATCACATTGTTTCTATGGAAACGTTTCAAAGCTATTTGTATCCCATGGGAACTGATTCTTCTTACACTAGTGGACAAATGATTGAAGCGAAGGGAAAATGAATTATCACTTTATTTCTTATATTATTTTGATAATTATGTACCTATAGTATTACATTTGACTTGTCTAAGTGCTTATTTTGTAAGCCTAAAGAAATAAAGATATTGATTTACTGATATTTATGGGATCAACTATGAATTATTCCCTCATAAAATATTTTCCAAGTCGGGAATCGGACCCTCTTGTATCATCGCAGGCGGAGCTTGGCTTGCCACGCCACATCAGTCGTCAATTTTAAATCCGCCACACACAGAAGCCCTGGCCGGGCCGGAGGCGAAGGCATGCGTGTGTAGGATACACCGCACCGTTACCGCCTCCGGCGTATGTGTAGCCTTTCATATGATTCAATAGGATACAACTCACACGCCTTCGCCTCCGGCCCGAGCACGGCTTCTGTGTGTGACTATTTATTATATAATACTCAGGTCTTATTCAGAATTAGAATGATGTTTTAGCTAAGTATTAGATAGATACGTCTACAACTTAAACACTACAATGTAATTGTATGAAACAAAACAGTGTTTATTTGTTACTCGTAAGTACGTTGTTAAATAGATAGCCTAGTTAATTATTATGTATTAGCTTTAAACAACCTTTGAACAATAAAGTTTTATTTATTACTAGCTGCGCCCCGCAGCGTCGCCCGCGGGGGCGTTTGGCGTAATTTAATTGTCAAATATCATATTGTTATTATCCTTAATTATATTCCCGACGAAGACAAATCCAAAATCACAAAAATCATAAAAATCGGTCCAGCCGTTAGAACTCTAGAGAGTTATAAATGGTGTAACTAAGACAACTTTATTTATATACAACTAGCGACCCGCCCCGGCTTCGCACGGTTTTATTATACGTATAAACCTTCCTCTTGAATCACATCTATCACTACATAGTATAAAATAAAGTCGCTTTCTCTGTCCCTATGTTATTATGTCCCTTTGAACGCTTAAATCTTTAAAACTAAGCAATGGATTTTGATGCGGTTTTTTGTAATAGATAGAGTGATTCAAGAGGAAGGTTTATACGTATAATACAACCGTGCGAAGCCGGGCGGGTCGCTAGTTAAAAATAAACCGCATCAAAATCCGATGCTTAGTTTTAAAGATTTAAGCATTCAAAGGGACATAGGGACAGAAAAAGTGACTTTGTTTTATACTATGTAGTGATGATTATTTATTTAAAACTAGTAGCACCCCGCGGCTTCGCCCGCGAACCAGAGTTTTTTTTCGTACAAATTTCAGAAATTTATTGCAAACCCCTAGGGGTTATTGTGGAAAAATTAAAAATACGTGTTTAATTATTCACTCCATAGTTTATTTATACAGAGTTTTGAGTGAATCGAACCAAGGAAAAATTATTTTCCATACAAACTTAACCACCCTATTTAACCCCCTCAGAGGTTAAAATTTCCAATTTTTAATAGCCTATGTCCTATTCTAGGTTCTATAATATCTACATACCAAATTTTATTAAAAGAACTGAAGTAGTTACGGAGATTACTTATAACAAACATTCTTTCCCATTTAATATAATTGTAAGATAATTACCGCAGGGAACGCTTCGGCGCGGGTAGTCTCGAAGGCCTAGGCAGAGCGGAAACACGGGGCTCGATGCTGGAGGAAGGCCGATCCGTCACGTGCATCGCTAAAACATACAATTACATTTGTCTCATAGTTTTATTTAAAGGTTATGCCATAATTTATCGTTCAATTCAGGGTTCGAAATTATCATGATAATTATCCGATAATTATCAAATATATAATAAACTTTCCAGTTCTTATTTCTGGTATTTTGGCTACCTATCACCATTTATATTAGAAAAATAAAATTAATACATTTAACTATCAAGGTAAACTTTTAGTAAGCTTTAATTTATAATTTTGAAACTGAAAAATAGAAATAACACATTTCACTATCAAGGTAAACTTTTATTAAGCTTTAATTTATAATTTTGAAACTAAAATTTAACTACTAGACACTGAAATTCGCGTTATATACCCGACACACGCAATACAATACCAAAAATGTAAGAGGCAAATTAAATATTTCCAATTATATTTATCAAAGATAAATTATCAATATATATTTATCTTGATAATTATCAACGACTAGCTGACCCGACAGACGTTGTCCTACCCTAATTTATGAAAAATTAAAATTTTCCGCGTAATTTTCTTAATTTTTTCTTTCATAAGAACCTTCCCCTGATAATAACGAACAGAACAAAAAAAGAATTAGCGAAATCGGTCCAGCCGTCCAGGCGTGATGCGGTGACCAAGGGAAATAGGGATTCATTTTTATATATATCGATATTTATCGCTTTGAACCCTGTTTCAATTATTATTGGAGATTTTTATAAACCGTTCAAACCGCATTGTAAGGCGCACTTGTACCACAAGAGTTAGGAGGAAAACTTGAGGAAAATTTTGTCCATTGTTGTGGAAGGTTTATGCCACACTATCTTAGAATCATTTTAAATCTGACAGAAAGGAATATACTTATTGAAAGGAGCGATAGAGAGCAATACACTCAAATCATTCATCCTAATATATGGTAGTAGTGAGTACGGCCTTGTAGTAGACGGCTGTAAGATACACTGTAATGTGTGTTACCTGACACAGGCCTCGTCGTGTGACCAGAGGTAGGCCTATTGACATTGTTGACTCGCAGCTGGGACGCGCCGGCTATCGAGTACGGCCTTGTAGTAGACGGCTGTAAGATACACTGTAATGTGTGTTACCTGACACAGGCCTCGTCATGTGACCAGAGGTAGGCCTATTGACATTGTTGACTCGCAGCTGCGACGCGCCGGCTATCGAGTACGGCCTTGTAGTCTGGCTAGGTAGGTGGCTGGTAGGTGGCTGTAAGATGCATAATATTTAATAAAAAATACATAGTTAATACATATTGCGGAAATTTCACACATTATTTGGAGTTACGTAAGCAGAAATGTTATGGTCACTATAGATCAATGATATTATGTTTTTTTACATACCTACATTACATGCTTTGCTATACTCAAGCCATTCTCAAGATCCAATATAATTTTCATTATCAACTCACATGACAAAAATCCAAAATTCTGTTAAAGCGTCGGGCATAAAAAATATTGTGAACATTAAAAGCTCAAAATGACAAGTGCATCTACAACAAGAATTGGTTCTTGTGGTGTGGTTAAGTATGGGGCAACGTTTATAAACAATTTATGTTAAGTTTGGCCAGAGTATAGGTGTATTACTTGTACAATGAACATTACTATGGACAAATGTTTGTGTCAAAGTAAATTGGGTTTAATGTTTAGAATAAATTACAGCAATGAAAATAGCATGCATCTAATAAGAATACTAACAACACAACAAACTCACACTACTACATAAACGGCCAATAAAAAACTCCAAATGCATGAATCGTTTTGCCTATCAAAAGATAATCACATGCATTTCATACTCTTTATCACAAAATGAATACTTTACATACTTTTATTTGACCCGAAGATCTGTTTTCTCATCTAATTTTTGTTTATTTTTTTGTCACCAAATTGCCTTCCGTAATGTCAATAATATTTCGAGGGTCTCATGGAGGCAAAGCCACGATTAATTTAGATACTAGCGACCCGCCCCGGCTTCGCAAAGAGAGATTTATTTTAAATACAAACCTTCCTCTTGAATCACTCTATCCATTACAAAAAAACGCATCAAAATTCGTAGCGTAATTTTAAAGATTTAAGCATATATATAGGGACTGACAGACAGACGGGAAAGCGACTTTATTTTATACTGTGTAGTGATTACACCGTTTTTAGTCGTACATGTGTCCATTTTTTTTCTGTTCTATTTCTTATAACCGTCAATATCTTTGATCCTATCGATAGGCAAAACGATTCCCTCTGGACCAATGAGGGCCTAATAGTAAAACATCACAAGATCAACTCACGGGCGCTTGGTTTCGGTTCGGCGAAGGACGCTGCAGGCCGCCCGCTCGCTATACAATGTTACATGACATGAACGTTACACACAAACACAACACACCAACACCCATGGGTTCAGTTCTACCAAGACATCATATCAGCACTTTTTATTTATTTCCGGGGATCTTTCAGCACGAAGATATATCTTAAAGAATAGCTGACCCGACAGACGTTGTCCTGTCGAATTTCGAAATTTGAATTTTTTGAACTTTCTCCTGACAATAATAAACACAACAAAAAAAGTATTAACGAAATCGGTGTAGCCGTTCACGCGTGATGGCGTGACCAAGGGAAATAGGGATTCAGTTTTATATATAGAGATGAGTGAAAATAACAGGCGGCTATTAATAATATCCGTATGTAACTCCTTTATTATGAACTGTAGTGACAAAAGTAGTTTTAATAACTTTGATATTGTCAATATTGCAACGTTTATCACGTTGCAACCCCAATTACGACTTAATTGACCATTTTAGAGTTTGAATTGCTGTAATGGTAGCAACTAATGCAAGAACGGTTGACATGTCAAACGTTGAAGGTTAACGAATAGATTTCATTAGAACGAAGAACTTGAAATGTTTGAATTTAAACATGCAAGATGTCTTGGTAGAACTTACAGTTTAGTTCACCCAGCTTTTCTTTGAAGATATCTGTCATATCAATTCAGAGACCCTAGCATAGCTATTTTTGTCTAGGCTAGAATAAAAAGCCGCCACACACAGAAGCTGTGGCCGGGCCGGAGGCGAAGGCGTGCGGGTGTAGGTATTCTATTGGTACCGCGCCGCCACCGCCTCCGGTGTGCAGTCTTTCATATGATTCAATAGGATACAACTCGCACGCTTTAAATGAAATACATTGCGTAAATTATTGAAATTGTATGTATTGTATACAATGGATGAGTTGATATAATTTTTATGACAGTTCAGTATATTCCACCATAGACAACAAACGCTGTGCTTGGATAACAGATGCCGCTAAAACATAACTAATTCGATGGCACTAAAATGATGCTATCCTTTTTATTTCTTCCGTTATTAAAGGGACGGCAACAATTTAGTTTAGTTTTGGCGACGTAAGAATTAACTACATTGGCAATCTATTTATTTTTTCATTAGTATATGTTTTGAAATTACTACGTTCCAATTACATCTATCTACACAGAAAAACTGGGCGCACTATTCAATGAACAGATAAACATTAAGCAATGGACCAATAGTTGTTTTGGGTTACTGCGTTAGGTCCACTGGTGTTTTTATCGGCTTTGTCAATACTTCACTTTAGCCTCAAGCTACATACAAACCAAGCAATCACACACTGCTAATTTAAAAAACTCCAAACAGGTATAAAGGTAAGGCCATTCAAAAAACAAACAATAGAATATAATATAATATAACCTACATACTTAAAGAATGTCATTGAGAATGACGTCATCTATCATGCTCTCCTTCTCAGTTCGTATCCGATCTGAGCGAGACAGCATAGGATAACATAATTATAAATCTCATTGTTTAAGTATGCATGTTATACCAAAATATACAAAGTGCATAAAATAAGCGACTGATCAATATCTATCGTCATTGGAAAACATAGCAATAATTAACATGGGAAATCTATCTTTATTTATGCTTTTAAAAACGTTTTCACATTTTAAAGGGTTATTTTAATGAATTTCTAGCGAGTGTTTTAAAAAACCTGTTTTGTTAGGGACTGAGAGGGATGTAGTGTGTTTAATCCTGGAAATAGAAATCAGTAGGTCTGTTTTTAAATCTAATAGGTAATATAATTGTATTTGTTTTAGTCACAAATACAAGTTTTTTTTTTATAAGTTCAAAGAAACTAAACACTCTTGAGATTAGTTGCAGAAATATATGGAATTAATGTATTAAATTCAACCCCTTTTTTGGACCCCTATAATGGTGCAAATTGACTTTCTTAGTACACCCGAAAATGAACAAAACTCCAAATTTAAAGTCCCAAAAAACTCATATATGTATACCTCTACATAATACATTGGCTAGCAGAATCCCTCCAGTTCATCCATATTGAATTTGATTATTAATTTTCTAATACCCATTTTCAAGAATAACAAAAATAATTGGGTTTATTTCGTAAAAAAAATGTAAGGGGAATCAGCCTGTAAAAGGTTGGCAATCTGCTATTCAATTTAAATATATTAAATTTATATATTTTTTATACAACATGTTTCATTTAAAATGGAACGTCACAAAACGGACATCTTAAACCGGGACACTGTGTGTTGACACAAGAGTTGAATCACCCAGAGACGTGATTTACTATGACAGGAGTTTCCACGCTCAAATCATGTGACGTCACTATGTGTTCCAAATACGATTTCGTCCGATTCCACGCCTCTATCTTAACATAATATTAAGTGTGTAACACGCTTGGATTGGCCATAGTGAATCACCCCCAGTTTTCTCTTTTATAAAAAAACTAGTGACCCGCTCCGGCTTCGCACGGTTTTATTATACGTATAAACCTTCCTTATGAATCACTCTATCTATTAAAAAAACCGCGTCAAAATCCGTTGCGAGTTTTAAAGATTTAAGCATACAAACGGACATAGGGACAGAGAAAGCGACTTTGTTTTATACTATGTAGTGATATATAACGTACATCTTTAGGCGCGACGAGTTGACTCTGCGGCCGTTCTCTTCGCAAGGTCTCCGTGCCTTGCCGGACGAGCGGCGGCGGGTTGGTGAGCACTGGCCGAGCGGGCTTGTCTTGCTAAAACAACATAACATTCAATATGTATTGAATTAAGTATATCAGTCCTCTAGTACCCATAACACAAGCTCTGCTTAGCTTGGGGCTAGATGATGCTGTGTGGACTGTCCGGTAGTTTATTTATTTATTGAATAAAGTACATGAGTAATCATCATCATCAGCCTATATTAGTCCACGGCTGGACATAGGCCTCCCCCAATGAGCGCCAGTAGTGAGTACGGAAAACATCACGAAACATCACGAGGGGGGAGGGGGGGTCTCGTTAGACATCACGTGTATTAATTTTATTTATTTTTTGTCAAAAAGCGCTATTTCTAATTATTCATTAATTATATTGCAAATTGCAAATAAATGTTTTTCGAATGATAACGGCATTTTTTTAATATTTTTTTCCAGTCAAAAAAAAGCCTTTACTTAGAATTCCAAAAAAATACACGTGATCCAGGGGGGGGGGGGGGGGGGGAGTGGTCCCAAACCTCACCAAATATCACCAGGGGGGAGGGGGTGGTCCAAAAATGAGAAAAACGACCTCACGTGATTAATGGACGGCCCCATGGTATACCTCTAGTAAGACCTGGACCCGAATTCCACTAAATAAATCGCTTCACTATTTAAATAGTATCGTGTCAAAATGTCAGTGTTAAACTCTTTTTGGTATTCTACTAGCACACACTTTTTGAGGTTCATTCATAGCTGTGACGATTACCTTTATAACAACCAATTTGACATTCTAATTATGAAAGTCTCTTCAAGCGCAAAAAATAGTAGAATACCAAATGCAAAAACGTCATTTTAATGATCTTGATTGAATGGCACTATTGAGACTTTTGTTTTGAAATCAGTGGAATTCGGCCCCTGTGTCTCTGCAGTCAAGCTGTAAGCGTCGATCGGTTTGGACGCGGTGGGGCTCAGAGCGGGGTTGGAAGCGTACACGTTGCGTCGCAGCATCGTCCTGCTAGCTGCACCGCGTAACGTTTGATGGTGTACCTCTAGTAAGACCTGTCTCTGCAGTCAAGCTGTAAACGTCAACCGGTTTGGACGCGGTGGGGCTCAGAGCGGGGTTGGAAGCGTACACGTTGCGTCGCAGCATCGTCCTACTAGCTGCACCACGTAACGTTTGATGGTGTACCTCTAGTAAGACCTGTGTCTCTGCAGTCAAGCTGTAAACGTCGATTGGTTTGGACGCGGTGGGGCTCAGAGCGGGGTTGGAAGCGTACACGTTGCGTCGCAGCATCGTCCTACTAGCTGCACCGCGTAACGTTTGATGGTGTACCTCTAGTAAGACCTGTGTCTCTGCAGTCAAGCTGTAAGCGTCGATTGGTTTGGACGCGGTGGGGCTCAGAGCGGGGTTGGAAGCGTACACGTTGCGTCGCAGCATCGTCCTACTAGCTGCACCGCGTAACGTTTGATGGTGTACCTCTAGTAAGACCTGTGTCTCTGCAGTCAAGCTGTAAGCGTCGATTGGTTTGGACGCGGTGGGGCTCAGAGCGGTGTTGGAAGCGTACACGTCGCAGCATCGTCCTACTAGCTGCACCGCGTAACGTTTGATGGTGTACCTCAAGTAAGACCTGTGTCTCTGCAGTCAAGCTGTAAGCGTCGCCCGGTTTGGACGCGGTGGGGCTCAGAGAGGGGGTTGGAAGCGTACACGTTGCGTCGCAGCATCGTCCTACTAGCTGCACCGCGTAACGTTTGATGGTGTACCTCAAGTAAGACCTGTGTCTCTGCAGTCAAGCTGTAAACGTCGATTGGTTTGGACGCGGTGGGGCTCAGAGAGGGGGTTGGAAGCGTACACGTTGCGTCGCAGCATCGTCCTACTAGCTGCACCGCGTAACGTTTGATGGTGTACCTCAAGTAAGACCTGTGTCTCTGCAGTCAAGCTGTAAACGTCGCCCGGTTTGGACGCGGTGGGGCTCAGAGCGGGGTTGGAAGCGTACACGTTGCGTCGCAGCATCGTCCTGGTAGCTGCACCGCGTAACGTTTGATGGTGTATCTCTAGTAAGACCTGTGTCTCTGCAGTCAAGCTGTAAGCGTCGACCGGTTTGGACGCGGTGGGGCTCAGAGCGGGGTTGGAAGCGTACACGTTGCGTCGCAGCATCGTCCTGGTAGCTGCACCGCGTAACGTTTGATGGTGTACCTCTAGTAAGACCTGTGTCTCTGCAGTCAAGCTGTAAGCGTCGACCGGTTTGGACGCGGTGGGGCTCAGAGCGGGGTTGGAAGTGTACACGTTGCGTCGCAGCATCGTCCTGGTAGCTGCACCGCGTAACGTTTGATGGTGTACCTCTAGTAAGACCTGTGTCTCTGCAGTCAAGCTGTAAGCGTCGACCGGTTTGGACGCGGTGGGGCTCAGAGCGGGGTTGGAAGCGTACACGTTGCGTCGCAGCATCGTCCTGGTAGCTGCACCGCGTAACATTTGGGACGGCGTGGTCACTGGAAATAGACAATACTTATGTACCTGAACGCGAAAAAACATGTTATCCTTGTTTTCATAGACTACGGAAAGGCATTTGACACATTGAAACATGATCTCCTAACTGAAAGGTTGGAGAGTAGTGGAGTAAGAGGAAAATTGCTAGAATGGTGTAAAGACTACCTAAAAAATCGTAGATACCAAGTCAGAGTAGGAGACACTTATAGTGACAGCATTAACATCACGGAAGGAACTGCACAGGGGTCAGTATTAGGACCTTTGCATTCTTTAACTTACGTAAACGATCTTAACAATGTGATTAAGCACTGCACGGTATATCAATTCGCAGACGATACATGTCTCATGGCTGCAGACAAAGATCCCTTGATCGCACAAAATCAGATACAAGAAGACTTCACAGCAATAAGCAAGTGGTCACATGACTCAGGTCTAGTCAATAACGGAGATAAAACAAAGATTATTCATGTTCGTTCTAATCATAATTATTATCTTGGCAAAGTAAACTTGAAAATTAGCTCACATTGTCACGAATGCTTACACTCATCAAAATGTACAAAAGATTGTCAAATAATTGAGCAAATGAAGCAGTATCCTACCTACCTTGGGCTAGTAATAGACAATAGGTTCAATTGGGCGAAGCATATAGATAAAGTCTGCAATAAACTTAGAGCCATTATGGCAAAATTTTGCATAATAAAATGTAAAATTCCATTTCATATCCTATTGACCCTATACAAGACGCTAGTGGAAAGTATCTTATCATATGGACTCACTAGTTATGGCCGAACTTTTAAAACCTACCTAGATCAGATATTTAAAATTCAATATAGACTACTGAAGTTAATAGTACCCACTAAAGTTAAAACTAAGTACTCAAGTGATCCTGACGGACTATTTAAATATTGTGGCGTATTGCCAATACATAAAAAAGTAGAATTTAATCTATTAGTGGAACAATACTTTCGTACAGAGATCCAAGTTCCTAAAAGTCACGCCAGGATCACTAGAAGCATTATGTACAAAAAACTAAATATCCCATTATTTAATAATTTATATGGTAAGCGAACCTCCCAATACCTAATCCCACACCTTATAAACAATTTGCCAATCGAACTTAAAAATAAAATATCTCAAAATAATATTAAAGCCACATTAATAAAACATTATTTATCCTAACTTATACTTAACAAAATTCTGAATTATAACTGTCGAGCTTCAGCATTACTACCTAACTTCCTAAAAATAAAATGTTACTAATTTCATTATTGTACTTAAATTTTTTTTTTACTTTTTTATTATTTTACTTTACCTAAAAAAGGAGCATCCTATAGCAGCCAAGCGCAGCGTTGTCTGTCATTCACTCACTGGTCGCATGCGCGTGATTGGTGGATCGCCTGTATACAACTGTATACGTACCAGCCACGCCATGCAAAGCGCTACACGTAGACCGCTGTGTTTGAATGCGATACTGCCTATTATGCGTGTTAAAGCTTAAGCATTAGTACCTAGTTTATGAGAACCCTAGTATCTAGATAAACCTAACATAGGATTTAAGATACTACTAACCAAAACATGAATTCATTTGTGTCTTTTAATAAAAAAAAAAAATGTTAGAATAGCTGCACCCCACGTCACAATTGAATGAAATAAGGATAATCCAGACAGCATCATCTAGCCCCAAGCTAAGCTGAGTTTGTGTGATTTATTTATTTTAGGGGATCTTTCAGCACAATGTTACATAATATTAGTGTTGTGTAAAGATACCATATACTAACATATGATAACAGGAGGCCGTGGGAACTGGATAAAAAGTATCCAATGTTTTATTCCAGGGCTATGTTTATGTTTTTGGCTATGTTTTATACGTCTATTTCAAATTTCACTTTCACGTGTCTTTTCAAGTGTGTGGCTGATGATGATGATGAACCCATATTAGTCCACTGCTGGACATAGGCCTACCCCAATGAGCGCCATAGCGTCCTGTCTTCAGCTTGCCGCATCCAGCAGTCTTTCGCAAATCGACATCCCACCAGGCCGGAGGGCTATATAAAATAATAGGCATAAGCGTAATTTACCGGGTGGTATCCTGTTGAGTTCCCTATGCGAGCTGTACTGCCTTAGTTTAGAGGATAATTTTTGAAAGTTTTATCAGCCTATGTCTTGTTATTACGGAGATTACTCATAACAAACATTCACACAGACTTTCCCATTTATTATACTAGTAAGATAGTAAGATTATAGGCGTCAAGCTAAAGACAGGGCGCTATGGTGCTCATTAGGGAAGGCATGTCCAGCAGTGGACTAATATAGGCTGATGATGATGAAGATTATAGGCGTAAGCGTAATTTACCGGGTGGTATCCTGTTGAGTTCCCTGTGTGAGCTGTACTGCCTTAGTTTAGAAGATAATTTTTGAAAGTTTTATCAGCCTATGTCTTGTTATTACGGATATTACTTATAACAAACATTTACACAGACTTTCCCATTTATTATACTAGTAATAAGTAATATTATAGGCGTCAAGTTGAAGACAGGGCGCTATGGCGCTCATTAGGGAAGGCATGTCCAGCAGTGGACTAATATAGGCTGATGATGATGAAGATTATAGGCGTAAGGGTAATTTACCGGGTGGTATCCTGTTGAGTTCCCTGTGTGAGCTGTACTGCCTTAGTTTAGACGTGGGTAGGCTGCTCTTGCGCGGGACGCCGGAAGGGGGCGCCATGCAAGCGTACGATGCTGAAAGTATTGAGTATTAGTAAGCAAAGGCACATCACTACATAGTATAAAACAAAGTCGCTTTCTCTGTCCCTATATCCCTTTGAATGCTTAAATCTTTAAAACTACGCAACGGATTTTGATGCGGTTTTTTTTAATAGATAGAGTGATTAAAGAGGAAGGTTTATATGTATAATAAAACCGTGCGAAGGGGCGGGTTGCTAGTATACAATATAAAGAAATACAATACAAATGGCGATGTACGGGACTCGATCAAAGAAGTATCACTGTGTTTTTATTTATGCTCATACCTAAAGATAAAAATAACTCTATCTATTAAAAAAAAATCCGTTGCGTAGTTTTAAAGATTTAAGCGTATCTAGGGACATAGGGACAGAGAAAGCGAGTTTTTTTTAATCCTGAAACAGGTTTTAATTTATTTTTGTTTTTAGTATTCTGTGTTAGATTCAAGCAAATCGTTCACTGGTTAAATAGTTACAATAAAACATTTACAAATAACACACAAATGTCGATGTACGGGACTCGATCAAAGAAGTGTCACTGTGTTTTTCTTTATGCTTATACCTGAAGATTTTTATAATTATAACAAAAAGTTCCAAACCTGTAGCAGTATGGAGCCGTCCAGGCGGCGATCGACTAGGGGGAGACATAACTCTGGTCTGTGGAGGCATTCTTCTCTCTGGACTCAATCTACTCGCCAATATATCTCTCTTAGCCATTCTCTTCAGCATACTCCCACTGTTTATAACTGTGGTACTGTGCATATCGTATGGCCTTTCCGTATGCGAGGCGGAGCTTGGGGCTTTTGTTACAGTGTACGATTTGTCATCGATCATATCGTAAATGGGGGAAATTGTTGTGTGGAGATTGAAAGGGTCGGTTTTAGCTCCTTTTCGCAGCACCGTAAGGGGGGTTGATGATACTTGTAGATCTGTGGGGGGAAATCTTAGGTTATTTATTGAAGACATAATGTCTTATTAAGATTTTTAAATTTTTACTATGACTGTAAGAGGGCTTCCAACGAGCCTATATCTCGATTCTATAGAATTGCCATAGAACATAGATATTTTTTGTATACACCTGAGTTACAAAACCAAAGGAAAACTGGAGGAACATATTTTACAACTTTGCAGGAGCTCCACAATTCGTGGTTTTGATAGTTTTCATTCATCATTCCATTGGTCTTCCATTCGTTATCGAACTCGAACTTGCATCTTTTTCGCTGTGCTTGAGCAATGCGTTATCGAAATTTTTGTTTCGATTCTTAGTTGTTAGCTTGCTATTGTTGATTATCATCTGTGTGATATTTACTAATTTATTCTATGGGTCTATGTGTGTCTGAATAAATAAATGGATTGAATTGTTACAGTTTAAATTAAATGTTGTTCATGTGCATTCCTCTTAGAGGTACACATTTTAAACAAACTGTTACAATTATGCTAATGGTCTATTATGTGTATTGTTGGCTAGCTTTAAAACATAAACAAATAAAGTAGAGAGAATAGAATCTTACGTTGGTCATGCTGCACAGCGGTATCAGGCACGCTGTCAGGTGGACTCGAGGAGCTGAAGGTGCCAGTATCAGTGCTCTCGCTCGAACCCACCATGGCCCGCTCTTGGGAACCCCACTCCTGGAAAAACTTTTATTACAAGCGAGTATGGTGCAAAATTGTTGAGCGTAGAATTTCTGGGTTATATATTTTAATGCAAAGTTTATTTTACGAGTGTTCGGCGAGGGGTTCGGTGGGTTAAAAAAGTAAAAATGGGTCACGTTGTGTATGTCTTGAACTAAAGTTTGTGTTGTGTTATGGATGCTAGATAATTGACGGATTTTTTGTTACATACAGGGTGTCTCGAAACACTACGTCAAGCTGAAAACATTTCATGACGACCCAGTAAAACCAAACGGAGTTAAATCTGTAAAAGGTAAACATAATTTGGTCGAACATCTAAGCCTATTTATCTACCTGTCTCATTCTTACGCATATCAAATAGCGTCTTCAATTAATTTCACAATGTCTCACTTGCACTTTTTGAATTCATTAATGTGCCGCTGTAAAGGTGTTAACCTATTATACATAACTAGCAACCCGCCCCGGCTCGCACGGTTTTATTATAAGCATATAAACCATCCTCTTGAATCACTCTATCTATTAAAAAAACCGCATCAAAATCCGTTGCGTAGTTTTAAAGATTTAAGCATTCAAAGGGACATAAGGACATAGGGACAGAAAAAGCGACTTTATTTTATACTATGTAGTGATAGTGATATAATGAATTGAGGCCTTAGTTCAGTTTTTTTTCTGGGTTTTGTAGTTTCTCTTATCCTCTGTTTTCTTTAGCGTTAAATTTCGGGATCCTGTATAGTAAACGCCAGGAACAAAACTCAACAGGTCGTACAAATATTAGTCCTGAGGCGGGAATCGAACCCACAAGCTCAGCGTCGCAGGCGGATCTAAGACCACTGCGCGACAGTGGTCACCAAAGCACCATTCAGCTGTGTATAAAGAAATGAAATATAAATGATTACCTCTTGCTGAAGCGTCCTTTCCCCATCAATAAGGTTTAAAGTCGCAGAGTTAATATCGATGATATCATTGGCCTGATGCTCATCGTCCATATACACCACTGTAGCATCAATAGCGTTAGCTCTAGGCGATATCTTCTTAAACGTCGCAGTTCTCTTAGGAGTTTCCCTTGTAGGTGGCTCTTCTCTTTCTAACCCGTTCAATCTCCGCCTCGACAGTAGCTCTGATGCGTTCTCGATGCTTTGCTTTGGCACTGTTATAGCCTGATTTGGCAGCAGGATTGTTTTGACTGGAGGGTCTTGGTTGGGTGGTTTATCAGGCTCGCCAGGTAGCGCTTTCCTTGCTAATGAGAGCTTCTGCCTAGCTTGGATGATCTCATTCAGTTCTTGCTTTCCTAAAGTTACATTCAGACTATTCCTTGGTTCTTCTGGGTTAGCGACACCCATCTCTTTGTAGAAGGTATCGTCGCGTTCAAAGTTCTCTTTCTCCGCGTCGCTTCTGAATTTATTATTCGCGAAGTGTAGAGTGATAGTTTCTGCCATGTTAGGTTTGGGTGATTCCTTTTTATCGGCGTTTTCGTTTAAGATCTTCATGGTGTCGATTTGGCAGGCTTCTTCCCTGGACTTGGTGTAGCTTTCAGAGTTCTTGATGCCGGATCTTCGCCTCATGCTTCCGAAGAGTTGGCACCTTGGGCGGGCTGATAGCAGCCTCCCGGAATTTTCTAGATGCGTGAAGGTAGCTGAGCTGAAGATGTTGGTCTCATCGTTAGGATTGGTGGTGCTCACGATGTAGGAGGAGTTCACTGAGTTGACTAAGCTTGGGGGGAGGGAATCTATGAGGCTGTCGTTGTCAGGGTATGTGGTTTGGGAGAGGAAGCTGGTGCTCATGTCCTTTTCGTCGAGGATCGAGAGCGTCATGCTGGTCATCATTGGGTCTATGCTGTCGCGACCTGGTGGTATACCTGTAAAAGTAACACTCACTGTAGACGACGGCCTCTTTGGTAGAATTTTAAATAGTGTAGACGATGACCTCTTTTGTTAGAAATTTGAATTTTTCTTTTTCATGCTATTGTCAATTGTTTTTCTTTTGCGCTGTCAGAAAAATTGTGAAAATAATAAACCGACACGATTTTACAAAACGGAGTTTTTACTGAATTCTTCATGTACAGCTGTAATACTCATTATAGGCTTTGACACGGAATTAGAGCTTCATCATAGCCTATATTAGTCCACAGCTGGACATAGGCCTCTCCTAATGAGCGCCATAGCGCCCTGTCATCAGCTTGCCGCATCCAGCATGCCAGCAGACTTTCACAGATCGTCATCCCACCTGGCCTGAGGGCGTCCTACACTACGTGTGCCAAGTCGCGGTATCCATAGTTGATATAAACTATAGTTCAGTAACGCCACACTAGATGTCGTTAATTACTCTGTTAAATTAATTCAATTGAAATATAACTAGATGTCGCTTGTAAAACTGAATGAAGGCTAGATCGCACTATCACTTGGTATTATGTTTTTGATAAACCAGAACCATAAAATTAAAAAAAATCTACAAAGGACATCATCATCATCAGACTGTATCAGTCTACTGCTGGTTATAGGGCTCCCCTAAAGAGCGCCATAGCGCCCTGTCTTCAGCTTGTCGCATCTATCATCTGCCAGAAGTCTTTCGCAGATCGTCATCCCACCTAACCGGAGGGCGTTCTACACTACGTTAGGACATACCAGAATCTTTATGCGGGGGTATAGACCGTCTCCCCTCCAGCGACTCAGGGTTGAACTGCCCTGAGTTCTCCATGAGAAGCGAAGACACCAGGCTTGGGGGAGACATTCTCATCAGGGATTCACCGCTTTGATACATGTTGAGGCTCCCTCGCTCGTTCATTATATTTGTTAAACCTCTGTGGATCAAACGTTGAGTTTAGTAAACACTACTCTAATCATAATCATAAAATCTTTATTGTACACCAATAAAATTATACACAAAACTTAATAATAGAGGACATGTACAAAGGCGAGCTTAACCCTAAAAGAGTTTTCTTACAGCAAACCTTATATTATAAAGGCTAATGATTTGATGTTGTTTACCCTTATCAATGTTTGTAGTGCCCTACAGGGTACATGTACTATTGTCATAAGCTAATTTTAAGTCTTGAAGCTGTATACAAGTATATGTCAGCACCAGAAATAAATAAATATATACCCACCTGTTTTAAATGAATCGGGCTGAAATTTCAAATATCTAGGTGAAAGTTTAGGCCTGGAATAAAACAGTGACTACTTTTCATCAATTTCCAAGGCGCAGTTAAGTTCAAGTTGTTTATTGGTAACAGATTGGGTAGAATGTCAACAAATACATTCAGGAATTAAAATAAATCTTTTTCGTGTAAGAAAAGCACATATTCTAAAATAAATCTATGGAGTATAAAACCTTAATTCTAAATAAATAAAACTAGGCATGGCCACTAAACATGACAGAACAAAATGAATATATATCTAGAGATGGTTTTACTTTGTATGCACATATTTTTCTTACAAATAAATATTTATATGACTATTACCACAGCTATTACAGTAAGGACAAAGTTTCTTGGCAGTTCTGAACTACGCGCGTAAGGCTGCGCAGGAACACTTTTTAGGAACCAAAAGGTGGCATGAGTAGGGTGCGCGGGGCGGTGGTCTAGGCTAGAGACGCACCTTACATAAAAACAATCAATCCTATAATCGATCGAATTTCATAATCGATTAGTTTCATTTTGAACTCATTCATTTTAGGGTATAGAAGATTATTTAAGTAGCTAAATTTACTAATAAAGTGAATTTACTCATTAATTAATTAATTAATTATTATTTATAAAGGATTAAAAAAATGTTTGGTAAAACTATGTTTTCTATTTTAAAAGACATGATTTATTTAAATTTTAGAAATCTATTAAATACTATTTCAGTAACGACTGTTTAAGAACATTTAAAACCTCATTATAAAATCGAATATAAACATTTTTTATCACTTAATTTCAATCGATTTAAATAATAATCGATTAAACAACACCCACGAGTACGCACATTGCACATCTCTTTTATCTTGACTTTTTTTAACTTCGATCTTTATCGGCAATACTCGGTACGAGGTTTTTGTCTCTGTCACACGTCAGCATTGGTTTGGTGTTTGTGACGCTATCTCTGTCTTGACCACAGTTGCGTACAAAAGTGTTTGTTGTGTTTTTGTTAATTTTTTCAAATAATAAAACAAAGTAATAGGATAAATATTGAGATATGATACAATTTAAAGATTAAAAAAAAACAAACACTGAATAATAATAATGGCTTGATGCCATTATTATTATTAATCAGTATTTTCTCCCTGTATTAGATATTTTCTGATTGTATATTTGTTTATATGGCAATAACAGTTTTCTTTGCAACTGTGCATGCGCAAAAGTTCGCAGAGCCTATGTTCAGAACTGCCAAGAAACTTTGTCCTTACTGTACTAACTATGATGGGGAAGCAGTTAACTATGCTTTGCATAGTTTGTGGGCATAGACTAAGAATTGGATTCCGCATTTATATGTGTGAAGAAATATTTGCAGATCGAAAATTTTTAATATAAAATTGAAATGATTAAATTAATTTACCCATCAAAAAATCCACAACAAGTAACAAAATCACAAGAATTTACTTTTACAATCATTTTTAACTTGAAAAGTTAGTTTGTACTTGAAACACGTTTACGCTAGACGTTCAAAGCTAGACTTGTGAAAGGTAGTATCAAATAATTGTATGAAGAGCATTTAAATTCACTTAGATGTTACATTCAACGGTGATTAAATTACCATTTTGAAAGTAAGTTACCGTTTTTATGTAATTTTGCGAAGAAAAGAAAATAATTGCGCATCTAATCTTGTTTGATTATAGCTGTATTTATCCTTAGAAAGTCTAGCTTTAAAGTAGAATGTTAATATGGAGTCTAAAAATAGTTTTTTTTTAATGCCGGACAGTCCACACAGCATCATCTAGCCCCAAGCTAAGCAGGGCTTCTGTTATGGGTGTTGTAGTTATTTTGTCATTACTTAATTGAAACTAGTAAGGTAAGGTTCTTTAGAGTAATGCGTATATTTCTTTTATTTCATTAAATAGCGACCCACCCGAAAACAGAGTCTCTTCCTGCTGTCTGTGTGTCCTTATGTACCTATGCTTAGATCTTTAAAACTACGCAACGGATTTTGATAAGGTTTTTTTTAATAGAAATAGCTATTCAAGAGGTTTATATCTATAATGCACCCGTGCGAACCCGGGCGGGTCGCTAGTAAACTATAAATGAAGGTTTACTTACTTGTTAAAAGTGTTGTGTATATTATGCGCTGGCTGCGATAGATCTATGTTGATGGGTTTGGAAGGCATGATGTTCGAAAGCCGTTCCTCCAAGGAGAATCGGCCTGGATCCGATACGAGAGTCATATCCGAGTCTTCAAGCTGTAACAATAAAATTAATAAGTTAACATTAGTGATTAGTATTTCGAGTGTAGTCGCGGTTTCCGAGGTAATTCCCGTTTCCGTGGGAATTCCGGGATAAAATATAGCCTTTGTGTTATTCCAGACTATAATCTATCTCTGCGCCAAATTTGATCCATATCCGTTCAGTAGTTTTTTCAACCATCCATCTATCCATCCATACTTATAACTTTCGCGTTTATAATATTAGAAGAAAACAGTAAAGATCGTCATCCCACTTAGTGGGTCCTAAGGATAGGTGGGATGGCGGCAAGCTGAACGAAGACGAATGAAGACGGGGACTTTTTAGAGACCATATATTGGTGCTGGCACCAATATAAGTTCATGTTTACTTCGAAGTATACCGTGTATTGTATATTGCTTGTATGTATATTTAAATTCAATTTACTTTAGTTACAATATAAAAATAATAGGTACAAATGACACGTTTACCTGTTAATAATATGCATATCTAGGCATAACCTTATTTAAGTTTGTTACAAGTTTGTCATATGGATGTGGTTTGTGAACCTTTTATAATATAAACTAGCGACCCGCCTCGGCTTCGGACGGTTTTATTATTCAATTCAATTCAATTTTATTTATTTCGGTTATTCACCATAATTTTTAGTTATTTTTCTTATACTATGTTAGTAACCAAACCATACAAATAATAGATAGATAATAGATTTCAAAATTCATGTCACATTTCACAAACCATTCAATAATTTTTAAGTTAAATGTACTAAGTTAATTAATGTCAACAATAAAAAAAAAAATACTTGGAACCTACTGACTGATTTAATTTAATGTTTTTTTTTTTATTATACGTATAAACCTTTCTCTTGAATCACTCTATCTATTTAAAAAAAAACGCATCAAAATCAGTTGCGTAGTTTTATTGTATATGTTTTAAGCGTTCAAAGGGACGACATAGGGAAATAGGGACACAGAAAGCGACTTTGTTTTATACTATGCAGTGATTAAGCATTATTTATTTATAGTTTATGCCCGCGGCTTCGCGCGAGTTTTCCAGGTCTAGAATTATATTTGCCCATTTCATATTTCAGCAAATCCATTTTATCGTTTTGGAGCGTTAGGAAAGTTCCAAAAATCAAAAATCCTTTAGAACGTTGTAACACAACAGGTGATAGGTACAAGATTAGTTTGTAATTTTTAGGGTTTCGTACCCAAAGAGTAAAAACGGGACTCTATTACTAAGACTTCGCTTCCTGTCCGTCCGTCTATCTGTCACCAGGCTGTATCTCAAGAACCGCGATAGCTAGAAAGTTTTAATGTTCACAAATTATGTATTTTTGTTGCCGCTATAACAAACACTAAAAATATTTAAGGGCGGGCATACAACAACCATGATTTTTTGCCTTTTTTATAGATACGGAACCCCTCGTGAGCAAGTCCGACTCACACTTGGCCAGTATTTATATTTTTGTCCGCAGCCCGCTTCTTGATGTATGGATGATGACGATATTGAATATTATTGTTTACAAGACATGAATTGCAAAATATTTCCTCTGTTATTGATACGTAATGGGCGGATATCACCGATGGTCTAATACAGACGATAACGTGTGTTCTAAATGGATGTTATGTAATTAAGATGCGTGTCGAGATATTTCTGCACGACATAAGTTTTAGCATATAATTGGCCGAGAAGTGATATGTTTTAGGTTAAAAAGAAACGAAAAACTTGAATTCTTAATGAAAAAGGAAGAGGGTCTCACTTCGACTGTATTTTTTTATGTATTGGCAACACATAGTTAACTTATTTTCATTTCTATTTTTTAGTTCAACTTAACAAGATATTGTCTATAAGTTATAATTTCTCTTTTTGTAATTTAGGAATAATTTGTTTTAGTACCTAATTGTAACCTTGTCAATATTAAAATAATTGTGTGTATGTTTAGTAGCAAATAAATGAGATGTCTATGTCTATGTCTATGTCTACATAGCGTCATAACTACACTAACTACTAACATAACACTTAATGCCATATCTTTTGTTTGGGGAATCGATTTTAATGATTTGTTTATTATCTGTTGCTTTTCACGTTCCTTTTAAATTTCATCAGGATCTCATCGGTAGATTTCTTTGTAGTACTTGAAATTTGAAGTCTGTATTATTTGTTAGCTTTTGTCAAAACTTAAAACTACTATTTTGATGTTTAAAGTTAGTTTAACATCATCTGATTACCCGACTGCGCAAGGAGGAGGGTTATGTTTATAGTAACTCAGATATTTTTTATGTAAGGCATCAAATCCATGGTTATATGTAGGTATATGGTTGCTGAATAACTTTTCCCGGAAATAAATAATAAATAAATAAATACTGGACAAATCCACGCAGCGCCATCGAGCCCCAAAGTAAGCTACTCAAAGCTTGTGTCATGGGTGCTAGATAACTGATATATTTAATACATTATATACGTAAATAGATATTTTAAAACATGCGTATAATTCTGTGGATGTAAATAAATTGTGACCCAACTAAATCCTACTACTTTCTAAACAAATACATAAATCTAATTAGCTTTGTATCAATCGCCTACGATACTGTCGAGCTGCCATATTTGGACTGCTCCAAATCTGAACAGCATCATTTTTACTTGCCAACTTTCACCGAAGCAAGAGGTGGTGTAATCAAAAGAATACAAGGGTCATAATGACATCATCGAAATCGGATGCGTAGTTATGGCGCTACGGTGGAAGAAATGCTTTTTTTAATGAGAAATAAAGTAAATTAAACCTAAATGAACAATTAATTATATTTAAATACATATTCAACAGAGACACTAACATCACATCCTTTCTACCTTTTTAGTAGTACCTAGTAACTACAGATGGCATTTCATTATTTATATGCCAGAAATAATAATTTATTTTAATATTTTCACGAAGGAAGTGCACCTATAGTTATATCTTAGTGCTTTCTTCTCCGTGTTGATTTAGATAACTAGAATCAAAATTCGCAACCACCGAATATGACCTGGTAGAGTTATCAAAACTTTCACTAAACCTGGTATTCATTACCTAACTTTCTCTACATCTAAAATCATTAATCACTCGTCAGAAATGGCAGAATGATTTTCAAAAGCGCAAGATATCTCCGGAACTAGCGGGGCTTTTGTCTAAAAGAGATCGCTTCCTAGCGATAAGGTCGCCCTTGTTACTGTAGGTGCATATTGTCAGTTTGAATTTGAAAACATAAATAGATATTTATTTCAAAGCCTAAATATTATGTTTTGTTCACAATAAGTTGTTTATTTACTTTTTGGATGTCATCATGGTTGACTTCCCTAAATAATAATAAATAATGTTGGACAATCCACACAGCACCATCTAGCCCTATCTAGATCTATCTAGACTAGATAACTGATATATTTAATAATACATTAACTACTAAATAAAAATAATACTGGTTAGGATTTATAGAGAATGGAATTGAAACCTCTTGGTTATTTTATCCAGCAAAAGCAGAAAGCAAGAACTGGATTCACAATTTCATTATTACAACGGTTAGTTGAATGATGAAATTGTAAACCTAGTTTCTTCTAAATAAACATACAATACAATATCACATAGTATAAACTCTGTCACATGTGTATAATACTCATAGTCGTACAAAAACAATAACAGATAACATAGAACCGTTATTACGTCATCGTATGTTATGGTCTTGAAGTCAGGCTGTTTCTTGTTTATTTTAGTATTTAATTTATTGTAGTACAGAAGATCGTGTTCTTTGAATAGAATCTACTGTAATGTAATAGAATGATGTAATAGAAACCAAAAACGTATATAATTCTTATTTAAAAAAACACTTTAAAAAAGACGATTAAGGTATTACATCAATCAAGTCTTACATATATTTTCTTCTAAATATATTAAACTAGCGACCCGCCCCGGCTTCGCACGGTTTTTATAAACCTTCCTCTTGAATCACTCTAACTATTAAAAAAAACCGCATCAAAATCCGTTGCGTAGTTTTAAAGATTTAAGCAGTCAAAGGGACATAATGACAAAGGGACAGAAAAAGCGACTTTGTTTTATACTTTTTTTTTTACTTTCTTTTTCTTTTCTTTTTTTTTGTTTTTGACGACCGATGTGACGCGGTGGGCGAAGGTCCGCCTGCGACGCAGGAGGTTGCGGGTTCGATTCCCGCCTCGGAACAAATTTGTGTACGATCTGCAGAAATTTGTTCCGTTGGTCTGGGTGTTTTCTGTCTATAATAAAAAATATCTATCTATGTAATTTGTTATATTGTATTATGTATATCAGTCATCTAGTACCCATAACACAAGCTCTGCTTAGCTTGGGGCTAGATGATGCTGTGTGGACTGTCCGGAATTATTTATTTATTTATTTTTATTTTTACTATGTAGTGATAGATTTTTACAGTACATAGAAAACACGCATTGTGCATTGTAAAAAAATCCGGAAACAAATATTTACAGACCGAACAAACATTTGTCTCAAGAATCTTGAGGTGTTCTCGTAATTATAATATCTTCCTGCGATTTTTTTTTCCTACCCCAAAATCTTTAAGTAAATCTAAAGACTTAATCTGCCTACTGGTTTATCTATATGTTATTGAAACTGAAACTAAATACGTACTAACTAATCGAAAGTTTGAATAGATGTATGGATGGGTGGATGTTTGTTCCTCTTTCACGCAAAAACCACAGAACGAATCGCGCTGAAATTTTTATTTAGACGTAGTTCTAGCCCTTGAATAACAGGCTTTTTTCATTCCAGAAATCAATTCCCTCAGGATATAAATAGTCTTAAAACCTTTCTATAGAAATAACGAGCGAAGGCGCAGGCAGATACTAGTAATATACACAACACCAATAATTAATCACAGGTGCCCTAAATGACTGGTAGTGTTATCATAGTTTACAAACATTAGCTATAAGTACTTAGGTATTTTCTTAGCTAGACCGGTAATTGATTGCATAATCTAATCGGACGCAAGAAATGACGTTATATTCAACAGTCATTCAGATTGAACTAGTTTTTGCGCGTAGCTCTGATGGTCTGGTGTGTAAGTACCAAAGGAGTTGTAAAAAGTTTATAGGCGTCGTGCATGATCTCTTAGAATTAATCATCACTGCCTCTGTATTAAAGAACAAATTATACCTATGATCGTAATTTTGCTGGATGAAGTTTTGTAAAATTAGAGTTTTAAAGTTTTTATCAATAAACGTTATTATTATTATTATAAATTTTCATGATTTTGATCTAGAGCGAGGTTGGCAACCATGGCACCACCGGAAAAATTATGATGTATGGATGTTTATTACTCTTTCACGTAAAACCTTGACTGAAATTTAGAATAGACGTTAGTTAGGCAAAAAACTTACTTACTTTTCGTCATATAAATCAGCTCCCTTGGGAAATAAATATCATTGAAACGCTTCCATAGAAACAAAGAATAAACGAGCAGATACAAATGAATAAAAAAAACACTCACCTGAGGATCTTCATCTTGAATCAAACTCCTTCGCTTCATCGCATAATCCTTCACAACCGCACTATTATCCGAATTCGTATCCACGTTAAAAGTCTTCAACCGCATCAGAGGACTGATCGCACTCAGCGGGTTATCATACTTGTTGTACGTCATATACTTGTTGGTTGACAGCATCGAAGGTTGGTTTGATGGATTGGAAGACAGGGAAGAGAGACACGATGCTTCCACTATGGATTGCACGCTGGGACGTTGGGCACGTTTCTTGGGTCGCACGTACGTTCGGGAGTCGAATTTCTGTCGGTCTGGTAGTGATTGGTAGTCATGATTATCTGGAATAGAGAGGTTTTTTATAGTTCTTAATTACATAAGACAGGGTGCTATGGTGCTCATGGGGAGGCCTGTGTCCAGCAGTGGACTAATATAGGCTGATGATGATGAATCACAACATTTATTTATTTATTTATTTATTTAAGAAACATACAGCTTACATATTACATAAATGTTTAGGTTACTTATTGAATATTACTTATAGCCAAAATTTGTTTCCAATTATGAATAGTTAGGTACTAAGTGAAGGCCGGAAGTTACAGATTTTACAGACGTTTAGTTTAGTTACAGACGTTAAGTTCTAAATAAATGACAATGCTCTAAATGAATGACAAAGTAAAGGCTGAATCTACTTCATTTAAATGACAATTAATGTACGTGTATGGTGGACGTTATATAATTTATAAATTTAATTATCTATGTATCTACTTTTTTTTAACATTTGACAAAAACAGTTTAATTTGCAATTAAATATATCTATGTGGTGGTAACGATCATTATGTGTTTTGCAAGCTCTGATCAAAAACCTATTCTGAGCGTAGTTAGTACTGCAAATAGGTACTGTAAATAATGTGTTGGAGCGAGTATTAACCCTAGGACATCTGAATGAAATACAACTCATAAGGAAAGGAGAATCAACAATATTATTTATAATCTTAAACAGAAACTTTTGATCCCTGTGTTCACGTCGTAATTCTAATGATTGAATCTGAATCGATGAACCTTTGAATCTATAGCCTAGTCTTCTTAAAAATTTACTTTGAATACTTTCAACTTGGTCTATCTGAGTAGCGTAGTGAGGGTTCCATACTGTAGAGGCATATTCTAAATGGCTTCTAACTAAAGAGTTATATAACGTAATATAAGTGTTAATATTCTTGAAGTCTTTGCACTGTCGAAAAACAAAACCTAGCATTTTATAAGCCTTGGCTGTAGCCTGGTCAATATGCGAAGCAAATAGCAATTTACTATCAAGGCATACACCGAGGTCTCTCACCTGGGTCACTCTCTCTATTGTGGTGTTATTAAATTTATGATTGTAATTAATGGGTTGTTTCTTACGAGAGAAAGATATTGAGTGACATTTACTAACATTAAGCTTTAGTTTATTTAAAGAGCAATATTCATAAAATTTATTTAAATCTTCTTGAAACAGCTGACAATGATCGATAGATTTGACAAAAGTGAATATTTTAGTATCATCAGCATATAACAAAGCTTTAGAATGATTAAAACAATACACTGCACGATTGATAAATACATTGAAAAGAAGAGGACCGAGGTGAGAACCCTGCGGCACGCCAGAAGTTATGGGAATAAAGCTAGAGGTATATCCCTTGACTGCTACTGCCTGGGACCTGTCACGCAGATAAGAGGTTAACCATCTCAAGAGATCACCGTGTATACCGATGTTATCACATTCATTTATCAACAAATTGTGCGATATTTTATCAAAAGCTTTAGAAAAATCGGTATACACGGCATCCACCTGATATCCTTTCTCCATCGCCTCAAGAGTAAGATGTAAAAACTCACACAAGTTGGATTCTGTTGACCGTCCACTAATAAATCCGTGTTGATTAGGAGTAATCAATGACCTTATTGCAGGAAATAACGTGTCATATACTATTTTCTCAAATAGTTTAGGCACTACGGACAATTTCGAGATACCACGATAGTTAGCAATATTATGCTTATCACCATTTTTGAAAATAGGCACGATAATAGACTGTTTCCATATTCTAGGCATAGCGCCTGAACTTAGAGAAATATTAAAAAGCCTTGCGAGAGGGCATGATAATTGTTTATGACAGTTTTTGAGAAAGATAGGATGTATACCATCGGGGCCAGTTCCCTTGTGAACATCTATTTTTTTCAGGTATTTCTCGACAACAGAGTTATCAATGTGTACGGAACTGATTACACATGCATTTCTTATTGTATCAGTGTATACATAACTATTTGACGGTGGTTCGAAAACAGACTGAAAGAACGAGTTGAAAAGTTTAGCGACTGATTGACCCTCGGAAGCATGAGTGTCACCACGGTATAAAGTATCAGGGATATCTCTGGTATTACGTTTAGACTTAATAAATGACCAGAAGTACTTTGTGCTTGAGCGAATATTTTTTTCGGTGAGGCCTATATATTTATCGTAACACAAAATTTCCAAATGTTTGACATCCCGGCGCACTTTCGAGAAGTTATCATAATCACTCTGTCTTCCGTAAATTTTCCATTTCCTATGAAGTTTCAATTTTCTATTAATTAACTTAATTAAATTCTTATCAAACCATACCGGATATTTACTATTACTTTTAACCAATTTTTGAGGAAAAATAGTATAAAAGTCGTCGTAGTATAAAAGTCGCTTCGCGCTGTCTGTCTATACGTATGCCTATATATCTTTAAAACTACGCAAGGATACGCATAGAGTAATTCAAGCGTACGAAGCTGGGGCGGACCGCTAGTAATATTATAAACGCGAAAGTTTGTATTAATGTGTTTGTTACTCTTTCACGCAAAAACTGCTGAACGGATCGGGTTGAAATTTTGAATTGACGTAGTTCTATCTCTAGAATAAAACAGGCTACTTTTCATCCCATAAATCAGTTTCCATTGAATAGAAATAGCCTTGAAACAACACGTGCACAGCCGCGAGCAGAAACTAGTTATTAGTAAAATGATATAACCACGACCTGTAAAACAAGTAATAAATCTGTCAGCAATTACCTAAACCGAGACGAATACCAGAAAATTCAGTTCAATGTACCCATTCAAAACCGCATCAGATATCCAGTGATAACTGATAAGTGAAAGGAGCCTTACCTGACCGAAACAAGGTTTAGTTTATGTTTAGAAACGTAGCACTACCGGTATATAAGTGGGTCATTTTGTGCCAAAGTCGGATTTGCATTTGGTATGCATCGCAGCTGGCTTGGTAGAAGGAAGCAGGGTGATAGTTGTTACAATGTTTGGTATGTTATGAATTTATAATAGTAAAACGTGATAGGACTGATGAACTTGGCATACTTTATGAGGGCTACAGAAAAACACGCAAATTGCATTATTTCCTCGTCCAATTTGGAGGGTTTACGTTCATTTCTTGACATAATAAATCATCATCTGCTTAGCTTGGGGCTAGTTGATGCCACTCAGCATCAACTAGCCCCAAAGCATCAACTAGCCCCAAGCTAGAGCTTGTGTTATGGGTCCTAGATGACTGATATACTTAATACAATACAGTACGGTTGTGTGGTCACTTAGTTAGGTAGATATATTTTTATAAGAAAACACCATTATATAATTTACTTTTATTATACCTCTATGTTGTTATTTTTATTTAATTGTGCAATAAAGTGTTTTCTATCTATCTAACACCCAGAACCCCCGGAACGCATATTTGCAGATCGTACAAACATTTTTCCCAATGCGGGAATCAAACCCGCAGGAGCACGCCTACAGCTACAGCTGCTGAAACACTTCCATGACAGTCGTGGGCCTTGAATGTGTTAAACTTGCATATCCCCTCTCACTTTTAAAGCATCTACAGTGTAGTGTGTAGATTCTACACAATTTTCACATTTAAGGTCATGTATTGATGACATTCACAAGGCGCAAATATCTTTTATTAGAACACGGCCCGAAGCCAGGTGGGTCGATAACTAGGCGAATCTAAAGTTAGCACGGAGTCAATGTAATTGATTATGTATTACACAAGGCTACGAGGTGTAAGCTTCGTGTTAGGATTAATGTGTAAGATTGAAGTTTTGGAATGTTTTGAAGAGACAGGAATTTATGGATAAAAAGGCATAGCCAACCAGCAATTTCACTTCTGCAATAGTCATAGCTCAAATGATAGCGAAGTTCGATTCCCGCTATGTTTGCGCTAATTTCGTCAGCTCAGAGAAAAAAAAATTAGACACAACACAATAAAGTAGTAAACAAGGCATAAAAGCCGTGGCTGGTGATAGGTGGACACGACACGGCGCAGATATGTCATAGGACATATATAAAAGGACATTAATTAAAGGGTCGGCCTTCACTCAAAGGTCCCAAAACAAACGATAATTGGTTATTTTGAGATTTAAGTAAATATTTAATATTTTTTTATTTTCAAAAAATGCAACATTTTCATATTATCATATTCATATCATTATTTTATTCTATTAACTAGCGACCCGCCCCGGCTTCGCACGTTTTATTATACGTATAAACCTTCTTCTTGAATCACTCTATCTATTAAAAAAAACCGCATCAAAATCCGTTGCGTAGTTTTAAAGATTTAAGCATTCAAAGGGACATAGGGACAGAAAAAGCGACTTTGTTTTATACTAGGTATGTACTGTAGTGATGCATTTAAAAATAAATTTAACTCTCAATATTTATGATGTGGAAGTAGATTTATTATTATAAAGAAATTTTTGATTTCTGTTTTCTGTTGTAGATCTAAACATTTTATAGCTCATGTAGGAAGCTCAAATGATCAGAAAATACGATCGTAAGTGGGACATATACATACCAACGCCTTGTAGGTTGCAATACAACGTGGGCGGGAGCGAGTTGTAAATAAACGACAATACAATAAGACTACGACGTACTAGTGCCATAAATAGGTAATGTACTTACTTAGATATAGCCTGCTATTCGAAGCTTAGTTGAGAAACCTTGTTTATCACTAGTGATAGAGAAATCACCAGATATTGGTTTATTCTAGTAGATACATCTACAGGATTGTGTTTTAAAAAACCAGATGATACAGATGAGGATACAGACTTCAATTGCGAGCGCATTGTTTATGCTCATGATAATAGCGAGGTTTCGGATTAAACGAAAAGTAAGTACACAATATAAGTACACAAATTATAATTTTTTGTTGAGTTTTTAAAAACCTCTCGACCGATTTCGCTTAATTTAAATAGAATCTGCAAGCATCTGGGAAGTATATCGTTAGAAACAAGAAAAAATAATTGGATTATTTTCATTAGGTAGGCTAAAGTATGTAATATAGAATCATAATAATAGTAGCATCTGCCCGCGGCTTTGCACGAATTATTTTTTATGGAAAAGTTTCACGATCATTTCTATCTCGTGGGAATTATTATTCCTACGTCTATTCAAACTTTCAGCCCGACCTCTTCAGTAGTTTTTGCGTGGAAGGAACAAACATCCATGTATCTTTACAAATTTTCACTTTCATAATATTACAAATTAAAATTTCTAAATAAGTTTGAAATAAGATGTACGCTATAGCATTGGGTGCCCCCGTAATTGCAGATGTACTTTTTTAATAAATAAATAAATAAATAAATTACTAGCGACCCGCCCCGGCTTCGCACGGTTTTATTATTTGTATAACCTCTTGAATCACTCTATCTTTAATAAAAACCGCACCGAAATCCGTTGCGTAGTTTTAAAGATTAAAGCATACATATGGACAGAGAAAGCGACTTTGTTTTATACTAAGTAGTGATGAAGGATAACGATTTCTGAAATATGATCTAAGCGGGGGTACGTGAGAGGGCGATTCCATTCTTCATCTACATGAATTATGAATACAAGAACTAGCGACCCGCCCCTTCGCACGTATAAAATAAACCTTCCTCTTGAATCACTCTATCTATTAACCGCATCAAAATCCGTTGCGTAGTTTTAAAGATTTAAGCATTCAAAGGGACATAGGGATATAGGGACTTAAGGATATAGGGATTAGGGACAGAGAAAGCGACTTTATTTTATATTATGTAGTGATATAAAAACTGCTAAGGAAGTTAGGTATACAGTATCAGATCTCAAACTGTCTACTGTCTAGTTTCGCTAACGACAGTATAGAAAGTGAAACGTTACCTCAAGTCTAGAATACTAACACAGCTACGACTCGCGGGTGTTCGTTGCATGAGGTATTGTTTCATTTGTATGATACATTCATTTTATTGTGATATTCATTACGTGCTGATTGTCGAGTGCGATGATAAAATTGATACATTTAGTACCTACCTCATTACGTAGGTACCTGTAATTTATACGCATAGGTTGTATTATTTAAGCGCTTTTCACTTACTCTGTTAAATTTTTTGGAATATTAATTTAAATTCACATAAATAGTGCTGGAAATTACACACTAGTCCAGAGGCGGGAATCGAACCCGCAACTTCCTGCATCGCAGGCGGATTATTCACCGCCGCCGCCGGCCACGCCAGAGATCCTCAATTACATGCTGAAATAACTTTTTACTCGTCTTATGCACAAAAATACTGTCGCAGCGCAGATGCCAATGTCATTGAACAAGTATTCATTGACGTAATCGTTACTATCGCCCGGCTAAATGTAGGTAAACATTGTATATCATTACGTCACGTGTTTGAAGACAGAGCTTCACACCTACAAACAGTCAATGGTGCCAATTAGAAGTCGCCAAAACTTATCATCATTTTGACAGCACTAAAAATGATATCCTTTTTATTCCCATTGTTATAAGATGGAGGGCAACAAATTTTAGTACGTCAACTTAATAATTATTTATTTGAGCCACAAAAACTAAAAATAGTAACTGTATTCTAGAATCCTAGATATTTTTTGTACGCAAGGGTTTACAAAACCAGAGGAACCAGTGGAATATGTTTTATAACACTGTTCTCATCGGGACAAATCTCAGTAGTACGAAACAATTTTTGATTTTGAGATTAGAGCTTTCAGTCATAATTTAATTTATCTTTCATCCGTTTTGGTCTACGAGCTCGAATTTAGACATTTTAGCTGTCTTTAGACAATCATAATAATGCGATAATGAAATCCGTGTTTTGATTTTTGTTATGTTGTTTTCTGTTTTAGTTATTCATTACTGTCTAGTTCTCATTCATAAATGTTAATATCGACATAACTAACAAATCGTTTTGAGACTAGACGTAGTGATTTTAGATAGGTACCTACCGTACCTACTCTAAAGGCATGTCGAAAAAACTGTGATTTCATGCCGTTTCACTGCAAGGAAAAGGTCCTCTATTATAATTTAATCGAGATAGGTATACAAGTAAACTTACTTCCAATTCCATAAGGTACTGAAAAGTGAGCAAAGTTTGTAACGTAAACTCATAATTTGAAAAAAAAATGCACGCGAATGAAGTTCATCAATCAAATCAGTATAGTTTTTAGTCAAATTAGTTATAATCATTACATACTATTATACAATGAGACATCATAATTAAATGAATTTGATAGATAAATTGCAGTGTAAGGTTTTTTTTTGTGTATAGTACGGTTCTTTTTTCTTTTTTTTTTTCTATTTGATCTTTTTAAAACTTTTTCTGGATGTTTAAAATGCAAGCAAGCAAGCTATTTAGTTTTTTTAAATTTATTTTTAAGTATTCTGTTTGTACAACTGTTTGTTCTCCGAATAAAGCAAAATAAATAAATAAATCATTGCATTATTTATACCGTGTTTAACGCAATGAATAACTTTGAATCTTTGAAAATCACCTGGTATACACTACTACTACTGTGCGTCAGTAAAATGTATCTATTAGTGTAACATATAAATAGGCACTACCTATGCGAAGATAATGTGATTCAGCCCACGTTCTGTTAATCTAGATTTTAAATCAATGCCAATACAGTCGGTGAGAAAAGTGCTACTCACACTGGATTATTAACGCTGCATCTGCGTATATAGAATTCGAACTTTATCTTTTTCTAGACAAACTCGACGCTATTAGCTTAGTCACACTCCTATATCAGTACACTGAGCTGAGACCAGCTCAGTACACCAGAACTGACTTGTACCAGATCTTACGCGGAAGAATACACGTCGACAAGGATACTATGTATACCTACGGTACGGTATATATGCCGTTCTGATTTGACAGACCCAAACGAACAAAACAAAAGAAGGCCGATTTTCTCAGTCTGGCTTATCGAATTGGTTTTTGTAACACTTCTTTCCCCAGAAAACTCCCTCTCTCTGACTGTACCACATGGCTAGATAGTGCGACCCTAAAAGGACTGCAAATTAAACGGAAACTGCTATCCAGTTCTCGATTGCTTCCCGTACATTTATCAATTAGCGGGCAATTGCTTTTTGCTATCAAGGTATCAGAAACTAGCGACAGAATGAATGAATGAATGAATGAACACTTTATTTGTACTCAAGAAAACATTTAAAGAGCTTATATCTAATTTAAAAATAGTAAACAGTACAAAAAGGCGGCCTTATCGCTGAGAGCGATTTCTCCCAGGCAACCTTTTATTTAGAGAAGCATAGATATAAGAATTGGGTAGGTAGTGCAGTGCACAGATAGAAAATAATAATAATAAAATTCACAGATACATTAAAAACATACAATACATAACCTTCTAAAAAAAAAAAAAACAAAATAAACTAACGAGTGAGAAGAACATGAAATTAGTGATTTTTGAAGATGTAGGAAAATGAGGGTGTGAAATGGATGAACTTAGTTAGACAGCTGAAGATAGGAAATGGGACTTTAGGACAACTTTTTCTTCCTCTGAGAACTTTTCTATGAATGGTGCATGGACGTGAAAATTACTGACGTTTATTCTGCTTAGATGTTAAGAGTTTCTATATGTAACTATCCGATTTCGGCTGCAATGGCTTGAATTTAATGAGAGCGCGTTTCAGATAGTACTTGTGAGAATGGGATAGACATAGGATGTCGCATGCAAGAGAGCGGGAAATAGCATATATTTTTGAAGAGGCGTTAGGGCAAACAAACCAAATACTGTTGATTACAAGAAAACTAAACAACTAATTTAGAAGCTGGCTTCGAGGAACCAAAAAATTGGTAATAATAAGGTACGAATCAAAATATAACTAATTTCAATAGATCGTAGACTCCCGAGATCTTGACCAAATTATGTGAATTAGGTACAGTGTACTTTCAAATTTAATTAAATATTTAAATATTTTTTATTAATCGTGTTTTAACTTTAGAGGCACTATATAAATAATGTTGTACTTTATATAATTCATGTTTTTTACCCCGGGGCCCTAAGAGTACCTAATGAAATCTAGTCTAATTGTAATAAAAAAATAATGAAAAGTAGTAGGTATTTATTTTATAACCAAACACGTCGGAAAACTGTCGACAATATAAAAATTATATAGTCGACAGTTTTCCGACGGCGTTTTATATTATTAATATTTATATTAATATTTATATTATAAATAATAATAATTTGTGAACACAATGAGCTGTTAGTAATGTCTGTACTAAAATACAGTGCATATAATCTGTAAGTATCACTAAAATTACGAATACTAAAAGAACAATAAGACGAATGAAATAAAAGTTATATCAGCTGAGTTACGCGGAAATGGAACCGATTCTTAATTTAGATGTGTATAGTGACATTTCTGCACCGGCAACGCGCTTAGAGACGATCGGTGTCCCATTTTCACGGATTGTCTCTTTTCATCTGTTTACACGAAAACTCTGAAGTTTATCAACTAGATATTTTTTTTTCTTTGCTCGAGGGTTTGCACGCGTTTTTTCTACGAAAAAAAAACAATAAAGGTTTCCCTACCATTTGTTGTTTTTTTCTCTTTGTTACCACCATTACCATTACCCTACCATTTTATCATTTATCGTTTTTGGATAAAAATCAAATGGGTCAGTAGAGTGAGTACCTACAAGATCAAGTTTCACTAAAACAATCAACTGATCAGATTAAATGCAAATTGAGACTCCTGAAAGCTACGTCCTGGCAATGATTATTACATGTAAAATTCGTGTAACAATCTTTCCTTTATTTTTCACTAGCGACCTGCCCCGGCTTCGCATGATTTTAGTATACGTATAAACCTTCCTCTTGAATCACTCTATCTATTAATAAAAACCGCATCAAAATCTGTTGCGTAGTTTTAAAGATTTAAGCGTACATAGGGATATAGGGACAGAGAAAGCGACTTTGTTTTATATTATGTAGTGATTAGACAGATAAGAGACAAAAGATATTTTCTAGCTACCATAGTTACACTTCCAGGGGCATCATAAGCTTAATAGATTGCGTGACTAATATCTGTAATTGAAGTTTTACGAGTTACAAGTTATTGCGATACCGATAAGACTAATGAATAAGCAAAAATTTTATATTTTCTCTAGCTACAGTCTAAACGACCTGACAGTCAAATTAGTTAATGTTGATTAGCGATCTTATTGCTCCACAATGAGTATGTGACACTACGCTGTTATATTACTGGCTGTTGCTTATTAATTCATTATATAATTAATGAATGCAAATTAATAAAACTTCTATAGCATGTACAATTCAATCACAGTAAAGTGCAGTTCGCTTCCTCAGTTTTTCCTGTTCTCACGTAAATATCGCATGCCAACCTTCACAGTCCATAAGGCACGTACGTTATCCTTTAGCAATAGATTGTAGGTACACTGCCCTGCAAAACTAAGTACCACACTTTTAAAATTGTTTTTTTTTCTTAATGACATTTGTATTTTTTTTTCAAAGTTGGAGATTTAAAAATAAAACGTTTTATAGCAAATGTTATCAGTTTTCTGGTAAATTATACATTTAGTAACTAATACATTGACACACTGATAGAACAATGGCAGAATAATCATCAAAATTAACATTATGTTCAGTCTGCCTAATTAGCTTGAAGATATTATAATCAATCAGAGCCCAAGGAGGCACTAATAGTTCTTAAATAACATGTAAAAATACTTTTAAAAAATTTATAAAATTTTTGGGCAATAAGCTAAAAATGGCTATTTTATTCTTCTATCTTTGACTAAGTTCAAAATGTAATTTATGTATTGTTTACTACATTTTCAAAGAAAGACTGAAAAAATTTGCTACAAAACGTTTTTTAATATCACTCACACAAAAAATTTAAAAATATTTAAAAGAGTGATTGATACTTAGTTTTGCAAGGCAGTGTATGTAAGTACGAGTAGGTATGGCAAGTCTCTTTGTAATTGGATGATGGTAGACTGACATTGAAGGTACTGTAGCTTGCAGAAATGGAAGAATGTTCGATATCGACATACACAGATGATTAATGATTGGTGACCTCAGTGGCGCATCGGGCGAAGGTCCGATTGCGATGCGGGTTCGATTCCCGCCTTGGGTTAAATGTTTGAACGATGGAGGTATTTGTTCCGGGTGGTGTGTATATTCTATGTGTAAATAAATAAAAAAAAAATATAACTCGTATCTGCCCGCGGCTTCGCACGTTTTGTTTCTATGGAAACGTTTCAAGGATTATATAATAGTCTATCCCGGAAATGGTTTATGGGATGAAAAGTAGCATATGATTTCTTCCAGGGCTAGAAGTACGTCGATTCAAAATTTCAGCCCGATAGTTTTTGCGTGAGTGACAAACATCCATACATCCCATTCATATAAACTTTCGCGTTTATAATATTAGTAAAGAAAAACTATGTAATTCTATATAGTGTATATACCTATAATACCTAACTATCTAATATTTGTACTTATTGCCATAGTTGTTTAGATATGTACTTCTTCTTTTATGGTCGTTATTTCTGGACGGAATAGAACAGCTAGCAACTTCTAGCGAGAAACTGCGAAATACTTACCCTACCTACTAATATTATATTATTACTAGCTGGTGCCCGCGACTTCGTCTGCGCATGATTAGTATTTCGAGTACTCGCTATTTTACTTGCGTAATTTCTTTCTCGTGGGATTTTCGGGATAAAATAAAGCCTATGTGTTATTCCAGCTTATAATCTATCTCTGTGCCAAATTTTATCCAGATCCGTTCAGCAGTTTTTGCGTGAAAGAGTAACAAACGTCCATCGATCTATCAATCTATCCATCCATCTATCCATTCATCCTTACAAACTTACGCGTTTATCAGTTCAATTCAGTTTGGTTCCCCTGGGCTATACGGGTTTTCAAAAATTTCTCACAGCATCTGAACGACGCGCGCGCGTCGTTCAAATGCTGTGAGAAATTTTGAAAACCCGTATAGCCCAGGGGAACCAAACTGAATTCCGGGATAAAATGTATCCCATGTCCAATCGTCCCGAGTTCCATTCGAAGTCATTCACTTCCCTCGTGATGCGTGGTTAAAGAATTTTTCTTTCACCCTCTCTCCCAGGGGAACCTTACCGAATTCCGGGATAAAATGTATCCCATGTCCAATCGTCCCGAGTTCCATTCGAATTCATTCACTTCCTCGTGATGCGTGGTTAAAGAATTTTTCTTTCACACTCTCTCCCAGGGGAACCTTACCGAATTCCGGGATAAAAAGTATCCCATGTCCTTCCTTGTAGTATGAACTCAAAACGTCCCAAGTTTCATTCCAAGTCATTCAGCAGTTTCGGCGTGATGCGCGGTAAAGGATTTTTACTTTCATACCCTCTCCCATGGGAACCTTACTGAATTCCGGGATAAAAAGTATCCTATGTCCTTCCTCGTAGTATGACCTATAATCATGCCGAGTTTCATTTAAATCCATCAAGTAGTTTCGGCGTGATGCACGTTTACGATACAGACAGACAGACAGACAGACAGACAGACAGACAGACAGACATTAATGAAAAAAATTACAGTTTTGGCTTGAGTATCGATATTAGAATGCCCTCCAAAAAAAATTTTCAAAATATCTTCAATGTACAGATTTGGACCTGTTACAGTTTTATTATAAGTATAGATTATACAACAAACGGATGAAGGAGTGAAAGTTTGAATGATTGTATAGTTGTATAAGTGTATGTTTGTTCCTCTTTCACGCAAAAACTATCTACTGAACGGATTGGGCTTAAATATAAACATAAGCTATTTTTATCCCATAAACCAGTTCCTATGGGATATAAATGGCCTTTAAAGGTTTCCATAGAAATAACGCCTGCGAAGCCACGGGTAGATGCTAGTACTTGAATAATCCTACTAGAAATACCGACCATAAAAGTTTATGCCATCTGAATAAACTTTATCCGTATATAAAAACTTAAAGAATCAGCCGACGCTTGTTAAAACTTTATGGTGAAGTGTGAACAGCTGCATGCATCGCATACACGGAAGACAGTTTCCTTCGTTGTAGGAAATGGCGGCTTCATGGCGGCTTCGCTAGTATATGGCAGAGGATTGGATATTTCCCTTGTGCATTTCATATAATACTGGGTTATTGCTTAGGGCCTTGTGGGTCAAAGCGTTATTTTAGCTGCATTTTATTACGTATCACTTAGGTACCTACTCTGTTTCCTTAGTTTTATTGTATTAGTCTAAAAAACTTTTTTCTGATTATCATAGCAAACAGACTATTTATATTTCAAACCCCCGCGAAACAGTCAACCACACAAGTCTTAAACCTGTTATGTATTATGTATGATATATTGTAAGATTATACATATAAACTTAAGGCTCATTTACATGATGCCATTTTCTTGTATATTCAAGAGCAATAATTGAATGCAATTAATTGAAAGCAATAATTTTGTTTATATTAATATACAATTAATTGTTTAGACCATGCAAGTCATTTATTGCTTCAATTTAATTATATGCAACAGGCAAGAAAATGGTATCATGTAAATGAGGCTTTATTGTATGTTTCAAGAAAAAATAAGGTTATCTTTAGGTTCGGTAAATTAATCGAGTAGACCATCCACACATCACTCGATTATTTTATTTGTCAATTACCTATTTCTATAGTTTTTTTCTTAATTCCTTATAATCAACATTTTCGGAGAGTTACCTATTCAATGGCAAATACCTTTAGACACATTTTACCAGTATGTTTTAAAAAATTACAGTCGTAAAAACAACGAACCATGGGAGTACAAACGTTCCTAAAAATCACGTGATTAATGATAATTAATGTAATTAAGTATACGAGTATATCAGATCATCACACAGCCACAGCCAGTCCACAGCTGGGAATATACCTCTCCTGATAAGCTTTATAGCTCCTATTACTAAAGGTATAGGTACCTAAAGTGCCGAGGAGATGCGTCTGTAGAACGGCAAGGAAAAGTTAACGCAACAGCTCGTGGCAGATCCCCCATGCGCTGCACGGACCAAATTAAAGCTGCACTAAACGGTCCCCTACACGAATATACCAGGAGAGCAGTGATGCGAGAAGAAGGGCGCTAGATTGTAAAGGATGCCACCCTTCCCAGGAAGGGTCAAGAGCGTAGCGACTAAGAAGAATAGGTACCTACATACCTACCTAGCCTACCTAACTGGAAGGATCTCTATTGATACAGTAATAGGATCTTTGTCCCGAGTTTATGATGCGTATCGGATCATTAGATCGGCTAGAGGCAATCGTGCACGAATCGACCTACCTTTGTTTTGATGACTAATTAATGGTTAATTCAGTTTTCGTTCATTGAGATAGTTGGCGTTTTTATGTCTGATCTGACAAGCGTTAAGGCATCTTAGAACAGTAATCTCCAATTCGGGAAATAATATGGACATATACATTGATTTGTGTGTACAAGTACGTGGTATACTCGTATTAATTAATATATCTGAATATAATATGATATTATGTAAATGAATTATCTATAATATAGAATTATCTACAAATTGATGTTTTGGAGATTCGGCTCGGATGCGGTGGGTAACCACTTTGTTGTTAGCAATAGCAGACATGGAATAATATCTAAATTTGGTGTTTGAGGTGGCGATATTCAGAGTGATGTTAATGCTGTTGAATACCTAATATTGTCAGATTTCAGATACTATAGATCGACTTAAGACCAATGTACATACATTACATATTACCATCTAGTTACACAGCAATATATCATATACTAGCGACACGCCTCTGCTTCGCACGGGTGCAATACTATGTATTATATGTATAAACCTTTCTCATGAATCAATTTACGATCTATTAACAAAAACCGGATCAATATCCATTGCGTAGTTTTAAAGATACATAGGGACAGACATACAGACAACAGGAAATGACTTTGTTTTATACTAAGTAGTGATTTCAGGATGAAGAAGTAACAAACATGTGTACTTGCATTCATCCTTCCCTTACATATTTGTGTCTGCTTTTCAGACGATTTCTACTATTACTTTAGGTACTTACATTTAATAATACTATCTAGAAGTTCATTCAAATCCTTTTCCATCTGCAAGAAGGCTTCATCCTCATTCGGCCAGTCGCAGGACAAGTTCCAATCAACTATATCCACCTTTTGGCCAGAGTCATGAGGAACTTTGTATAACCTGGGACAAGAGAAAGGGGTTGATGTAATTTGGTTTGATAAAAATAATCTAAGATAGAGATATGAATACTGCACACTTAACAAACGCCTATTTAAATTAGGCCTCACGGACAGCCCCCTATGCAGAGGGTGCATGAATGCAGAGGAGACGGCAGCGCCTGTGCTTGTGTGCCTTTGTGAGTGCCTTAGCATAGCGTCTCAAAGACAGCTTTACCTCGGGACACCGAGGATGCCTAGGGAAGCATGCACTGGCGTCAGTGAGCTGCTGGCTATCCTGGAGGATATCGGGTGGTTAGACTAGCAGCCCCCCACCCGACACGCAAAAAGGGCCAAACCTGTGGCCTAGTTGGGGAACCTAGTCCAGAAACAAGTAAGAAGTAAGAGATATGAATAAAGAGTCAGGAAAGGTCCAGGACTGAGGCCTGGCTCTTCATATATCCTGTGAAGGAGTTGAAATGTCTGTTTTCCTGCCAGAGTATAATCTCGGAGTCTTCAAAACCAGAGTGAATAAGTTCTTTCTGGGAAAGCGTGCTCCATCTTAGGCCACATCTTCACTTAGGTAAGGGAAGTAGTCAAACTATAGTTGTAGATTGTAGTATTATTTGTAGATGTGGCATGATCATGGTACACATCTTAATTGCTTATTGACAGACCAAGAAGTTATTTCTATTGTTAATAATTTATACTAGCCATCTTAAGCATCAGTAATATAATATACCTACTTACTAATTTAATGCATTTGTGTCAACTTTATGCAAACAGATTAGATAGTGTTATCTGCCTTATCAGTTAGTGTCCTTATTTTCATAACTGTTTATTAAATTTCTCAGGGCTGGACACATCGTTAAAATAATGCCTAATAGCGTAGAGGTCTACAAAACAATAAGACAAAAATTTGTAGCTGAAAACATTAGTCACTACACCTACAGACTGAAAAGCGAAAGAGCCTACAGGGTAGTCCTGCGAGGTCTGCACCAGTCAGAGGACACCAGTAACATCACAGCTGAACTAGAAAAACTAGGACATGAGGTCCGCCAAGTAGTCAAGGTACTACATAGAACTACCAAAGAGGCTCTCCCACTATTTTATGTTGATCTAGAACCTAAACACAATAACAAAGATATATTTAAAATAAAAACCCTGAACTACATGAAAATAACCGTTGAAACACCGTACAAGAAGAGGGAGGTACTACAGTGCAAAAGATGCCAAAGATTCGGACACTCTAAAAATCAATGCTTCAGACCTTTTAGATGCGTCAAATGCGGTGAGGACCATCCGACAACCACCTGTGCAAAACCCCGAGACACAGAAGCAACGTGTGCAAACTGCCATGAAAAACATCCGGCCAGCTACAGAGGTTGTTCAAAATACAAGCAATATAAGGAACAAATACTAAAACTGAATCCAAAAACACGAGAAAACCCTAGAAGGACAGAAGAACGCAAACATAATAAACGAGCTGGAGAGACAGCTTTCACACCAGAAAACATCTACACATCCAGAGGAAACATAGAAACCCAACAGCAAAACCTCAATGACGAATATCCTCCACTACCTTCTCTGCAGTGGAAGACGGTAAAACCCTACCACAAACATCCGGATACTAACAGATCAGAAGGCACACCGAAACATACAGCCTACTCATTTGCCGAAACCACCAAGGCAAAAACCATCAAAGGAAACACAATACCCGTACATAAGTCAACTCCCGTCAACAGCCCGCCAGGAACAGAAAACCTTGTAGAAATACTAGACAAAATGTTTAACAAATTTGAAGCAATCATGACAAACATGATGGACAGCATGATGAATCGTATGATCCAACTGATCAGCAGCTTGCTGCTGTCAAAATAAAGCACGGTATACGTATCGTTACATGGAATGCCAACGGACTCACAGAGCGCAAGCAAGAACTAGAGACATTCCTCATTACTGAAAAGATTGACATTGCACTCATCTCCGAAACAAGATTTACAACAAAATCGCATGTTTCATTTAATAACTACAAAATATACACAACAAACCATCCATCCGGCAAGGCCCACGGAGGATCAGCAATCATAGTGAAATCAAATTTGAAACATTACCCGATCGAAGCGTTCTGCACAGAAAAAATTCAAGCCTCTCAAATCAAAATCACCGACAAAAGCTCTGAAATAACAGTGTCAGCAGTATATTGCCCACCTCGGCACAGCATATCAGCAGAAAACTACAAAGAGTATCTTTCAACACTAGGAAATCGATTCATCAGCGGCGGAGACTGGAATGCCAAACACGTGTACTGGGGCTCCCGACTCATTAATCCCAAAGGAAGACAACTGTACCGTGCGCTAGGTGACCTGAACCTAGAATGCTTATCTACTGGTGAACCATCGTATTGGCCCACAGACCAAGCACGAATCCCAGACCTATTAGACTTTTTTGTGGTTAAGAACCTAACATTTAACAATTTGAGCACCGAGCATGTTATAGACTTGTCCTCCGATCACACTCCAGTCATTCTCAACATTGAATGTAAGGCAATTCTGACCGAGATGCCACTGAAAATCCATAACCGAAACACCAACTGGAATGAATATAGAAATACTATCACATCAGAAGTAGACCTTAAAATCCCTCTAAAAACAGTAGAAGACATAGAACTAGCAATAGAAGACCTAAACAAAATAATCCACACAGCAGCAAACAAAGCGACCTCACAACGTAAAACATTTGCCCCAAAAGAACATTTCTACCCAGCATTCATAAAAGAAAAGATCCAAGAAAGACGCCAACTACGCAAAACTTGGCACAGAACACGATACCCAAGAGACAAAGCCGCCTTTAACAGAATATCCCAGGAAGTCAAGACCCTAATTAAAACTATGAAAAACGAGAACCTGCAAACATACCTGAACAAACTAACACCATCACATGACACAAATTACTCCCTTTGGAAAGCTACTTCAAAGCTTAAACGCCCTAAAAGCCAAATAACTCCTATAAGCATACAGCCAGGTACCTGGGCTCGCTCCGATTTGGAAAAAGCAGATACTTTTGCCAAGCACCTAAAACGAGTTTTCCAACCACTACCCAGCACAAGCAAAGACCATGACAGAGAAATCAAGAACTTTCTTGAAACTGCTACACAAATGTGCTTGCCGCTAAAAAGTGTCACTCCTAAAGAACTAATCCTAGAAATTCAAAAACTCCAAGATTGCAAAGCTCCGGGATACGACCAAATCGACGCCATCCTACTAAAAAACCTCCCGAAGAAAGGCATCATGCTTCTAGTCGCAATATTTAATGCATGTCTACGACTGTCAGCCTTTCCAAGCCAATGGAAAATAGCACAAGTAGTTATGATCCTAAAACCTGGCAAACCAGCACAAGAGGTTACCTCGTACAGACCCATAAGCTTATTACCAATACCTGGGAAACTGCTGGAAAAGACTATACTTTCTAGAATGCGCGAACACCTGAAAGATATTGTACCCAAACACCAGTTCGGCTTTAGAGAAGGACACGGTACAATTGAACAAATACACCGCCTAGTAGATATTATCAATAGAGCTCTCGAAAACAAACAATACTGCTCAGCGATATTCCTAGACATCAGTCAAGCATTCGACAAGGTCTGGCACGATGGACTCCTCTTTAAGATCAAGCAAAGGCTTCCACACTCCATCTATCTGCTCATTAAGTCTTATCTTGAGAAAAGATGCTTCGAAGTCAAATTCAACAACGAGCTGTCTGAAATGCAAGAAATCAAATCCGGCGTACCACAAGGTAGCATCCTAGGACCAATCCTGTACCTGATATTTACCGCCGATCTACCAACGTCGGATGAAATTACCACGACCGCTACATATGCCGACGATACAGCATTGCTTTCGGTGGATGAGGACCCGGAAGTTGCCTCAGAAAATCTCCAAGGACACCTTAGCAAGGTCGAGAAGTGGTTTGATAAGTGGCGCATCAAAGCTAATAAGGATAAGTCAGTTCATGTTACTTACACACTGAGAAGGAAAACCTGTCCGCCAGTACTACTCTATAACGCACCAATCCCCCAAGCAGAAGACGCTAAATACCTTGGTATGCACTTAGACCGCCGCCTGACTTGGCAAAAACACATATGGACCAAACGGAAACAATTAGACCTCAAAATTCGTAGCATGTTCTGGCTTATTGGAGGCCGATCCCAGCTAGCGGCCAGCAGCAAGATGACAATATATAAGTGCATCGTCAAGCCAATATGGACCTACGGGATACAACTGTGGGGCTCTGCCAGTAACAGCAATATTGAGATTTTGGAAAGGTTTCAAAGTAAAACCATAAGAAACATGCTACAAATATCCCCTCATATTAGCAACAAGCTCATGTATACTGACATCAAGCTAAACACAGTGAAACAAGAAATTGAAGCCTTCAGCAAAAAGTATCAGCTCCGGCTAGACAACCACAGAAACGAACTCGCGTCCCAACTGCAAGGAACAGGAACCCTTAAATTCTCTAGACTTAAGAGACATAGTATCCCAAATCTAGCGGAAAGATTCGCAGACAAAAGCCTAGAGGCGACTCACTGGAGTTAACTCTACTTACGACTCAAAAAGCGGATTGTATCAGAGAGCCGATTGGATTATTGTTTTTATGAACAGATCGCCAAGTAGCAGAATAGAAAAGGAAAAAAAAAAAAAAATTAAATTTCTAAGCTCATCCTTATATTCTAATTATGGATTTATGTGGTTTTGTTTATCCTTGTTTTTATATAATAACATATAATTATAAGGAACATTACAACATAAAATACATTCTGGATTTTTAATCTGTTGATGTCACAGGCAGCATATTGTTAATTCAATTCCATGTAATATATAATTCTAAAAATGAGACCTGTTGTACAAAAGACCTTTTTAAAAAACAAATCTCATTTTCAGAAGGAATGTATGTAAGTATATTATATATTCTTTAACTACAGATTTATATATTGCATGTTATTTAATTAACATCAGTCCGGCATTTGTATAACTAATAAGATTTCAATAAGATAACTTATATACCTATTGAAACAGATGTTAATTGGAAAAACTTTGGTACATTGACCTCTGAACTCTATCAGATAATCTAATATAAGTTTGGACATGATTATAAAACTCGTTGTTTTTAAAGAAAATATGGCTATTTCATGGGTGGAAGACTGAAATGATATTTTTAAAATTTGATTTTGAATGGTTTTTTTACTAATTTCAATTAAAACAGTAGGAATTTTTAATAGCCAAATATGAAAATGGATCAATTATTTTATTAATTTCAGAGGCATTTTATTGTATAACGACTTTTAATGTTACAGATGGTTTTTTACAAAATGTTGATATGTAACCAGGTGTATATGTTTTAGTTATGCTAATTTTGGCTCTGAAAATGCATCACCAGCTCACAGCACTAATGTCAACGTGAGTCATTAGAGAGCATAACATCACACACTTGCAAAAACCCAAGTAGAATGCAGAAGACGAACTGGTTAGACCTGAATTTGCTGAGCCAATAATGACATGATCTAAATTGAAATTGAAAAAGTGAGCTGCTGATTGTAAATAATTTAGGGCTGCAGTTTGGAGAACCGGTGATTTCCGATTTTCAGTGCATGCTTATAACATCTATAAGTGCTTACCAAGTCTGATCATCTCCTAAATCCAACGAATCCACGTCGATTAGCTCAGAATCAATCATATCTTTGTTTATATTTTGATCAATCTGATTCATGTTACCAACAATAGAGAGACATTCATTTGGCACTTTGCACGAATCACATACAATTTTTCACACACCACAACTACATTTACCATAGAAAATATTGTAAATACTTTACGAAAAACTAAACAAGAAAACCAACACGAAATATTCCCAGACAAGTTTTTTTAGTTTGGAATACTTTAGAATTTGACATTTCATCACCAACCAATCAAATGCCAAAAATGGATGAAATGAAACAACGGTAAAATCCATAGACTATAGAAATGGCAAGCTGTTACTCGATTTTGTTAATGTTAGTCGATTAATTTGAATGTCGGACAGTCGGATTAGGTTTGATGTTCTAGTCGTGCTGACCTTTAATCTGATGAATAATTGAAAAAATTCCCTTCAAATATTCATCAGATTAAACAGTATCAATAACTAACCTGGCGACGCGCTCGAGGATTTCGGTTTGAATTTTTATATTTTTGAAAACCGAGATTTAAGAGAGAGATAATATAGAGGTATATCTGCCAAGATATAACTACATCACATAAGGTGTTTTCTTTCTACCATCTGATTTTCAAAACCGATCCTGATTCTGAACCTGAAGCTTGAGTAAATCCAATTTAGCTTCTTGAGCTTCCCTACTGAGCTTATGAGCTGAGTTGGGTCGGGTTGGGAGGACGAATTTTACTTACTCGTCGTTGGCCGAATATTGAGTAGCAGCAGTGCTACATCCGTGCCCAGCCAGTGCCCACCCACACCCTAGGTATTTTGAGAGACGGATCCGCGCCTGCAACAACGCCGATCTCGATACTGACCATTTCGATTTGGCAAATTGGCAATTTTTTTTGAATTTTTTGCCCATCACTTAATCCCATCTATAACTACTGTCATGTGTCATGAAATGTCAAAGTCAGTCATAGACAACAATATCTTCTTTCTTTCGATAGCGAACACGTCGTGTGAGCACGTTGTTTGCCGTAGTTTTTCTAAGAAAAATACTAAAATGTCGTCCCATCTCAACTGGATGATCATTCGCAACAACAACGCTTTCTTAGTAAAGAAGCGTGACATCAAGAAGCCGTTCAGCAAGGAGCCCAACAATGTGACTAACCTCAACTCGTACAGATACAACGGCTTGGTTCACAAGAAGGCAATCAGCGTGGTGGAGAACCCTGACAAGAAAGGTTTCGCTGTTGTGGTAAAGAAGGCTAAGGCTACCAATAAGCCCGCGAAGAACTCAGTGCGCCGTTCCTTCAAAGCTGGCGCGAGGAGATCGCTTTTCAAGGTAAAGAAGCTGCTGAAAGCCAACCACTACCGCACTGACTTGACCAAGGCTACCCTCCGCCGCGCGTCCGCTATTCTCCGTGCCCAAAGGCCCATCAAGGCGAAGAAACCTAAAGCTGCAGCGGCTAAGTCAGACTAAGTTTTCTATGTAATGTAAGGACAATAAAAAAGTGAAAACCTCAAATATCTTTACCTTGTGCTTAGAATACCCATTAGTATTTCATGTAGGTGTAGGTAGGTTTTATTTAAAATGTTCTTAGTATGTGCAAATTATTTCATTTACACATTCACATGAACAACATCCCAGTCAATAGCAGAGTAACATTCCCATAAAATTTATTCTGAACTTAGGTTAGAAAAGAAACAAATATTCACTTGAACCAATCATTTATTGAATAACAAACCATGATTATCATATCACAAACAAGGAATGTACAACAGCAAGTACTGATTCATTTTATAAATGTGCCATAGTCTACTACTGCACTGATTGCAGGCTGAGGTTTGAACACCATCAATGTTCCTGTTTTTGCTTTGACACACAATTCATGTCTAAAAACCACAATAAAATTAAACACTCACTGCTTTCGATGAATATCTTGCTGGGGTAGTATGAGTATGGATATAATGAAATTTTAGCTACAGCCTAGGCCAGCCAGCCAGCTAATCATCTCAATAGTAGAATCAAATAACCGTTACAGATGCTGAATGTGTATGGCCAAATAAACAATGCTGGACCATCCACACAGCATCATCTAGCCTGAAAGTTCTAGGATTACTGTAATGCTTGGCTGCATAATGCTTCTCTGGTTAGGCACAGCAAAAGAACTAAGAAATTGATGTTGTCCAACCCCAATCAAAGAAATCAATTATTCCAATTGAATTATAGACTTCAACAGTTGATGCATAGGTGCGCTACAATATATTATACAGTCATGTGTAAACACTCAATATATCTATTTACAAAACATATCACAAATATATATTTCAGTAAGTTATAGATACAAGTACTTTGTAGAATTTATTACATAGTTATTTGAAGGTAAGAGAAGAATATTAAGAATAGTCAAGAGTAACGCTGATGCTATTAATCCTATTGTCGCTGCGAGATGCTCGCCTATGGAGTCTTTAATAACAGTATCAAACAGAATTGACCAATAATGGGTTCCGTCAGTAAGCTCCTATCGTCATAAGTTCATTTTCATTAATATTATTCATAAACTGAAGATGTTTAAAGAAAAGACTGCTATAGACTGAATAGGTAAGGATAGCTTTTATAGTTATTAAAAAATTCTGCTTAATACAAATCTATGGGAGTCTAATTTAAACTACACACTTGATAATGCAAGACACAAATCACTGGGCTCTAATTTCTTATCCTTAAGGTTTGCACTACAACATCTCAATCTATGTATTGAAAATGCTAAGCAGTTATAGGAAAAAAAGAGGCTGCTTCGTATTTTATGACATTTTAGCTTTAGTAGCTTGTTAGCTATAGTTTGTGTTACAAGTTCTTACCTACACAAACTTTTGCAGCTTAACTATACACATATGGACAGACTGACACAATACTCAAAGCATCGGGTACAAAATACACAATAGTACATGAAAACAAAAGGCACAACATTTATTCTATTCTTAACAAAGGCACAGTACACCAAATATTAATAATTACATGGTGGGAGATCATTCATATGTGATATTACATAGTCATATATATATATATATAGATCAGACTAAACAGGGTTTTATCAAGGGACTTCTACATGTAATGTCCATACTTCCATAGACTTAACACTTTATATGCGGCCTCTTTCGGTACGAAATACACGTCGTTACAGTGAGGTAAATAATAATGGCGGAGTCTGTAGGAAATCCTTTAGATCTTCGACTCATGTCGGTGTCTTTACCTCGTAGCGCATTCCCGTGCAAAAGGTTGCGGGTTCAAATCCCGTCAAAGTCAAAAAACTTAATACAATTTATAAGTACATATAAATATTTTATAAATACAGTAGGTACTTAGACATTTGTGTATTTAATAATAAGTAAAGTAGTTAGATAATGCATGGTTGAGCATTTCATAAAACATTAAATAATTTACGATTCTAATTACAATGGACATTTTCCAAATAAAGATTATTCGGAACATTTGGATAAAAATACAACAATTCAATTCACAAATAACTACAAGAAGCTCATGTATTGACGCATGTATTTTAATATTTTTATTTATTTTACAAATTTTATTTTAAGTGTTTATTTAACTACACATAACCTACAATAGGCACACATTTATTTTATTCTAAAAGTTTAAATTCAAGTTGTAGTTTAAAATTTGGGTTAAGGCAGTGAAGGACTATAAAAGATTAAACCCCATAATAGAGATATAGAAATACTATTCTTGGCCTCTCGGTGGCTATATCCATAAAAGCATAAAAGAAAATCAATAAGTCAAAAATCCATAATTTAAAATATCGTAGGGACGTTGTCATAACATAACTTACAAACTTTAATTTCGTCAAAAAGCAAAATTCTTTAGGACTTAATTTAATACTGAATTTGTACATTATTTAAAATACACTGTGATCGAAATTCACTAAAATACTTTACACAAGTTAATTATAATTTACATGTATAACTAACATCAATGTATATTAATATTCAATACACTAACACATAATAATCATATTAATTGTTAAGCTGCAAACCCATTTAAGCATCATAGACCTAGAGGGTCTATGCCTATAGGTAGCTTGCTATTATAAAATTGTGCGCAAATCGTGACATGATTTTTAAACAATTAGGTACAACTTAGTATAAATAAAAATTTGACTAGTGCAATATTACCTTAAACTTAAAATATAGTTTGTACATTGTGAAATGGTAAGATATGGCTAATTAATTTTTGTCAGGAATTGCCTAACTATTAGTTACAATGCATAACCTTCCTAAACAGTTGAACTAAGACATAAATTTTATAATAAGCACAATACCTAAGATTTATCTAAACAAATAATTTTCTAAATGTAAATATCGACGCAGCTCGTTATTTTGTCGTTTTTGAAAAATATTTACTTTTTTCGAATATAATTGTGTTTTATTAAAGAATACAAAAGCCTTAACACAACCAAAACATCACAACACAAGAAGCATTATTATACTCACACAAATTCCTTGTTGAAGATGGTATAATATAAAATGTGTGTAGAAAAATAAAATGATATTTGAATCCCTGATGATTTTCACTGAGCAATTTAATTAATACTGCTACTCAAGTGTTTGTTTATTAATTTTAGGCTATCAGAAAAGCACTGATAAGCTTACAATCAGATATTATCAAATCCGGTCCATATCCCCACAGCAGCGTAAATAAATGCAATATGTCTTAACTTAATTATGTTACTAAGACTGTTCTCTGAGATAAAGCTATGCATACAGTATTTTATGACAATATGCAATTAAGCTAAACTTTGTTAAAATCTTTCGAAACTCATGGACTTTACCTAAACACAAATGTTATCACTGCTATGCGTTATTTCACTAAAAACGGTGGTAATTATCATGGGAAATACCCCTTAAAAGTGTAGTATACCACTTATGGGATAACACGAATGTGAGCTAAAGCCCCTTCAGACTAGCGTTTGGCCATTGGATAAGCGCTATTGTGAAGGGGCTCTTAAAGTCATTTTTATCATAAAGTCTGTATGCCAAGCTTTATGCCATATTTTATTCGCAAGCCAGCTTGCTATCAAAGGAGCTCAAAGCAATACCAAAAGCCTGCAACGCGCACAATGGATATCTGAAATCCATCGTAAAAATATCCTCAGCAACCCTGCCAAATTGCATAACCACATAATCAGGTTCAGAATCGTGTACAATCTGGAAGTTCTTCACACTTGCCTGGGTTACCCTGCCGTGGAAGTTTAGGACATAGGATTGAGTCTCTTCGTTCCAGACGGGTGTTTTGTTGTGGAGGACGACAATGTCATCGTGGTTCTGAGCCTTCCATCGCTCGAGGAGCGTCTCGCTGTCGTCTTGAGGCGCTATGGTGACCCTATCTCTATCAGGCGTCATTCCCGGGAGGATCACAGTCATTTTCCTGGGACCTTTGAAGCCTAGGACGTTTGTGTCCTGGAATTATGGAAATATATTGTATTAGTATAGGCTAGAATCGGCTAGATGATTCTGTGTGAGTTGCCCAGCATTCTTTATTTATCAGTATACATAGTATAAAACAAAGTCGCTTTCTATGACCCTATGTCCCTTTGAATTCTTAAATCTTTAAAACTACGCAACGGATTTTGATGCGTTTTTTTTTAATAGATAGAGTGATTCAAGAGGAAGGTTTTTACGTATAATAACCGTGCGAAGCCGGGGCAGGTCGCTAGTTTAATATAAATAAGCAAATCAATATCTTTATTTCTTGAGGCTTACAAAATAAGCACTTAGACAAGTCAAATTTAAATTATAGGTACATAATTATCAAAATAATCTAAGAAATAAAGTGATAATTGACTTCCCCTTCGCTTCAATTTTTTGTCCACTAGTGGAAGAAGCAAATTATAGTGTAATTCCTCCCTAACACAATCCACCATGACAGACTGCTCCCACAACGCAACCAATAGGGAACGATGGCGACGCATTGTACGAGCAGCCAGGCAGTTGTAACAGCCAAGCTGTCAGCAATAGTTGTTCCGATTGAATAGACCTATCCAAAGACATACATTTTATTTATTGCTATTCCTCCCCTTATGGGTGGTCACAGGCTCCTCATTTATTCCTCAGTAGATGCGCCCCGCGGCTTTGCCCGCGAACCAGATATTTTTATCAAACTTATTTCAGAAATTTATTACACAAACCCTATGAGTTATTTTGTTAAAATAAAAAATACGTGTTTAATTATTTACTCCACAGTTTATTTATAGCGAGTTTTGAGTGAATACAACCAAGGAAAAAATATTTTCCAACTTTACCACAAACTTTACCACCCTATTTAACCCCTTCAAAGGTTAAAATTTCCAAATTTTAATAGCTACATACCAAATTTCATTTAAATAACTTAAGTAGTTACGGAGATTACCTATAACAAACATTCACACAGACTTTCCCATTTATTATAATAGTAAGATTTAAAGGACAATGGGCATATAATATTTGCCCATTGTCCTTTAAATGGGACCACATGAGAAGCACCAGCCTGTATCTCAGACAGACGGACCGACAGCTGAGTCTTAGTAATAGGGTTCCGTGAAACGGGAACCGAAACCTTTCGGTACAAAAAGATCATCAAATCGGTCTACATATAAAAAGGTACAACATAACCCTCAAAAAATATACAGTCGAATTGAGAAGCCCTTGTTTCAAATCATTTAAAAAGTCAGGATTCTAATTACGTGCCGATAACTTTATGTTGGCCTATAATACACTCAGTTTTAGCTATGTATGTCCAGTTTTAGCTGACCTATAAGCACGTAAGGCTAGTTCGATTAGCCATGCGTATTGATCGACCTTCGTATTAGAGGCGATTGACTCATGCTAGAACTAAGATGCTTCGGTTTTCCATTGTTTACTCAACTGATTGTTTACAGTTCAATGAATTAGTCATTTCGTACGTGAATCAGTCGCATTAATGGTGTGCAATATGCTATTTTGTACTTCGAAATCGTTATTTATCTTCTGTGAGTTACAACGCTAATAATTGGGAAAGCGATTTGAACTTTTATCATGGTGTTTCAACCACGATTGAATAAAATTTTCACGTCGAAATATTTTTTGTTAAATAAACATTGAAGTTAAATAACCCTTTAAGTTCTGGCGCCAAAATACTTTAATTCTCTCACTCATTTGAAACCCATATCTCGCTCGTGAGACACACGTTATGTTACGGTACACTTACATAGACGACAGCGGCAAGCTCGTGTCGTGTCTTCGCGTGGTCGTGCTTCCGCCACGCCTTGCCGTTGTCGTAGACAGTGAAGGCTCTGGTAGGTAGTTCAGGGTTACTTACATAGACGACAGCGGCAAGCTCGTGTCGTGTCTTCGCGTGGTCGTGCTTCCGCCACGCCTTGCCGTTGTCGTAGACAGTGAAGGCTCTGGTAGGTAGTTCAGGGTTACTTACATAGACGACAGCGGCAAGCTCGTGTCGTGTCTTCGCGTGGTCGTGCTTCCGCCACGCCTTGCTGTTGTCGTAGACAGTGAAGGCTCGGGTAGGTAGTTCAGGATTACTTACATAGACGACAGCGGCAAGCTCGTGTCGTGTCTTCGCGTGGTCGTGCTTCCGCCACGCCTTGCCGTTGTCGTAAACAGTGAAGGCTCGGGTAGGTAGTTCAGGGTTACTTACATAGACGACAGCGGCAAGCTCGTGTCGTGTCTTCGCGTGGTCGTGCTTCCGCCACGCCTTGCTGTTGTCGTAGACAGTGAAGGCTCGGGTAGGTAGTTCAGGGTTACTTACATAGACGACAGCGGCGAGCTCGTGTCGTGTCTTCGCGTGGTCGTGCTTCCGCCACGCCTTGCCGTTGTCGTAGACAGTGAAGGCTGTCCCAAGCAGGTTGGAGCGGAGCTTGCCCGCGAACGAGTCAGCTTGCCGGGTCAGCTCAGTCGGGTCTGTTGAGATCAGGTAGTTGGACGTCGCTGACTTCTTGCGTTTACGACCTGGATAAACAAGTTTTTCATTGTAAACCACAAGAGAATCTACATAACAGAAATCAGTGCAAAACCCACAAGATAATCTACATAACAGAAATCAGTGCAAAACCTACAGAGAATCTACATAACTCTTTCAAAATATCTATAAAAAGGGTAAAATTGACGTTAATGACGTTCTTTACAAACTTTAACCAGTGGCCAATAACTAACTTCCGCCCAAGGCTTTCTAGGGTTCCGTTCCCATAGGGTAAAACGGAATATTATGTATGTACTAACATTCCGCTCTCCGTTTATCATCAGGCTGTAGGTATCTTATGAACTGTGATACTTAGTTAAAAGATTTTCTGTTGCCGCTATTACAACGAAAACTAATCACTACATAGTATAAAACAAAGTCGCTTTCTCTGTCTCTATGTCCCTTTGTATGCTTAAATCTTTAAAACTACGCAACGGATTTTGATGCGATTTTTTTTAATAGATAGTGATTCAAGAAGAAGGTTTATACGTATAGTAAAACCGTGCGAAGCCGGGTCGGTTCGCTAGTAACATAATAAAATAAATATGTAAGGGGCTCTTATACAACACACATGACTTTTTGCCTTTTTTATATATGGTACGTACGGAAACCTTATGCACGAGTCTGACTCACACTTGTCCGTTTATTTTAACTTACCAGCCAACAAAAAATCTTTCTTCCCAATATCCTTCTCCAAGTGCAGGAAGTAGGTCGGATAGAATCCCCTATCCATTCCTTTCCGGTCGCGTGCGATCCGACATTTATACAACGTCCCGTGCCTTGCGGGAGTCACCACGAACGTTTCCACCGTGCCTTCCACTGCCCCTTCGATTTCTGTCGTCTGCAATCAATAAATGAACAATGTTGGATAATCCTCACAGCATCATCTAGCCATAATCTAAGCAAAGCTTGTTATATGTCTGAGGAACATTAAATTATGATTGCTGGATGTTATGTTGCAAGCTGAAGACAGGGTGGCGCTCATTAGGGAGGTCTATGTCCAGCTGTGGACAGTATTATACGTTGATTATGAAATTAAGATTGCTTAAGAGCTTCAAGAATAATTTGGATTTTCAGTAACATAAAATTTAAATTATTTTTTAATTCGCGCAAAATACGTCATTTTGTGCTCATACGCCTTATATTACATGTATACTGTAGTTCTGCTTAAATATTTGAGCTATCTTATGGTACATCAATTATTCAATTTGCAACAACAAAAACACAAAAATTATTTTAGAGACGTTGCGTTATTTTTTATTATATTCAGTTAGGTTCTATTGGGTTCTAATTCTAAACAGTGTTTAGTTAGTACCCTAGTAAAAACTTGTGATAAATCATCGAGTAAAAACATGTAAAACAAACAATCTAAATTCAGACAGTAAATATATTTTTCCTTCTTAATTTCCCTTACCTCACTGGGGGACGCGTCTCGCTTCCAACCCTGGGCCAGCATCGGCGCCACGGCTGCGTCAGCACAGATGTCATCTACGCTGGCATCCCGAGCCATGCTGCTTACAGGGACACTCTCATCATCTTCTTCACCGCTGTGGTCTTCACTCACTGTCAGCACTTCTACTTGGTTTCCAAGCTCTGAAAGTTTTATTAATTTATTTAGAACTACCAACAGAACTCACACAATACACACAAATCTTCGGCCATGTCGTCACTTACCATCAGGTGAGATTGTGGTCAAAAGAAGGTCTAATGTTGATAAAAAATTGAGAGAACATAAAGTATCACCAGTAGTGATCTCCTATTGGCACAGATCAGTAAAATATTGAATAAATAAACAAACTACTGAGTGCGGTCAATAGAGAGGAATATGGGGTAGAAAGAGTGTGATTTTATATGATTTACAAGGCAATAACAATCAACTTAAAGTGTAACAAAGACTAAACTCAATGTGTGATATGATATGTATGATATATCACAACAACCACAGGCTGTTTGTTTATGACTAAATAAATGAATCAATTTGCCCTAATGTGCTTTACTACAGGCTTTTGGTCATAATAATACGTGAATTTACAGGTGCAATTTTAAAATTTAAAAGCTGAAATATGTTTTACAGTTGTATAGTGAGTATTGCTGTTTAATGTACATTACAATATAATGTTGCTATTTGCATAAGTCTCTCTTTTTCGTTTTCAAACTAAGACAACTGTATCGACATTGATAAAAAATTAGAGAACTATGTGTCAACTTTACTCTAGTGCTTTGAAAAATGAAAATAAATAATTCTGGACAGTCCACACAACATCAAAATATCCAGAAATATTGAGTAAAACTTTTAAAAATTAGGATTCAATACTTACCATGGAATATCATTTTATAGAAATGTATTTTGGAGATGAGTGTAATATTTATGTGGTTTTGAAGCAAACTATGTATAATGTTCATAGAAATAATGTTTTGACGAGTATGAATCATACTACAAGGAAAAGGTTAAAAGATAATTAATGAATACATGACACTAACCCCAGTAAACCAATACCTACATAGTTGAATGTGATACATTTATTAATTTTTTGGAATTATAGGCCATACTAAAAAAACAATCATTAGACAATTAAATTGATCATAGTCTTAAGAGAACTATATTGCCTATAATTACAATAAATCATTTATGGCTACACATTCTGTTTCTATGGATCCATATTATTTCTTTCCCATGAGAACAGATGACATGTTTTTTTCTTTTTATTAATTTATTATGTAGGTAACAATTTAGTAAGAATCTGTTTCTGTTCTTTAGGCTTAAATCAACGAAATTGGAACACATACAGGGTTTGGCCATAGTTTACAAAGCGAGCAAGCTTACCATCATAGGTTGACATCTTGTTAGTCTGCAGGGGAATTACTTGGTCCGGATTGACTGGCGACATGAGAAATTGCATCGGGCCATCATAGCCTAACATGGAACGAAAAATTAGCGTAACTCATTATATAAACATTCAAACCCATGCAAACAAGCTTACATTGAGATAAATAAAAAAATGAATGATTTGGTATTGAGAATGGAACCTTACCGTGGAGCTCTCGCGACCGGCTACTTGATATTGGACGTTTTGCGGATCCGACCCTCAAATCGTTGGCTTGAACAAGCCCAGAGTTCTGCCGTTTTTGTTTCATCTTTTGCTCCATAAGTTGCCGCTAAAACATATAAAGGTGGTCATAGAAAGTAGTGCATAAAAAATATTTACTCATATAATTCTCTAGAATAACGTATTGGAGCTACAATTACGCGAAAATAGCTGGTTTTATTGAGATAACTTTCGCTTACTTGCTGTTCGATTTTATGATCGCGAATGTGGGTCGAAGCCATGGTTAAGCACAGGATTTTTGTCAAATATATTCTTGTATACAGCTTTTATTAATTCACCACCAAAACGACCCGTTTCTCAGATCTTTTTCTAGATTATTTCGCATTTCAAAGGCTGAATTTTTGTTTACAAAATCATCGTGCCCGTTGCCCAGGAAAATAATGTTGCCAGATCATTTTTATTGGCATTTGGATATTGGGGAATTCTGAGAAAATTTATCCGACCGACTAGTACGACAAGACGAAAGAAAGAAAGAAAGAAAACATTTATTTCGACACATACATAAATAAATTACAAAAACTAACAGTGAACATGGAGGTCTATACAATCACAGTAACATAAATGAATGCGCGTCAAATCGAGTTTCGCCTCTATGACTCTGTGCCGAAATAGGTGTTGGCTCAGCATGTGCTGAACGAGGGCCGCTCAGCGCTGTTTTTCAGCCAAAAACCTTTACTGTTGGCGTTACAGGCGCAAAGTCGATTACAAACTTTTTTTTTAAAACATGTCTTACTATTATTTTGTCATTTATATAATACTAATTACAACAATACAAAAAAAATTCTCCAAAGATAAGACATGACACGACGACAAATAAAATAAACTAACATAACTCCCGTCCAATCACCACCGTGGCATTAGTAGGCAGTTACGATCTTCAGATATTGCTTACGCCAAAGCTTTATTCTATGTTCTTTAGTAAAAATAATATGCCATTGGAATTTGAAGGACACGGCGCACGTCGTCACGCATCGTCGCATCATCCAAGCAAGCGTCAAACATAATGCGTTCTCAACATGATATCCCTTTCATCCGGCCGTAAACATTGATCAATATTTTATAAAACACAACATAATTCTATAATTATTAGTCTCACACTATTAATGATTAGGCGTTTCCTATATGATAGCCAGCCAATTTGCCAGCCTTTTCATGTGATTGAATCTCTTGAATCTTCACAATAATATTTGGTGTTCAAAAAATTTAACGAGGATTTTTGTTCTGTTGGCCGACGTAGATCCGTTATGTGTAAATGTGTTAGAAGGTGTATAGGTAAGTGTGAGATTTTCCTTTTTTTAGGAAAACTGACATTCAGCTTATGTATCTAATGAAGATTATCCAGGTGTGACAGAATAAAAGCGTTTTGTTTGGGGCACCAAACTTTTTTAGTTTCTATGTCGCACGCTCACACTAGACACTACCCACGCACACGCTTAGGGCTTATGCTTCATGCATCGGTAATAATTTAATAAAGATATTGTGGTAAATTATGGTGTGTAAGTGTATTATTGGTAATATTAATCATGCCTAAAAATACAGAATCTCAACCTATTGTAGTTGTGCTAAAAATTGGGTTCATAACTCGGGGGATAACGGGAGTTATGACCCTCATTTTTAGAAATTGGGTATTTTTAAGGCATGATCAGGTAGCACCGGAAGTCAGAGGTTTCCGAGCTTTTGGCGTTTCGGTAAATCGAATGGAGCTTTCATTCGATTCGAAAAATCGACTATAAAACCCATAGCGGAGACTTCTATACATCTATGGCGAGTTTCTACTTACTAAAAAGCCTCGAAACCCCAGCCACATTTTGGTCTGGTGGTGGTGGACTCTAGCTGGACTGGCTGGACCCACCTTATGATGGTATACTCTTTGATTATATACAAGTATACAGGGTGTAAAAAGACTACTATCGAAAAATGAAAGGTGGCAATCAGACCATGATTCTGAACATATTTATCGAAAAAAAAACGCGAATAAAATTTCACCTCTCTAATTTTTTTTATTTTTTTATCTAGTTACACACCCATAGTACAACACTAAGAAAACATATCAACACGAATAAACAATTTTTAAAAGCAAAATTATACAAATTAAAAAAAAGATGTAATGTATTGCACGCAAGTGAATGACCTCAACTCAGCTGTTTATGGACGCCCGCACCACCGCTCGACTGCGCGAGCGAAATGGGTATCTATCTATCTACGCAAGATACATACATACGCTAGGTACGCACGTAGGTTACCGCGCTGCTCGCTGGTGGCTATCTGTATTTTGCCGTCTTGGCATAGAAAGAATACACTCGATTTTCAATCTGAAGATTGTAGGATCGAACCCTTCCTAACACTTCTACTTCTAATAACAAATTGAAGATATCATTTACATTTTACCTACCTGTTCCTACTAGAATAGAATAGAAAACTCTTTTTTATTATACTTAAACCTAGGTACCACACAAAGAAAGAAAACAATACAAAAATACTGCATACATAGAATAAAGGGCGGTCTTATCGCTAAAAGTTCGTAAAGTATCGAGATTCCCTAACACAGGTAACTTATTTACTTAAAAGGGAATCTCAAACACTGTAAAACTGATGTAGGTACATTAAGTTATTGAAATAAATATTTTTGTATTTTGTATTTGTATAAAAGTTCTCTCATTTCTTCCATCCAGGCAACCTTGGGATGTAATGTATGACCATGTATACTACTATTATGTATTCTGTGCTTTTTTGGTTCAGGGTAAAAAGTTAATTCTAGCTGGAAACGTTCATATCTAAGTAATCCTTTTACTAGTCGTAGTATTCAAATATTCCCGCGAAAAAATAAAATTATCTCATAATTCTGTGATGAAGATTTTAAAATGAGTATGCCCCATTTTGAACCTTATTGGATACTGAATAATCTGCTTTGGTATAGGAAAACCTTATTCCACTCTGCATAAGGTTTATAACAGCAGCGGTGTTTTTCTTTGTCGGGCGCGGAGCGCCGTGCCGTGGGTCGGCCGGCACGCGGCCAGTCGGCTATAGTCAAAGGAAATGTATGGAAAGGAATCTAAACTTTATTTAATTAGCCATAAGGTTTATAACACTTTGGCTGTCGGCATTTAAAAACGGATTTTGAATGCATCTTCTCTATGTAGGTACATAGTGCTTGTATTATTTTTATTCGTCTTTTAGTCGGTGTTAGTATTCGAACTTGCGCGGTCGTTGCGGAAATTTGCGAATACTGTTTTGTTTTGTGAAACAGATTTTTAGTGTGGTATGCGTGTTTTTAAAGTTTTTCGGTCTTAGTGTAGGAAGGTAAATAGTGGAAGTTACTTTCTGTGTTTTTCGGTGTGTTTTATAAACATGTTTAGTGCGAGGGAGTATGGACAAATGCTCATGATGTGCTATGGAGAATGTGATGTATATCGGTTGTGTTTAGTAAGTGTGTTTTATTTGCCAAAATAATGTTCAGTGCGATGGAGTATGGGCAAATGTTTGTGTTTCTTATGGTGAAGCTCTAGGAAATGCGCCAGAAGTGTTGCGCATTTACTTACTGCGAAAGATACGAACCAGCAATATCCCAGCTGATTCTCGTGTCTTTAGGTAAGTCGTGAAATATCTACCGAGTACCGACAGCCTAGGTACTTGCTATAAAGACCTTACCTTAAACTTTGACGACTTATAACTTTACTAGCTACCCGCCCCGGTTTCGCACGAGTGTATCACTACATAGTATAAAACAAAGTCGCTTTTTCTGTCCCTATGTCCCTATATCCCTTCGACTGCTTAAATCTTTGAAACTACGCAACGGATTTTGATGCGGTTTTTTTAATAGATAGAGTGATTCAAGAGGAAGGTTTATACGTATAATAAAACCGTGCGAAGCCGGGGCGGGTCGCTAGTAAACCGCATCAAAATCCGTTCCGTAGTTTTAAAGATTTAAGCAGTCAAAACGATTACGACTATATCTCGCGAAGAACCGACAACTGTTGGGGTAAACGTGTTCTTGAGTGGAGACCGCGACTCGGTAAACGTAGCGTAGGACGCCCTCCGGCCAGGTGGGATGACGATCTGCGAAAGACTGCTGGCAGATGCTGGATGCGTCAAGCTGAAGACAGGGCGCTATGGCGCTCATTGGGGGAGGCCTATGTCCAGCAGTGGACTAATATAGGTTGATGATGATGATGATGATGAAGCAGTCAAAGGGACATAATGATATAGGGACATAGGGACAGAAAAAGCGACTTTGTTTTATACTATGTAGTGATGTACTTATGTTATGTAGTGAGTGATGCGTCGCGCGCGACTCACGTCGGCGCGGCGGCGTAGGTATCGAAGTGGACGCGTACATTGCTTGCAAACAAAATAATTGAAAATCTTTAAACATGTTTATCTTCGGCTACAATTTTTTTTTCGGCCTGCGGATTTTTGTTTTGTTTAAGTTTAAAGGTGCTTCGCCATCCCCCTTCGTTTTCGATAGTTGTCTGTTTACACGCTGTATAATCAAAGGGTATACTACATTAGTACACAAAACCTCAGGACGCGGAAACGCATCGGACAACTTCTATCGCGTCCATGTGTAAGAAAGATCGTATGCATCTTATTACAAAATGTAATGCAAACGAAACGAAACAAACACCTCGAATTCTCAACAAATCTCGCGTTATGACATGCAGTAGGCGGCAGTAGGTAGTTCCAGTAGTATGACTAGTTTCTAGTCTAGTGATGTAGTGGCATGTAGAGATGGGTAGTAACAAATCTCGCGTTATGACATGCAGTAGGCGGCAGTAGGTAGTTCCAGTAGTATGACTAGTTTCTAGTCTAGTGATGTAGTGGCATGGCATGGCATAAAGTTAAACACAGATAATGTAGAGTAACTTTTTTTATTTCGCTTTGAAAGCTGCCAATGTCATGTCCTATTGTCACGTTATGCTAGGAATCTGGCAGTCTGTATAGCTGTCATAAATTTTTCAAAATGGCTCCTACCCGGAGTATTCTTGGTTTTTTGAACCCAAAAACTCTAAGCTCCGTATTTTCTAGTAATTTATCTAAAACACAGTTCCGTTTCGCCCATAATAAGTGTAATAATTGTGATTATATTTCATCTGGTCCAGTTCTTTCTGGAAGTTCAATAGTTAGTAAGAACCGTAAGTTTTACATGCTCTCATTACATCACCGGTATTTGACTTATTTACAATTATTCTGCGTAACCCAACTACACTACGTACAATAAACTATACCTAAAACTCAACTCGCTATGTTTTAAAAAGCCAATGACACCCTCAAAAAATAACCTCAATCTCTTATCTTCAGTCATTTTAGGACCAAGTTACCGGTTTATTCATACAAGCAGCAGTCTACACGCTCGGGCGGACTACTACAAAGTTTTAGGAGTGTCCAAAAATGCTTCGGTTAAAGATATCAAAAAAGCATACTACCAACTTGCCAAAAAGTATCACCCTGATGCTAACAAATCTGACCCTGAGGCATCCAAAAAATTTCAAGAAGTTTCAGAAGCCTATGAGGTAAGTTCAGAACTCAAATAAGATATAAAATCTTGCTTTATGTTAAAACTGATGCAATACTTCACTCTTCTGTCTTATAGATACTATCCGATGATAGCAAGCGTAAACAATATGACACATACGGTACCACATCAGAACAGATGGGCATGGGCAGTGGCCCATCAGGTGCTGATGGCTTCACCCACCAGTGGCAGTACAAGTCCACAATAGACCCAGAAGAACTATTCCGCAAGATATTTGGTGATGCTGGATTCAAAGCTGACACTTTTAGTGACTTTGCAGAGAGTCAGTTTGGGTTTGGAGCTGCTCAAGAGGTAAAAACCTTACATTAAAAAGTCTGTAGTGCCTCCATTGTCTACTGAGCCATGGGGCAATATCACTACATAGTATAAAACAAAGTTGCTTTCTCTGTCCCTATGTATGCTTAAATCTTTAAAACTATGCAATGGATTTTGAAGCGGTTTTTTAATAGATAGAGTGATTCAAGAGGAAGGTTTATACATATAAGAAAACCGTGTGAAGCTGGGTCAGGTCACTAGTATTATTATAAATAAACAATGATTGCAAAGGCCTTATTAGCTACCTCACCCCCCATATTGTGGCAATGTCCTTGAATAATGCTACCCTGATTGAAGTTATTACATGTTTAGCATGTTTTCGATACCTGCTGTTACCATCATTATGCAGCAAACACTATAATATCTTGGCCAGTGCTAGGAAAGCCACCTCACATAAATAAACAAAAATTGTATCATTATCTAAAATTGTATTGTGCATACTTATATTATTGGTACAATTTTTACAAGCTATTGAGTGCAAACATTATAGACTGATTACAATGTTTTATGGCCCAATGACTTTTATAGTTAATAATAAGGGCTTGGCACTTGTTATTTGTTGATCCCAGTTTCTTGAAAATAATTGTCAACACCTGCAGATTCAGCTTTCCTTCCCGGATAGAATAACTTATGCAGTTAGGAAGGCATTGTTACTTGAACACAAATGTCTGCGTGGTGGCCAAATGAAAGAGCATTGGTTTTGTTAATAATCCAAAAAACATAAATTAACTGCTATAAAGAGTTAAATCCTTTATTTTGGACTACAAGAAATTCTTTCAATCACTGAACTGCGCTGTTACATCAAGTGACAACTGCTGTCTAAGTTATAGTGTTGCCAGATGCTAAGACTTCAATGGGCTATGTGTTATTTGCCAATGTTGATGATTTTTTGCTGTAACTCTGTAAATACATACTTAATGGTTGATTATTAAGGCAGAAGTCTGGTCAGTGTTTGTAGTAGCTAGTGAAAATAAAAATTTATCATTCACTGCAGTTGAAGATCTTGATTGCTGAAAAGAAAGTGTAAATTTTTAATTTTCAAATACATAGTCATTACAATACAATACAATAATACTTTATTGCACACCAAATAAACAGAGAAAAGTACAAAAATAAACAAAAACAAATACAGCTAATGTACAATGGGCGGCCTTATCGCTAAAAGCGATTTCTTCCAGGCAACCTTAGGATGGACAAGAAGTAATCTATAAAGTGTAGACGGTGGCGTGTAAAAAAGATAGTATAAATGTTAATACTGTTAATAATCATTACATTACTAAGCCTAAAAAACATTGTTATTTGCAGGTGATAGTCAACCTTCGGTTCACTGAGGCGGCCCGCGGTGTGAACAAGGAAATAACTCTAAATGTTGTGGATACCTGTCCTAAATGCAAGGGCTCTCGCTGTGAGCCAGGAACTAAGTCCATCAAGTGTACCTACTGTAATGGAACTGGCATGGAGACTTTCTCTCGAGGTAATCCTACTAATATTATAAACGCGAAAGTTTGTAAGTATGGATGGATGGATGTTTGTTACTCTTTCACGCAAAAACTACTAAAGGAATATGGTTGAAATTTGGCACAGCGATAGATTTTATTCTGGAATAACACATAGGCTATATTTTATCCTGGAATTCCCACGGGAACGGGAATTACGCGGGTGAAACCGCGAGGCGCTCATAGTACAGCATAAATAAGTAATGCTGGACATCTAGGTATATTATTCATTTAATGTAGTATTAAAGAAATCTTTATTAAAAACGAAAATTACAAGCAAGGAATAGAAAAATTACAACTAGTATTTACAATTGAAACCATTGAGAGCTAACTGCAGACGGTTGCAAACAGTCTAAAGGTAGCTCAATTGATCCATGTCAATACCAGTCGGAAGCGTCCCCAAGACACTGGCTGCATTACCACGCTGTATGGCAATGCTGATGCGCTGAGCCAGATATTCACCAGCAGTAGTATTTACAAATACTAACTAAAGATGTTAAAGGTAGCTCAACTGATTGTGCCATTATGCTGGTCTTGTGTAGTAAGCATAATCAAAGAATCCAATTGAAACCAGTTACAATTTGTTATGTAGATCTTACACAATCGAAACTATTGAGCTGATTGCAGACTGTTGCAAATGTGTACAGGTAGCTCAAATGATCCATAGCAATACCAGTCGTCGCGTCACTAAGACGTTGGCTGCATTACCATGCTGTATGCCACCACCAGCATTCGGGTTACTCGTCGTATCGACCAGACGCTTAGATATTTTTTTAACTCATAGAGTTTTCTCCCCCATTCTCTCGCAAATGCGAGACCTGCATATATGAGCCTCTTGAGATCCTCAAGCAAATTTGCCGCCGCACCAAACTTAATTATGGCTGGCACTGACTACCGGCAAGGCACGACGTGTCATGGCAAAGGATTTTATGACTGCTCAAGTTATTTTTAATCTTATTATAACATCACTATCACTAAATAGTATAAAACAAAGTCGCTGTCTCTGTCCCTATATCCCTATGTCCCTTTGTATGCTTAAATCTTTTAAACTAAGCAACGGATTTTGATGCGGTTTTTTTAATAGATAGAGTGATTCAAGAGGAAGGTTTATACATATAATAAAACCGTGCGAAGCTGGGCATTATACTAGTAATTATTATACTTACAGGTCCGTTTGTGATGAGGTCGACGTGCCGGCACTGCCACGGCACTAAGATGCTGATAAAGTTCCCCTGTGTCGAGTGTGAAGGGAAGGGACAGTCTGTAAGTTATTAAATCTTACTATTATAATAAATGGCAAAGTCTGTGTGAATGTTTTTTATAAATTATCTCCATAACTACTTAAGTTGTTTGGATTAAATTTGGTATGTACATACCTAGTTTAGGACCGAGAATAACACATAGACCAATAAAATTTACAAAACAACCTGGGAGGGGGTTAAATAGGTAGGTGGTAAACTTTGTATGGATATTTATTTTTCCTTGTGTCGATTTACTTAAAACTCGGTATAAAGAAACTACAAAGTGAATAATTACGCACATATTTTTTATTTCACAAAAGTACTCCTAGGGAGAGTGAAATAAATTTCTGAATTTTTTTGAAAATAATCTTGGGTTCGCGGGCAAAGCCATGGGGAAGAAGAAATGGGATGTTAAAAAGTTTATAAAAGAATAGTTATTCCTTGGTTAGATTCACTCAAAAATCCGGATAAATAAACTAAGGAGTGAATAATTAAACACGTGTTTTATTTTTACACAATAACCCCAGGGACACGGTGTAAAAGAAAAATCAGAAGTTTAGAGGTGTGCAATAAATTTCTGGACAAATAAATTTCAATGCGGGCGTATCCGCGGGGCGCTACTAGTAACTAATAATAATAAATGTGCAGGTGCAACGCAAGAAAGTGACTGTCCCAGTGCCGGCGGGGGTAGAGGACGGTCAGACGGTACGCATGGCTGTCGGCAACAACGAGGTATTCGTTACCTTCAAGGTGGAAAAATCCAACTACTTCCGGCGAGACGGTCCCGATGTCCACACCGATTGTACTGTACGTATCACAAAGTTCAAAGAAGTTAAAGTTTAGATAGAAAAAAGTGAAAGCGAAAGTTTAGATGGGTGAACGAATAAAAACCCTTATCTAAGTGAAAGTTTGTAAGTATGGATGGATAGATGGATGGATGTTCTTTACTCTTTCACGCAAAAACTACTGAACGGATATGGATGAAATTTGGCACTGAGATAGATTATAGACTGGAATAACACATGGACTATATTTTATCCCGGAATCAATGTCAAAGTGCTTTATTTCCTTAAGACCTTACAGGACACTTGGACAATCAATTCCCACGGGAACGTGAATTACGCGGGTGAAACCGCGAGTATAGTGGAAATACTAATCCTGGGCAGAATTAATAATAATAATAAAAATACTAATACGAGGAAGTTTGAATAAAATGTATGGATCGATGTTTGTTCCTCTTTCACGCAAAAGATTTCAAAATGGTCCTCTGTTTTCGGCTTGACATTGAGTGTGCGGACACCCTGTAGAAGATATTTTAGTTTAAAACTAATTTCTCTTGTACTATATTTAGTTATTGTTATTTATTTAGTGTTAGTTTTAAAATTGGTCCAACCCTAGACTTTCTTAAATTCACATAACTCTATCCAAAGGTTGCCTAGAAAAGAACACTAATATACGATAAAGGCACCCTTATCGTACAGAAGTTATCTCTTCCAGGCCTTAAGAAAGGCGGAAAAGCATTGTGCTTGCCTTTTGTAATTTTTTCAAAGTTTCAAAGTTTTTTAAAAGTTTTTTCAAGTGTAAAATAAAGTATTTTTGCATAATAATATTTTTAATATCAGGTTTCAGTTGCACAAGCTATCCTAGGAGGCTCGGTGAGAATACAAGGCTTGTATGAAGATCACACGTTACAAGTAAGTACTATACAGGGTGTAAAAATACTACTTTCAAAAAAGTAAGGGTATAATCAGACCATGATTCTGAACTGAACATCACTACATGGTATAAAACAAAGTTGCTTTTCGCTGTCTGTCCCTTTGTATGCTTAAACTTTTAAAACTACGCAACGGATTTTGATGCGGTTTTTCAAGATTTAATAAGAAGATTTATAAGTCTATAATACACCCTTGCGAAGCCAGGCAGGTCGCTAGTATTTTAAATAACCCACATTTTAACCAGGGCTTGGAATACCGGTATTTATAAATACCGGTTCGACTGACCTTGACATGGTACCGGTACTTCTTTGGTATCGATACAAATTATACCGGTACTTTCATTGGTACCGGTACTAAAGTATCGGTAAAATTACCGATATTATGCTCGAAAAGTACCGGTACTTTTCAACAATTTTATTTTGTGCAAACGAGAGAAAACTGATTAGAACAGAAGAACGAGACGACGCGAGAACCGCTTAGAATACCGGTACTTTTAGGCAAAGTACCGGTACTTCAAAAGTATCGATACTCGAATTTAACGAAATGAAAGTACCGTTACTACCGTAAAAATACCGGTATTATTGGAACCGGTATCAAGCCCTGATTTTAACAAAACAGACCCAATTTCAATATCAGACATACATACTAGTTATGCCGCCTCTCTTGAGGATTAAGTAGTAATAGGAAGTTTAATTAAGTAGGTACTAAATGTGTAATAAATAAGGCTTTGAAATAAAGAATTATTTATCTATCTATCTCGGCGTCATGGGACCAGTTCTGTACCTAATCTACACCTCAGACCTACCATCAACGGAAGGAGTTCTAGTGGGTACATTCGCCGACGACACAGCTCTGATTGCCACTCATGAAAACCCAAACACAGCATCAGCAATGCTGCAACTAAGTCTAAATGATATCTCGACCTGGCTAAGAGACTGGCGCATCAAGGCAAATGAATCTAAATCGGTCCATGTAACGTTCACCCTCCGACATGGCCTTTGCCCCCCTCTAGAGCTGAACGAGATTCAAATACCACAATCTGACGAAGTGCGTTACCTTGGTATATACCTAGACAGACGCCTAACTTGGAAGAAGCACATATTTACTAAAAGGAAAGCCTTAAGTCTTCAACTAAGAAAACTGTTCTGGATTCTAGGAAAAAAATCAAATCTGTCTCTAGAAAATAAACTCCTCATCTACAAATGCATTCTGAAACCGATATGGTCTTATGGAGCCGAGTTGTGGGGTACCGCGGCTAACTCAAATCTGGACATCTTGCAACGATTTCAATCAAAAATGCTCCGTCTAATAACAAACGCTCCATGGTTCGTGACAAATGACCAACTACACCACGACCTACACATACAGACAGTAAGGGAAGAAGTCACCACCAAACTGAGATCTTATGCCCAGCGCTTGGAAAACCACCCAAATGAGCTGGCTAATGACCTCATGAAGAAAAACAGAACATTCCGACGACTAAAGAGAAAAGCACCTCAAGACCTAATATGATGAAAACTTAAAAGAAATGGATATGCCAATGGGCATATACCATACATGACATGACTGGCGGCGCGAAGGACAAAACTCTTAGCCGAATGCCCGAACGGGCAGATAGCAAGAAAAATAAGAAATTAAAAAAAAAAAAAAAAAATCTTTCTATCTACATGTATGGAATTTGAATAATTAACAAACATAATAATACAGATGCAGAGCTATGGAAAGAGCTATGCTCGGAGTCTCTCTGAAGGATAGAATTCGTAACGAATACATCCGACAGAGAACCAAAGTTATCGACATAGCTCAAAGAATTAGCAAGCTGAAGTGGCAATGGGCCGGCCATATCTCGCGAAGAACCGACAACCGTTGGGGTAAACGTGTTCTTGAGTGGAGACCGCGACTCGGTAAACGTAGCGTAGGACGCCCTCCGGCCAGGTGGGATGACGATCTGCGAAAGACTGCTGGCAGATGCTGGATGCGTCAAGCTGAAGACAGGGCGCTATGGCGCTCATTGGGGGAGGCCTATGTCCAGCAGTGGACTAATATAGGTTGATGATGATGATGATGATAATAATACATGTCTGGAATTTTTGCAATTTTTCTAGAAAATTATGTGAAAAATATAATTCTACGAATATAAAGTCGGTACGGCTTACTATATATGTTAATACACCTAATTTTTCACTATAATTCCAGATAAATCCGGGCACATCATCGCACACTCTGATCCGTCTCTCCCGGAAAGGTATGAAGCGAGTCAGTCTACAGGGATACGGAGATCACTATGTCCATGTCAAAATACAGGTATGTAACACTTTATAACAACAAATGTGTACAAAATACATAGTTATATAATGTATTCAATATATCAGTTATCTAGTACCCATAACACAAGCTTTGAGTAGCTTAGTTTGGGGCTAGATGGTGCTGTGTGGATTGTCCATGCGAAAGCTAGTCAACTTAAATTCCTATAGAGATAAAGGTTGTTTATTCCAAAAAATAACAAGGTAGCCTTAGGCTCTAACATCTACTTAATGTATATCCTATTTATAAAGTACATATATCTATGTAATACCACTATAAGTTTACTACATGATGTAGCGAATAAGGTACTACATATAATATACAGGGTGTCCCATAATGAGTGGATAACCTGAAAGGTGCTTATGCGGCAAGTCAAGGCCAATCAGAAACAGTTTTTATTTTTTTTCTAATTTGAACCGTTTGGAAAATATTTAAGGCCCCTATTACGAAAATAGGCGAAAATGCACTTATTCGTCGTCCAAATTCTATAGCTTTCGTTCGTTGCTTGAAATAACAATTTCTTGTTAATAGTAGATTGTTTCCTTAACTTCAGTAATAATTAACCAGATTTTAGATAACTTATTTGTTTATTTAGTTATAATCATTCTCCCGATGCTAGTTTAGGCAAAAACGCTCGGAGACCTGTTTTGGGAGCTCTAATTTGAAGATTCCATTGAATATAGACCATAAAACTATTTTTTTTAAGGTAAAAAAAATCCCATTCTTCGATAATAATTAAATACATTTTCGTTATATGCCTTTATATGAAGGGAAAAAAATCTAAACCGAGGTTAACTATCGATCGAAAAGGCTTCGAAACAAACCCTAATATCTCTAAAGTTCTTCATCATTTTGACATAAAATTTATACCAAAATAATCTTCATTGTTTTCTTAAACTACAATATTAATTTTACGTTTTAAATCCCAACTAATTTTTTTTAATGAATTTATTAAAAAGAGTATATATTTCATTGTGCCGGCAATCTGCCCTCAGTACCGCGCGAGCGCTTGTCGAAGGTGGACCTATGTCAGTTTTGCTCGCACTTTCCGTCGGACGAAACGCCCAAAAAATGTTGCATTTATGAGCGAGTTGGAACGTTTTGATCGTTGTAAATATTTACATTCGCATAGTATATTTCATTCTATTCTATTTCATAGTTTATTTCATTCGTATGGTATTATTTTATTACCCTTTGTATAAAATTGGTTTACCACTCACTGACTCACCCACTCACTGACTGACATGATTGTTCTCCCTGTTGGTGGAGGGGGAGGTATGGTTTTTTTTTCGGAAATGTGTAGGGGGGTGGGGGTGAGTTTGGGAAAATTTCGACTTATTTAATTTCGAGCCCCCTCTAGGACCCCCCGGGGGTTTTCGGCCGTGTGGGGGGTGGATCAGATTTTTTTGTGGGGTCGTATGGAGGGTTAGAATTCGTTTTGGGGGTGAAATTTTTTTTGACCCCCAAGACCCCTCAACACCCCCCGCTTTTGACTTGTCGTATGGAGGGTTAGAATTTGTTTTGGGGGTGAAATTTTTTTTGACCCCCAAGACCCCCCAACAACCCCCGCTTTTGACTTGCTACCGGATAACGTACCGATAGAGGATTTCGGATGGCGGGATCGTAAACAGGGTTAAGTCCTTAATAGGGAAAAAAAATTGACCCCCCCCTCATGACCCCTTTTTAGAACCCCTCTTCGTATCTCCCGAACGGCTTGTGATGGAAAAAAAGTCTTTTCGCAATCGCGTAGAGGAGGTCGAATAGTTGCGGAAGCCAAAAAAAATTTGACCCCTTTGAACCCCCAGACCCTCTTTTTTAAAAAAAAACCGTTTTTTGGCCAATTTTAAGGGTTTTTTTAGGGTTGAGACACTGGGAACCAGCACGGCGAGCGAAGCGAGCCGTGCTGCATTCGCCCCACTACCCCCAGGACAACCCCCTTGACCCCCCCTGGGGTTCTTCGGCCGTGTAGGGGGTGGGTCAGATTTTTTTGTGGAGTCGTGTGGAGGGTTCAAAATCGTTTTGGGGGGTTACATTTTTTTTACCCCCAAGACCCCCACTTTTGAATTGCTACCGGATAGCGTACCGATAGATAATTTCGGATGGCGGGATCGTATAGAGGGTATAATCTTTAATAGGAAGAAAAACAATTGACACCCCCATGACCCCTGTTTAGAACCCCCTTTCATATCTCCCGAACGGCTCGCGATGGAAAAAAAAACTTTTCGTAGTCACGTAGAGGAGGACGAATAAGTAGTTGCGGAAACCAAAAAAAATTAGACCCATTTGCACCCCCAGACCCCTTTTTTAAAAAAAAACTATTTTTTGCCCCATTTTTGAGGTTTTTTTAAGGTGGAGCATCGAGGCGAGCGAAGCGAGCCGAGATGCGACACCGGGACCAGTACGGCTCGCTTCGCTCGCCGTGCTGCGTTCCCCCCACGACCCCCAGGACAACCCCCTCGAACCCCCCCCCTGGGGTTCTTCGGCAGTGTAGGGGGGTGGGTCAGATTTTTGTGGGGTCGTGTGGAAGGTTCCAAATCGTTGTGGGGGGTGAAATTTTTTTGACCCCCAAGTCAAAAGTCAAAAGTCAAAAGTCAAAGTGCTTTATTTCCATAAGACCTTACAGGACACTTGGACACGTCATAAAATACATTTATATAAATAATTAAAACTAGGAAATAAAGAGCTCACTTTGATTTTTGTTCACTTTAATCTTTTTAAGGTAAAGTAAAAAAGCGAACAGAAATCTTTACCTTGTTAGGTTGTTATTTTTCGAGTTGGAGCAAAACTCATCCCAAGCTTTTTTATCATTTAAATAATCAGATACTTTATAGTAAGCCTTTTTACAAAGAATAGTTTTGACAATTTGTTTGAATTTATTTACTGATAGTTTTTGCAACTCACTTGGAGTTTTGTTGTAGAAGCGTATACATTGCCCTTTGAAAGATACATTAACCTTGTTTAGTCTAGTTGTAGGCAAAGCTAGTTTATTTTTATTTCTAGTATTGACATTGTGTATATCGCTATTTTTAGGAAACTTATTGATATTTCTACGAGTGTACAACAGGTTTTCGTAAATATATTGACATGGTACTGTCATTATGTTAATTTCTTTGAATTTATGACGGAGGGATTCTCTGGGACCCATATAATAGATTGCCGGAACAGCTCTCTTCTGCAACACAAAAACGGTGTTAATATCTGCAGCATTCCCCCACAGCAGTATACCGTAAGACATAATACTATGGAAGTAGCTGAAATAAACAAGTCTAGAAGTATCTACGTCCGTAAGTTGACGGATTTTTTTGACTGCATATGCCGCAGAACTGAGCCTTTTTGATAGCTTATCTATATGTGGGCCCCATTGAAGCTTACTGTCTAGGGTGATTCCTAAGAATACAGTACTTTCTATAATATCTAACGTTTCTCCTTTTACGTTTATATCAGCCTTAACTTGTTTCACATTAGGTAGAATAAATCTAATACATTTCGTTTTGTTTCCATTAAGCAAAAGATTATTGACGCTAAACCAGTGGACAACTGTTGAGATTGCATTATTCACATCGTCGAAATTTGTTGATTGTCTTTTCATTTTAAAAATTAAAGAAGTGTCATCAGCAAACAATACAATCTCGTGATTATTCTTTACAATATCAGGCAAGTCGTTAATATAAACTAAAAATAGGAAAGGACCGAGGATAGACCCTTGCGGTACACCCATAGTAACTACAGACCCCGAAGACCGTTTCCCATTAATGTCAACTCTTTGTATCCTGTCACTTAAGTAAGAAGAAAGAAGAGCCAAAGAGGTGTCATTCATTCCATAGTGATGCAGTTTCCTGATTAATGTTCCATGATGTACACAGTCAAATGCTTTTGACAAGTCGCAAAAAATGCCTAAAGCATCTTGAGACTTCTCCCAAGCATCAAAAATATGCGATACCAACTCTACACCGGCATCAGTAGTTGACCTGCCTCGAGTAAACCCGAATTGCTTACAATGTAGCAGGTCATTGCCATTGAAATGTTTAAGCAATTGGTGTAATATAAGTTTTTCAAAAACTTTGCTAAATGTTGGCAGTACTGATATTGGTCTAAAGTTAGTGGGGTCAGACCTACTACCCGATTTAAACAGTGGAGTTATTTTACTATGTTTCATTAGATCAGGAAATACGCCACAATCAATAGACTCATTAAATATGAAAGCTAGATCTGGTGCTACAGTTTCAATTAAAGGTTTAATAATTTTAACGGAAATGCCCCAGAGATCTGCAGTTTTCTTAATATTTAAAAGTTTAAAAACCTTAACAATATCTTTTTCATCGACGTGGTTGAAATTACATTTTTTTTCGGATTTAGGAACATTATCTATGAGTAAAGACTCAGCGATCACTTGAGAAGAGTTTAAATTCTTTGTAGTAGAGATTGGAATGTTAGTAAAAAAGTTTTCAAATGCTTGCGCTATTTCAACGTCGTTTTTGATTGAGCAATCATTTATTTTTAAGTTATAATCATTAACATAGGTACTAACCTTTCCAGTCTCACTATTTATTATTTTCCATGTGGATTTAATAACATTTTCGCTATTTTTAATTTTCGAGCTAATATAATTTGACTTTGCTATCAGACAAACTTTTCTAAACATTTTTGAGTAATTTTTAACTTTATCTTTGAACTCTTCGCTAAAATTGTATTTTTTTTCACTATATAGTTCATACAACTTTTGTCTACTCTTATGAATACCTACAGTTGCCCACTCACTAAATGAAAGTTTATCAGAAACCACAATTGATCTGGCTGTAAATATGGAATTGAATGCAGAGGTAAATTTCTCAAAAAAACTGCTATATAGCTCACTTGGGTTGTTATGTGAGTAATTAGGTGTTGGTTTTGAATTCCAATTTGATTTCATACGTTCAAATCGATGTGTGGTTACTGGTATATATGTTATTTTCCTTTTACAACTATTATTTTTCATCTGAATGTTGATTTTTATCATTTGACCTAAGTGGTCTGATTTTAAATTACTTATTACATTTTTACTAACAATTTTATCATGTAGGCAAACAAAAATATTATCAATACATTTTGCTGAGGTTTCAGTTATTCTAGTAGGTTCCATAAATAGCGGCCTCAGATTGTAAGAATTAAATAAATTAGTCAATCTGCTACTGAGAGAGTTAGCTTCTAAAAGATTAATATTGAAGTCTCCACATATTATGAGATTTTTACTTGAATTTGATAATTTAAATAACATATCATCCATAATTTTTTCAAATATTTCAAAGGAGGCTGATGGTGGGCTGTATACACTTACTACAATACTTTGCTCCAACTCAACACATGCTACTTCAATGTGGCTTTCAACAGACATACATATCATGTCCTTACGGTCTTTGAATTTCAGTAGTTTATTAAGTAATATTAAAGAGCCTCCACGAATAGCATGTGATCTGCAAAAAGAACTACCAACTTGGTGGTTGCTGAAGTAGTAGGGTAGTGCAAGACCCCCCAAGACCCCACGCTTTTGAATTGCTACCGGATAGCGTACCGATAGATAATTTCGGATGGCGGGATCGTATAGAGGGTATAATCTTTAATAGGAAGAAAAAAAATCGTGCCCCTCCCCATGACCCCTTTTTAGAACCCCCTTTCATATCTCCCGAACGGCTCGCGATGGAAAATTACCCTTTATATAAAATTCGATTACCACTCACTCACTGACTCACTGATTGACATAATTGTTCTCCTTGATGGTGGAGGGGAAGGTATGTTTTTTTTACGGAAACGTGTAGGGGGGTGTGGGTAACTAAATAAATTCTATCGTTAAAGAAAGCAAGGTATGGTATTATTTAATAAAATTAATAAATAATACATTAATAAATAATGCTGGACAATCCACACAGCACCATCTAGCACCATGTAGAGGTATGTTTTTTTAGACGGAATCGTAGAGGAGAGATCAGGGCGAATATGGGAAAATTCCGACTTTTTTATATTTCGACCCCCTTCTTGACCCCCTGTAGGGTTTCTCGGCCGTATAGGGGGTTAGGTAAGATCATGTAAAAGATTATAAATATTTGTGGGGGATGAATTTTTTTTGACCCTCAAGGCCCCTAAGGCCCTAACATTTCAGTTGCTACCAGATGGAGGAGCGAAAGAGGGTTTCAGATGGCGGCGTCGTATAGAGGGTTCAGATTCGCATCGCAAAAATAAAAAACCGACCTCCTCCATGACCCCTTTCCACGACCCTTTTTCATATCTCCCGAACGAAGCGCGATGGAAAAAAAACTTTTCACAGTCACGTAGGGGAGGACGAATAGTTGCAGAAATCAACAAAATTTTGACCCTTTCGCATGCCCAGACCCCCTTTTTAAAAAAAATACCGTTTTTTGACCAATTTTCGACCAGACGGCAGCACCGCTCGCTTCGCTCGCCGTGCTGCGTTCCCCCCGCTGTTGACCCCCCTGAATCCCCCTCCCCCCCAAGTGATATGGGTATCGTTTTCGAATAACGCAAACCCGAAAATTACGATAAAGATGTCCGTTTTGAAATCCAAGATGGCTGACATTTTTTATCGCAAAATATTGTCATGGGTTTCGATTTCGTCCAATTCAGGAGTGTAGGTTACGAAAAGGGGTTCTAAATAAAAAAAACAGCCTACACAACCGACGTGAGCTGCTTGCAGCTAAAAATTAGTTTTTTATTATAAAACACCCAGACAAATTTCGATCACGTGATCGTTTCCGACTAAACCCAGGGTATGTTGCTACGAATTTGAGGTGTGTTTTTAATTTTTCCAAGTTTATTTTTCATTTAAGGCGTTTTTTTTTATTTTCTTATAAACTGAGGATATAAATTACTTAATTATTTTTAATCCAATACGCCTTATTCATGTCCATAAAATTAATCTTTGGTATCGTTTCACAATATTTAAATTAAAAATTTATTTCAATACGGTTTTAAAAAAAAATTAGTCGCATACGTTTTTTTTATGGTAATAAAAAAAACTCTATCCATATACATACTGTATTACCTATATAATCATAATAGTTTTCTAGTTCCCATAACACAAGCTTTGATTAGCTAATTTTGGGACTAGATGGTGCTGCGTGGATTGTCCTGCATTATTATTATTGTTTTTTTATTATTATACCAGGGTACAAATAAAGAGCCTTTTCTTGCGACGACGGCGTTAATGACGGCGTTTTTTAAATGAATATTTATTATGACGTCACTGTAATAGTTAGACATATATTGTAGTGATATTTTTTGTAGATAATAATGTGTTCTGCAAAGTCGTACTACATTGTTTTGTTCTATCATCAATAGTTTTCGTAGCGCACGCGCCGAAATACATTTTGTGACTAACTTTTTTACACCTTGTTTTAGATAATTTAAGATTTAGTAGGGATCCTTTTTTTTACTTATAAATATAGTCTATGTTGCTGAAGGATAAGTAGCATTCTAATGGTGAAAGAGTCTTCGAAATCGGTCACTTTGTGAGTTTATTCGTTACATACATACAAATCTTTCACATTATAATATTACTAGTTGCGCCCCACGGCTTCGCCCGCTTGTAAATTTATTTGTCAAATTGAGAACTATATCGATGTCCAAGGCTGAGAATAATCACTACGTTTGATTCTTTGGTGGGTAGGCCACGTTTTGGAATTTAGAGCCGACGCGGAGAGCGGATGCGCTTATCTATTATTTACATATGTAATGGTTTTCAGGTAATGGTATCATGTTTTGAGTGAATGAGAGAAAAAGGAAAAGTTATTTTTCTTTTCCTGAAAATTTATTGCAAAAGCCCTAGGGGTTATATTGTAAAACATAAAAATACTTATTTAATTATTCACTTCAAAATTTATTTGCACTGAGTTTTGATTGTTTCGAACCAAGGAATAATAATTTCCCATACAAAATTTACCACCCTATTTAACCCCTTCAAAGGTTAATTTTCAAAATAATACTTCATATGTGTTATTCTAGGTAAAATAAATTAGTAGTTACTACAATAATTATAACAAACATTCACACAGACTTTCACTTTTAATGTAATAGTAACATAGTAAGTAAAAATAAAATTACCTACATAAAAACGATAAGACAAACAGATACTATTAAATTATTTATAAATCTATGGAAGCGATATTTGATTCACATAAAAAAATCATCTACCGAAATCAATCCTAAGAAAACTTTGTAAAAATTACTGGTGGATCAAGATTTTATAGCAATACTCGCTTCTGTAGCACGATGCCCCGCCCACTCGGTGTCGAAATACCTAAATCAGCATAACGTAGTATTGTGAACCCCCTCTTAATATTTTGTAAATTTGGAAAAAATTGTATCTTTGTTCACATTTTTGGACTTTGTGCCTACAATTTTAACAATTTTTTTATTTTTATTTTTGGAATATACTAAAGAAAAACAGCTTTTTTGAACACCTTTTGAAATATTTTGGTAACTAGGACCAGTAATTTTCAAGGCAGGTTTAAAGTAGAAAATTTTAATTTTTCAAATTATTGTGCAAAGTTTGAGCTGCTGTGGTTAAAAAAAAAGATAAGGAAACCTAAGATGCCAGCTACTTTAAAAACATGTCCATTTCAAGAGTATCCTAAAATGATAATAAACGTTGAAATTTTGTAGGGTAAAAAACTGAGATATTGCTACTATTGTGCCAAAAGGGGCCAATGCTACTAAAATAATATTGAACCAATACATCAAAAAAATATCTTTTTCGCCATTCTCGTTCTAAAACGGTTACTTTGCTACTAAAAAACAGTAAGTGAAATCTCATCATCCAAACAGCAATGTTTGAAAACGAAAGTTTTCAATCAGTGCGTCCTATCCTCCTACCCCTGATGACCTACGGAGCTGAGATGTGGACACTCACGGTAGGACTGCTCCACCAGTTCTAAGTCGCTCAGCGAGCTATGGAAAGGGCTATGTGAGGAGTTTCTCTGAAGGATAGGATTCGTAATGAATACATCCGACAGAGAACCAAAGTTATCGACATAACTCAAGGAATTAGCAAGCTGAAGTGGCAGTGGGCCGGCCATATCTCATGAAGAACCGACAACCGTTGGGGTAAACGTGTTCTTCAGTGGAGACCGTGACTTAGCAAACTTAGTGTAGAACGACCTCCAGCCAGGTGGGATGACGATCTGCGAAAGCCTGCTGGCAGATGCTGGATACGTCAAGCTGAAGACAGGGAGCTATGGCGCTCATTAGGGGAGACTTATGTCCAGCAGCTATGTGATATGGGCTGATGATGGTGATGATGATGATGAAATGTTCAAATTGATGTCCTCCAACTCTGATGCAGGCTCTGCATCTTTTTAATAAAGGATTTTTTAGCTAACTTTCGTAATTGCGGCCGTTTATTTTTTCCGCATCGTTTTGGACTTGACGTTGAAGTTATATTAAGTTATAATAAATGAAATGAAATTAAGTTATAGTATTTAGGGAATAGGTTTTTTGTTCACCAGTTCCTTTAAGTTGCCCTAGTAAAAGAAATCCAATGGGTTCAAGTCCAGCTACCGCGCTGGCCACTGGGAAGCGCCACCACGCGTAATTCATCTGTTTGGATACGCTGAATCTAAATAACGCCGTTCCTGAACGGCTTAGTGTACTGGACACCCGTCATTCTGTAGTTTGAATCTTCTTTCCAAATTCATACCACCAATTTCGTACTCATAGCATAAACTCTCTTTACTTTCGGCTAGATTATTGTTTATTATTTATTAACATATTTCCTATTTTCCAGCATGAATCAGCAAAAATAGATGTCACTCACTGTTTTTAAGTAGCAAAGTAACCGTTTTAGAACGAGAATGGCGAAAAAGATATTTTTTTGATGTGTTGGTTCAATATTATTTTTAGTAGCATTGGCCCCTTTTGGCACAAAAGTAGCTATATCTCAGTTTTTTACCCTACAAAATTTCAACGTTTATTATCATTTTAGGATGCTCTTGAAATGGACATGTTTATAAAGTAGCTGGCATTTTAGGTTTCCTTATCTTTTTTTTTAACCACAGCAGCTCAAACTTTGCATAATAATTTGAAAAATTAAAATTTTCTACTTTAAACCTGCCTTGAAAATTACTGGTCCTAGTTACCAAAATATTTCAAAAGGTGTTCAAAAAAGCTGTTTTTCTTTAGTATATTCCAAAAATAAAAATAAAAAAATTGTTAAAATTGTAGGCACAAAGTCCAAAAATGTGAACAAAGATAAAATTTTTTCCAAATTTACAAAATATTAAATATTTTCCGAACGGGTCAAATTAGAAAAAAAATAAAAACTGTTTTTGATTGGCCATAACTTGCCGCATAAGCACCTTTCAGGTTATCCACTCATTATGGGACACCCTGTATATATAGCCTTAAGGCTGTAAGGTGTTGATTGACTAATACCTTCCCTGTTAGTAATAAAATACTGTGTTACGGCAAGGTAGAGCTCAGTTCCTACCTCGCATGGCGCTATGTTACGAGGAAAGCTAGGTATATTTAAGATTGTTGAATATTACCGTGCACAATTAACAATTACTAAGAATTTCAGTAAGTAAATTTAATTATGGAACGTAAATGTAAAAAACGAATCTTGCCACATATAAATCTTGTCTTCTCTATTAAATTCTCTATAGTAATATTGGACAAACGGTTATAAAGAAAAGGTCCAACACTACAAATAGCTTAGCAATGCCGTACGTGTATTATGCCTCGTTTACACTTTGTTAAGTATCAAGTGCAAGTGACAAGAACAAAATTTGTATTAGTTGAAACTACTACCAGTTTTAATTTGTCGTTTTTTAATTGCATTATTGTAATTTGCTTTGAATTAAATTGTCTCAAGAATTTATTTAATAACAGTTGACCTACCTTTAGACTGTTTGCAACCGTCTGCAGTTAGCTCCATTGTTACAATTGTTATATACTAGTCTAATTTTTTTCTATTCCTTGATTGTAATTTTAGTTTTTCACAAAATATCTGAAATTATTTACTTAAAAAATTTCCAGGTACCAAAGACACTATCAGCGAAGCAGAAAGCGCTAATGTATGCTTACGCGGAGTTGGAAGAAGACACGCCTGGACAGATCCACGGAGTATCTTACGACAGGGATGGTAAGGAAAACAAATAATAACTGGCTAATAGATGAATGAGCTAGGCTGGGCATTTGGGTTACTACGGGCCTGTTTCACAATAATCAAGTAAGCTCTCGTTACATTAACTGACAGAAATCTAATAGTGCTGTCTTTTTTGTATTAAAGTTGACAGTATGTGATGACAATACTTTTATTTATTAAGTAAGTTAACAGGAACTTACTTTTCGATGGTGAAACAAGCCCTAAGGTCTTTTAGTCATAAATGATGCAATATTTGAAAACGGAAGTTTCCACTCACAAATAAAAAAGAAAAGGAATTATTTCATTGTTTTTAAAAATAAATAAAACTACACAGCTACTATTTTTTTTGTAATAACTTCCTTTTCCGGTAAAAAATAAATAAAAAGATGAGCGGTAGTGAACAATTTATTATGTTGACACACGATTGGTGTCATAATTATATAAGTTATAGTTTCTAGCATCATAATTTGATGTTTGATACAAAAACTACAAAACAGACTTCAAATTTCACGCATTACTATGGATAACTAAAAATTACTGGTCAGAGTATGATCACTTTCAAATAGGACCACACAAGAATCACCAGCTAGGCAGTTTTCAAATTAAAAAAATAGGTTCACTGGTAAAAAAGGATTTTAACAATAAATTAATAATATTTTTAGACCTTTTGCAAGGGAAATCATAAGTTGCCTAGATTAACTTACAACTGGGTAATACAAAGGATAAACACCAGAATTTATTTTACAGAAAAGCAAAAAGGCACCGATACCGATCCAAAATCGGACACAAAAGGCGATACCCAAAAGATACACGCCTCAAATCGCGATACAGAGTATTCAGGGCCAAAATCCAAAGCTTGGACTGTTCTAGAAAGCTTTGCAGAGTCTTTTAACAATAATAGAAACACCTTTATGACAGGCTTCGTAATGACCGTTTTTGTCTGCTTCCTGGTTTTATACCAGGACCCTGATGACAGATATGGAGTCGGTGCTTATGTAGACAAGCCCTTAGAAACGAGGGAACCTGATGTTCAATTTGGGTATCAGAGGGCCATTCAAAGAGAGAAAGAAAAGAATCCACACCTTTATGACGCTTGATGGATGAATGATTGTTTGAAAGGACTTTATATAATAACTTGGTAGTTTGACGTTCATTTTCTATATAATAACAAGGTTTAGTGTAAACGGTTTCAAGGGTATGACCGTTCACACTAACACCCTGTATAATGTGAGTGGGTCAGCTACGAACCTGTGTTCTTCCAATACAAACTAGGTTCGTAGTTACCCCGCTCACATTCGTAATGAAATGTAGGCATATTTAAACACAAGCTACTCGTATGTATTCCATTTAAGGATCAACCCTTTTCGGGTTAATATGTTTATTTTGTTAAGTTATTGACTTGAAAGAGAAAGTTGGAAAATGGGCCGAAATTGATTATTATTCAGTTTTATAAAAAGTATATTATTAAAAATTTCACATTTAATTCATAGGTGTTGTATAAATATCTTAGATAATATACGAAACAAAAGATAAATGAATACATATTATACGATAACTGGCCGCGTTTTTCAAAATAAATTAAGTCAATATTTATTTCAATATAGTAACTTGGACTTATAAAGCTTTTCAATATTAACCTCTAGAGGTATTACATCATAGATTACAGTGATACAATTTAGAGACGAAAATTTTGGCATATTTGTATTTCTGGTCTTTTATAAATGAATTAGTTTGAAAGTGGAAGTATGATATTTAATTAGGGATATAGTGTGATGGTTAAACATTGTAAATGTTTCATGAATATAATATTTAATTGAAATTCAAAAGTTGTTTCATTTTAAACCCTTTGTCCCGCCATCATGCTATATTCCTGTTTTATACTTGATTGATGTTGCAAATGAATAAATTAAATGCAAAATTTAATAGACATGTTCAAATACAGAATCATTTGTCACTCTATTAATCGAAATTGGGTCAGTATTTTGGCAGTCAAAATACAGTCAAAGTACACAATACAAAAGTAAAAATGAAATTAATCTTTCATAAGCTTTGAGTAGCTTACTTTGGGGCTTAGATGGTCTTGTGTGGATTGTCCAGGATTATTTTATATGCCGTATTCTGGTAAAAACGATGCAAGTATTAATTTTATTTCTATTTTGTATATCTTTATTCACAAGTCACTAATCCGGTAACAATTGAATAAAGAAAATTGTCTAGATATACAGAAATAACTAATGAATGCAATATGTTGATTTAAATTACTTTTTATGTAGGTATGTAAGGTGTTTTTACTGGGTGAACCGACTGAGATTTTTTTTAATTTCAAAGTCCCGTAAATTTAAAATTTAAACAAGATCTGACAGTAGTTTTTGAGTTATCCTTAATCCTTGAAATTTGAGGTCGGTTGTTAGTTTTTGGAAATACATCAAATTATTCACGCACGACCCAACACTCACAGGTAAAAGTCCTATGCTCAATACTTTTTTCGGTTTTCTTTGAAAAACTAATATCAGACTAATATCTATAGAGGTACATACATCTAGGAAACGCAAAGGTTTCTTTTATTTTATCCTACAAAGTATCATCATCATCCTACATCAGTCCACTGCTGGACATAGGTCTCCCCTAATGAGCGTCATAGCGTCCGTTCTTCAGCTTTCCGCATCCAGCATCTGCCAGCAGTCTTTCGCAGACAGTCATCCCACCTGGCCGGAAAAAGTATATGAAATAAAAATAAAAGCATATGTACCGCTTTTTAACTATATAAAAATAATAGTTATTGGTAGAGATAGCTCCTTGGTCTTTGGCATATTCTCGAAGCTTTTGTATCTGTTATAAATACACTTATACGGAGTTATACGGTTTCTACCCTTTCCACCAAAGCTACGTGTTAAAGCATGCAGCCATACAAAAAGAAGTTGAAGTTGAATCTACGTTCTAAGGGTTGCAACGCGTCACACCTAACCCGAGCGTTAAGATTGCTGGTAGACACTGCTAAATAAATAATAATTATCTTACATCTTATCATTGCCTGCACCAAAATAAGTAGAGTCAAGTGATGCTATTGGTTAGACATATTAGGGTTTACGCTCACACGTCCCACCCCTCTATCGTATAAACCAAAAATGTCAATTCAAATATGAACTTTAACTCTCTTCATTTAGATACACAGTAACATACTTGTCGTGATTCTTGGTATTTGCGTATTTGGTAGAATACTGTGATCAGTTGTCCTCGTTTTGGTAGTTGTCAAGATTTGCTTAGTTATGGTAACACTGATTCACAACGTATGGTAACACCATTATTCTCACCCGCGATTAGACGAGACGTGCAATCGCGTGGCTGACTGGAAAATAACCGATAAGCGAACAAGCTTTGATGTAAAATCGTGATCTGAAAGGATTTTAGATCACGAGCGCTAAACTGGCAAGTTGTCTTAGGACAGTTGTGAATGACTTAGGACTACTAATTTTAAAAGTAATATACTCACTGCGAGCTACAAGGGAGTGGCCCGCGCGCTGTCTACTAGTTTATGACGTCATTGTTAAATGTACCTATATACCGCGATTCATAAACCTTGATATTTTTTGTAAACAAATGAGTTACAAAACAAAAGAAATAATGGTGGTACCTATTTTACCAAACTGGTATCATCGAGAGTAACAAATGAGTTACAAATCAAAAGAATCGAGCAAGCTGCTAGAGATCCAAACAATTCGTGGTTTTTGACAGCTTTCATTTATCATTTCATTGGTGTCTCATTCGTTATCGAACTCGAACTTGCATCTTTTTCGTTGTGCTTGAGCAATTATGCTTTGTTGAAGTTTTGGTTTTTAGTTGTTACCTTGCACCAGGCTGTTGCATGACTTTCTTACCAGTTTTGTTAAATAAATGTCTTTGTTTGCAAAAAATGTCTATGATTCTAAATAAGAGTATAAATGTGTTTATGCCGTTATCAGGCATCTGTCACTCGCCTGTACTACAACGATAAGTACCTAAATCGCTCGATAACTTGAAGTTACAAATCCAGTAGGGGCCGCGCTTGTGAGTTTTATACATGCGTACCTTACCTACCTACCGATTTTATAAAAATGTTATTTAAGATATTCTAGGAAGGTAAGTACTTTACGGACGTAATTTATGTTGTCGTAAACTCGACACGGCAACTCTGTGCCGTTGCAATCAGCACCAGACAGTGATAGAGTTTCCTGTTGTAGTCTAAGATCCGAACCTATATCGACATTCACCGGGTCGTTATTAGAATTAAACTTATTTTATAATATATTACATCTATAATATAATATTATAATATAAATAATATTATAATTATAATAAATTACAAAATTTATTATGAAATAAGTTTGATTCTATTATCTACTCCGTGAATGTTGATTGCGGTCGACACTAAGCGCTTCTGCGAGCTGAATTGCACTTTGTTGTATCGCAGCAAATGTAGGTTTTTGTATAATTTTTTTCGTGTTACTTTTGCATGAAACTTTTCTGTGCCCATATACGGCAGTAGGTACTGTTGGACGTGTGAGCAAACGTGACCTTTATTCAGCTATAGCTAGGTACTGCTTAGCTCTAGCAAACAAAGCATCCTATTCCTTCTCTCAAGGCTTAATAGACTAGTCGATAGGTATATTGAATTCGATTTTCATTATTTTAGGTGAAACAGTCTAAATGAGAAGATAATTTTGTGAGTCGCACAAAAATATTTTTTAGTTTAGCATTACACTGTCTCAAAACGTGTTCGTTTTCCGAAAGGGGTGAATTCCAATGGTTTTATTTTAAGTACAATTTGAAATTCGTTAAATACAAAACAGTAGTTACACTTTGTTTTTTCAGGACGACATATTGAATTAACGCAATTGAGGAAATTTTATGACGATATTTATCTGAAAATTCGGATCACTTCGTGGAAAATAGCAAAATGTGTTGATTCATTTATCAGACCGGAAAGTAGTGAAAGCTGGAATTTTCAAAACAGTGTAAGGTCACCTAATATGCCAAAAAGTATTGAGGGACCACAAGGCATTAAGTCGTGGAAAAGACGAAACATTACACAGTCATGGGAAATCATAGAAAGGATTCGTTCATTGAAAATGCAAGAAAATATTGATGCATGTAAAAAGCTCATGGACTCCGAGTCCTCAAAATTAGCAAAAAAAATTGAGGCATCGAAAGAGCTAACAGTCATCGGGTATTCAAAAATCGCAAAAAAAATTGAGGAATCAAAAAAGCGTATTGGCATCGAGTCCTCAAAAATCGCCAAAAAAATTGAGGAATCAAAAAAGCGTATTGGCATCGAGTCCTCAAAAATCGCCAAAAAAATTGATGCTTCGAAAAAGCTAGTCATCGAGTTCTTAAAAATAGCCGAAAAAGTTGAAGCATCGAAAAAACTAATAGTCATGGAGTCCTCAAAAATAGCCGAGAAAGTTGAGGCGTCGAAAAAACTTTTAGTCATCGAGTCCTCAAAAATAGCCGAGAAAGTTGAAGCATCGAAAAAACTAATTGGCATAGAGTCTTTAAAAATAGCAAAAAATATTGAGACATGGAAAAAACAAAGTTTTGAGACATGGGAAATACCTGACAGATTTAAGTCATGGAATAAAAAGATAAATACTTATTTTACTCGTAGGTACTTTGACTACTTAAACAGATCATCATGTCCTTCAATACAAAATTCTAAAGTTAAATTAGTATCTAATTGGAAAACCCCTTTCGGAATAACGCACATATTTAGGGACTATTATTTACTATAAAAACTTGCGTAGTTTGACGAAATCATTATGACTGTAAGTAGTCTCCCGTTAAGGGGTTAAATGTTGTATTCTTCCAACATAAACTAGGTTTGTAGATTACCCGCTTACAGTCGTAATGACTTTTATTTAGTTTGGTGCAAGTTGGTAGTTCTTAATTGAGTCAACTTAGATATCCCCACTTAAATATAATTTGACAGGACCAATAATGTAACTGTCCCTTTCATAACGATCTAAATAAAAAGGACAGTCATTTTTAGTTTTGTCAATTAAGTTGAGTTTTGGTAAGGCTGAAGCCATACCAGCGTTCGATTATGAGATTTACACGGCTTTATTCACTATGATATTAAAAATTTTGACGTGTCTGCAAATTCTCGGAGATATAAATATACACCCTCAGCGGTGCTATGGTTTAAACCTTACACATTGTAGAAATCCATCCACTCTATCAGAATCATCAATGTAGAAAGCTTTTAAAGTGACAACATTTTACGAGATTTTGCAATATCATGTAGAATGTATACCTTAATTAAATAGAATTGGCTCAAGGTCTCGGAGTTAGCAGTTTTCATTTTCCAACGCCTTACCGTATAAAACCCACATCTCCAATCCACAGGTAAAAAGATTGCGGTAGCTGAACCCCATACGATCTTGGACGCGATCAAGGAAGCTCTTACTGACAAGAAGTCTTTGGAGAGTTCCTCTAAACCTGAAACTTCCTCTGAGAAAACACCTCCTAAGGATTCTACCGACACTTCTGAAGAGACGGTCAAAAAGTCAAATAGAAGCAAGGCTTAGTTCGATAATTTACACTTTATGGTATGCGGCACCTACTTTTGCGATATTTGAAGATTCTGAAGCTACTGATCGGAATTTGAGTTAGTGTTATGATTTTTTACTATCATTATGACTATAAGCTGGTTAAATACGAACCTTCTTTGTGCTGGAGGAATACTTTTCATCCCTTAACGCATTTATTAGATATGCCATTTGCGTCTTTGGCCACGAAAGTGTGGGGGCGAGGTTCGTAGTAAACCCACTTATATTCATTGTGTATGTTGTATGATGTTATTGTGTATAATGTTGTTTATTTAAAATTGATTCAATTTAAATCAGTTTAGCAAAATAAAGAGTATCTCTTTATTATATAAAAGTCTCGCTTACGCCTCAAATTACGCCCGTATGACTTCAGCCATAAATAGCTCAAGATGTAGCAAACTAAACTTATAAATTTTGGATAGCAATGTAATATGTACGCAAACTTATTTTTATGCTTTAAGTTATCGGATTTTCTTAGTTATTTTATCTTTAAATGGAATTATACTCTGCAATAAGTTTGTTCCTGATTTTAAAAGTTCATTTTGCTACATCTAATTATATCCAATGTAGGTAATAATTATTTAGTACCTATTCCAATTTATAATTATTAAATTCGTTAGTGAAGTAAAGACATATACATTAACGATCCAACATTATTCAAACGAATTATACATATTTCTGTGATAATAATATGTGCCCTGACTTCGAATTCTTTTCCTTTCCATTAAAAATAATAAAGGATTACGAAAAATTACAGTGAGTTTGTAACTAAACCGCACAGTTTGGCACAGATAAGTTCAAAAAATGTCCAGCAGTGGACTATTATAGGCTGGTGATGATGATGATGATGATGAAGTTCAAAAAAAGGTTATTGCATGTCTTACAATAATCGCTGTAAATAGCCGTTGACTAGTTTGTAGGAAGTGATAGGTAAATAAAATAACAAATTGAAAACATGGTTTTATTTATATTCCTACAGCCCTAACATAGGTAACCTATACAGGAATCTATAAGTTGATGAACATTGGAATTGGATCATCTTGGAATTCTTCAATATTGTAATTCACACATATAATAATTTTATATACAGGTGTGGAGTAATGAGTGGATAATCCTTTACCCCCGATTGGGCGGCATCGCGACTTGACTGTTCGGTGTTTTCAGTAAAAGTGTCACGGTTTTCGAGTTATAAGGCATTTTAGAAAATTTCATAAAAGTTACCTTGATTGACTTTACCCAATCTTTTAAGCGTTAACTTTGTACGCCACACCCTGTAGATTATTATCGATCAAGAAATTTCCGTCAGATTAGCAGCCCTTTCATGGAATCTGGCGGTTTTAAATATGTATGTATCACTACATAGTATAAAACAAAGTCGCCTTTTCTGTCCCTATGTCCTTATATCCCTTTGAATGCTTAAATCTTTAAAACTACGCAACGGATTATGATGCGGTTTTTTTTAAAAGATAGTAGAGTGATTCAAGAGGAAGGTTTATACGTATAATAAAACCGTGAGAAGCCGGGGAGGGTCGCTAGTATTAATATAAGATAATAATCCTGGTACACAGCATCACCTAGCCCTTGCGCATATTTTACATACATAAGTAGTTAAGCAATGTAATGTGCTAAACCCTGCTTGGCACAATATAAGTACCTATACATAGTTACAGGAAACAAAACAATGGTAATACTAATAATAATAGTTAATTGCAAAAGATTCATTACAAAAACAATACATAAAAATTTATCTGAAATTATGAAGCAGAGCATCACTACATAGTATAAAATAAAGTCGCTTTCTCTGTCCCTATGTCATTATGTCCCTTTGAACGCTTAAATCTTTAAAACTAAACGGATTTTGATGCGGTTTTTAATAGATAGAGTGATTCAAGAGGAAGGTTTATACGTATAATATAAAACCGTGCGAAGTCGGGGCGGGTCGCTAGTTCAAAATAATTATGTGTTAGCCCCAGTTGCCTAAACTAGACTAAATAAATCTAATATACCTAGGCAGCTGCTCTGTGCTCCCCCTACAATTGTACAAAATAGTAGTTTAAAATTTGGTGAAACTATAGTAGGTAACTACTTACATCTATCTTACACTTACATCTGAAGGGGTACCTATTTTAATTCACCGGGAACCCCTTCGGATTCGATATCGGAAACCTTTTGACTATGATTGTTATTTTAAAACAGCGTATTCGAAAACTTCTGCCATTTGAATTTGGATACTTAGTGCCTTAGTTTCGATATGAAATCAAATAGCGTTATAAAGATTTGCAGGAAATGGAATCGAACTTGAATTTGACATTTCGAAAAATACTCCTATGGACGTTTTTACCCAGGTACCTAGGTAAAAGGCCGCCCATAAGAGATGAAATAATGTACCACATATATATATACTGTAAAAAATAACATGTATACCTATGGAAAAAACAGTTTATTGTTTTGTGTGGTAGGTTTAAGTAGGTATAATAAAGAGTTTTAATTCGTTCATTCATTTTATTGATTCAAAGTGGGTCTTATCAGGCGGTGTAAAAGAGTCTATATTTCTCTGCGAGTGAGTTGATGGTGGCGTTGCTGCGTCTGCGCAGAATCGCTAGTACGGTCGCCAACAGCGCCATAGCGCCTTCCACGTAGAAACCGTAGATTATACGCACGTGACTTGGCACCTGCGGACGAGAATAGGTAATAACTAGTAGAATAGGTCCTAGTTCATCTAGAAAATAGGTAGTTCATCTAAAGAATAGGTAGCTCTAGTAGAATAAGTAGTTCAATCGAATAAAGTTGTTCAGGTAAAGATGAACAGGCTCATACACATGATAACACTACCGAAGGTTTACAAGTATGGAAGTGGCAACGGCCATCTATAAGACATAGGTTTTTTCTGAAAACGTTATTTAGAAATAATTACATATAGGTATATATAAAGTACTAAAGCTAATATATCTAACTTTTATACTGTGAATGATTCAAATGCACATCATCATAAAGTTAAACCAAGTCTATTTAGGTCAGACTCTGGCCCCAAGGTTAGCTTTAGCTTGTAACCAAGTATAACACTTTGAAACTAAGTAGGAATAAGTTGTTTTGTAGGGACTAGCTAGATAAATGATAAACTTAATACAAAAAGCAGGGACCAAACATCAATTTTAGAATAGATACCAGTCAAAGATACGACGTATCGTTAGCGTGTAAACTTCGAAGATAGGTTTTATGTGCGTCCTTAGAAATGGTTCCGTATACTAAGTCCCATGGGTTTATGAACCCATGTGCGTCCTTAGAAATAAATAAATAATAAATATTTCCGGAGAGTCCACACAGCATCATCTAGCCCTAAGCTAAGCAGAGCTTGTGTTATGGGTACTAGATGACTGATATACTTAATACAATACATTACATAGATAGATATTTTTATTACATATAGAAAACACCCAGACCAACTTCTGCAGATCGTACACAAATTTGTTCCGAGGCGGGAATCGAACCCGCAACGTTCTGCGTCGCAGGCGGACCTTCGCCCACCGCGCCACATCGGTTGTCAAATGGTTCCATATACTAAGTCCCGTGGGTCTATGAATCCATGACTCCTTACTCTCTCTAAGCCGCCCGTGGTGGTGAACTCCAGCGGAAACATGGCCGTGTCTATGGGGCTCCTGTCTCGAAGCACGCCGAAGGCTAAAGCTCCGCAAGCGTAGTACGACAGCAGTGCTACTGGCACGCAGTGGCAGGCGGCTAGGATGCTGAGGCATTGCTGAAACAAGGGAAATAGGTCACTTTTTAATTACATTGGCAGGAAATGAAATAACATCGCAAAAATTTAACATCGATAAAAACTTCAATGTGTCCGTAGAAGGTCGCAAAGATTTTCGACTAGGTTCGATTGTCACTTGGTTTCGTGGCGGAGTTGGTAGCGCATTCCATACTGAGAAAGGGTAGCGGGTTCAAGTCCCGCCGAAATTGAAATTTTTTGCGATGTTATTTAATTTCTTAAATATTCCCCGAGTGCGAGGGGTTACGCATTATAATTTAATAACCCTTACATTGGCAGGATTATTCGGCTTAGATATCATGACGAAAATGAGTTATAGCGTTTAGACGCTTATTTTTTCATATATATTTTTTTCTACACTTAGGTGTATTGAAATCAGACAACGTATGGGTCATAAGCTTTTTTCATTATGACGCGTTTGAGGCATATTATAATTTCATCGAGTTCATTCGCTACGCTAATAAAAGCCGCTACGCATCTTAAATGCTACGAGGCTACGACGCTACAGACTGCTACGATTTTCATATCTATACTACTACAGTAGGGCTACGAATCAAACTACTACGACGAAAGTCATGCAATGCTACGTGTGTATACCGCTACGACGACGCTACGCACATCAACTTCTGCAATGCTACGGGGGCCACGAATCTACACTGCTACGAAGTTTTCATTGGCAACGACCGATGTGGCGCGGTGGGCGAAGGTCCGCCTACGACGCAGGACGTTGCGGGTTCGATTCCCGCCTCGGAACAAATTTGTGTACCATCTGCAGAAATTTGTTCCGTTGGTCTGGGTGTTTTCTATGTACCTATAATAAAAAATATCTATCTATGTAATGTATTATATTAAGTATATCAGTCATAACACAAGCTCTGCTTAGCTTGGGGCTAGATGATGCTGTGTGGACTGTCCAGTATTATTTATTAACTTCACTGAACTTCCAAACCAATTGCTCCAGTAAATTTGTAGGTACCTACATAGGTACTTATTTAGGAGATACAATAGAAATAAAAGTGTCAAGTTGGTCTTAAATCTATGTGTTCCTTTAGGTAAATGAAAGGTTTTCAGCATGCTGTAACTGAAGAAAAAATTCTAACCTTAGTAAAATTAAAGCAAAAAATCTTAATTTATGAATATGGCAAAAACATTAATTGGAATTAGTGTGATGTGGACAAGAAATATGTACTGTGTGACAGATTACAAGGGTACAGGGTTTATGAGTAGGTACTAGAAATTGTGTTAATTACCTAATTAAAAATTCCTACCTAAGGTTTATTCAGTAGTTATGTGTGACGTATGTGCGTTTGGCGCTCCTAAAGTCTTGTTTTGTTTAGGCGCAAACAGCACCTGAAGTGGCGCCCCCATTTATTTTATGATATAATTCCGTTAAATAAAGAAATTTCCAAATTTCACACGTACAGTTTGTTAGTTTAGGAAGAGATACGAAGTTGTCTTTGGTGGCCACCAAACTCTGTTTTAGTATCTTCCTAAATTAGACAAAATGAAACTACTACAGATGCATTAAAAAAAGATTAAGATCGGTTTAACAAACTGTACGTGTGAAATTTGGAAATTCCTTTATTTAATGGAATTATATCATAAAATAAGTGGGGGCGCCACTGTAGCTGCTGTGTGCGCCTTAACAGGAGTTAGTACCATGGTGTGTGTGTGACGAATTTATACTTTACGATGACAAGTGGTATGTGGTAAATAACTACAGTTGTTGAGGATGAAATTTAATATTAAACACTGTGCTCACTTACTAAATACTCCTCACTTAAAACTATCAAAGTTGAGTTAAGTTACCGTAATTTTCTTCCGGGTGCTATAACATTTTGAAGTTTTCAGTGCTTCTGAACTTGGGCTGCTGGTTGGACTTTCTGAAACAAATGTTTTCAATTATCTACTAATTCTTTTAAAGCTGTAGATACAACAATGTGTTCATCAAATTATCTAAGTTAAGCAATGCAATACCTACCAATACCCAAATACCTACGGAGCTGAGACGTGGACACTCACGGTAGGGCTGGTCCACCAGTTCAAAGTCGCCCAGCGAGCTATGGAAAGAGCTATGCTCGGAGTCTCTCTGAACGATAGAATTCGTAACGAATACATCCGACAGAGAACCAAAGTTATCGACATAGCTCAAAGAATTAGCAAGCTGAAGTGGCAATGGGCCGGCCATATCTCGCGAAGAACCGACAACCGTTGGGGTAAACGTGTTCTTGAGTGGAGACCGCGACTCGGTAAACGTAGCGTAGGACGCCCTCCGGCCAGGTGGGGTGACGATCTGCGAAAGACTGCTGGCAGATGATGGATGCGTCAAGCTGAAGACAGGGCGCTATGGCGCTCATTGGGGGAGGCCTATGTCCAGCAGTGGACTAATATAGGTTGATGATGAAGCAATGCAATAGGCAAAACTTCTCTTCTTGCACGATTCTCTACATCTTGGTTTTTTGTTTAGGTCTGTTGGCTTAACATTTTTTGAGTTTCATTTCTGAGGATTTGAAAATCAAAACGCTTATAACCGCTGTACTACTTAAATATCACCAAAAATTTAAAGTACATAGTATAAAATAAAGTCGCTTTCCGCTGTCTGTCTGTCCGTATGTATCTATGCTGCGTATTTTCAAAGATATAAATCTGTGAGAACACGCAACTAATTTTGATGTGAATTCTTTTAATTGATAGAGTGGTTCAAGAGGATGCTTTATGTATATGATAATACACCCGTGCAAAGCCGGGCGTTAGACATAAATAAATAATAAACAATTCCGGACATTAGCTTGGGGCTAAATGATGCTGTGTGTCCACACAGCTAAGCAGAGCTTGTGTTATGGGTACTAGATGACTGATATTCTTAAGTAGCGACCCGCCCCGGCTTCGCACCGTTTTATTATACGTATAAACCTTCCCCTTGAATTACTCTATCTAAAAAACCGCATTAAAATCCGTTGCGTCGTTTTAAAGATTTAAGAATACAAAGGGACAGTGGAAGCGACTTTGTTTTATACTTTGTAGTGATGATACCATTTGTTAAGTTATTCTACGAGCGTGTCTCTAGGATTTCTTGTATTTAGCTATAATGTCATCGGTGCGATACCTACACCCACCCGTAGGAAATATCGCTCATTAGAAAACAAATTGAATTAAAATACTTTATTGGCCAGAGTAGGTACCTATGGTATTTCAGTTTTGATATTAACACTAATAAAGTTCCCATTCTCTAATTTAAATAAGATATATTTAGGTCGAAAATATTTAAATGGTTTAAATCTATAAAAAATAAGCAAAGTACCTACCGAACAAAATCGAAATCATAATGTTATATAAATTTATGTTGTAAATAAGGGTAAAACTATAGCACATTTTTAAACATACAAAATAATTCATTCCAAAATTAAATATACACAGTAGTTGAAAAATATAAGTTTATGTTGTCACTACGCTGTAAATAGGCTGTAAATATTGTATAATCTACAAGCCAGTAGTTATGTAATTTGTTTTATTTAAATATGGATAACTGTGGCGTTTTAATGTCGTCAGGAATTTTATTATAGAGCTTTGCTATTAATATCTACGGAAATAGATATATAATCTTATATTACATTCAGTTCCAGCAAATAGTTCTTCAATGGAAATAGTTTTAGCAGAAACATGTCCGGGTTCAAACTACCCTCGTAACCTATGGAAATGCAATCAACCGCTCCACTGCTTTGATTCACGAAGACTGATACCCTAATCAGCCCCTACATTAGGGCTAATTCATCTTTGCAATGAATTACCGACCCCTATCAAGAAGAAACTTAGATTAACCGAATAAGGGCGCGAACATTGAGATTAGCCGTCTATCAAAACTAACTACATACCTAAAACGTACGAAGAGGTTCTACGAAATATATCTACGATAAACAATTACTAAATAAATAAAACTGATGGTCAATTCTCACAACATTATATAACTAGCCCATGGCTTGTAATGTAATTATTAATTGTACATAGCGAACCACCCCGGCTTCTAAATGTGTACTACCTATTTATTGACGAATTCATGATGTTCTAATTTTTTCTAATTCTTTAATATCGGCTTATATGTAGTTTTTGGAAATACGACAAATTATGTAAGCCTAAAGAAATAATGTGTTGAGAGTTTTAAGTACTTCATAGATTTTAATAATCAACCGTTTTGTTCTGAAAACAGAATATTGAACAGCCTAGAAGATTTGTTTTACAGAATCATGTAACGGTGTTAAACATTTCGTAGTTCGCAGCTTGAACCTTAGAAATTACGTTATAAGTTGCGTCAAACTGGGTCAAAGCAAAGCGAGTTAACTCCGTGTCGGATGGAGGTCTAATCTACACAGATTCGCGGAAAACCGCCGAAACTAATGTTGTCTGCGGCTTTCATACGAATAAGTTTAGGTGGGTTTGTGCTTTATAGGTAAACTTAAATCAGTAAGATGGGAAACAGATAGTGTGGCAAGTCCTTATAAGGTTGTTTCTGGCCGATTAATAGGAAAGCTTCTTTATATAATTGGAGAGATTCTATTGGATTCTATTGGATTCTAGGGATAGACTTATTTAAAAAAATATACCTAGGATGGGTAGAAATTAATACCCAGTAACGAATTATACCCAAGAACACGAAAACCAACAACCTAACAAGGTAAAGGGAAAGTAAAAAATCTTTAGCTTGTTATGTTGTTAGTTTTCGGGTTGGAGCAAAGGTTCCCAAATCCTTTTTTCTTCTAGATTATCTAATTTTTTATACTAGGTAGGTACTACAAACAAATTGTCAAAACTTATTTTGGAAAAAGATAAGAGAAAGTAAGTCTTTGTTTGAATATAATTTACTGATAATTTTTGATATTCACTTGGAGTTATTGTTGCAGAAGCGTATACATTGTCCTTTCTAAGATACATTAACCTTGTTTAGTCTAGTTGTAGGTTAGGAATAGGTATCTGTTTTATTATACTTACCTAGTAAGCTTTTTACAAAGAATAGTTTCGACTATTAATTTGAATACATTTATTGATTCATTTAACTCACTTGATGTTTTGCTGTAGAAGCGTAAAATATTGCTCTTTGAAAGATACATTAACGTTGTTTAGTCTAGTTGTAGGTTAGGGAGGTATTAGGCAAGTTGATTCATAAAGGTCCCTACCGATTTATAATTCTGAGAACTTCTAGCCAGAATCAAGGCTATAGCAAAGCTATACTTAAGGGGCCAGCGATGGCTGCACAAAACTCTAATTCGAGGCGTTCCGGTGTTCCGTAATACCTAAAATTATGACTGAAAACTTTTATAATTTCGGACAAAGTGTTGTTAATTTGTAACTAAACAATATAAGCTATGTCAAAAAGCAATTTTAATGTAATTAAATTTTTTTGATTTAATTTACAAATCATTTTGGTATTTCCTTTGTATGGGGAGTCCATCAACCCCTGGCCCCTTAAGTGGCCACGTTACAATCATTTGTTTGAAAAGGATAAGCATAAAATTTCGCGTTTATAGGAGTGGGGATAGGGCAAACCTTTTTAAAGCATAAGCACAGAATAGAGACTTAGGAGTAGGGATAGGACATACCTACCTTTTAAGGCATAAGCACAGAAGAGATACTTACAGGTAGCATAAGCGCAAAATGTTATTGTATAAGAAAACTACCAGGGGAGGCATAGCTGTGAACTGATAAAGACTGATGATGTGTATTCAGTGCAATTAAAAACCCTCATTATACTGTAGGATTCTGGATATTGCCAGCATCCGTTTCGTTAATTCAGTAAATGAGTACTTAGTGGATCGCAACACGACATAAACGCGCTCATTATCGTTAAGGGGCGGCGCGAAGATAATTTTCTTGTGTTAAGGGCATGTTAATGTGTTATGGTTGATTGTTATTAGCTTGGTTATTTGGGGATCACTGTACAATGTATAGCAAGTAACGAAAGAAATTGAGAAATGTAGGTACTACTATGTCCATGGCTTCGAACGCGTTGTTTCTATACCTCTAGAAACGTTTCAAGGCTATTTTTATCCCATCGGAACTTTAAATTTATGTGATGAAAAGAAGCCTATATTGTGTTATTCCAGGACTGGAATTAGCTCTATTCAAAATTTCAGCTCGCTCCGTTCAGTAGTTTCTGCTTTAAATAGTAACAAACATCCATACTATAACATTCATATAAACTTTCGCGTTTTTAATATGAGTATTATCAGTACATCGGCAAAACAGGTAAACAAAACAAAAAGAGCAATACTTACCTATGTATTTTTCCTAACAAGCTAAGTATATTTTATATTATTTATATTTTAGTACATAAAAAATAGAACTGACTTTTATTACGTACCTACTTAAGTTAGAAACTGTTTATTTGAAGTCTCATAATCCATATTTAGGGTTCCGTCGAGATTCCCAAATTACCTAACTATCTACTTAAATGGGATTCTTGATTTTGATGCCATATAAAAGTTTGTATAAAATATACATTGTTTGTATGTTATTAAAGAGATTAAGAACTACGAAATTTTCGTCGTGCTGCTTTAATTTAATAACTTAAAAGCATTGCAATCAATTAAAATCCACGCGGCGATCTTTTCACTACGATGACTTCTACAGCTAGGTACATTCTCAATACACTGTGGTGATTCCTATGAAACCAATGTTTATCGAAATATAACATTTTAGTGCGCTATTTACGGTTGAAATGTCAAAAACAAACAGCGTTCGGAAAATGTTCCATTCCATTCGCGTTTGGCGTCGCCGCGTCGACATGTTTCAAATTCAGAACGGCTGAGTCACAGTAGCAGGCTATAGGTTGAACCAAGGGGTTGAATTAAATAGTTAGCATAGTAAATGACGTTTAGCACATCGTTCCATTTTTAAGTTTGAATAGTTTTTCTTTCTATGATTTAGAATGATTCTCAGAACATGACGAACTAACTCCGATGAGGCAGAGAAGGTTCAAACTCAGTTAGAGTTAGATTTAACTATCTCTGCCTCATCATCATCGATCTTGTTATGTCTGTCTTACAAATTTTAGGTAATCGATATCCTGGTTAATCTGATTTGATTTTGCCTTTATGGCCACATCGGTAACCGCTGCTTACACCTATAAGACAAGTAGGTACGAAAAGTTCTCTACCTCGTTAGATATGTCCAAAAAGATTAGATTATTGAATGGGCAAGGGTAACTGTTACCAGTATCAAGAATTAAAACCTGGCCTCTTCATAAACGTGTTCGCGATGATTTTTTTAAAGAATCTGCAGTTTATTCAGTTTCAGGATATAAACAATATCCCTGTATATCTAGCAAGAGTACAAACATTGTGTATGTAAATTGAAGTTCCCATCGTTCCCTTTCATTTGATTTTTGTTTATTACATTCTGCACCTCAAAGTTCATACCCATACAAACTGAATGTCCGTATTATTATAGGATCTGGTTGTATTTATGCCTCTAGTGTTTGAGGTCAGAGGTTTACATTACGTTGATAAATGCAATGCAAGCCTCCGTTCTCAACTGCAACAGGCGTCAGGTAGGATAATTGGATGTTAACGTTGCATATTCGGTGAATTGCCTGTATCTGTTGATGTTGTCGGGATAGGTATAGTTAATTGGCTTTATTGTTTCACGGTATTTTGACGCTACTACTACTTTTACGTGAAAGTTAGTCTTTTTTGGGAGTGCAACTGCAATTCTTTCTATAATGTTCTACAATTTAATGCAACTGGTTTCCTTTGCACTAGCAATCTTTGCTCTAAAAAAAAAGTATTTTGATCGGTACTAAGCACTTATTAAGGCACGTAAGAGTCTTCATCTAGACACATGTCTCATGACAGTTACGGATTAGGTAATTATTATAACAGAGTAAGAAGTTACTTGTCGTATCGCAGTTTTCTTTAATAACTACTTTTCCTTTTACTTGAACCAAGTAACTTTTTGGAAAACAACTGCAATTCTTTCTATAATTTTCTACAACATATCATATTTAATACAACTTTTCCTTTTACGTTACCTTTCCACTTGCAAACATTGCTAGAAAAAAAAGTATGTAAGGCAATTAGGCGTCTAACTCTAGCTAGACACATGTTCAGATGATATTTATGGATTAGATTTAATCTACGAACTTACTTGTTGTCTTGTTGTATTGCGTCCTATTTTCTAGTAAAGTCTTCTTCTTCATCGGCCATCGAAACGTGCTGCAATTCGCCACAAAACAAGTGCTTGCGTTTACCACTGGATAGAAATGAGAAGTCTTCAGTAAAGAGTAAGTACCTACTATGATTTTGTTTTTTTCAAATTGAGTTTATACCTAGTTTTCTATTAATAACTTTTGAAAATACAAGCTTTTCAAAACTTTCTATTCAATGGGAAACAGTGGCGTAATAATAAAAGCAGTTGGTTCCTTTGGTGTGTAGGTTTAAATTTAGCCGAATTCTTTAATTTGATTTCTTACTAGCAGCGCCTCGCAGTTTCACCCGCGGTAACTATCGTTCCCGTGGGAATTCCGGGATAAAATATAGTCATTAACCACTATCTCTGTGCCAAATTTCATCCATATTCGTTCAGTAGTTTTTGCGTGAAAGAGTAACAAACATCCCATCCATCCATACTTACAAAGTTTCGAGTGTAGGCTGTTTTTGTTATTAAACCCCTTTATTAAAAATATTCCAAAAATATTCAGTTTTTTTAGTTCGAGGGGACTTGAAAAGCTCAAACGAAGTAAAATTAAATGCAACTTAACTTAAGTCTACTCACCAGGATGGCATAACAATGTGTCCTGTCCCCTGTAGAGCTAGGGCGCTAGAGTCTGTCTACCTAAAAGTCTCAAAGATTTATCGACTCATCCCTTACTTGACCTCGTAAAGCAATTGGTAGCTGGTTGAAGTCCCATTGAAGTTGATTTTTTTGGATATTATTTAATTCTGTTACTTAGATCAAGTGTTTTCACTTACTGAGATAAAAATGACAAGGCACGGCAATGACCGCATACATCAAAGCAGAAGTTCTTCCCCATATCGTGTGTGGGACGGGTGCACCGAAACCTGCAAAGATTTTAGAATTCTTTGTGATACCTCGTTCATTTGTTTGCCTAAGAAGTTGTGTTTGTCTGTGGTCTAATGCCCGTATTGACACTGACACTGACATGCGCCAAAGGTCCTCTCAAAAAACAAGAGTTGTTCTACTCTAAGATCTAGCATTACACGTTAAACATCTTTGGTTCTACTTTGTTAATTTTTGTTCGTGGAGCAACATTATGCTGAGACGGTACCTATTGGTTCTCTGCGCTGCTATTTTAGTTCAGAGTTTTTATGTTTAATTTTCATGTAGCTTGTACTTAGGTACCTACTTAGGTTAGTGTTAACCAAAAGATAAAAAGACAAATAATCAGATTCTTCGGTTAAATTGAAATCAGTTTTCATACATTAACTGCATGAAAATTAGTTTCAAAATTCGAATTCGTTGACCGAAATAGAAACCAGTATTCCGATCACATATGGACTCTATGAGAAGTTTGGTAAGATCTTTATAAATTGAGTGTGCCCCAGGACCCCAAGGCCCAAGGCTTATACTAACTAACAAATTTATATCTTTCTTTCCAAGAATAAGATGATATTTTTATTTATTAATTAAAACAAAATACTTTATTAACAACGAAAATTACAAGCAAAGAAATAGAAAAATTACAACTAGTATTTACAATTGAAACCATTGAGCTAACTGCAGACGGTTGCAAACAGTCTAAAGGTAGCTCAATTCATCCATGTCAATACCAGTCGGAAGCGTCCCCAAGACACTGGCTGCATTACCACGCTGTATGGCAATGCTGATGCGCTGAGCCATTAAAACATCATAACAGGTTTCTTGTTTTAATTCTAAGGCGATGCTAGATCTACACCACAGTCTAGAGATATGTCTTACCCAGAGCGGTCATCACATAAACCGTGAAGAGGAAGGTTCCGGCGAGGTCCCAGAAGTAGCCAGGGTGCAGCCTCACACCCTGGCCCACGGCCTGGATAGTCAGCTCCTTCTCTTCCTGGATACGTCTCTCTATCGCCTCTCGCCACTTCGGGGAGATAGGGGCTATCTGAAAAAAGGAGATTCAAATCAAAAGAAATCAAATCATTTATTCGCAGAAATGTAGGTACAAAAGTTCATAATAATAATGTTCATTCTGCCTCTTCGAGGCGTGAAAATATTAAATTTAAGGCTTTATGAAATACAAAACTATTTTCAGAAAATCTATTTGTTAATCAGTCAGTGAAACACTACACTTCACTTCAATTGTAAAAAGTAAAGCAATTCAAAATTTTCATGTTCACCTATTAAATCGAAATGGTTTTATTCTCTTTTTATATTCTTTTTTTGTAAATAATAAACAATATTTACTATGGGTTAATTATGCAACTGCTAGGCTACATAATATAATCAATGGTATTGGAGCACCTCATCAACCGCGTTGACTATACGGTTGTGTACTTTACCAGTAAAGTACGGTAAGGTACGTAAGGGAAGGTTGACTACATCTAACCCCTTAACTTTCATCCAAGATTGTGAAAATACCTACTATCAAGAATATTATATTCTCTGCAAGTTACTTTAGCTTAGCTTTAATACAGCTCTCTGTTTTTTAAATAGCCTCTATATCTATATTTTTTAAATATCTCAATAGTGCCTCTAGTGTACAGATATTGGATAGTATAAGTGCATATAAATACTTAAGCATGTATAATGTTATGTAGTACCTATCTATAATATCTATTTATGTATGTTCTTATTTTTTTTTTAATTTCTATTATATTTATTTAATTTATAAATATAACTAAGTATATTACATAATAATTATAGTATTTTATCCACTTAGTATGTTTTCCATTCTCTGTTTTTGTTACCAAGCACTACCTACTATACTGTTATCCACACTACCCAAAGGTTAGCATGTAGAGAATGCTATCTAGCATTATGCTCGCCCATGTATAATTTTGTGCAATAAAGTATATTCTATCTATCTAGTGCCTGAGAAAAGAAAAAATAAGTAGGCTTCGGTACGATATCGAGACCGGTACAATATAGCATACTCTCCCCTATGTTTGTTTATGTAAATATGGTCTTGTGTACAGTTTGCGTATCGATCAGCCTAACCCAAATGTTTGCTTAGGGAGCAGTTGACGTCATAAGGTCAAGTAGCCCTAGGGCTGCACTCGACAACACCTGCCTAATGACGCGACACAACTAGCCGGTTACACTTGCTTGCAAAATGTTGCTGTTTTGTACACCTTTTAGTTATAACTAAAATTTAAGATGTAGTTATCTCACGTATCCAAAAGTTTTCTTTTGATGGTTTAAAAAAGCAATTCTCTGTTTATCTTGTAAGTTTTTAACTTAAGAAAACTTTGTATTATGAGTTTTCTAAGACATCAATTAGGTAATCTAGTTTTAAAGTAAAAGAAATTAGCAGACATTTATAAATATGTTTTAACTGCTTATAAACACGACAGGAAAAAAACAAATATGAACTAATACAATGGGCGGATATCGCTTCAGCGATTTCTTCCAGGCAACCTTTGGAAGGAGTTGGAGAGGTTGGAGTGGTAGCGTAAATGAAGACGGTGGCGTATCAGATAAATGTAAACAAATACTGATAATTATACTAGTGACTAGTAAGTTTGTCCTGCACTGTACCGCACGCTATCGCTCGGCCCGGCTAATGGTCTAGAATGCGAATGCCTACGCTTCTCGAGCACGATTCTATTTCCACATCACGACCCTCTTATTGGCCAGCTCGTTAGCCCGTTTAGCCCGTATTTACCTTAAATAGTGCAGTGGATTCGCATGAACTCAACACTTCGACTGTCTAACTTATAGCCGGTTTCTAGAAGGCTATTCAAATGTCAAATCAGTTGACAAAGTGATTAATTTAACACACTGGTCAATTCAAATCGGGGTGCACGAACGCTGATTAGATAATAATTGGCTAATCATTGATCATCTTACGATTGTCATTCTTTCAGTTCAGTCATTCACTCCTAAACTTCAATAAAACCATCCAAGGGCGAGTCAGACTCGCACTAAGGGTTCCGTACCATATTTTTTAGATTTTATTTTTTATTACTTTAAGTAAAAATATACTTACAATTAAGTATTTTGTGAATATTTCAAGTGGTAACAGGTAGGCTGTTACCATTGTTACCATGTTACCATTTATTAATATCGACCAAAAATAGTAAAAAAGGCGTTTTAATGGGAGCCCGCCTTAAATATTTATTTTCGACGGACAGAAAGCGAAGTTTTAGTAATAGGGTCCCGTTTTTACCCTTTGGGTACGGAACCCTAAAACTGACGCTTGTGGCATAAGAATAAGTAAATAGTAGTAAGTAAGAATAGAAGGGAAACGCGCTCAAGGTCAAGATATTAGCCTACACTATTTTCCACGTTAAACGGGCATATCGGTCGGGCTGCCACAGCCGGCGACACTGCACGCGGTTTTTAATGATCATTCATTTATGTTTACCGATCGCGGCGCGCGGTGGCGGCCGCAAGTATTAGTTGAAATTATAGTTATGTTGTCCGAGAGCCCGGTGCGATTTTGAGTTGAGTTGAGTATCATGAATTACCTCGAGTTTTTTTTTTATGATGCATTATTTATGTGCTCTCGTTTAATAAATAATTCAAACTGACGTGTACCTTTGTGAAATAATAGGTGGTACCTAATACGTAGGCAACTAATCCAGTTTTCTTTTTTTAGAAGAAAAAAGTGCATTGAACTGATGGGTCGTAACCTATATTGAATATACTTATATCCGAAATAGTTGGTGTGTTCTGAACATTATTACAAAATATAAATAGTGCATTCTAGTGCCCTAAGTAAAAAAAAACATGTCTGGACTCGATTAAAGAAGAGTCCCTTCTACCCAGTTATTATTTATGCTTCTGCTTGTGGCGCGAATACTTGTTTGTTTACGTTTGAAAAAATTCAAAATTGTAAATTAGATAGGTAATAATAGATTGTTTATTATGAAGAAAAAAACTATACCGAAATAGAAAAAATAACTTTAACTACTTTAGTAGGCAAGTAGGAACCTTTTTACATTGCTTTACTACCAATATTTTTTAATTCCTGTATTTCACCAAGTTTTTTTATATTATTTATATGTTTCTAATATGCGGAAGCAAAACGAAGCATCCTAGAATATAAGAGGTAATTTAATTTATTTTTATTTAATGGTAAAACGATCCTTATGTTTAGTAATACATAACAAAACCGCTTTAGGAGTACCAACCTGTTGATTTTTTATATATTCGATTTAGAACTTGGCAAAATACAGCACATTGTTGTAAAAATTTCAACTAATTAGAGCTAAATCACCGATTAGCTAATTATTGATTTGACAAGAGCTTGACCAAAGAATCATGCTTAATTATCGTTCCAGAAACCCATTTTGATATTTGACAAGAGTTTTGCTTCAATGAGTTGACAAGCTTGTTAAGTAATCACTGTCAAAATCTAAGTACGTAATCAACGTTCGAGAAACCCAAATGACACTTGAATAGAGATTTGAACATTGATTAGTAAATTATGAAGTTGACATGCGTTCCAGAAATCGGCCGGTCGTTTTTAAAAGACAACATCAAAAAAGGAGGAGTTTCTTAATTCGACTATATTTTAAATGTTTTTTTTATGTTAGGTACTTACCTCTATTTTTTCCTGAAGATATATTTTTTAAGCGTGGCATATGTAATAAGGTAGAGTAACCTTAGGTACTAAGGCAATAAATTAAACTTGTTTCTCTGAAATGTACTTTTCTGGTGTACAATAAATTAATTATTTTTGAATTTTATTTCTATTATATATCTAAGAAATTATTATCTTACCCTCAGTTAAATAATGATTTTATAGATATTACCTTCGTTATATTATAATTTCCGACTAGGTAGGCTAATAAATTTAAATTATAAAACCATTTCTTTAAAGCTGATTTATGTAAGGAGTATGAATATTCAGAGCCGTCGGTATTAAACCATTTGCATTGATGGGTTTTTAAAACCACCATTTTTTAACGTTATTTCAATTTCACAAGTAGGTCAAGCTAAATAGGCTCGTTATGGTTTCTTAACTTTTCCGAATTGTTGCATCTTTATACATTTAAAATGTTTCTAACAATTAATGTATGTATTTTCAAACCAATAGCTTTTCATTAGGTACTCATACTCGGAAATTTGGTCTGAAGTGCCTGAAGAGCGGGTTGAAAGTGATAGGTACTGTTCAGGCCGTAGAGAGAATCGTTTCAACTGACAGCTTCTATTGAACCACGATAGTGGCAGAATGTGAATAATAATGGCTGAAGTATAAAAAAAAACAAAAATGCGGGAAAGCGGCAATTCGATTTTCAATTGTTTTTTTGTGTTTAACATAAAGTCTCAATTTTTTTCTTTAGCTAACTTGCGTTTTTATTTATATTCCCTTGTATTCGTAATAAAAAGCACATTTAGTCCCTCGAACTATAGGACTCATCGCTACGCTCGCGCGACAAACCCCGTCTCGGGACTAAATAAGTTACTTTCAACCCTAGGGTTGCCTTTGGTGGCTACCAAACTCTGTTTTCGTATCTCTTCCTTAAATAGACTAAATGAAACTAATACAGATGCATATGATAGGTTTAACAAACTGTGCGTGTGATTTTGGAAATTGCTTCGTTTAACGGAATTATATTATGATGAAAAAAGGGCGGGCGCCACTTTAGGTGGCGGCGTCACTATACCCTCGAAACATTTGAAAACAACGTGCAATTTTCATTCAAACTTCGTCTGAAAGTGCAGATATCACAATGGGGACAATTTTTCATCCAATTATTGAAATTCCGGTTGGTTTGTGATATCGTTTGTTATTCCGCGCACAGACGTGTGTGATTTACGTGTTTGTTCTAGTTCGAGTTTAACCCTGAGCAAACTCTAGATTTTTTAAAATAGCAGGTTAGGAAATATTAGCGGTGTAAATTAATTTATCATTACATTACATTTTTATAGTACATTTGCATTGCGACTAGTACCTATCGTGTCGAAAAACAAAGTGAAATTCAAAATGCTTTATTTCCTGTAGACCCTATACATGTTACAAATAATTAAAACTAGAAAATAAAGTGGTAAAATAAGTTGTTAAGGTAAAGTAAAGAAGCGAACAAGAAACCTTGTTAGGTTTTTAGTTTTCGAGTTGGAGCAAAACTCCTACCAAACATTTTTATCCTCTAAACATCAGAAATCATCTAAATATCAGATTATCCAGTGTGGTGAAACCGTGGACAAGCTTGGTCACCATGCATTGGCATGTGTCTCTAGCGCAGGACGTGTGTCCCGCCATAATTCAATTAACGATATCATCCGTCGGGCTTTTACCAGCGTCAATGTAGCAGCTACTTTCATTTATTTATTATTTATTTATTTATATAGCAGTTAGCTTACAGTCTAACACCAAAACACTAACTGCTTAACATAAAATATAAAAGGAAAATTAATGTACAGAAAGATAATAAAAAAGATAACAAATAGGTAGCTCATAATACTCACATACATTTCACTTAAAAGTAAGGTAGGATCTTAAAGATAAGTATATATGACTCAAACTATCATTGAAAATATCCACATGTTGGAATTCTTGCAAAAAATCGTTAAGTAGTGCGAGTGCTCTGAGTGTGGGAGCGTTACCGGCGTGTCGTGTTCGTGTACGCGCTGCTTGTAGAGCAAAGAACCGATGGAACCTGCGTCCCGTTCTATTATAGTTATTTGGGACATAGAAGGTAACTGTACCCAATATCACAGGATTGTCCACTCTGTTGCGAAGAAGTAGACAATAGTGCATGGCTAAATGCAGTTTGCGTCTCAACTCCAATGTATCCAGACCAACCATACCAGTAACAAAAAGAGATGGAAAAAGATACGGATAATACCCATACATTCGTTTATACATATACCTGGCAAACTTACGCTGTAGTCTTTCTATCATTATCTTATACTTGGCCTCCCGTGGATCCCAACTAATTGCACTAAACTCCAATTTACTTCTGACGAATGCGTTGTAAAGCATGGTCGCTACCCGTACATCATTAAAATGCGAAGCTGTTCGCATTATAAAACCCAGAGTACACTACACTTGAACCACGTGGCCTTATGCGAGATGATGGTAAATGACCTGACGGTATGACTCTGATTCCCTGGAAGATGGGTCCCTAAGTCCCTTTGAATGCTTAAATCTTTAAAACTACGCAACGGATTTTGATGCGGTTTTTTTTATAGATAGAGTGATCCAAGAGGAAGGTTAATATACATATAGTAAAACCGTGCGAAGCTGGGGCGGGTCGCTAGTAACTTATAATTCAACGTCTGAAAAGAATTATTTGCTCTTTGATTCTTTGGATTAGTCTCCGTCAGTAGACTAATTCGAAGTGCAGAATAAGAATCGAACAGGATTGTTGCAAAAAAATAAATTCTACGCAGGCGTAGCCATGTGTAATAGTTAAACTTTCTACATACTTCGCTGATATTGAACTGTGACTTCACTTAGGTCTAAGTTTGAATCGACCTTAAATTTAACCGTCTATCGGTGAACTTGAGAATTTTTTTCTACAACTACCGTCCTATTGCAAGTATTGCAACCCACCTGTCGTCCTTCCTCAAAGAAAACCCAAAATTAGGCAAAACAGGATATCCCTACATATTTGGAGACATAAGAATTTTATCCGGCGCTACTAAATTCCCAACATTCTCCCGCAAGTATTTCAGAAATTCAGGCAATTTGAAGCCTGTGACAAGCCTCTTTGTCATGCAAATATTTTAGACGAGATTTTTCAGAAGCCATATTTCCTGCGAAATTGAGTTTTGTTTGTGATAACATGCTATTTTGCATTTTTGCTTTGAACTACAAAAGACCTTTATTCCTTACTAGCGGCCCGTCCCGGCTTCGCACGGGCATTAAACTAATTTATTAGGTTAATAACTAAGTGAACAATATTTTATATAAATGGGTTTAGTTCTGAAAATAACTTTTTAAATCGGTTTAGTTACTTACTAAACGAATTATTATCAAGCGTAAATTCCGCACACGTCCATCACGTAGGGAGCCGACCGTTTATTTCGTGATCTTAACCCCCCTCCCGTACCCCTGCCCGAGTGACGCCTACAACGCATAGCTAGCCGAATACAGTTTATTTTTAATTTTTTTTTAACTCGTGATATCTTTTGAATGGATTGTCAGAATCGAATAATTCAAAAAGTAATATAAAGATATTGAAGCAGTCTTAAATAATACATCATTTATTTTGATAAGGGTTAATACCAAGGTACAAATAAAGAGCTTTTTGTAGCGGTGGTATTTTAATTTCTTTTTTTCAATAAAAAAACGCTTATTGTGACATGACTGTAAGATATGCTGCCGCTGATTTTTTGTAGATAATGGTGTGTTCTAAAAAAATGTAGTATATCATTTTGTTCTATCATCAATAGTTTTCGCAGCGCACGCGATGTAAGGTAGTTTTTTGATATTTTTTTCACACCTTGGATTACGTTATCGTAATTTTAGTAAGGATGCCTATTTTTTTTGAAAATGAAATATAGCCTATGTCACTCAGAAATGATGTAGCTTTCCAACAGTGAAAGAATTTTTCAAATCTGCCAAGTAGTTTCGGAGCCTATTCAATTCATACAAACAAACAAACAAACAAAAAATCAAACCTTTCCTCTTTATAATATTTGTATAGATTTAATACTAGCAGCTCACTGCGGCTTCACTAGTATTAAATTTCTTGAAAAGTTACCTCTGTTTTATTCCAGGCCTAGATCTACTTCTATTCATTTTATTTTTCAAAAATATTCATACTTCTTTTAAATTAATAAAAAAATCATCCCGATCTGTTCAGCTTTTTTGGCGTAAAGAGTTATCAAACATCCATCCAAACTTTCGCTTTGTAACTTAGTTTCAATCTGTTTTTCCTTTTATGTGAAATTTTGTATCTAACTTTATTAGTTATCGAAAGGCTTTAGTTTATTTCGTTTTGTCAAAACCTTTTAACTTTTATAATAGCATGCTGAAGTTTCCAATTTCGCAACTCATTGAACATAATTTCAATTTAAGGTTATCTACCTACTTTGTTTTAAACGGAGGAGACAATGATAATAAACGTAAAATAAAGTAATTAACGTAAATGCATGTGTAATTGGGAACCATTATGAAAGTCTTAGATATTTGACTTTTTTTTAGTTTCAGTCAGATCTGTTCAGTATTTTTTGCGTGAAAGAGTAAAAAATATCGATACAACCACACTTTTACCAATTATTTGTTCATCCTTTTGCAAACTACAATACCAGAAACACACACAATACGTAAATGACGTAAACATTAGGTATAACACCCTTCATTTTGCGTCGGGTATAAACAAAAGAAAACATGGTATTCTAATAATGTAGCAAAAAGAAACCTTATTAGGATTAGTTAAGTACGATCCATCAATCACTTAGCTTTTATGAAATTTCGCCGAAGACGAGATTCTTTTATCTCGGCTCCGTGGAAAATCCACGGAGACTCCTATTATTTATAAAAGTTTTGACCTTTACAGCCACATTTTATATAATTTTACTGTAAATACTTATTGTCAATGAAACATGCAATCAATAGAATAGAAATAAAAACAAATTAAAACTAGTATATACAATTCAAACAATAGAGCTACCTGAGGTTTTACTTTTAAAACTGTCATTGTTCCTAACACTAAAGTCATATAAAAAGGTTTACTTAAATATAAGTTAGACGGTTAGCGGAGTCTTAGTCATAGGTATATACCCCTAAAAAATTACTGCTAAATATTTTAATAGATATAAATAATATTAATAAACACACAAATAAAATTCTCAAGACAAGCACAAAATTAAAAAAATTTAAAACAAAAAATTCAAATCAAAGAAAAAAAACGCGACCATATAAAATGCTTATAAACAGTCAGCTCAAAATAATGCGTTAATACATGTCATGTAAAATCCCTGACGATAAAATAACATACGACGACATTTAACATTATTTCTTTACCTTAGCTGATAAAAGAGCTGGCGTGATGAAAATCCTCAGATTGATGGCCTTAATGCTTTGTAATTTATAAGAGTTTGCATGTATGTGGTAATACGAACAGATTGCGAAGTTACAAGATCGATGAATGGAGTATCGGGGTAGTTTACTTTTGAAGTTGTTGATTTATTGAGAGCAGGGTTTTATGTGCAAAAGTAATTTTTATTAACAACTAGCAGCGCCTCGCGGTTTCACCCGCGTAATTCCCGTTCCCGTGGGGATTGCGGGTTTAAGTTATTCCAGACTATAATCTATCTCTGTGCCAAATTTGATCCATAACCGTTCAGTAGTTTTTATGTGAAAGAGTGACAAACATCCATCCATAATTTCAAACGTTTGCGTTTATAATATTATTAACAACTAAAATTACTATCAAGGAATAAAAACAAATCAAAATAAGTATATTAGTTGTACAAACTGAAGATCGCTATGGGCGCTACGATGCTCATTAGGGGAGGCTTATGTCCAGCTGTGGACTAATATAGGCTGATGATGATGATATAAAAGCGAAACAATTGAGTTAACTGCAAACTGTTGCAAACGGTGTAGAGGTAGCTCAACTGATCCATATCAATACCAGTGGCCAGTTTGATGAAATAGCTGAAACCATTGTGCTAATACAGTAGTATTCGAGAACCGACCTAAATACCCACCACAATAAGGACGAGATACCTTTGGCAACCGCAACAATTTGCAGTATCTACCCTCCAACTCCGCCATAACTCGAAGGAATGAAACGTCACAATTGCAATTATGCAGTGAATTCCATGGTAAATGGACCATCGATCTAACAGGCTTGGAAACAGGGAAATATCAGGCTTATTGTTAGGGGGTTGAAGTTTGAATTTCGTTGTGTGCAGTCATCGTTTTGTGGTTAGTGAATGGTTCCTTGTTATCAACGATCTCGATGCCATTTTGTTTTCAACCAACTAAGCGACTTTACAAAAAGGAGGAGGTTCAATTTGACTGTATTTTAAAGGTTCCGTGCCTCAAAAAAAAAATAACACTCATATGAGAAATAAAATTATCAATAAAATAATATTATATAAAAATCTATCTGTTTGTCTCTCTTTAGGGTTAACATCGCCTTTAAACATGTCCATTATTTGTCAACTTTTATGTAATATCTTGTGTGTGTGCAATAAAGAATAAAAATGAAAACTATTGGGTACTCCTTAAAATTCATCGTACAGTGCTAAATAATAAGCTGTAACGATAAAATAATTAAAATAGTTTCCTAGAAAATTTGAATGAATTGAATTAGTTTCGTAGCACTGCTATGAAAAAGGCATTGAAATAATTTCGTAGCACTGCTTCGAAAAAGGAATTGACAAAGTTTCATAGCACAGCTGCTACGAAAAAGAAATTGAAATAGTTTCATAGCACTGCTACGAAAAAGGAATTGATATATTTTCGTAGCACAACTGCTACGAAAAAGAAATAGTTTCGTAGCACTGCTTCGAAAAAGGCATTGAAATAATTTCATAGCACTGCTTCGAAAAAGGAATTGACAAAGTTTCATAGCACAGCTGCTACGAAAAAGAAATTGAAATATGTAGTTTCATAGCACTGCTACGAAAAAGGAATTGATATATTTTCGTAGCACAACTGCTACGAAAAAGAAATAGTTTCGTAGCACTGCTTCGAAAAAGGCATTGAAATAATTTCATAGCACTGCTTCGAAAAAGGAATTGACAAAGTTTCATAGCACAGCTGCTACGAAAAAGAAATTGAAATAGTTTCATAGCACTGCTTCGAAAAAGGAATTGACATAGTTTCGTAGCACAACTGCTACGAAAAAGAAATAGTGTCGTTGACATAGTTTCTTAGCAATGCCGAAACTTTATGTTGATGACCGATGTGCTGCGTCTGTGAAGCAACACAGGAGGTTGCACGTTTGATTCCCGATTTCGGACAAATGTTTGTGCGATTTTCAAATATTTGTTATGAGGTTCTGGTGTTTTCTACCTACAAAAATTAAAAAAATATTTAGTATACATCTAGTATATAATATATGTATAATATAATATCTAGTATACATCTAGTATTCATAACACAAACCCTGCTTAGCTTGGGGCTTCCGCTTAGATGATGCTGTGTGGATTGTCCAGCATTGTCCATCACTATATTGCCTTGAATTTTGCTCCTATCTCAATACGACTTTATTGTACGTTAAAAAACGCTGGATAATCAAAATCTGATTTCTACTGCACAGTCAACAAAGCCCCTGTTAAAACGCGTCCGTTCCCATTCTCAGATATACAACTGTTATTACCCGACTTCCCTCGAGAGCTGATAAAGCTCTGGCGGGTTGCCAGGCCTGAACTGCCAAAATCGGTTAAATGTAGAACCCAGTGTATTGTACTCGTACGATGTAAGATATCGCGCCAAAATACATCGTCCGCTTTAAATCGAAATGTTTCCGTGCGAAAGCTGCATAACCAGGTAAATAGAAAATCGTGAAACTTGAGTTTATTCAAATTGTTTATTCTCAATTTTTTGCTAAAATATTGTAAAGCAGATATTGCTCTTACTGATAAGGTCGCGATATGGATTCAGTTTCTGTATTACTAGCTGCGTGCGCCCCGCGGTTCACCCGCAGTGTGCAAATTGATCAAAAGTAGCATATGTTTTATTCCAGGTTTCTAATGTGAACTTTCAAAATTTCAGCCCGATACAATCAGTATTTTGGCGTGAATTTGAATGTTTTTCTGAGTACAAACATTCATCCATCCATCTATCCAAACTTTTGAATTTAAAATATTAGAGTTATTTATATTTACAAAGGGCTTTCTAAGACGGCGCCATGGCGCTCATTAGGGGAGGCCTATGTCCAGTAGTGGACTAATATAGGCTGATGATAAAATGAATTAAATGACAAAGGTTTCTAGTATTTGCCGCTGACTGTTGGTTCCTGCAATAAACTATGATTTAAAGTGGGCCTCCGTCACAAGATTTCTTCAAGGCACCAGTCTCTTGCAAACTAACAGTAGTAAAATATTGGCAGTGGTTTCGGAATCCGCGGTGATGATGATCATTTACAGATCGCTTCAAAAAAAGAGACGTTCAATTCGGCTGTATCTTTTTTATTTGTGTCTTCATACCCTTTTTTAAGAGAACTGATCCGAGTTTTTGAGTAATCCTTAGTAATGAAACCAATTGTTACATTTTGTAAAAAAACATGAAATTATTGGATAAATTAAACTGTTAGCAATTCCGTTATCAAATCCGCACGCAATTTGCCAGTTTGTAATAACGTTGGCACAGAAAATATTATAATTTATCTCCAACGTGATTAGTTTTTCCAGAAAAATTAAAAGGCTTCTGGACAAACTTTGATTAATTTGAACGGAAAGTTCTAAATCAAACTTTGTCCGGACTTAATATAAACTTTGTAATAGCCATGATCCAAATGACAAATCGTATAAGTAAAAGCCCCTACCATAAGATGACTCTTAGGCTGTGTCCCCAGTAGGCAAACTGTGAGCGGCCGACTGAGTGAGCCGCAAATTTGTGGCGAACAGCTACAAACTCAGATCAGTTTGCGTGCGTATCGCAAGCACTGGAACCTGCGAGTCGGCCGCTAACTGAGACAGTCGGCGCACGTATCGCTGCAAACTGCGTGCAAACTGCGTACAGTGAGCGCAAACTAGCAAACTGTGGACACTCAATTTAAAATATATGGAAGGGCGTACTGAACTGATACACCGCAAACTCAGTCGGCTGCTCACTGTTTGCCTACTGGGGACACAGCCTTATTTGTAAAAGTTTCACGAGTGTTCTACGCGACGGAAACATCGCGTCATGGTACCCACCATGACACGATGTTTCCGTCGCGTAGAATACACACGACACCTACAGACTACATACGAGTGAAAGCCAACGAGCCTTGGACGAGTACTCCACGCTCGCTCGCTTTCCCAATAATTGGAAACAATTATTGTTTCAACGTAGTGTAGGACGCCCTCCGGCCAGGTGGGATGACTATCTGCGAAAGACTGCTGGCAGATGTTGTATGCGTCAAGCTCAAGACAGGGCGCTATGGCGCTCATTAGGGGAGGCCTAGCAGTGGACTGATATGTGCTGATGATGATGATGATTGTTTCCACACTAAACGAACGCATGTAAACCCAGCAAAAGTCGGCGACGGAGCACGGCCGAAGGCGAACGAAGCACCTCGTTGTCCATTGCTTTCGGCATGACGTCACTGGTTCGTTCACTTGGTTCAGACCTACCATCAGATGGCATGGAACGCACGCCATGGTATATTAAGTCAGTAAGTCATCTAGTACCCAAGTCACAAGCTCTGCTAAGCGTTGGGCTGAATGACGCTGTGTGAATTGTCCAGCATAATTTATTTTTATTTAATTATTAGTTAAATACGCATTTCCGCAAAACAGAAGTAAATATCATAGGTAAAGTAACGAAAATAATGGTAGGGGCAATGGTACAAGTAAAGTACACTCGGCAACGTAATTATCTACATCTCAATCCGTCGGCACTTTCAGAATTTCATGGATCGTCGAATGTATTTGGGTTTCGGATCATTCGTTTGGAACAAAATTAATGCGATCGTCAAATTTTCCTCAACATTTTTAGGTGAAATCGGAGGAAATTAAGGCTTTAGCAAAAATTCGAGACCCTCAAGTCTTTTTAATCTTCTTACTGTTTCGCCAAATTCGATTTGGATTTATCGAGATGCTGTTAGGTCCTACTTTTCAAATCAACTGTTACTCTTTCAATTAACTATCATATTCTCAAAATGACTATAGGTATGTGTGTGGCGAATCGAAAGACTGGCTAGCTCGTCACAATAATATTTTTTGGTACGTTATAGTCGAGTGGCAGGTTTATATAATATGTACGAATTTTTTTTTCATATTAAAAACGTTATTCTTTTGAACTGGAATGTAGCAAAGATCAAACTCATGTTACTCTCCTCAGGCAACTAAAACATTCAACCATAAACACAAAGGTTTTGACAGGTTGGAAAAAAAATTGACAATGGAATGCCATTCCTAAATTTTAACAAAAAGTCATCTATATAGTACCCATAACACAAGCTCTGCTTAGCTTGGCGCTAGATGATACTGTGTGGACTGTCCAGCAGTATATATTTTTATTTTATTAAAATTAGAGTACACATGACCACGAACGATCATTTTCTGCACCAAACTTTCCTCATAGGACTCGGCTGTAAATAAAAACTTTACCGAGCTGTCATCTAAACAAGTATAACCCAATTTCCTAGGCCTCCCCTGAGAGGCATCCAATACCTGCTCCTTACTAAGGATATTCAAATTTCATTTCCAGAATGTATGCAAATTGCCATGTTGTGCAGGTACGAAGGTATGCTTCATTTTACGGTTTCAGTCTTGTGGTGGAGTTTTTAACCGAAAGGTTAAAGCCTTTCGGTTAAAAGGTGGGAAAGAAGGTGGTTTTCAGAGGCATTGAGAGCGAGCAGTTATATAGTAGGTTAGTTTTATGAAGAGTGTTTTGTTAGCAGCATTTCCATTCACATCATGAAACTCGAATGCGAAATGACCACAAGTGACCACAATAATTATCTACTTAACATTAATTTCCGATAAATGAAAAGTGGTGTTTCTCATGTGGCTTCGGTAGTTTTTGAGTTATCCTTAGCAATGCGTAGGTAATTTGTTTATTATTAATTTAGACTAAGTAAAAGGTAATGTTTTTAAGAATTTGATTTCATTTTGTAGTTTTTTACGATACACCAAATATATAATTAAAGAATTATACCATTTGTGAATATTAATTAATAAAGTGCGTAAGTACTCGCACTCTGGGTTATTTCTAAGTTCGAAAGTCGATTAAGGATAGTATTTAACCATCATTTTTACTTTTGATTTCAACATACCTACACCGAACTTTGTTTATGAATGAAAAATAGACACTTTCGAAGTCCGGCTAGTTAACAAGCTAGAAACCTCATTAAAACCCGTGTTTTTGCGCAGAACGAGTTTAAAATGCAATCTCCGAGGAGAGAGGTTATTCCCGGTTTATTACAGCACCTTCAAAGTATTTACATGAGAATGTGGCGCTCACTCCGAGATAACTAGCGCTGCTTCATACGGGACCAAGACATTAGAAAGTATAGATGGAGCGTCTGTGCTTTGATGCTCAAAAAAGTATGTACCTAATCAATTTCTTCTTTAGCGCGCAAAGAGGAGGTACATAATTGTAATATGATAAAATAAGTGGTGGTGCTAGTGAACCTCCTGTTCGCGTCTTAAATTATTTTAAGTTGTTCTCTGTATAGAACTAGCTGGGCTGACGGCTTTTCTCGTGTAGAATTTTTGTTGGCAGGGTTGTTCCTATTTTTTTATTCTTTTATTAGGAACAGAGTCAAATTTAGCAAACGAAAATTTTAAATTACACCTGAATAGTGTCATTCATTTGATGTTGTTATATAAGGTAAATGTTTGTTTTTCGATATTTATTTCCCTTTTTTCAAGAATGATCGCTAATTGGTTCCAAATGTTTCATTCCCGACGAATTCGTCGCGTTAAGCTTAAAAAGTTTAAAATATTCAGGAGAGCTTAGTTTCTTTTTAGTTTGAGTAACGCTGTTGCACACACATATATTAAAATTAGGATTTATAGCGAAGAATACAAATATGTCTCGATCAAAGTATTCGCTTAGTGAAAACCCTTGATCAAAGTCCCATTATGTCATATTATTTCAACAGGTTCAGTTACATTATTGAAAGGCACACATCATATTATTGCTAAAGAAAATCATCACGTGAAAATACAATTTAAAAGACACTAATGTCACAATTTTAAATAAAATCATAACTTTAAACTACAATATTATTACTATAAATAAAACACGGTATGTGGTATCTATACGTTATAAATAAGTACAGATAAAACAATGCAGCTCAACGAAGTGTGAAGCTGTGCGGTGTGGGTGTGAAGGTTATTAGCTTAGTTTTGATAATGAGCTTTTAGCTGACACCTGCGGAAGTAAGTACTATCACCGGAAGTACCTAAGTGCCGTGTCAGTGTGTTGTTGAACTTTTAATTAAGATAGCGAGTAACAATAAAATAAAAAAAAATTGTATTAACAGTGCAGCAGGAAATAATGAGCAATTTGAACTTTGTCACACTAATATCTTCAACGCTTGTTAAAGGAAATTTTATCCAGTTATTTATTTGTAATTTGAAATAGCTTGCAATGGCTTGCAATTGGTATCTCTTATGTAGATAAAAATTAAATTCCGACTTCATTTGTTTTTTTGTCATTTCATTTGGTAAAAAAAAACCTCATAAGTATTCGCGTCTCGTGTCCTTCGGGTTTAATTTTTGATCATGGTAAGCGTATAAACCACTCTGTGGTATAGTCCAACTGTAATTGCAATGGGCAGGACACCTCATGCGTTGATTCCTACATTCGTTTAAGAACTTAAGTAATTAAAATTACTAAAAAAGTTATTTTTTTGCGGTTTTAATTTTTATGTAGAAAAGGATTTATTAAATAATGTTTGTGGCTATAATCTACTAATTTAACAGAAATGCAGAAAAGACACCAAGAGTACTAATTATAAGAGACATCACATTAAACGTAAGTTTTTTTAGTGTTATACACAATCCAGCATGAAAATCTGTGTGTGTCTATTTAGCCACCAGGATAGTATTATTTTTCTAAATTTATATGGGACCAACGTATCCAAAAAACAGAATTATCAAATCGGACTACTCTGTAAAAAGTTATGCGTTTATAAAAAAAAAATATATACCTACACGTCGTCGACTTGAGAACAGTTTTTTCGTCAGTTAAAAACTGAACAGAATTTGTAGCGTTTAAAATTTTCTAAATTTACCTACTTGATCTTGTATTTCTATTGTAAGTATTGAAAAATAATAACTAGTTGTTCCTAAATTTATATAAATATAGCTAATGTAAAAGCTAATAGATCTTTTCTTGAGAAGGGTTTGGCATGTCAGCATCAAATGTAGGTAGAACAATATTTTGAAGAGAGATAGATTGGGAAATGAATATTTTTGGCCGTTTTCGATGGATTCACAATGAGTCTATAGAAACGGGATATGCTGCAGATGATTGGCATGTTCATTAAACTTTTGATAAATCGCGTGCAGGGTAGCTTTACGAATTACCCAGTAAATTTAAGGTTATTAACCCTACGGACACTTTGCAACTCGCGAAGCATAGGTACTTAGCTTTTTAAAACTACTTCTTTACTAATATTAAATAAATAAGTATATTAAATATAATTATAATATGTTATTCACTCAGAATGTTTTCCTTTCTCTATTTTTGTTTCCAAGCACTACCTACTAAACTGCTGTCCACACTACCCAAAGGTTAGCAGGTAGAGAATGTTATCTAGCATTATGCTCGCCCATGTACAAATTTTGTGCAATAGTATATTCTATCTATCTATCTATCTAAATATTATAAACGCGAAAGTGTACCTATATAGATGTTTCTTACTATTTCATGCAAAAACAACAAAACCGATCGGGTTGAAAAATTGCCCTAGACATATAGGATACTTTTCATTCCATAAATCAATTCCATCCAATGGGTTACAAATAGCTTTGAAACATTTCCGTAGAAAGAACGCTTGCGTAGTCGCCGGCATATACTAGTTTCATCATAAAGGGTACTGACCTGCCTCAACTCCGTAGCCAGGTCGATGATGAGCTGGTTTTGTTCTTTGACGAAGTCCTCCGCCACTTTCTGCTCATAAGGCTCTGAAAGCGCACAAATTAGTACTACATTCTCCTCCGAGTTTACTCACAAATTGCATACATTAGTATGCGTTTAATCACAAATTGCAAACATTGGTATGCACTCACAAATTGCATAGTACATTGGTATGCGTTTACTCACAAATTGCATACATTAGTATTCGTTTACTCATAAATTGAAGACCGATCGGAAGCCCGCGCGGGCCACGCGGTCTGCCATGAGTGATGATTAATTATTTATTTTCTCTCACTCAGAAAATAAATAAATAATTAATAATGCTTGACAGTTCATTCAGCATCATCCAGCCCCAAGTAAAGGAGACCTTTTTATAAAAACTAACCGCGTGAAATCCGTTGCGTGGAAGCGACTTTATTTTATACCATGTAGTTAAAGAGGGTGATATCAGTCATCTCATAGATATAGAATTTTTTCACTTGAGTCATCTAATACCCACCAAAGTACACACAACATAAGCTCTTGGGGTTAGATGATACTGTGTTTATTTATTGACAATACCAGTCATAGATAACAAACCTTCAAAAGCATTAATCACGAAGGCCCATATAAGAGTCCAGAGCACGAGGACGCTCATTAACCCTAACTGGCAGGCGAAGCAGCGGAACACAGTGCAGCATACAGATTCATTCTCCTTGTGAGGCAGTGGGTAAACTCGCAGCCATATGTCTGAAAGCTTAAGAACGGGTACAGTCAGCGATAGAATTGCTAAGGGTTAATCTAAAAAAAGCCAAGGCCGCAGCAGTGGACTGATAGAGGCTGATGATGAAGCTAGAAAAAGACAACCCACGTCAGCAATGTATGTACGTCAAGAGACGACGATGATCTGTGGACTATAGCGAATTATATAAAAAAATCGTGTACTATTTGTTATGCGTCTCGTTCTGCTGGCTTTCAATAGGTTTAGGCTTAAAATCAGTGAAATGATCACTTATGGCCTTGCCTTGAGTATGCGTAGTACACACAAACCTTTCTACACTTAGGGCTGGATTCTATTTCGGTCAACGAAATAGCATTGCCATTCAAAGTGGCAATGCTGCCAGCATTCTAGGCACTCTGCCATCAGTTGATGACTTAGATTTTTAGGTAAAAACTAGTTGTAATTAGTCGTTTTGTTATTGTTTCAATTAAGCTTGCCATGTTATGTTTTTCCTACACTTATGATTTTTGATCATATTCGTCTAAATTTATTAACATAGGTGTTTCAAATATAGTGAACATTTTTCAAAACCGAGTTTTATGTGTGTCTCTTGTAACAGATAACATTATCCAAAAACTTACATTGAGTATAAACTCCCCTGATTGTACAAGTTTATCTTGTTTTCCGCCACCACTGTTATAGTTAGAACTATCCGTATTCATTATTTTCCTTCGCGTTTTATCTCTAAAATTATAAACATTACTGAACACAGGTTTAGGACATAAAACATCACAAGTTCCAGGCAAAAATTTATCCTCTTCTTTTCTTTTAAAGTTTACTTTCGGTATCACATCACTTATTTCTCTTTTGACATGGAAATCGTGGCCATTTAGATTATAGGTGTGTGTTGTTACTATTACATGCCTCGGGTTCACTTTTTTGTATAAAGGTTTTACTAGGTTCCTCTTGAACTTGGTTTCTGATGTCTTGTTTTTCATAACTTGAGTGTTATGGCTTACTTCTGGATCGTAACTGATTCATATAAGAGAAAAGTGGTGCAATGTTAGCCTATATTTTCGGTAGCGTGTTCAAAGTTGAACAACTGCCTGTACTTGTACTCGATTGCTCATCAACGGGGAAAGTTTGGACAAGTTTACGAAACGGGATATCAGGGACTGGTGAAAAGTTTGGAAGTCGGTCGGTTTTGTTGTTCGTACAGATTCAATCACTGTTATTTAATAAATGTTTTTTGTTGCGATTGAATCACGTTTTGGGACAAACTGCTTAGCATTTGTGAGGATAGGTACTCAGCGATGGTTTGTTAGGTCGTGGGTAAAGTTACCGATGGAGTACCTATGGTACAAAATATATATCTGTACCTACGTACAACATTTGGAATGTGATTTTTCTGTTTGTAATAGTATTTGCTCATAGTCTACTATAACTTTCATGTAAATCTGTTATATGTATATGATTAAGATAAACCTCCTCAAACTTGGTTTGAACAAACTTTGGGATCTTAGCATAGGCTCTGTTAATACTCCAAATTTCAGCAAAATAATCAGTACCTACCGTATTTAAATGTGGCCCCTTAAGCTATCAGATGTAGGTAGTATGGAAACAGGTTTTATCTTACTACTAGCGACCCGCCACGGCTTTACACGGTTTTATTATAAGTATATAAACCTTTCCCTTGAATCACTCTATCTATTAAAAAAACAGCATCAAAATCCGTTGCGTAGTTTTAAAGATTTAAGCATTCAAAGGGACATAAGGACATAGAGACAGAAAAAGCGACTTTGTTTTATGCTATGTAGTGATTATAATAGATGGGAAGGTCAGTGTGAATTTTTGTTATAAGTAATCTCCGTAATTACTTAAGTTATTTAGATGAAATTAGGTACGTAGATACATTAGGACCAAGAATAAGACATAGGCTATTAAAATTTGGAAATTTTAGGGGTTAAATAAAAAAAAAAAAAAAATTTTAGGATGGTAAAGTTTGTAAGTATGGAAAAATATTATTCCTTCGTTTGATTAACTCAAAACTCGGTATAAATAAACTGCAAAGTAAATGATTAAACCCTTTTTTTATTTTTACATATTAACCCCTAGGGGGATGTGCAAAATGTGCAATCAATTTCTGAATTTAATACGAAAAAAACTGGTTCGCGGGCGAAGCCGCGGGGCCCATCTAGTAACTACTAAACCTACCCATCTAAAATAAAATCAGCCGGTGGAAAGAGCGAGTCGACCCGCCCCCGGAGGGTTCTGTACCATTATCGTATAGAACTATTTCACAGAAGAAACAAAATCCCTACCAAAATTAATTCATTATCATCATCAGCTTATATTAGTCCACCGCTGGACATAGACCTCCCTAATAATCCTAAACAAAAAACCAGTAGCCAACATGAAGCGGTCAGCCATCTAAGGATGTATGCACCTATTGACCGCGCCCGACTTTGCTTAAGAGTGCGTTATGGACGTTGCCCAACTTAATCATTAAATGTATTTTATTTTAGTTGTGTTATAGCGGCAAGAAAAATACACCCTCTGTGAAAACTTCAATTGTTAATCTTTGACGGTTCAAGAGATACAGAATACAGCCCGCTGAATCAGTAAATCTTTTATTTATTTAGGCTTACAAAATAAACACTTAGACAACACTGACAGTCAGGCCGATTAACGGGCGGATGCTTAGTAATAAATAGGGTCCCGTTGTCATCCTTCAAGGATGGAACCCTAACTAGCTTATAGATTGATAAGGACAGCGTTAAACTGACTGAGAGAATAGGATTGGATCCTGGGATATGAATATTTTCGTTTTAACAAGTCTTTTGACGAGTATTTTGGGTATGGTTTCATTATTTATTCGTCCCATTTTTTCCCTACGTCCTAAGCTGTCCGCGAAGTTCAAAGCCTTCCTTCCAGTGGTGTTACCATCTATACTCAGGAATTTTCCAAACAGGTTAAATATGCGGTGGTATCGATCTTACTACTGCGCATGTCAGATTTTCCGGCGCGCGCAGTCTTACTGTCAAAATAATCATCGTTCAGCATGTAAATACAAAATTCTTTTCCTATTTTTATCAATTTAATCAAGAAATGTGAAAAATCTACTAAGGATTATCGTTATTTATTGTCTTCGTGAGTGATTGCTACCAAAAATATTAATGTGCAAGATGTGTGTGTAGTGATTTGGTGGGGTTTATTTTTCTGTGCAATGTTTAGGAAATTAAGGATACAAAGTTTTTGACTTGAAGGAGTTAAATAAACACTTATGAAATTGTAGAAAAACACGATGAAAGAAAGAAACAATATTAGCTGAAGGTATAAAATCAGACGAGATGTACAAGATTCACAAAAAAACATAAACAATGCGCTTTGAAAATGTCGACATGTTTACGAATATGTGGAGCTTACTCTTTCCGGCTATCGCGGAGGCACTCGACTCTGCTGCTCCTCGCTGCCTTCATCATCACAGCCATTATCATCCTCCAGTTATACTCCTACAGGCACCAAGGGCATCCCCACATCCAATCAAGGGTCGGTGACTTCGAGTACCGGCCGGGCAGTTTCTTACGAGGTCGCAAACCTGAAAATACAAGCTACTGCGAATTCAACTACGGCCTACCGTTCGATCTCAAATGGGGAACTTTCACTGTATTTACTACCCCAGAGCTGGGGAACATAGGCCATTACAGAGTCATATACAACGCTATTAGAGGAAAAGCTTTCGCAAACTTTAGCATGTACGATGCAGTGACGTACGCTACGCAGGCGACCCCAGAGTTTCTCTACCACATTCTAGAAATTGCTAGGTTCTGGGAGGGCCCTATCAGCCTTGCAGTTTTTGTTCCGGACTACGATCTGGATATAACCATTCAGTTAATGACGCAACTTTGCCATTGCTATCCTGGGATGGCTAAAGTTTCCATGCATTTATTCTACCCCAAAAAGTATCCTCCAAAGTTGGTAAAGAAAGACGAAATTACTGTCACTACTGAGACTCCTGCAACGATTGCTAACATCAGCGCTGAAGAAATAATGCAGAGGAAACTAGACAGATATAGAAACTTAAACAACAAAACGAGAGCTATCTACATTCAATGGGCGAGACAGAAGAAGATAGAGGTAATGACGAAGCGAATGCCAAGAGATTACATTAGAAACCCTCATCTGAAATTTGTGGATTGTTCTGGGTTAGAGTCGCAAGGAGTTTCGACGTTCAGGCGCGAAAGGCACATGATATACCCCGTCAATGTTGGAAGGAACATCGCTAGGAATGCGTCTAATACTAACTACTTCCTAGTGTCTGATATTGAGATGGTTCCGAGCGATGGTTTAGCGCCAAAGTTTCTGGCGATGGTCAGGAAACTCATGGGGGATAAGAAGAGGAATGAAGGTTGCGTGTTCGCGAAAACAGTTTTCGTCGTGCCGCTGTTTGAAGTTGAAAGGGGGGAGGAGATTCCTAGAGACAAAGAAACGTAAGTTATCAAACATTGTATAGGATAATTAGAGTTGGATACTACTCTTAATTGAGTGGAATGCTATGTTTGATATAGATATTAAATAATACAGGTATTGGAACTTGTTTAACAGAACTAGACACGTAGGGTTACAATCACAGATGACTTGGTTTGATTTTAACCTTACCCATATAGATTAGTAGTATCTGTAAATCGTACATATTTCACCCAAAGCGGGAATCGAAGCGAGGAGAGATTTGTCATTATTTTTATAATATCATGACAAATCTCTCTTCTTGGGTAGGTATTCCTATAATAGATAGTTTAGAAACAAATTAATCAATACAAACGAGTTTTTCAAAATGGCATAAGTAGATCCGGTTCTGGTATCCAAAAGATATGAAGTTTTTGTTGTTACCGGTGTTTGTGTCAACAAAAATACCAGTAACAACAAAAACATAATATTCTACAAAGCATAATTGCACAAACGCAGCCAAAATAGTTCAAATTCGGGCTCGAAAATAGCCGACATACATATGTGTAAAAAGATGAATGAAAGCTTTCAAAACAATATGGTTTGGAATTTCATCGATTTGCTTGCTGATAAATATTTTACCTTAAAATTTTATAAGAAATCCCGTTGATCTACAAAAAAAACTAGGATTCAAGAAACGATGGTAAATAGAAAATTCTTTGATGCCTTTGTAGGCTGTATAGCATAAAAACTCCTTTGACACAAAACTATTGCTTTGTTCGTTAGGCGTAGGTGTATTCCTATAGTCTGTTTGACTATTTTCGCAGCAGATATAGGGACTTCTTTTGTGTAGGACAATAAGAAATCGGCTCTTTGTGCTATAAGAGCGTCAGGTGTTCACCATTCGTTGTCCATTGTACTGAGTTATTCTGCAACAATGCTAGAAACTTGAGAAAAGACACTGATATATTTTATTCTTGTATTTTCTACTCTATATTATATACTACTAGCGCCGGCTTCGCACGGTTTTATTATACATGTAAACCTTCATTTTGAATCACTCTACCTATTAAAAAAAAACCACATCAAAATCCGTTGCGTAGTTTCAAAGATTTAAGCAGTCAAAGGGACATAGGGAAATAGGGACAGAAAAAGCGACTTCGTTTTATAATATGTAGTGATATCGTATTTTTAAAAGAAAACTTTACAACTTATTAAGGACCAATTAATATCCGCGGCTCGCACGCGTTGTTTCTATGGTAACATCTCAAGGCTATTTCTATCCCATCAAGCCCTAGGGAACTGATTTACGGGACGAAATGTACCTAGCCTGTTTTATTACAGGGCTGGAACAAAATTTATTCCAAAATTCAGTCCTGCCCGTACAGTTTTTTTGCGTGAAATTGTAACAAGCATGCAAACTTTCGCGTTTATAACATTATATTAATAAATATGTATAAAAATTTAAGGATTTCAGCGACGTTGGCTAGTCTCATCGAAGATTAGGCATGTAGATTATAAGCATTACCTACGAATTATTCTGTACAAGTTCTACACACTTCCTCATACGTAAATCGGTACCAAGTAAAAAACAAACTCGCTTCCTGCTTGTCTGTCCCTATGTATGCTGAGATCTTTAGATCTGCGGGTGAAACCGCAAGGCGCTGCTAGTACTGATATAAAATAATGTAATTTTAAAAATCCAGACAAAATTCTCAGAGACCAGTACCAGTGGGAAAGTAAATACAAATAAAATCAGCGGAGGCACGTTAAAGTCATTTGTGCAAATAGGATAAGTAATATGATTTCGCGTTTATAGGAGCGGGACGAAGCATACTTTTTTGAAAAGGCGCAAAAATATAATTACAGTATATAAGTAAGAAAACTGCATACGATGAACCAACCAAATGAATTTATCATTTGGTTGGTTCATCGTATTCATCATTCATTCATTCATTCATCGAGTAGTTTCAATAGATGGGGGGGTTTCTGAGAACTCGACCAAAGTGTGAGCAAAACTGTGCGTTTTCATGTTTTTCTTCGTAGTTTTCACATTCGATGACCAAAAGATACAATGTTACACATAGTACAAGCTCTGCTTAGCTTGGGGCTAGATGATGCTGTGTGGCCTGTCCGGAATTATTTATTTATATTTGTTTATTTTTATGTACTAGGTGATAAAAAAATTTTAACGACTGTGATCCTATGAATACTTATTTCTCTAGTCTAGTCTGTCTAGGCTTAGTTTCAAAAACAAAATCTGCAAAGCACGCCTCTTCTATTCTGAAAAAAAAACAAAGTTTTTCGCAGTAAATTTCGATAACAAGGCAATAGAGTTTATACGATCCCAATTTTATCAGTCGATTGCTCGATATCGCCGTCTCTGAACCAAACTGAGCGTTCAAAACTGCTGGTACTTACCCACTAGGTACCTAAAGAACATTCTTTACTATAAAATGATGTTTACGACAATTTCCATTTCGTTTTATGTGTGGAAAAGGGTGCTTTTAGACTTTGTTTTTATATCATCGATTTTATTGCTGCTCTACTAAATTTTGTGGATATTTGCTTTTCGAATTGAGGCCTTAGTACGGGTTGCGTATTAAGCTACGATGATGAAAAAAGTTTTAGCCTCTTTTTATACATTTGGTGCCTTGCAGCGTCTCTGCCGGATTGAGAGGAACCAATTTCAATATTTTGATAGTGGAATAATAGAGTCATAATAGACAAGCGATCATTGGGAATATGATTTTTCTTGTTTATTTAATTAATTTTAAGTTTCCGCATACAATGTATAGTAGTTGTAAGTCTTGACAAATAAATTTATTGTTTTCTTAATTGTTTATTTATTTAAATATATTGGGCACATGCTGAGTCTCTGTTAATACAGGCCGCCGTGACAGAAATTCGGCTTTATAGACATTATCAACATCATCACTAATTATTTTTATACAAATTGACAATCCATTAATAAGTAATCGATTGTCAATTTGTATAAAATAAAAAAAAAACCTTTGACTTGACTCCTAGCTAATGGTAATTGTGTCTGTTTAACCACCTTCCTGCCAGTGATCCACAAAGTATTATAGTAATAGGATTGATATTGTATCTACATTTTCATTTGTATGACAAAATATTATGATTGGTAGGTTTGAGTTTTGGTCACCAATATGATATTTATCAAGATTTTTGTTTCTTTAGTCTGGTCAACTTGGTAGCCTCGAACCGCGCGATGTACTTCCACCAGAAGCTGTGCTCGCATTGCCAGCGGTTCCCTGGTCTGCAGTCCTGGCTGATGAGGACTTCTCCCGGCATTGTTGAGGTAAGTCTTACAGTCTAGTAGAATAGAATAGAAAATCATCACTACATAGTATAAAACAAAGTCGCTTTCTCTGTCCCTATGTCCCTTGTACGCTTAAATCTTTAAAACTACGCAACGGATTTTGATGCGGTTTTTTTAAATAGATAAAGTGATTCAAGAGGAAGGTTTATACGTATAATAAAACCGTGCGAAGCCCGGGCGGGTCGCTAGTTCATTTATAATAACGATAGATAAAACACACTAATAAATAGGAGGTACATACAACGTTGTTATAATAGGGCCCTAACTCAGCATAATGCTGGCTTAGGTCCTATAAGGTACCAAGCCAGCGCTGGTCTTCCGTTAGGACCCAAACTGACTAGTTACTGCCCACACAGCTTAGAAAAACTACCTAACTCTAACCTAAACCTAAGTGTTTCCTAAAATATTTTCATATTAACAGTAGACAATTAAAAAAAGCGAAAACCAAGTAATCATGCATCTGCAAATATTTTCTCATATTCGAGCACTTTGTACCTTTCGCTTTGCCCTTTCAACAAATTCGAACAAAATTTATGAGACCGGTGTCCTCAGGAACACAATTCTCTGTATTTTCATTTCACTATTCTGTAAACTTTCATGCCCTATTTTAATTTATCCCTTGAGAGTCAAATTTATACAAATTTTGAATGTCATATTTATTATATCTAATGATCAAAATCAAAATAGGTTTCATACTTCTATTTTCTAAAATGACGAAATTTCCTTACAAACTTTCATCCGTTTTCAACCCTTTATAACCCTTTTTTGCATTTAAAAGTAGCCTTTGTCCTTTCTCGGACTCTAGCCGTTATGTGTCGCAAATTTCATTTTAATCAGTTCTGAAGTTAAGGTTCCAAAGGGTAACAGATTGACGGACAGACAGAGTTATTTTCGCATTTATAATATTACTAGCGACCCGGCCCCGGCTTCGCACGGGTTTATTATACGTATAAACCTTCCTCTTGATTCAATCTATCTATTAAAAAAACCCGCATCAAAATCCGTTACGCAGTTTTAAAGATTTAAGCAGTCAAAGGGACATGAAGACAGGGAAATAGGGACAGAAAAAGCTACTTTGTTTTATACTATGTAGTGGTTACTATTAGGTATTGTTTTGGAAGCGATGTAAAAACCGAGTTTGGTGGCCACCAAGAACAATTTCCTAGAAAAAGTAGTTTTGGCTTTGTTTACGTACTTCTTTTTTGTATTGTAGAGAGAGAGAGGCGAACGTTAAAAGAGTTATTTTACAATATTAGTAGGATATGTAAATTGGAGATACAATGAAGTCCAAGATCAACTTTTCCTCCGGTTTCCTCGAGTCCTCGAATTTAGTTTAGTTTCCGTGACATTTCGTCGAGTTTTGTATTTCCGGGATCTTGTCACGTAGGGAACTCCAGTGCTGACAGCTTATCTGTCCTGTATAGAGCATATTTAGATAGTAAAATGAATGAATGAATGGACACGTGTATACTAGAAAATGCAATCTTGCGACCCCCGGCTTTGAATGGTGTATTTATACATAAACATTTCTAGAGTCCCTCTAACTATAAAAAAAACTGTATCAAAATCCGTTGCGTAGTGTTAAAGATCTAAGCATACTCGTACATTGGGATAGACAGACAGACAGCGGGAAATGACATTGTTTTATACTATGTAGTGATTAATAAAAAAAAAAAATTGTAAAAAAGGCGGCCTTATTGTTGCGAGCGATTTTTTCCAAGCAACTCGGGTGATTTTTATAAATCCTTACTATTACTATAAATGCGGAATTGTGTTTGTTTGTCCTCCCTTAGCGCCCTAACTTAAGAATCAATCGACTTGCCTTTTGGCAGTTTTGGCACATAGGGATTAAAACCGCAGGGAACAGTTATTATTCTATAAAGGATTTGTTTCAGCACAGTGTGGGTGGCACTGTAACAGAGTCATGTTAACCAGAGGGTCAGAAACTTGAGTTCCTTTCCAAACTTCCGTTTATTTATTGAACCTTGTTGGGGTTTATTGGATTTATAGTGCCAGAAGTGACCGGGTCTAATCCCTAACTAAACTAATGTAACTAATCAGAATTACGGTCCTAGAGTACATAAAGTGACCGTTTTCAGGAAAACAAACACAAGTCTCAATAAGATTTTATTATCTCTTGTTTTAACAGTCCTTTTGTACTGATAAGTAAGTTAGCATTGAACAACATAAGCTTATAACGCGTTAACAAGTCTGGTTATAAAAAGGTATATGAGCATTCAAATACGGGTTAAAAATTAATTTGGTATTTATCATTATTATAACTGACTGATAAAAATCGAAGCTTATAGCTAAGACACCAGAAGACAGAGTGGCCAGAATGCTGGTAGCATTGTCACGTTGAATGGCAATGCTAATTCGTTGACCGAAATAGAAGCCAGCATTCAGATCACTTGTGGAAAGTTTGGTAAGGTTTTAAATATTTCAATGTTTTATACAGTTATCAAAATATGTAAATGATTATTAAATTGATTATTTGGAATGATTATATATATTGATTATTTAGATACCTACATATATTGGTTAACCAGTTGCTATGCCACCATTTTTTGATAAAACCAATGGTCAACACCATTGTGTTCTATACTGATTAAAAAGGTTTTATTGTAGGTATATTGTACGTGATACGATAACAAAAGAAATTAACACGAATTTGGTAAAACACTCCTACCTATAACACAAAGAAACGACAATTAAGTATTCTATCAAACACCTAGTAGTAAATTTGACTTGTCTAAGTGCTTATTTTGTAAGCCTAAAGAAATAAAGATATTGATTTACTGAAATCTTTTTTCCTTGAATATTAACTTTTTGTTTTACGTAGATCCTTGAATGAGAGAGTAGTTGAGTACGGCCATGTCATATCTCCGACATTGACATTTCTGACAGTTTCCAAACAAAACATCAAAGGTGAAATATTCTGCCTTTGCATACACACAACACTGTTGGTATAAATAAAGAAACAGACGGCACGTGGACCACTCGTTACGGGCAGAAACCAGTTTTACATACAAAAATTAAGGCGCAAACAGAAGGTGAACCAGCGACATCATTATATTTTAAATTATTTGCTATATATTATTTTATCATAATTATAATAATGTTAAACAAAGGAATTTTCAAAATTCACACGTTCAGTTTGTTATACCTATCATAAGCTTTTAATGCATCTGTAGTAGTTTCATTTTAGGAAGAGATACGAAAACAGAATTTGGTAGCCACCAAGATTTCGTACCTCTTCCTAAACTAGACAAAATAAAACTACTAGGTACTTAGGTACTGAAGCCTTTAAAAAGCTTATGTAGGGATAACAATCTGAACATGTGAATTTTGGAAATTCCTTCTTTGAAATTCTTTTTTAACGTTATTATTTGATAAAATAAGTGGCGACGACACTTTAAGTGCTGTTTGCGCCTTTTTATAATATTGTGCATGTAAGACAAGCGGATCGCGCGTGAACCTTCACGACACGCGTCAGAAAAACGTGCGGACTTTTTGTACCGAACAGATGTTATATCGTACACGACGTGACCTACTTGTGACGAGCAAACATTTCTCTTGTTTGCTAGCGATTTGCGTGGGTTGGTGTAACACGTGGAATTTACCTGACTACCGTGTGCGAAGCTTGTTTACCTACTCAGAAAGCAAGTGACATTGACACTCATGGCAGGGCTGGTACTCCAGTTCAAAGTCACTCGGCGAGCTATGGAAAGATCTATGCTCGGAGTTTCTCTTAAAGAATTCGTAACGAATATATCGGACGGAGAACCATCCACCAGTTATAGACATAATTTAAATCTACAAGCAGTAAGGTTGGCCATTTTTCACGAAAAACCGTTTAGTTCAAAACCATGGCCGTTCAATTACGTTCATGATTAATAAGTTCTATTTGTAGTATCCGATCAGATTCCAAAGAACAGTAAATAAATATACTTAAATAATTAACACATTTTAAATAAAATTTATCCAAATAAAATCTATAAAAATATAAGTGCACTCAATAAATAAACATAGCTAAGTAAAACATGCTGAAGACAGGGCGCTTTGGCAGTCATTAGGGGAGGCCTATCTAGCCAGCAGTGGACTATATTATGGTGATGATGATGATGCATAACAATTTAGCCTGAACTAGGTAATAGTGTAGTAGTGACAATTACATACCAGTACAGATTTCATCTAAATTAATATCCTGATCAATCCAGCCGTAGTTATATGACCTAGATAGATGAACCTTTAGTTTATACTACTAATTACTCCACTTCCACTTCCACATTCCATCTGCATGGCATTGACGTGACCAAGTCAATCAAAATAGGCTTCCGTTTCTTGACTAGACAAGTGTTCACATTGAAAAACTAAACGGTTATTGGTTATTTCTTGACTATTTGCAACCGTTTGCAGCTAGCTCTATTGTTTAAATTTTTATAGTTAAGTGGTTCTAGTTTTAAGTGGTTTCTATTCCTTGATTGCAATTTTCGTTGTTAATAAAGATATTTATTTAGTGTTTTAAACAATATTAACACATGTATAGAGGCCTTGTCGTAAAAAAAGAGTTCACAGTCACTGTGAGTCATCAGGATATATCAAGATACAAATTTAAAAAAATAAGTAAAATGTGAGTGCGGTTCGAATCGTGTGTTTTCCACGTGCCTGCAAACACTGCGCTATAAAGCTCATTTTGAATTTACCCTGGAGCATTGCTAGAAGGTTTTTCGCATTTTCACTCCGCCAACGTTTGTGAAAACAGCATGTTCGTTCACCCGTGCTAGATTGACGCGCCTTACCGCCGCGCCGCCTCAATTCAGCTACGTAACCGTGAAACCTGCTTCAATCAACTTGTACACTGGCTCTCAACATTTTTTGTTTATTTATTAATCCTCAAGATACAGGATACAAGATTATGCTAGTTTAGAGACTAAACATGTATTACTAATAATATATAATGTACTATTAATTGATATAGGGCCTAATAATGTATTAGTTTAATTTTTTATCAATTATTGTTTATATCATTATTAATATTTATTCACGACAACATATTATTATGCTCAGGTCTTTTTCATAGAAATAGAACTAAAGTTTTATAGAAGTAGGTACTTAAAGAAAACTACGACACAGTCTAACTAAAAAAATACAGTGTTGGGCAAAGGTTTAAATGAAAGATGTTCTATGAATAAATCCTATGATGTCTTCCTTATGGACAAACGAACCCTTCACGTCACCCTTCTAAAATGTCATATTTTTCTTCATATCGTTTGTTAGGGTGTAAACAAAATCAAATGTTGCGACTTAAGAGACTAAATTTGTTTCAAAAATATAACCAAAATTAAACATATAATTTAATGTTAATCTGACAACTTTTGTGGCGCGGTGAGTATCCACCTACGACGCTGTTTGTTATCGGTTCGATTACTGCATCGGGAGTGATCTGCAAAAGTATTCTTTGTGGACGTATTAAGTACATCAGTTATCTAGTAGGTACCCATCACTATGCCTTAACACAAGTTCTACTTACTTTGAAGCTGTATAATATACTACTTTAAAAAATACAAGCGTGGTATAAAATAGAAACGTAGCTAACTGCTAGGTAGGTACTAGCAATACTGATTCACTGCGCCAGATACTCAACAGCTATCGGGTCACGCGTCGAAGATCTTTGAAAATATTTGCTGTGAATCCAGTGTTATTTATTCATTAAATCTTTATCAGGTGCCTAAAGACTATAGCGATAGCACAATTTAACCCTAATAAACTTAATCCTCCCCGGCCATTATAGCTCGTAATTTTAGGAGAGATTGGAAACCCCTGGAAGCTATAGCCACCCCCATTTCCTTTTAACGATGTGGTTCTCTGCTTATTGACAGGGTTTACGTACACTCTCATAATGAAACGTAAGGGAAACTAGAGACTCATAACCATTGTCTTCTGTGATAGATTGAGGGGCTGTAAATTAAACATCAACCTTGTTCTTAATTTACACATCTAATAGTCGAAACCAGTGTTAGCAATATATATAATGATATATGGATAGATAGGATAAGGTAAAAAAATGGAAGGTTGTCTGGTACAGTTCATTTCATTTCATTTCGTTTATTTATTGTTTGTGAGTCAGGTAGTTTTACAGTCAGTTTGTAGGACTTATTATAGCTCACTGAATTCTGCTACTCGGGCGTACAAACATTCTATTATACATAATTTAATTGTAATTAAAAATCTACGTCATTTAATTTTATCTAGTATCATGCATTTATACTATTATTAGCAAACATCAATAGCTATCTAATGTTCTTTTTTGGTGTACAATAAGGTATTTTTGTATTGTATATTGAATGTCTATATTATACAGGTACAGGGACACTTTATAGCTGACATAGTGTCGCTGTATAATATTGATTTGTTTTATACTAGTTTTTCTTGGTCTCAAATTAATGTTTGTTTTTCTTTTTTTGTTTAGTTAGAGTGAATTTTAATAATGTTCTATTTTTGACATTTGGGTCTTTATTAAAGCAAAAACAACAATACGAAAAATTACGACTACACAGTATTTTTGCACTCATATCGATTTCTTAAAAACCTAAACCGTCACTAGAAGAAAGAGTGTCCTTCTGGGTACACTGCCTCCTTTAAATGAAACACTGACAGCATTCTTGGCCCTGTTTTACCCTTTGAGTACGGAACCCTAAAAAAGTGGCTCTTGACTGGCAATGAATAATTGACACTTAGCATTATATTTCATCATTAAAGTTTTACTGCGTATTGAAATTTGAATTTACGTTATCCGAAATTTTTCCTTATGCATTTCGTAAGTAGCTACTGAAAACTTAGCCTAGTTTGACAACCAAACTTGTTAGGTTCTACGTTGAACAGTTTGAGATCCGCAGCCTCCACATCTTCTAATACACTTAGGTACTCTCTGCTGCCGTAGTTGCTTCGCCTACACTTAATTGCCAACTAATTATTGCCGAGTAGGGCGCCGGTTGTGTTGCCAACTGTATAAAAGATGAAAAGCGAGGTAAACCTTATTCATGCTCCGCTAATTAACTCTGCTCTGCAATGGAAAAAGTTAATGCGAGAAGTAATTACTTTATGTTTTCTCTTCTGCAGAAATGCGTTGAATAAATATTGCACTTGTTTTTTCTGATCGTAACTTTCCAGTATTCGATGAATTGGGAATGAATCTGCTCAGAAATATGTTGGCATGGCCATCCATACTAATTTTGTGGATGTGTTGCAATAATTCATTGATCAGATAAAATAAATAAAACCACTAACAGCTAATATTATAAACGTGAAAGTTTATATGGATGTATAGATGTATGAATCCTTCTTCACGCAAGCACTACTGAACGGATTGGGCTGAAATTTTGAATAGACGTAGTTCTAGCCCCGGAATAAAAAATAGGCTGCTCGCGGTTTCACATGCGTAGTTTCTATAGAAATGTTTCTATTTCTATCCAATGGGAACTGATATATGAGGTACAAATTTTAGCCCGATCCATTTAGTAGTTTTTGTGTGAAAGAGTAACAATAAATCTGCCCAAATTTCGCGTTTTTAATATTAGTGTGATGATGATCTACATTTGGCATGATGATTTCAATAAAAAATAAACTTCTAAAAGAAATTTCTTATGCACATAAAATGAATAATTTGACCAAAATGTAGTAAAAACAAGACGTTGGCAACACCAGGCGCCGACCTTACTAGGACACTTTGCCCTATTATTACATTGACACCCGCTAGCTGTGACGCCACTTAATTTGCATCTGAATAAGATTACGTTGGAAATTGTCTAGGAAAATTGTTAGGGCGGAAACACTTATTATTACAGAACTTAGAACAGTAATTTAATGATTTGGTCTAGACTTAGCTATTGACATATCGAGAATAGATAATTCTATGTCTAGACGGACGTTGTTGATTCTTTTGAAGCCCTTAGTGCAAGTAATGCGAAAGTCCGCCTGCGACGCACGCGTGGGTTCGATCCCTGACAGGGACAAATGTGTGGATTGTTCAGCATTATTAAATTTTTTTTTTTTTTTTTTTTTTTTTTTTATGGTATACAAATAAGCACTTATTTTGTTCAAAAAGCTTAACTAAAACCGTGATTCGGTTTGTCTGAAAGCCTCTTAGACCAGTGTTCACCAAAGGACAGTCGGACGGTTATCACTTGTAAGCTTCATTGATTTAGCCATTAGGTAATAAAATATTATTTACTTTATTAATAATTTGAGTCCGACTGAACTCCGGAGAACATTGACCCTAGTCTCTATTTGATACTAAGTGAGTAGGTAGCTAGGTACCTACTTTACAGAATTATTTGTGAAGATTCAATTCATTTATATCAGACAGTAGGTTACAGTTTAGATCCATAGTCCATATAACGGCGTTTTTGAATACAAAATAATAATAAAAATTAAATAAATTGTACTTAGTTAATAAATTAAATTAAAAATAATAATAAATACACAAATTGTAGTTTTAAAATAATAATAACTTATTTATACTAGCCTAAAAATATGTTTTCTCAACCAGTATTGCATGAAGGGGGAAGCTGTGTCCAGCCTTCCTGCAATGACCTGCAGGAAGCTGTTGTACCCTGCGCATCAGCGACGCCGTTCTCTTGCGCAGGATCGCAGTGAACCCGTCGACCCGCGCCTCCGCGAACATGCCTGATGTCGTTTATGCTTGATTATGTCTAGCCTATAGCATGCTCTCATAAAATTCTTTTCTCATGGCATTGTACTGTAGGCATTTCATGCTTAGCTAGTTGACTTGACACCCAATAATTCATTCAAGTGAACAAACTCGAACAAAATCCCTAATGCGTTTATCGTGAAAACTCAAAGAAAAAGGGATAATAAATCTTGTGAGTTATGACAGTTTTCGGAATAGTTTGATGTATGTTAGGAAGTTGACGGTTTCTTTGGGAATTGTGAGCGAAACACGTCCGAAACTACGGGGTTAATGTGATCATCGAACTTCAAGATTCGACGTATAAGAAAGGGGCAAAGGCGTGTGTATTTAGGGACTGAATTCAGACAATGTCTTGTTTATTTTTATTCAAGATATGTCTTTCTTTATCCGACCCATTTCCATTTCCTTTGTTTGATTGAGTCAAAAATCGGACACCATTTTCGTTCAGATAAATATTTGTTTAAAAAATATACAAATACCTACCTAAAAATTTTAAAAATCAATGATATTTTAAACGATAATTTCCACAAAACTTAGACTAAAGAAAATCTTAGCGGACAGGACATACACAGCCTAGACGAGTTCTTTGCTGACAAATTTGATACACTTATCATTATTATATGTTACTCTAGGTATGATTCTCCGAGGAAAAAAAAATTTGATCTTAAGCTGTCATTATGGTGATTAATCTGAATATTTACTACTATTACGACTAGCTAAGCTGTCCAAAAATCAAACGTTAAGTTATTATTATTTTTGGAAATGCCTTTGTTTAACGTAACAAAAAGACAAAATAAGTGGTAGCGCTTGTTTGCGTCCTGTTTACGCCTTAAAAAGGGTTGCGTCCATGTTTATCCAGTGCCCATAAACGGAGATTTCCACCTATCCCTATGAATGCAACCCAAATGTCTTAGGTATCTTGGTGTTACGTAACGTAAATACCAGACAATATACGCGAAATTGTTTGGAAAATTGTCAGAAAATGGCTGGGCCGAAAGCTAAGGTACGAAATCCAAAATGTAAACCGTCACATAGGGCAGAAATACCAACAGTAACAGTGGGAAAGTATAACGCCAATGATTCATGCAAGGTCGAGTAAGCTGGGGGCATTGTCATTTCAAATGTAATCTTAAACTATTAACTCTCCGCAGCCGATGCTGATTGCCAGACGAGAGTACCCGTACCACCGATGGGAGCCTCTCTACTTCGGCACGCACAAAGAGCCCTGGTACAGCGAAATACTCTCCTGGGAGGGACGACAGGACAAAATGACACAGGTGAGAATTAATTTTAATATATTTATTTACAATTCGACATATCACACAGCTAGCCCAAAGCTAAGCGGAGCTCGTGTTTATGGGTATGATAATTTACATTAATGTATAATCAACATGTTTTCAGTCGAGCCAGGCTCAGCTCGTGATTCAGCGCACCACGCGCTGTTTAAACAACTACGCTCGGCCAGGCTCGGCAAAGTTCGCATGATCCATCACTTGTCGGTTTTTCGACACGGATCAAAGGCGCGCGCGCCGTCTTCGGCTCGGCTTGTGTTAAGAAGCGCCGTCTATACATTTAATTGCATCTCCACGGACGGCTCGGCTCGCAGAGGATCGCGCTACCCCGCGCCATTAAAGGTGAAAATACACGGTTCACTTTTGTCTTTCAATTTGGATGAAACAACCAAATTGATCCATGTAAACTTATAAGTAAATCATTCAATGTCATTTAATGTTGTCGTTCAATGGCGTTGAAAGAATTGAACATGCTCAATAATTTCACTTTTAGTGTTCAATTACGGTTCAAATCAAATTGATTCAATTTGGTTGAACCGTGTATTTTCACCTTTACGAGCAGGCTCGCGTCCGCATCTAGCCGAGACGCGCCTACAAGGATGGTGCGGCTCGTGTTACGGGCCGCTTAACCGCAGCTTTATGATTAAACAATTTTTAAATCAGTCTAGAAGTTTCGGAGTCTATTCATTACAAACAAACAAATCTATCCGGTCTATCCGAGATATCGAGGACCGATGTGGCGCGGTGGGCGAAGGTCCGCCTGCGACGCAGGAGGTTGCGGTTTCGATTCAACGTTCGGAACAAATTTGTGTACGACCTGCAGAAATTTGTGCCGTTGATCTGGATGTTTTCTATGTATAATAAAAAATATCACAAGAAAATTATACAAAATCGGCTAAGATGTAAAACAGAATCAATTCAAAATCAGAATTCAAACCTGATATCTTTATTATTTTTAAATTGAGTCAAGTTTGGGATTTCTTTTTTACATCTTCACCCATTTTGGCAATAATAATCAAGTTTCGCAATAATACACGGCGATTTTGCATACTTTTAGAATTTCCTGAAATGGCAATAAAATTATTGTATGGAGATAGGGTTAAACATCGCACATAAAAACTCTTCAACCGTATTTTGCTTGTTTGACTGCGCCAATTCCTTAGCAATTTTGTTTTAGCCTTGATTTGAATATGTTAAATTTTGTTTTATTTACTTATATTGTATGATTGCCTTTTACATTTGTTTTTATTTGTTATTTATTTATTTGTTTTTTTTTTTATAGATGGTCAACATGTGCTTACAAAACTACAAGTTTGTAATCCTAGACGGTGGATTCCTATGCCATGCCATGGAAAAGCCGGACCTAGCATGGACTCTTGATGAGATGAAAATTGTCTTTCATTCATTGAAAACTGGATACTTAAGTTATGCCGCGATGATTTGGTATACTAGTTTCAAATTGGGAAAATATAATTATAATTATAGAGACAGGTTTATTTGCAATCGGTTCAATTTGAAATATAAGAATCAATACGATTTGCAAAACAAAAAAGGAATCTGAAATGTTTAGCTTTTGGAGACTTTTGCTTTTAATTACGTAGAAATGTTGGTTTTATAATTTTGGTACTGAATTAGAAAGCTACGTATTATTTGAAAATTATAAAAGCTGATGTAGGCGTTGATGATGAGATGTTTATTTTTTGTATTTTTTATATTAAATTGTTTTTACTTTGTCTTGTTGTTTTAATTTTACTTTTGCTTTATTTAGTTTTTTATTTTATAAAATTCTGAATAACAAACAATTATTAATATCGATAAAATAAAGGTAGATAGAGATAAAAAAAAATGACTTTACATTGATAGTAGTAGGTAACAAACCTACGTTTACTTATCAGTTTTTGTGCATTTTAAAGATGCGTTCTTTTAAAAAAAGTTACTTTTACCTATTTACTTATTTTATCTTAAGATTTATGATGTGATTCTCTGTCAAAAAACAAAAAAAGTGTCTCAAAATTTTCAATATGTTTGAAAAGCTTTTATAGGTTTTCAAAATTTAACTGGCATTTAACCTTAAATATTGCGAAAAAGATAATGATAAATAGTTTAGTTGATATTCTTATCATAATACCAAAAGAAATTAAAGATATCTTGAAGGTAGAAAGTCAGGTGAAATGGGCAGTTGTCCTTTATTGAAATGGCTTTAGACTGGCAAACGGCCCTTGGGGAACAGAGGACGTAAGGTTTGATGAAAATTGGCTTTTTATTAAAATTATATTGCCAAGCCTACGCAGCAATAAGTTAATATTAGTCTAGAACAACTTAGTAGCTCACGTCTCGCTTTAAATTTATTATGGACATATTGGATGACATAGAAACGAATGAAGAGTTTCTTACTAAGATTATCTTCTAATCTTATAAATGCGAATTTTTTATGGATGTAAGGATGTATGAAAGTTTGTTCCTCTTTCACGCAAAAACTCCAGAACAGATCGGGTTGAATTTTAAATAGACGTAGTTCTAGCCCTGGAATAACACATAGGCTACTTTCATCTCATAAATTAGTTCCCACGGGATATATAGTAAATAGCATTGAGACTTTCCCATAGAAGCAACGCGTGGAAGGCGCGAGCAGATGCTAGTATTATTGTAGATGTGAAAAATTGGATGGATGAACTGATAGGTGGATGGATGGGTGAAGTTCTTTGTCATAACGCCAAAACTACTAAACGCATCGGGCTAATTTGCTTTTATATAGGTTTAGGCTATTTTATTACTTTACGTAAATACGTTTCCATGGAATATAATCTTTGAATATTTCCAGAACAACGCATGCGAAGCCGCTAGCATAAGCTAGTAGAAACTAGTCATACTAATATTACAAATAATTAAGTTTGGATGGATGTTTGTAACCTCTTTACGCCAAAAGTAAAAAAAGTAAAAGTAAAAAGTCTTTATTTTGGAACATAAACAAAGGGTATAAAAACATAAATAGGAAGCGATGCGACCTGCAGAAGTAAAAAATACTGTGTCGCAGATCGCAACGCCCACCTCCGGGATTTAGGTTGTTTCCAACGTAATCTAGGTACATATTATGTAAAAAAAATTATTAAAATTAAAGTATAAAATGAAAGTAGTTACATTAAAAAAAGAAAAGGTAAGTATTTCTCAAATTACAAAATCATGTGCCTCAGTGAAAAATAAAAATTAAAACAAAAAATAGAGTACTTACTTAGTTATGAAATAGAAATGGATCAGCAATTGTATTTGGCTACTTTTCATAAATTTCCACGCGGGTGAACCTCTGGGCGCATCGAGTTTAAAATAAAGGTAATAAGTAAAGAAGCTAAGTTACCTATAATACTAATCATCGTCATGAAACTATCAGTCCACTGCTGGACATAGGCCTCCCCTAATGAGCGCCATAACACCCTATCTTCAGTTACCTCCTGCTTAGTAAATTTCAGTATCGATGCATATAAATAGATTTCATTTAAGTATGGTCATTGTCTTGTATATTTCACAAAAATACATTATCTTCTATTTCCGTGGCAACCATTTGAGTTACAATATGAACAAGAGATAAAGAGATAGTGTCTTGGGGACGCTTCCGACTGGTATTGACATGGATCAATTGAGCTACCTTTAGACTGTTTGCAACCGTCTGCAGTTAGCTCAATGGTTTCATTTGTTAATACTAGTTGTAATTTTTCTATTTCTTTGCTTGTAATTTTCGTTGTTAATAAAGTTCTTTTGTTTGCAAAAAAAAAAAAAAAAAAAAAAAAGAGATAAATGGAGCGGATAACCTACCTACCCAGCAATGTTTTAAGGTTGTCGCATATAAAATCACACTGTCCACAGAGCGAGTTCGTAAGGCTTAGAATATAATTCTAATTTCTGCTATTGTAAATAACTAGCTGTACCCGTTCGCAATTTCATTCGTGTGGACTTTAGATACGACCCATTGACCTAATTTTAACTATCTTAGAATATGGCTTTTTTAATTCTTAGCGGGTGCTTATACGAGGAACCTCCATGGAAAATTTCAGCTTCGTATGTTTTGTAGTTTCACAGATCTCTAGATGAGCCACCCAGTTTTCTCTTAAATAAAAATGGAAATATACATATATTCTATGTTATAAATAATTATATTGTTAGAATTCAAATAGAAATACTAATATGAACGTTCACGTTTTATTTATAAACGTTCACCTTTTTTAATAAACCTTGGGTATCTGGAATTCGAAACGGATTATACTCGCATAAATATGGTGCTGTATTTTTTATTAGACATTTCTAATTTACTTTGTCTTACTATAATTAAAAGACATGCCTGTCAAGACTTTAATAAGTTTCATTTCATTGTCTTGACGGCAAGGCAAGGGCCAATCCGTTTCAGAGTTGTACTTACCTATATGTGCGACAACCTTTAGCATGCTCTACATCCTAAAATATTTAGCCACTATTTCAAGCTGCAGAGCGCTTTAAGCGTCCCATAAATTTAGCGCGACCGTTTTGAAAGCATTTCTGCATTTCTAGAATTTAAATGCCTCTCAGATTGAATTGGGAATACTGACCTTTACCGAAATGAAGAATAGAATTGATGAAAATAAAGGAACAGTGCTTGATAAACGCGGCAAGAATATTTATAAGATGATGATTGAAAATGAAAATAACACCAACAAATTTAAATGATATTTATTCCCAATAATCTTAGACCTAAATAACTGTATTTCGATTAAAGATTTGAGGCACAAACATAAAAAAATACAGTCGAATTAAGAAGCTCATAAACTTCTTTGAAGTATATTGAATAGAAAGATATTAATTTTTCGTCATATTCCATAAAAAGTATATTCTGACCTTCAAGATCTGAATTTCTGAGATCTCACGAGACGGCTTGACAACCAAACCTGATGTACCAAATTTGATGTACTATACTTGATGTATGATATTTTGATGTATACTATGTTTATTAAATTGTTGCCTCAGGTAAACCCATTCTCAGTATTATTTTCAGCAAGCAGCATTTTGCATTGTAAGGGAAGAGCTCATTGTATTGTATACGATTCACAAGTATAGCTAATTTTTACTATTGATAGACCTTCGTAGAACGTGCTACGATGCCTTTGATAGACCTTCGTAGCGTTGCTATTGATGCGATAGACCTTCGTAGCACGTTCTACGAAGGTCTATCGTAGCATCGTAGCACGTTCTACGAAGGTCTATCAATAGCATCGTAGCACGTGCTACGAAGGTCTATCAATATATGATAGGATAGTAGAACGTGCTACGATGCTATTGATAAAACTTTGGTTGTACTCCTATTTTTTTAATATTATTTCTTATATAGTTGGCAGTATGTACAACAAAAATATATATATATATACTTTATCTATTGCATTAAGTATATCACTTACCTAGTACCCATAACACAAGTTCTACTTAGCTTGGGGCTAGATGATGCATTTAGCATAATTCATTAAACTTACGAAACCACATTTCTCCTGTAGATGCTAGAGCTCTGCCTCCAACAGTATCGGATGGTGGTGCTGGATGGCGCCTTCCTCTGCCACGCAGCGGCTGCGAAGAGCGGCAGCCGACACTCTCGAGCCGAGAGGATCAACACTCAGCGGTACATGAAGATCATAGACTCCTTCAAGAAGCAGTATCCTGAACGACCACAGTGTAAAATTGATTGGAAGTGTTGAGACTAATGTCACCTAGAGCCTCCACCCCACTGCCGCGATTTGACTTTGTGATTTTGTCTTGTAAGCGCGATTTGTTGCGATTTTTAGACGTCGCGCGCCGCCAAATCATAAAACGTGAGACGCAGCTGCGTGAAAGATGGCATCTTAGTTAAAAATGATCTGTGAAAATAATCATGTCACGTGTCAGACAATGTCTATCACGTTGTTCAAATCGCAACAGTGCGTTAGATCATAATATGCGTCTTTGTTCAAAATGTAGTGCAAACAAATATGTGACAAATCGCGCGAAACAAGACACGCATCAAAATCCACCTTTAATAAGTATACTAGAGACCCGCCCCGGTTTGGCTTTGCATGGGGATTTAAGTGGAAGGTTTATATGTATAATATAAACCTTCCATTAAATCACTATACCAACTAAAAAAAAAGATTGCGTAGTTTTAAACAATAAGAAATAAAGAAAAAAGAATAAGAATACTTAGGGACAGACAGACAGCGAAAAGCGACTATTAGAACTTGTTTTAAGTCTACATTTATAATATAAGCAAAATGTGTATACTGTTGGTGTCATCATCATCATCAAATACATCAACAAATAAATAAACACATCAATTGTTAAAGAAAAGCTTATAGTGCGTTGCTTCACGTCGAGAGCGATTAAAAATGTATTGTAGAACTGTGTGGAATTCTACGTCCTGAGTTATCTACCGTATAGGAATTGTTTAATTTTCTATTGTATAGTCAGAAACCTTTAATAAAAAAGTTTTCTCACTATACATAAATATACACCCTACATTGCATTATACAGTTTAATCTAAAGTGTCAATACTAAACTGATCTCCTTTGTTAAATAAAGTCAAGTATGTAATAGTTTTAGCAAAGATTGTTACTATTAGGCAGGTAATATGTTCGGGTCAGGTTGTGTATAGAGGTAGAATATATTATGATAACATTATTAAATAAGACGAATTAATAATTAAGTTTACAAGTCCCTAAATGATAAATGCAAATTATAAACATAATACACAGTATCATGTCTATAATTATATTTATAAAAACTTTTTGTACACTTATAGGAAGATCAATCGGTTCCCTAAAAATAGCGATATTCATAATGCAAATACTAAAAATAAGAATAAACTCGCTTTACCCACAACTAGACTAAACAAGTTCAATGTATCTTTCTTATATTTCTTTTTTTAAGGGAATGTATACGACTCTGCAACAAAACCCCAAAGTGAGTTACAAAAATTATCAATAAATATACATATTTCAACAAATTCTCAAAACTATTCTTTAGTAAATAGTACTAAATATCTTATTATGTAGAGGATAAAATGCTAAGGACGAATTTTGCTCCACCTCGAAAACTAACAACCTAACAAGATAAAGGTTTTTTGTTTGCTACTTTACTTTATCTTAAACAATTGAAACAAAATCAAAGTGAGCACTTTATTTCCTAGTTTTCATTCAATATAACTGGAATTTTCTGTTAAGTTCTTAACGAAAAAAAGCACTTTGAGTTTTCAGTTCAGTTAAATAAAATAAACCGTGGAAGAAGTGTAATTCATGTGATTTTTTTTAACAGGCTTATATTTATGATTAACTAGTGACCCGCTCCGGCTTCGCACGGTTTTATAATACGTTTAACCTTCCTCTTGAATCACTCTATACAAATATTAAAAAAACCGCATCAAAATCCGTTGCGTAGTTTTAAAGATTTAAGCATACAAAGGGACACAGGGACATAGGGACAGAGAAAGCGACTTTGTTTTATACTATGTAGTGACGATATATTTAACAGTGAGATTCTAATTCATCCCCATTTCGCTCTATCAGTCTAAATCAATAGACTATTCAGCGCCCGAAGCTTAGCTCCTTTGAACCAATTTAATTAAGTGTCAATCAATAGTGTAAACCTTCGAGCTATTGACATTCCCTATCTGTGCATCTTGAACCTTGTTAGAAATAAAAGAGAAATACCGTTTTAGTACGTCTCTGTCACGATGAGGCAGTGTAACTTACAAGGGTAATCACGGAGATTTCAGTCTATTGTATTTTTGAGCGCCACCTATTTGTCAGTATAATCAGTTGTAATTTAATCTAAAAAAAAGTAAACGAAATACAAAGGTCGTTCTTTATTTAAAAAATCAAATAATGAATTGGCAATAAATAATTGATACCATTATTTTTATTATTGTTTTTAATTTAACCGCGACAGCTAACTAGGCCTAAGAAGAATGGTTATTTTTTGTCTTTGTCTGAGATATCTTTTAAAAGTACTATCAATTTTTAAACTTCGATTAAACCTCACCTACTTCGTGTTTATTCATAAATTAATCAGAGGTTGGTAAGGCTTTAACCTATTCTCCAGGATGTACGGCGCCTGTGAGGAAACTTAATTAAATCTAATCGTATGACGGTTTTTGATTGTTTAATATATTTTTATTCATTTTGTAAAAACTTTTTTCAGCTTCTTATATCATCTTTGACAGATTCAAAGGCCTACTAATACATAATACCTTTTAGTTGTAATACATCAACACATGTTATATAAATGTATATTGTTACTCATCCATCATAATATTTTTTAATAGCACAAATTGTTATTATATTGGAATATTATAAGGCTTACTTTATAAATAAATGAGTTTTTCAAGAATTTCTAGACAAGCTTATTTTATAGCTGAATCAACAGAGGAAATAATTTTAAGGTATATAAAATAGAGGTACTATCATAGTTCGTACCTATGTAAATGTGTTTAATAACATCGATAAAATATTATATATTCATAAGTTCCTAAAGTAAGATAGAAAAAGTAAAAAGATAGTAAAAATGTCTTACTATAAAATAATAATTGTTACAAGACCATGATATTTTTCAGTTGCACTGGCAGTTTCGCTTTTATCACTATTTCTAAGAAATTTAATGTTATTTCACTGTTAATATCATATAAAAATCGTCTACCAACGTAACGTCCTAATAAAAAAATTACAAAATCTACTTGAAGTTTCAATTTCCTCAGGCTCAATTCACACTGGAATGGCAGCGGCCCGTAGCGATGAGGCGAGCACATTACTGTGGAATAGTTTTTAACTTTATGTGCTTGCAATAAGACCTAACTAATTTTATTCATGACCAACTGCAATGTATTGTATTAAGAGGTATTAAGTATATCAGTCATCTAGTACCCATAACACAAGCTCTGCTTAGCTTGGGGCTAGATGATGCTGTGTGGACTGTTCGGAATTATTTATTATTATTATTTTTAACTGACAAAAAATATTTTTCTTTGTTTGAATGGATGGATAGATGTTTGTTACCTCTTCACTTCAAATTTGCTAAACGGATCGGGCTGAAATTTTGAATAGACTTAGTTTGACTGGAATAAACATAGGCTACATCATCAATTTTCACGACGGTGAAGCCACGGGGAGCAGCTAGTTATGAATAAAGGTTAAAGTCAACGTTGCGACAATTGACTTTCGTTTAGACGAGCTTTCTTCACTTCAGCTTCGATCAACACCAAAATATTTACGTAGATTTCACTTAGATCGTGGTCGACCGTCTTGTGTTCTTTTAGTTTTAGAATCTTCAACTTAATGTATAGTGGCTCTAAAAACTACACAAAACTTCGAAATTATAATACTAAAGAATAGAAACAATCTAAAGGGATGACGACTAAAATTGTTACGATCGTAGACCTACGGCTTAGAATATTAAAAAAAATTTAGGTAACCATATTTACTAAAACTCTTGTAGAACTTCTACCTACATCGTCGAACTATCTACGTCGTAGAACCATCTACGTCGTAGAACCATCTACGCCGTAGAACCATCTAAGTCGTAGAGCCTCTACGAATATTCGCCTTTTACTTTTTTATATTTTTATTATATCTTTGTTCTAGGCTGGAGCCCACATTCAATTTGAAAAGTTATTTATAATTTTTCAACCTTATTCTATTTATTACGAATGAATGCGGATTAGCTTCGAAACCACGAATATGAAAATACGGATTACCCAGGAAACTATTGATACGAAAATACAGATTAGCTATGATACTAAGTGAACGCTCCGGTCATCTAAACTTAGCCTAATAGCTATATTCAAATAACTGAACTATAAAACTTTTGTTTCCATTATATCGCAATTGGTCGTAACCTTTACTATTGTAGTTAAGGGCTTGTGTTAGCCTATTACCAATCGCAAAGGGCAAATTTAATATTGGAACTAGAGGGTTTTATTTGAATTGCTAAGAACAAAAGGATGCAATCCGTTTGGGAAATATTACTTACCCAGCCGGTTTATTGATACAAAAGGTACATAAATTAAAGTGTTAAAGAAAAATCCAATAAAAAACAATATTGTAAAATTGTTTACAATTACAACGATTGAGCTAACTACAGAACGAGGCTTTCTGGGTTATTTCTCATTATCGGAATAGCATCTGTCGAACCACGTGACCCGAGAGCTGGTGAGTATCTGGCGCAGCGCATCAACTTTTCCATACAGTAGGGCACGGCAGCCAGCGTCTTGGGGACGTGACGACTGGTATTGATTTAGTAGGACGCCCTTCGGCCAGGTGGGATGACGATCTGCATAAGACTGCTGGCAGGTGCTGGGTGCGGCAAGCTGAAGACAGGGCCCCGTGGAGCTCATTAGGGGAGGCCTATATCCAGCAGTGGACTGATATAGGCTGATGATGATGATGATGATGTGTTCATGACTAACCAAGGGAAAAAGCAGATAAAACATCAAAACATTTCGTTAAAATATTTAATACTGTTACAAAAGGTATTAAAAGTTAAAAATCTTAATAATAAAATGCAATAACGCTTCAATAGTGGTGGTGCCTTATTTCTTGCGGTAAGCTGAAACAAATAAACTAGTCTTACTTATATATTCTCAAGCAATAACAAAGTTGGAAATAGAAGACGTAAATAGAATTTGGTTAAATCAAATTAAGGAGGTTTTTCCATAATCTTGGCACCCCTACAGGTGCCAAATTCCACTAATTTCTAAACAAAGGTTTCAATAGCGTCATACTATCAAGATGGCTAAAATTACGTTTTTGCATTTGGCATGCTACTATGTTTTGCGCTTGAAGATACTTTCATAATTAGAATGTCAAATTGGTAGTTATAAACGTAATCGTTTATGCACAGCTATGAATGAACCTAAAAAAGTCTGTGCTAGTAGAATACCAAAAAGAGCTCCCAGTTTGACACGATGCCATTGGAATGGTGAAGCGATTTATTTAGTGGAATTCGGACCCAGATGGCATATTCAGCAGGGCTGACGATGTATATGAGCGAAGTAGCGGCTTAAAGCTAGTATGTTAATAAAAAGGCGATCTAATTGAAAGTTTAAAAGTTCACTGATGCATACAAAAGGCCTTCGATACAGCCTCGTTTATAAATATATCAGGTAGTTCACGACCAATCTGCAAATTATCAAGCTCGGCTCAAACTTTATAAGCAGAGGTTCTCAACATAAGGCCTACACCCCACTTCTGCGATTTTCAAGCGCGTCTAGAAGTGTGGTAGACCAATTTAAGGAACTGAATCCAGGTACCTATTAATAGCTTTTATAATTTTCCGTTGAACATTCGTAAAAATTTAAATTTCCGAGTTGTATTATCAATGCGATGATTTGATTGTTTGAATCTTTTTAACTTTATGATGCCATAAACACTTTTGGAAAAATGTACGTGTGGCTTCACAAATATAGCACGGGAAAAAGCATGCGAAGCTATGGGCATATTAGCGGTCGATAAAATTATTTTATAGTTTTTATCACTTGATTTGCTACATAAATTTATTTTACTATTATAACATAAGCTATGTGATCTAATTATGTTTTATAGTTGATTAATAAAAACAATACTCGCTCGCCACCTTATGAATGTGGGTTTAACCCACACGTTCTAACCTACCCACATGTCATAATTAACTATAGGGTTCGATTTGTAATTTGTAACCCATATTACAAACCAGATTTCATTAATATTCGAATTACCATAAAACGTTAAACCATGAACTTCTAAACCCACAAATAATAATAAAATTGCTAAATCAACGAGAAAAGACTTGGGGTTTATTCGAATCACTATAAAACTATTAATATTGCAAAACCATTAAAATACGGTTTCACTACATTAGGGCGTATAATAAGTGTATGAAAAAACCAAGCAATCTTTTAAAATTCAGATAAAAAAATAGAGTCATTTTTGAGAAACACTGTCCGACTTGGTTAAAGCTATTTGAAAGTCTCACAATTTCTGTCATAGAATGAGTTTCAAGACTTGTTATTAAATTACGGTGACAAGTATCAAGATGGGTCTCAGACGGGTAGAAGTTTATTATACGAACGTTGTAACGTTATTTGATTTGTCGTTGAAAAGAGAGATCAGTGGTGTACCGTGAGTGCTAATAATGGGCACATATTGGAAACATATACGAATATACATAAATATAAGACAAATTAGTTTACTTTATGTGTTTACCTTTGAAGGTTCATAAATCACTTCACCATTTCAGGCTGGATGTTTCCTAATTTAATACAGTGACGCAGAGGTAGTTTCGTGGGCATAATTAAAATATATACTTTTAAAATCCTTTATATATCTCTGTATGGTATATTTGGCTATTTAATAAACTTTATTAACAACGAAAATTATTATTACAAGCAAGAAATAGAAAAATTACAACTAGTATTTACAATTGAAACCATTGAGCTAACTGCAGACGGTTGTAAACAGCTATTTATACCTTGCTACTTTAATTATTGAGTTTAAGTCTGGCCTATAGTAAATGGTTAAACCACTTAACATCTGAACTTAAAAGCCGGTGAAAAAATTATACTTGCTTCTTTTCCTGCTTCAAACGAAACAGTCTGAGCGAGTAGTAAATTGAGTGTCTTTTTCTTTATTATTTTTTCAATCCTAATCTTATTTTTGAACCTTTTATCGTGAATAGACTTTCGTTTGACCTTTATCTTAGCTGATGGTATACCATATTTTTGGTGGTATAGTCAGAAGGCTTTTCACTAAACTCATTGTTTAAAATACTTACTTGGGCTGTATTAAGTGGAAAGGCATCTTCCTAACCGCCTCCTCTGCGATGTCCAGTGGAAAGGCGAATTCCACCATGTTCTCGTTGAGACAGTCGTTGTAGGTGGATGCCAGTTGGCACCGGTCCGACATCCCATCAATGCTGTCGACGCAGAGACGTGAGACGCTGTTTAGTTTGCGGACCACTCGGGAATTCTTGCCGTTTACCAGGCTGGCTAGGTGGACTAAAAGTTCTCGGTTTATCTGCAGAGAAAAATAAAGTTACAACTCAAAGTACCTACTAGAAATTACTTTTCGTTTTGGTTCTCACCAGTACCAACGAAGCCGTAATCAAAAATAAAAATTTATAAATACCAATAAATAATACTTATTAACAACGAAAATTACAAGCAAGGAATAGAAAAATTACAACTAGTATTTAAAATTGAAACTATTGAGCTAACTGCAGAAAAAATACTACTAGTACTAACAATACTAGATAATCAACACATCATCATCCAGCCTCAAGCTAAGCAGAGCTGTACTGGATGACTGATATATTAAAATTACATTAAATATTATACATTACATACAAAAAAATATACTTCGAGACGAGAGAAGTGTATTTTTTTGATATACATAGAAAACACTCAGAACCCCGGATCAAATATTTGAAGTACGTACAAAAATTTTGTCCCAAGATGTATATCAAACCCGCAACCTCCATTGCACACACAAATGTAATTTACGAGATTTTTGTGCGGGAAATTAGTTTTTTTATTACCATGGAAAATTACGTTGCTGCTACAAATAGCACATAAAAGCATAAAAACAATAATAGTTTGTAATATAATCTTTATTAACAACGAAAATTACAATTAAAGAATATATAAAACTATAACTAGTTTATACAATTGAAACCATTGAGCTAACTGATGATTGCAGATGATTGCAAACAGTCTAAAGGTAGCTCAATTGATCCATGTCAATACCAGTCGGAAGCGTCCCCAAGTCACTGGCTGCATTACCGTTTGTAATGAATTATTAACAAAAGCCAATCAATGGAAAAATAACCGTTGCTTTAATAAATATGAGATGGTATATGAGAGGTCGTAACAGTATCAGATAACATACCAACTGTGACAGGAAATAAATCTACTACACATGTTCTGTTGGTACTTCTGAGGAAAATTACAGACGATCATTAAGGAAACATGAACTTTGTAAGGTAATAACAACAAAATTAGACATTGCGAAATTACTTTCTAAAACAACGAACTTGAAAGTTCTCGCGCATGATATTTTGTAAGGTAATTATTATCTTATGGTGGTGATTGCAAATTTCTTCTTAAATCTTTTGTTTTCATTATTTTTGGTTACAAGTAGATCGGAAGACCTTGGCAAACGTTCTTTATCACATTTCAGCTCGAATCCGTTCAATAGTTTTTGCGTGAAAGTGGAACAAACATCGATACATACATACAAACTTTGGCATTTATAATACTAGCGACCCGCCCCGGCTTCGCACGGTTTTATTATACAATTATATTTGTATACATCTTCCTCTTGAATCACTTATCTATTAAAAAAAGCTGCATTAAAATCCGTTGCGTATTTTTAAAGATTTAAGCATACTTAGGGATATAGGGACATAGGGACAGAGAAAGCGATTTTGTTTTATACTTTTATATCAAAATCCGTTCCGTATTTTTAAAGATTTAAGCACACATAGGGATATAGGGACATAGGGACAGAGAAAGCGACTTTGTTTTATACTATGTAGTGATTAGTAAGAATGGTGCGGAACTCTTCGTGCGTGAGTTCGACTCGCACTTAGCCGGTTTTATTTCTAATATCCAAGCACTGCAATATTGTCGAGAACACGAACAATTGCATCCACAAGAGCGGAGAAAATTGCTTTCTATTTGCAGAAAAGCGAGGTCATATCCATCATATGATAGAGCTAGCAAATATTTACCGGGATTTGTTTGACTTTCTTTGACCTTTTGCTGAATGATATCACCTGATAACGGTCTATTTAGAGAGGACCCAGACGTTTTGTTCAAATAAATGTCTCAAAAGTCTATAATGGGTAACGATGTAGCAAAAATAGTTTTGTGTTATATAAAAACGTTAGAAAATTGTTGTGTTTTAGTATGTGTTGTTTTGTTGGAGATGAAATGCACGACTGTTGTGAACAATTAAAAGTTTAAGTCATGTACCTAATCTAATATCTAAGTTCTTTTATATTTCCCTGCCGCCAATAGACTACGGAAAACGTATGATGATATAGCGTATTTAGCTGTATAATACTAAAAACATCTCCATTTTTATTATTTTACCTTTCTCTAGGTTTAAAAGTAGGAGATATAAAAACTGTTTTGGAGGTCTTTGAATAAAGAATTACGTTTTTATCTTTCTTTTTCTTTTTGAACTCACCTCTTATATGCAAGCAGCAAAGCGTTGCCCCGTGACTCGTGAGCGGTGACCCGAGTGTAAGGAAACACTCGGGTCACCGCTCACGGGTCACGGGGCAATGCTTTGCTCTGCTCCAGCATGCAAGCAGCAAAGCATTGCCCCGTGACCCGTGAGCGGGTGACCCGAGTGTTTCCTTATAAGAGGAGAGTTCCAAAATAATGTACCTTTCCATGGTTAATGATATCGCTCTGCTCCAGCATGCAAGCATCAAAGCATTGCCCCGTGACCCGTGAGCGGGTGACCCGAGTGTTTCCTTATAAGAGGAGAGTTCAAAATAATGTACCTTTCCATGGTTAATAATATCGCTCTGCTCCAGCATGCAAGCAGCAAAGCATTGCCCCGTGCGAGCCGTGGGCGAGGAGTTAGTGAAGTAAGCTCGCACGTCCTTCGGCGTGGCGCGGACCTTGATCACGCACGACTGCGCCATGCGGACGAGCGCGTCCAGGTGCCCTTGGACCTAGGAGAGCTTTATATTAATAACTCAGAAATCAGAATCTTTATTTCTTCTATCTTTCTTTCCCGTTCTTTCCGGGATAAAATATAGCTTATGTGTTATTCCAGATTATAAGCTATCTCTGTGCCAAATTTCATGCATATTCGTTCTGTAGTTTTTGCGTAAAAGAGTAACAAACATCCATCCATCCATCCATCCATACTTACAAACTTTCACGTTTATTATATTAGTAGGATAAAGTTAACATAAATACTTTTTAAACAGGTCAGTAAATAAATGGACAATAAAGAGTATAAATGGACAATAAAGAGTATACATACATACATACACCGGAGGCGGTGGCGATGCGGTACCGATAGGATACAACTCGCACGCCTTCGCCTCCAGCTCGGACACGGCTTCTGTGTGTGGCGGCTTTAAAGCATCATCTACCTAGCACCTAGCTCCATGATGCAGAGCTTGTGTTACGGTTGAGGGGTGATAATTTTATTAGAATCCATTATTTAGATACATAGATTTTTTTCTTAAACATAGCATACACCCAGAACCCCGAAAAAATATGATCGTTCAAACGTTTGTCCCAAGGTGAGATTAGACCCCCAACCTCCTGCGTCGCAATAGCAGCAAGCAAGTGTACATTATGCCCTATTATTAAGTTAATATCACTCGCTATAGTCGGTATCTATCTACTATATTTCCCCAAAACCTGCTGAAAGTCATAGAAATGGCACAGTGATAGAAACCAAAATATGTTTGGATTAGTTTATTTGTGTATTGTTAGGTACTGTATTTAGATTCCATAAATAAATTATAATAGCTTACTCAAAAATATATTATATTGTACTGTAGTGTATATCTAGCATCGTCTTAGGGTTAAAAAAAGAAACCTGTTATGATGTTATGATTAATAAATAAATAATACAGAAATTATTTGCTCTTAGTAAATAGGTATTTGCTAACGATCAGATAAATACGTCCCCAGTCGTATGACCACTCGGTCGTAAACAACGGTCGTAAACGCTCGTCGTTTAACGACGCAAGCGTTACCTTTTCATTATCTCCCACTCTCAAAGAAAAGGTAGAATTTGTTTTTTCAACTCACTTTAAAATTTAATTTAATTTTTCTAATTTTTTTCTAATTTTTTCTCTCTGGTTCTCTCCAGATGTAAACAAACAAATATTGTGATCTGACGAATTTTAATTGCAAATCCTAGAATAAAGTGATCAAGGAGACTCCAAAAGCATACCAGCAAGGAAACTAACCTCTAAGGAACATGTGGCACCTAATGACGAATTACCGCTAATACTGCATTAGAAAAATAGCTGAAAACATTCGGGATTGCCGTTTCATAACGTCACTTTTTTGAAACACATCGATGAATCATCACACAACCCAAAATCAGTGAGTTCCACTTTTTTCACTATCAGCTAAAAGTTTGCGCTTCCAAAGCACAAAATCCAAAAACAGCTGTTCTTGACACAATTTGAAGTCTTCACTGACATTAAACTACCGACAAACGTCAGTAAGAAAATATAACCATAGACAATAAAGCCATTCTCGATAATTTCACTGAATCGATGTACACACAGCACCGCCATCTAGCGCTGTGTAGCGTGAAACAACGAACTTAATTTAGCGATATTTAGATAAACGGTGAAGGTTCTACCTAAGCCGATAGAGAGCGATAGTAGTCTATGAAATATGGAATCTAAAAATGGAAAATCGATAATTCAAACCAGAAGGCAGAGACAACTCCACTTAGATATATCGGATATTACCAGCGAAATTTCCCAATTCAATTCCACGTTGGCCGATGGCACTAGGAGATAACTATGTCGTCACCTCTATTGTGAAACCTAAAGAATAAGTTTAAAACCTATTCTCAGCGATATAAAAAAATTATAAAACTCACCCAGAAAGCTCAAAATGATAACATTATAAAGACATCGGATAATAAAACAAAGGCTATGTGGAATATTATCAATAAAATTGGTTATAATGAACCCAAAGAGGGTATAACTAAATTAGTTGTTAATGATGAAATAATCACTGACCCCGATAAACTAGTAAATATTTTTAATGACTATTTTATTAATATAGCTGAGATAGACAATAACACTAGAGTTGACATCGAAAATACGAGAAATGACAATGACATTGAAACTAACTATATAACAAATGACATCACTAGTAGAAATAGTATTAATAATGACATGAGTAATATGGGCAATAATATATGTAATCAAAATACTGACATTGGTAATAGAAAAACTGGCATTATTAATAATTTTACTGACATTGGTAATAAAAATGGTGATGGTAAAAACTATAATAAGAACATAGACTTTTTTAACAAATCACTTTTCCTGACTCCAATAACTCCCTTCGATACTATTAAGACTATTATCTCCTTGAAAAACAAAAACAGTGTAGGATACGATGGAGTTTCTACAAAAATGCTCAAAGAAGTCGCGGTTATTGTGGCACCTGTTTTAACTCATATCATAAACATTAGTTTAGAGTATGGCGTTTTTCCGGATAAATTAAAATTATCTATTATAAAGCCTCTATTCAAAAAAGGTAAAAAGGAAGATATTAATAACTATCGCCCTGTAGCGTTAATACCAGTTATGTCGAAGGTCTTTGAGCGGATAATTTATAGCAAAATTAATGATTTCCTTGAAAATAATAATCTATTTACAAGACATCAATACGGCTTTAGGAAAAATAAAACTATAAATATGGCTGTCTACGATTTTATGTATAGAGTAGCAACAGCTATTGATAAAAGACAAACAGCTATTGGACTCTACATGGACATGACAAAAGCCTTTGACCACGTCGACCACAAAATTCTTTTGAACAAAATGGAGAGATATGGTTTACGGGGCAATGTAAAAGATCTCATTGAATCATATTTGAGTAATAGACAACAAGCTACTAAAATCACTAGAATTTGTACGTCAACCACATTTGAGACTTCTTATACTTCTAAGCTGAGAACAGTAAGATATGGAGTACCTCAGGGAAGTGTCCTGGGACCTCTGCTTTTTATTATATATATAAACGACCTCCCCATGATTACTAATAACTATATGACATTGTTTGCTGATGATAGCACGATACTCTTTACTAATGACCAACATAATGATATGGAAATTGACATAAATAAATCATTGACATCAATAATAAATTGGCTTGAATATAATAATTTACACATTAACATATCTAAAACCTATCTTATGAACTTTAAGCAAATGCTCTGCAAAGTACCGAATTTGCATATACAGTATCTGAATCACGAGATACATTTTATTGAATCAACTAGATTTTTAGGCTTACAGATAGACAGTAGATTGAACTGGAAAATTCATACAGAAACACTTTGTAACCGACTGTTCCAGTACTCTTATGCACTTTATAAACTTAGTCAGATAGCTAACACAACAGCCTTACTTGCGGCATACTATGGACATACTGCAGCACTGTTAAGGTATGGAGTTACATTCTGGGGCAACTCAACAAATAAAACAATAGTTTTCAAAGCACAAAAACGATGCATCAGAGCAATGTTCGGTTTAAAGCAAACCGACACGTGCAAGGGTGCTTTTAAACAATGGAAAATCTTAACTCTACCTTCCCTGTATATATATGAAGTAGCGATATTCGTTAAAAATAATCTTGATCGATTTGATCCGTACCCGCTAGGCACCCGTCGAGAGGGTACTCTACACCACCATTCATGCAAAACCGCATTACTTAGAAAGAGTATTTTCTGCATGGCTCCGATTATCTACAACAAAATCCCTTCGTCAATACGTTCCGAAAACAATTTGAATGCATTTAAAAACAAGTTAAATAAACTACTGGAAGAAAAAGTTTATTATACCATTGACGAATTCCTGAATGACAAGCTTTAATTAATCAGTTACTTTTAATTTACAATAGTTTTTATTTTTATTTTTTATTATTTAATTATTATTATTTGTTATGTGTTCAGTGTAGATTATCGCCAAAAATTTGTTAATTATTAACCATTTTGTAAATGCATGTTAATTAATGTTGTACGCCTGACCATGGCAGACTAGAGATACTTATAAAATATAAAATAAGATCAATGTAATGTTACCACCTAGTTTATGCAACAATAAATTCATTTATCATTTATCATTTATCATTTATCAAAAAATTAAGAGATTTTCGATTCGTTTCATATTAATTTATGTGTGACAGAAGTTTTTCTAGATTAACTTTTTCTAGAATGTTTATTTTTTTATTTCAAAGTACGTGCTTCTTATGTGATCCAAGTGGAAAGGCTAAAAAATGAAATCGAAAACTGTTAACATTATACAGGACAACTTTAAAATAGAAAAGCATTTTTTATTACGTAATAAGTAAAATTTTATGTGAACCTCGTTTTAACTAATTTCGGATTAGTGCTACTTTCAGTTAATAATAATAATGTCAGAGATTTCTTACTAAAAATGAACAGATTATCAAAAGGCCCATTTTATGATATTTTTTGAAACATTTTATAGAAAAAATACGTGTTGTGGATAATGTAAAGTAAAGTAAAGTAAAGTAAAAAAGGTTTTTATTGACAATTTGACAGTTTACAGATAATAATGAGTCCATAGGCTCCTGAACTAGTTAAAAACTGTGTTTCAGGAGCCAGTGACTTCTCCAGTTTAATACAAATTGATTATGTCAAACTAACACATACTTATTAAACTTAATTGTAGAAAAATTAAAAAGAAAACATGCAAAAAAGGCTTTAAACTTCCTTATAATACTATAACATAATTATATACCTAATAATACTTGTAGGGTACTTTTATTCCTTTCGAAAATCAGGATAAATAAAAACCGTTACAAGAATTACTGAATACCCTTGCTGGCCAGACGCTGTCTGAATTTACGCTCTAAAAAATTACTACTAAAAAACCCTTTTCCGCCATAACAGTGAATAAACCTATTGCAAAAACGTAGTGCAATAGACTGATTTACCCATAGACAGAATTTTTTCACTACGTTCAAGTACTACATCCTAAGCCTATAGATTTACCTTTGGATCGCTGAAGTCAACCATGGTGCCCGCATGGGTTCTTACAGCAGTGTTGGTGGCAGCGACCAGGCTTGGCACCAATACAAACAGGAGGAACATGTCTCTGAAAGTTAAAACACCAGTATCATCAGGGTTGTTGCTGATGCCGTTCTTTGACACATCAGCTGATGCTGATTTTTTATCTTGATATCAGCGAATGCTGATGCTAATTTTGGCCAAGTGCGTATTGGGCTTGAAATTTAGTGTTCCGCACTAACTTAATACAAAATATACAAAAATTCTTTATTTGAGACGTGGGTCACAAAGGTGGCTGCTGGGAGGATAGTATCTTATAAGTAAGCACCATAAATGAAAACTAAATTTAGAGCATTCAAATAGCAATGAACTTCCAAGTCCCTATAGTTACAAACATAGTAGGTGGTTCATGCAATATAAACCGAGTCTCGAAAAATTATGCATTCGCAACAACCCTGATTATGACGATATGATGACCTGCTGAAGACAGGACGCTATGGCGCTCATTAGGGGAGGCCTATGTCCAGCAGTGGACTAATATAGGCTGATGATAATGATGATGATGACCTCTGTGGCGCAGTGGGCGAAGGTCTGCATGCGGAGGAGGTTACGGGTTCCATTCCCGCTTCGAGACTAATTTTATATGATCTGCAGATATAATCAAGGTTTTCTGAGTGTGTATATTATTATTATGTATTATAAAATAAAATCTATCAAATATATTGTTTTGTTTTTTTAGTATACCATGTGACAAATGTTTGTGTATATGTCGAATTAAGAGGGAAAACAGGATCATCTTCATGATCATCTCCATAACACCGGATTACCGAGCATCAATATGGTTTTGTCAGGAAAGCGCACTCAAGGTGTTATCCGGTACACTAATCTTTACTGGGCTAATGCAGTGCACGAGCGTATGCAATAACAAAGCGTAGCTACGATAAATATTGCGATTCTGATCAGAATAATAATTTAGAAAATCCAAGAGATATTCACTGCAACCAAAGTCATTAATTTTCTTTTATGACATTTGTCCATCAACAGTCTGTTGTCCTTGAATCACATATTCTATGGCCTGGCCGCCTGTAGAGCAAAGAGACCGAATACATATCAAGAAGTTATCATTACTCTTGACTATGAAATGCATGGTATCAAAACGAAGGCTCGCTAGTATGAAATAGAATGAGGTCTGGAAACGCAGCGATCTGCGACATATATATATTTTCAGGGGTGTTTTCTTTACAAAATATCTATTAATGTCATTATTGTTCGAAGTACCTTTAAGAGTTATCTATCTAGTACCCACAAAAAGCTCTAGTAACCTTATGGCTAGATGATTATTTGTTCTAAATTTTCTTTATTAATTATTTGACGACCTAAAAGTCAAACGAAAAAGGTAACATCCCTTTGTGTGAGCGCGCAATTTAGTATTTGTAAAGTCAGGAAATAAAACGCACAATTACTCGATAAATACCCGATTTAATCTGAACCATTCCCGATATCCGGCTGAAAATATTTTATCAAGTATTTGGCGTAAAATGCTTGTACGGGAGAGAAGCGCAAATACGTTTGTAACGTTGGCGAGTATTATAAAATGCCACAGGGAGTTATTTGCGGCTGAAAAGCGTTGCCACGTTTTTTCAACAATAACCATTAATTTTATCTCCCCGATGGTTACTTTTTACCGATAATTTAATTGCGATAGAATGTGTTTAACACGACTTTTTTATACCACTGAGGCGGAAAAAAGTATTTTAGTTTTAATCACGGTAGATATATTGTTAGGCACGGCAGATATTGGTCACATTTTTAGCTTAGAAATATGTAAGATGAATTTAAGAGCTTAATGCTTGAGGTTTTGCGAGAGTGATGAATGAAAGGATGTTTGTAATTACTAGTATATTCCCGCGGCTAGCAGTAACAGTAAAAATAGCCTATGCGTTAGTTCAGGGCAAATGCTTCTATTAAAATTTCATCCCGATCCGTTCAGTAGTTTTTGCGTTTAAGAGTAAGAAACATCCAAACTTTCACGTATAATATTGGAACCTAAGGAAGTTTCTAATCTTAGGTAGTTAACCAGTGTCAGGTTGTAATGAATCGTATTAGTAACTCAATTAAATAAACAAAAGAAACGTAACAGTAATCTAGCTCGTTCACTGCCAAGCTCTGCTCATCGCTGAGCAACGGTTCTACACCACTCTATGGGCAGCCAAAGTATTAAATACATATTATTACTAGCCCTACTCGCGACACTGCTGCCGGCCATTCTATATTTATTTTTGCCATTGGCCTACCTAAGCAAATGACACCTACGCTAGTTAGAATTCACAAAAAACTTATAATTTCTCCAGTGTTTCTAACGCTAACTGCATCACAAAAAGACAACCTTACCGTATTTTCCGTTACCCAACACCAAGGTAAATCAATTAAGAACTTCACTCGCAATTCAGAACTAAAGGACGAATCGAAATAACTTGCAATTTTAACTTTGTACGAACTCAATGGTTCAGGTTTATTTCGGAACTGGAACGGTAAGGTATGGTAAAAGGTTTTTAAAAAGGTGAAATACATTGTCATCGACAATACGCTTTGTTGCGTCAGCAAGTTCTTTTGTTGCGGTGTCTCAGAGCCAGGTGCGAAACGGTAGAGTTACTACGATTTGTTTAAAGTCGAAAGCGAGTTCGATTTATCAATCATCGGATTAATCCTGTGAATCAAAATAGACGACGCTCTTGTTCAGGTAAATATGTTTTATTGATCGATCTAGAACATGTACCTACTTTAGGATCATTTAACACGGGATATTTACCATGATTTGATTTGTTTTGAGTTTTTCGATATTTCGGCACATTTTCATTCGCCATGATCACGAAAGAACTCAACAAACAAAAACAAATAATAGAACAGTTCTTAAACTCTTGGGGGGAAAGTGAAGCCATTTTACCGAACTATTTGTTGAGATGAGATGCATCATGATCGACTCGACCCTAGATTTAATTTTTTAACTCCTTCAGCGATGAGGCTTTAAACTCACACGGGTGAAAATAAACGGTGTTCTACTCTGGTACACGACTCTTATGAGGCTGGTGATATTGGAGATAGACCATCTAATTCCTTCTAAAAACACACTACAACATTCATAACACGAATTTTATATTGTTTTTAAATATGGATAGTTTTTTAAACTTTTCATTTTATTTTTATTGTATTAAGTAACTATTTTGTTTAATTTAGATTCATTACTTTTTTAACTTATAAACTGTCAATTTATCTGGAGAGTATTTTACTCTTTTCATTTTATTTTTATTGTATCATGTAAATAGTTTGTTTAATTTAGATTCATTACTTTTTAACTTATAAACTGTCAATTTATTTGGTAAGAGCGGTGTCCTCTAATACAAGCAAATATTGCTTAAAGGGGGACTCCAGAACATGTATATGATTAATTTATAAGTTATCGAAATAAACATTTTTCATTTTCATTCAGCAAAAGTCTTCAATAAATAAAAGCCACTTTTCAGGCTAAATAATATTTTAACTTTGAACGAACTCAATGGTTCAGGTTTATTTCGGAACTGGAACGGTAATTAGGCGCTCATTAGCGGAGGCCTATGTCCAGCAGTGGACTAATACAGGCTGATGATGATGATGAATATTTTCAAGTCGAGTTTCTAGTGAGTTGGTTTTCATTGCGTAATTCAAATGGTATTGATACGTTCTTGCGCAATATTCGTAAGAACTACATTATTCGATAGTGAATTTCAATTCTGGCGAGAGAATGTGTTGTGTAATAATATAAACTTGTTTGTTTTCAGATTCTGCTTACTTTGCGGTTAAATAATGTGTGAATGTTCAGCAGCGGCCTAGTATAGGTTGATAAAAATAAATAAATGACAACTGACAATCCACACAGCATCATCTAGCCCCAAGCTAAGCAGAGCTTGTGTTATGGGTATACTGATATACTTAATACAATACACGACATGGATTTATTTTTTTATTATAAGTACATAAAACACCCAGAATCCTGGAACAAATATTTGAAGATTGTAAACACATTTGTCCCGAGGCGGAAATCGAACCCGCACCCGCCTGCTTTGCAGGGGGACCATCGCCCACCACGCCACATCGGTCGTCATTGATGATGATGATGAATGTGTGAATAATCAAGATAAAAAAAATAGCTTCCAAAAACCGTATCAAGTTCAAATAAAAACATTTCTCATAAATTCTTCTCCTACCCGCAATTTCACTCGTAATTGAATACCAATAACTCAAACATCCATTTCGCAATCCTCCAAAGAAATTAATCAAAGTGCAATATCATAGCACTGCGATTGATTCCAGTCCTATGGGAGATATTACATGCACGGAATAGGCATAGCTGAGCAGTGAGAGAAAGGGAGAGAAGTCGTGTCGTGGCAGGCTTGTTCAATCGCTGATAAAGTTCCCGGGTTCAAATGCCGGGTCGGGCCAAAGTCATTTATATATTTAATTATTATCGAGGTAAACCACAGTGTTGCTATTTCCATTAAAATACTTTAAATATAGTTAAGCAATAAGGCCAACAAGGATTGCTCAAATAAAATTGAAACAAAGAGTGAATAGCATCGTACCTATCGTGCAAGAATCAATCAAACCTATTTGTATGAACTTTTATTTCGATTAATCTAGAAAGAAAAATTCACAGTCACAGCCTGGATGAGGGCGGTGTCTTATACCTCGGAAAGCAGGTTAGGTTGGTCCTGCGCTTGACCTATCCCCGGTCGTCGGACTGCACTGACTGTTAGATGTTTGTTAAATTGTAAAGCCTTACCTGATGTGAAAATAACTTTTTAAATCGTTTTGTCCGTCTTTTTACACGTGTCAACTTTGGAATCAACATAGCTGAAGATCGCATAAGACTGACGTGTAATCAGTGCAGACTCTTTTAATGACATCCAAGAGGATTGCGTCATTTCCGTAGAAATGTGAAAAGCGACAATATGACATTTGCAGACGATGATGGGTGACCACCTAAAGCATTCCGTATCTACTCAAACCTCGAACCTTAAATTTTATAATATTGAATACTAGAAATTTTTATTATTACTAAAATTAATTGAAATAATAACAAAACGACTAGAGCTAGTAGTTACATTTATAACAAACTCCTTAAAATCTAAGCCATCACTAGCTAGCTAGGCAAGACGCTAAAAAATTAAAATTCAAAATTCTTGGACACGTCAAAAAATTCATATTATTTAATTAAAACTAGGAAATAAAGAGCTCACTTAAATTTTTGTTCACTTGAATCTTTTTATCATCATCATCATCATCAACCCATCCACTGCTGGACATAGGCCTCCCCCAATGACCGCCATAGCGTCTTCAGCTTGACGCATCCAGCATCTGCCAGCAGTCTTTCGCAGATCGTCATCCCACCTGGTCGGGGGGCGTCCTACACCACATTTACCGAGGCGCAGTCTCTACTCAAGAACACGTTTACCCCAACGATTGTCGGCTGAATCTTTTAAGGTAAAGTAAAGAAGCGAACTAGAAAGAAAACCTTGTTAGTTTGTGAGTTTTCAAGTTGGTGCAAAACTCGTGAAAAATGTGTCTCGACAAAATCATAAACGTATGTTATGATTCTAAACATACCATATTATGAAAAGCGACAATAATTTCTTATAACTCATCTTCTCTTAACTCTAAGGGTGCATTTTATGGACGCGGAAGCGGACGTGAAAGCGGGTAATGTAGATTATACGGACGGGTTTCAGGTAAGTTTCAAGATGCAATAGTCAAACGTTCTAACACAAATAAACAAAAACCCTCTCCCGCCACTGCAGATTACCTTAAACGCACCCTTATTTGAAGTATTTTAGTGCAATATGGAACTTTAGACTTGGCCATTTGTAAAATGAGTTTAGACCAATTGGTGGAGTAACTTAAGTGCTCAATAACGGGCGCCAGGCGTGGCGAACTTTGCTATAAGCACTTTACGAGATTGTTCTACTGCAAAATACTTTCTGTGCCACTTCGATTATGTGCCATCAACTTTAAAAAACGCTAGCTTTGTCCCTTGGTGATCATCCTACTAATATTTTAAACGCGAAAGTTTGTAAGTATGGTTGGATGGATGTTTGTTACTCTTTCACGCAAAAACTACTAAGCGATATGGATGAAATTTGGCATAGAGATAGATATAACTCTTCGGAATAACACATAGGCTATATTTTATCTCGGGATTTCCACGGGAACGGCAATTACCGCGGGTAAAACCGCGAGTCGCTGCTTTTAGGTGTATAGGACTTTTGACGACCGATGTGGCGCGGTGAGCAAATGTCCGCCTGCGACGAAGGAGGCTCGATTCCCGCCTGTGGACAAATGTTTTTACGATATGCTTGTATTTGTTCCGGGGTTCTGGGTGTTTTTTATTTATTTTCTTTTTAATAAAAAATATTGATCTGTGTAATGTATTAAGTAATAGCGAGCCCGCCCCGGCTTCTCAGGGTTTTATTATATGTATCGAATTAGAAGGAAAACAGGATCATCTTCATGATCATCTCCATAAAACCGGATTCAACTCAGAATAATAATTTGGAAAATCTTCACTGTCATATTGTCACCAAAGTAATTCCTTTCTTCTTTATGACATTTGTCCATCAACAGTTACTTGTCGGTGAATCACAGATTCTATGGACAGGCCGCGCATAGAGCAAAGAGACCGAATACATAGGTAACCAAGAAGTTATCATTACTCTTGACTATGAAATGCATGGTAAAACAAGGAAGGCTAGCAAGTACAAAATAGAATAGAGGTCTAGAAATGCAGCGATCTGCGACACGACCATCCTGATCTCTCACACTCCTGTGTGAGGCAATATCTGAACGTAGAAAGGATCTACCTACAATCTACCGCTTCTACGGCTCGGCTATTCTGACGCCAAAAAAAAATGAAACAGATGATAAAGGTCACCACAATAAAATTTAGATGCTCGAGAGCAAAGTATAACCGTTGCACTTAACCAGTGCATAGTAACGAATTAAATCATAGGATTGAAATTAACAACGCAGTCAACTTTATTTAGTAGCTTCCCGACTTATTACCTACTCAGCTGATCAAAACATTTGCATCATCAGAGTGCAAAATAATAATAAAAAATCACAATAATAATGTTACCGAATTGAATGTTTCGATACAGAGGGTACATTCCTGACTGATCACTCTTTATCGTTTGAATAATACCATCACTTAACCAGTGAACTTTTACGCTTGACCAGCAAAGTAGAAACAATAACGCTGAACTGGTAATCAATGCTTAACGTGTCATATCAACGAGAACGCTTAACTAGCGCATAATACTTAACCCAGCATAAAATCCATAGCTCAAAACTAGAGCTCAATGCTTACCCCAGCAAACAATCCATACCACTTGACTAGTGCTCCATGCTTACACAGCATTCAAATGCGCAGCACTTAACCAGTACCCCATGCTTTACCAGCACTAACGCATAGCACTTCACCATTGCTCTATGCTTATACAGCATTCAACGCGCAGCACTTAACCAGTGCTCCATACTTAACCAGTACTAACGCGTAGCACTTAACCAGTGCTCCATGCTTAACCAGCATCAACGCGTAGCACTTTACCAGTGCTCCATGCTTAACCAGCATTAACGCGTAGCACTTAACCAGTGCTCCATGCTTAAACAGCATTAACGCGTAGCACTTACCCAGTGCTCCATGCTTAACTAGCATTAACGCGTAGCACTTACCCAGTGCTCCATTCAAAACCAGCATTAACTCGTTAAACATTACCAGTTGCGCTACGAAAGAGTGATAAGTCGGTACAAGACAAAAATAAAGTAACAAAATTAAGGACTCACCCATTGCAATTCTTCTCTTTAGAATTCCATAATAATAATTAGTGCCAATACTCACAAATGACTGCAGCAAAAAAAATCATCAAAATAATATCACGCATCACCATTGGTAGAAATGCCGTTTTCGTAAAATAAGTGGGCAAAAGGTAACATCCCAATTCTGATATCGAATTAGAAGGAAAACAGGATCATCTTCATGATCATCTCCATAAAACCGGATTCAACTCAGAATAATAATTTGGAAAATCTTCACTGTCATATTGTCACCAAAGTAATTCCCAAAGAGAATATAAATACTTCGTAAAGTAATTCCTTTCTTCTTTATGACATTTGTCCATCAACAGTTACTTGTCGGTGAATCACAGATTCTATGGACAGGCCGCGCATAGAGCAAAGAGACCGAATACATAGGTAACCAAGAAGTTATCATTACTCTTGACTATGAAATGCATGGTATAACAAAGAAGGCTAGCAAGTACAAAATAGAATAGAGGTCTAGAAATGCAGCGATCTGCGACATATGTATAAACCTTCCTCTTGAATCACTCTATCTATAAAAAAACCGCTTCAAAATCCGTTGCGTAGTTTTAAAGATTTAAGCATACAAAGGGAAATAGGAACAGAGAAAGCGTCTTTGTTTTATACTATGTAGTGATAGTGATATTATTCATCTAGTACCCATAACTCAAATTCTTGGCTTAGGGCTAGATGATACTGTGTGGATTATCCAGCATTTTTTTTCTTTTATAAGAACTCTGTGTCACAACGGGCAAAGGTCCACCTGCAGGTTGCGGGTTTGATTTCCGCCTCGGGATGAATGTTTATATATTTAGATAAAATAAACAATATAGGTATTAAAGTATTTTTAATTTAATAAGCTTTCTAAAATCCATAAAAAAACTTTACTTTTTTTGGGACTAAATGAGGTTTTTCCAGCTTTTAAAAATCTACTACGCAACGGATATTAATCAGAAAAACACTGTCATGGAAAAACATTATCAAGATATACATATAAGCTTAAATGGGTGCCAACAGTACCTATTGGTTTTAACTAATGGCCCTAGATTTGGCACTGCAAATTCTCGGAGACATCTTAAACTTGACGTAAACACACATAAATGGCAACATCGTTCCGCATACTGATAATATAGGTACATACTTAATAATATAGGTCCCAGAGAATCCCTACACGATAAATACAAAGAAATAAACATACTGTCAGTACCATGTCAAAATATGTGTGGAGACCGTAGACCTAGAGATTTTTCAAGACAAGTGTAATGGTGAAAACTAATTTCTTGTACACTCATAGAAATATCAATCAGTTCCTAAAAATAGCCATCAACGTGTAATGTAATGTAAATACACGAAATAAGATTAAACTCGCTCTGCCCACAAGTAGAATAAATAAGATTAACGTATCTTTCAAAGGACAATATATGTCTCTATACGATCTTACAACAAGCTCAAGTTGCAAAAATTCTCAATAAATGAATTCAAACCTACTGTAAAAACTATGCTTTATAAAAAGCCTATCACAGCAGCATCTAGCCCCAAGCTAAACAGAGTTTGAGTTGTGGGTACTAGATAAAAAGTCCGTTGCGTACTAGTACAAAATATCAGATCATCTAGCTAGAGGATAAAAATACTTGGAAAGATTCTTGCTGCAATTCAAAAACATAGAACCTTACAAGAGATTTCTTGTTCACTTCTTTACCTTAAAAATATTGAAGTGAACAAAAATCAAAGTGATCACGTTTTCCTCAGTTTTTATTATTTACGAAATCTCGAACGTGTCCAAGAGTCCTGGAAGATCTAAAGGAAAGAAAGCACTTTCAGTTATCTGTGAAGGTCTTCACGTTGAAAGAAGTTCGTTAGTAAGGTGACGATGAAGATTGGTTTTCGTTTTAGAAGTTTCTTTATTATATTTTTCAAATTTTGGGAAAACTTGCAGCTAGAAATTTACAGAACTATAATTATTAATCTAAATACATAAAAGTACAGTGCTGAAGGGTATATATAAAGTTTTCACTTCAAAAAAACATTAATCTATTAATTAATATTATTTCTTTTTTTCTGAAATAACTATTTCCTTCTCCGCAAGTAAAATGTAAAATACTAAATGTAAAATACTAGTAAAATAATAAAAATGTAAAATACCTAATATTTGAGTACATACCTAAACACTGCTTACAAAGCCTGTTGCTTAACCGCTCACCAGTACGCAGAAGGTAGGGTCAACTAAATAAATAAACAATGCTGGACAATCCACACAGTATCATCTAGCCCTAAAGTAAGTAGAAATTGTATTATGAAAACGAGATAGCTGATATAGATACGTAATACAATGTACTACTGTAGCTATGCTTAGCTTGAAGTCAGAGGATGCTGTGTGGATTGTCCAGCATTATTTGTTTAGTATTTATTAATGATACAGTCCATTATGCATTTCAATCTATCATGTCTCCTTATTCGTCGAATCTCAAACAAATACAAAAACGTATAAACAATAAACTCCTTACAAAATCATAAATACAAAATTAATTCTTCTAAATCAACCTCCAGGGAAATAAACCTTGGCTTTTAAAGACCCTAAAACGCCTTCAATTCCGCGTAATTTGTTTGAGTTTATTCGGAGCGTTGACTGTAAATAACGAAAACACTAAGCTACGACGTTATTGCTAGTTAATGAAGGCCAGCTTAAGATGAGCTGTCACTCAATTGCTTGTTTAGTATGAGACCAGGGCTCGAAGTCCACTAAATAAATCGCTTCACCATTTAAATAGTATCCTGTCAAAGCGTCAGAGTTAAACTCTTTTTGGTATTCTACTAGTACAAACTTTTTGAGGTTTATTCATAGCTGACCTTTATACCTTTATAACTACCAATTTGACATTCTAATTATGAAAGACTCTTCAAGCGCAAAAAATAGTAGAATACCAAATGCACAAACGTCATTTTAATGATCTTGATTGAATGGCACTATTGAGAACTTTGTTTTGAAATTAGTAGAATTTAGCCCCAGTTAGTTCATAAATATGCATAGAATTTTTCCGCATTTGGACTACGTTGGGCCGAAATAAATATCACGTATATTCGGAAAAAAATCGGGATTATTTTCCTTTACAAACACAAAAATAGTTTGAACTGCACGGCTATAAACACCTTACCAAACTTCTCATAGTGTCCACAGGTGATCGGAATGCTGGCTTCTGTTTCGTTCAAGGAATTAGAATTGCCATTCAACGTGGCAATGCTGCCAGCATTTTGCCTACTGGTGATTGCTTAAATTTGTAGGAGTTTGTTTTAATTGTAAATACTAGCTTTAATTAGTCGTTTTGTTAGTGTATTCATATTCTAAGTGATTAAAAGATTCGAACTGCTCCAACTCGAAAACTAACAACCTAACAAGGTAAGGGTTTCTTGTTCGCTTCTTTACTTTACCTAAAGAGATCGAAGTGAACACAAATCAAAGTGAGCAATTTATTTCCTAGTTTTAATTATTTATCAAATGAATTTTATGACGTGTCCAAGTGTTCTGTAAGGTCTTAAGGAAATAAAGAATTTTGACTATTGACTATTGAAGTTGTATGGAAAAAAATCACAAGTAAAATTGATGGGACTTACACACCCTAACGATTACAGCAAACAAGCTACAAATTCACATCCTACCCTGGAAAGGGTCTTATAAAACCAGCCCTAGCCCCTTATGAAAAAATATCTGAGGTTTCGTTGCCGTGGCTCCGCCGGTAATGGTTGCTTGTTACATCCCGCATTCCCCGTAAGCTTGTAAGCAAATTATTATAAAATGCCGGCTCTTTTGTAAATGTTATGCTGCCTTTCTTGGCTTGGCAATGAAATTACGGCAGATTTATTCTGTGAGATTATGAGGTGGCTGCTGGAATTTACTCGTGACTGTGTAAAATCAAGTCCGTTTAAACTACCATCTGTATTTGAACAATGTTGGACTAATTCACACAGCATCATCGAGTCGAGCCCCAAGCTAAGTAAAGCTTGTGTTATGTATGAGTACTAGATGACTGATATATTTAAGACAATACATTACATATTTTTTATTATACATAGGACACACCAAGAACCTTGGAAGTAATATTTGCAGAGCTGGTGAGTATGTGGCTCAGCGCATCAGCATTGCCATACAACGTGGTAATGCAGCCAGTGTATTGGGGACGCTTCCGACTGGTATTGACATGGATCAATTGAGCTACCCTTAGACTGTTTGCAACCGTCTGCAGTTAGCCCAATGGTTTCAATTGAAACCATTGGGCTAACTGCACCATTTGTTGTTTGAATAAATAATATTGGACTGATCCACATATCATCATCGAGCCCCAAGCTAAGTAGAACTTATATTATTAACTAGTAGGTATACTTAAAGCATTACAGATATTACATAAAGACATATATACATTTTAATCCATAGAAAACACCCAAAATACTTAGAGCAATATTTGCAGGTCGTAAAAGCATTGAATGCGTGATTCGATTAGATTCAAATCCAAAAGCGATAAGATTCATTCTGGAATGTTTATAAGTGGCGTATAGTGAAATTTGTTTATAATTCTACCAATTTACCCAAATTACTATGACCTTTAAAGCCGATTGCAATCAAAAGATCAAAATCATCCAAATCGAGTTCATTATTTGATGTATTTCTCATTTGCATTTCGATCAGGCATAAACAAACACGTCAAAATGATCCGGAAAATACTGCTTCGGTTGATAATAGTGATGTTCTTCTGTTCTCTTCTCTTTTCTTTGGGGGTCTGCCAAGAGGAGACGACCGCTGCGTCAACAACTCCTCAAGAAGAAGAAGAACCGGAGGAAGAGAAGAAAGGCTGCTCTATCTGGTGTTGGATACAGAAGATCGCAATGTTTGTTATATCTCAGCTTTTAAGTGGGTAAACGTGTAGTTTCTTAAGTGACAATCTCAGTTTTTTTACGATAATAATTCGTTTGGAACAATAACTTTCTTAATATAAAACATTCAGATGGGATAAAGCCGTCTTTCACTGTGTTTTCTTTTACAATTACTTTACTTTATATTTTTGGAAGGTTAATGACGTTTAGTGATGAGGTTGCCAACGTCCAGCAGTGGACATAATTTCTATTTTAAAGTAGGAACTTCTGCTTTCTTAGCGATTCTTCTAGAATCGGTTACCGTAACGTCGATTCCTATAAAGACGTTTCATGTTAACCTCGCTTTTTTCGTAGTGATCAGTCAACCTATTTTATTCAGAGTATTCTGATTTGAAATCTAATTGATATAGTCAAAAATTTAATAATTTGATTTTTTGCTCATAGATATGTCACGTGACCTGTTATTAACGAATATTACATTTCGATACCATCAAGCAGATCAATTACATCGAACGATTTTACATCCATATCTAGCCAAGTGATAGGTACTTTTCACAAGCCACTTCTCAATCGAATTTAGCTGTGGTTTGAACGATGACGATTGTAGAAATAGAACCGTTTTGTTACAAATGGTTGGCTAGGCCTTCATATAGGTTTCGTCATCCCATTCGGGTGACATGACAAACCGGTACAATAACAATAGTTTGCGTAGGTTCGGGCCCGTGTATTCTGGCCAAGTCAACACTGCCATATTCACAACTGAATCTTGCATGAGGACTCCATTGTACGCAGAACAATGCGGTACCTATGTTACGTGTTTCTAGGGATCATGTAATACGTCTTTGTTGCGTGGTTTGGATTTTCAGTTGACGAAGACTTTGATTTTTGTGTTGTACTTATGTCTAAAAGGTTTTATCGATCACAGAGTAGATACAGTCTGCTCCTTTGTATCGATTGACCATGACCTTTTCTATTTTTAAGTAGATCAAGTGTAACTACTTTACATCCTAGGTAGAACATAACATCCTAAATAGAGCCGGCTGAAAATTTGAATAGACGTAGTTGTAGGCCTGGAATAAAACATAGGCTACTTTTCAACCCATAAATCATTTCGTATGGAATATAAGGAATAGCATTAAAGCATTTATATGGAAACAAAGTGTGCAAAGTGTGCAAGTGTGCCGCGGCCTGATACTAGTGGAAAATAAAGAACATCTATCTAATAATACTATACTGTTTTAGATGATATAACCTGACTTAATGTGGTTAACATTTCGCAGCACACATTATCTATATCGGCGAGGTAGTAAACGACATTATTAAAATAAAGTCTCCAATCCCGCGATTTTGAAATATGTCTTGTGTCGCGCCATATCTTGCTATTTTGTTTCGTGATTTCAGCTGTGTCTTGTAGGCGTGACACTGCGCCGCGCCGCGCGCTATCAAATCACTAAACGCAAGACGCGTGAAACGCGTATGGCATAGGTACGTCTTAGTACAAAATATTCCTTGAACAATTATCGCAAAATCGCACAAAGCGGAAACGCGTTGGACAACTTCAATAGCGTCGATGAAATCGCAGCCGTTTTTTCATGGACCTACTATTTTCTCCTATTAGTAGGACCACGAGGGAGACCTATTTCTGTCTTTCCTATTATATACTATAAATAGAAACAACCAATAATTTATACAGCCTGTATATTAAAAAAAAAGGTGGCCAGTCCTATCTTAGTTTTTCTAAAAAATGGCCTACTGTTATATCACCGTGAATTAATTGTAACTGGCATTTTAATATGAAATCATCGCGATCTAATTCTTCTTTTCGACGTCGTGATGCATCACTTGTTCTTTCGCTTTCCATATCCATTATTGCATTTATCAACCGCAGGATCGAAACTGGTGAACGCTTTTTAACATTCTTGTTTAGTTGAGAATGCCAGCTTTCAACGACATTATTTGTACGGTGACGTTCACCATATACGCACCATGAAGATTTGTAATCTTTGTTCTTCCACCATGTTCTTTCCATATATTTCAAAAATTTTGTAATTTTTAGGGAACTGGTGCTTTCATTCTTGATATAATCAATACCATTTTCTATGAGATTTTCAGTTAGTAGAGCTAAACCCTTACATAATCCGACAATTCTTTTTTCTATTTTTTCCTTAATTTTAAGTTTGACTTTGGAATTTTTCCAAATGGCTTTCGATAAATGAGCAAAACATTTTTTTAATATCACTTCCGGGAAAATGTTCATCAAAGCATTGGCAATAGCGATTTCGAAGTCCAAATGGATTTTTTTTGGAGTCCAATCAGGTATTTGTGATTTTATCATAGCGAAAAGAGCAGCATACGACTCTTGCTTTTTATCAGAAATGAGGGCATAAACAAGTGGTACTACTTTCGTTTCTGATGACGAAGCACCAAGGTCTCCGTGAATTGTAAATAGTTGCTCAAACGGTTGAGGACAACTCTGAAAAGTTCCATCGACAAAGAACTCCTCAGCTTCTCCTAAAAGCTCTCCATCATCCTGGACACCTCCTGGATGCTCTCCATCATCCTGGACACCTCCTGGACACCTCCTGGATACTCTCCATCATCCTGGACAACTCCTGGATGCTCTCCATCATCCTGGACACCTCCTGGATGCTCTCCATCATCCTGGACACCTCCTGGATGCTCCATCATCCTGGACACCTCCTGGATGCTCTCCATCATCCTGGACACCTCCTGGATGCTCTCCATCATCCTGGACACCTCCTGGATGCTCTCCATCATCCTGGACACCTCCTGGATGCTCTTCATCATCCTGGACACCTCCTGGATGCTCTCCATCATCCTGGACACCTCCTGGATGCTCTCCATCATCCAAGACACCTCCTGGATGCTCTCCATCATCCTGGACACCTCCTGGATGCTCTCCATCATCGTGGACACCTCCTGGATGCTCTCAATCATCCTGGATGCTCTCCATCATCCTGGATGCTCTCCATTATCCTGGATGCTCTCCATCATCCTGGATGCTCTCCATCATCCTGGATGCTCTCCATCATCCTGGACGCCTCCTGGATGCTCTCCATCATCTTGGACACCTCCATCATCCTGGACACCTCCTGGATGCTCTCCATCATCCTGGACACCTCCTGGACACCTCCTGGACACCTCCTGGATGCTCTCCATCATCCTGGACACCTCCTGGACACCTCCTGGATGCTCTCCATCATCCTGGACACCTCCTGGATGCTCTCCATCATCCTGGACACCTCCTGGATGCTCTCCATCATCCTGGACACCTCCTGGATGCTCTCCATCATCCTGGTCACCTCCTGGATGCTCTCCATCATCCTGGACACCTGGATGCTCTCCATCATCCTGGATGCTCTCCATCATCCTGGATGCTCTCCATCATCCTGGATGCTCTCCATCATCCTGGATGCTCTCCATCATCCTGGATGCTCTCCATCATCCTGGATGCTCTCCATTATCCTGGATGCTCTCCATCATCCTGGACGCCTCCTGGATGCTCTCCATCATCTTGAACACCTCCATCATCCTGGACACCTCCATCATCCTGGACACCTCCTGGATGCTCTCCATCATCCTGGACACCTCCTGGACAACTCCTGGATGCTCTCCATCATCCTGGACACCTCCTGGACACCTCCTGGATGCTCTCCATCATCCTGGACACCTCCTGGATGCTCTCCATCATCCTGGACACCTCCTGGATGCTCTCCATCATCCTGGACACCTCCTGGATGCTCTCCATCATCCTGGACACCTCCTGGATGCTCTCCATCATCCTGGATGCTCTCCATCATCCTGGATGCTCTCCATCATCCTGGATGCTCTCCATCATCCTGGATGCTCTCCATCATCCTGGACGCCTCCTGGATGCTCTCCATCATCTTGGACACCTCCATCATCCTGGACACCTCCATCATCCTGGACACCTCCTGGATGCTCTCCATCATCCTGGACACCTCCTGGACACCTCCTGGACACCTCCTAGATGCTCTCCATCATCCTGGACACCTCCTGGACACCTCCTGGATGCTCTCCATCATCCTGGACACCTCCTGGATGCTCTCCATCATCCTGGACACCTCTTGGATGCTCTCCATCATCCTGGACACCTCCTGGATGCTCTCCATCATCCTGGATGCTCTCCATCATCCTGAACACCTCCTGGACACCTCCTGGACACCTCCTGGATGCTCTCCATCATCCTGGATGCTCTCCATCATCCTGGATGCTCTCCATCATCCTGGATGCTCTCCATCATCCTGGACACCTCCTGGACACCTCCGAGACACCTCCTGGATGCTATCCATCATCCTGGACACCTCCTGGATGCTCTCCATCATCCTGGACACCTCCTGGATGCTCTCCATCATCCTGGACACCTCCTGGATGCTCTCCATCATCCTGGACACCTCCTGGATGCTCTCCATCATCCTGGATGCTCTCCATCATCCTGGACACCTCCTGGACACCTCCTGGACACCTCCTGGATGCTCTCCATCATCCTGGACACCTCCTGGACACCTCCTGGATGCTCTCCATTTTCCTGGACACCTCCTTGATGCTCTCCACCATCCTGGACACCTCCTGGATGATCTCCATCATCCTGGATGCTCTCCATCATCCTGGATGCTCTCCATTACCCTGGATGCTCTCCATCATCCTGGATGCTCTCCATCATCCTGGACACCTCCTGGATGCTCTCCATCATCCTGGACACCTCCTGGATGCTCTCCATCATCCTGGACACCTCCTGGATGCTCTCCATCATCCCGGACACCTCCCGGACACCTCCCGGACACCTCCCGGACACCTCCCAGACACCTCCCGGACACCACCCGGACACCTCCCGGACTCCTCCCGGACACATCCCGGACACATCCCGGACACATCCCGGACACTTCCCGGACACCTCCCGGACACATCCCGGACACATCCCGGACACATCCCGGACACCTCCCGGACACATCCCGGACACCTCCCGGACACATCCCGGACACCTCCTGGACACCTCCTGGACACCTCCTGGACACCTCCTGGACTACTCCTGGATGCTCTCCATCATCCTGGACACCTCCTGGATGCTCTCCATCATCCTGGACACCTCCTGGATGCTTCCATCATCCTGGACACCTCCTGGACACCTCCTGGATGCTCTCCATCACCCTGGACACCTCCTGGACACCTCCTGGATGCTCTCCATCATCCTGGACACCTCCTGGACACCTCCTGGATGCTCTCCATCATCCCGGACACCTCCTGGATGCTCTCCATCATCCCGGACACCTCCTGGATGCTCTCCATCATCCCGGACACCTCCCGGACACCTCCCGGACACCTCCCGGACACCTCCCGGACACCTCCTGGATGCTCTCCATATTCCTGGACACCTCCTTGATGCTCTCCACCATCCTGGACACCTCCTGGATGCTCTCCATCATCCTGGATGCTCTCCATCATCCTGGATGCTCTCCATCATCCTGGATGCTCTCCATCATCCTGGATGCTCTCCATCATCCTGGATGCTCTCCATCACCCTGGATGCTCTCCATCATCCTGGATGCTCTCCATCATCCTGGATGCTCTCCATCATCCTGGACACCTCCCGGACACATCCCGGACACCTCCCGGACACATCCCGGACACCTCTCTCCATCATCCTGGATGCTCTCCATCATCCTGGATGCTCTCCATCATCCTGGACACCTCCTGGACACCTCCTGGACACCTCCTGGACTACTCCTGGATGCTCTCCATCATCCTGGACACCTCCTGGATGCTCTCCATCATCCTGGACACCTCCTAGACACCTCCTGGATGCTCTCCATCATCCCGGACACCTCCCGGACACCTCCCGGACACCTCCTGGATGCTCTCCATTTTCCTGGACACCTCCTTGATGCTCTCCACCATCCTGGACACCTCCTGGATGCTCTCCATCATCCTTGATGCTCTCCATCATCCTGGATGCTCTCCATCATCCTGGATGCTCTCCATCATCCTGGATGCTCTCCATCATCCTGGATGCTCTCCATCACCCTGGATGCTCTCCATCATCCTGGATGCTCTCCATCATCCTGGATGCTCTCCATCGTCCTGGACACCTCCTGGATGCTCTCCATCATCCTGGACACCTCCTGGATGCTCTCCATCATCCTGGACACCTCCTGGATGCTCTCCATCATCCTGGACACCTCCTGGATGCTCTCCATCATCCCGGACACCTCTCGGACACCTCCCGGACACCTGCCGGACACCTCCCGGACACCTCCCGGACACCTCCCGGACACCTCCCGGACACCTCCCGGACACCACCCGGACACCTCCCGGACTCCTCCCGGACACATCCCGGACACACCCCGGACACACCCCGGACACACCCGGACACATCCCGGACACCTCCCGGACACCTCCCGGACACATCCCGGACACCTCCCGGATACATCCCGGACACATCCCGGACACCTCCCGGACACATCCCGGACACCTCCCGGACACATCCCGGACACCTCCCGGACACCTCCCGGACACCTCCCGGACACATCCCGGACACCTCCCGGACATCTCCCGGACACCTCTCCATCATCCTGGACACCTCCTGGATGCTCTCCATCATCCTGGACACCTCCTGGATGCACTCCATCATCCTGGACACCTCCTGGATTATCGATTATCTGACTGGATTTTTAGGGAACAGCTGTGCTATTACGCTAAAACCGCCCATCCAAATTGATATTCTTGCGCCATTTCAATGGCCATCGCGCGCGTCCATTCCATACAATTTCAAATTACGAAAGCCATAAAAAGGGCTTTCTTAGGTCAGTTTTGAAAAAAAAAATGACTTATGAAACAAAACTGACATAAGAAAGCCCTTTTAATGGCCTTCGTAATTTGAAATCGTATGGAAAGGACGCGCGCGATGGCCATTGAAATGACGCACGAATATCAATTTGGATGGGCGGTTTTAGCGTAATAGCACAGCTGGTGCTTTCATTCTTGATATAACCAATACCATTTTCTATGAGATTTTCAGGTAGTAGAGCTAAACCCTTACATAATCCGACAATTCTTTTTTCTATTTTTTCCTTAATTTTAAGTTTGACTTTGGAATTTTTCCAAATGGCTTTCGATAAATGAGCAAAACATTTTTTTAATATCACTTCCGGGAAAATGTTCATCAAAGCATTGGCAATAGCGATTTCGAAGTCCAAATGGATTTTTTTTGGAGTCCAATCAGGTATTTGTGATTTTATCATAGCGAAAAGAGCAGCATACGACTCTTGCTTTTTATCAGACATGAGGGCATAAATAAGTGGTACTACTTTCGTTTCTGATGACGAAGCACCAAGGTCTCCGTAAATTATAAATAGTTGCTCAAACGGTTGAGGACAACTCTGAAAAGTTCCATCGACGAAGAACTCCTCAGCTTCTCCTAAAAGCTTTCTGCCTTCATTCGAGCAAAAAACAGAAATGCGACAACTTCCATTTAGGTATTCTGCTAAAAGATAACTCGACAACTGTTCTGGTATTTCCACAGACTCTACATTCTTGAAATTTGTCCTTTTGCAACTTGTATACAAAGCAGTTTGTATATTTTTAAGGGGTGGCACCGGAAGACCTTTATCTTCCAATTTCTTCTTTTCTTTTCCATATATTTGCATAATTGGAGTATCAGTAGAAGAAGCTTGTTTCTTCATTTTATTTATCGCTTCGTCGATTTGGTTTTTGGCATTACTGACTTGACAGGAATGATCTTTTCCTTTAATAACTTGTCTTCCCTGCAGAGAAACAAATTGAATAGATATGATTATCCTGGGGGTAAAAATTAGCCATATGTTCTAGTCCGAGTCATGGTGTATATATTATGTATTATGTTCATCCGAATCCATTAATGCGTCCGTCTCACTATTTCGAATGCAGTGGGTTATGAGACTCAAATAAAAAATAGGTAAACAATAATACATTAGGGTAAGGAGGGGGAATGGCGTTCACTTAAGGGAAAAACGTTGTATTTTTTAAATTATTTATCATAAATCAAAGTTAAGAAAAGTAACAGAGTCTTTAATTATCTAGTAATCAACAATGTAACAACAAAAGCATATATCTTTGACCTACTAGTAGTAGGACAACATTATAAAAAAAACATGTTTGAGCGGCATTGCCCCTGACTTTGGGTAATGCCGCTCAGCGTTCGGTGTAATGACGCTCAAACATGGTTTTTCGAATATAACAAGTAAAATACATTTTAATAAAACGAATATTATTGAGATCAACCATAGATAATAAAAGTAAAGTCTACAATCACAAATTAGCATCAATGATTATTCATAAGAGGTAAGACAAATCAGAATAGTAATAAATAGTAAATATTATATTTTTGGTCACATAATTCACAGATGTAACCATCTGGTGAATCCCACCCCGAACATATAGCATGGGCCTACAGTCCGCAGATGGTGCAGCGGTACCACAACTCTTAATTTTTTCCAAATTCGTCGCAAATAACACATTTGTTATAATTTTCATCATCCACATTCATTTCGTCATTACTGTCACCGTCGCAAAGATGCTCTTCATCTTCACTTTCTGAAGAAATTTCTTGTAACATTTTTCTCTTGTAAGATTTTTGTTTCATTTGTTTGTTTTTCTTTTCTTTGTCTACTTTTTTTGGTCTTGATTTATCATCTTTTTTAGTCTTATTGAGTTTCGCTATTTTTTTCTTTTCTTTATCCTCTTATCTATCCTTATTTATATTATTATATTTATTCTCTCTTATTTATCCTTTGGCGTTTCCTTGGCATATCTACAACAATAAAAAAATAAGTCACTAAGGGGTAATGGCGCTCAGATGAGCGGTATAACCCCAAAACGGTCGTTTTGTAGTTAATGTGAAATTAAAAAAAAATCATACACAATTGTTGAAAACTTATTGCATTAGCAAAAAGTAGAATACTTTTAGTATCAGAACACTAAAATGAATAATTAAATAAGCATTAAATTATTGGACTTACCGACAAAAACACCCATTCAAAAATTAGATCAGCGCGGCCGAAAACGAAGAAACGCACTTCACTATCGCATGACGCGAGCAGACTGCCAGTTTGCATCGCTGTCTGTTAGAGGACCCCTCCCCCCGCACTTCACGTGACGTGGCGTTTTGCTACGTTCCAATTTGACAGAGTTAGATAGGTGAGCGCCATTACCCAGTGAGCGCCATTAGCCCTGTCTACCCTACTAAATGTTCTATATTATTATCATAGGAGTAACGAGAAACTTATACAGGAGGTAGATTTTTGATTCACCCTAGAATAGGAAAGACAGAAATAGGTCTCCCTCGTGGTCCTACTAATAGGAGAAAATAGTAGGTCCATGAAAAAACGGCTGAAATCGCAGCAGTGTGTAAGATCAAAATGCACTACAAGCAAATATCGCGACAAATAGCGCGACAAGACGCTTTTCAAAAACACGGCAGTAGTGGGTGGAGGCTTAATAATACCTCACCTCAAAGCTTTAACAGGTATTAATTAATCTCTCGCTCTCGAGTCACGCGTCGTATCGAAAAAACACTCCGATTTTTTTTGCAGTTAACTTTAGTATATTTTCAATGAAATTAAATGGCTAAGTATTTATTATTAATCAGGAAATAAATAAATAAAAGAGGCGTCTTAGCTAATAGCAACATTAAGCCGAGCGCTACTTGGGCCTGTAAAATGCTTTGAGAATTGTCCAGTACTAGCCCCGGCTTCGCACGGTTTTATTATACGTATAAACCATCCTCTTGAAAAAAAAAACCGCATCAAAATCAGTTGCGTAATTTTAAAGATTTAAGCAGTCAAGGGACATAGGGAAATTGGGACAGAAAAAGCGACTTTGTTTTATACTACATATGTAGTGATGTAGTGATTTTTTATACGATTTATATTTATTTCAGACAAATTACAACTAGTATTATATGTATAGTATGTAGTGATTCATATTGGTTAAGTGAATAAATATCAGACTTGGTTGATGTGTTTCCGTCGTTTCCGATGGCTCGGCAGTGTCAAACTACCCTCAAATTATCAGCAGAATTGACCTACTTTAGGTATTTAGTCACGATTTTATATCTTTAGGCAGGTCGTTTATGAAAATTCCTTATTTAACAGCTAAGTATTTTGAACTTATTCATTGGTTACAATGTAATCTTCGTGAGGACAATTTCTAACTACGAGCAAAACCACCGAGCTTAAGCTAGTTAATACATTTATCCAATTAATAGACGGATCAAAGTAAGAATTAATTACCCTGAATATTAATACCGTGGTTGTGAATAATTTCATCTAATTTTGTCCCTTTCCTCAAATAGGGTATTAGGATATTGTTTTTCGGGTGCCTTTCAAATTAATTATACCGATAATTTCTAACTCTTTTTTTGGTGAAAGATGATAGCTGAGCTGGGAGAATTTGTGATAGATCAATGTAGAATAATGTAATAGGGTAGTAAGTAATGTAGTAGGGTAAAACTGCTCCGGATTTGATTTTTGTTACGGACGAGTTGAGTCCCCTAGGATATGTACGTATATGGATTCCGCCGACCAGTTTTTTCAAAAACTACACAACGGATAGAGGTGAAACTTTCTTTGGACGTAGTTCTAGCGCTAGAATAAAACAGTTCACTTTTCATAACATAAATCAGTTACAATTTAATGTTATTTTGCAATAAAGTGTTTTCTATCTTTTTCTTCTTTCTTCTTTATTATACCTATCTACAATGGGATAGAAATCGCCTTGAAACGTTTCCATAGAAACAAAGCTTGCTAAGCCGCAGACAGATACTGACTTATAAATTAAACACCGGTTACTACTTACGTGATACTTATAAATAAAAAACCTTTAAGATCACATTGTTCATTGTTTTAATATCCTGACACCCAAGATACAAGCCTAGAACTTAGTTTGGGTTTCACTAGAAATCTCTTAAGTATGTATATTTGTTTAATAAATAATTTGAATTTGAATTTGAATATTAACAGAATCATCAAAATATGAAAACGCTGAGATTTGGCTACAGTGGTAGAGACGGTATTTATTCGCAATAAGATGAGGTTGTTTTAAATTATTTGCAAAAATTAAAACTACCAAGTTTTTTTTACTTTTCTTTATTTTATTATTTAAATAAATAACGCCGGACATCCATACAGAATCATCTAATCCCAAGTTTAGGCTTTAAGCCTAGAGCTTGTTTATAGGTACTTGATGAATGATATATATAGATATTTTTATTATGCATAGAAAACACCCAGAACCTCAGAACAAATATTTGCAGATCGGAAAAAATATTTGCATTTGTTCCAAGGCGGTAATCGAACCCGCAACGTCCTACGTTTCGTAGGCCTACCTCTACTACCGCCGCACCACATCGGTCGTCAAACTCAACTCTAGATTTAGTCTGGTTTAGGTTTTTAGGTGTATTTGATAGGTAGGTACTTAGTTTTTACTATTCTATCGAAAATATATTTTATAAAGGCCACTATGATATAAATGATAAGAAAACAAATTGTGTTTAGCTTTATTTTAACGTAATTTTGATGTTAAGAGGGCGCCCTAGCTTATTTGTTAATCTCACTTGACCTTGATATGAGTACACATAGGAATTCCAAGGCAATAACTTAAATGACTTAAATACAACGTTAATTTTGACACGATTAGTTTTGACACGATAACATGACAGAAAAATATCATGAAAGTGCGATGGCCTATTTTGCAATTGATTATTTCGCAAATATGAGTTTTATTGAAATTCTTTAATTTGTAATTCATTACTTATTATTTAGTTCCTCTAAGGCAATTCATCAATGAGTGTCGTTTTTTTGTACTAAACACTAAATTAGACTTTTTACCCTGTCCTATGAACGCGAAATCCTATTCGTATTCTATTCGGACAAATAGCTGTAACGCGCCCTCTTAACAACTGTCTTTTAATCAATAGGCATGCATTGAAATTGTAAAAGTAAGTCATAGCTAAATATCAAAACGTTTTTTTCTAGAAGATTCTCTCGTTACTTTTTCCTTTTCAACAGTATTCTATACAGATGCGTACAGTCGTTGAAAACTTTGGCCTTTTTGCAGACGTCTTGTTTGTGTTGAGTGGCCTCCGCGCTTTCAATGCAGGTTCCTCCGAAATCACTTCCAATGGCTCGAACCTCGTTCTGACGGGCTATCAGGACTCTTTTTCTGGAATATACAGGAAAAAAGTGAATAATTTTATTAACAACGAAAATTACAAGCAAGGAATAGAAAAATTACTACTAGTATTTACAACTGAAACCATTGAGCTAACTGCAGACGGTTGCAAACAGTCTAAAGGTAGCTCAATTGATCCAAGTCAATACCAGTCGGAAGCGTCCCCAAAACACTGGCTGCATTACCACGCTGTATGGCAATGCTGATGCGCTGAGCCAGATATTCACCAACTCTCGGGTCACGCGTCGCATCGACGCGTGACCGCCGCAAGAGTGAATAGGATAGATCGTATCAATGTGTTGGGCAGGTTTCTACAGACAGACTCGCGTCTGTATGTCTGTCTGTTAAACATCCCCAACTGTATGGCACACGTCGATCGTATAATCGCCTGTTCTGATCCAAAACGATAGTGCTGTTTATAAACATATAAAATTGTTTTGTTATTTTGCAGAAAAAAACTTTTTATTGAAAGGTTTATTTAGATAGAGGTATGATATGGTATCTACATAATGTTTTATGGTAATTATGTTATGCTATGCTACCTTTTCTATATTAACCCAAACTAATTGAATTTCAGATTTCACGAAACTTTGAATATTATTAGAGAATCAACAAAATTCCATTACAAAATGGTTTCAAGTTTAATGGACGAGATAATTTCATTCTGATCCTGGAATTAGGAGGTGCTAATCCGCGATGAAATTAATTTTATTTCCTGAAAGCTGGGACGAAGGTTATATAAGGCTTTTATAATATTACTAGCGACCCGCCCCGGCTTCGCACGGTTAATTTATACGTATAAAACTTCGTCTTGAATCACTCTATCAAAAAAACCGCATCAAAATCCGTAGCGTAGTTTTAAAGATTGAAGCATACATAGGGACAGAGAAAGCGACTTTGTTTTATACTATGTAGTGGTTCTAAAATACTCAGGAAACGTTAAGTTTTATGGATAAATGCGTACATGACGTGGTAGCTATAATCGATCCAATCCAACCTCGGATTTTGTAAGAGCCGAGTAAGGGAACCTACCAGATAGATATATCATTTCATCATCATCATCAACCTAAATCACTACTGGACATAGGCCTCCCCAAATGAGCGCCATAGTACTGTCTTGAGATAAGGCAGGCCCACTGCCACTTCAGCTTGCTAATTATTTGAGCTATGTCGATAATATTGGTTCTCTGTTGGATGTATTCATTACGAATCCTTTCCTTTGGAGAAACTCCGAGCATAGATCTTACCATAGCTCACTTTACTACATACGACATTATATGGACATACAAGTATACAACATACAGGGTGTTAGTGTGAACACCGTTGTCCTCGAAACCAGAGGTTCAGCATCATGAGTAGAATCCAAATGCTGCCATGATGCTGAACCTCTGGTTTCAAGGACAACGGTGTTCACACTAACACCCTGTATATAGATCCTGCCTAGGTTGAATAGTGTAGCAAATATGTGCTGCGGAAAAAGTAAGGCAAACCTATATGCTTCCAAATTGATAACCCCATTGGAGTTAATGATCCCGAACTTCTTGAGGACACAGAAGATGATGCAGCTCTCGTCAGACTCCTGGATCTCGACTTTTTTGACCCTGGGGTACATCTCGTTGAGGCACTGCTCCGCCACGAGGTCGCTGGACTTGTCGTGGGCGTACATCACGGAGATACGGGCTTGGCTGCTGGCGACCAAGAGGAGTAGTATGCTGAGGGCTGGGGAAGATGACAAAGTTTGTCAAAAAATATGCCTAAAACAGGCAAAGTTCGTCAAATAATTTTTACTTATTAACTAGCTGTTCAAAAAAGCAAAAGTTCGTCAAAAAATATGATTTACGAACTAGATTCGGTAAAAGAGTAAGAGTTTGTTAAAAATATTACTTTTAAACTAGCTATTAACGGATATATATGAGCTTGGCTGCTAGCTAGTAAGAGAAGCAAGATTCTGAGGGCTAGGAAAGATGACAAAGTTTGTCAAAAATTTTACTTAGAGTGCTTTTCACGAAAGAAGTCCCTTATACGCGGCGCTGTAGTAGTGCGACCGAATGAAGCCAGCAAGCATATGGCAATCTGTCAAATTTAGTTCCACCAGTTGCCGAGGGACTTTTTTCGTGAAAAGCACTTCTATAAAACTAATGTCGTAGATTTCGAGTATGTGACACACGAAATATATTAAGGCGCAAACAGGACCTAAACTGGCGCCACCAATTATTCTATGATATAATTCCGTTAAATAAAGGAATTTCCAAAATTCACACGTTAGTTAAACCTATCTTAAGCTTTTTTATGCTGTGTAGTAGTTTCATTTTGTCTATCCTCCTATTGTTTTTCGTCAGTTGATATGACGCACGATTGCATACTTTTGAACTTACTGGGTGTTCAAAATCATGCCAGTGTATATTTTCCCAATTATAAAAACCTAACATGCTTTTAGAATTAAGTACCTATAATAAAACACTTTAGGTAAAAATTGTAACACGCTCATAACACAAAATTTTAATATAAAAATGTCCTTATTACGTCATAATGTAATAAAAATTCTTCTGTATGAAATTAAAAAGTGCTACCTACGCAACTTATTAAAAATAAATAAGTTACTTATAAAACCTTAATAAAAGCTATGTTTAAAATTACCTATGTATTCTGGATTTTGCGTGCAAGGTACTTAAACTTATATATAGATAGACACTGTTTTAGTCTCAAATTAGCGCAATGTAAAAAGAGCTAGTTTCAAACAAAAATAAATTAATTATTCTGGACAATCCACACAGCATCATCAAGCCGGAGCTAAGCGGAGCTAATGTTATGGGTATTGGGTACTAGATAACTGATATGCTTAATACAATATATTAGATACATAGTTAATTTTACTGTCCATAGAAACACCCAGAAAATCTAGAACAAATATCTGCAGATCGTACAAAACATAATAATAAATTGTCTCCAGGCGGGAATCGAACACGTAACCTCCTACGTCGCAGGCACATCCTTGCTCGCTACGCCGTATAAGCCTTCTCACATACCTACCTGACTCTGAGCTTACTCTGTAAAGTTAAAGTCATTAAAACGGAATATTTAACATGACTGGATTTGTTTTGAGTTTTCAGATATTTCGGTACAGTTTCATGCGTCATGATCACGAAAGAGTTCTTATATGAAAACGAAAGAGTTCTTTGGTGATAATGGCACATGAAACTCTACCGAAACATTGGAAAACTCTAACAACTGGTTAATAAGCATCCCGTTTGAATGAGCTGTAAGCAACCATGATATTTTTAAAAGTTTAATTTGTAAGGCTAATTCCGTAATATATAAAGGTAGTTTTCACTTTTTGATGTTTTTGAAGTCGGCACGTAAAATCAAACAAAGTAGCAAACCCAATTTATTTGAAGTTTTATGGCTTCTTCCCACTGCCTGGCATGCGTTTTTTGTAAGAAAAAGAAGCCTATATCTTATTCCGGTCCAGATATTTAGGTGTGCGATATTTCACGTCGGTCCATTCAGTAGTTTTGTCGTCTTCATCGGCCAAACATTTTTACAGCGGCTCAAACTTGCTCTATTATAATGTTTATGATACGGCTGACAAGATTGCAAATAAAGTTTATAAGCTAACGCGATTAGACCACATAATATTCACTTATATTCACATAATATTCACTATTTATCACTAAGTACATAATTTTTCTTCGATATTTTATCATAATTTCCAGAAAAATCTAAAAAAAAATTACGCCTCCCAAGTCACAGTCACAAACTAGCTAACCGTTATGATAAGCTATGGTAGGAAAACCATTACTTGTTAACCTACCGGGAAATTAAAGGAAGTTGTTTTATTTGTTCTTCAAATTTAGATGTGATAAACAACCGCGGCCTAAACAACAAACCTTTGTTGTTCTATGACTCTACGTTTTCCGGGAAAACCTCCCAACTAAAATAATAGGAAAATCCTTTTTGCTTTGATATGCAGAGTACCTACCTGCTCATTATGCCTAAATCCTTTTGTGTAAGGTTATTCTCTTATAATAAAAATGCTGATAGGGCTTTGCTTTCAAAGGGTTCGTATCGTAATGAAAGATAAAAGGAGGTTATTGATTTTATTGCGTACAAAGGTAAAAAACTCTAAGCGCTGATACACTACCACACATGTTAATTAGGAAATGCTTGTTGGTTCTATATCAAATTAACAATATAGCTACATTAATGACCTGCAAACATTAAATTGGTAAAAATCTGCTTCAGCTATCTACCGAAAACGTAGCCAATGAACATGCTCGCAAGTGTAATAAACTATGACCACTCTTCAGGCTCCGTGTAAGAGATCGCGTACAACTGCGTGCAATCATTGAACACCTTCGCCTTCCTGCAAACGTCGTGGTCCAAATTCATCTCGTTGATATTCGAAGCGCAAGTTTCCCCCACATCAGATATCAAGATCCTTGGGTCGTATCTGTGAATCGCTTGGACTCTCCTATAGTAATTCTTTATGTTTATGTATCCCTCGTTTGACATGATGCCGAACTTTTTAAGCACGCAGTGTATGATGCAAGGGATGTCGTTTCTATCTATCCGGAGAGGGTATTTGTAGAGGTTTCGAGGATACATTTCGGTTAGGCACTCATTCTTGACTTTGTCGCTTTTCTGATCGCGCGCGTACAAGATTGATATTGATGGTTCGGCGTCCATTGTGTTTGAAAAGAAGTTTGACCGGTAACTGGTTACTGTCAGCAAAAGTGTCGAGAAGATGACTAGCTCTGAAATTGTCCATAAAAGATATTGGCGATTCACAAAATATGGGGTCACGAACTTTGAATGGATCGTTTGGTATTTCAAAGCTCAACATTTTTTTATAGAGCTTTTTCGGGTAATATCGAAAGCTCTTGTAATTTTTTTATAGTTACTATGCTGTAAATGATACATTTATCATATTTATAAGAAAAACGAGTCATTTCAAAAAACACACATAACTTGCATCAGCTTTCTACAAAACGATACTTTTATTATATTGATCAAATCGCATTAGGGCTGCTAATATGTGGGTTGTAGAATTTCTACTGATAAAATATCTTAAAACGTTAAAGTGTCCGAATAATGTTTGTACCTATTACTATTGCTAATTTTCTTCTATTGGAAAATTGTATAAATATGGTTTTAAAGATCATATCTATAGTCCTTTTTATCGAGTGGTAACTTAAGTTTTTTTCCAAATATGTGACACCTCACTAACACCGGGGACAATGGCAAATCCTTCTTTGGGAGTAGTGTAAGGTTTTGGTGAAGAAAGAAAATACAAAAAAGCAGGAAAGTATTCTGCTTTGAATAAACCTCCGAAAAACAAGATTGTTTTAATCAGAAATTCTTGCTAAAGGAGTAGAATTAAGTTGCGAAAAGTTTTATTCAATTACAAGCTCCTTGGTAGAGTTTGTCGATTTTCATTTACAAGAATGTATTACGTCGATTTTATAATCATTTTTTTATTTATTTTGTTTTACATTTAAAACAATTATCATTTTAAACCATCTTTATAATGGCTTTAATTGAATTTATGAAACGAAAACGTGGTTTCTTGCCTTACAAGCAAAAAATGAACATCAAAAAAAGTAAACGAATTACAGCTACTCGTAAAAATGGAAAAGAAAGAATTTATTTGGAAACATGAATCGTCACTATTTGAAGCTGGCATCTTTGATGGATGATCAAGTCAGATAAAGTTTTACGGATTGTCTGTCAGTTTCTTTAGCGAGATATTTTTTTCTCTACAAAGATACAATTTTTGCCAACATAAGAACTTATCCCTGAAGGCAGTTCATAAATATAGCATCAAAAATTCAAAACAAACCGTTTTGTAATATCCTTAGAATTTTATTCACTTTGCGTGCCTACGAGATGATATGAAGATGGTTGGATAGGTGATTTTCATTTCTCATAAGCTAAATTTTATTCACTTTGCGTACCTAAAAGATTATAATAAAATTAGGTGATTTTCTTTCTAGATTTGACTATTCACAAAAAAACTAAAACTACTTCTCAGACTCTACACTACTAAATTTCATAGCGTATTCTGATTTCTCGTAATGAATGTGTAAAAAAAACTAAAAAACACATATATAATAATTAGTGATCTTTTCAAACTCACAAAATTTTTATATGTAAGTACCTAAGTCATTTAAATATAGTTAAAAACATAATATACTAAAAAGAAGAGAAAATCAATTAACACTTTATTTCTAATTTTTTTTTGAAAATTGACATTCTGAACTAATTCTGATTCTTAGACTATTCGAGGTATAAGTAACCATTTAAGGTTGTCTTTTATATATTTTGTATATAAATTTTGGTACTTACTTTCCATTTTCACCTTATTAACGATTTACACCGATATACCAAAAAAAATCCTGAATTAGGACATCGTATCGTACCCCGAGAATGTTGGTAATTTACTGAAGCTTTGTTGAAGTTTTCTTCTATGTTGTTAGTAAGATTCGAGCTCTGTTTATATAGTTAGGAAAAACAATCGGCTATTGTGGCAGCGATAAGAAGTTTTTTTTTACCACTAGTTACCACTAGTAACTTGGTTCCGGAAGTTCACATCTATTGTGTAGTCAGGTGTTGCTATTACGGGGGATTTTATTGCGTAAACCACTTATGCAACCAAATCAGTGGCAGTTTTATGTTCGTTTCACTTTTCTACCGTACGCCGTACGCGTCTCGTGGGTACTTACCACTTTTTCATTTACATTTTTGGTATTGAAATTAAAGCGCAAACAGGAGGTAAAGTATTTATTTTACCACCACTTATTTTATCCAGTGACGGATTTATATTTTTCAAGCCGTTCATTACGGCATGTTTACAAATCCAGGACTGATTTTATCATGTAATTCCGTTAAACAAAGGAATTTCCAAAACTCAGAGTTTGTTAAACCTATCATCTTTTTTTATGCATCTGTAGTAGTTTCATTTTGTCTATTTTAGTTAGATACGAAAACAGAGTTTGGTAGATAGTGGATACTATAATACCTACTTAGTAAAATTACTTAGTAGAAGTAGGTATTGGTGTCAATTCAGATATCATAACAATGATGTACGCTTATTTGACACTAACAAGATGACGACCTCTGAGGCACAGTGGTCGAAGGTCCACTTGTGGCACAGGAGGTTGCGGGTTCGATTCCCGCCTTGGGACAAATGTTTATACGATCTGAGGTATTTTTTGAGAGAGTTTTGGGTATCATCATCAATTCTATGTACTTATAATAAAAAATATCTTTCGTTATAATTTATTGTATTAAATTAAGTATATCAGTCATATACCAACTTTACTAAGCTTGGGGCTGGATGATGTTTGACAGATCTGCACTACATAACTAGTAAATGAATAAGGCTGAAATTTTAAGTAGAAGTAGTTCTAGGCTTAGAATAAAACACAGGATACTTTTTATCAACTTCAGGTGGAGCCGCGGGGCGAGCTAGTTTGGATATAATGAGAGTTTTGTCAAACGAAAACAGCCGGAGGGGACAATAATTAAAGAAAACGGTAGAATTGCTCAAAATCCCTTTCCCTTGAAGTCAGTCCCTTTGTGTAGTCGCTTCTGGCTATACCGGATGTCAAGTCTGTACTAATAGGATGAAATATGAAAAAAATCCCCTGGCATTGGATTAAAAACTAAATTAATGTTGGTACTGGTAAAACTGGTATTGAATTGCATCAGTGGAGCTACCTATAGAATGTTTGCAACCGTCTGCAGTTAGCTTTATTGTTTCAGTTGTATGCTTGAATTTGATACTATTCCTTGATAGTAATTTTCTTTATTATTAAGATAATTATTATAATGCTGGCTTCTATTTCGGTCAACGAATTAGCATTGCCATTTAAAGTGGCAATGCTGCCAGCAGTCTGGCCACTATGCTTTTTGGCTTAGATTTTTAGGAGTTTGATATAATTGTATATACTAGCTGTAATTATTCGTTTTGTCATGCCCCAAGCTGGTGTTATTGAAATGTATGGTAAGGTTTGAGATATCTATATTTTCTTAAGATTTTACTAATTCACTCATATAGGAGAAACTGTCTTAATATAGGTAGTACAGAGTGAAACAAGGGTTTTACAATTGTATGAAAATTAAAAATCCCATTAATTCCCATGGGATACAAATACCGTTGAAACGTTTCCATAGAAATAACGCGTGCGACGCCGCGGACAGGTGCTAGTATCATTTAAAATGAATCCCAGTTTCTTTTGGTCATGCTATAACTTGAAACGACCTTACCGATTAATTTTTTTACTGTTACCAATACTTTGTAGAAGGTTCTTAGAGTAAGAAAAGTGTAAAAGTGATGAGGAAAATTTACTTTAATTTTACAAGTTTGACAGCTCGCGAATTTGATGAAGCAGCCAACATACACTTTTTTATCACTTTTTGTAAAAAAAAGTGTACGACTGTCTTAAATACAAAGTCGCGACAACGTCTGTTGGGTCAGCTTAGTTTTGAAAAATATATTCAATAGCTCTTTTATTTTTATTCACTATCTTAGATATTATAAGTAGGCATATAGCTGGTGGCCATGTATTCATCATCATCAATTACGTAGATATAAGTTAAAAACTGTTTTTAGGGTTCCGACGAGAATCCCAAATTAAATAAATGGGATTATCGAACTTTACACTCCAACTTTAGGTCATACTCCGGTAATTCCGATCACTGGTGATAACTGACTTTTTTGTTTCAATTATCGTCCTTAAGTAACTCTTGCACGATAAACAGTCCAACTCTTCTGATCCAACACCAAATATTACAACTCTTAGGGGTCATTTCAGTCGTTGTAGTTTTCATAGTTTTGGTAGTCATTTTGGTAGTCACTTTATATCCCATTGTTGTGTGCATGTGATAATCATGATAATAATCGTAACTTGGAATGTAGCATGCTGCGCCTTTTACGATTTTGATGGAACAGCTTAGAATCCATAGTGAAAATAATATTTTTACTGTCATATGTTTCATGGTTTATATGTATTGTAGCTGTAATTTCTCTTTCCAATGATCATTTATTTTGCAAATTGATAACACAATCCTGAGCAGATATCATATTTCAAAGATAATTCTCACCTGAAATAAATACAGAGTTATTTCAGCGTACTCTAAAACCTACATAGGTAACACTACTAACGTCGGGATCCATGACTAAATCGAACCCACAACCTACTGTGCCACAGAAGTCATCAAATAAATAAATAAGTAAACACACTTCAAAAACAAGATGTCCACCGCAGTGGGCCTCAGTAAAAACATTTCTTGTTTCACGTTCCGCGGTGCCATCACTGTTTTTATTGAATGAAACGTAAATTAACTGCCCGCCCACTTCAGGCAAACTGCGTTATTCATAAAATAGATTTTGTCGAGTTCTAAAACGGGAATTACAATATATATTTTACCATGAAAGACAATTAGAAACAAATTGATTCAGGGTGTTTTCTATATATTTTAAAAATGTATTTTTATGTGCTGTAATGGATTAAGTATGTACATCAGTAATCTATTACCCTTAATACCTACTTAGCTTGGGGCTAAGATGATCCTGTGTGAATTGTCCTAAATTATTATTATTAGAACGAGTGCATAGGTATAAATTTACACACTATATAACGTACTTTGTATTCTGGATTACGCCTCACAAAGCTGCGGGCAAGTTATTTATTGAATTAAGTTCGGTTTAACGATTGTATCGAGACCTTTTGGTATAGCCAGCGCCTCTATAATGTGGACATGGAGCAACGCTATTCCCATACAAATAATAGTCGTAACGATGAAGTCTCGATTTAAATATTTATTGATAACAGTGCGATTCATTGCAATTATTTTTGTTTGAAGGCTGAAAATTCAATCTGTACGTCGGATTCCGTCAGATATTACTATCACTGAACTCTTGGTTTATTTTTAAAAATCCTATTTCAATTTCCTCTCTGGCTTGTGGTCTTACGGAAGACCTTCCAACGTTTTGCGATTGAATAGAACATTTCTATTGAATAAGTTTCGTCATATTGAAGTATATTTGGTTTAGTTTTAGATCTTTATCACTGTGACCGGAAAGAGTAATGATTGGACCACATTATGTTATAATGGTCCATGTGTCCAGCAGTGGACTAATATAGGTTGATGATGATGATGATGTTATAATGGTCGTAATCATAATCATAACTTGCTTATCAAGGTTAGAACCAAGGTTTACGCTCGAACTGAGTAAGTAAATAAGTAATACTGGACAATCCACACAGCATCAGCTAGCCCCAAGCTAAGCACAGCTTGTGTTAGGGGAACTAGATGACCTAGAAATGGACCCGCGGGAACTCAACGCATTATTTTGAATACATTGACTGGAATACACTGTCCAATTTCATTATTAGTAGAGATAGTTACGGATTAAATATTAAATCTTTTAGTTTAGATATAAAAAGTAATAATGGTTAAGGCACAGATAATTTATTTCAAAAATATCTGAGCGTCTGGTTGATGCGAAGCGTGACCCGAGAGCTGGTGAGTATCTGGCGCAGCGCAGCGCATCAGCATTGCCATACAGCGTGGTAATGCAGCCAGTGTCTTGGGGACGACAATTGGTATTGACATGGTTTCAATTGTCACTAGTTTTAATTTTTCTATTCTATGATTGTAATTTTCGTTGTTAGTAAAGGTTTTATACATAGAATTAATTCTAAAATTCAAGTTCTTCAGTTATTATGCTCATTTAGATTCAGCTCACCTGACTAGACGACCGATGTGGCGCAGCGGGCGAAAGTCAGTCTACGACGCAGGAGGTTGTGGATTCGTTTCCCGCGGTATATAATAAATGTTCGTCTAAGACTTTCTTGTTTTTTTGCATTTAGTTGCGGTACTTACTATTTACTGTTAAAGAAAAAACTAGTTAAGTTGAAGATAATTTCAACTTAAGCAACTAATTTGTATGAAGAGAACAACACTTCGTTGGCTAATTATTAGCTGGAGAGCTGTTAATTATTTCTAAGACGAGACCTGCATTTTAGTTTAGTTTTAATATTAGCGTAAACAATAAAAATGGTGTGGGGCGGCGGGCGAAGGATCGCATGCGACGCAGGAAGTTGTGGGTTCGATTGCCGCCTTGGGACAAATGTTTGCATCATTATCATCATCATCATCATCAGCCTATATTAGTCCATTGCTGGACATAGGCCTCCCCTAATGAGTGCCATAGCGCCCTGTCTTCAGCTTGCCGCATCCAGCATCTGCCAGCAGTCCTTCGCAGATCGTCATCCCACCTGGTCGAGGGCGTCCTACACTAAGTTTGCAGAGTAGCGGTCTCCACTCAAGAACACGTTTACCCCAACGGTTGTCGGTTCTTCGCGAGATATGGCCGGCCCACTGCCAATTCAACTTGCTAATTCTTTGAGCTATGTCGATAACTTTGGTTCTCTATCGTGTTTGCATGATATGCAATTATTTATACCGGGGTTCTGGGTGTTTTCTAGACTTAAATATATTGTATTAAGTAAATTAGTTATCTAGTTTCCATAACAAAAGCTTTGCTTAGCTTGGGGCTCCATGATGCTGTGTGTTGTCCAGTTTTGTTTATTTATTAGATAACTGAATAAATTCCTTCAAAACACTTTGCTGATGCACTTACATTACACTAGAAATTCACTTTTTACTCCAACAAAACGTTTTGAAAACCTATACTTACCTACGCTTTAACAGCGTATGGCGTACTTCCACGCAAACAAGCACGGATATTTGCTTTACAAAGCCCAATAAGCTGTTATAAAGGTTATAATAACACAATTACAGTTATTATCATGTACAGAGTAAATACCACAAATTCCCGCAAAGGGCTCTGAGCCTTTGAACTTCTCTAGCGGCACGCGCGACGCCGCTAATGCTGCTAAGGGATGAATTCCCATTTCACTGTGGGTTCCCATTTTTTCCGGGAAATCGTTTTAGTCCCAATATGGCTGCCGTTTTATTGGATTATGTGAGTGCGAGATTAAATAGAAAATATGTTTTTGATTAAACTAATATTATTAGGTAGGTAATGCGAAAGTTTGGATGGATAGAAGGATGGATGTTTGTTACGTATTCAAACCTAAACTACGGAAAGGGCGGATTGGGCTGCAATTTTGAATACCTAGACATAGTTCTGGGCCTTGAATAATAAAGAGACGTAGTTCTCGCTCCAGAATAAATGTAGTTTGCCTGTAAAAAAATAATATAAGCTGCATAAAATTGTCGTCAATTATCACGTGGGGAAACTGCTGGGCGCAGCTAGTATCCAATAAATTTAATATGAAGAATAATTTGTATTGAATCCTAGTGGATAGAAAAGATAAAAAGGGTCAATTCATGAAAACGTACCTAGATTTTAGACCTGCGCAAAGTACATGCCAAGAAAAAGTATATCTCAAAGAAAAAAAATGCTCTTTTGTCGCAAAGACTGTTCATAATTTATATACTTAATTCGAAATCCTTTTAGAACCTCCTTCGAAAATACTTATTTTAAAGGCAGAAGATAGATTTTGCAAGAAGCTACATGAAATAAGCAATTTCCTTCAGAAGACTTCAAGCGAGCGTCATGAAAATAAGAGAAGCGTTCCTCGAATCCATTTAGATAGAGCCGAAGGCGTCCCAACTTACCCCATCTACTCTTCAACAGGTCTAATCTAGTTAATGATAAAGTATTTTCAGTGTAAGCTTGTTTCAATGCTTAATAGCCTACTATACAGTCTCATATTAAAAAAGAAATCATTTATTGCATTACTAGCGACCCGCCCCGGCTTCGTACGGTTTTATTATACGTATAAACCTTCCTCTTGAATCACAAAAAACGAATCAAAATCCGTTGCGTAGTTTTAAAGATTTAAGCATACATAGGGACAAAGAAAGCAACTTTGTTTTATACGATGTAGTTATGACTATTAGTATATATAGTATTGATATTATAATATTATGGTATCAGGAATATAGTATTATAAATATAGTATAAAATTTGAAACGTAATTTATATCATAAGGATAACATCACATTTTTATCTGCAAAAATATGCACACGTACCCACTGCTCTAACTTGACTCTCTCCCAATATGGTTTGCTGGAAGAGAACTCTTTTTAGGGTTAAGCTCGCCTGTGCCATAATTTATCTAGTTTTAAGTTTTCTTGTATGTATTTTCATTTGTGCATTAAAGAATTAAAGATGACTAGTAAAAAAACCTAACCAACATGTTGTTTTACTCTTTACACCTTGCATAAGGGCATAGCACACAATATCCCACCCCGCTACCGAACAACACATGGATAGGCATTTAAACATGTGACCCAACCCTTAATTTTTGGATATATGAGTGTTTAACAGTGGCAGCATAAAATAGCATCCAGCTTCCTAGCAACCTAGCCACTTAATAATAATATTTTTATTCAAAACAATTAAATTACATATTTTGTTAGTATAGTGCCTTAAATCCTATGTTAGGTTTGACTTAGCACTAGGTTCTTTTCTTTGATTTAGCTTATTTAATAAATTATAATAATTAGCCTAAAATTAGATAACTATCTAGGTAAGTAAGTAGTACCTACCTAAATGCGAAACTCTGCGCATGAGTGTATACACAAAGCTTTGCATTTGGTAGGTAATTATCTACGACCGGAATAACAATTCGCACACCGCCGTGAAGCTAGCTAACTTGTTGGTTGATACCTTAATTTTGAATGAGGTTGTAAGATTATGGCTTTTTGCTTCACTGGGTGACGAGCGACGACGCACGGTAAGTAGTTCGAGGCAACACGATTTGAGGCGGGGAGGCGGTGTGCAGGTACGTTATGAGAGCGTCGCGGCCAAGTATGCTACAACCCTTAGGTTCCTACTTCACCACGCAGTTAACTTGAAAAGTATTCCACTTTATAGCAAATTATCACAGTTTTCAGACGTTCCTACACCCCCGTATTAGGTATTCAGATTACACGCTTCACAGATTTTCACTTTATATGATAATCATACTTACGTTTCATATGCAAGAAAATACTTTGAATTTTTCAGTAGACTAGACGCGCGTAGTATGCGTGAAGGTAACATGATATTATTATGAATATTTGAAACTTTATTGAGTCTGGTGGGAGGTTTTGCAAACATCTGTTGGAGGGGTATGGTAAACCGCACGAATATAGTGATAAATAAATTAATCTGAGCATGTCACCCATGCACAGATTACAATACAATACAATACAAAAATTCTTTATTGTACACCAAAAGTATTTAACACAGGACAGGAAAAAATAAATAATAGGTAATTAATGCATAATCCCGTAATGCCCATAATCCCCACAGGGCGTGGGGATTATGGGCCATTCCCCTAAATTATACAGTCAGTTTGCGCTCATTGGGGGAGGCCTATGTCCAGCAGTGGACTAATATAGGTTGATGATGATGATGTCACACAACATCATCTAGCGGCTAGCAGGATTTTCCAATAGGTGGGGCGTGCCCCCCCGTGTGGGCGTAGAGAAATCATCATGGCATCATGGCATGAAGTGTTCCTATAAATTATAGTTATCATTGTTTAAGACTTAAACAACAGTATTTCACACAAGCAAAAGTATTTCACCGATATTACAGAGACATTAATTTAAAATGGCACATGAAATCCATTAGTGGTATTGAGCGCTAATGGATTTTTGGTCATGTTCTACCAGAAGATGTCTAAGAAGAATTTCTAGAAGGTAGATTCGACTATGAAGGATGACTTTCACCTTTTCACTTAGGAGACATTTTGAATAAAACGATTGTATTCTATAAATACAGGGGGTATGAAAATATTTTTTTTGAAACCTGGGGGCACCGTGCAGTAAAGGTTGGGAAACCTTGGGCTAGATGATGCTGTCTGTATTGTCTAGCTTCATTCATTCATTTATTTATTGTATTGACATTTATTATTCATCCTTAAAGAATGTGAAGCTGGCTTATTAGGAACGCGCCGAATCATATTTATTAACAACGAAAATTACAAGCAAGGAATAGAAAAATTACAACTAGTATTTCCAATTGAAACCATTGAGCTAACTGCAGACGGTTGCAAACAGTCTAAAGGTAGCTCAATTGATCCATGTCAATACCAGTCGGAAGCGTCCCCAAGACACTGGCTGCATTACCACGCTGTATGGCAATGCTGATGCGCTGAGCCAGATATTCACCAGCTCTCGGGTCACGCGTCGCATCGACCAGACGCTCAGATAATCATACCCGAGTGGAATTTTTCAAATTGAGATTCCTCCTTTAGATAATCGGCAGAAATTCTGATCACTCATCTTTCGCACACCGTTGATATAAATAAATACGCGTATCTACCGAATCGAGGTTTCATCATATTGATAAATTATTCATGACGCGCCTCCGAAGGTACAATTACAGGGGAGATCCAATGATGGCGCTCAAATTAAGTTAGAGGTATCAATAATTATGTAACGCAATCATTGTGGTATTCGCTGCTTTGCTTTGTAAGACTTCATCATCATCAAAAATTTTATTATTTATTATTACATCTTATCATACGAATAAAGGTAGTAATGCGCAACCGGTAATAAGGTATAAAATGTGGCAGAGGGAAACTACACTAATTACATAGCTAAATTATATTTCATAACAATTGTATTATTATTATACTATTCATCATCATCATCATCAGCATTTATTAGTCCATTGCTGGACATAGGCCTCCCCTAATAAGCGCCAATTAGGTTTACTATTATTTGAAGTCTTTCCTACTGTTTTTTTGACTTGCAAGTGTTTATGTTGTGTAAAATTTAAATAACACCGGACAATCCACATGTTAATTTGTTTTTATTTCACGTTTGTCCTACAAATAAATTAGTAAAAAGCCACTTTATGGTTGTTTATTTGTCAAAGCTCTTCCTCATTTCTCGTCACTTGTTTCGGTTCTGTGATATTTCTTCTTATTATCTTTACAAATAAATGGTTTTCTGACCCAAACCCAATTATTTTGGAGACAGGATATTTGCGCGAAGGAAATTTGAGCGAGAAGACATTCAACGACATTCAAAAGTGTCCACTCGCGCATGTGGTCACTCTTGCATGTGTCTTTCGCGCAAGAGATCTGATACTAGACCTAATTTTCCTGAAATGAAAGGAGTTTATAACTAATCAACCCATCAACAGTTTATCGCGCGTCTAAGAACCTTATGATGCCATTAAGTATATGAAATGAGTTAATATCAACCACATGCTTTTGTAGTAAACACACTTTATGTTGTTAGGTGAAGACAATAACGTAGGTATAGAATTGGGATACCTCTCTTCAAATAAACGTGGATTCTACGAGTATTAATAATGACAATAATCCTCTCTGGCATTTGTGGCGCGGCGGGCGAAGGTCCGCCTGCGACGCAGGAGGTTGCGGTCTTAGTTCGATTCCCGCCTAAGGACTAGTGTTAAATCCGGGGTTCTGAACTTCTGAGTGTATTCCGTATATAATTAAAAAATATACATCTATAAAATGTTTTGTATTAGGTATATCAGTCATATAGTACCCATAAAGCAAGCTCTGCTTAGCTTGGGGCTAGATGATGTTGTGTGGATTGTTCAGCATTATTTATTTAGTTTGAGGAACCCAGCCAGCATTCACAAGGCAACCGTTTACCTTTTAAAAGTTTTTAGACTATGTTTATGGCAGGCGTCTGCAGTTTCCCCATAGCCCAACAACCTAATTAACCAGTCCAGGTTTTATCCCTTCTATCTTCCATTAACGTCTCAGCACCAGGCGGATATATTGTTCGGGTGTATCATATTGTGCAACGGAGGATGATACCTGCTAAGTGTAGACCTCGCCTTTAGATTAACTCTCATGAACTCTCATGAAGGCCCTCTATGCTGTTGGCTTCTGCCTACCAAAGGACAGAGCCCCAATTATGGTCGGACATCATGAAAATGAGAAATGCATGATTATATATACCTAATACCGGTAAGCCAAATGTTGGCCACCACACGGCCCGTCTGTATAGTTACTAGCCACGGACAGCGGTGCACTAACTTTCTAAATATAAGCTGCTGGTGTGAATTCTGAAACCGAAACAAACCACATGTTTCCTTGTTCAACGAAATCCTGTCATGTTTTGAATATTATTCGACACTGGAATAAGTTTTCAAACGGCTTTTGTTTCCGAACGTATGTAGCTGTTTTCATAAATGTTAAACAAAAGGGTATTTTTCTGGGTAAAATTACATTTAGTCCATGAGTTCGATTAAAAAAAATATTAGACACGTATTTTTCCTTTTATTTACAGACTAATTAATTTGTTTAGGAAACTAGCCTACTGCGAAGTTTTTTTTTTATGGGAAAAAGAAACGGTATTTGTCTCCATCAATGTACCATTTTGGAATGATTGGTTAGAATTATTTACCGGTTAAAATATTTAAACGGATCGTTGACAATTATTACATTTTCTATCTACGTGTTTTATACTTTTTTTTAATGATTTGGTTTGTAATATAAGGTATTCCACTTTTATTTGTATTGTACTATTTTGCGTTAACGTAACGAAACCGTTTTCTCTAAAGGTCAACTAGATGACAAACCAGTTACGTTAGTTTTAGTTAGTTTATGCGTGTTAAAGCTTAAGCATAAGTACCTAGTTATAGAGAACCCTAGTATCTAGATAAACCTAACATCCAAAACATGTATTTTTTGTGTCAATAAATGATCTATCTATCTATCTAGTAACTACTCCTTAGATAAGTTAACTATAGAAGAATTAATAATAAAATTAAACGAAATAAAACTTTATTCTATAGATAGATTAACTGATGATTTGCACGGGTGTATCATATGTATAATACACCCGTGCAAACCCAGGGCGGATCGCTAGTAAAGACTAAAAAAATCCAAGCACACACAAAACCACAGATACCGCTATAACACTCCACTCCTAAAGCCGCTTAACTGGTTCGGTTCCAAAAAACGCTGTACAATACGAGTAAAAAATATTTCACCGAAAACAGTCAAACAACTATTTACCATCGTATTCCTTTATTTACGAATCTCACAATACTTTAGTTGGTTTGAGAGTGGATATTTTATTCAGATGTTTGTTGTTCTGATATCAGTAAATCCTTCTTCGTTTGGCTGTTGGAAAACACTTACTTATTCAGTGTCTAATGTTGCTTCATGATGATTTATAGTTTGTTTTATTTGAGACAAGCAATACCCCGCTACTTTGTCTGAGTTTTAACTCAAGTTTTTTACTGCATATTATGCTATTTTAACAGTTTTAAAACATGTGCTGGCTGTGGGTATAAGTATATTAATTTAAATATCATATACTAATATTATTAATGCGAAAGTTTGGAAGACGGATGTTGGTTACCTCTTCGAAAAAGTAAGTCAATATTACATCAGAAACTCACCAAATCACGCCATAATTAATAATAAACGGATCGGGCTGAAATTTTAATAAAACGTAGTTCTAAGCCTGGAATAAAACATAGGCTACTTTTTATCAATTTTCACGCTTATAAAGACCCTGAACTCAGCTTTTTTCGCATAAATAATTTCAAACAAATACATTCTTGGATTGGTACACTAGATTCAATTTGTTTCTATATCATGATTGTAATTTTCTTTTTTAATAATATTAAAAAGAAACAAGCGTTAAGTAAGTTTGCAATTAAATGCTTGCTTTTGTATATTCTGCATAAGTTATGCAGAATATACAAAAGCAACCATTTAATTGCACAACCTCCGCTGCTCTTGTTAAACTGACGTTTCTGATGAAATCTGCTCTGAGTGCATCATCATGATGTATCGTTCCTTTTAGCTGTCATCAACATGTACTCATCACATGTAATCAATCACCACTCTAATGGAGTTCGCGGAACTTTGCCTTTCAGAGATCCGCAGTTGGTTAGCATCAAAAGGTTTTAAATATACGTATGTAAGTGAAATAACGTAAACATTTACTTGTTGTTTTTGTGATTTTGATTAGTTTGGCGAGAGAGCTTTTGTTCCTGATTCTTTCAAAACTGTCGATTGCGAAGATATTAGAAAATAGAAGAAAGTTTGATACATTTTTACCCAGCTACTCTATTAAAAGTATACAAAGCACAAGCAATGTACGGAATTCTTTCTCTGGCGACGTCAACTTGCACTTAACCTCTGTTTATATTTTTGTAGAGCTTTCTGGAATCAGACTACTTAAGTGCTCCTGTGTATTCAAAATGGATCATTATGTGTTGTAAGTTCGTCTAAAAAGGCGTAGTATTTTTAGACATACCTAAACCTTACATTTTCGATGGGAACTTCAGAGCGTCGTAAAGGTTATACTAATAATATTGCAGACCCTTTCATTGCGACTTGAATGAAAAGAACGAAAATAATTCGTGCTGTATTAGAAGAATATTGTTAGTTGTTGCGATATCTGAATTGACACTAGTTTGTTTGTATAGTACTAATAGCTACAACATGTGTGGAAAGGATGTTGTAGTAAAACCAGCGCAAAATCTGTACGAAGTGTTTGTAATATTGGAGGGCTTTTATCGATATCAATAGGTTTATATATTACAGTAACAGTAACTGACGAACTACGATTTGAAAAGATGAACGAATTTTAAAATGTCCAAAATGGTTAAATACGACCAACGTAGTAGATTCTCCAATTTTTCAAGTAACTAACTTGAAAAATTGGAGAATCAACAAACAAACACGTCATGTTTAATTTTAAAACTAGAGTGTGGTATCATTCTAAATGTCATAAAACCCTGACTTAATGGTCTCAGTGACTTTAAATTAGGAGAGTGTGGTCCTCATGATGAAATGCAGGGTGCATTTCATCATGAGGACTATAATTATACAATAATACTATAATATAATATATTTATGATATCTTATATATATATTATTATATCTTATATAGACCCATTAGAAATCAGATCGATAATATCTGGATTAAAAACTAACACGGCCCCCGGATGGGATAATATAACTTTCGATTCTCAAGAAATTTATAAAATTCTTAGACATACCCATTGCATACGTATGCAACTTAAGCTTAGAAACAGGAACATTTCCAGGTGTCTTTAAAAATGCCATAGTTTGTCCAATCTTTAAAACAGGAGACAAAAAGAATCCTTCTAATTATCGGCCAATCTCATTATTGTCAACACTTTCAAAGGTACTAGAAAAACTAGTCAAAAAACGACTTATGAATTATCTGGAAGGCAACAATCTACTTAGCCCAAACCAATACGGTTTTAGAGAAGGCAAATCAACGGAGGACGCGGTACTTACCCTTACATCCCAGATAACTACGTATCTTGACAATGAAGACAAGTGTATAGGTGTCTTTCTGGACCTTCAAAAGGCATTTGACACTGTCTCGATACCTATTATGCTAACACGCTTGGAGAATCTGGGAGTATGAGGTGTGGCCTTAGATTGGTTTGTTGACTACTTAGCTGGCAGATCTCAACGTGTGCGAGTTGATAATCATCTAAGTGACAGCGCAGTATGTACATATGGCGTACCACAGGGAAGTACTCTAGGCCCGACTCTATTTCTGGTATATATAAATCAGCTGTGTAGTACTTCTCTCCCTGGTCTTGATCTGCTAATGTTTGCTGATGACACTGTGCTTCTAGTACATGAAAGAACATGGCATGGTGTTGTGAAGCTAGCTGAGGATGTTATCTCTGAGGTGACAAAATGGTTGGAATATAGTCTGCTTACACTAAACACCAGTAAAACTAAATATATGTGTTATAGCAAAACAGCTGCTGGCAATCCAAGCTCTTCTATTAACCTTAGGATACACACTTTTCCCTGTAACCACTCCCGTATTCCTGGATGTGATTGCGCTGCTCTATCTCGCGTTAACTCCTTTAAATACCTAGGCGTTATTATTGATGATCATCTTACTTGGAACCTCCATATTGTATCTCTTGCAACGAGAATCAGAAAACTCATTTATATTTTCAGAAATTTACGAATCGTTGCAGAGCGTAGTCTAGTCATACAGACATATAGAGCCCTCTGTGAGTGTCTGATTAGGTACTGTATATGCGCGTGGGGTGGAGCAGCGAAAACGCATCTTATTACAGCGGAACGTGCACAACGTTCAATTCTCAAAGTTCTTCTCTACCTACCTTTTCGACATCCTACTACAGAAGTTTACCAGAATTCTGGTGTCTTGAGTATTAGAAAAATGTTTATATATGAGTCTATACGTCGATACCATAAAACAATTGTGCCTCACTTACCTGTTTCTAACAAAAGAATTGATCGCTGTCCAATTCCATCAGTTAAAAGTAAATTTGCACAAAGACACTATAACGTTTTAGCTACACATCTCTACAATAAACTTCATAAAATTCACAAAGTAAAAGAATTAAGTAATAGAGAAATAAAATGTACAATTAAAAAATGGTTGCATGAACTTGAATATGATGAAGTTGAACAAATGATAGACAGACGTTAAGGTTTGTTCATCAGAAACATAAGTATGAATAGTAATTCCCTTATTTTACATTATTCTTATCTTTCTTTTTACAATCTTAATGTAACTTATTAATTAATTTATCGCATTTAGTAAAATCATTATACAAATAAAATAAACTTTATAGATGGCATAATTTCACAAAGTTTAATATTTATAGGTATATATGTATTATATTTAACGAGCATATTACATATTTATCTATACACTGTATACACTAGTACTTTATACATATTTGAAATACATAAGGAAGTTTAAAGCCTTTTTTGCATGTTTTCTTTTTAATTTTTCTACAATTAAGTTTAATAAGTATGTGTTAGTTTGACATAATCAATTTGTATTAAACTGGAGAAGTCACTGGCTCCTGAAACACAGTTTTTAACTAGTTCAGGAGCCTATGGACTCATAATTATCTGTAAACTGTCAAATTGTCAATAAAAACCTTTTTTACTTTACTTTACTTTACTATATATATTATAGTTTTGGGTTGATAAATCATTAACGTTATCATAACGTTACCCCATTTAGCATTATCCTGTGACTTTGATTGAATTGAAGAGACAATCAATTAGCACCTTATTTCTTTTATTCATTTTATAATTATTTATAGTTTATGAAGTGCTTATTTTGTGAGCCTAAAGAAATAAAGTTTATTTACTGATTTACTTCGTCCGCGCATATTTACGGGCGGACGAAGTCAGGGGGTATATTTGTCTCGAATAAGAAGCCTTCAGATATAATTTATTGGTTTTGTAGAGCTGCAGTGTGGGCTACGCTTCGGAAAATGAATAATATTTTAAAGTGAATCTCGATGAGGCATGAGGTTGAGTAGCTCGGGGAAATGGGGAGATCAATTTATATTTCATTCTATTTTACTTGCGTACCAAGTAAAACACCATCGGCCTAACCACAAAGAAGGTACGAAAGGTAAGGTACGACTTAGACACGTGTTTAACAGTTGTTTAACATGGTTATGTAGTATGTCTACGTATTTAACAGTTGTTTAACATGGTTTTGTAGGATGACTTTTTCTAAACAACTGTTAAACACTTGTCTAAGTCGTGATTTTATTTTTTGTGGTAAGGCTGCATTAATTTATTAAAACAAGTACAAATACAGAGTTTCAGGTTATATGTGAACACATGCTTAGCCGAAAAGGAGTGATTCCGGTTCTCGAAGTAGTTCCCTTTAATCCTTCGTTTTTTAATTGAGTTTAACTTTATTAACAAAGAAATTACTATGAAAGAGTAGAAATACAATATACGTACGTACGACAGAAACAATTGAGCTAACTGCAGTCGGTTGCAAACAGTCTAGGTAGCTTTACTGATTCATTTCAATACCTTTTATTAATAACATTTTTATCCAAGAATATCCAGAGCGTTTCCTTTCTAAGTTGGTAGAGGATTTCTGGATAAAACGTTCAAAAATCCCCTTCGAAGGATTATTGCAATAAGCTTGACCAAGTACTAGTGGAAAAAGCCCATAGCACAAGTTAGTTTTAAAATTAAGTGACAAATTTATACATGAACATTTATTAGGTTTGCTTCGACATTGTGGACCACGATGCTGCCACTTAAGAGAAAGAAAATAAAATAAAACTCCAGACTAGGATGAGGATGAGAATGTCCTATGTGGACCTAAGATATATCCAAGATATATCGCTGAACTTAAATAACACTAATAATGATGTCCAAGTCATTATTTATTATACATAGCATCACCAGCCCTTAGCTAAGCAGAGCTTGTGTTATATACTAAATTTTTTTCATTTAAAATTACAATTTTATAACAACGAAAATAACAATCAAGGAATAGATTCAAATTTAAACTAGTTTTTAAAATTGAAAAAATTGATTTAACTGCAAACTAGTATAAGGTAGCTCAACTTTTCCATTTCAATACCAGTCGAAAGTGTCCCCAAGACACCGGCTATACGCTGTATGGCAATGCTGATGCGCCGCGCCAGATACTTACCAGCTCTCGGGTCACGCTTCAAGATGGATATAACATAATTGACGACTTTTTTGGACTATATGAATGGACTATAATGCTGTTGACCTCAGATGGCCATGACAGCGTTACCGGACTATTGGCGGGCGCCGCACCGTTAAATTTATGATGGGGCAACACGCACAAGGGCAACCACTTAGGTGTGAACCTCGGCTTGGGCTGTTGCGAGATGCTACAAGAGGGCAAGGAGGGTTTCGGCTAGGTGCACGAATGCACCTATGGGCGGAGGCGGGGAATTCTTCTTGGGGGTTCTGGGGTTTTTGGTAGATTGAAGAGTGTGCGGAAGCGAATTGGTTGCCGTCACCTCCGGGTTAGCGGCGGTGATTGGGCCAACGGGGTCGCCGAGAACGTGTCTCGGCCTACGGAGGAGAGATAAATTGACGACCTCTTTCACCAATTCATATTATCTTATCGCCAACGTCTACGCCGTAGAGCGCAGACAACGTAGCCCGTAGCTGTCGTAGCTCGTTGCTACGTGAGTGCTACGAACTACAAAGTAATTTACTACGTGTCTTTTGCGAATTCTCTTTGACAGTGAGTGGTGGCTTAAAGTTTAAAAGTAAATTTGTACGTTTTCTTGTTTTTCTCCTTTTGCCCTTCGTTATTGATGGGATTTTTGCCCAGAAAAGTTATGCTTTGAAGTGTTTTCCTTTGAATTATAAAATACTTATACATACCTGCATAAAAAGGTCTCTTACTACGAATCTCAGTTAGTAGGTTCCATTCTTGTAGGAAAAATGTTACAAAGCGTTTCTTAGATAGAAAATAAATACAATCGGATAAAGTTAAATAATTTATAAGAGAGTTTTATACTTGTGCTTAGAACATAACTAATAAACAGTAATCACATAGGTCGGTGTATAAAAGTACATATTATTATTTATTATTATTAGTATTACACCGATAGAATAAAAAATGACGGTCAGTACTAAGAGTAGAAAATACGTAACTATACTCTGATTTAGAATCATAGATAATTTTTGTAAACATTGACATTTATGAATGAAAACTTAACAAAAACTGATAACAATAACAGACAATAGCAGGGTAACATCAAGCTAACAACTAAAAACCAAAACAAAATCCTTAACAACGCATAATTGCTCAAGAACAGCGATACAAATGCAAGTTCGGGTTCGATAACTACTAAAAGACCAATGAAATGATGAATAAAAACTGTCAAAACCGTGAACTGTTTGGATACCAGTGTCGTAAAATATGTTCCTTGAATATTCCTTTGGTTTTGTACCTCATTTGTTTACAAAAAATATCTATGTTTTTGAATCGCGGTATAGTTACGTTAAAAACGAAATTCAAATAAAGCGCGCAATTACATATCGTTGACACGGTTTCAAATATCGTACCTACGGTATTCACTTTATTTGTTTCTCGCACAAAGAAGCGAGGATGCTTGACACGTTCCCAAATTGTTTTATTAAATTCCTTGTTCGTTTTCACCGCGCAAACGTAGGAAGGAATCCCAAGACCAAAGAATACATACCAAAGTAAATATTATAGAAAGTAATTATAATTATAATAAATGGGAGTCTGTGTGAATATTTGTTATAAGTAATCTTTGTAACTACTTAAGTTATTTAAATGAAATTTGGTATGTAGATACTTTAGGACCTAGAATAAGACATTGGCTATTAAACCTTGGAAATTTTAACCTCTGAGGGGCTTAAATAGGGTGGTAAAGTTTGTATGGAAAATAATTTTTCATTGGTTCGATTCACTCAAAACTCGGTATAAATAAACTATGGAGTGAATAATTAACAAGTATTTTTTATTTTTACACAGTTACCCCTAGGGGTTGTGCAATACGCAAAAAGTCTCTGGTTTGCGGGCGAAGCCACGGGGCGCATCTAGTAGTAAGTAAAGTTAAATTAATTTGATAAATAGGTATTTTCACATATATCAATTTCCTAAAAATCTAAGCCGTCACCAGACGACAGTGCCTAGAATGCTGGCAGCATTGCCACATTGTTTTGTATTTTCCTTGTTATTAATATAAATTATATTATTATAACTAAACTGTTCATATCGCAGGCGGTGAATAACTACTCATCTTAGGGAAATGTCATGTAGAAATACGACAAGTCTTTATTATTGACTTGTTTTTATTCTGCTGAATATAATTCCTATTAATTATATATAGTAGGTATCTGTATATAATAGGTATGAGGGGAGAAGTGGTAAAGTCGAGAATAATAGTTTTTGGACGATATAGAAAATATGGTACAACCTGTGGTCATTTCCTCGACGCAAGAGGTTGCGGGTTGAATTCCGGCCTCGGGACAAATGTTCGTACAATTGGCAGAAATTTGGTCTAGGTGTTATATATATTTATTAAAAATACTGTCTATGAAGTATAACGTATTAAGTACCTACTTATATTAATTACTAGCTGTACCCGCGACTTCGTTCGCGATTGCCATGCATTTATCCACAGTTTCTCTCCTATTAAACGACGCTGAGAAAAAAAAACTTCAATGAGTACTCTTAGACCTGTTACACTTTTAATATAAGTAGGTACCTATATTTAGGTTAGTACTTTACTTGTGTATAAGTCGTGTAGATAAAGAAAAGGATTGAAAATCAAAATTAAATAATGATTACCGCGGGACAGCATACCTACTGTGTCGCTGTCATTTTCAATCCCATTTTCTACACACTATGTATCCCATGTCCAATCGTCCTGAGTTCCATTCGAATTGGTGGTTAAATAATTATTCTTTCACCCTCTCTCCCAGGGGAACCTTACCGAATTCCGGAATAAAAAGTATCCCATGTCCTTCCTTGTAGTATGAACTCAAATCGTCCCGAGTTTTATTCCGACTCATTCAGCAGTTTCGGCGTGATGCGCGGTAAAGGAATTTTACTTTCATACCCTCTCCCATAAGAACCTTACTGAATTTCGGGATAAAAAGTATCTTAGGTCCTTCCTCGTAGTATGACCTATAATCATGCCGAGTTTCATTTCAATCCATCAAGTAGTTTCGGCGTGATGCGCGTTTACGAAACAGACAGACAGACAGACATATATGAAAAAAATTACAGTTTTGGCTTGAGTATCGATAATAGAGTGCCCTCCAAAAATAAAATAAAAAATATCTTCAATGTACAGAATTGGACCTGTTACAGTTTTATTATAAGTATAGATATCTTGTACCCATAACAAAATATCCTTTATACCTAGGCTCCTTAAATGATAATATATTTTCCTTATTGGGTTACGTGCTAAATGACTCCTTTTGAACTCGTCATTTTAAATTGCTTTTTATATGTGAAGATGTTTAAATTGTTTTTAATTTTATTGTTGTGTTTCACGCATGCATGGAGTAAGTATAAATGCCTTATCAATTGCCCAATAATATTATAATCAAATTGTCCATCTCGTCTCAATTTTTGTATATTTGTACGAACTTATTTTGTGATAATAAAAATAAAATAATTATTAAATGTATAGCAGTTATTTTTAAATGACTGCTACTGAGATTCTTACTTCTAGAGGTATAATCACATCCTTCTATATAGAACGCGTATTTATTGATTTTGCCTACATTGATTATGTAATTTTTTCTTCAAATTATTTTATTTGAAGTTTGTTTTAAGTTTTTGAGACTCGCCAAATTATTTTGCTTGATATTTTGTTTTAGTTGTTTCTTTTATTGTTACACATAATAGAGAGCTTTTTGGTTTACGTTCGCTGAAATGATTTATGTAATGTTACTTAAAATGAAATTTACCTGCTAATTGATGTACATTTTTATTTTGTAGGTTACATGGATATTGTCTTGGATAATAAACATACTGTATATGGTTTACCTTCCGGCAATAACAGTAATCTTGAAAAGGTGTCCTATTTAGAGGGTGAATTAATATACGCTAGTTGTGTGCTGTATTCGGAGGAATTATATTATGCGACTTTACGGTTTAAAAGAAAAGGTGTGTATTTATTTTTTAGCTTCAATACTTGTTTTGACAGCTTAGATTTTAATGACACTGATAATGAGTGTTAATTATAGTCATCAGGTTGATTTTGCGTTATTTATACAGTGAACAAGTTTCAGATAAACTTATTTATGAATCTATAGTCACAAATAATACATTAATGTATATCGACGGTGAACGATCTGCGATCACAATGATGCAAATTAAAATGTTACCTGAATACAATAATTCTATTATGGAGTGTAGTAATGGAAAGAAAACATTGTCAGTTCTGATACTTTTGGATGATTCAACACCGGGTAAGTTCTACTAATGGGTGATGGAAAATTTCGTTCTGTAAAATAAATATTTTTATTCAGGACAAATGGTTCCAAGTTTTCCATTTAAACTTTCATCATTTTTACAGATTTCGCTGTCAAAGTCAATGGAATTTGGTTCCCTAAACTTCCAAATAATTTGCAGAAACATATATATTATAAGAATTATAACAATGAACATGTGACAATAAGTTTTCGTACAAGGGAGAATATAAATGAAAAAATGGAAAACCAAGGTAAGGCAAAAATTTCGCGCAATGTGACACCGGGAACCTCAAACAAAAAAGTCAAGATAGGGACCAACATCTATCAGAACATATCTTGGAATCTCCAGTCGATATAAGTTAAGATCTTAAACGGTTTATTCAGATGTCATATACATGTATAAGTAATACTTCCTAGGTATATAAATATAGCTAGTTATTATTATATTACAAATTAGTAATGAGTTTAAAGTTTTTTTTTTAAATGTTATAGACATTGGCATTCAACTAAAAATCGTAGTTATGTTTTTTTATTTATTTTAACTTTAAACTTTTTTAAAAAAAATTCTGGCATACCTTTGTTTTTTTATAGGTTAAACTTTTTTGGCACTTATTAAAATTGTAAAATATTACCTCAATTTCACTTGATAATTTCGGAGTAATTATTTAATTTATATTTTCAGAAGATTCAACACAAGATTTAACGAGTGATGACATAACGATAGAAATATTGACGTCGGGGTATAAAAATAATTTTGGTCGTTTGCGGGCTAAAAAAACTCACGTAAATACAAGATTGCCATGGATAACAATTGATTGTGGGACATTATGTTTTGGTAAGTTATGACATGTTTTTCTTAATCTTAGATAGCGTAAGCGAAGAAAAGGCTTTTTTCTTCCCATTTTTTAACAGATTTTATGGTCTTGTGTGTTTCTTGTGTGTTTAATTGACAAATTATATTTGTGATTGAGTTTCAAAGGGGAGTCCTAAAATTGAGGTGATTTTAGTGTGTTTGATTTCAGTTCATTTATTTACAAAACAAATAAATTACTGCCGGAATATATAGATAAATTAAAAAACAAAAAATCAAATCAAATCCAAATGTCAACAAAAATAAAATATCACTTCAAAAAGATATATTAGACAAAAATAAGAAATAAAATTCAGTTTAACATAACATAAGTTAAAAATAATGATACACTCGTAATTAACCCAACATTAAAAACTTAACATTGTTTCAAATATTAAAATTATAACTTTTACTTTGATTTTATTGTATAGGTGTATAGGTTTGATCTTTGTCGGTATAATAATCGTCAAGGGAGTAGTAGCACTTATCAAGTAAGAACTGTTTCAATTTACCAAACTTTATTGGACAGTATATTATTATAGATTTGATGATAGAGTTTAAAGGTCTGAAAATCGGAATTTAGAAAAACAAGTAATTTAAAGAAAAATCTAATTGCTGATTGACTTACTTTACAAAACAAAATGAATAATATCTATTAGTAAAACTTACTTGACCATCTTTTGGTTTATGCGGTTACTGACTTCTTGCAGTAAGCCGACGATAAGCTCTAACCGGCGGGTATTTTGATATTTATTTTTTCTAATACTCTTTTTTTCAGATCCGTATTTTGTTAACATAGATCCTAGTAAAGTATTGGCCAAATACATTCCCAATACAGCCAAGAACATTAGTGTTGTAAAATACGAGTTGGAATTCGAAGAAGAGGCGGCCGTTGGTTGTACTTCTGCTTTGGGAAAAGGAAATATATTAGTTTCCTCTGCTCAAGGCAAAGAGAACATATTTAATCAAAATCAAACAAGTGGTAAGGAGAAGCTTTCGGAGTTTGTGTCGAAGATTTCGGATTTATAATAAAAAGCAAAAGCTATGTCCACAAAAGCAGTCAGAGACTTCGCTATAAACCTATAAAAATAAAATAAATATCTGTTAATTAATTCTTTATTCTTTTTTATTTAAAAGTCTCTTTGAAATATGAACTAATTTACTTACTCATTTCAGCTGTCATAAACGTTAGTACAAGCGGAAAATTTTATTGCCACTTATTAGAAGACGGACGAGTTAGAATGACAATTTTGGCTGTCACCAGAAAAAATAAAAGTATAGCGACGGTCAAAAAATATCATGGAAGGACGAAAGGTAATAAACAGAAGAGTTTAAAAAAATGTCAACGGATTTAAGTCAGTATGTACGTATATGTATTACCGTCACGATCCAGAGGCAATTTTGCACTGATAGCAGTGAGTATATCACTTTTTACACTATTTTTGGCGCTCACTGGCTGCATTTTGATTACAAATCTATGATATAAATAACAATTAATCGTCAAAATGTGTGCACGCGGAAAACTTTAGAACGACTGCACTGAATAGGATAATATTCTCTAGTGTTTCTTAATATCAGAACAAGGTCTATTCAAAAGATTGGAACAAACGGCACAGAAAAAATTTAAAAGTCTAGTTAAAAGGAATCGTCCAAGTTTATTTATTTATTTAAACTAATGAGCGTCAAAAAATTAGGAGACTCACCATTAAAGACCTTATCAAATTATTTTGTTGTAACATAATTTGTTTTCAGATAATAACACAAGTACATCGAAGAATAAGAAATCAAGATTATCAAAAGGTCTGTGTAACACACAACATAACACAACAATACTGGACAAAAACCCAAACGGTAGTTTCACTTCCTTAAATTTTGGCATAAGACGGTACACTATTTCTATAAAAAGAACTATAGGTAGGTAGGTACTTCATCAAAAATGTATAATAATATGTACTTATATTATCATCATCATCATCATCAGCCTATACTATTCCACTACACATATAGTTAATATCTAAGATATTTAGCGGGATATTATTAACCATGTTTTGTGTTATCTAGAGTTTTCTGATATTTCGGCTCATATTGTAGCGATCTGACCTGAGGTCGTGCACAAAAAATATCTTGCTTACCAAAGCTTCGTTCGTGGTATTTCTGTTGAAGCGTTTAAAGGTTATTTCTACAAAAACGTTATTTCTACGACTCGTAGTTATATCAAGTTAGTATAATACTAACGGAGTCGTAGAGATCACTCATTGAGATCTAACCTATTCTAAATTTCAGCCTGATCTGTTCAGTAGTTATGGCTTGAAGATGTAACAAACATCCATGTATCCTTCCATACAAATTTTCGCATTTATAATAGTAGTAGTATGATTCTGTTGTTAAAATCGCGATCGTAAAGTCACTCAGTTAGGCTGTGTCGCCAGTAGGCACACTGTGAGCGGCCGACTGAGAGCCGCAAATTTGTGGCGAACAGCTAGATCAGTTTGCGTGCGTATCGCAAGCACTGGAACCTGCGAGTCGACAGCTAACTGAGACAGTCGGCGCACGTAATGCTGCAAACTGCGTACAGTGAGCGCGAACTAGCAAACTGTGGAGACTCAATTTAAAATATATATGGAAGGGCGTACTGAACTGATACGCCGCAAACTCAGTCGGCTGCTCACAGTTTGCCTACTGGGGACACAGCCTTAGTCTCAGTTAAAATGCCTGACCAGGCACACAGTCGCCGTAGCCGAAATCGCCTTGGAGGCCCTCATCATCATCATGATTCTGTACTTGCAGGTTTGTCATATATTTTGATCGCCGTGTTTGTAACTATGGTAACAACTTCTGTCGTCACTATCCTCATATTTATGGGTAAGTCTTAACAATATCTCTTGACGTTCTCATGTTTCATCAGAAATAACGTTCAGCATTTTAGATCACATTTTATAAATTACTTGCGACCCGCCCCGGCTTCGCACGGTTGTGATACCGTGCGAAGCCGTGTAGTGATACCTAATATATCTAGGTGCTTCCTTTTTCAACTCACTTCAAATAAGGAAGGTTTAAATTCATTTATGTTTAGGTACCTCAGAACTTGTATTAAGTTAACCGATTTCGATAATTATTTTTTATTGGAACTGGTGTTTTGCATGTTGAGAATAAAAAATAATTAGATGGCGTTCAGACTAACAGAAAAACTACAAACCATATCAGGAAAAAATCTAAAAGAGAAAGAATTCTCGATCTCACAAACGATTATCTTAAAAATTAATAACTGATATCAATCGTCGGTCGAAAAAGCCCCGCATGTGGACCAGATGGACCGGCCCAGTCGAGACAGAGAGAGAAATTTATCTCTGTTACCATTTTGGAGAAAACAAACTCTTTTACTTTTAACTAATCAAATTTTCCAGTCTGCTTGAAGTTTCGATTGTCGAACAAACCAACGGTGGATCATCCTCATCAAACTCCTGCCAACTGCGAGCCTATCTACGAAACGGTTAGCTACAGCACAGCTAATGAACCTGGTAAGTGTCTTCCTTCATCGACATTATATGTACTGTATGTAATATGTACTGTCCCACTCCTGAGCAAAGGCTTCCCTTCCTTCCTTCTACACTTCTCTGTTTTGCGCCACTTGGTCCATTCTTTTGAGTGTGCGTCTTCCATGAATCAGTTCCCAAGAGATAGAAATAAGCATAAAAGTTTCCATTTATATAAGATTTAGTTTCTGCCGGCGGCTGTGAACTGTTTTTTAATCTGAAGAACTTGCAGATACCTAGCATCGACATGTACAATATTTTAAATTACGATTGTACGTTACTGTATAATTACTGTAATAATTAATAATTATTTATACCTATTACCTTAGGTATACTTTTTTGTATCATTACGAACACATTAAAAATTACAAATACATAGTAAGACAAGCTTTGCTTAGCTTGGGGCAGATGATGTTATTTGATATTTTATTTATTTATAGAAGTTAATTATAATGTATATTTTTGTCTAATTACAGGTGATATTGATAGTCCTCTGAGAGAACCATATCCGTTGCCAATGGAAGAATGTGAAGGTAACTCAGTTATAAACAATTAAATCAAAAGTAATTTTATTTATCCCATTTAATTTAACGCGATCAATCAATCAATACTTACATTCATCTCGCATTGTGTTTGCCTAGCATCGCGTCTAGAATGGTAAAGCATCTTCTAGCGTTGCCAAGCATTGCCTAGCTTCATTGAGCATTGTATTGCTTTGTCATTCGTTGTGTAGCTTTGTCATGCCTTGTGTACCTTGTCATGCGTTGTGTTCTTGCATGCGTTGTGTTCCTTGCATGCGTTATTTAGCTTTGTCAAGCGTTGAGTAGCTTTGTCTCGTGTTATCTAGTGAACCGACAACTGTAGGGGTAAACGTGTTCTTGAGTAGGAGGCCTATGTCCAGCGGTGGACTAATACAGGATAATGATGTTGATGATCCAGTTCCGTCGTGGGCTGTCTTACGTCACTAATAAAACAATTTGTTTTTATTTTGCAGAAAACAAAAAATACGTGCATTATGATACACCGTATGAGTGGCGGATATTTAGGAATCCATTTCATCGAGGGCAACGTAAGATTATGATTTAACTACCGGGTCTAAAAGTCAGTAAAAGTAAAAAGTATTAAATACGTATGACACTCTGATTATTACGATGTACGAAACTTTAATACCTCGGAATTCAGAATCTCTTTTGGTTAAGTACCTACACATAATAATATTAGAATTTAATCTCCACTATTATTATTTATTTCTCATTACAGGGACACAAAATTAAAGAAGATTTTCACACACGGAAAAAAATAACCTAAAAGGTAGTCGAAAAGTAATTTAATACAAATCAATTGTTAAGATAATAATAAAAGTGAAAAGTGTGTTATACTATATGCTTAGTCCTCTAAGACTATATGTATGAGGTGTAAATAAAAAACAAAATAACGAAGCTATTCGGCGCACGTGAATTAACGGCGTTCAAGTACCTAATTAAGCTATTGTAGAAATTGTATTGCAACCATTATTACCGCAGCTATAATATAAACTGCGAATCAATTGTCGTTTTATTGATTACCAAAAACAACACAATATCTGTAAGCAAATGGACATAGGGAAATACGGACGGCAAACGTAGTATTGCTAGAATCTTTGTGTCATACAGATTCTAGCAATACTACGTTTGCCGTAACACGACGTACTGACTGCACGAATGCTCGCTTTGTAATATGTTACATTACACCTCGTAACGTTGGTCAGTACGTACCCTAATGTATCTAGGTGCTTCCTTTTTCAACTCACTTCAAATAAGGAAGGATTAAATTCATTTATGTTTAGATACCTCAGAACTTGTATTAAGTTAACCGATTTCGATAATTTTTTTTTATTGGAACTGGTGTTTTGCTTGTTGAGAATAAAAAATAATTAGATGGATCATATCAGGAAAAAATCTAAAAGAGAACAAATTCTCGATCTTACAAACGATTATCTTAAAAATTAATAACTGATATCAATCGTCTCGGTCGAAAGAGCCCCGCATGTGGACCAGATGGGCCAGCTTAGTGGAGACCGAGAGCAACCATTATTATATTATTACACTGAAAAAAGCTTTTTGTTATTCGTAACATAAACTTTGGTAACTAGCAACCTAAAAAAAGTGACTACATAACTAATACAGCTACAAGCAACATAACCTAGTTTTGTAAAATAAGTTGTTACTAATTGGCTTCTGATGTTTGTTATAATTAAACAAAGTGCTTATCTAATATTACTAAACCATTTGGATTAATATTTACCAAGCCACTTACAGTTAGGTACCATGTAATTTATTGTTTTTATTAAAAATTAACAAACAATTAGATACAATTAAGCAAACCTTTATTGGCAAATAGATAACTAACAGTTTGTTAGTAGCATAATAGTTTTGTAAAATCTAATCAAACTTTTTGGTTACTACTTGATATCAACTCAATAGTTGTTTGGTTAATAATAAAAGAGCTATGCTGGCACTACTAATCAAACGTATTGCAGATTCTCAGTTTGTTACTACTACTTTTACCTAATTTGGGGGTCTTTTAGGGTCGGCGCTGATCTGCCTCGGTAGGTAGGATCAGCAGATTTTACCAAATTGAAACACTCTCGAAACACTTGGAATTAATGATTAAGCACACTTTTGTACAAGGTTGAGTATGTGATTGAAAAACCAAAGCAGGATTCGAACGTCTTTCAGAACCCTGCGTTCTCGTCAGCGCGATCTAGCGCTGGGCCATTTTTACTAGCGACATCTAGTTAATTTTTTAGTCAACACTTTACCGTTAGACAATGTTTTCGCATGGTCTGCTAATGTGTAAAAATTAAACAAAAACGATCATTTAGTTAGCAACGATACATATTTTACTATTAAAAAGTTATGTACCTAACCGTTTGCAGAAATTGTTTCCTAGTTTTTTTGTCAGCTGCTGCTTCGATGGACGCCATTGTCGTTTCTTTATTGCGTTCTTTGTTAGGTGTCATTTAATATAGTCGTAACGTTACACGCAACAAAACCTTTGAATCAATTTAAACAAATGGTTTTGTAATTTTACTCAAACTCTAGTTATAATCCTTAAATTACAATTGTTAGTATTTAAATAAACCCTCTTTGATAGTAATAAATAAACAGTCTATCAAAACCATAACTAATAGTTTTGTTATTGATAATTACACTCAGGTTGGCTGCAGTAACCAAACAAGCTTTGTGTTGCCATTAACATAAAGTATGCTAAATATTAACTAAACACAATTTGGCAAAATCAGTTATGTACGATTAATTGAAGTAGATGGTTATGTTTAATCAAACTTTGTTTGCTAGTTATCAAAGTTCATCTTACAAAACTAGCTTAGCTAATTAGTTTTTTCAGTGTAGCTATAATATAAACTGCGAATCAATTGTCGTTTTATTGATTACCAAAATCAACACATCATCATCATCATCATCAACCTATATTAGTCTATTGCTGGACATAGGCCTCCCCCAATGAGCGCCATAGCGCCCTGTCTCAAATCAACACAATTTCTGTAAATCCACCAATATCATAATACTTGCTGAGGTAACAGCAAAGAAAAGAAAAAGCCGCAGGTTGTTTTATGAAGAAGTAGTAAGCAAATAAGTACATTACTAGTATCTACCCGCCGGCTTGACACGCGTTGTTTCTATGGAAACGTTTCAAGGCTATTTCTATCCCATGGGAACTGATTTATGGCAATAAAACATAAGCTACTTTTGAGTAGCGTAAGGTCTAATACTACGCATGTTCAAATTTTGAGCCGTTCAGTAGATTTTGCGTGAAGACGTAACATACATCTATCCAAACTTTTTCGCCTTTAATAATAATAATAAACAATACTGGGCAACCCACCATCATCATCTAGCCCCAAATTAAGCAAAGTGTGTTTAATGGGTATAAGATGACTGATTTACTTCATGCAATATATTACACGGATAGATATTTTTTATTATAAACTAGCTGCGCCCCGCAGTGTCACCCGCGGGGAAATTTATTTATTTGTCAAATATCATATTTTTATACATAATATGCTATTCCCGACGAAGACAAATCCAAAAACACAAAAATCATAAAAATCGGTCCAGCCGTTCTCGAGTTATAAGTGTTGTAATAAACACGACTTTCTTTTATATAGTTATATAGATTGAAAACACAACCAGAACCCCGAAACTAATTTTACGAAATACAATGCAGTGTTGATTGTCGGGAAGATTATTTGACTTCCTTTTTTGTAGTGGCCAAGATGTACAAAGTACAATGTAATTCAGGGTGAAGCAACATGCAAAAACTATATCATTTAAATTCCTATATTTTTAGCTTAGCAATGCCGAACGTGTAATGCGTGATTTTTATCCTTTTACGTGCTTTTCATGTTCCGTATTTTATCTTCGTGTTAACTAAACCTAATCAATAAACCAGTTGCGATCTACACGCCGTTGTTGGAGTTATCCTTTCTATCCCGATACCTCTAACACTAATATTTGCAGATCGTAGAAACATTTGTCACAAGGCGGGAATCAAACCCGCAATCTTCGCCCACCGCTCCACATCCGGTCGTCATACAATTAGTATGATTGACGCGTTTTGTAATGACTGGTTTGTTAGCCGCGCTGTTAATGTACTAAAGTGCAGGGTACCGTAGATCTAGGTCAACATTACAGCACTTGATGGACAAAATAAAGGTCGATGTCAGAACAGTCAGGGCTACAATGATGCAGCTTTAAGACCGTTATAAGCTAAGGTTTGAGGCCATCTGCGTGCGGTATTGCAGTCCAAGTATTATTCCCGGGCTAGAACTACGTTTATTTAAAATTTCAGCCCGATCCGTTTAGTAGTTTTTGCGTGAAAGAGTAACAAAAATCTTTAAAAATTTTAATATCTAAAAACGATTTTTAAGAAGCAAAAAAAGTTCGAATGAACACCAACACGAAAAAGGTATTTATTTACAGAACATACATTTTATTCGTCTCGCTTTATGCTCTTTTTGAAATGTTTTTATAATTTGTATCAAAAATCATTTTGATGGGTTCGCTTTTTAATACGTAGATTCTTTTTAAAAGTACCACTGGGCCCGTATTTTAAATTCATGGCGGTCTCTTGGATGCTCCACTTTAGGGTTATGTGTAATTTGCCACAATTTACACTGCAAAGGGGATGAGTTTGGATCTTAATTGGCCCCCAGATATCACGAACAGATATAAGGTGGTGATTTATATTATTATACTAGTTGGAAAGTGGTGCCAGTGGTAGAAATGTAAAGTGTTTCTATTCCTAGTAGTTACTAGGGTTAACGTGGTATAGACCTATAGACCTGTAATGCGGAAGGAAGGAAAGTTATGTGATAGAAAGACCTATCAATAGGGAACTGATTTTTTTTTCTGACTGCGACATACGAAGAAGAGTCTAATGTCAGTTTATCTCATTTCCTTTATTATTTCAGTGAATTACCTCTTCCTACACATTTGATCAGGAGAAGTAAATAAAACAAATGGGTAAATAACTTTGTCCATGTATTTTTTTGACTAACGTGCTCTCTACAGATTTCAATATCGTTGGTTTCTAGGTAATCTAACGGCTGAATAACTAAGCACAACTCAAATTTAAGATTTGTTTTCAGTTTTCAATGAAAATCTGTCAAGAATTCATGACTTGTGACCATTTTTTATAGTCAAAAGACCTTCGTTTGACCTCGTTTCCCTGAGAAAGAGAAGACGTGGCCCACTATGTATTACAAAGGTCTAGAAGATACCAATTCACTCCTCACGACCTAGGTTGTAATTGTCTGGAAAGATAGCGTGTTCTGCGCGGTACAAATGTCGCAGGTGGAGGAAAAACCCCTAATGTGAAGTACTCAAATCTGAGTTGCTTTTGTTTATTCAGCAGTGTCCTCCATCTAAGCACGTGTTAATATTACTATGAAAGGGTTATCGGCTGAGCAGCGTGTAGTAGCTGTAGGCTCCCTTGATTATCTGGAACAATATAATTGTATTACTCATCTTATGTTTTGGTCATGACTATAATGTGCACTTTATTCTAAAGTCTTAGGAAGAAAAATGTTTATTTGCAAACATGAGACACAAAGACGTAAGTTATTTGTGGTGGTAGACTCTAAAATTGGCTGGCAAAGGCAAAAAGATTGATGGAATGTGGAGACCCACAACAGAGGTGGATAGACAGGAAACCGCATGAAGAGGAGACGGTAGCTTATATTATGTAGATTCAGGCAGTGCAATTGTAGACACGGACACCAGAGAAAGTTCAAAAAGTTTTAAGAGGGGGTTAAATGTAGCTTAGGTATGAAAACGGAACGCGATATGAAGTTTTTTAAACTTACGCGATCAAAACAAATTATTATAAATAGCTACGGGTATTTATCGCGTTTATTTGCATATTTTTACCGACATTTTAACAGGATTGAACTACATGGACGACAAGAGATTTGTAGTTGAAGGCTACAAGAGAATGGTTCGGGAAACGATTGAAATTAAGAAATATCCTAATAACGAGCCTAATCCTAATAAAAGCCGAATCCTAATAGTGAAGACGGTTTTAGACCCTTTGCCTCGTGCAAAGGGTCTAAAACCGCAGTTATAGCTAAGTGTACTCGTCGTCGTAGGCCGGTATCTCAATGTGTCGCGGACACTAGTGTGTATCGGCCACTTTGTGATTCGCTTCTCCAGAACTTCATGTTACGCTCCTTCTTTCTTATAAGGACTAAGGGAAGGACCTTTAAGTTTTGCTTTTCCTGAACTTCATGTTACGCTCCTTCTTTCTTATAAGGACTAAGGGAAGGTACTGACGTTGATGAATGTGGGCAGAGTGAGTTTCGCGAAGGGCCCGGCGGAGAAGACGCAGTGTGGACTCATCTGGCCAGCCAGCAGCAACACGTCGCCGCCGCCCGCCCCGCCCCACCACCCGCTCTCGTATGGACCCAGGCTCACGGTCATGCTCTGCACAAAACAGTACCAGCAATACACTTTTATATTATTTTGTTATTCATTTTGTTAGTAACTTACCTTTCCATGCTCAAATGTCGGAAATAATCTTAAAATAAATGAAATTAGTTGAGAATACAGAAAAAAATCCCGCAGAAATACGCAACTGTCATCCATCCCTGAAAAACTCGTGAACAGACCATAAATTGCTGTACTATCTGATCTGGTTGGCTGTACGTACCTTATACAGCACGTCGTTGCTATGCCAGCAGAACATGAACAGCTGCGCCACGCCGAAGATCAGATACTCCGCCATCAGCACCTTGTGTGGCGTGTGCCACAGTACGGTGACCCAGCACCCAGGCGAGCGCTCCTTGTCCCACGGCACCCACGAGCTGAAGATATGGGGAAAAGGCAGTGTCTTCGTGCGCATACCCTCGCGTAGGACCGCCGAGGTGCCCCACAGCACGAGCGGTTGAATCACCGTCGTAATGAACGTTAGGAACACAAGCACCCAGTAGAAGTAGCTGAGTCGGCGGCAGTAGGCGGTGTAGGTGGCGATGACGGATCTGCAGGTCTTGTCTCCCGTCTTCCGATCGCGGCGGTCCGTCGCGCTCACAAAGTCCAGCACGCGGCGCCAGCGCGCCTGCCACACCACGAACGTGTTGGCCTTGAAGATACACACGACGCTGAGCATGGAGATCTTCAGGTTGGTGAGCACCAGGTCTAGGTCATCCCGGATTACAAACAGCTCCGCGTACTGCGTCGCCACGAACAGCGTAACAGTCTCGTGTATGACGATGTACACGACGCGTGGCACCCAACGCGATGGTAGGAGGAACCCCGTCTTTAACATCATCCAGTAGTTGGGGCCCAACAGCGGCCGCTCCTCATCTTCGAGGGTCTCCAAAAACGCTCTTATCATGGCGTCGGTTATGAAAATCAATGGAAAAATAATTTTCTTGTCAACGTTTTTATACCACAGCACGACAGGTGAAAACACCCCTAACATACAATCACAGCCGACTAAAGAGTGTTCAAACTTATTTAATGACTGTTTGTGAGCTTTTTTCAATTTAGATTTTTAGAAGCTATCTCTATTTTGGTGTGTAAAATGAGGTATAGCGTTTAATTACTATGCACTCGGTACAAATCATTAGTAGATTAGTAGTGACACGCAAAATCAAGAGATCCAAGATTTTTATTATAAACTAGCAGCGCCTCGCGGTTTCACTCGCAGTAATTCCCGTTCCCGTGAGAATTCCGGGGTAAATTATAGTCTATGTATTATTACAGACTATAATCTATCTCTGCGCCAAATTTCATCCATATCCGTTGTGTAGTTTTTGCGTGAAAGAGTAACAAACCTCCATAATTACAAACTTTCGCGTATATACCTCTAATATTAGTAGGATAAAACACTACAGTCAGTCAGATATTCATCAAATTATGGAACACACAAGAAGCAACTGCTTTAAAAAAAAACATCAAAATCTGTTTGCCTAAAAAGTCTTGAAACAGAAACATAATAGAAAGAACTATATTAATTTTTTTTTTCTTTATACAATAACAAAATCTTTATTAACAACGAAAATTACAAGCAAGGAATAGAAAAATTACAACTAGTATTTACAATTGAAACCATTGAGCTAACTGCAGACGGTTGCAAACAGTCTAAAGGTAGCTCAATTGATCCATGTCAATACCAGTCGGAAGCGTCCCCAAGACACTGGCTGCATTACCACGCTGCACGCTGTATGGCAATGCTGATGCGCTGAGCCAGATATTCACCAGCTCTCGGGTCGGTGAAGTTAATTGAAAAGCAAAATAGTTTTTCGACAACAGTTTTTTATAAAATCTCTTTTCTCTTCCCTCTGATATGATTGTTACGCTGAAATATAACATGATGAACCCTTAATTTGAATGTCTACGGCGACAGGGGGCGGCACGCAAGCGATCGTTTAAGACTTATAAAAAAATAATAAAGACACAAACACTTGCCGAGGTAACATGTCTCATACACTAGTAATTACCTGTGTAGGATTCCCTAGCGAGTTTGGAAACCCTTGAGAGATATTGAAAGATTTAAGATATAGCCAGATATTAAAAAGAGACGAGCATTCCTTTGAATCAGAATAAGTCCGTCTTAGGTATATCTACACAATGAAGAGATATACATAGATAGATCCTTCTTCATCGACTTGATGGTGGTCGAATGCTGACATTTATCAATCAGAAAAACTGATATAGTTAATGACAATAATATTAAAGCGTGCAGAATTTTAAGAATAATTTTACAAACTTAGGATTCTCATAATCATCATCATCAGCCCATATTACCACACAGACATAGGCCTCTCCTAATACGCACCTTAGCGGCCTTTCTTCAGCTTGCCGCATCCAGCACTTTCGCAGATCGTCATCCCACCTGGGGCCAAATTCCACTAATGTCAAAACAAAGGTCTCAATAGTGCCATTCAATCAACATGATTAAAATGACGTTTGTGCTTTTGCTACTATTTTTTACGCTTGAAGAGACTTTCATAATTAGAGTGTCAAATTGGTAGTTATAAAGGTCTAAGATCAAGTATTACTACGGGTAATCGTCACAGCTATGAATGAACCTCAAAAAGTTTGTGTTATGTGAATGCCAAAAAGAGTTTAACACTGACATTTTGACACGATACTATTTAAATGGTGAAGCGATTTATTTAACGGAATGCGGGCCCTGGCCGAAGGGCGTCTTTAACTACGTTTGACGAGTCGCGGTCTCCACTCAAGAACAACATAACGGTTGTCGGTTCTCCGTGAGATATAACCGGCCCACTGCCACTTTAGCTTGCTAATTCTTTGAGCACTATCGATAACTTTGGAACTGATGGGTAGGTAGGTATATTAAATACATTCTACTTCATAGATAGATCGTTTTTTACTATACATAGAAAATGGACTAAAAATTCTTACACTGATCAAGAAGGGATAGACCAGCGTTGTGTATATACTGTGTGTTGTGTGCTTTTTTAAAATGCTTGATACTTTTTAAGTTTTTTTTAATCTAAGCGTCGATGCGACGCGTGACCAGAGAGCTGGTGAGTATCTGGCTCAGTGCATCAGCATTGCCATACAGCGTGGTAATGCAGCCAGTGTTTTGGGGACGCTTCCGACTAGTATTGACATGGATCAATTGAGCTACCTTTAGATTGTTTGCAACCGTCTACAGTTATCTCAATGGTTTTAATTGTATATAAGTCTACTAGCTGTAATTTTTTTCTTTTCCTTGATTGTAATTTTCGTTGTTAATAAAGTTTTAATTATATAATACTTGTTTTAATTTTTCTATTCTTTGATTGTAATTTTCGTTGATAATAATGATGTATTTTTAGTACAATGTGAAAAGTGTAGTGTTGTGTTTCACTCACACTGTCGTGTAGTTCCAATGTATTTGACTACTCAAACTTAGCCTCGTTCATGCAAACCAATGAAATAATTATTGAATTAACTACCAATAACAACATAACATACAATCTTATGGCGGTATGTGTTCATTCGTGATATTACCCCTCAATTACAGGTACTATTCACGAACGTAAAAATTAATTGAGCTATTGAGTTGTTTTACTCGTGCACGGGTTTGTTTTGTGTTATTTATTAACAACGAAAATAACAATTAAGGAATATAATAAATTACAACAATATATACAATTGAAACCATTGAGCTAACTGCAGACGGTTGCAAACAGTCTAAAGGTAGCTCAACTGATCCAAATTAATACCAGTCGGAAGCGTCCCCAAGACACTGGCTGCATTACCACGCTGTATGGCAATCTAATGCAGTTTAAGTAATGTAGTTTCATTGCCATCGCCCTTGTTTTGTCGAGCCCGGACATAATGCAGATCTTATCGACACTAATCATAAGGGTCGAGCATTTGAATAAATATTTGCTCGATAGATGATGGTTTATTTAGTTCACAAATATGCTTGCTTTATTTTTTTGTTTTGCCAGCCTTCAAAGATAAAGAAATAAATAAATAATGCTGGACAATCCACACAGTATCATCTAGCCCCAAGCTTTGCAGTGCTTGTGTTTTCAATATATAGTATAAAATAAAAAAGTCGCTTTTTCTGTCCCTATTTCCCTATGTCCCTTTGACTGCGTAAATCTTTAAAACTACGCATCGGATTTTGATGCGGTTTTTTTAATAGATAGAGTTATTCAAGAGGAAGGTTTATACGTATAATAAAACCGTGCGAAGCCGGAGCGGGTCGCTAGTATAAAATAAAGTATCTTTCTGCTGTCTGTCCCTATGTATACTTAGATCTTTATAACTACGCAACGGCTTTAGATGCGGTTTAAATAGATAGGCTGATTCAAGGGTAAGGTTTATTGTACGAGTATAAAACACCCGTGCGAAGTCGGGGCGGGTCACTAGTAAGTACTAAAGAGATAAAGATAATTATTTACGTACTGTTTTAACTCTTATTTTATCAAACAAAGGAATTTCCAAAATTCACACGTAGAGTTTGTTATACCTACGAGTAACATAAGCTTTTTATTTTAGGGAGAGGTACGAAAACAGAGTTTGGTGGCCACCAAAGGCAACTTCGTATATCTTCCTAAACTAGACAAAATAAAACTACTACAGATGCATTAAAAAAAGCTTATGATAGATTTAACAATCTGAACGTGTGAATTTTGGAAATTCCTTTGTTCAACGTAATTATAGTATAAAATAAGTGGTGGCGCTACTTTAGCTCCTGTTTGCGCCTTTAAAGTTCGAAACACACTGAAGCTGGAGGCGGAGCGGAGGCGAAGGCGTGCGAGTTGTACTCTATGGAATCCTATGAAAGTCTATACACACACCGCAGGCGGCGGCGGCGCGGTGCCATAGGAAAAACCACCACGCCTTCGCCCCCGCTCCGCCTCCGGCTTCAGTGTGTACAGAGTTTAAAGCACAGTTAAAGCACAGTTTAAAGCACAAACTATTATACAGGGTGTTAGTGTGAACACCGTTGTCCTTGAAACCAGAGGTTCAGCATCATGAGTAGAATCCAAAACGGATGAAAAAAAATGATTCTATTTTATACTCATTTTTTAAAGAAAATTTTTAACACTAAACGTTTGCTCACAAACACGTGACACAAGTACTTCGACCAGGCGACACGTGGCATGAGCACCTCAGTGTCGGATCACCTTCTGTGCGAATATCCCGTCTTTTGAAGGGCACAAGTAATGATGTTACGATCCAAGTAAGGCGCGGGTATAAGTACTTACGTAGGTAGGTACTTAAAGTATGTAGAGTGACTATGGCATCGTGTACGATAGCGAAGACATGAAATATCAAAATCTTGCAAAACTAAAATAGGTATATGCTTTTCTCATCGGTTTTGGATTCTACTCATGATGCTGAACCTCTAGTTTCAAGGAGAACGCTGTTCACACTAACACCCTGTATTCAGCTTAGCTTGGGGGTAGATGATGATGTGTGGACTGTCCGAAAATATTTATTTATTATTTATTTATTTATTGCATACTAGCAGAGCTCGCGGTTTCACCCACGTAATTCCCGTTCCCGTGAGAATTCCGGGATAAAATAGCCTATGTGTTATTCCAGATTATAATCTATCTCTGGACCAAATTTTATCCAGATCCGTTCAGTGGTTTTTACGTGAAAGAGTAACAAACATCCATCTATCTATCCATCCATCCATCCATCTATCAATCCATACATACAAACTTTAATAATAATAATATTAACTAAATAATATTATTAGGATAACGATGGCGCAAGACTTCAAGACATGGGTGGCACCTCTGAGACTTTTTTGCTTGTAACTTTTTTTAAATACTCACAATTGACCCAACATCTTCAAGCTCCAAGCTTAGCAGAGCTTGTGTTATGGGTACTAGATGATTTTGATGATGATAAATAAAATATTATTTATCTTAACTTAAACTTAACAAAAATCTAAATTATAATAGTCAAGTTCACCATTACTACCTCACTTCCCAAAAATAAAATGTTATTCATTTTACTAATTATTCTACTTAAAAATAAAATGTTCCATTTTTATTATTTTACTTTGCCTAAAAAGGAGCATCCTATAGCTTTCAAGCGCAGCGTTGTCATTATCACTCACTGGCCGGTCGCATGCGCGTGATTGGTGGATCGCATGTGTGTGTACATACAACTATACCTACCAGCACTGGCCCGAATTCCACTTAGTAAATCGCTTCACCATTTCAATAGTATCGTCTCAAAATGTCAGTGTTAAACTCTTTTTGGTATTCTACTAGCACAAACTTTTTGAAGTTCATTCATAGCTGTGACGATTACCTTTAAAACCACCAACCGTTACCAAATGTAAGAGAACGACTTAAATCATGTTATATAATGAGATTATTCAATTCGTAGACTCTACTGTGTTCTTGGGGTTGCATATTGATTCATCTCTTCAATGGCAACAGCAAATTGATGCTCTCGCTTAGGCTTAGGCTTAGTTCAGCAGCCTATGCAGTGAGAACAATTAGACATCTCACTGATCAGGTAGAGAGTGCAATCTTGGAGAGAATCATCAATCTCGGTATTTGCAAGATTTAAGAGGCCTAATCTTGCAAGATCTCGGTATTTTGCAAGACCTTGCATATCTAGGAATTCTCTTTAATAATTATAAGTATCCTTTTGTAATTTGGTAAAGTAATTGTTCTATGGGCGAAATAATGAAAGCATATACAATTACACAAAAATACTGAATCATTAAAACTACAGATTATTCTGAAAAAAACTCCTAAGAAAACAAGTACTTACTTCCATACTTCCAGCGGACTAATACCTCTATACTCCTTATAAACTATATTCGACGACATCACGGCACTATTTCACGTATTTTAAAACCAATACTTGACTGGAAACTGTCTTTTTACTATTACAATCAAATTGGAATACACTTACGGACGAAGCTGATGAAACACACAATTTAATTTTAAACTTCACTCCACACTCAATACACCACTCGGTCGCCGGCAGAGAATCCGCTTCGGCGAGACTGCCTCGTCATGGTGTGATATTTCTGTCGGAGTGCCGCAAGGTGGCGTCCTCTCTCCTCTTCTCTTTGCTATATTTATTAACTCTATCTCTCAAAATTTAACTTCCTCTTATCACCTCTACGCTGATGATCTTCAGATATATGCACAGGCAGAGCCAGATCGTATTAGAGATGCAGTTGATAATACTAATACGGATTTACGGCGTATCACTGAGTGGAGTCGAGCTCATGGATAAAAAATCAATCCGACGAAAACCCAAACAATCATCATTGGTAGTTCGAGAATGATAGATAGAGTGGACTGGCAGACCGTGCCTCAAGTTAACTTTGATGGAATACCGATTCCTTACAGTGTAACCGTAAAGAATCTTGGGGTAACATTTGACCGTAAACTTTCATGGTACTCTCAGCTTGAAATCACCAGTAAGAAACTCTATGCTTCAGGAGGCTCCGAGGAAGCTGAGGTACTTTTTGCCAACCGCGACCAAAATTGCTTTATTATTATTTTATAACTTTTAAGAATACTTACAGCTAGGCTTATACAATATAGTGTTTGATTATTCTAACATACATACATGCAAGAAGTATGTATGTTATATTGCTGAAGGCTAATTACAAGTTTCCACTTATAGGAATTTTCGCAATAACATTTTATGTAACAAAATATTTTAACTTGGATACTGAAAATGTATGTTGTATTAAAAAGGTCGATATCATGATTTTCTTTAAAAGAAGGCAAAAGAAGAAAATTAAGTTGAATGAATTACTTGCTCTGATAATAAATGCGTTCTGTCTATAGTTTGTATCAAGAGTTTTCAGATAACAAAGCACAGATAAGATAGTTTGAAAAACGATTAATATTAAAGGTATACGTCATTTAACGCGCGGTACGTATAACGTATTAGGATACCTCAAGTACTCCAGTAACTCGGTGCAGTCAACTGTGCCATTCGCTGAATCTCTTCTTCTCCCTGCTCTGGACTATGCCGACGCCAGCTATTTAGATTTTGATGAGGTGCAGCTGGAGAAACTTGAGCGCCTCCAAAACTTTTGCATTAGATTCATGTTTGCAAATATGACCACGTCTCTCTTTTTCGCACCACGCTCAAGTGGCTCCTTATTCGACTTCGCCGGGACATGCACGTTCTGTTTGTTATTCTTTCACGCAAAAACTACTGAACGGATAAGGCTGAAATTTTGAATAGACGTAGTTCTAGCCCTGAAATAACACAGTTCTTATTACTACTTAAATCTACTTACTTCATATTGCTACTTATTATACCAGAAATCCGTTCCATAGGATAGAAATAGCTTTGAAACGATTCCATAGAGATACAAGGCGTGTGAAGCCGCGGGCAGATACTAGTCGTCTCTAAATCGCAAGAAGCTGCTAAGGTACTAAACTAGGTACATACCTAAGTTTTCTTTTAGTTCCGGCTTCCCTTACCTATATGAATTTTCACCATTCGCTGCTACATATGAATTGTAAATAAATTATGAAATGAAATTTATGAAAGTATTGTTTAAGTATTCAGTCATCTACAACCTAACTTAAACACCTAACCTAACCTACCCAACCTAACCTACCCATAATACAAGCTCAGCTTCGCTTGGGGCTAGATGATGTAGACTTGTTTTGACCCTTCAACTTTTTCTAGTTTCTAAGAAATAAAAGGAATAGAAAGGTTTTGTTATCAAGTCCTCACAGATTTGATTACAAAAACCTTTCTAGTGTCTTTAAATTAAAAATTTAAATACACTATGAAATAATGGTAACCTAGTAGAAATGTTGAACGAGAATGAAGTCTCAGGCAAGTTTTTAATAGTTGAAAAGGATTGCCCAAGATCTTTTTCTAGATGGCAAAGATGTCGACTAATTTTGTTGACGGAGATAGCGTGAGTTCACTATAAAGAGATGATAATACCGACCCAAACCTTTTTATGCAATACTAGTTTTATTTTTTCTATTCCTTGATTTTAATTTTTGTTGGTATAAAGCTATTATGAATTTATGAAGTATTTTACTTGTCGTGCCAGATATAAATGAAATTTGAGAAGATTTTTTGCAACCAAAATTGACGTGAAAGATGCACAAATAGGTTATTTGGTACTTAACTATACAAGTGACTAGTAAAGTAACATCGTGTGTTCTACAACGTTTAAAAACGTTGTTCAAAGATTTGATTTTGAAATTTACATGGTAGGGATAATTTACCACTTAACAATTACACTTAAAGTAGTACCATCAACAGTCAATCAACGAATTAACAACGATTTCCGTAAATATTTACCGAAAGCTGCAATTCACTCGTTCAAATATTTATTTCACGTTTCATGGGTTTCTCGCATTCACAATTCGGATCGGTTAGGTATAGAAAGTTATGGAATCTCGGCTTAGCGCTAAAGTTGTGAAATCATATTAACCGTTCGTTTAAATAACCTAGAGACGATACCCTCCTACCATGTTATAAGTATCCTAACAACCTAGTTTAAAGATCTGAAGTTTTATTTGTAAATCAAATTTAAACAGATAGGCCGAGCTCATCTTTGAAACGAATTTCTTCGTACCTAAACATAGGATCACTGTTCGAACGCACGTAAACGTGCGACGGATCCCACTGAATCTCAGCGTTCCCATATTCCTTGGAAAGTCGGACTCATTCGTGCGTTATCGTACGATTCCGCACGAATCAAATTCGGACGAATACGTATCCAAAGTGAGTACGGCCTTAGCTTAACTAATCAATATAGGACCTATAGGAAAGGATCCCAAGGAGCTTACTGCATTGCTTCTATGAATGGCAATCGGGATTACACTCACCAGCAAATAACCCTTAGTCACGTCGCTTCAACTCCATCAATTACTTTATTTGCTTGAAAAACATGTGCCAAAGTAACACCAGCACGTGTTCTTTTCGAATACGGGATTCCAATCATAAACTGCAATGCTTTATACCCACGCTTTTCCAGTACCTTCATCCCTATACCAGGAACGTATCATCTCTATAGAATCCCGCCCACCCAGTGACGTCGCCCCGTCCGTATAAGGGCGGGATACGTACCCCGTACCCCATTCGCGTCGGGACAGCCGCCCTGTCGGCATCCACGTATCTCGCGACTCTACCACCGCGCGCGTATGTATTCAAAACATTAATTTTATTTAAATATATTTAATGTAACGTTAACGTTATTGGAAAATATTGTAATTTTATGTAGATGAGCGGTGATTTTTGCAGTTTTGTTGGTATTTTTATAGGTGTTATGATATTTTTAAGGAGTTTTTGTATAAGTCAAATAAAATATGGGTAAAGCAAAAGTTACCTAAAATTTTATACACGAGTATAAAATTTTAGGTAACTTTTGCTATCCAGAATAAAAGGAATGTGGTAGGCAGGTTATTATTTTAATAAAATTAGGAATTAATAAGGCTCTGGTATAAAAAGGTGCTTACAAGTGGTGCTTTTCCATTATTAAGAGGAAATAAGGTAAGTCGATCTGTTTTCAGAGATTTTCATCAACTTCTCGACGAGATTGTTATATTTTTCAGAAGTGCTATTTCGCTTTGGATATTCGACATCGACGTTCGCTAATTCTGGTGAAAATATTTTGCTCTCTGAATCTATGATAAAGGTCTCTGAAGCCTAGCTATGTTAAAGGCTGTTTTTAAAAGTAGCTTGATCAAGGGCTAGTAAAAAAAATCCTGCAAAAATAAATAATACATCATTTAACAGGTGGATACTTGCACAGCAGTATGTATTTTTCACAGTATCTTGTTGGTTTACGGTCTATGTTTCAGTTGCGGTTTTATATTTTTATATAAGTAACTGTTAATTACTGTCCTCGTCTTTACCTGTGGCGTTTCCAGAAATAAGCTATAAAGTTTCCATAGATCAAGTAAGCCATAAAAAAAAATAACCATCAATTTTTTTTCCCAAATTCGTGAGAGAGAAAAGCCTCGTGTAGAGTAATTGGCATAAACGCTTTATAATATAGTAACAGTAAAATACGGTTTAAACCATCTAAAACAGTTTGAGCATAATCCCTAAGTTTAATTTGTCACGAAATGAAAGATTTAGATTATAGAATAGAATAGAATATACTTTATTGCACAAAAATTTGTACATGGGCGAGCATAATGCTAGATAGTATTCTCTACCTGCTAACCTTTGGGTAGTGTGGACAGCAGATTATGTAACAAGAAATTTATTAACGGTCCTTAAGAGAAAAATTTAAATCAGCTGTGCATTAACTAATTACTTTCTAGGCACATTCTTTAATAACATGTAAATACTGAATTATGGGATGCAGTTATCATTTGGGTCTCTCCGTTCCATATTAGAGGTTTCCTGAAATAATTGAGTTGTATTTTGGGCAAACCTAATTTGGAATCCTAAAAACGAACCTCTTACGACGAAAAGCAACGCGTCGAGTCCCTCCTTAGCAGACTGGATAATCACTTCTTTAAACTGACACATGTCGTCTTCAGTTATTTTGCACAGCAGTATGTATTTTTCACAAAGCTCTGTTTTGTCATCTTTTAAAAATGAACTCAATTTTTTCAATACATCTATGATTTTTGCATCTCCTGGATTAGGCAGTTGAATCATATAGTCGATGAACTGGCCCAACAACAACTGTTCTTGGTCCTGGTTGTTCTTAGGGATTGTCTCAGTTACCAGGCTATCAGTTTCTTGTGCTGTCATGAAGTCACGAATTCTATCCAGTTTCTCTTTACTAATAATATCAGTGATACTGACAACTTTGGATCCTTCAGGCAACAGATGATCCATGTCTAAAATTGTGCTTTCCGGGTAATCTAGTGATATGCTAGGAGATAATGACCAGTGGGGTTAATATTGTGAGGATTGTCTGTTTCTCAATTGAAAGGGGTAGGCGATGAACTGAAAAAGATAATTTAGAGATTTAGAGCATCTAAGATGGTGTCTAAAAGTGTAACTATTTTTTTGGCATTACTTTTTAGGCTCATTCTTTAATATCAATGTACTTACTGAATTCTTTTTCGTTCCCAGAAATCAAAACTCAACCCCCTTCTTCAAGCTTCTTCTGATATCTAGTCTCTTTTGTTTTTTTCCTTTCATTCTCTCTAGCGCGCACTGGTGACTTTTATCAGCATTACCGTTTTGTCACTCTTATCAAGTCCGTGGATATGTATGGAGATGCGCGCATGTTACGACGTGACAACTGGGTGATATTCCACACATCTCCATACATAGAGTCCTTTTCACAAAAAAAGTCCCTCGGCAACTAGTGGAACTAAATTTGACAGATTGCCATATGCTTGCTGGCTTCATTCGGTCGTATACAGCGCCGCGTCTAGGGGACTTCTTTCGTGAAAAGGACTCTATCCACGGAGTGACAAAACAGTCACGCTGACAAAAGTCACCAGTGCGCGCTAGCTCTAACTTTCTTTCAATCCAAATAAAAAAAAATTATAGATTATCTCGTAAATAAGGTCGAATTACTGGATATGAAACCTCTTTTCAAAATAAACCCTACAAATCCACTAGAAGTTAAAATCATTGGTGACTTTTTCGCTTATAGCATTTAAGGCTGGTGCACACCGGATGCGTATGCGTGACTACGACGTAGTCACGCGCGTAGTTACGCCGTAACCCAATGTCACACCGGGTTACGCATACGTCTACGCCTTACGCAATCGAGCTGAGAACGCAACGCAGGCCCTGTGTCCGGCTGCCGCAGCCGTATTACTGCTTTTGTCGCTGTTGTGCATGATTTTTCAAGAAGATTGGGTAGATATAATATGGACCTAGTAGTTCACATGACGAGGAGGAAGCAATATTACTACTATAGTGCAAGAATACGATATATTTTTGTAGTCATTACTTTTTGGATTGTATATATGTACATTCATATTTACGCACAATTTCAATAAGTTTTTCTTTTTTACCGCTTACTAATAAAAAAAAAACAAAATACTACTTTTTTGTATTAAAATACAAGTGCACGTCTACGTTTACGTCTACGCATACCTACGCATCCGGTCTGCTGCAGCCTATAAGCTTATAATGACAATTACAAAACAATATTATTTTATAATATGGCCATTCTTGTTCTTTAAAAATACTTTCTATAATATTACAGAGTGATTTATTTTATTTTATTATTTTACTCGATTTAATAACATTTCGCTTATATTTATCAAATTGAATACGGAATTGCCTCTTTTAAAAATGCAGCATGCTTTTATGATATAAAATACTTTACATTATTTTCAAATCACAGTTAATTTAATATTCCTCTGTACTTTTTTAAACGAAAGTTCACTGACCCAAGTCGAGAAAATCAAAACTGGATTAATATAAAATGCATACAGTGTCGCATCTGTTTCGTTGCAACTGAAGAGGTTTTCCCCATTTATGTGGTAAATACACTAAGGTTACGACCAGCCGTTCATAAACGTCCCGTATATTTCAGGACTGAGTGGCTTATAAATGTGCTCATAGCTTTATAAAACTGCGTAGTTTTATACAGAATACAGCTTTTTTTGTAATATACTAGGACAGTAAAAGACGCTAGATTTTACGGTTATTATAGGTTTTTTCTTTCAAAGTTACTTATAACTACTTATTAAAACCAACATCTTCTCAAATGAACTTAAATAATGTCAGGCTAGATTTTAAGTCAAGCCATTTATGAGTCTTTGGCTATTACTATTCTTCATTCACTACTACATAGTATAAAACAAAGTCGCTTTCTCTGTCCCTATATCCTTATGTATGCTTATATCTTATCTTTAAAACTACGCAACGGATTTTGATGCGGTTATTTTTAATAGATATTTAAGAGATTCAAGAGGAAGGTTTATATGTATAATAAAAACGTGCAAAGCCGGGCGGGTCGCTAGTTTACAACTGTCTTCTTTATCGGTATTTAAAAAAAAAACCTATATCTCTGCAATTACACCTGAATAAAAACGTGATTGAACTACATTTTAACCTTTTTTAAGATCAAACATTGCACCAAGGAACACAACACATAGGATTGCGGAAGGCAATGATGTTTTCTAGCTAAATTTTGGACACGATAACCTATTTCAATGGAGATTAGCTGGAAACATTATAGTGCACAAGTGTGTTCGTAAAACAAGCTTTCTATTTCGATAAACAACATATCAACGCATTCTGAAAATAAGATCAGTGTAATAAGGTTTTTCCATTCTTCACCACTTGGTGAAACTAGTTATTTTAGACTTAGATACCTACCTTACTTGGAACCATTTGTTAATTTTAATTTGGCCAAGAAATTTTATTGTCTGTGAATATGTAGTTATTTTGATTTGATAATCCGGGACGGTGGACCGAAACGACCGGGGAGATTCCAGGCGTCGTCAGACCAACGGCTTATAATGCTTTTTGAATTAAATAAAGCAACTTGAGTTTTCGTTTTCGTTTTCGAGGGGTGGGCTCAATTACAAAACTTCCTGACATCGGGCTACTATTGTGAATAAACGATGCTAGTTTATTAGTTATTCGTCGATTTCAACTGCTATCAGATAAAAGCTTCCCGATTATGGTTATCACAGTAATATATACTTTATCGAACGATTATGATATAGGGCAGGCTTTTGAAGTTTGTACATTATTAGGTGAAACGATTTATGGCTTGGAAAATCAACAGCTGTGTATTGCAACAAGTGTTTTAAAGGTGTAACAAGCAATTTCATATTGCTATATATCAGATCATTCTTATAAATAAAATTCAAAAAATGCAAAATTTAGACCTTACAGGACACTTGGACACGTCATAAAATACATCTTCTTCTTCTTCCGGGCCTTATCCTACGCTAAGTGGGGTCGGCACAACATGAATTCTTCTTCCATTCTTCTGTTATTCGTCATCTCCGTATTCACACCTTTCTTAAGCATATCCTCTATTACACAATCCATCCATCTTTTCTTCGGTCTTCCTCTCCCCTTATATCCCTCCACATTCAAATCAATCACTCTTTTCGTAACATGATCTTCCTCTCTTCTCATAACATGCCCATACCACGCTAGCCTATTACTCCTCAACTTTTCCGTCACTAGCGCTACTTTCAAACTTCCTCTGATGTACTCGTTTCGTACTTCATAAAATACATGTTAAAAAATAATTGAAATTATGAAATAATGTACTCACTTTGATTATTGTTCACTTCAGTTTATTTAGGTAAAGTAAAGAAGAGAACAAGAAATCTTATAATACTATAAACGCGGAAGTTTATATGGATGTATGGATGATTGTTCCTGTTTTACTCAAAAATTACTGAATCATCGTTCGGGTTGAAATTTTGAGTAGCCCTCATAGGCTTTTCATCCCATAAGTCAGTACTCATGGAATAGAAATAGTCTAAAGTTGAAAACACACTGAAGCCGGAGGCGGAGCGGAGGCGAAGGCGTGCGAGTTGTATTCTATTGAATCATATGAAAGCCTACACACACACCGCAGGCGGTGGCAGCGCGGTGCCATAGGAAAAACCGCCACGCCTTCGCCTCCGCTCCGCCTCCGGCTTCTGTGTGTTAAATAATACTGGACGGACCCTATTGGTAGCTGACACTGCGTAAACATCGTCTGGTCAGCAAAGTTTAAGGCGGAAGCGCGCGTGCTATGTGCGGCAGCGTTGCGAACTATATGTGCTACCTTTAGCGGTACGAATGATAAAGATCGTTCGATAGATCTTTACTGTAACGTCATAAGATAACATAGGTGATTAAATTGGCTATTGACTTCTTACCCTTTGTTAAGTATCAAGTGTGAGTGACAAGTGCAAGTGATATTATGATTTCCGAAAATAATAATTCACGGAATGTTTTGAACTAAGACGCATGCCATCTGTCACACAGCTGCGTCTTCAGTTTATAGAAATCGCGCTTACAAGACACACCAACGTGTGACAGGTTTCACTTGCACTTGTCACTCGCACTTGATACTTAACAAAGTGTAAACCAGGCATTAGCCGATGTTGTCTCAGCAACAAACACATTTGCAATTCCCCACACGGGTGTGCTACTAAAAGCAACACGTTTTGCACGAGGCCGAAATTAAGGCCAATTTGTTGACATAAAACACTTTTTATCCGTCTTTATAAAAGGTTCGGTTGCATGTTTTTTTGTGTTCAAGGATAACTCCGTTAATTAAGGACTGATTTTGATGGTGATTATTTTCCTATATTTAAGAGAAAAATAGGAGACGTTCTAATAAAAGTTTTTCTATGATAAATAAGTATTTTTCCCACATAAATTAAAAAAATGTGTTACTAAGTGGGTATTACGGAATCTTTTACAAAGTTCTAATAGGTACTTAGTATTAGAACTTCGTAAAAGATCACACACACAGTTTCAAAATCTTATTTAAAGCAATTATAGAATTCTTCTACAGAAAAAAGCATTCATAACATTTTTATAGATAAATACTAAATGTAATTTTTTACATAAACAATTTGGAGGCTTCTTTGGTATGCATATTTTGCTGTCGAGAAATGTTTATGAAATGATATTTTTGCCTAACATCATTTTGAACTTAAGTATAATAATATTAATATCAAAGAGAGAGGTTTTTCAAGATATTGAATCTGAAAATAAACCTAGCGAGTTATTATACACTCTTAATGTTTTCAAAATATCTTATTTAATGATATACCTAGGTACCTATAAATATTACGCTTCGGACTGGTATTTCACATGGATCAGTTGAGTTACCTCTATACTGTTTGCAACCGTCTGCAGTACTTAATTGTACAAGTATCCTAATTTTATTTGTTTCTATTCCATGATTTTAATTTTCGTTGTTAATATAGGCTTTAAGATGCCTAATGTTTGTATATATGTAAATGTGTGTTTTGGATATAACTATGTTACTCTTTGCCGCAAAAACTACTGAAGATCGGGCTGAAATTTTGAATACACGTAGTTCTAGGCCTGGATCAATTGTCGTGTGCAGCCGCGGGGCGCAGGTAGTAGATAGTAAATGAAGCTTCCTACGCAAAAGTACAGACCGCTATATCCAAGGCCATGTTTCACCAAACCCTTATTTATAGCTGATCGGCGTAAGACTGACAATACAACAATTAGATTAAACCGATAGCCGTCCATTATCGGCACTGAAGCTGATACCAACAAAGTGGATTAGCCGCATACATTAGTCATTCTCCGGGTCCGATCCAAAGGTATTTTAAACCACTCGATACGACACGGTACGATTTTTCTTTAGAAATTTTTACACGACTTCAAAAAATGAGAAAATTTTGTCTGTTTGTCATTTTTTTTGCTGCTTATTTTTTCTCCGTTTTTTGGTGTTTTTCATGTGATCAAATATTGTTTTTTATTAAGATCTGACCTACGGATTTTCAGTACTTAGTAATAATATTTATGATGTTTTTCATTGTTGGTTTTTTAAAACACGCCAAATTATTAATTCACTTGCTCAATGAGGCGTGTTCCAAAAAAGGACCCTCATATTAAATACCAGGGAACTAATAGATAGCGTGGATTTTTCAAGGAGAGGAACTACGATGTTGTCGGGGATGTTATGTGTCAAATAAGCACGGTATATGCTTTAGGGCGCAGCTGCTATTATGTCTATTTCTGCTACTTTAATCCGGCTGGCTCCGGATAGAACCGGATTGGACTTGCGTCGGCATTGGCAGATTTCTTGAGCTCTGAAAATTCCAACGACATTTTACATATACTAGCTGCTCCCTACGCCTTCGTACGTGTGAATATTGAGAATTTGAGAAAATCAGATTCTGAGAAAAGCATATTATAAATGTACCTCTAAATTTTTTATTTTATCTGGTGGGTAACTAATTAAGATTTAATTTTCACCTACTTTTGAGTGAATTGGTCGAAGGAATATAATATTGCTCGTTATGGGTCATTTTGACAATTAGATAAGCCGATTCCAAAATCTAAGTAGGTATCCACATTTAAATTTCATCAAAATTGGTAGTACCTACTAGTAGGACTAACTGACCCTTAGCTGATCCCTTCTCAAATGTGCAAATTATAAACTTTTATAACATAAAATATCAAACAACTTTCTATTAAACTGTTAAAGTAGTAGTAAGTAGTATTGGGGTAGTTTATTAATAATAATATTACCTGTGTACATAAAGAACGCAATATATGAAATATAAATAACAAATACTTATATTCCGAATCTCTCTACCAAAGACATATTTTTACTTCCACCCATAAAATTCTGACGGACACCGGAAGAGAGGCGTCTTCATACAATTGAAAACTTAGAGCTGTTAGGAGTCAATCTAATCGATATATAAAGGTACGCTACTATTGCGGGAAAAATTGTTAGTCTTTTATAACCTTACATAAGTTTAATGTTAACATTTCCCGAAATTAAAACTTTGATTTATAGTATTTAATATTTTTAATTATAATAGTGATCTTAGAATAGTATGAAATAAGGTTCAAAGATATTAAATTAGTGGTTTTACTTTTATTTTACTACTAACTGCGTCCCCCGGCTTAGCACGCATGAAAATATATGTAAAGTAGCTGTTTTATTCCAGGCCTAGAACACCGTCTATTCAAAATTACAACCTGATCCGATCAGTAGTAGTTTTGGCGTGAAGAGTAACAAACATCCATCCAAACTTTCTCATCACTACATAGTATAAAATAAAGTCGCTTTCTCTGTCCCTATGTCATTATGTCCCTTTGAACACTTAAATCTTTGAAACAAAGTCTATAATAAACTAGCGACCCGCCCCGGCTTCGCACGGTTTTATTATACGTATAAACCTTCCTCTTGAATCATTCTATCTATTAAAAAAAACCGTATCAAAATCCGTTGTGTAGTTTTCAAGATTTAAGCAGTCAAAGGGACATAATAATATAGGGACATAGGGACAGAAAAAGCGACTTTGTTTTAAACTATGTAGTGATGATACGCACTGTCAACATCGTCAGCTAAAAATGCCTTCTCCAACCTTCAGCCGTCGCAAAGCGTCATACTAATCAAATTTTAAATTTGAATTGGTAATTTTAATCACCACTGAGGGTTTCAGGGTAACTTCTAAAACTTTTTCTAGGGTATTTGGTTACCCTCTGAAGATAATAAAATTAATTACAGCGGATAACGACATTAAAATTCTGCTACTAGTTTTTGCCCATGTCTCCTTACGCGTTATATGAAAATTTATTTGAACTTTACCTGCTTTCACTTAACTTTAAATTTAGAGTAGGTTATTTTTAATCCCAATGAAGTTAATTTATGAAATAAAAAGTATCCTGTGTTTCCAGGTTAAAACGTTTGCATTCTATATATGCAAAATTGCATCCTGATTCGTTTCGTAGTTTTTACGTGATTAAGTAACAAACATTCATAGTTCTGAGATCCTTTCATATCATTTATAATAATATGTGATATAGTAGTGCCCTTACTCATAGAAGTGATAGTAAACAGCCCCGGTAAAGTGCAAAATATCAAGTACACATGACCTAAATAGTAACTGGGTTTGTAGGATCTCGCGGTTGGAATGTGGCCAAATCGATCGGATTTAATTTAATCCTCTACAGCCGATGCTTTAAGCCCATTAATCTATATTCGTTACGTCTCAGTGACCTAACTATGAGTTTTGGATTGTTTAATAAAACTACAAAAGTTTTCTTTTCCTACCTCGCAACACCCCTGTAGGATTCTGAGAGTTACTTTTCAGATATATGACAGCAATCCAACAGTTTCACTAAAACAAGATTATAGTTTTAGCCTCATTTAATATTTATTTTATATAATCTTCACCACTGAGTGATGTGCTAACAAAACTATCAAGGTTAAGTGTAGATTTAACTTAGTTATGATTTATATTTATTGGGTAATATATGATAGAAGATGTCTAAAACTAAAATATTCGAAATTAAAATAAAGTCTCAAACCACCCCTTCATCATAAGAGGACAAATATTTAAAGTAGCTGAGACCGTTTAGTCCAGATTGTAAACCTGTTTTTGTAAACTTTTACAATCACCACACACAAGTTTTTCAATTAGAGTGTCTCATTTTGACCTTGAATTTCTGAATATCATTAAGTATTATCATCCTTTTTGACTTTTACTAAAAAATCACTTAAAGTCCTTCAAATACAAGGTTATAATAACAAAAATCAGATGAAGACAAAAGCTACTATAGTTTTGGTATTTTGCACTCAGATCACAAGACACCCTGCCCGGTTTGACAGGGTGATAAATGACGTTACAGGTTCTTGTTTCCGGCTACTTCCCATTTGGTAAGCTTCCCATTTGGTAAACCTCAAACTTTACCTACTAAAAAGTTGCGTTTGGTAAACAATTTGTTACTTCATACATTTATTCCCATTTGGTAAACCATGATTGTATTATTATTTTAGTGCGGTACAGTCAGAGTCAAATGCTTATTGAAATGAGATATTGGTTTTGAAATGCTTCAAAGTCTTGAGTTAGAATCTCGATCGTCAAAAAGAACGGCTAATCAAGAAGCATGTAAAAAAAACGTTATAAAGTCTGTCAAAATACCAAGTGCCGCAAAAGAAGCACCGAGCGGGTTCATGGTGGTATGACTTGAGAACTCTTTGGGATAAGATCATAGTGCATTTCTACCATAGATTAGGTAGTTAGTTGCCTAGGTAACCTTGTCAACGATTATGTCAAAACTTATTTATCTACTGCATTTCTTTGTCGAATAAAGCCTAGATAAATGGTGTTCACGTAATTTCATTACAATTTGTAAACAGGATTCTCCTTATCAGTTTACTCGTGTTATGCATAGTGCAAGGTCGTTGCAATGTCTGATGCGGGATCTTCTAGTGGTACAGTGAAATTAAAAATTGTTAATAGTGCACGAGGCGGTGAAATTTTATTACGTGGTGGATATCAATATTATAAACAGAAAAATAATAAGGACTCAAGTTGGTGGCGCTGTGTAAATAGAAAAGCTGAGTGTTCGGCAAGTGTAACTTTAAATTCGAATAGGAACCATGTTTTAAGAGAAACTGCTCATTGCAATTCTTGCATTCCGAATTTTGAAAAAAATGAAGTGAAAGTAGCTATCGAAAAATGTAAAAAAATCATGTGTGACGATCTGAAGCCAATTCCAGCTACATACAGGAGTTGTACTAAAAAGCTGAAAGATGATGGTTACGAAATTATACAAGCATTACCAAATTTTGACAAAGTTAAAAGCAGCTTTTATAGATACAGAAATAGACAACTGGGCATCAAGAAATCTCAACACACTAACTCTACAGAAATTGTCGTACCTGACCGTTTTAAAGACAATTTATTGTTTGATGAGATCGACGGTGAAAACAGAATTATTGTGTTTGCTTCAAAGAGCGCAATTGGACATTTAAATGAAGTCCGTCACTACTTTGCAGACGGAACGTTCAAATGTTGTGCAAAGCCGTTTCTTCAACTTTACGTTATACACGGAGACATAGGAAGTACAGAAACTGGAACAAATATTGTACCATTTTTTTACGCAGTGTTAACAAATAAAGAAGAAACTACATATGAAAGGCTGTTTTCCAAACTAAAATCTCATTTACCAGAGTGGACAGCAGAAATTATGACCTTGGATTTCGAAAAAGGTCCAATAAATGCAATAAAAAAGACGTTTCCAAACATTATTGTCAAAGGGTGTTTTGTTCATTTTGGCAGAGCACTATTAAGAAAGGCAAAATCTCTTGGCTTATTGCAACATGAAGAATCTCACAATCACGTCAAACTATGTATGGCTCTTGCACATTTACCACGGGAGGACATAAACGATGGCTGGCTATACGTTATGAGTCAAAGGTAAATTAATTTTGCAGTAAATATCTAAATGAACGCGTTTAGATCTGGATTTTTCTTCTACCACCGCTTTGGAAAGGCGCTACATACTTTATTTTATGCGTCAGAAATCATAATGTAGGTATTATTTTAAGTATTTTTACTAATCTTCAACGAATTCATTTTGTTACAGTTTTGAAGAAAAAGCTTTAACGGAATTCAATGATTACTTTGTGAATCAGTGGTTGGAAAATGAAGATATGGTGAATATTTGGTGCTGCTACGCACAAAGACACCGTACGACAAACCTTATGGAATCTTGGAATCGGAGTTTCAATTGCAAAATTGGAAAAAAGCCATCAACTCTTTTATTTTTCGAAACAATAGCAGGAAATATTGTACATTATGAAAATCTTCTGAAAAGGTACTTTTGTTTTTTCTTACAATAAACTGTATTTTTAGGCGATACGTGTAATAAATACATAATATAATAATATATAATATAATATTTCACACTCGGCCGGTTAGTACCATGGTAAGTTATTTATTAGATTGTGATATGGATACCTACTAATACCAACAAGACTGATGTACTACATATACATACTTAAATACTTCATATAAATACATACATCCAACACCCAGACCACATCTAACAACTTTGCTCATCACATAGATGTTGACCGTACCGGGAATTGAACCCGGGATCTGCGTGGCAGTCCGGCATGGTGACCATTACGCCAACAGGGTCGTCAAATACGTACAATATTCTTTAATTCACACAATTTTCTTTTTCAGATTTTATAACAATGAAGAAACTATATCAAAAAGAAGAAAAAAGTCTATCCAAAATGATATACGAATTAACAATCTACTCGGCGATTACAAAAGTGAAAAAATATCATTGGAAATTTGTTTGAACCAATTATCACGAGTTGCTTGTATTACTCTATAATTTTTTTTATTGAAATATATGTGACAATATTATCATCAGTTTCGTGTTTGATTTTTTACTTGACTGTACCCATTTCAATTGAAAGTTTACCAAATGGGAAACAATACATGTCATTACTTAAATGTTTACGAAATGGGACTGAATGTATGACATATAAAATGTTTACCAAACGCAACTTTTTAGTAGGTACAGTTTGAGGTTTACCAAATGGGAAGCTTACCAAATGGGAAGTAGCCTTGTTTCCGGCCTGCAATAGTTTGCATGGGAAATTAACTGTCACGGAAGGATAGATAGCCTTCTGCTTTAAACATTTCAGGCTAAAATTATAATTATCATAAATTTATCATATACAAGCTTGTGTGAAATGAAATGAAGAGATGAAGTTTGGGTACTAATTTGCAAAAAACCTATCTATTATTCTTTCCTTTTTTCATATATATACTTACCGCACTGTTAGATACAATAATTATCTAATAAATTATTGTAATCACAAGTTTACCTTAAAACTGTACTTACACTGGCGCAGAAATCAGCGAATGGCAACTGTGTCAATCATTTAATGCTGAGCACGCCCCTATAATTAAGAAATTGTATTTTTGTTCTGTAATATTTGTAGTGCTTATTGGTTCTCGTCCCATTCAAATTCGCAGGCGTTTTCTCGGGTAGATAATACTACCTAATCTATGAATCATCAATGAGTCATTTTAAATGAATGAAAATTATCAATAAATCAACATCACCATCAATAAACCACTACTGCAGGTCGTGTACCTATCGCGAAATAATGGGAGTTTTACCCATTATTAAATTACCACGCTGGCCTGCTCAGAATTCCACATAACCTGAGTGTATCGTTGTTTGCGAGTCAATAAGGTATTAACTTCAGTAGAAGGTTCAATGATCTCTGTGACGCATGGCGCAGTGGACGAAAGTTTGCCTTCAGGAGGTTTCAAGTTCAATTCCCACCTCGGGACATTTTTTTGTAGATACGTAATAGATACTAAAAAAACGTATATTCTTAATAGTTCATCATACTTCAAAGAAAATCCATAACACAAGTTCTGTTTTGCTTGGGGCTAGATGATACTGTGTGATTGTCCAGCAATATTTATTATTTTATAAAGTCGCGTCGTCGGTCTAATATAGTTAAGTACAAATCAAAGACAAATATATATATTTCCTTAGTAACAATAATAACAGACGAAATTGTTCGATTTCCCCATTACATTCCATACATTTTTCCCATTACTGAAAAAGCCTCGCAAGAGAACCTACACGTATAAGGCCACCATATTATTTTTATGGTAAATCATAAAATATTACGAGGACCAGAATTTAGATATGAAACCGAAGAAATATGAGCGATATTCCAAGTGGTTTCATAAACGGAATTTGGAAAATATCAAGAAAATATTGTTTCGTTTACGATGAAGCGTCTGTTTTGTTTATTCGGAAGATGATTGGCCTTGTTTTGGTCTACTGTTGAATATTTCATAGATTGATTGAGACCAACTATCCATATGCTAGATAATCAGTTAGTAATTTTATTACTAACTAGCGACCCGCCCCGGCTTCGCACGGTTTTATTATACTTATAAACCTTCCTCTTGAATCACTCTATCTATTAAAAAAAACGCATCAAAATCCGTATCAGTTTTAAAGATTTAAGCGTTCAAAGGGAAAAAGAAAAAAAAGAAAAGGGAGGGCGCTATGGCGCTCATTAGGGGACGCCTATGTCCAGCAGTGGACTAATATAGGCTGATGATGATGATGATGATGAAAGGGAAAAAGGGAAATAGGGACTCAGAAAGCGACTTTGTTTTATACTATTTAGTGAAACTAGCTGCGCCTCGCAGCGTCGGGCGCGTAGAAATTTATTTATTTGTCAAATATCATATTTTTATATTTATTATCCTATTCCCGACGAAGAAAACACCAAACACACAAAAACATAAAAATCGGTCCATCCGTTCTCGAGTTATAAATGGTGTAACAAACACTACTAGGCTCTCTTTTTTAAATAGGTAATGAAAAAAAAGTGATGATAAAATTAAAAAATCACTGAAATAAAAATGATACATTTCTAAAAAAGTCAGCATTATGATGTAAAATTGTTTACGTAAATGTAAAACAAAAAATGAAATAAAGTAAATTGATTATTTATGAGATAATACGATACTCATACAAAATAAAGGTCAATCAGAAATCAATAACTATATGTATATCTTTAGGCTTACAAAATAAGCACTTAACAATCACTACATAGTATAAAACAAAGTCGCTTTCTCTGTACCTATGTCCCTTTGTCCGCCTAAATCTTTAAAACTACGCGACGGATTTTGATGCTGTTTTTTTTTATATATAGATAGATTGATTCAAGAGGAAAGTTTATACGTATAATAAAACCGTGCGAAGCCGGGCGGGTCGCTACTAACATTACAAAGTAAATAATAATAAAAATGAAATGAAGTGGCAAGTTTATACTGTTTTTAATTTAAGTTTTTGCAACAGTAGACATTAATTCAGTAATTCATTCCTGTCCTTCCACTCCGACCAACTAAACCGATCAACTGGTTGTTTAGAATGGAATTCGATGAAGGGTTTGTTTCCAATCAAACCAACTGGTTGATCATATATTTTATTTTGGGAAAACTTGTTCCATTCGGACCAACCAAATGACAAATCGAAACAGATCACTTGTTTTTCTTTCTCAACGACACAACTTGGTTCGATAGGTTGGTGCAAATATTTTATTAATTTATATTTGTTCCGATCTGCAAAACTTTAACTGGTATTATTGGAGTAAGAACTTTATTGGAGGTCGTCTACTCATAATCATATTGAATAATTACTACTCCTAGTTGTTATGATGACCTGGTACTTTTCATATAAATGTAAACAAGATTAAGAGATCATCAGATTCAAAACTACTTCTATTGTAGTTCTGCACTCCTGTTACAGGAGGAAAAGGATGTATTTACTAGAAAGCTCGAATGGTAGAAAAAATTTTTTAGAAATTAATTTCATGATAAGTTTTTTGATTCGAATTCTATTTCAATCAATGCCTTTTATTTGAACCTTCTATATTAATATGATCGCCTGGTACAATACGAATTTCCTAAAGTTTGAATCAATACATTTTCAAATCTATAGTTTTAGTACTTTCATATTATCTGCCGGTAAGTCTATTTCAATTGATAGTTGGTAGATAGATATGTATAAAAGAAGACCAACAACAATCATGATATTTCTTTGAAGTTCTGTTTAATTTTGTTTGACCTCTATTTTAAACTTAAGGTTATTGTACGAATTCATGACAAAAATTTTGTGAATCAGGATTTTTAATCGATTGTTCAAATTAGGAATTGTACGAACTACCCAGGAATTACAAGGAGACCGTTTGAATAAGCAGACCTAATATAAAAGTAGACTATTTGTACAAGTAGACCAAACAGAAAATTAGAACATACTGAAAAATAGACCGTTGGTAAAAGTAGACCGTTTGAACGGCTACTTCCCATTTGGTAAGCTTCCCATTTGGTAAACCTCAAACTGTACCTACTAAAAAGTTGCGTTTGGTAAACATTTTATATGTCATACATTCAGTCCCATTTCGTAAACATTTAAGTAATGACATGTATTGTTTCCCATTTGGTAAACTTTCAATTGAAATGGGTACAGTCAAGTAAAAAATCAAACACGAAACTGATGATAATATTGTCACATATATTTCAATAAAAAAAATTATAGAGTAATACAAGCAACTCGTGATAATTGGTTCAAACAAATTTCCAATGATATTTTTTCACTTTTGTAATCGCCGAGTAGATTGTTAATTCGTATATCATTTTGGATAGACTTTTTTCTTCTTTTTGATATAGTTTCTTCATTGTTATAAAATCTGAAAAAGAAAATTGTGTGAATTAAAGAATATTGTACGTATTTGACGACCCTGTTGGCGTAATGGTCACCATGCCGGACTGCCACGCAGATCCCGGGTTCAATTCCCGGTACGGTCAACATCTATGTGATGAGCAAAGTTGTTAGATGTGGTCTGGGTGTTGGATGTATGTATTTATATGAAGTATTTAAGTATGTATATGTAGTACATCAGTCTTGTTGGTATTAGTAGGTATCCATATCACAATCTAATAAATAACTTACCATGGTACTAACCGGCCGAGTGTGAAATATTATATTATATATTATTATATTATGTATTTATTACACGTATCGCCTAAAAATACAGTTTATTGTAAGAAAAAACAAAAGTACCTTTTCAGAAGATTTTCATAATGTACAATATTTCCTGCTATTGTTTCGAAAAATAAAAGAGTTGATGGCTTTTTTCCAATTTTGCAATTGAAACTCCGATTCCAAGATTCCATAAGGTTTGTCGTACGGTGTCTTTGTGCGTAGCAGCACCAAATATTCACCATATCTTCATTTTCCAACCACTGATTCACAAAGTAATCATTGAATTCCGTTAAAGCTTTTTCTTCAAAACTGTAACAAAATGAATTCGTTGAAGATTAGTAAAAATACTTAAAATAATACCTACATTATGATTTCTGACGCATAAAATAAAGTATGTAGCGCCTTTCCAAAGCGGTGGTAGAAGAAAAATCCAGATCTAAACGCGTTCATTTAGATATTTACTGCAAAATTAATTTACCTTTGACTCATAACGTATAGCCAGCCATCGTTTATGTCCTCCCGTGGTAAATGTGCAAGAGCCATACATAGTTTGACGTGATTGTGAGATTCTTCATGTTGCAATAAGCCAAGAGATTTTGCCTTTCTTAATAGTGCTCTGCCAAAATGAACAAAACACCCTTTGACAATAATGTTTGGAAACGTCTTTTTTATTGCATTTATTGGACCTTTTTCGAAATCCAAGGTCATAATTTCTGCTGTCCACTCTGGTAAATGAGATTTTAGTTTGGAAAACAGCCTTTCATATGTAGTTTCTTCTTTATTTGTTAACACTGCGTAAAAAAATGGTACAATATTTGTTCCAGTTTCTGTACTTCCTATGTCTCCGTGTATAACGTAAAGTTGAAGAAACGGCTTTGCACAACATTTGAACGTTCCGTCTGCAAAGTAGTGACGGACTTCATTTAAATGTCCAATTGCGCTCTTTGAAGCAAACACAATAATTCTGTTTTCACCGTCGATCTCATCAAACAATAAATTGTCTTTAAAACGGTCAGGTACGACAATTTCTGTAGAGTTAGTGTGTTGAGATTTCTTGATGCCCAGTTGTCTATTTCTGTATCTATAAAAGCTGCTTTTAACTTTGTCAAAATTTGGTAATGCTTGTATAATTTCGTAACCATCATCTTTCAGCTTTTTAGTACAACTCCTGTATGTAGCTGGAATTGGCTTCAGATCGTCACACATGATTTTTTTACATTTTTCGATAGCTACTTTCACTTCATTTTTTTCAAAATTCGGAATGCAAGAATTGCAATGAGCAGTTTCTCTTAAAACATGGTTCCTATTCGAATTTAAAGTTACACTTGCCGAACACTCAGCTTTTCTATTTACACAGCGCCACCAACTTGAGTCCTTATTATTTTTCTGTTTATAATATTGATATCCACCACGTAATAAAATTTCACCGCCTCGTGCACTATTAACAATTTTTAATTTCACTGTACCACTAGAAGATCCCGCATCAGACATTGCAACGACCTTGCACTATGCATAACACGAGTAAACTGATAAGGAGAATCCTGTTTACAAATTGTAATGAAATTACGTGAACACCATTTATCTAGGCTTTATTCGACAAAGAAATGCAGTAGATAAATAAGTTTTGACATAATCGTTGACAAGGTTACCTAGGCAACTAACTACCTAATCTATGGTAGAAATGCACTATGATCTTATCCCAAAGAGTTCTCAAGTCATACCACCATGAACCCGCTCGGTGCTTCTTTTGCGGCACTTGGTATTTTGACAGACTTTATAACGTTTTTTTTACATGCTTCTTGATTAGCCGTTCTTTTTGACGATCGAGATTCTAACTCAAGACTTTGAAGCATTTCAAAACCAATATCTCATTTCAATAAGCATTTGACTCTGACTGTACCGCACTAAAATAATAATACAATCATGGTTTACCAAATGGGAATAAATGTATGAAGTAACAAATTGTTTACCAAACGCAACTTTTTAGTAGGTAAAGTTTGAGGTTTACCAAATGGGAAGCTTACCAAATGGGAAGTAGCCGTTTGAACAAGTAGCCTGATTTGGAAAATAGACCGAGGCTTAAAAGCTTAAAAGTGGTTTCGTTGAGAAAGAAAAATAGTTGATCTGTTATAAGTTGTGTGGAAGGGAACAAATTTCAAAAAATTAAATGTTCTTATCAAAACAACTAAAAAGTTGTATCGATGAGAACGAAAAATAAGTGTTCCGTTTTAGTTGATCGGTTTAGTTGGTCGGAGTGGAAGGACAGATTCATTCATTATGAATAATTTACATGAAAATATTTGCAAAAACAATTCACATCACAATTTGTGTCGAGAAAATCTTTGAGCTTGTCAATAAATCAATAAATAAATTTTATAAATCTCGTTTTACTTTGCACTTTTTTTCATTATCACCATCACAAGGAATATTTTTTTTCATATTTGTTTAAGTTTTTTTCCTTGGTTCAAATGATGATGATGTAGATCTAGTTTGGCCTCTGAACATGAATATTCAAAAGAATTCTATCGATATTAAGGTATTAGGGTGATTCTACGAAAACTCGTTTTTTGTCTGACTTCTGTGGCACATTTTTTTTTGTTGAAATTGCACATCATGATAGTATATTCTAAATAAAGATTTAATTTTGAATTTTTTGGTAGTGAAGGGAACTTTATTGGCTTTATGGTTACGGAGTTATTCAATTTTAAAAATATGGTGTCCACGGAAAACAGAATTTATATCACCAAAATCAAATATGGGTTGGTTTATCGATAAAAATATGTGTTTTCGGTAGTAAGTAGATTATTAAGCTAAATACCAATTATGTGACGTTTGTAGTTTTAATCAGTTTTTACAAAAACACCTTTAAATCATTACTGTAAATACAAGTAACTTTTTACAAAAATCACACTAACAATGTTTATCTTTGTATTAAAAATATTATAATTATTCATTTTGTATTTATTATAAACTTTTATCCTAAAAAACATCATAAAAACTGTAAAAAAATATTATTGAGATGTTAATAAACCCGCAAAATCCACGGAAATCACACCACGGAAATCAAAAAAAATAACAAAATCTTAGAAATTTTCTTAATTTGCTGGTTTATTTTACATTGAAATATGCAGTCGAAATTAGGAACACAAAAGGCATGAATTATCATCATTGATAAAACAATAGGATTAGCATAAACAAATTTATAGTCAACATGGTAATCAGAATTTCTAGATACCAAGCCACGGAAAGTGATTACGTACCGAAATAACAGAGTGACGTAAAGACATACACCTTTGTTGTACACACCACTGATGAGGCGTGACTGATAGTTTCTCTCAATCTAACAACTATTTACGCAGATATTAAAGTACAGTATTTATGAACAATTTAGTGCGCACCAGGGAAATCAGAGCTAAACGACGGACGCGAAGTTATCTCGTTGTAACTTGTCAACTAAAGCTTAGTTTTGCGTAGTAATAGCGTCAAATAAGCAAGTAACTATCTGGGTTATTGTGAACCTATGTAAATTAGTACCAGAGTTTTTAGGAAATGATATAAAAATTTATTAACACCGGAACATGAGGTCCGGTCGCACCACGGAAGTCATAATTTCGAAGGATTTTATTTATTTTTACTTATTTAAAATAAGAATATTAAAAAACTAAAAAAGGCCTCCCCTATTATTTTTGTCTAATCTACTATCATAAAAAAAATCAAAGGGCTAGGGATACTTTTTGTATGATTTTTCGAGCCGGACATGTATTTTTGAAGCCCGGGAGAATCACCCATTACCAAAACAAGTGATGTAAACCAGATCCTCGATATCTTTCATCCCAAACAAACAAGCTTTTCATCAAAGCAAGGTTCAAACAGTTCGCCAAGTAGAGTATTGAATTTCAAAAAGGTCTGTGGAAAGGTTTTTATTTATTCTTGTAAGTAAAAGGATATAAGCTTCGCGTAGATTTCTTACTTGTTAGGTATCTTTAGAGGTTTTAACTCGATACCACTTCAGAAATAGACAAGAATTGTTATTTTATTTTTGTGACTAACGATTGGTAAAATATAGGTAAAGAAAGAAGCTTATTGATGCTGGACAATTCGCATAAAATCGTCTAACCCTAGCCCAAGCTAAGCAGAGCTTGTGTTATTGGTACTAGATAACCTGATATGCATTCACATTTTGTGTCATGGGGACGCTTCCGACTGGTATTGACATGGATCAATTGAGCTACCTTTAGACTGTTTGCAACCGTCTGCAGTTAGCTCAATGGTTTCAATTGTAAATACTAGTTGTAATTTTTCTATACCTTTGCTTGTAATTTTCGTTGTTAATAAAGTTTAATTCACATTATACTACAAAGATATATTTTATCAATGTCAATGACGATATGTCAAATATGATTTTAAGGTCAGTTGGCCTAACCAACCATCGTTTGCTGATTTCTATTTCTACAATCGTTTTCGCTCAAACGATATTGAAGTTCGATTGGAAGTCCACATCGCTAGGCATTTGTATGAAAGTAAAATCGTTCGTTGTTGTCGATTCGCCTGATGGCATCGAAATGTTTATACATACATTATCTATTCGTTAACAACAGATCAACAGATAAATCTAAAGCATTAATGCAAATCCATACATTTTTGGACTATTTTTATAGTTATAGTAAATCGAATGTTACTTTGGCTAGGCCCTCAGATTCCAAACTGTGAGAGGTACTTTATTTTTCAATTATTTTTTGAAGTTTCATCAATTAATGAAATCAAATTGAATGAAAAATATAAGTCTGACAAAAAATAAGGTAGATTGTACAATTCCAATTTCCAAACAAATTTTTTTGCTAGGTTTATTTGACATCCTTTGCAATCAAAGCTCAACCGGAGAGAAAATTTTCTTTGCATAGTACCTATTTAATTATGTCAGTCATTTAAAATGCATAGGTACAGTTGTAAGTACATTTTTATTTATAAAGTAGCATAGAACTGGAAAATTACCAACTTAAAAATGTAAAGTAGTTACTTCAATCTATTCTTAAGTTATTTCTAAATTCAGTACCTAAACCTTTAACTTAGGTAATAATAACACAAGGGGGTCTTTGCAGTGTACTATTGAAGTGGGATTAAGATAAGATTTATAACTAGTCCAAGTGTTACCAGCACATTAATCTTGGTTTCAACATTATTCAGTAAATTAGCAGTGAATTCAGAGCATTTAAGCCAAGTTAATTTCGTCAGAGGTCAGTGGATTTTGGTCTCTAAGGTAAAGGCGTTCTCACTTTGGTGTCGGACACTTATAACAATTAAAAAAGTAAGAAAACATCCTGTTTTAGTGTAGTAACACTGATCGGTAGAGACATAGGTAGTTATGAATCAAAACTTCAATATTTCTTGTTTTCTTAAAGGGGTATTACACTACACGTTATTCAGGGCCCGGTAGTTAGGGCGATTAGGGAGCAAGGCTTGCCAGGTCCGTCCCTTAGGTACCCTAAATCTTATTACACCACTCTTAGTTTGGGTTAGGGTCCCTAATAACGTGTAGTGTAATACCCCTTTTATACGGGCTATGAAATTGACGTTCTGACGTTTTCCATTTCAAATGTAAAGGTTTTTGTAAGTATAAGAATTCTTATTTCAAATTTATTTTATTCGAAAAACATAAATAATGCAACTCTATGTATACATTTCTTATGTAATAATACGTGTAGATATAAATATAAAGGGTATCTTCTAGGTCCTTCTTGACTTGTCGTCCGTGCTTGACTTTTACAATATTCGTATACCAATAAAGTTCTGGTTGTTCAACATTTTCATACATAATATGTTGAGTTCCAAATTCAAATTCCATTACTCCTTTGAGATTAATGAACATTACTGCTAGGCCCTTACAGCTATAAGATTGAATTTAAAATATCAAGTAAAGCTGTTTTTTACCAAGGAGACCCGTACGATAGTGCTGTGCTGGGTTGTCCAGATTTTTTTCTATTAAATATGATGAAATCTTCAAAATTCTAACTAAGTAAGGACGTTTCTAGAACCCTGAGTACCAGAAGGCATGACAGTACTTTATCTCGGTTCATAAAATGCTATAATTATGACATTCGTTTCTATTATCCCTCAACAGAATCGTTTTGAATAGTGCATTTGAGAACCAATCTAGCATCCTTAAAGGTCTCCACACACTGAAGCCGGAGGCGGAGAGGAGGCGAAGGCGTGCGAGTTGTATTCTATTGAATCATATGAAAGCCTACACACACACACCGCAGGCGGTGGCGGCGCGGTGCCATAGGAAAAACCGGCACGCCTTCGCCTCCGCTCCGCCTCCGGCTTCATTGTGTGGAGACTTTAAATGAGTAAGTAAGTGCTCGAGTAAGAAACAACGGTTTAACTATTTCAATCCTTTCAAAAAAGTTTATTTTCTAAAGCCAACAGCAGTCGTTAGTCGAACGCCACGCAGACAACAAAAGAAGAGAGACATTGTTAAAACGACCTAATTGAATAGAACGTGAACTACTTTCAGAGCATTTAAAAATTAAAAGAGAGAAGAGAACTATTTCTTGAGCGTTTAATCTCATTTCAGAGACGGAATGAAATGAGAACCGATGGCATACGAAAGACATTTCGCAGTGATATTATTATATCCGATGGGAATAGACATTTTTTTTGTCTTTGTCAGTCGATGGCTTTTAATTAGCTAGTAAATGATAATAGACAGGATCTTGAATGAAAATAGGGAGAATGTTTCTCGGAAGAGCTTTCCTCGATTCGTTAAGCGAAAGATAATAATGATCGTGCCGCGTTTACTAACGATTATCGCAGTTTATTTTCATTCTTGCAGATAAGGCTTTAGGTAGAAATCTATATAATGCTTTATTATGCTATGTGGTGGAAATATTATAAAAAAAATCGTCCAACTAGGTACTAATGCGGATTTCTTATGCATCGTGCATTTAGAGGCCTTTGGATGGGATTTGTATAGTTTACGAAAACTAAAACTTAATCCTTCCATACCTATTCCTTCGTTGCAGAACCAGAACGATGAGAGGAACTAGTTTTCACAGTATTGCAATAGTTTCATACGAATTTTATTATAGATAACTGTGACTCTTTTACATTGGCAGAACATTGCTGAAAACTTTGAAAAGTCAGCGGTATACATAGGTATATTAACAAACTTATACTAGCCACTCAGTAGGTACCTACCTAAGTTCAATAAGACTATACGTATGTTATGTAGATAAAGTAAATTTGTCAAATTGGACTGGTTACTAACCGCTTCAGTCTGCAAGGCCTTTTACCAAATTATTCACGAATGCGAATACGCAAAATACAATTTTCTTGACCTAAATCAAACTTAATACATAAGTCAAACTAAACATATTAATCAAAATATAGTCTCGAAGACTTCCACTTATCGAAAGTTTGTTGTTCGACCCGCAAAGTAGTTTGAATAAATACATAATGCTGGACAATACACAACATCATCTATCAACTACTCCCAAGCTTTTGGTTGTGTTATGGGCACTAGATAGATACCTAGGCCTTAAAATACTTAGGTTGGTTTTCACCAAAAGATAATCGGACAACTAGGTAGCTTCTTCAGTTAACTTTGTCGTGTAATCTATGGAAACTTTTATAGTAAACGTCTAAACAACTGTTTATAAATTTGTTGGTGTAGGTAGACCAACAGATGGTACAGTAAGAAGGTAAGACCCAAGGTCTTTGTAACATTGAAATTGTACCTAGGTCTAGGCCATCTAGTCTAAATAGCCTCGCATAATTCATATGCAATGTTTTATATTCCTCTATTGTAATTTACGTTATTTACTGTCATAAAATACCATTATACATTATATAGTCCAAAAATTGTGTAGGTGGTTATATTACAAGATTATCTTGAAGGAGCGCAACCCGGCTATTTTCGACCTACATTTCTGACCTGGGAAACCTGTAATTTAATTATATGGTCACTAATATAAAAATCTTCCCTCGGGACCAAAGGATCAAGTCACGGACATAACATCAAAGTTGGACACTGATGAGGCTAGCGAAGGTCTGCCTTCGACGCACAGGAGCGGGTTCGAATTCCGTCTTAAGACAAATGTTTGCCGATCTACAAATATTTGCTGTGGGGTTCGGAGTATTTAATGTGCAAATCAGCACATATTATAATACAAAATCAAAAAATCCGTTGTGTAATTTTAAAGATCTAAGTATACCTACATAGGGCAGACATACCGCGGAAACCGACTTTGTTTTTTACTATAGTGAACATCATTCGCCATATGAATTTTCGTAAAATAATCAAATAGGTGAATGGTTTACAGGTCCATTCGTTTATTTTCTTACGATTAAAGTTCGGAAAATTTTAAATTTCTATGTTTGGAATTAAACTATATCAGCATCAGTCCTGTTGATTATGTGCCAAGTCTTTTAATCCAACAAATCAGTTCCCATGAGATTTTCTTTAACCGTTTCCGTAGAAACACAGCATGCGAAGACGCGGGCAAAAACTAGATAAAAATAAACTTATCACAAAAACCGGCTCAGATAAACTTTGGCTACCTTTTTCTGGTTACATCAAAAAGGTTAAATCCCTTGGAACCTATTACTGAAAGAGTATTTTCGGGCTAGTAAGGTCGAAAGTTGTTTGGCAAAACTAATCCGCAGAATTACCACGTATTACGTTACATTGGGGCGTGGGTCGTACAAAAATCGACTTACAGAAAATGGGTTTGACATAGGTTTGAATGGGTACAAATGAAGGACAAAGCCTGTCACAAACACTAATAAGATTTCATGAATCTGAAGGCCTGGCAGACTTTTATGAAATGTTCATTCGTCGTTCGTCGCACTAATATTATAAATGCGAAATTTGGAAAGATGCATGTAAGTTAGCACCAGCATTACCATACAGCGTGGTACCATACAGCCAGTGTCTTGGGGACGCTTCCGACTGGTATTGACACCTTTAGACAGTTTGCAACCGTCTGCAGTTAGCTCAATGGTTTCAATTGAAAATACTAGTTGTAATTGTTCTATTCCTTGCTTGTAATTTTCGTTGTTAGTTAGCTGTTGACTAATATAGGTTGATGATGTTGTTAATAATGATGTTGGTTACCTCTTCGGATTCAATTCAGTTTCAGTTTCCCGGATAAAATGTATCCCATGTCCAATCGTCCCGAGTTCCATTCGAATTCATTACCTTCCGTCGTGATGCGTGGTTAAAGAATTTTTCTTTCACCCTCTCTCCCAGGGGAACCTTACCGAATTCCGGGATAAAAAGTATCCCATGTCCTTCCTTGTAGTATGAACTCAAATCGTCCCGAGTTTCATTCCAACTCATTCAGCAGTTTCGGCGTGATGCGCGGTAAAGGATTTTTACTTTCAAACCCTCTCCCATGAGAACCTTACTGAATTCCGGGATAAAAAGTATCCTATGTCCTTCCTCGTAGTATGACCTATAATCATGCCGAGTTTCATTTCAATCCATCAAGTAGTTTCGGCGTGATGCGCGTTTACGATACAGACAGACAGACAGACAGACAGACAGACATGAATGAAAAAAATTACAGTTTTGGCTTGAGTATCGATAATAGAGTGCCCTCCAAAAAAAATTTTCAAAATATCTTCAATGTACAGATTTGGACCTGTTACAGTTTTATTATAAGTATAGATAATATTACAAATGTGAAAGTTTGGATGGATGGATGTTTGTTAGCTCTTCACCCCAAAACTACTCAACGGATCGGGATGAAATTTTGAATTGACGTAGTTCTACGCCTAGAATGGAAATAGGCTACTTTTCCTAACCCCTATTTTTTAAACATAATTATCAGCTTTATTGCGAGCGAACCTGGGGGGCAGAAATAAGTTACATTTCAAGGAACGCAGTTATGTGCTTTAAGTTTGCAGACGGTATAGTTTACAGCCTGTAGGTTAAGTAATTAATTCTAACCCTAGGGAGCAATTAACCACTGGACTGCGAAAAATATCGGTTAAATGTACTAAAACGATACATATATCATTCAATTTCGTCCCCCCGACACGTTGTAAAAGAGTAAACTAGTAAAAAAAGTGTTTAAGGTTGTCATTGTGTGTCTGTCTGTGTATTGGTATGTCAGCTTAACTCCCGATCAATTAAACAGATTTTTTATTGTTTGAAAGATGACTAAAGGCGCAAACAGGAGCTAAAGTAGCGCCACCACTTATTTTGTCATATAATTCCGTTAAACAAAGGAATTTCCAAAATTCACACGTTCATTTGCTAAACCAATCATAAGCTTTTTTTAATGCATCTGTAGTAGTATAATTTTGTCTATTTTAGGATGAGAAAACAGAGTTTGGTGGCCACCAAAGGCAACTTCGTATCTCTTCATAAACTATCCGCCGTAATCTTTGAGCTATATTTGATAGACCGAAATAAGAATCAAGACGAAATCTAACAATTCTTTAAATACCAACCTAATATCGGAAAAGTTTTTCACCTCAATCAAGTGGTCTAGCTACCTTGAAGCAATACAAAGTTATTCAAACTCTACTATATTAATCATTGAGTTGCAAATCCAGTAATCCCGTACAGACAGGCGTGATGTATTGAAAGTGGAGCATGAACAAAAGGCAACTTGTTTGAAACAGCGGCCGCAACGCCAGTGTTGCCACTGCTGGTTTTAATTTACGATTGTATTGCTAGCAAGCTTGAATGAGACTCGGCGGGACAGTAGTTATTTATTATTTAAACGAGTTCCGGAATTACATAATGGATGTGTCAGGGATGTTTTGTGTAAACGGTCATTAATGAAGCAATTTCATCAAAATTAAGCCTTTTAAAACATTACTAGCGACCCGCCCCGGCTTCGCACGGTCTTTTTATACGTACCTACCTCTTGAATCTCTTTATCTATTTAAAAAACCGCATCAAAATCCGTTGTGTAGTTTTAAAGATTTAAGCATGCATAGGGACATAGGGACAGAGAAAGCGATTTTGTTTTATAATATGTAGTGATAAAGCAACTTATTTTTTTTAAAGCTTATGTAATTGAGAATATCATCAATATAGTCGTAGTCAATAAAATACTTATTACGAAGGATAACTCAAAAACTACTGGTCGGATCTTGATCAAATTTGTTGGGATATATGAGAAGCACCAGTTTTCATCCAAACTTTTGCATATTTGAGAAGGTACTTAAACGTTTAGGTACCATTTCGAATTGTAAATAGATCGTATCTTCATTTCACCTAATGGAATATGCACATCTCCGTCTTATAAGCTTTGTCAATTTGCATGACATCTTTCGACGAAATTCTAAAAATAAGCCTTCCTTTCTCTGCTATCACAAGGGAATACTTAAACGGACTAGATTGCCTAAATTTGCAAGAGTTTAACATTAAAAATACAATTCAAACGGTTGGTTAGCTTTTGTACCCTAGGATGAAGATCAGATCGTTAACTTTTATATTATAAGTGTTGTTTTAGAGAAACATGGATAAAATACAACGATTTCGTTCTACCGACTTAAAAAAAGAAAGGGGTTATTAAAGCGATATTTTTTTTCTTGTTTTGTGGATCACGTCACCATCTCATTTTTATCTCAAAACGTATTTATTGTGAATCAGATTTTCATCGTTCTTGTTTATGTGAAGAAATACAAATGAATAAACAAACCTGGACAATCCACACAGCATCATCTTTCTCCATCTAGACCTTGTGGCTACTAGATAACTTAACACAATACATAACAAAGGTAGTGTTTTTTACTAAACAGAACTCCAGAACAAACATTTTTAGATAATACAAACATGTCCCAAGGCGGGAAACGAACTCGCATCTCACCAAATCATTCGTCAGAATATTCTTAAATATTCAAACTTCTCAGAATATTTTAAACTGAATACTTACTTTAAGTATTTTCCTATTTTAATTCGAGTTTAAGCACCAAATTGTGCAAGAATACCGGCACCATCCTCCACTAGAATGTACCAGCTTACAAAGAGTTCGAACTTTCGTTATAACGCCCGCATCAGAGTTCGAACGTTCGTTATCTGATCGCTGGGTCGGTATTCGGTAATTTTACTGAGGGCTCTTGTGAAAGCTCACACACTGATACGCACTTTGTCCTCGTTAAGAGAGAACACGATTATACACATACACACACACACATGATTATGAATATCATCATAATCATGTGTGTGTATAATCGTGTTTTTGTTTGATAAAGACCGTTGCAATTTATTTTCTGAATACAATATTACAAACTAGCAGCGCCGCGCGGCTTCACCCGCGTGTAAATTTATGTGTTAAAATGTTAACTGGAAAACAATATGGGTGTCAAAGACAGAATCAGACGTTTGATTATGTGACGGGCACGTTTTGGATTACGAAATTATAATCGGGTTTTTGTGTTTTAGAGCCGACGCGCGGCCTACGCACCCACTTGATATTTGTGTGTGCATATTTTGTTTGTTTAAATCAAGTTATATTTACCAATACATATTATTTACGTGATTCATTATTTAAATAAAGATTTATTTAACCATGTTTTGAGTGAATTTGTGAACCAGGGAGTATTTTCTTTATTATTTATATTTATGTATACTGTTATGTAAAAATATATGTCTAATTATTCACTTGATAGTTTATTTATAGTTACGAGTTTCGAGTGAATCGTACCAAGGAATTATAATTTTTCATACAAACTTCACTTAAACTTTACTCTTACTTTTTATTAAATTAACTTGCGTTTTAATCATATTTGAATTTAGAAAATAAAGACATCAAATGTATACCTACTTATGTAAGTAATACATCACTACATACATAGTATAAAACAAAGTCGCTTTCTCTGTCCCTATGTCCCTAACCCTATGTATACTTAAATCTTTAAAACTACGCAACGAGTTTTGATGCGGTTTTTTTAATAGATTCAAGAGGAAGGTTTATACGTATAATAAAACCGTGCGAAGCCGGGGCGGGTCACTAGTATATTATAATATTAAGATACCTACGCTGGAAATAAATAAAATAAAACTATCGTAGTCATCTCCCATTCAGTCCACACATAAGCCAAGGTTAGGGGTTTAAACCACAGTTAAACCGATGAAATCTCTAAGCCCAAGTTTGAAACTTGTATAAGCGGCTTAGAATCGTTCGTTACGAATATATGTGTAACTTGTTCCGCCAAAATACACCTAAGTAGGTACTGAATCCTTAGTTGATGTTTAGATCATTTATTTTGTTTAATATAGATACCTAAAACACAATATATTAAACAAACAGACAAGAATGTAAGTAGGTATCATAATGTAGGCAAATGTTTTACTTAGAATAATTACATCTAAGAAAAAGAACTTAGAAAAAGACAGAATATATATAGAAAAGAATAATACTTATTTATTACACTTATAATGATACGTAAAAACCTTTATAAGTAAGTACGCACTAACAACAACCAAGATCAAACATTCTTTGTGAAAAAGAATATACATATCACCTACGTACCTATTTGTTTTCCTTGACGAAAGTTAAGAAAAGTTTTTTCTATTTGTATTTCGCGCCTTGCAGCGCCTCTATCGGACAGAGTGGAAATATGGAGGAATATTTTCAAATTTTGAAAGTGGTCGAATAGTTTCATTGCTCGCAGGCTACTAAACCTTTGTTTCATACGACCTCAATTTTATTTTTCCAGTGTGTTTGGAAGATTTTTCAGAGTCTATTTTCATGGAATATTAGCAGCGCCTCGCGGTTCCACCCGCGGTAATTCTCTTTTCCGTGGGAATTCCGGGATAAAATATAGTCTATATGTGTTATTCCAGAATAAAACTCTGTGCCAAATTTCATTCATATCCGTTTAGTAGTTTTTGCGTGAAAGAGTAACAAACATTCATCCACCCATACTAACAAACTTATTATGATTGTATTTTTCTCTAAAAGTAAAAATAGAGATTTTTATCATTTTCGTAATCAAACTATAAATATACTGACCCTAAAGAGAATGATAATTCTTAAACTTTTACTGATGTACTATTTGCAAATTAATTATTGTTTTACTGCACAATACTGCGGAAAAACTTTGTGCACTCAAGGTTTTCTTACAAAAGGTTCAAGAAGGCGTATAAAAGGAATTCCCTTAAAGAAACTTTATTGTTCAAGGCATCTCAGGTCAAGTCCTTCGAATGGAAGAATAATTAATTAAAAACACCGGCTCTTCATCCGGAATTTCTTGTTTTTGTTTACCCTTTTCAGGCTTTCAGAAAATTGGACACCTGATAACTTCCTGGTTAGGAATTACCAATTACGCCTTATTGTTTTGTGCACAGAGTCTGTTTTAGACTACCCTCTTTTAAAAAGAAATTTCCACGATATTTTATTTTATGCTGTTTATTATCATTGCATTATATTTAAAAGGGTTTGGAAAAACAATTTCGCTACTACTGTTATAAATATTATGTAAATATAAGCCTTCCTTTCTCTGCTATCACAAGGGAATACTTAAACGGACTAGATTGCCTCAATTTGCAAGAGTTTAACATTAAAAATACAATTCAAACGGTTGGTTAGCTTTTGTACCCTAGGATGAAGATCAGATCGTTAACTTTTATATTATAAGTGTTGTTTTAGAGAAACATGGATAAAATACAACGATTTCGTTCTACCGACTTAAAAAAAGAAAGGGGTTATTAAAGCGATATTTTTTTTCTTGTTTTGTGGATCACGTCACCATCTCACTTTTATCTCAAAACGTATTTATTGTGAATCAGATTTTCATCGTTCTTGTTTATGTGAAGAAATACAAATGAATAAACAAACCTGGACAATCCACACAGCATCATCTTTCTCCATCTAGACCTTGTGGCTACTAGATAACTTAACACAATACATAACAAAGGTAGTGTTTTTTACTAAACAGAACTCCAGAACAAACATTTTTAGATAATACAAACATGTCCCAAGGCGGGAAACGAACTCGCATCTCACCAAATCATTCGTCAGAATATTCTTAAATATTCAAACTTCTCAGAATATTTTAAACTGAATACTTACTTTAAGTATTTTCCTATTTTAATTCGAGTTTAAGCACCAAATTGTGCAAGAATACCGGCACCATCCTCCACTAGAATGTACCAGCTTACAAAGAGTTCGAACTTTCGTTATAACGCCCGCATCAGAGTTCGAACGTTCGTTATCTGATCGCTGGGTCGGTATTCGGTAATTTTACTGAGGGCTCTTGTGAAAGCTCACACACTGATACGCACTTTGTCCTCGTTAAGAGAGAACACGATTATACACATACACACACACACATGATTATGAATATCATCATAATCATGTGTGTGTATAATCGTGTTTTTGTTTGATAAAGACCGTTGCAATTTATTTTCTGAATACAATATTACAAACTAGCAGCGCCGCGCGGCTTCACCCGCGTGTAAATTTATGTGTTAAAATGTTAACTGGAAAACAATATGGGTGTCAAAGACAGAATCAGACGTTTGATTATGTGACGGGCACGTTTTGGATTACGAAATTATAATCGGGTTTTTGTGTTTTAGAGCCGACGCGCGGCCTACGCACCCACTTGCTATTTGTGTGTGCATATTTTGTTTGTTTAAATCAAGTTATATTTACCAATACATATTATTTACGTGATTCATTATTTAAATAAAGATTTATTTAACCATGTTTTGAGTGAATTTGTGAACCAGGGAGTATTTTCTTTATTATTTATATTTATGTATACTGTTATGTAAAAATATATGTCTAATTATTCACTTGATAGTTTATTTATAGTTACGAGTTTCGAGTGAATCGTACCAAGGAATTATAATTTTTCATACAAACTTCACTTAAACTTTACTCTTACTTTTTATTAAATTAACTTGCGTTTTAATCATATTTGAATTTAGAAAATAAAGACATCAAATGTATACCTACTTATGTAAGTAATACATCACTACATACATAGTATAAAACAAAGTCGCTTTCTCTGTCCCTATGTCCCTAACCCTATGTATACTTAAATCTTTAAAACTACGCAACGAGTTTTGATGCGGTTTTTTTAATAGATTCAAGAGGAAGGTTTATACGTATAATAAAACCGTGCGAAGCCGGGGCGGGTCACTAGTATATTATAATATTAAGATACCTACGCTGGAAATAAATAAAATAAAACTATCGTAGTCATCTCCCATTCAGTCCACACATAAGCCAAGGTTAGGGGTTTAAACCACAGTTAAACCGATGAAATCTCTAAGCCCAAGTTTGAAACTTGTATAAGCGGCTTAGAATCGTTCGTTACGAATATATGTGTAACTTGTTCCGCCAAAATACACCTAAGTAGGTACTGAATCCTTAGTTGATGTTTAGATCATTTATTTTGTTTAATATAGATACCTAAAACACAATATATTAAACAAACAGACAAGAATGTAAGTAGGTATCATAATGTAGGCAAATGTTTTACTTAGAATAATTACATCTAAGAAAAAGAACTTAGAAAAAGACAGAATATATATAGAAAAGAATAATACTTATTTATTACACTTATAATGATACGTAAAAACCTTTATAAGTAAGTACGCACTAACAACAACCAAGATCAAACATTCTTTGTGAAAAAGAATATACATATCACCTACGTACCTATTTGTTTTCCTTGACGAAAGTTAAGAAAAGTTTTTTCTATTTGTATTTCGCGCCTTGCAGCGCCTCTATCGGACAGAGTGGAAATATGGAGGAATATTTTCAAATTTTGAAAGTGGTCGAATAGTTTCATTGCTCGCAGGCTACTAAACCTTTGTTTCATACGACCTCAATTTTATTTTTCCAGTGTGTTTGGAAGATTTTTCAGAGTCTATTTTCATGGAATATTAGCAGCGCCTCGCGGTTCCACCCGCGGTAATTCTCTTTTCCGTGGGAATTCCGGGATAAAATATAGTCTATATGTGTTATTCCAGAATAAAACTCTGTGCCAAATTTCATGCATATCTGTTTAGTAGTTTTTGCGTGAAAGAGTAACAAACATTCATCCACCCATACTAACAAACTTTTTATGATTGTATTTTTTTCTAAAAGTAAAAATAGAGATTTTTATCATTTTCGTAATCAAACTGTAGTTGTACTGACCCTAAAGAGAATGAGAATTCTTAAACTTTTACTGATGTACTATTTGCAAATTGAGTATTGTTTTACTGCACAATACTGCGGAAAAACTTTGTGCACTCAAGGTTTTCTTACAAAAGGTTCAAGAAGGCGTATAAAAGGAATTCCCTAAAAGAAACTTTATTGTTCAAGGCATCTCAGGTCAAGTCCTTCGAATGGAAGAATAATTAATTAAAAACACCGGCTCTTCATCCGGAATTTCTTGTTTTTGTTTACCCTTTTCAAGCTTTCAGAAAATTGGACACCTGATAACTTCCTGGTTAGGAATTACCAATTACGCCTTATTGTTTTATGCACAGAGTCTGTTTTAGACTACCCTCTTTTTAATAGAAATTTCCGTGATATTTTTGTTTATTAACATTGCATTACATTTAAAAGGGCTAAGTAAAACAATTTCGTTACTACTGTACATATTAAGGTGAATATAAAGATAAATATACAGATGCAAAAATTGACGATGTTTAATCACAATAAAAACGGAAGCAAATCGAGCTTTAATTTTCCCCAGATTCTTACGAAAATTTCCTTTAAAATTTGAAAAAGATCAAGATATCAGCAAAGCGCTCAAAGAATAACTTACACAATCGGATTAAAAGCGAACATGCGTTAAATTATCCTCAAAAGATAACAATAGCAATTTACGCACAAAAAACGGTACCTCCGAGACAAGAAAAAGGGGGAGAATGCTAAATAACAAGATAAAGTTAAGTATGTACTTTCAGAACCATGAAACGCGTGGTAATCCTTTCACTCGTAAACCTGGGGTTTATAAGCTGTAAAACCACTTCCGAGTGTTCATCAAATTAACATAAATAAAAAATGCTATAAACATGCCACTATCCACACAAGATACGATAAGAAAATCTTGTATTATATACCATGTCTATATCTATGAAGTTTTTAAGTAAAAAAATATATTTGCAGACAACGGGAAAAACATTGATATGTTATCGATGTAGTTTATTGTTTTAAGGACCTATTTATACGTCTAGTCCCCATAACCCAAGTTCTGCTTAGCTAGGTGCTAGCTGATGCTGTGTGAATTGCCCAGTATTATTTTGACGTCTCTATTTCAGACGCTTCCGACTGCCGCGTACCCATTTCGGGAATGACCCAAATGGCTTTTGAATACAATTTAATATGAATCAATACTCTAAACTGGTTCGAATGTTGCTAAATTGGTGCAGCACGGCTTGTTCTAATGGTTTTTTGGTACATATCGGGTAATTTACTGTTAGTTATTGTTTTTGCCTTTTGAATACCCGTAACTGAAGCGTTTTAGAAAATTATCTATGATTGGCTAGCAAACCCAAACCTGTGGGCAGAATAAAGAGAATTCGATAGTATTTTAGTCTGTTGCCAATTTGTAGCGCAACGTAGCACGTTCGTAGCACAGTGTAGCATATTCGTAGCGCACCGTAGCACGTTTGTAGCGAAGTGTAGCATATTCGTAGCACGCCGTAGCATATGCAATATATATGCAGTGTTAAAATTTAAAGCCCCGCAAATTATGTCCCATTACGTTGTTACCTAGGTCCAAAAAGACCTCAGTAAAAAAATAACACCAAAATAAACAGATTTTTTTTCCATTAAACGAAATATCCCAGAACGCGCCAATTCTAAAGTCATCACTAACACTTGACATTAATATAATAATAAGCACACTTTTTCATTTTCTCGTTATTTAATACTAGCGACCCACCCCGGCTTTGCACGTTTTATTATGAGTATAAACCTTCCTCTTGAATCACAATCTATTAAAAAAATCCGCATCAAAATCTATTGCGTAGTTTTAAAGATTTAAGCATACAAAGGGACATAGGGACAGATAAAGCGACTTTGTTTTATACTATGTAGTGATACATCATGATCGTGATGACATCTTAATATTGGATCCGAGACCCTAGGTCCGTGGGGTACCGAGGCTCTCCGGGTTTTTAAAAAATTATCTGAGCGTCTGGTCGATGCGACGCGCGACCGGAGAGCTGGTGAATATCTGGCTCAGCGCATCAGCATTGCCATACAGCGTGGTAATGCAGCCAGTGTCTTGGGGACGCTTCCGACTGGTATTGACATGGATCAATTGAGCTACCTTTAGACTGTTTGCAACCGTCTGCAGTTAGCTCAATGGTTTCAATTGTAAATACTAGTTGTAATTTTTCTATTCCTTGCTTGTAATATTCGTTGTTAATAAAGTTTCTTCTTCTTAATATTTATTCATATAGATCATGATGACTTCTTAATATTTATTTGCAGCCAGCGTCTCGGGGACGCTTCCAACTGGTATTAATATAGATCAGTTAAGCTACCTATTGTTAGCAGAGGTCTGCATTTACCTTAGTATAACTTGTCCTTATTTGCTTTAAATCTTTAATTGTAATTGTTTTCGATAATAAAGAATTTATACTACACATTACTGTTACTTTTATACACAATAAATACTTCTCCATAAGTCTATGAGGTATGGTAAAGGACTTTGTATTTCTTCATCAAAAATGATAGAATAAATATTATATTTGACCCAAATATTAGAATACGTATTATGATTGAACCGTTTTACTTTGAATCTATTAATTTTTTTTTCTTCTCGGTATAAAATGTTGTCGATTTGATCCTGTCTTGGGACAATGTTTTCTGCAAATATTTGTTAGTTTGCTGGGTCTTTTCTATGTATAAAAAATATCCATCTATATCAGTCATCTAGTACCCTAATACAAGATGATACTGTGCGGTATAATTTTCAGTATAATTTTATTCAATTTAGGTTGAGATCACAACATTAATTATATCCGCTAAATATGTAAAAATACACGAACAAGAAAACCTCCCTGGCTTTGACAGCAAAGTGGGTAATCATTTCTTTCCCATCAAAGTTGTATAAGCGGAAGAATGAAATGTTTTATTACAGGACTTTTCGGTCCCGAAACTTGAATTAAAAATGCCTTTTACTTTACACTTTTCCCGTTGAAAAGTAATATCCCATTTTATCGTAAAAGTTACGTTTCGCGTCTTGTTGATTAATTTTAAACGTGCCAAATTTGATTCGCGATGTCTTTTTTCTTTAACATTATATTTTTTCATTGCTATTTTTGTATTATATTATTTTTGTCGGAATATTTTGTGTTGTCTGGTTGACTAGGCCTATTGTTAAGTTTTCTTCTTACATGTTGCACTTAGAATACATAAATTATCCGCGAAATTGGACCCTTATTACAAAAGCAGTAGATGAATTTGAACCTTAATTCCTATAACAAAAGTAAACTTAAGTTTTTTACCCTACGTACAAAGTTTTTATACTGCCAGTGGAAACCCCATGGGAAACCAATCGTTTCTCTTCTTCCATTTTTATCCAACTCCTATAAAACTGTCGAGTTTTTTACTATCAGTCGCTTATTGAGGAAATAATGGAAGTGAAGTTGCTAGCACGGATACTGAGATACAGTAGAATTAGGGAAGGCGGTCTTTATAAGTTTGCAGATATTATTTACAAGAAAATAGAGGTATAATTTCTGCAACAAAACATTAAAATAATAACTTGTTTGTTTTTTACATAGACTTTTCCGTACAAACACCATAGCAGGTTGGCTTTGAGCTATTTCTATAACTTAGGTTCTCTATTAGGTAGGTATTCGGCAAATCGTATCCTTCATCTCTACATACTAAGTTTTTTTTTAAGTAAATTGAAAGTATAAGCTTAATAAAGATAGGTCGAAATAAACTTATGCTATATATTTTTATCGGCAAATAACTGTGTAGACTTAGGTACTGTTTCTTGTCAGAAGTGACACTGTACCGGAGAAAGACTGATTTCTAGTTTTTTTTATAGAGTTACCATTTTTTTAGTTCATTAAACAGCGGTATATGAATTGATTCATAAATCTATGTCGTCGTCGTCTTCGCTGCCGGATCGCCGCCGGATTGCGTCACATGCACCAGTCTCTAGCAAAACTAGATAACTTTAAATAAAGCTAAAGTAAATTGCAATTCGTTTTAGCAAAATTGCTATTATTTTTTGCAAGAAGAAAATATAAAATACATATTCATCAAAATGGCAAAGTTCTTAATGACAGAATTTTTTGTATCATCAGTCTCTTTTATTTATAAGTATCTTGTTTTGCAACAAGATACTTATAAATAATATAAAACTCAATTCATCAATGTGGTAAAAAATCTCCAAGCTCGTCGTCAACTTCCCAACAAAAAGGCGTTCTTTTTTTAAACCACCTAGCCATTCCACAAACGGGTGGATTCTTCGATCCAACGGAAACATCTCCAAGATTGGAAATGGCGACTATGTTAGGTTCCAACAACGCGTTACAAACAACAGATCGTCCCGATAGTAGAATCCCTTTCGTAAAATCGTACCAACATTAATCTTGAGCTGCTGACAAAGCTGAAATTTGCACACATCACTCTGCAGCCGCCACCCATAGGGGTCCATCTATTAGGAGCCTGATTCAGCTAACCAATCGCTTTACTAAGATAATGGTACCGTCGCTGAATTGTAACGTAGGATCCGTTATAAAACTATATTAGTCCACAGCTAGACATAAGAATTCCCTAATGAGTGCCGTAGTCTTTACCTTGCCACATCTATAGAATCTTTAGATGAAACAAACTCTGGATAGTGCGTTTGGTGTTAATTACACGAAGAGATTGATAAAACTTCAGCAGTTTCAGCATTAACATTTTGACGCGTCTGATTTTTGACAATTTTTGATTTGATCTGTAGTTTCTTTCATCTAAGGTATAATGCCAAAATGTTATTCTGTAGCGAAACCATTGTCATAGTAATGCGATTATTTTGGCAGAATTGGGCCCTAGTCCATCAGCCGTGAAATTGGCCTGTCTTGCAAAAATCACTGGTAAGTTTGGGGTAACTATTATTTATTTTAGGAGCAAGGAAGTGGAAACTTTGGTTAACACCTACTCAAAAGAGGTTTTGCTGTAGTCACGTTGGGACTGGCTGCCATGCATAGTCGAAATTCGGTTAGGAGGATTTTTATATTTTTTGTAATACCTACCGTCAATATAAATCAAATGGTTAAGGGGATTTCTGGATATTTTGTATAATAAACCCCTTCCACAGCTTAATCTGTACGAAGAATTTTAGACAATCTTTACTAATTTTATATACTAACGCGAAAGTTTGTATGGATGGATGGAGATTTGTCATTCTTGCACGAAAATTCTTTTATACTATATCACGAAGACATATTTTGAGATTAAGATAAAGATAAGTACGCCGCACGCGCGTGGGAAGGGATGTTACGTATTAAGACTAACTACGCTTGAATAACCAAACCTTAATTTGAATTTCTATTCCACCGTCATAATATTCAGTCCTTTGTAGTTTGTAATTTCAATAAATACAGAAAATTAGAAGCAAGCTTCCAATTTGCGAACTGAATCCAAATAAGTTCGTCTTAAACTAAATGAAGTCAAAACACATTACAATAAATGCTTTGAGACAAAGAATCCGTTTATTAGAATAACATAACATAGAATATTTATTAAGAAAACTAAACACATTTTCAACAAATTATATAATTCAACCAACGTTAAATTGTATTGGGGTTTTAAAATCACTGATTGACCTAGCTAATCTACATAGTTGAAAGCAGTAATTTGAATTAACTAGAAACGACATAGTCCAGCTAGCACATTCACTGCCCACCTAGAATACACTGAACAGTGTCTATAGATTGTATTCACATTTGTCCCGGGCGGAATATGAATCCTGTGTCGTACATTCGCCTGCTACGCCACAGAAACCGGAAAAATTAATCATTGTGTTAATAATACATATTATTATATGTGTCTCCAGTTAAAATGGAAGTAAAAGGGAACTTATCCATTCAAAGGGGGGAGGGGCCTTCAAAATACCACCCTTGTTCACAAGGGCAGGGTTAGGTTTTCTGGTGCATTTATGTAAATATCGAAATATTAAATGAAAAACAGGATTAGGTACTTAATTCAAGAGTTTTATTGTTTTTTTTTACTATTTTCTTGTCTGCCTAAAATGATTTCAAACCGTTTTTATAATTACTAACTTCATCATGATCATCTATATGGCTAATAATATTATTATATCCATCGCTGGACATAGGCCTCCCTTAATGAGCGCCATAGCGCCCTATCAGCTTCCCAGATCCACATGCTACATTACTACGTGAAAAATAGAAAGGGAGGGGGGATTCTGACTATTACGAGTAGTCAGAGAGGGGAGATGCAAAATTAAAAAAAGGGTCACGTAATATGGATATGTTCCATATGGCTTCGTTTACACGGCATTGTCCTGCACGTTTTTTGCAGTATACGTCTTAACGTATAAATAGTGACCATACAACATACATAGATCCATTCACACGTCGATTGTACTGCAAAAGAACGTGTACCGCTTTTATACGTTTAAACGCATACTCAACGGACTTGTCAAGCAAATCGAATGAACTTTGACGTATTCGGTTCGCAGTGCAACCGAAAAACACTGTGACAACTGTGTGGAAACTGCGGCTATTCATTTTTACACGAATGAAAATATAGCATTTGAACACCCGGTTCACTATACGTTAAAAAAACGATTGAACGAAGCCTTAGCTTTGAAATAGCAATCATACACCAAACATGACGTCGCTCGCCTAGCTAGTGGAAAATAAAACACATACACACACGTCAAAAGCTGGTATCGGCACAAATTGGAGGCCCTATTCAGACTTCTCATCAAAATGTACTATACGTTGCAGCCAAATTGACGTGTAGCATGAACGGATAGAGTAACACTTGTTATTGAATTGGTTGCGGCTATGTTGTTTTTATATTTCAACCAACTGGAGGAGATTCTTAATAAGACTGTGTATCTTTTTTGTGTGTACATCATAAATACATTTTTTTTTTAAATAAGCTATGCTAGCTAGTCTAGGCTAGATTGTAATCATACTAGGGTTCATTCTTTAGAAGAACTTTTCTTAATAATAAATAATAAAACATGATATTTTTCTTCATTGACCTATCGTGATGATATTTTTTCGATAGCTACTTGTATGGAATCATATGAAGTTGATCAATAAATAGTTTTTGAGTGATGATTTTGACTTAATTTTTATAAAATATCTTGATTTACATACATTTGCCATACAGCGTGGTAATGCAGCCAGTGTCTTGGGGACGCTTCCGACTGGTATTGACATGGATCAATTGAGCTACCTTTAGACTGTTTGCAACCGTCTGCAGTTAGCTCAATGGTTTCAATTGTAAATACTAGTTGTAATTTTTCTATTCCTTTGCTTGTAATTTTCTTGACTTTAATGAAACTATGATACATAATTCCTTATTAAAAAAACCTAGTATAACAGTTTGTAAGTGGGTGTTTAATCCTATAGAAGGTCAAAAAAATTAGGTACTTTGAATTAAAAACCTTTATGGGTCAAATAGGACAGTAACTTTGAATTTTTTAATGACGGACAAAGCCTTGTTAGCAACAACTCCGTAATCCTTTTAGCCGCACCTCCCCAACAAGCAATTTAATAAAACAAAATACACGCTCAAACAACACATACAAAAGAAAATCCCAAAAAGGCCGCCAGCTGTTTTTCCAAGATAAAACTGTACAACATTTAGCTCGGCTAATATTGTGGTAAGCTAATGTTAATTATATGAGCTTTTTGTGCGCCAAATGAGGTAGATAAGTTATAATGAAAACAAGAAGTTCAGTCGTTATATCAAACTCCTGAATTGTTCAGGTTAATTTGTTCAGACGGTTATTTAATGAAAGGAAAGTGTTGCCAACTTTCTTGATTTATTGAATAACAGCTTGTGTTGTGCCTTTCTTAAATACGTCAGTGGCGGAGTGATGATGATCGGATGCAGCAGTTTGCGGATTGGGTATTATCCTGTTAAGTTGTCAAGATAGATGTTCTCTCAGCAAACCTCGAAAATTGGCACTGTTTAAGTGTTGTGTAATTCCCGAATTCCCAACTATCCAGCTTGATCCTGAGAGTAGATAGCTGATGTCTCGATTTTTCGGTCGTGTAGCCTGTAATAATTATATACTACTATTTTAATTTCTCCAAAAACGAAAAGCAACCAGTAAATTATTTAGATTGTTAAATATCGCACACTAGTAAGCCGTACACCAACGTTTATGCTTAAATTTTCATAAAATTATAAACAGAAAGTCAATAAAAATGCCAAGTAATTTCCCTGTAAGCCTAAAGAAATAAGCAATCATAAAAATATCTCTCTTTAATAAGTACCCATAGAGTCTGTATTATTCAAACCTGTTTTATTTTTCATCAACTTCAAAGGACTCGTAATGATGTTATCCAGACGCCCCCGTGTTGATTCGATGAAAGAAAAACGGTGAAGTATTTATCGGGACTACGTATAAGCTTTTCATTTTAATTGGATTTTAGGGTACCGTATCCGAAAGGTGAAAACCCTTTGAATAAGCCTCCGCTGTCTATTCGTCTATCAGCGGGCTGTATCTCATGAACTATCAAAGATGGTTGAAGTTTTCGCTGCGTTCCACACCGACAATAGTATGTGACAAAGTAATAATAAATAAAACAAACAAAATAAAACTAGCCAAAAAAACAAAATTAAGTAAGTATTAACAAAACATAAATGAGACACATAAGTTACTGTTTTACATAAACGTGCTTTATTGGTTTGTATATGGTTTATTTTATTTCTTCACTAGCGAACAAAAAAAAATTAAGTGAAGAGAAAACTATTTCTTATAAGTATTATTTAAATTATTTATAGTTTAAATACAGAAAACATCGAAAAATCTTTTAATTAAAAGCAGCCACGAGGTTTTTCAGGGTTAAGATAGATAGATACTTTATTTTACTATAAAAATCGCCTTGCCTAATTTTACCTAGCCACTGTATACGTAAGAAACTTGTTATGCCAAACACCGTTATGAATAGCAACCCAAACTAGGGAGATGCAAAAGTTATTTGTACTACAAAGTGGGTATCATGTATCTCGTAAGCTGATATTGGTAATTGGAGCAGCTTGTTAGCCCAAGCTAATTAATAGCATAGTTAGTGCCAGCAGTTTCATCCGGTCATTGTAAAATCGCCTTTAAGAATCAGAAAATATGAAAGAAAACTGAAAGATATTATTTCAATGAAGATTTTTGTTTCTATTTTTTACTATTTCTATTGTTTTCGTAATACTTATGGAAAATATGTCTTATTATTGTTTTCCTTCGGTAATGGATAAAGTTTTGCCGAAAATGAAACGCACTTCATTTTATGTCAAAAAGTTTTAGGATACAGAAAACCAATCGAGAGCCAATTTCAACCAACTCCTCGCGTGAAGTGGCCGTAATACAAAAACTATAAAAAAACTCGTATTTACTCTATATTTTACATGAATTTACGTACCACTTATGTACTTTTTTTTGTATAAATTAGTAGATACCTATGTCAATTAGTAGAATTATTTGGTCTTTCTGTACAATTTCCTGCTTTAATATTTCTCTTGTCTAGCATATGAATGCTTAGTATACAAGTAAAGCATGCTGTGTCGGCCTGTAATAGGTTAGTACATTTAATTTTATAAAATAATGTAAATTAGGTACATACTTCATAAGTTTTAGTGTACTCGCCATAGGCTAACCTAATTGTAAAAAATAAATAAATAAATAAACTCGTACTAATCCAACCATCTTGCGAAGTGAAAAAACTAATCAGTTTTCACAGAAAGAAGCAAATTCAAATCCCGTGTTGAATTAAATGCGTTCCTTGTATTCAGAATAGAATTCTTGTAAAACTGATCACGAATGATCTTCTTGTTCGTTCCTGTGAATAGTTAGTACCTACCTACCTAGCTCATAACTCGAGTCAGCTATTTGAAGAATTCTCGCTCGCAAGCTGTAAATCGAATTAAAAATTCAAACTCTTGTTGGATTCATTGGAATTGGAATTCATTGGAACAGAGTAAAAAATAAGGAAGGTTTCTTTGATCTATATTTCTTTGCACTTTGTATTGACAAACACCGACAACATAGACATTATTATTTTTATCCATAAAAAGTGACTTACGCCTACTAAACTAAATTAACAAAGAAGTTATGTAAAAACTGTTCTATTGTTACTGTAGTTAAGGAAACACTCTACTATTAACAAGAAATTGTTATTTCAAGAAACAAACGAAAGCCATAGAATTTGGACGACGAAAAAGTGCATTTTCTCGTTTTTTCGTAAACGCCTCTTAACGGGTGTGTTTATTGCAGGAACGTGTTTTCTTGGTTATCATACACAATTTTAGGTAAGTTACATCTGAATGACTATGGTCAAATTGCACCATGTGCAGAAGCGGGTTTGTGTCCACGGATCCCGGAATCAGATTAAATTAGCCACTGATTCCGCCAAGTTTTACCTATCCACTGATACTGGCTATACATAGGTAGATCCCTTTGTAGGATTTGATCTATATTATAAAACAAAAAACTTGGTGACTCACCAAGATAATTTATGAGCTAAAAAGCTGAAATTTCGCATGGTGTTTAGGACGGAGACACGCAATTTTCGAAAATCGAATTCTAAGATAGTTAAGATGGGGTATTACTATTTCCATACAAACTTTCAACCCCAATTTTTATTCTACCTCTTGCTGTAAATATTTTACTATCTTTGAATGGATATATTTATATGTAATCAAACGCCAAAGAAATAATTTCAATCTATAAAAATGACGAAACTTCAATCAAACATTCATTCCCTATTTCAACTCCTTACAACCTTTTTTATATATTAAAAAAAGACTATGTACTTTCTCAGTCTCTATCTATCGACTATCTCTGTACCAAATCTCATTTTAGCCGATTTAGCGTAACAGACAAATAGAGTTAGTCATTTATAATATTAAGTAGGGATAGTAGAGATTGTGATTTTCGCTGCACGTATGTTATCTCGTACACACGTAAACTATCGACCGTGTTTCAGCTTCCACGCTTCCCGTAAATGAACAATGCAATTTCGTACGTATTTGTTGCCTTTAGTAACAGGATTACGTAAAGCTTTTGCTGAGGAAAAATGAACGGGAAAATGGACTTTATTTTTGCATATCTATTGTTATGCGAAGCGATAATCCCATGCACGTGTATAACCATTTTAACAGATAAGTAGAGGCGCCAGCACTTTTAGTACGCTGTTTTAAAAATAATGTCTGGCATCTACCAGTATGACAAAAAGTTCAGTCTTGTTTTTGCATTGGTATAGGAAATATAACAACATTACTAGTATTATTACACTTATCTTATATCAAGTTCTTAAAAATCTAAACTGTTCCTGCAGATGGTTGGAACAGTCTAGAGGTAGCTCAACTAATCCATTCTAATACCAGTCGAAAGTTTCTCCAATGCACTGGCTGCATTACCGCGCTGTATGCCAAACGCTGATGCGCTGCGCCAGATACTCACCAGCTCTTCGATCATCGCGTCACATCGACCAGACTCTTAGATATTTTTTATCTATTTTCAGATTTTTTTCTGTCGAGACTGGCATACTTGCGCCTCTTGAGATCCTCAGCCAAATCTGCCGGCGCCCCAGCCAAGTTTTTACTTGGCTGAGGGTTAAATTAATAATTAATTTATTATAAATTAAATTAATTAATTAGGTATTCGTATTGTAAGACGCTATCACGATGCCAGCTATCGTGATAAGTCGCTATCCAGCAACAGATTCCGATACAAACCCGCTATCGTATGTTGATGGAAACAAGGAAAGCCAGACACTACTATATTGTCGTTAGAATTGCTAAGAAGAGACGAATAAAGTAAGTATTCCGTTAATATTCAAAAATATTCCTTCCATTCTCAAAACCATTCGAAAACTAAAATCGAATTCGTATGAAACAAAGATTGTACTTAGTAGCCTACGGGCATGAAAATATTCTACCACTATCAAACTACGAAAAAGTTTTCCTCTCTTGGCGTTGCAAGACACCAAATGAAAAGAAAACAGACTATAACTTTTTTCGTCACTGGTTAAAACCTTTCCGTAGTAAGCAGGGTTAACAAGCTTCGTACCTTGTGTTGTTTTACGCATTACCAAAATATCGGGTAAAATCTGCTGAATCAGCGACACAATTTATGTTGTTTACCTGTGTTACCAGCAACCCGACATAGGTAATAAGGCACGAATGCTCGCATTTTCCCGGTTGTTTTTCAAACATTTTCAATCTAAACAAGCATAAGAACGTTGAGTTACAAGAGAAAACCGGAGAAGTTGATGTTAGCGATGCTAAAAGCACCCACGCTGGTTTTCTAGATTAAACTCTGTTTTTGGTTTTGGGGTGCATTATAAATCGGAGTATATAGAGGTCAAAACAAATATGCAGTTTTGTTATGCATGTTTCATCCGTTCATGCATAATAGACAAATTATACTTTGATTGTCTAACAAAAGAAAATTAAAAATCAAGATTTGAAACAAGTTTAAAAACAAGTTTAAACTAATATTTAAAACTAGTTGCACCCGCGGCTGCACCCGCGGGTAAATTGATGGAAAAGTACCCTATGTTTTATTCCAAGCCTACAACTCTGTAGTACGTACGTCTTTTCAAAGGTTTCATAAAATTATTGTCTAAAATATTGAACACTTCGATAGTTAAGTCATTTTCACTAGCATCCCTATCTTATAATATAAAGGCCTCTTCAAGATATTCCAAGCAATCATCATCATTATCATCAACCTATGTCAGTCAACAGCTGGTCATAGGCCGCCTCTGTTGAGCATGTACATAATAAATACTTTTTTTGGAATAAAAATATATTCCACGCAATACACGTATAAAATATTAGATACTTATATACCCCAATCGATTCCATCTAGCAAAATAAATTTCAAATTATACCGACACGATGTTGGAAGCACCGATTTAAAAGTCCTTCCTTCCAGCGTCCGGGAGAAAATAATATTTACTTCCTCTCAAGCGAGAGCAAGGCGGAACAACACAGATTTGCATCTGTGAAGAAGAGTTCATTGAGTTTTAACATCTTTTATACCTTATCGATGAAAATAAACGGGTGTTTGTGATGATAATTGTTTACGTAATAGCCCTCTAGGTTTATCGCGTTCAAAAATTCGTATAAGCTGGCAGAAAGCTTTTTCTAAATCAAGTTGTCTATATCTATAGTAAACATAGTATAAAAAAAAGTCGATTCCTCGTTCCCTATGTGTGCTTAAATCTTTAAAACTGCGCAACGGATTTTGATGCGGTTTTTTTATAAGATAAAGTGATTCAAGAGGAAAGGTATGTTTATACGTAACTACCTATACTAAATTATAATAAAAATTAGTAATACCTAAATCACGAACATTCGATACGTTTTTTAAAGCATATGGATACCAAAGCCACAGTCTGTGTACAGCACACGTGCAGCATATAAAGTTCAAACTATACTTAATTTGTTCCGTTGTTGGTCTAAGTTATTTTCTATTTATGAAATATATATATATATATATATATATCTTCTTTGTACATATATAATGTATTAAATATATCAGTTGTCTAGTACCCTTAACACAAGCTTTGTGTAGCTTACTTTGAGGCTAGACGGTGCTGTATGGATTGTCCAGCATTTTATGTATGATATAATTAAATAATGAAAGAAAGAAAAAAATAATCGAACCCGCAACCTCCTGTATCGTAAGCGGACTTTCGCTCACCGCTCCAAAACGGTTGTCAAAGAGCCAGCTTTATTGCGTACACTTTGTGCCACTGTAACCTATAACTGGATATATTGTTTCGAAGGGAATTATCGCAACTTTCTGCGCAATAAACCCTTTGCCGGTCTGTGTGTCGGTCGCTCCGATCGTTCGCGCCGTGATAAGGGAAGGAATTTATGTTGGGTGCGAATTGCGGAATTGGTTTCCTAACAGAAGAAAGTCGGGGGAGTTTCAGACAAGATAAGGTGATGAAGTAGAAGGGATAAAGAGGATAAGGATAAGGTTCCATACGAGCCGCGGCGATCGCGGTGGAAGAATCCAGTTTCATTTAGATTTCAGTTCCTATAAGAAACCAGCCAACAAGAAGCCAAAAAAGAGCAGCTGTTTCTTCTGTGTATTTAACCTCAACTGCCTCACCCACCTGTTTGCAAAGCGTTGTGATTATAGCTCTCTAATAGCCAAAATGCCTTGTTTGGACTATATGATATATGCGAAAGTTTAAATGGATCAATGTTTGTTACCTCCTCACGCCAAAACTACTAAACGGATTGGGTTAGAATTTTGAATAGATTTAGTTCTAGACCTTGAAAAAAACTAAGCAACTTTTGATTGATTTAAACGCGGATGAAGCCACGGTGCCAGCTAGTATAAAATATACAAAAGATGATAAAGATCACACAAGCTACACGTGTGGATTGTCTAGCATTATTTATTTATTATTTAATCATGTTACAGGAAGGTAGATGTAATAAAATAACCATTCAATTAAATAAAACAATATTCAAAAGATGATAGAAAAGATTAATAAATTGGAGTGTGTAAGCCCTGGCACTCGGGGAATATCTAAGATTCGATCGATGAAAGATGGTGTTTTTCTATTTTTTAGAGAATATATCACATAAACACCTATCACAAACATTTCTTACATTAATTTTTAAAATACAGCTATCACTTTCTCGAATGAGAAAGAGATAGCTGTAGGTTGCTGTAGATAGCTGTTGTTTCAACGCCTAAAATCTACACAAGAGCAAATCCCCAAAATGTATACTTACATAGCTATTCTGTGTCAATACTTTGTAGAGGGATACATCCTGCTGATTATTTAAAATCAAATCACGTCCATCTCAAAGAGCCCTTACCAAAAGACCTTAATACCTCCCCGGGCCACAATAAAAACTACTTTGTAATAACGACATTTCTGTCCGAAATCGGGAATATAACTAACCCGACTGTAATTCGGTCCCCCAAAAGAACTTTCTGCGTAGCCTTCCTTATGCGGCCATAACGAAACGTGTGTGGATTGCAAAGGTCCTTATCAACGGTTATCTCTATATTTTCTTCAAATTTCTGGAGTCAAATGCACGCAGATTTATACAATTGTAGCCTATTAAGCAAAGCCTTAAGCTTTATAGAATACTAGCGACCCGCCCGGCTTCGCACGGTATTATATACGTATAAACTCTATCTATTAAAAAAACCGTATCAAAACCCGTTGCGTAGTTTTAAACATTTATATATATAGGGACAGAGAAAGCGACTTTGTCTCGTACTATGTACCTAGTGATTATTGAGGCATTTATCTCTGAAAGCCAAAAACCAAAGCTTTTTAGAATATAATAGAGTTACATAAAAATCCAAACAGTTTACAAGAAATTTAGTAATGAATGGGTACTTAAAATTGTGGTTAAAGTTTCTTAACTCAGCATAACTCTGGTCTCGTAAATCTACCCAGCGATGATTGTTCTATTCTTAAATTGCAATTTCCATAGATCCATCCTGTCTCCGACGTAAATGAAAGCTATGAGTATTAAATTTTGCTATTATTATAAACAGTTGAGCTTTTTGTAGACTTTCTCTCCGACTTTTGGAACGTCTATTTTAATAACGCTTTTCATGTCTATTCTCTTTAGATTTATAGATATTTTTTGTAAACATTGACATTTATGAATGAAAAGTTAACAAAAACTAATAGTAATAAAAGACAATAGCTCGGTAACATCAAGTTAACATCTAAAAACCAAAACAAAATCTTCAACAACGCATAATTGCTAGAACAGTGAAAAATATGCAAGTTCGGGTTCGAAAACGACTGAAAGACCAATGGAATGATGAATGAAAACAATCAATACCACGAATTGTTTTCAGCTCCTGCAGCTTGCTCTGATGATACCAGTGTCGTAAAATATGTTCCACCAATATTCCTTTAGTTTTGTACCTCATTTGTTTACAAAAATATCTATACTCGTATCTTTGAATCGCAGTATAGGTTTAAGTCCTTAAAGATGACAAACCCCTTGGAATAGAAAAAAGCTCGACAACCATTCTAAAATCAACGTTTGGTTAATTCAATATATTTATGAAAATTTGTTTACCAACGTCGTTTCGTTGCCTACCTAACTAAATACTCAGGTATCTAGCATTTACATAGCCATTCACGCGCTTAAGGTCAATTGACATTTTTCTTTTGTAGTTAAATTGGGATTGTCCTAGGGACCTAGTCAACCAACCTCACTTCTAAAACATCAACATCTATTTCTAAAAGCAAAGTCTACTTCTAAAATAAAAACTGTGACAAGGAATAATACCTACGAACCCTTATAAAGAGCAAAATGCAATAGCGGCGGGAGATAAAAGCGTAGCTACGTGACGTAGAGCTACGTATTTCTGGATTAGGGAAGTTTGAGCTGGATTTAGGGAATCATCATCCGTCTGACCCCATTCTGGAAGATTAGATTTTATAGTATGGCGTACGGCTTAGGTAAAATAAATAGGGAGACAAATTTACTGTTTAAAAGACTAGGATGAACTAGGACTAAGATGATTTCTTACAAAAAATTAAACTGACTTTCACCTTTAAAATTATTTTTAATTTAATTTAATTATTTATAATAACTTAAAACAGTATCATAGAACTTATTTTATGAATCGTTAAAAATACTTTATTTTACAACGAAAATTACAATCAAGGAATAGAAACAATTTAAAACTAGTATTCCTATACAATTGAGCTAACTGCAGACGGTTGCAAACAGTCTAAAGGTAGCTCAACTGATCCATGTCAATACCAGTCGGAAACGTCCCCAAGACACTGGCTGCATTACCACTTTTACCACGCTGTATCTCTGGCAATCCTGATACGCTGCGCCAGATACTCACTAAAAATACGAACAAAATATTTTATATTCGATCTCCTAGGTTCAAAAATTATATAAATATAAATTATATAAAACTAACTATCAAATCATTCTTAATACTGGTTATTTCTTAAGGCTAACTAAATATCCACATAAAGTACATTTTAAGGTGATGGTTTACAAAGATTGATAGAGATGAACGCCATCGAAAAATTAAAACGTTTGTAGGTTGCAAATTCCATCAAACTTAGCTATGAACTCTCATGTTCAATTAAGTAACCCTAAGAACCCTTAATTTATATGAACCATAATCATAAGATCATCATCACAGAAATGAATCATCATCATCATCAAACTATATTGAACGATGAATGAATTTCATTAACTCACATCTTGTCAATTAGTACTGAGTTGTCCGTTTCTTTTGATTTCTTATTTATCTAATACTAGCGACCCGCCCCGGCTTCGCACGTTTTTATTATACGTATAAACCTTCCTCTTGAATCACTCTATCTATTAAAAAAAACCGCATCAAAATCCGTTGCGTAGTTTTAAAGATTTAAGCAGTCAAAGGGACATAGGGAAATAGGGACAGAAAAAGCTACTTTGTAGTGATTTTTGGTTGTAGTACACAACCAAAAATCACTACAAAGACAAAAGACCAACTTTAGTCTTTAGTCAGACACATTTTCTAATTTTTCCTTTTTTTCTCTTTCTTTTCTTTAGGTATAGGTACATCTTCAGGTATAACTCTCGTCTTCATTGTTTAATATTTTTAAACTGTGTGTTTGCTTTTTTTCTGTACATCTTTTGAGTACTATGCAATGAGTAGTCTAGTTACTAGATTCATTGATATTCCATTCTACTCAACTATTTTATGTTTTTTGATTGACAAACTCAATTAACCCTAGATGTTCCTTCACTAGAGCACCATGTTCACCGAACAACCCTTTACCAAAGTTCGTTATAGCCGACAAAAGCGTTGGCCTCTCACTCTGAGTGGGGTAATTCTTGACATGATTAGACTTTATCGATTTTATCTAGTGCGTGAGATTAATTTTAGGTTAATATTTTCCCAAAATATTATTGCCAACGAGATTAATTTTGGTTTCATATTTTCCCAAAATATCCTTGACAACAGTGCGCCTTATGGCTGAAATGATTTTTATGAAGTATGGATATCATATAGAATCATGAAATTTATGATGAACATATTTTAACATATTACATATTATAACATAGAGCGTGTATTTGACGTGTAACTATTGTTTAAGTTCTGGGCTTGATTTATTTACAAAATAAACTAGCTGACCCGCTTGGGTTTTCATTCGCGTGTACTTTTTAAATAGAGATTTCAAAAAATTCGTAATAATTCAAAATATGATGTACACATAATTGCCACATAATATTTAAAGAGAAAACACTCAACTTTAAGTGAAGTAGATCACTATTGTACAAGTCCATACGCTTATACCCGACATTTATAAAGAATTCACATATAATTTAATAGCGAATCTAGTCTGTCAATTTTGGAAAGCAATTTCATTATACCATTGTAGGAATCTAATATTGAAATTGCTTTCTTAATTTTCTGGTTTCGCAGACGTTTCTACCTCATAGGTACCTATAGTACAAGGTGCTACAATATAAACCCGTTTCTGTAACCCATTACGTAACTCAAAGATACGGTTCCTAGTTTGTCGAGTATTTCCTCAGATCTAAATTTTATAACTACTTTTATTCATTTCGATAAACGAAAATAACAATCAAGGAATAGAAAAAAATAAAACTAGTTGATACAATTGAATCCATTAAGTTAACTGGAGACAGTTGCAAACACTCTAAAACTAGCTCAATTGATCCATGTCAATACCAGTCAGAAGCGTCCCCAAGACATTGGCTGCGTTACCACGCTGTATGGCAATACTGATGCGCTGAGCCAGCTAGAGGGTATCGACCACACGCTTAGATAATTTTTTAAGCCTTAGTACCCCACGGTCTCGACTCCGAGGTGGACAAATGCGTAGACTCTTGAGATCCGCAGCCAAATCTGCTGCCGCACTAGCCCTCGTGGATGTCCTTGGAAGATGGCAAGGGGCAAGTATGTCGACGCCTGTAGCATCCCACACAATGGGCCACCCCAACTCCCATGGGACTAGTTTTTTTTTCGTTGTTAATAAAGAATAATATGCGAACTTTTATTCGCAAGAATATTTCAGTAAGTACTTTCAGAAATTTGCTTAGACAAGTCGACAGATAGACTGGCATTACATTGTGATTTATTTTATGTATGTTTACTAGCTTTGAAGTTAGACCCGAGGACTGAAGTGAACCTAAATAATCCAAAGTTGAGTCGTCTCGGATCCGGAATAACCCCATCCGGCTTTGTATACCCGTCTCGCGTCACCCTGTATTGTTTAAGTCCTAGTATCCTATTATTGCGACAGATAGGGAATCCTTTTCAATAGGCTCTTCAATTTTCTCAAACTGTTTCATCCCTCTTCGTTATTCATAATCGTTTGGAGCAAAGTTATTTGAGTATTTGTTTGAAGATCTTGGTGTTATTGAATTTCTTAGGAATTGAGATATGGTCTAGTTATTAATTTTGTTTGCGATGTGAAAACTTCCAAGTTTTTATCAAATTCTAGCGTCATTTTCTTTGTAACTTGCTTTACCCATAACTAGTAGAAACTTATATTTAACAATTCATGCGATCATAATAGACAGGGCACTATGGCGCTCATTAGGGGAGGCCTATGTCCAGCAGTGGACTAATATGGGCTGATGATAATAGTTTAATGATGATATTATATCGACAGTACAGCTTCTTTGCAGCTGAGGCTTGTAAATTCTTTAGATTCTAAAATTATATAGACGCCTTGATGATTCTTGTTCTTCTTCTCTCTGGATCTTCAGGGCATTGTCACAAGATAGTATTTGTAATGTTTGTATATGTAAGTATGTATTTATTTACGTTATATGAAATTATTGATATAATAATGCAAGAATGTAATATACTATTTTATCTATACTTATAATAAAACTGTAACAGGTCCAATTCTGTACATTGAAGATATTTTGAAAAATTTTTTTGGAGGGCACTCTATTATCGACACTCAAGCCAAAACTGTCATTTTTTTTATCTATACTTATAATAAAACTGTAACAGGTCCAATTCTGTACATTGAAGATATTTTGAAAATTTTTTTTGGAGGGCACTCTATTATCGACACTCAAGCCAAAACTGTCATTTTTTTTATTCATGTCTGTCTGTCTGTCTGTCTGTCTGTCTGTCTGTCTGTATCGTAAACGCGCATCACGCCGAAACTACTTGATGGATTGAAATGAAACTCGGCATGATTATAGGTCATACTACGAGGAAGGACATAGGATACTTTTTATCCCGGAATTCAGTAAGGTTCTCATGGGAGAGGGTATGAAAGTAAAATTCCTTTACCGCGCATCACGCCGAAACTGCTGAATGAATTGGAATGAAACTCAGGACGATTTGAGTTCATAGTACAAGGAAGGACATGGGATACTTTTTATCCCGAAATTCAGTAAGGTTCCATTGGGAGAGAGGGTGGAACAAAAATTCTTTAACCACGCATCACGACGGAATTGAATGAATTCGAATGGAACTCGGGACGATTGGACATGGGATACATTTTATCCCGGAATTCAGTTTGGTTCCCCTGGGCTATACGGGTTTTCAAAAATTTCTCACTGCATCTGAACGACGCGTACACACGCGTCGTTCAGATGTTGTGAGAAATTTTTGAAAACCCGTATAGCCTAGGGGAACCAAACTGAATTGAACTGATAAACGATAAGAAATAGGCTTTATTTTATCTCGAAAATCCCACGGGAAAGGGAATTACGCAAGTAAAATCGCGAGTACTCCAAATACTAATCATGCGCAGACGAAGTCGCGGGTACCAGCTAGTATACAATATAAAAAGATTTATAAGTATTTTATTAATCCATATAATATTCACAGTAAGATATTAAAGTTAGTATTAACAATTATAACAAACTCCTAAAAATCTAAGCCGTCACCGGAAGGCAGAGTGCCCAAAATGCTGGCAACATTGCGACGTTGAATGGATAAGACCACCAAGTATTACATACTGTGTAATTTTTTTTGTTTTGTTATATTCTAAGTGTGCAATGAGTAATTTTCTATTTATCTATCCACAGGCAAACAGCGGTCTCCACTTAGAGCAGCATGCCGCGCGCCGGCGCATTCCTGCTGGCGGCAGCGGCTGTCATGCTGGCCACCGATTGGGCACGCGCTTCCTACATAGACCCAGGTCTGTCATCTTCCTCAAAAATCCTTTGATTGTAGTTTTCTTTGTTTATTAGAAGTAAAGCCGGATTTAGATAGGGTAAGTAACTGGATTCAAACTCAAGACAAGTCAGCGCTGACATCCCACCACTGTACTGATTACAAATCAATTTATATTGGGTTTTTCTCGGGTCAGCGCTGACTTGTCTCAAATTCGAAGTAAGTCACTGACCCTGTCTAAACCAGCCTTTAGTTGGGATTTCCAACGATACAACCCACTTAGGTATTGCGTGAAATTAGGTAGTTATAGGCAAACTTACCAAAGAGTTGCTTTCCTATGTGAAATGGATTACTTACAGCTTATAGCTTTTGATGATGTAAAATACAGAGGTAAAAGTAAGTTTTTTGGACCTAGTAGGCAAAACATTTAGGGTGCTGTTATAATAGTAATTCAAGTTCATCAAGTGGACGGAAGGAATTTATGTTGAATCCCGAGCTAGCAAAGCAGTCTAGCCACGAGAGAGTAGCGATTAAAGTAGAAAGATGAGCTATAAGATCTTCGTCAGAATTTATAAGTAAAGGAGGATCATGCCCCCGTTACAAGTATTTGAAGGTCGTACAAATATTTATCTCAAAACGGGAATCAAAGCAGCAACCTCCTGCGACGCAGGGGGACCTTCACCCTTCGCGCCACATCGGTCGTCGTAGGTGTGTTACGGGATAGCAAACCATAATTGAAAAATTAACAGTAAAAAGCACAGCTACAAAAAACGCTCTTGTAAACACCAGATGCACTAGTATGATTACTGGAACCAGCCACTGGAAGAATCTGAATAGACCAACAATATAAACACTCGCATAATACTTTCCCTGATCGATGGTGGCCAATATCACTCAAATATTGTCGATTCGCTTCGAATGTTGAAGCTGTGCCAAAGTGCCAGTATTAATTTTAAGCCTCACTTTTCATGTCAGTGAGTTGACAGATGCTTTTAGGTTGAGCGTAAACCTCCAGTTCTAGCTGGAGAGTACGTATTTACATAGTTTGATATCCAGGCAATCTTGGGATGAATTGGAAATGAAAGAATAATATAGACTTAAATGCATATACATAGAATAGAGAAATAAAAAATAAACAAATTCCACTAAGAAACCTACATAACCTATAAACATTTTAATAAACTTACATAAACATAAAATATGATAATATTGTCTAACCTATACCTATGTCTGACAAAATGATTACGTTTTTAAAAAGGGATCATTAATCACAAATATTTAGGTTCCCGAAAGTAATCAATTATAATTTTCTCAAAATAAATTTTGTAAATCGTTTTACGACGATAGAAGCGTTTTGTGATTAACTCTATGTATACTAACATCAGGTTGATTTGTAAGTAATATAAGAAATAATTAAATGCCTTTTCTTGTACTTATTTTTTTAAACAGAGCTTCAAAATAATATAAATCTTTTTCAAAAATATATCGCCATCACTACATAGTATAAAACAAAGTCGCTTTCCACTGTATGTCTGTCCCTATGTATGCTAAGATCTTTAAAACTACGCAACGGATTTCGATGCGGTTTTTTAGTAGATAGAATGAGTCAAGAGTAAGATTTATACGTATAATACACTGTGCGAAGCCAGGGCGAGTCACTAGAAATAACATAAGATGAAATATTAGACAAACTCACACAGCATCAACTAGCCTAGCCTCAAAGTAAACAGAGCCCATTTGCCCACACACATGTCTTGTCTATTCACAGATGTCTTTGAGAAACTCCGTACCAAAGGAGCAAAGGCGCTATATTAGATTTGAATTCGAATCTGCATACACCTTAGCAAAATCACTCTCTTTGAAGCAGCATGCTCTTAAAGCGTTTGTAAACTCAGAAAGTAAACGAAATGGTTGATCAAATGTAACGGGTTTTATTAATTCACTAGCTACTCGCCCCGGCTTCGCACGGTTTTATTGTACATATCTATCTATTATAAAAATCGCATTAAAATCCGTTGAGTAGTTTTAAAGATTTAAGCATACATAGGGACAGAGAAAGCTACTTTGTTGTATGTACTATGTAGTGATTAGTTCGAACTACTAATTATTTCTTCTGTAGAAATGTAATGGGCTCGTAAGGCATCACCAGATTTAAGCCATCAATTGAAAGTACGTACCGAGTTATTATGTAAACAGTTTCAAAAAAAGAGGACGTCGTTATAAATTTGTGATATATTTTTTTCATTTATGTTCACCGAATACTCGAAGACATCAGGCCTATTTTGTAAGCATAAAAAATATAGAAGTTAATGATTTCGATGTATTTAAAGTTGGATGCTTGTATCCGAGTCGAAAGAACCAATGAATTCTGACAGTTCGTCCAACTAGGTCTGATGTGATGTCTAACGAAATCTAAAATTTGATCCCTTCAGCTCCCACGGGGCGCCTGACTGAAACTGAAATGGTTGAGCTTAAGGGTCAAGCACATATATCCACCACCGCACAGCACAATAATAAGCATTCAAATATGGTATTAAACTCGTTATTTTAGACACCTTCATTTTACGGTGACGAAGCTTCAAGTTAATGGCTGTGTATTATCTGGCACGAATGATAATATAAAATAGATCTAAAGATAACAATAGGCACATATTTCAAAGAACGTATAACTTTCAGAACTGTTTCAAGTCTCACAAACTAACCACTCACACAAGTCAAATTTATGCCATAAATTTTGTCTTTTTATTTTATTGTCCTTAAAAATATTATAACGCGAAAGTTTGTATGTACCTATAGATGTTTGTTACTCTTTCACGTAAAAACTATTAGATTCATCAGCCTAAAATATTGAATAGACGTAGTTAAAACTACGCTTTTCATCCCTTAAATCACTTCCCATGGTATAGAACTAGCCTTGAAACGTTTTCATAGAAACAACTCATGCGATAATAGTAAGAAATAAAGATTCAATAAACATCCCTTCTATATTTTTGTACACAAAAGGAAGACGCATATTTTTATAAGACTGATTATTCCATTGCTATTCCTTCGAATTAATTTGAATTAAGAATAGTCTGTTTTATAAAGCGATGAAATAAAACTTTATGTAGGTTTCTGTCGTGCGACAGTGTAGCGATCTGCGACAACCTTTAGACCGAGTTTCCTTGTGAATAATAAAGTTCAATACCTTGTCCTCAGGAGACGACGATGTCGAAGTAAACCTGTCTGACTATGGCGACGACCCTGCAGATCTTCAGCTACTTCAGGATGTTGGAAAGTGAGTATTATAACAAGTCAACAAGGTTTTAAATCCAGCATCCAGTCTCGCAGTGGTCTCGCATATAATTTGTCCAGAACCCTAGCTTATAAAACAGTTTCGATGATCTATTATCCGTGACCGGATAGGGAAAAAATGTCGGGAATATTAAGATTTACGGTCCATTTCGTGGAACGTTAAGATACAAAGTATCTTGCTATAAAAATTCGTTCCAGTTAAAGTAATTTCTTTGTCTTTCTAAGGTTCTTTTGAATTCCTAAGTTAAAACTTCCAAGTTTAAAGTAATTCAAAACTAAATCAAAACTCTTTTGAATTTTTTCAAGACTTTTACTCTTTCATTGCCAGTAGGGTACTATCTATCTATCTATCAACATATAACATCATCATCATCAGCCTATAAAAGTCCACTGATGGATATAGGCTTAATCATAGCGCCCTGTCTTCAGCTAAATACATAGAAAGTAAAGAAATCCACATAACAAAATAATAACGAAGTTGAAAGTAGGTAATTATTAATTAAAGAACCTTAGCTGAATAATCGTTGGTAAATTTCATTCTCTACAGAATGTTTCGACTGAAAAGGTTATTTATGTTTATTTTACACTGTTTATTTTGAGTTTGAAGGCCGGCGTAGGCGAAACTGGGTAGATTTCCTTTAATTGGTTTTATAGGTTAATATTAACTATTCAACAACTCATTCTAACCACTTTAGTTTGAAGGTTAGACAAGGGAGGTTTTATAAATAATAATTTATCAATGAGTGTTTTAAACATAATGCATTTATTTTTTGTTCTGTTTTTGGTCTATAATAAGGTATTTTTTTCTAGCGTAGATTACTACTCACTACATCCTTACCTATTAGTAATCTATTAGTAATAGTACCTACAGGGGGCTTAATAACAAACCACCTTATAGAAAATAGACATAGATCATAACAATAATCAATAATTTACATTTAATTACAAAGGTTCTCATGAAGTAGATACAAAACATGGCCAGGGGCCTGATCTAGATTTAGTAAAACCTAAATTTAAGGTCACCAGGGCTAATAAAACCTGTAGGTCTATCTAAGGTAAAATGATGAAAATATAACCAGACCACTAGAGATGTCACCAGACGTAGAAGTGTCACCAGACGTAGAGGTGACGTGAGGTTCGTGCATTCCACCAAGCACGGAAACTTAGGTTAGTTTTAAACAATGTGGTTTCAGACGAGCGTCGCTGGTGTACGTTTTCAGGCGTGCGTGCCTTCCTCGCGGGGGGAACTGCGACCACCGGCCCGGAGACTGCTGCCACTCCTCCTCATGCCGCTGCAACCTGTGGGGCTCCAACTGCCGCTGCCAGCGCATAGGCCTCTTCCAGAAGTGGGGGTAGGCCCGACCCCTCCCCCGCGCCCTGAAGCGGCGACCAGCTCACGCCAGCCGATCTGACCGCCGCTCCATCGCCCGACAACCTCAGCATGCCCACGGAAACCTTCTTTTCCTTTCCACCTTCGTAGATTTGACAAAACAGGGACCTAGTTGATTTCGGAAATATTTTTGGATTGTTTACAATTGGTTCGTTCTTTGCTAGGGCGGGCGGGTGTCCGCTTGTTCGGTTGGGCAATCACCCAGCCTTATTGCTCAATCAGCAAGCCTGACGCGCAGCCCGCCCGCCCCGGCGCCGCTCTCTGCCCTGGGCGGCGACTCCGAACAACCTTCTGTTTCCCTTTTATTTGTGCATCGGTTTCGTCGCTCAGGCAGCTCTTCTTAATGTATGTATGTAGAGTTAAGTAAGCTAAAGTAGATGATTAAACAGTAGCTAATCTTGGTGGTAAACTTATGTCAATAGGTAGTAGAGAAATAGTCAAATATAACTTTAAATGTTTTAGTCAATAAGGAAGTAACGGTAAAAAAACTTGGTGAAAGACGCTATAGTAAGCCTTTATGTGGAACGGAAGCCAGACTTGCGATTGGCAACTTAGAATTTTAAAATACATATTAATGTGTCATATATATTTCATAACGTTTAATACTATACGACTCTCGGACAGGGGGTATAATGGTATCAAAACTAGTAGTTTTCTCTGAAAGTAGCTTCTTGTAAACATTCACATACGATAATTGTATTGTTATACTTAATGGACTATGAAAATGACGATGGAATTATGATTAAATACTATTTAACAATAAATGTTTAACAAAGAAAATGTTGTTTTACTTTACTTCATCCCGTTAGGTTTTAATCTAAGCACAAGAGTTCGTATTTATTATTTTGCACGGATTATCTATAGTGTTTTGTTTCTGTAAATTCAAGATATTCTTTCGAAGTTGGAAGAGGTTTCATTTTATATCCAGCCATGCAAAATATTAAAAACAAAAAGTATCATTTAAACTTTAACTTAAACTTTAACTTTTTTCACTTTAAATTTTAAAGTGTCTAGTCACTGTAAATTTAAGATATCCTTCGCAGGTTAGAAGACGTTCCATTTTATATCCAAACCGAGCGAAATGAGATAAAGTTGAGTGAGCACCTAACTATTCCACTGTAACTTGGGATTGTTCAGTTCATGGATAGTACTTTTCAACTGAAATACAAGATGAATTTCATATAAAGCAAAGATAGTTTGGATAAGGAATTCTGTAATGAAAATGTTTGGACTCAGACAGAGATATTTGAGCTTGAATCCCGGTGGATAATGAAATGCTGGAAAGTATACGTAAGTTCGAGTTCAATGTTAAAACATGAATCGTTTTTGAGATTAAAAAGTTGGAAGTAATCACAATAGTAAAGAGGGGGCCATAAATTCATTTACATATAAATAAAATAAATAATCAACAATCCACACAGCATCCTCTAGCCCCAAGCGAAGTAGAGCTTGTGTTATGGGTACTAGATGACTGACATACTTAATACATTACATAGATAATTCATAGAAAACATTCCCGAACCCGGAACAAATATTTGTAGATCATACAATTAATTTCTGCAAGGCGAAAATCAAACCCGTTTCCTGCGTCACAAGCGACACGACCGTAGTCGTAATAAGCTCTGTTGTCTCACGTCAAAAATCGTGCAAAGCTGAGGGCAGATGCTTCTCATAAATAACACAACATCCTGATTTTGACGGCTTGAATTACGTATTCAGCACCATGCCAGGGTTTTATGAGGATACATTTTGATGGAAACGACAGCCATTTTGAACACGTTTTCATCAACAGCTAATAACCGTCAAGTCTTTCAAGGTCGCTATACTAAAGCCTGGACTACACTTTGTTTAGTATCAAGTGCGAGTGACAAATAAATAAATAATTCCGGACTCATCTAGCCCCAAGCTAAGCAGAGCTTGTGTTATGGGTACAAGCAAGTGATATTATGATTTCCGATAATTGTTCACGGTTCATTTTGAACTAAGATGCTTGCGGTCTTTCACACAGCTGCGTCTTGAGTTTTGCGATTTGAAGGCGCGCGGCGCGGCGCCCCGCGTCAAGGAATTGCTTCAAGACGCAGGTATCACTTCTACTTGTCACTCGAACTTGATACTTAACAAAGTGTAAACCAGGCATATGATATATGATATGGAATCATCGAGAAAATAACAAAATATGACCTTCGAGACTATTCTGCAAACCAAAAGCTTTCCTCGCAATGCTGATGCGCTGCGCCAGATACTCACCAGCTTTCAGGTCACGCGTCGCATCCACCAGACGCGTAATAATAATTATAATATAAGATATCCTTATCCTGACTATAATTACATTATAAACGTGAAAGATCATAATATGGATGGATGTTTGTTCCTCTTTCATGCAAAACTTACTGAACGGATTGAGCTGAAAGTTTGAATAGACGTACATACATAGTTCTAGCCCTGGAATAACATGTGGACTACTTTTCATCGCATAAATCAGTTCCCTTGGGAAAGAAATAGCCTTGAAACTACTAATATTGAACTAATATTATAAACGCGAAAGTTTGTATGGATGGATGGATGTTTGTTACTTACTCTTTCACGAAAAACTACTCAACGGATCTGGATGAAAATAACAGAGATAGATTATAGTCTGGAATAACACATAGGCTATATTTTTTACCGGAATTCTCACGGGAATTACGCGGGTGAAACCGCGAGGTGCTGCTAGTCATACATAAAACATTAAGTAGATAAACTAATTTCAAAAGATTCCGACGAATTGAGATCCTCTCCTACTTTTTTAAGTCGATTTAAAGTTCGAAAAGAATAAAATTGTTGAAACTTATTCATACAATTTTACACTAAAATTCAAACTGCTAAGCTAATACTTGTGCCGTGGTTGTACTACCTATGTGTTTTTGGTATTTAAAGTAAGTTTGAACCTTATCAAATGCTTTCCTACGAGTATCTATGTGCTTTTAGACCTTAAAGTAAGTTTGAACCTTATCGAAATGGACGTTTTAAAGATACGCATAACAACCAAAAGCTCAACGTAGGTATTGACTCTCTTTTTAATCCTGGAACGCAGATTCATCCCAACTTTTCTAATACTTTACTTTAAGCTCGCCGTTTATCACCTCTGTTGATCTTTTCTCTTTGAAGTCTCTTCGCCAAGTTGGATTATTTATCATCTCGCTAATCGAGATCTCTCAGCTCTAACTCGTTTATAAAAGTACCAAGGTAAATAGGAAAATAAAATGAATAAAATAAGAGACAGTTTTATCTCTTTTGCAGTTATCATGTTTTTAGTTTGTTAAGGGAACCTTTTGTTGTATTAATGTGATAAAAGCCATACGTAATGAGAAAACACATAACATCTGCAAAATTTTTGCCCTATACTTTAAGCAATCTAACTTTCTACTTTATAATAAGAGTCTCAATTGCCTTGTAGACGTATTTCGGCTCTTACAAACTCTTAAATCTAAACGTAAGTTTCTATACGAAAGTTAACTACGACAAGCCAGCACGCAACACATAAAAATTTACAGCTTAGAAACCGCACATGTTATGTTTCGAGGGAAAACTACGAAGAAAGAAACAAACCAAAATAATAAATTCTCTGGTATTCCGCTGGTAGCTTGGCTGCCAAATGTGCCAATAGAACTCTTGGGAGCAAGCGGGTCAGACGCACGTGTTGGAACAACCGCCCGTTTGGGATATCACAAGGCTCGGAACACACTGAGCGTTTTATTCTACGTTGAAATAATATGATGCACGTAAATAGACCAAAAACAATAATTAAAGGCCCAGGATAAGTTTTTAATAAGTACGAAAAAGTATTGAAAAAAAAGTGGTTGACAAAGTACACTACTTGTAAATTTATGGTGAATAATTATAGATACCTAAATAAAATTTTTATCAATAAAATCATAAAAAACGACGAAAACATTTGGTTTTATTAATAATATTACTAATAATAATTAGAATAGACTAAAAATAAAACGAAAGAGTTAGGGTATATAAATCGTTAATTTTTCACACATTATAATGGAATCTAAAAATGAAAACATATTGCAGTAATAATATTCAAAATTATACATCATATTAAATCTGCGAGTAATTAATGAAAAGCTGAATATAAAATGAATTTTATCTCAAAATGAATGTATAAATTGTATACATTAAAATATCACTAATAAAAAGCCTTATCTATCTTAATCTTAAACATAAACAGTACATCTACAGATGATTACTAAAGGCACAGAATAGATACTCGTAGGTAGCTACAGGGCCCAATATTTTACCAAATTTCACAAAACAACGTTCAAATTACGGGCAAGTAATAGGGCTTATTTTCTTCTTGATTGATTATACATTAGCTAGCATGCGCTCAGTGTGTATCGACTCTAACTAGGTAGATCTTGGAAACAGCCGTCAGTAAGCAATATTTAATTATGTCCATTCTTTTGACAAGGGCGGGGTAGGGCGGGCAGTCCCTTCGTGGCCCGAATGGTTTTCCTTATTTCTTTCAACATTCACTTACTTTTCTGAGTATTACGGGCACCAGTAATATTTTTCTTCATATTTTGATAACATTTTGCTATATTACGTACTTTGTAATACATATTTTGGTTAGAAAACGTCTCTGATGTATCAGAGTTATTTTTAAGAATTCGGATACTTAGTTTTTTGTTGGGATTTCTGATTTATTTTAATCATACATACATGCGAGGTTTTTATCTGACTGCTGGATGATACTGGGCTGAGAAATTTACTTTTAAGCAGGACTTAAATAATTCTACGGAATTAAAGCATTCTAATCTCTAGAATCTACTAGAGGAACAGCTATATATGTATTTTAATACTACTACTGTAATCACGATCGGGACTCCAATCCCCAACCACCTGAAGGAGCATACACATTAAGCATGTGCGAGCAAGAAACCCTGGCCGCCTCTTCCTATCTCTCCTCTCAACCTCACGTATGAGTTTATACAGTCAAGAACGCAAGTGCCGTAACAATGCTGGTCAAGTTATCCTTTACAGATGGTGTTCTCATTTCATCATCAACCTATATTAGTCCACGGCTGGACATAGGCTTCCCCTAATGAGCGCCATAGCGCCCTGTCTTCAGCTTGCCGCATCCAGCATCTGCCATCAGTCTTTCGCAGATCGCCATCCCACATGGCTGGAGAGCGTCCTATACTACGTTTGCTGAGTCGCGGTCTCCACTCAAGAACACGATTGCCCCATCGGTGGTCGGTTCTTCGCGAGATATGGCAGGCCCACTGCCACTAAAGCTTTCAAAAGATAGGTTCAACTTACAATTGCTGATATATTAGGTAGATAAATTGCACATTAGATAAGATATCACAGGACATGTTGTCAAGTGATATCACGTGCGTAAAATCTTAATACCTCCTAAAAAGGTCCAAAACTTCAACGTTGTTAAATCTCGTGGAACAACATACATGTCAGGCACAAACAACGAGTGATTAGTGAATATGAAAACAAAAGGCCTTTTCTAAGAGTCATATTTTTAATGGCTTGAGCATTTACAAGGCACGAACACCAATGATTTTTAATTTGTAAATGAAGGTTTTCCTAGTTAGCACGGTTTATCGATCGGTTTATCGCGCATTCAGTCTAGAGTAAACGTTCCTATGGTCTATTTTGAATGTAAGCCAGTCAATTACAAACCTAGTGAGTGATGCGGAACGTAAGTAAATATTAAAACACTTTTTCCTGTCGAAGTTTGAACTCAAACTAGGCACACCCGCTTAATTTTTTATGAATTTGTCCTTTTGGATTTTATGAATATGACTTTTTCCAAGTGTATTTTAGAAGCATTTGTCATTTAGTTCTACATATATTTTGAAAACAAAGTTTTATGTAGAATCAACTTTCCGTTGCTAAAACTCGCTCTTAGTCCATTTTGCTACGCGCCGTAGCACTTTTTGGTACACCTTTAAACTTTTTGCTACGCCGTAGTTCTGTTTGCTACGACGTAGTTCTTCATGTAACGCAATAATAACCGTGCTTCATACCCACCTTATTATAATTTAAACCTAAAAGTAACTTTCACTTCGTGATAACGCTGTAATAAAAATATGATCCAAGAAAAACTTAATCGTAATCGTATAATGCATAATTTTCTTTGTCTTTTTTAAATGTAGTTAAATTTGTGTCAATATTAAATGTAGCAGCAATAATGGATCGGAATCGGAAACGGATGTGGAAAGTCTTAAATTATCCCTCTAACAAGACCTAATTAATTCTCGGATGGTTGCGGACGACCCCTTTGAGGTTTCCTCGTATTCGAGTTGCCGCCGCCGTAACGCGTGATATCATAACGCAGTTAGTTGAACTAGAGAAGGCGTAGCAAACGCGGCGTAAGAATTTACCTTTTTTGACCTTAATTTTTTCCTTGAATTTACCTAACAACTCAACCCTTGGATGTCGTCAGCATTGACTAAAGGAACCTACCAAAGGAATGGCAACAGTTTCGTTCTTTATTCTTCCAAGGGTGATTATGTCAAAAACTCTTTCCCTTTTTTGAGGGAGGCAAATTATCCAGAGGTCTGGTGTGCTAAGAATATCGGTATAGGTACAAAAAAATAAGTTAACAATTTTATTTTCTTATTATTATTTACGACTTTATTTCTTTAGGCTTACAAAATAAGCACTTAGACAATTCAAAATTTAAACTATTGACAATAATTATCATAATAATAAAAAAGATAATTACTCGTGGTAAATTGATCTTCTCATCGATTAAATTTTAAAGTATCATTCCTGTGTAATAGTTAATGTTATTAAAGCGAATAAGTACCTGTCTTTTTACTGCCTACCTCCATCGCATTATTTACCACGCGTGCCACATTATGAAAACATCTTTATGAAGGGTTTGACAAATACGTGAGTTGAATGAACATTTGTTTACATTGCTCAAGGGATTGACATGGGCCAAATAAAGGTAACAATAATTGAGACTTCGTTGTTTACATTGTATAATGGGGATTTGTTTTTGTTTTGTACTTGGAGATTTCATCAACATACTGCGACTCAGAAGGTTCTATTTCTGCCTCGGGACAAATTTGTGTACAATCTCCAAATTTTTGTTACAGAGCTTTGAGACTTTATTGTCTGGGTGTTTTCTTAACAAATAAAATTACAATCAAGGAATAGAAACAAATCAAAACTAGTTTACAATTGAAACAATTGAACTTACTGCAGACGGTTGCAAACAGTCTAGAGGTATCTCAACTGATCCATATCAACACCAGTCCCAGTTCCTTACCACGCTGTATGGCAATGCTGATGCGCTGAGATAGATACTACCATCTCTCGGGTCACGCGTCGCATCGACCAGACGCTCAGATATATTTTAAAAACCCGGAGAGCCTCAGTACCCCACGGACCTAAAGTCTAGACTCCAAGGGGAGCAAGTAAGTTCTGCATATTTGCGCCGCTTGAGATCCTCAGCCAAATCTTCCGCCGCACCAGCGCTTGTGGATGACAAAGGAATTGATTTTTATGCAACTATACTTATTGTTCATTTCCTTTACTTGTAAGAACAAAGATCCTCCAGCAGTAAATTAATGAGTTGGCAATCAAACTTGTGCAAAATCAACATTGTTGCGACGTCAAACAAGGGCGGCGCCCAGGGGAGCGTAAAACAATTACCCGACATTCTTCAGTGTTGCCAGTTGTGTTTGTTATATGTAAAGATACAAAAAATACTTTATTGCACAATTACTTTTGCACAGTTTATTGCACACTAACTTTGAGGACCGATGTGGCGCGGTGGGTGAAGGTCCGTCTGCGACGCAAGAGGATGCGGTTTCAATTCCCGCTTTAGGACAAATTAATGTGTGATTTACAAATATTTGATCCGTGGGTGTTTTCTATCTGTTATTAAATATTGTCTTTATGTATGTAATGTTTGTATAGTATGAAGTGTATCAGTTATTTACTACACAAGTTCTATTTAGCTTGGTTCTAGATGATTCTGTGGGGATTGTCCAAAATTGTTTATCTGAATTGACACCTATATCACGTTAATTGAATCAGTGAGTACGCACTAGCAAGTAAAACGCGGTTAGCCACAGGTGGCTGCCGCTTTTTAGTTTATTTACCGCTAAGTGTAAATTTATATTATAACCAATCCCAAAGTCGCGGTTATCTGTTCAAAAGCGCTCAGTGACATACGAAAGTTTATAAAGATATCGTAATTACTAGCTTCTAGCTAAAGAAGTCACAATAACTAAATTTAATTTATTTCTATTTCTAGATAGAAATTCTATTTAAAAATAAGAACTTTTATCTCAGAAGTTAGAATAAAATAGAAAATATCACAGAAAATATCTATAGGATGTTTGTTTGTGATTTTATTGCTAGTGCGTACTCGCTCATAAAATTCCATTACTAATCAAATTCGATTTTCCGCTTGTTGGATTTGAACTCAATTGAAGTGGCTTCGTAATAATGTTCAATGGACGGTGAGTCAGAGTCAACAGTAAAACATAATTACTCCCATTCAAGTATTATACCTATTTTAAACTCATTGATTTATTGGTACTTCTGGCTTTTTAACTGACTTAAAAAGGTAAGGGTTTATGTTCGTCTATATTTTTGCTTTGTTTAAGTTTGTTCCCGACTCTCTTTTATTTGTGGATCGGAATAATAAAAAAAAAAATTGTAATTAGGATCTCAAGACGCGTAAGTACGCAGGTCTCGTTAGAGCCTACACAACCCTTTGTAGTCCAAATCCTAGGTCCACGGGGTTTAAAAAAAAATAAGGCTAATAAACTAAAAATTCATACATGGCCTAATAAAATTATTCTAAGCATAATACTATCTTTGAAAATAATTCTTACTCGTACCGAATCGATGATGTTTAATGTGACATATCACGAGATGACTGATGACTTTGTTGACGACACAGACAGGTATGCAGGCTCAACAAAATTCGACATACAAGAAAAATATAAATTTTAAGTTTAGAATGTAACAAATTAGAATAAATGTCAATTGACAACCGGATACTGGTTTAACATTCCAACAGACTAGAAAGCTCTCTACTCGGCTCTATGTTATATCAGTGACCAAGGGTTAATTCATCGGGAACTCCTTCGGATTCGATATCGAAACTTTTTACTACGATTTCTATTTTAAAAGAGCGTATTCAAAAACTTTTTCCATTTGAATTTGGATCCTTATACTTCCTTAGTTTAGATATGAATCAAAATAGCGTTCTAAAGATCTGACGGAAATGGAATAGAATTCCAATGAAAACTTTTGCCATTTGAATTTGGATCCTTATAGTTCCTTACCTTGGATATGAATCAAAATAGCGTTCTATAGATCTGACGGAAATGGAATCTAATTCGAATATCGTTTCAGTTACGGAAACGAATCGAATAAATTAAAATACCGGAAAGCTATACTGGAAAGCTCATAATTTGAGCGCCAAACTAATTACGTTCGTCTCTGTTTAACTTTAAATAAGGGAAAACTATGCGCTATGGACTTTTATTTAATAAAAATAGGCGTTAAAAACAAAAACATAAAGTTAAAAATAAACAGTCTCATCTGAAGAAGTAGGGCGAACTAATTACACTTCTTCGCGGACATTCTCATGACGGGCGGCCCTTGAAACAATAGGAACCTACGCAGCGTCATTAACAACAGAAGGTGAACATTAATAAATAAACATAATAATAGTAAGTATTTTATGTCCGTGTCGGATAACTGAATTTGTTAGTAAAGAGTATTATTGCACCAACTATGGAAGAAGAAATATTCTTTATGAAGGTGCGCAGAAATACAACAGCTTAGCCGATAACATTAAGAACTGTTTGTCTATGCATATTTTTAAGAGAGACTAAAACAATATATTTATGATTAGATTTATTAAGTAAGCGTAAAGGTACTCACTATTTAACTATTTATTTTAAAACTTACTGCTACAATTAGAAAACTAAGTAATTTAGAAAAAAAAGTTTAGTTAGTAAGATTATTGTATGTACTCATGTAAGTGAACTCTGTTCTTTTTGAGTAAATAAATTTCTTTAAACTGATTATAAAGGTTTAGTTTTTTTATTAACAACTAAAATTAAAATCAAGGAATAGGACTTATTATAAGGATAAGTTTAGTTTTAGACCTTGGCGTCAACCCGCTTTCTTTGAAACGAAGGTTCGCAAACGAACGAATTTTAAACGAAGTTTCGGTGATGAACCTACTCTCTTTCATTTTCGGATACGCACACAAAGTTCGGATTCATAGACAATTTTCGTGAATGAAATTGAACGAATGATATGTGTAGGTCTTTTATCATGCCAATTACGGATTTTTCTTTAATGTAAAATAAACAAAATGTTTCGCTTTGTTTTTAAATTCTGTAGGTTTATAACTATTTTCTGTTGTATCTAAGCAAAACATGTAATTAAACAACTAGAATTTGACCAATTACTACTTTTGACGTAATTTACCCAAGACACTATAAAGAACTCGTTATAATGCGGCTAATTTTAAGAGTACAATTCATACACAATTGGGCAGTAACTTATGGCAACCAAACATATCCGTATAATAAATTTAGGTACTTATTTGTTATGGTCCATTGCAACAATATGTTTGCATTCTCTGTTTCGATAAAAACAAAGTTTGTTAGTATAAATAATGTTTCTCAAGTGTAGTGATATCAAAAGTGCTTTTTTTTATCGTAAACGTGATACACATTCCATTGGAATGTTTCAAGTTGCAGTGTTTTTGCTTCTCGACAAGTTGTTTGTATTGGATTAAAAAACTTTGTAAGTCTTAATAAATAGTTTACTCGAGGCAGGTCAACTACTGATGCCGGTGTAGAGTTGGTATCGCATATTTTTGATGCTTGGGAGAAGTCGCAAGATGCTTTAGGCATTTTTTGCGACTTGTCAAAAGCATTCGATTGTGTTCATCATGAGACATTAATCAGGAAACTACATCACTATGGAATAAATGACACCTCTTTGGCTCTTCTTTCTTCTTACTTAAATGATAGGATACAAAGAGTTGACATTAATGGGAAACGGTCTTCGGGGTCTGTAGTTACTATGGGTGTACCGCAGGGGTCTATCCTCGGTCCTTTCTTATTTTTAGTTTATATTAATGACTTGCCTGATCTTGTAAAGAATAATCACGAGATTGTATTGTTTGCAGATGACACTTCTTTAATTTTTAAAATGAAAAGACAATCAACAAATTTCGACGATGTGAATAATGCAATCTCAAAAGTTGTCCACTGGTTTAGCGTCAATAATCTTTTGCTTAATGAAACCAAAACGAAATGTATTAGATTTATTCTACCTAATGTGAAACAAGTTAAGGCTGATATAAACGTAAGAGGAGAAAGGTTAGATATTGTAGAAAGTACTGTATTCTTAGGAATCACCCTAGATAGTAAGCTTCAATGGGGCCCACATATAGATAAGCTATCAAAAAGGCTCAGTTCTGCAGCATATGCAGTCAAAAAAATCCGTCAACTTACAGACGTAGATACTTCTAGACTTGTTTATTTCAGCTACTTCCATAGTATTATGTCTTATGGTATACTGCTGTGGGGGAATGCTGCAGACATTAACACCGTTTTTGTGTTGCAGAAGAGGGCTGTTCGGGCAATCTATAATATGGGTCCCAGAGAATCCCTACGTGATAAGTTCAAAGAAATTAACATAATGACAGTACCATGTCAATATATTTATGAAAACCTGTTGTATACTCGTAGAAATATCAATAAGTTTCCTAAAAATAGCGATATACACAATGTCAATACTAGAAATAAAAATAAACTCGCTTTGCCTACAACTAGACTAAACAAGGTTAATGTATCTTTCAAAGGGCAATGTATACGCTTCTACAACAAAACTCCAAGTGAGTTGCAAAAACTATCAGTAAATAAATTCAAACAAATTGTCAAAACTATTCTTTGTAAAAAGGCTTACTATAAAGTATCTGATTATTTAGATGATAAAAAAGCTTGGGACGAGTTTTGCTCCAACTCGAAAAATAACAACCTAACAAGGTAAAGGTTTTTGTTCGCTTCTTTACTTTAAAAAGATTGAAGTGAACAAAAATCAAAGTGAGCACTTTATTTCCTAGTTTTAATTATTAATAACATGAATTTTATGACGTGTCCAAGTGTCCTGTAAGGTCTTAAGGAAATAAAGCACTTTGAGTTTGAGTTTGAGTTTGAGTATTAATAAATACGTCTCTCCTTTGGAGGTAGTAGAGGTACCATCTCCTGCCACAACTCTTGAAATAATTTCTTACTCAGTCTGTAATTCCCTAAATCAGACTTCCCTTTAAACTCTAAGTCTGTACTAAGATTGATATTGAATTGATAGCGCAGGCTGCGATGGTTTCTTTTACGCTCCAAACGTTCATCACGAAGAGCAGGCACAATTAAAAGTAATCTTCCATTCATTTCAGTCAATTTTCTTTGTAAAATCAGAAAAACGAAAATCAAAAGGTAACACTTTTGGTTTCGTCGATTTGAGGTTAAAACTCCGAACAAAGATCCGTCAAAATCAAATGTTCGTTTCGAACTTTCGTGAAAGAGAGTAGGTTTAGAAAATTTAAATGTCAAACTATTTTCGTTCGAACGAAGTTTCGTAAAAAAATGAAACCGGAGTAGGAATTACGCGAACTTTCGATCGAAGTTTCGTTTTTCGTTGAAAAAAGTAGACCCCCTTATTCATAACGAAAATAACAATCAATGAATAAAACCAAATTTAAACTAGTACACATAATTGAACTGACTGCTCAATTGTGCTGCTAACTAAACTCGTATCTCTTCCTCTATTAGACAAAATAAAACTACTACAGATGTAATGTACCTAAAAAACTGATAATAGATATAAAAACTAATGGTTTGATTGTAGAAAAAAATATGGTACAATAAGTGGCGGTCCTAGTGTAAGTAAGTACCTCTACTTAGCGACTTAAGGTAATAAAAATAAATAAAATACACTAACGTCGTATTATAGGATATAAGAAAACAGAGTTTGGTGGCCACGAAAAGCAACTTCGGAAATTCCTTTGTTTAACTTATGTTTCTGTAAAGCATCCACACTGTGGCCACAGCTGTAACAAACGAGTTGCCTTCGCTTTGTGTGGCTCGCAATACGACTCGGCCTCTAGGTGGTTTTAATCAGCGAAAGGGGAAATGACCAGGCGTTGAAGACATTGCCTGGTAAAAACTCGACTAACACTATGATAGTACTAAAAATATAAGATATACTTACTAATAAATTAACTTCTAGTAGTAGTAGTAGTGTTCTTGAGTTGAGACCGCGACTTGGCAAACGTAGGGCAGGACGCCCCCCGGACAGCTGGGATTATGATCTGCGAAAGACTGCTGGCAGATGCTGGATGCGGCAAGCTGAAGACAGGTCGCTATGGCGCTCATTAGGGGAGGCGTATGTCCAGCTGTGGACTAATATAGGTTGATGATGATGATGAATATAATCACTATTATCTGGTAAATATCGTTTTTAATATTATAAATGCAAATGTTTGTATGTTGGACGTCTGGATTGTTCCTCTTTCACGCAAAAACTACAAAACAAACTGGACCGATCGGGGTGAAATTTAATAGACGAAGTTCCCTGGAATAACACATAGGTGCATACTTTTCCCATAACTCAGTTCCAGTACTTTTTGTTATTATTGTTATGATTTCACTATAAATAATTATATTTAAGTGGTAAATAAATTAAATAAAGAAGATTATGATTTTGTATTGTTATACCTACAGGTTTATCTATAACCTATCCTACGAATATTATAAGCGCGAAAGTTTGTAAGTATGAATGGATGGATGGAAGTTTGTTACTCTTTTACGCAAAAACTACTACACGGATATGGAAGAAATTTGGCACAGAGATAGAATCGTCTGGAATAACACATAGGCTATATTGTATAACGGAATTCCCACGGGAACGGGAATTACCGCGGGAAACCACGAGGCACTGCTAGTTGTTTAATTAAAGCTTTGTAATACAGGATTATCTATACGATAATATAGTTGATAGATAATCAAGTAAAACCCTCAGGATGTTTTCGCCTCTGTAGCTTGTGGTGGGAAAGTAAGGATGCTTTCGCTTTGTTCCACGAGCCCGCGACAGCTGTTCTCAAATGAATCAAAATACAAATTAATTCAATGGACCACTTTCTCAGATCTCTACCCAATTATTCGTTTGAACACACAAAATAATGTGTTTTCCTACACGTTAGAGAAAAGAAAGTAATATTGTTGAATTCTATGAACGTACTTTTGAAAATAAGAATTCACAAATCTTTATACAACTAAAATTACAATCAAGCAATAGAAAAAATTATAGCTAGTATTTACAATTGAAACCATTGAGCTAACTGCAGACGGTTGCAAACAGTCTAAAGGTAGGTCAATTATTCATGTCAATACCAGTCGGAGGCGTCCCCAAGACACTGGCTGCATTACCACGCTGTATGGCAATGCTTTTAAAAATAAATGAATATAATTTTTTTTGATAGTAATAAAAAAATATCTATCTACCTACCTATCTAAAAAAAAGCTGGACAACCCACTCAGCATGATCTAGCCCCAAACTAAGCAAAGCTTGTCTTATGGTACTAGATGACTGATATACATTCAGTCAAAAAAGTATCGGGAATGGATGATTTGTTTATGGTTCCAAATTCAAATTTTTGTTTTTTTTGTTGTTGTTAGGTTGGCACAACTGTTTGCCATTTTGGCGCGGAGTTTGAGTTGCATCTGTTATTTATATTAAATACAGTGCTGTTTTTAGTTACATCATAATATCTAGTGTGTATTGCGAATTTCACAATGGACAAAAACATCGAACAAAGAGTTTGTCTTAAGTTTTGCATCGCCAATGGAATTTCGTGTTCGGAGTCACTGAAAATGTTACAGAAAGCTTTCGGTGAATCGAGTTTATCAAAAACACGTGCTTATGAGTGGTACAAAGCGTTCAAAAGCGGTCGAGATGTGATGGAAGATTTGCCTCGCTCTGGTAGGCCATCAACGTCTGCAATTGAAGTTAACATCGCAAAAGTGAAGGAAACAGTGACTGAAAATCCTCATTCAACTTTGCGAGAGATAGCCGCCGAACTTTCTGTATCTCACGAGTCGATCCGTACCATTTTAAATAATCACTTGGGTATGAAACATGTTGCCGCTCGACTAGTCCCAAAAGACCTGAATTTGATAATGCGCCTTCGCACAAGGCCATCATTGTGACCGAATTTTTGGCCAAACACTCAACAAATATCATCGAGCAACCACCATATTCACCAGATATGGCTCCGGCCGACTTCTTTCTTTTTCCTAAACTCAAATTACCACTTCGTGGCACCCGTTTTCAATCGGTACAAGACATAAAGGAGAATTCGCGACGAGAACTGAACTCAATTCCGGAAACAGCGTTTAAAAAATGTTTTGATGATTGGATAATTCGTTGGCGTAAGTGTATCGTTTCTGAAGGAGCATACTTTGAAGGTGATAAAATAAATTTGGATGAATAACAAACATTTTGTGTATTATTGATCATTTCCCGGTACTTTCTTGACAGAGTAGTACATGATACAATACATTACATAGATAGATATTTCATTATAGGTGAATAGATAAAAATCCAGAAAACCAGAAATAATATTTGCAGATCGTACAAACATTTGTCCCAAGGCGGGAATCGAACCCGCAACCTTCTGTAGCCCGCTTCGGTCGTCACTTAATATAAGTTTTATTTTTACCCGTGAGTACTGAGATAACTTAACCTTTAGGCGATGTGGTTGCTCAGAGACAAAGTCTTTCGTGTGAGAGAAAAACCTTACCTATAAAAAACCTAACCTCATTCAATATAACCCATCGCATCGTCCCAACCTGTTAAGTTTGCCTTACAATTAAATACCTAGTCCCACCAACCAAGCTCATTTTCTCGTCCGAAGTATAATTTGGTATTTATTTATTACTCAAGTTCTTCGTTAAGCTTGGCAGTATTATGTACAGTTCTAACAATCTCCGCCATTTTTCTTATTCAAAATCAGCAATTCAAATAGCATCTGCCCTCGCATAATGAATACCACTTCCATAAAAGCTTGTTAAGTGTTAAGTGGGCACTTATCTTTCTCTATCTAGTCTAGGTACTACCATAAGAATAGACAAAACATTGGTAGGTACTTATTACCTATTACAAGTTAGTAAATTAAGCCAATGATATGAATGAATGAGTATTCTTATATTTAAGACTTCATAATTCTACTCTTCATTTATTATTCTTCATTTAATATTTTATTATATACACACACATTACATATAGAATAAGGAAAATTAAACACAGAGAACAAAATATACGAATAAACAACAAATCAACAATAAGAAGTATATAACTAAAGTAGGATTACCCAATCCAGCAATGGAATCTCAAAACATACAAGACTACAAACAAGTAAATCTTAAATCTTATAAACCGTTATATAAAACGCAATACAAATTCGCATAGCAACAAGGGCAAAACTAGATTAGCGTTGCCTAATTCAGCATAGGAATCTCAGAACATACAAGCCTAAAACAAGTGGATCTTAAATTATACCCTAAAATAAAAGCTATACAAATCCTCAAAGCAACAAGGACATAACTAAAGCAGCATTACTTAATTCAGCAAAGGAATCTCAAAACATACAAATCTAAAAACAAGTGGATCTTAAATATACCGGAATTCAAATTCCCATAGCAACAAGGACACAACTGAAGTAGCATTACCTAATCTGTGCATAACATTGTTCTCAAATTTTGCAACGGACAAGAGACTTGACGATAGCGGATAAGTGGCCACTCAGGAGACCCAATCCCTCACCACTTAGTACGAAACCCCGAAATATGCAACTACGTTAATATAAAAACTCTAGCAGCGCCTCGCGGTTTCACTCGCGTAATTCCCGTTTCCGTGGGAATTCCGGGATAAAATAGCCTATGTGCTATTCCAGACTACAATCTATCTCTGCCAAATTTCAGCGAGATCTGTTCAGTAGTTTTTGCATGAAAGAGTAATAAACATCCATCATCATCATCATCAGCCCTTATTAGTCCACTGCTGGACAAAGGCCTAATGAGCGCCATAGCGCCCTGTCTTCAGCTTGACGCATCCAGCATCTGCCAGCAGTCTTTCGCAGATCTTCATACATCTATCCATCCACCCATCTATCCATCCATTCATCTATCCATACTTACAAACTTTCGCGTTTATAAAATAAAGTAGGATAATCTAAGAAACATCTTTTTGTAACATGAAACTGCTCTCTGCGCAGTAAAGTGCCAGTAAAACTCTTATCACTGTCCTCTCTCCGTGACTTTCCATATAAGCTTTATAGATGGCTACCCTATTTGGTCCACATTACACCCTCACTGGCCCTTGTGTCAAGCAATTTACTTTTTCTACAAGAATTGAGCACGTTTCTAAATTAAATTTACTACGCTTGTAGACTTTCTTGTTTGGAAGGTTTGGGTTAGGCCTGTTTTATCGAAACTATTCAAACACTATTACCAGTTCCAACACTTTATAACAGTTCTGAATAATAAAGACTTTATTTATGACTTTAATTATTTCTTTGTTTTTATTTATTGCTAGAAATGCGCGGTGCCCCGGGGTCGGGGTCATTGGGAGCGACTCAATACATGCTATCCACTCCTTTAAGAGACACCGGGCTCGATGAAACATGATCTGTGCCAACGAGCCCGGTAAGCGACCGGGTCGGCACCACCGGGTTCGTTGAAACAAATTTTGAAAACGACCCCGGTACCGGGGCCTGCCCACCCGGCTCGCTGGGAGCGACTCAGAAATATGGTCTTTATGCAAGGTCTTATATTCTTATATCTAATAAAGGTAGTTTCACATTTTTCACCGAAACACATTGGCATGCAAAGATTTGAACGTATAAATTATAAGGTAAGTAATTATAAGTTCTTTATACTTCCAAATATTATAGGTGTATAATTTAATACATCATCATCCAGCCCCTAACTTAGCAGGGTTTACGATATGGGTTATATCGGACTGATACAATTTCGTTACATATCTGTGTATAATAAAAGCTAAAAGCTGTTTTAAATATAATTCCTTTATTATACATAAATTACACCCAGTAAATCCTGTACAAATATCAGCCATCAGCAACGTATTTGTCTTGCATATGAATAAAACTCTATGAAAAGTCAAAAAAAAAAAACTAGGAAATAAAGTGATAAAACCTTTATATGGATTTTTATTTCTGGATAATTATAAGTCTTTTATAAAGAATATTTCAAAAAACTTGTTTGAATTTATTTCCTGCTATGTACGAGTATGCAAATTCATTTTCAAAGCTCCAACTCGGTTTTAATCTATTCGGCGAACACAATACGTTAACAGATTTTTCTCCGAACGAACTAGAATACATACATAATTCATTCATAATTAATTAATTTTGTGGCAACATAAGACGTCCAAAATTAATGGATTTGTGTTAAAGTAATTTTCTAGCTAGAGTGGGAAAATTGTTATCCAATTAACATAATTCAATTTATCGCTCCTACTAAAGTAACACCTAAAAATATTATTATGAAGTACTTCGTTTAGCATCTTGAGAGCCCATTTACTTCAAAAACATTTATGATGAAAAGAATTTTGTATAAAATATTTCATCATGCACGAATAAGCATATTGGATTGTTCGCTTTCATAAAATTTCGTCACGTCTCTTCATAATTTGCGGGTTTGAATGAAATATATCGAGACTGGGTTTTATTTTAGGTCACCAAGCCGTTGGTTTCACACACTCGTTCTACGTTTCTAATAAGATTTCTGGCTAAAATCTGTTGATATAATCTAACCGTCCATTCGGTAAACATTTACGAGTTGGTCTAAAGTTAACTCGAGAAAATTATGTTCTCAAATCAAAGGACATAAAATTACCATGAGTTTAAAATGAGCTTAAAATACAATAATGTTTTAACCATAAAATTAGGATTTTTCTCTACTAAGCCAAGGGTGTGCAACCAATTTTAATTTTAAAGTCTGGTCAGAAAACTTTTCCAAGTAGGTATGTTTATTTTCAATACTTAATTTGTGAGTTCCATTTGCTTGACCCATCAACACATTAAAGGGAACTATGTAAGGTTCATATAAAAAGGTAATGGGCCAATTTTGGGAAGCTAGTGCCAAATAAAATGCCCGGGCTTTATCTTACTAACACATTTTGACGACTCAAAACAAGGACAAACGAGCCGACTTTACGACTGGAGAAAGATTTTTCGTAATTTATCTTAAGAACAGGGATTTTCCACGTTATTGCCTTGGTGTGTGATGTATTTTTATGAGGACACCTCATGGTGCGTAGGGGTCATTTAGACTAGACGGGGAGAGTCATAAGGATGTCGAATAAATACAGAGTAAAATCGGTCAGCTCATCGGATTATCCTAAATTTTTTCGGGAGAAATTTTTCCATGCTAGTAATATCTTACTTAAGTATCTGTATTTCACCGTCCCACAGTTAATTGTGGTTCAAAAGGGTGATTTTGTGTATTGTACTTAAATTTAACTTGCCTACCCACTTATATTTATATTCTTAACGATTTTTGCTCCTTTTTTCAATTTTATTCCTTTTTAACTTTTATATTTATTCTAACTTTTCTGTTCTTTATTTTAGGTGTTGTAAACTTAATGAACGGAGGAGGTTGTGAGTTCGATTCCCGCATTGGGACAAGTATTTTTACGTTACTACAAGAGTTTTAATATTTGTTCCGGGGTCCTGGGTGTTTTTTATGAAGTAGGTATAGTAGATACATATATCTCTATGCAATTTATTGTAATAAATATATCAGTCACGTAGTACTCATAAAACAAGCTCTATTTACCTTGGGGCTAAATTATGCCGTGTTTAATCGGCCCATAGTTGTACAACTAAGAACAAACACAACCTTACATAGAATCTCATTATTTTTACAAATTCTGTTAAAATGGAATTATCTCAACCCTTTTGTTTTCCACAGAATTACATTATTCCTATGACGCAGACAGATTCCTCTAATACGAAAATTCTGTCGCAGAGGATGTGAACAATCTTTGTGATTCAAATCGTGGCCCGTCCTAAAGATAACATTTTCGATATGCTCGAAGAAGGTCAGGATTTAGTGCCGGTAAAAGCGTTTAACTAGCTTAAAGGGGAATTACACCTTACCTTTCAGCTTTTGGGTCAAATGACACGCATAAGTTGTAAATTTTAAGAGGTGCTTACACCTATCATGAAGATTAGATATCATAGATTTTATGGAGAACTATCACAGACTGCTGTTTTGCACGTTTTTCGGGATAAAAAGAGAAAGGTCGCAATTAATATTTTTGTTCTGTGTTCATAAACTGTACCGATAGTTCTATAGTCTGAGACTGTACCTAATTAATTTAATTTTGTTTCTATCAATAAGTAACTTGTGTACTGTACGTACAAGGGTGGCAAGTTCAAATTATTATTTACAAAAACTACATCAGTGTAAAAATTCAGCCCATTCCGTTCAGTAGTTTACATCTATGCAATGTATTTAGTACATCAGTTATATAGTACCAATAACAACGAAAATTACAATCAAAGATTACATAAAAATTTAAATTTCTATATATACAATTAAATTCATTGAGCTAACTGCAGACGGTTGCAACCCATAACATAAGCTTTGCTTAGCTTGGGGCTAGATGATGTTGTGTCCATTTTTATAACTGAAGGTTATAGTAAAAAAAACTATCACTCATAAGATATACTAATAAACATATTCGCTGTTCTTTTTACCGAAGTCACAGCCGTGACCACGCCACGTGCCGGATATCCCTTTAAGGATATCCATATCACCACGTAATGTCGGTCGCTTAGACCTTGCACACGACGTCGAAAAAACTAACCTTCTTTTATTGTATTAAACGAATACGACAATTGTTACGCCTACATTAAAAAGTAAAAATAATACCAATTTAAAAAAAATGGTGAACAATTTACACATCATCTAGCACAAGCTAAGCAGAGCTTGTGTTATGGGGAATATTTAATTTTATGAATCATTATACATTGTTTATTATACATACTCGTATACAGGGTGTTAGTGTGAACAGCGTTCTCCTTGAAACCAGAGGTTCAGCATCATGAGTAGAATCCAAAACCGATGAGAAAAGCTTAACACCTATTTTAGTTTTGCAAGATTTTAATATTTCATGTCTTCGCTATCGTACACGATGCCATAGTCACTCTACATACTTTAAGTACCTACCTACGTAAGTACTTATACCCGCGCCTTACTTGGATCGTAACTTCATTACTTGTGCCCTTCAAAAGACGGGATATTCGCACAGAAGGTGATCCGACACTGAGGTGCACATGCCACGTGTCGCCTGGTCGAAGTACTTGTGTCACGTGTTTGTGAGCAAACGTTTAGTGTTTATAAAAAATTTCTTTAAAAAATGAGTAAAAAATAGAATCATTTTTTTTCATCCTCTTTGGATTCTACTCATGATGATGAGCCTCTGGTTTCAAGGACAACGGTGTTCACACTAACACCCTGTATAGAAAATAAACAGAATACCCTGAACAAATATCAGCTTTGGTTTGAAGCGGGAATCGAACCCGTAACTTCCTGCGTCGTAGGCAGTCCTTCACCCTCTGTGCCAGAGCGGTCAAGCTAAGCAAAGTTACAATATAACTGTATATTCGTAACAGTGGTACAGAGTAATAAATATTTAACTTTTACACCACAATGGAACACTAGCAATAAAACTGTCCGATGTAATTGAATATTGAGAGTTATAAGTACACCAGCGGGTGGTGGTAGAGACATCCACTAAAAACTACACGTTCTGAGCACTAATGCAAAAGCGTAAACCATAATATAACGTAACGTTACGTAACCATCTGTACCTGGGCACCCAGAGCTGAGAGACATAAACCTGAAGATAATCTTACAGTTTCTAGCAGCTGCAAGGTTAAGTGGCAAATTATGAACGCCGCAGCTTCAATGGCGATCATAAGGCCTTTGGGAAAAAAAGTGAAATTGAAAGTCTATAAATTCTCTCTATCATAATGTTAAATTAAGTGCCTCCTGTTTTCTAAGCGATGCAGTAAAAGTAGCATTTTATAAAGGTTATTCCCCTAAAGAGATACTAGAGCAAGATCTCATACTCGAGTATGCTCGAGGATTCCCCTTTTTGGCTCGTATTAAATTAGCATGTTATACGATATTATAGTCTTTATTAACAACGAAAATTACAAGCAAGGAATAGAAAAATGTTGTACGATTGACATAAAGTTCCATAAGCTATGTACAATTTCTATCCAAAAATTCGTGCACCCATTCGATTCCGCGGCAATGTAAATTTAACCTTATGCTTGGTCGACTCTTAAGACAACCACAGGTTGAGCTACAGGGATCAATTCTTACGTCACGAGCACACAAAATCAATGCAGCATACCCCGTCACTCGTGACATCGTAGTTAAGACCAAAACCGTTTGGAACACCTCGCTCTTCCTGATAAAGATGTTGACTTAGGATAGCGAGAACCAAAGGATTTGCTTAGTCCCTATGATTCAGAAATTCTGGGTATTTTGTTTGTTTTGCAGAACGTTCTCAGCAATAGCTATTAAATACGTAACTATCTACCTTGCGATTCAATTTGCTGAAGCCTTTAAAGTTGGGAGGTGAGTTAGTTAAGACAACTTTAGCCGTGTTTGTGTTGTTTAACTGCAACTTCAGCTTATACTTGTTCAGTTTATAACTGCAACTTCAGTTTATACCTATGTACTTAGACTTACTTAGGTAGGTACAAACATCTGGTTATCGTAAAACAAATTGTTTGTGGACGACCTCATTGGCGCAGTGGGGGAAGATTCGCCTGCGATATACGTATGTTGCTTGATTTAAATGAATTTTTTATTAACCTCAGTGTTTTCTGTAATCAATAATTAATATAATCATTAATAATACGCAATTTCAATACGCAACGAGAACATCGGCAAATGTGCAGATTTGCAAACATTTGAGGATGCTATGTGGATTATCCACCATATTTTTTATTTGTTACCAGAAGGGAATCGAACCCGCAACCTCCTGCGTCGACTGACCTTCAACTGCTGCGTCACAGAGGTCGTCGTGGTATTAAATAAATAATTATAAATCTTTATTAAACTTAAATTACAATGATACAATTTAACATGTACTCAAAGACTATTTTTATCTAAACTATAGCCCAGATTTTACAATACTAGACTAAGTACGTTTCTCTAAGGAATAACTTTTAAACATTAGAATTTATTCTTTTATCCTTTCTTAGAGAAACCAGTACGAAGCTGCAACGAACAAAGTCACAGGCGAAAGGTAATAATTAGAGACGTAAATTCCAGCTTCAAGTCCTGGCATTAAGATTTAAGGTGAAGCGATGCAGTCAGCATTCCAAATCCGCTCTCGACTGCCAGAAATGCTCAAAGCATTCTCAAGAACATTGCTTCCTGCTCCTTTACATTGTAGGCCAAATGCCGTGGATACGCGAAAATTCTTCAATGTTGCTCAAAGTTGAAGAAATTAATGAGTAAATCATTTATTATGGAACACAAACATAGTTTTATCATTAAAAAATGAAATCTCTGTCATCTGTAGAAGAGTTAAAAAAACTGTATCGGAAATAACAAGGCCGTTAAAGCTTCTGTAAAGAGAAGATAAGAAGAAAAATTCCATAAAATTAGGTCTTTATAATTTTAAATCAAAAAGAATCTGCCCGCGGTTTCACGCGTGTTATTTCAATGGAAACGGTTTCAAGGCTGTTTTTATTCCGTAGAAAAAGATTTATGAGATTAAAACTATTCCATGTTTTTTTTACAAGACCCTTAGGGTATTATATAAATAATTTTATTAACAACGAAAATTACAAGCGAAGGAATAGAAAAATTACAACTAGTATTTACAATTGAAACCATTGAGCTATCTGCAGACGGTTGCAAACAGTCTAAAGGTAGCTCAATTGATCCATGTCAATACCAGTCGGAAGCGTCCCCAAGACACTGGCTGCATTACCACGCTGTATGGCAATGCTGATGCGCTGAGCCAAATATTCACCAGCTCTCGGGTCACGCGTCGCATCGACCAGACGCTCAGATAATGTTTTATTCCAGGGCTAGAACTGTGGCTAGAACCACGTTTATTCAAAATTTCGTTAGTAGTTTTTGCGTGAAAGACGAACAGACATCTATAGTTACATCCAAGAAACTTTCGCGTAAATAATAGTAAGTATCATTGTCTGTTAATTTGAAACTATTAAAACAAACGGTGCGTGCCGTCTCTTTATATTTCTACCTGGCGAGGAGGGTTTTATTATGCGAGTTTTTCTATGAAGTAATTATCATCATCAACCTGTATTAATCCACTGATGGCCTAGGTCTCATTAATCCTTTAGCCCTATCTCATATTTCCTACAGTGAGCTTTCCGCATACTTTGCAATGTATGATTGATTCTGTTCTTTCAGGTAGCTCCATTTAAATTTTATCGCAATCGGTAGAATTTCTTTTTAAACAACTAAGATCTGTAGGTATCTTACTGGTGTTTTCTTTACCATGGTAAATGGCGTAGGTAAACAGTGCGCGCAATTGAAATCGTTATAGTTTTGTAAAACAAGTAAACATTTTCCTACAATATTATGATACAACTTTAAAATGTAATTTGGCTAAGGTCTGTGTAAGGTAATTGTCCGTGTACCTACGCCATCTACGTAAATGACCCTAGATGTAAAAGGTTTAGTTAATTTCAGCCAGGTAATTTCCAGAAATAATATTCGGCATAGTTGTAGGTATTTTCGTTGTTAACACTCGCAATTTGTCGACTTAATAACAATTTTATTACATTTCATTATTAAACTGTAGGCAGTGAAAATGAACAGAATTCCAACGGCGTCTTCGCGAAATGACTAACATTTAACATAGTAAATGTAATTACTAAAACATGACGAACAAAATTCTATTCTAGACGTATTTACCTACTTGATTTACTTTTAGTCGGTTCTTGCAGGATATTTTATATCAACAGAGACATTTACATGTTTGCCCTGAACTCTGCTGCGCATAAAATATGCTAACTTTGTTTAAATAAGTATTAAGTCATTATAGTTTGCGGTAGTTTTTAGAGTAAATAAAAATATTTCATTTCATTTATGAATGAAAACTTAAATTATACAGTTAGCTCAATGGTTTCAATTGTAAATACTAGTTGTAATTTTTCTATTTCTTTGCTTGTAATTTTCGTTGTCAAATAAATGATTACATATTTAAAAAAAAAAAAAATTATTCTAATTATGTACTAATACAGAAATTAACTGCAAAATTTTCACTAAAACTAAAAACCCAAATTTCTTCATTACGTATTTGCTCAAATCTAGCGATAAAGGTACAAATTCGAGTTCGAATACGAACAAATCGCAATTCGAAACAGTTTTTGGTTTTGAAAGAAAATTGACAGAGAATTAAGAGTATTGTAAAATACTTTCAAACCTTTTTTCTATGGTTTTATATACCCTTTGCTCACAAAAAAGGGTCTAGGATTCTAGATCGAATCAGTAAATTGTAAATCAATATCTATACTTATTTCTTTAGGCTTACAAAATAAGCTTCTGGACAAAACAAATTCCGAGAACAAAGCTACCGTGGGCGACTAAAATAACTAAACAAAAACGAATTCCCTACTTATCAAATAGCTAACAATAACCAAAAGCATACCTATTTATGCCGAATGGAAACTAAAACTAAAATAGGCTTTATGCTAAAGGTCAGACAGACAGTTTTGGTATAGGTCAGCTCGAATAGGGAATGTTGCATTGAATTCGTGACCTTTACGTCGATTCTAGGTATTCTTAAATTAAACTCATGAGATGTTATAAGACGACTGAAAGGTTAAACATAACAGTACGCTAAGTATCAGTTAACAGTCTGTTTGATTACGAAATAGGTTTTAGAAAATTAGATACTTACTAGATATACTTATATAATTTGTAGGTACTTATTATATAATATAGGCAGGGAGTACCTACCATACCAACATCATCCTGAATGCATCCTTCTAATATTATAAACGCTTGTAAAAAGTTTGGAAGTATGGATGTTTTTGTTACTCTTTCACGCAAAAACTACTGAACGGATCTGGATGAAATTTGGCACAGAGATAGATTATAGTCTGGAATAACACATAGGCTATTTTTATCCCGGAATTCCCACGGGAACGGGAATTACCGCGGGTGAAACCACGTGGCGCTGCTAATTATCCAATAAATGGGACAGCCGTTCCTCAAGCACTGTAATCGAGTTATGATGAAATAACTTTATTTATGACGTGTCCAAGTGTCCTGTAAGGTCTTAAGGAAATAAAGCACTTTGACTATTGACTATTATTCGATTGCAGTTTTGATTCCAACTACTTATCGAAATTTTAAAAAATCTATTTTTTTTTTAAAAAAAAAAGCTCGTTTTCAGCTTGCTGCATCCCGCATCTTACTGCAGTCTTTCACATATCATCATCCCATCTGGCTGGAGATCGTCTTACACTAAGTTTGCCGAGACTCATTTTCCACATTAGAACTCGTTTATCCCAACGGTTATCGATTCATCGCGAGATATGGCGGCCCATTTCAGATTGCTAATTCTTTGATCAATGTAAATACCTGTCGGATGTATTCGTTACGAATCCTATCCTTCAGAGAAACTCCGAGCAATAGCTCTTTCCATAGCTCACTGAGCGACTTTGAACTGGTGGACCAGCCCTACCGTGAGTGTCCATGTCTCAGCTCCGCATGTCATTACGGGTAGGACGCACTGATTGAAAACTTTCGTTTTCAAACATTGCGTTATACACAATAGAAACATAAAATTACTAATATCTGCCCGCGGCTTCGCATTGTTTCTGTGGACCGTCTCAAGGCTATTTATATCCCATGGGTACTGATTTATGGAATGAAAAGTAGCCTATGTGTTATTCCAAGGTTAGAACTACATCTATTTCAAATTTCAGCCTGATCCGTTCAGTTGTTTTAGCGTGAAAGAGGAACAAATATCCATACATTCATACAAACTTCCAGGTTTATAATTTAAGTAAGGATTTAGTGCACCTTTGCTTTGTCTACAAGGATCTATAAAACGACGGATCTCGGATGGAATCGGACGACCGATGTGGCGCGGTGGGCGAAGGTCAACCTGCGACGCAGGAGGTTGCGGGTTCGATTCCCGAATCGGAACAAATTTGTGTACGATCTGCAGAAATTTGTTCCGTTGGTCTGGGTGTTTTCTTTGTATAAAAAATATCTGTCTATGTAATGTATTGTATTAAGTATATCTAGTATACCCATAACACAAGCTCTGCTTCGCTTGGGGCTAGATGATGTTGTGTGGACTGTTCGGAATTATTTATTATTTATTTATATATATTTATTTATAAAAACATCTTTTATTATTATTTACTAAAGTATAGCTGATGCTCTGGTAGTTTCCCTTAACTCTTGCGATATTCATTTTGACGATATTCCATCGGAACAATGCGTGCGAAGCCGCGAGCAAATACTACTAAATAAAATTCCTGCGTGTCACCCTAGGCCGTTATAATCCTACTAATATAACAAACGCGAAAGTTTGTAAGAATGGATGGATGAATGGATGTTTGTTACTCTTTCACGCAAAAACTACTGAACGAATATTGATGAGATTTGGCACAGAGATAGATTAAAGTCTAGAACACCTAAAATAACACAGATGCTATATTTTATGCGCGGGAGAAACCGCGAAGCGCTGCTAGTATAATATAAAGACACGAGCCGCAAATAATTTCTACAAAGGCATTTTCAAATTACAAAGGATAATGAAAACACAAACAGAATCATAAATTTTAATAAAATTTCATCTAAATTGAGAGGTGCTTCTTGTATCGGAAAATTGTAACGGAGCGTTTCGGGAAAATTACCTTTGTATTTTGTGGAAGTGGGCTTTAGAAAACACTGTGTGGATTCATGGAATGCTCAGAGTATTTGAGGTAGAAATTGGAAAAATATAAATAACTATACACTAGCCAAACTCGATGTAGAATGTTAGTAAACAAACCACGACACAAAAAACTAAAATTCACTTGCTTGGCGTCGAATTTTAGATATGAGTGTACGAAATATTTATTTAAGGAAGGATCTTAAATCAACAAGTAATGTAAATTGCGTATAAAAAGGCGCGGGAACAGAGTGTATTTTAGGTTAAGTATGGGCGGTTTGTTTACAAACATTCTACATCGAGTTTGGCTGATGTATAGTAACTACGCGCGGCTTCGCACGCGTTGATTCTATGGAAAAGTTCAAAATCTATTTCTATCCCATGGAAATTAACTTATGGGATAAAATAATTCTCAAATTCAATTAATAATCAATCAATCAATCAATTCAATTCAATTCAATTCAATCAATTAATAATTCAGTCTAATTACATAGATATTTGCCGTGGATTCCATCTTCTTCCACTGAGTAAAAGGCGCGAAATTGGCGACTTGCTATTTCTCCTTAAAGTCACTAACAACCTTATTGATTGCCCTGAACTTCTTAAAAAAATTTCATTAAACGTTCCCCGAAAAAGGGTCAGATTTAACGAAACTATATTTAAACCAATAGTTAGAACAAATTATCGTCAGAACTCCTTTCTGTGGCGAGTTGGCGACCAATTTAATAAACTCTGTAAGCAAATAGATCTGGACCTTTTCTGTTCCAGCGTTAACTCCGTGAGACGGCGGTTGAGCTCCGACTTCTTCTCACCTTCTGGTGAGGATGATGAGGATGACTCGACACTGGCATGAGAGTAATATAATGCGGATTGGCTTTTGATAAATATTTTTGTTGCTATTACGTTAATTATTACTAGTTTTTTTATTGTTTCTCATTATCGCTCTTTTATATTTATTATATATATTTCTGCTATGTATGTATGTACCTTCTTACTAGTTGAGTTAATCTTGTATGTACTTAAGCTGTTACTTAACTTTGTTAACTGTTACCTTGCTTGTTCACACTTTTTATGTTTCTACTGTTAATTCTATTCGTGAAAACCTTTTAATAGCCTTCTGTTTCTATTTCACTTATTTTTTAATTTGTTGTATGTGCTGCTGGTTTTCCTCAAATAAATAAATAAATAAATAAATAAATAAAATAACATCTAAAATCACAATCAAGGAATATAATAAATTACAACTAGTATTTAAAATTAAAACCATTGAGCTAACTGCAGACGGTTGCAAACAGTCTAAAGGTAGCAATTCATCCACTAATGGGATAAAAGTAGCCTATATTTTATTATAAGCTGATAAGATATTGTTTTACGTACTGTTTAAATCTACGAATAGCGATCCTAGTTTACAGATGGAAGCTTGTTATAGAAGCTTAAGGTGCAATCAGTACTACTTGCGCCACCACTTAATTATCATATAATTACGTTGAACAAAGTAATTTCCAAAATTAAAAACGTTCAGTATGTATACCTAAAATAAACTTTTTTAAGGCAGCTGTAGTAATTATTTTTGCTCTAGTTTAGGAAGAGATAGGAAGTTGCTTTTGGTGGCCTCCAAACTCTGTTTTCGTATCTCCTCCTCAAATTAGACAAAATGATCATAGACATTTTGTCTATTATATAGGAAGAATTACGAAAAAATAGTTTGTTGGCCACCAAGAGCAACGTCGTATCTTTTCTTAGACTAGACAAAATGAAACTACCTACTGTTGCATCAAAAAAAAATATGTTAGGTTTAACAAATTCAAATTCAAAATAATTTATTTTCAGACCATTTTAACAAACTGAACGTTTGAATTTTGGAAATCCTTTTTTTAACTTAATTATTTGGTGTGTTTATTTCCTTTTTTTAACTTAATTATTTTAATTATTATAGGTGGTGGCGCTAATGTACTTCCTGTTTTTGCCTTAAGTCGGGGTCGATTTTTACACCGCATCCCCTTCATTTACGGTTATTTTTCTACCCAAAACATAATCAAATCAGCTCCAACCATGCAAAACTCAAAGCAAGCGGCAAATGTTATTAAAATCATATTAAGAACCGTGTTCTTCAAACACATAAATAATTATTTATTATAATTAATGGTTGCTTATTAATTTATGGAAGATCACGTTTCGGTAGGTTTTGTAATTTTGTTCCAAGTAATAACTTAAACGTTAGGAACTTTAGATGAGTTTGTTTTTGGTACATTTTCGTGGAGTTTCTATATGTTTAATATTTAGTTACCTGAATTTTTTAATAAATCAAGAAGAATCGTAACGTTTGATATGTACTTTACGCAGATCTAAGAATTTAAATAAAGTAAAATAAAAAGTAAAGTAAAGTAAAAAATATTTAATCAAGCAAATATTACAAGAACTTAACCTAATACACACTTTCACAGAAAAAGACAAAATCGTTAATTTGCTGAGCGAAATTTAAAAGAAATTTACATTGGCTTCCTCACTAGGCTGAGCCTGTATCGAGGAAGCCAGACTACAATATTTGTTTATCAGAAGATATGCGCTCGGCTTACACACAGACAGTAGAAAAAAATAACTTATACGTAAGTATTCACTAAAACTATTAAGTAGGTATAATAACTAAAATCAGAAAGATAAGATAAAACAAAGTTAAGTAAATGATCATCCAAAAAACATATAGACTTCGATGGATATAACTTTTAAAAAGAACATGGTTTTTAACACTAAACTAATGACTTTAATCAAATTAAGTTATGGAATACGGGATATTTACCATGATTTGATTTCTTTTGAGTTTTCCGATATTTCGGCACAGTTTCAAGCGTCAGTTCTTTTGATGGATAGTCTCTCATCACCACTATAAGGATATAACTTTATCAAGCAATAATTAAAAGGTATTTCGTCCATTTCTAACAAGATGATTTAAAAAACTGATTCTACATAACTCTGCTAAATCTTCGCAGTTCCCATCTTTCCACATATTTATTAACGCAATATGGGTACGTAGCCTTATTCATAAACGAAGCTAAGTAGTTTTATTTCTTACTCTGACTTATGAGAAGTAGCAAAGCTTTAAATTAGCAGACTGTGATGAACTAGCGCCTAGCCCCGGGTTCGCACGGATGTATTATCCTATTAATATAATAAACTTTAAAGTTTGTAAGTATGGATGGATGGATGTTTGTTACGCTTTCACGCAAAAACTACTGAACGGATATGGGTGAAATTTGGCACAGAGATAGATTATAGTCTGGAATAACACATAGGCTATATTTTGTCCCGGAATTCCCACGGGAACGGGAATTACCGCGGGTGAAACAGCGAGGTGCTGCTAGTAGGTACAATATAAACCTTCCACTTGAATCACTCTATTTTATACTATGTAGTGATAAGGGTAAGTTATAGTTACTACAGATCAAGATTTTTTTAAGTGATTTGCGCCCAAAACCGGCCGAGGCCTTACAAATTTCTTGTTGTTTTCTTTTCAGGATGATTCACGCTAGCTTCAGGTCTTTAAGGCGCAAACATCACCTTAAGTACTGTCACCACTTATTTTATCATAATATAATTCCGTTAAACAAATGAATATTGAATTTTTTTGATAATTCCTTTGTTTCAAATCAAATCAAATCATTTATTTGCAGAATACATACAGGTTACATGTCAGATTTTATAACTAGAGTGAGGTTCAATGTATGTATTCAACCCGCAAGCAGGTGTGCAAATATTAATGGTATGTCAGTGAATTAATCAATTAAAAATAATAATAACAAAAATAATCAAGTATAATACAATTAAAAATAAAATTTAACAATTTAGTAAGTAATAAAAATAAAATAAAAACGAAATACACAAAAAATACTCTACTTAAAATTAATATACTCATTTACACTATAGAAACATTTGTCAAGAAGCCAATTATTTAATTTTTGTTTGTACAAATTAGCTATAATTTGTTTAGCGGAATTATGTGATAAAATAAGTTGTGGCGCCACTTTAGATGCTGTTTGCGCCTTAAATCTAATAGTATCACCATCGTCTCGCTATAAATCTTATTTAGGGCAAGAAGGCTGGTCAAGTTCGGTCAAACAACATTAGTTAATACCTACTTTATGCTCGATAGATGCTTTTACGAACCTTTTACGATCTTTTTACAACTTTTTATAAGTAAGTATACACTTGACTTTTACTGTCATTTTCACTTACTTGATTAGTTGTTTATCGGAGAACTGTCTACTTAAATATACACTACAAGATATTTATTTTCGTGTTTATTTAAATAATCAAGGTCAAGGAATTAAAAATTCATCACGCGATACTATGGTATTATTTATCTTCCAAACTTATTTTTTGACGACAGATGTGGCGCGGTGGGCGATGATGGTCCGCCTGCGACGCAGAAGGTAGCGGGTTTGATTCCCGCCTCGCGACAAATTTGAGCGGATCATCCAACATACTTATTTATTGAAATAGCTCCAAGGCGTCCCAATTGAATCGATTCCACTTCCTACTAATATTATATAAACGCGAAAGTTTGCACGGATGAATGTTTGTTACTCTTTCACGCAAAAACTACTGTACGGATCTGAATGAAATTTGGCACAGAGATAGGTTATAGTCTGGAATAACACGTAGGCTATATTTTATCCCGCAATTCCCACGGGAAAGGGAATTACGCGGGTGAAACCGCGAGGCGCTGCTAGTACGAAATATAATTCAACCTATGTGACTCTCACGTCACAGTTTCAACAACCTTTAAAACCACTTTAGAAACATGCAAGCCACAAGCATCCTTTTGTCCAAGAGTCTGGAACATAGTTACCGCCTCTATTGTTGCTATGATAAGGTTCAAAGTAATGCTTGTATGTGTTATTAAGTTGGCTTTAATGGCCTTAAACAATAAGTTGCAGTTAGTAAACTATTCTCAACGCATGCGTAGTTCTGAGATTCCATCGCAGCTAAACTAGAAATTATAACACTGATATTAATGTGAAAGGATGGATACATAAATAGATAATTCCGGATAATCCACACAGCATCATCTAGCCCCAAGCCAACCAGAGCTTATGTTATTAATCACTACATAGTATAAAACAAAGTCGCTTTTTCTGTCCCTATGTCCCTATAACCCTATGTCCCTTTGAACGCTTAAATCTTTAAAACTACGCAACGGATTTTGATGCGGTTTTTTTTAATAGATAGAGTGATTCAAGTGGAAGCTTCATACGTATAATAAAAGCGTGCAAAGCCGGGGCGAGTCGCTAGTATACATATATAATAAATGCAAAAGTTGTATAGATATATGGACGGATGTTTGATCCTCTTTCACGCAAAAACTACTTAACGGATCGGGCTGAAATTTGTATTAGATGTAGTTCTAGCCCTGGAATAACACATAGCTTACTTTTCATCCCCTAAATCAGTTCCCATGGAATAGAAATAGTCTTAAAACGTTCAAATAGAAACAACCCGTGCGAAGCCGCGGGCATCTACTAGTTTTTGATATTTGCTAGTACCGTACCCCTGCTTTTTTTTTATAATTTACTTAGTTATAGTTTTTTCTTTAAATACCCGATTTTATTTAAGTACTGAGTGGGCCAAATCACGATGCCAATGCATTAATAGTCATTATCATTATAAGATAATGAACTTGGCAATAAAGTATTGACTATTTGACTAAATAGAAACAACACGTGCGAAGTCACGGGCATATGCAAGTTATATTATTGATATTTGCTCGTACCATACTCATCCTTTTTAGAAATACCCGATTTTATTTAAGTACAGACTGGGCCAAATCGGGATGCCAATACTACAGTCATGAATAGTCAATATCATTATCAGATGATAATGACCTTTGCAATAAAGTATTCCCAACATCCTTTAAAATCCAAGCCGAACTGAAATTATAAAGCAAGCATAATTACAAAAGTTCCGTCGGAATATTTAAATTACTTTTGAAACAATCTGACTGAAATGCATGTTGCCTGAAAATGGTTGCAATGAAATTGTGCGAACTTGAAACCCATTCGAAGTTAAATTGAATGAATTCGCATGTAAATGTTTAATTTGATTCTTTGTGTACGTAATGAACTCAAGATGAGTTTACTACGTACACAAAGAATCAAATTAAACATTTACATGCGAATTCTTCTTCTTCTTAATGAACTCAAGATGAGTTTACTACGTACACAAAGAATCAAATTAAACATTTACATGCGAATTCTTCTTCTTCTTAATGAACTCAAGATGAGTTTACTACGTACACAAAGAATCAAATTAAACATTTACATGCGAATTCTTCTTCTTCTTAATGAACTCAAGATGAGTTTACTACGTACACAAAGAATCAAATTAAACATTTACATGCGAATTCATTCATTTTAACTTACGTATTTTTATATTATTTTATCATTGCTAATGAACTCTAGACGAGTTCATTAAGGTATAATAAGATATCTTATATTTTTTCATTAAGACTTAAAATAAAGTCGGGTTACATACCTACACTTATACATTATAACTCAACAAAGGATTCTGATTTTAATGTTCGATAAAATATCTATCCATGTGTAATGTATATCAGTCATTTAGTACCCATAACACAAGCTCTGCTAAGCTTGGGGCTAGATGATGCTGTGTGGATTGTCCAGCATTATTTTTTTTATTATTTAAATGTTTTAAAAATTTTCGAATCGTTTCCGTCCGTTTAATTTTCCTACTATTCGAGTAGGAAGATAAAACTGTTAGGGTTCCGCTCAAAAAAATATATTCCTGCGCGACCAAAGACGTGGGCACAGTTATAAAATTTATTTTTACTAAAAGTGCAACCAACGGGTCCCCTCTAGGTTTCGTGGTCGATAACGTATCGTAGCCCCAAAGGCATGTTTAATATTATTCACGAAATTTCGAAATGAACATCTCCACGTATTTTCATCATCCACGAAATACAGTGCGGAACGAACTGTTCCGGGGTTTATAAAGCTGTTAAAGACCCGTGATGAGTATAAGTCCATAGGGAAGAGTAAATGCAGTGTATTTTTTCACAATTTTGTTAATTTTGCGGGCCGTTCTTATTTCAGAATGTCCATGGTTTAAGTTTTTTAGCATCATTTGTCTCCTTTTAAGTTTCTATTTTAATTTATTGTGTGTAGTTTTATGTTGTTATTTGTATTTATTATTGGGTTTGTGTTAGTTATTATTTTTAAGGAACGGCTTTATCGCTAAGCGACAAAATCTTTCCTCATTTATAAAAAATCATATTTTAGGTACAGTTAGATAGTTAATAAACTATGTCAACTGTCCCTCGAAAGACTTGATAAAACCGTAAATCGAAAACAACTAAACAACAGATTTAGAAGCTAATAAGACTCGACCACACGACACAACAAAAAGATATAAGAAAATCGAGATAAAACGAAACTAGTGATGTGAATTTGATACAGAGCGTAGATAATTTCGAATTTGCGCGGTATTCAAGTAAGCAAAAATAGTAGCTGCTGGTAATTTAATTTGTTTGTTCGCTGAACAAACGTTGAGTCTAGATTCTAGATGCTTCTGAAGTGCAATCACTGCATTGATGCACTGCAGAACACCATGTTTTCAAAAATTGTAGTGTTTGTGCTTCAACCAGTCCATTTAGTGCTTATAATAATCTAAAGAGGTAAAGGTTCTCTGTTTGGATTCTTGTTCGCTTCTATACTTTACCTGAAAAAGATTAAAGTGAAAAAAATTTGCGATCACTTTTTTCTAGTTTTATTTATACATGACATGAATCCTCTGACGTGTCCAAGATTCCTCTAAAGTCTAAAGAAAATATAGCAATACTAAGTAAAGCAACCTCAAACTCTTTGAGTCCAAAAGTTATAAAGACAGTCGTGAACAAAATTCAGTATTGGTTTATTTCTTGATTAAATTAGCTATTTTCATTTAATTCCTAGATATCCTATCCTAGATTAGATCTACTTTTTACTACTTTATTATTTTTTATTTAACTTTTGTGGTAGAATACAAGTGGTCATTAGAATTTCTTATCCAATCAACTACGAGCGGTCAAAGCAGCCATGCCAAATGAAAACTTTCAAAATAGATTATTCATAAACTCGAGATAGTGCCTGATTTCTACCGTGTGTGTAGAGTTATCACACTGTCTGGAAAATCACTCGAGGGAATTCAAATTTTGAAGTCAAGTGACTATTATACGCTCTCGTGCGTAGGTATTACTGTAATTTCCATAAGGTTATTTTTTTATAATTTATGTTTCAAAACGGAAAAGGTGGCGATATACATTTATGGAAGATTCTGAGTAAAAACTTTTTCTCGTTTGACCTATAGTGAAAACATCCATAGTTATTAGCTGAAAATTCCGAAAATTTTAAAGAAATAACACGTTGGAACTAGGGAATGGACACCGGTATTCGGTATTACCGAAAAACCGGTAATACCGAGTTATTTAAGGCACATCGGAATACCGGTATTGAAATTGCTAATACCGGTAATTCGGTATTTTGAAATAAACGTAAAATAAATGAAAAATCCCATAAGGCGGCTCTGGATTACACAAGCAACTTATTTTAAATTTATAATGATTGTAAAATTGATGGACAATCTACGTTTTCGCTTCACCAGGATAGTGTTAGACTGTTTTTTGATTTAAATCTTTAATTTTACAAAAGTTTTATAAATAGATTTTTTTAAACTGTTAATTAGTCAATGTGTACGAGTAAGCAGATAGACGGACGATTAGACGGACACCTAGCTAATAGTGAGCATAGCGTTAGGGAAATTATTTCTGCATGCAGAAAGCTCAAAACTGAATGGCCAGATTAACGACAAATGCACGTGCAAGTGCAAAAAAAGGAACTGGAAAAAGGAACCTGTAATTTCTTGGAAAAAAACCGTCAGACCCGTGCGTCTTTCTTTATCAGGCACATTTTCAATTGCAAATTGCATAGTGCGCTCTCGCTCGGTAGGCGTTATCTATCAATTGTTATTGTTACTACGCACGAGCACAAGGTTCAAACGGTAATCAGTGTATCGTAGCATTTTGTCGTGACAAGAAGTTCAAAAACAGTTTGTGTTGTTGGTTTGGTTTTGGAGACGAAAAACAATCACCGAAAGGATAAATGGTAAGTAATATTTCATATCATTTCATTTATTAATTTCTCAAACAATTAACCGTATCGGAAGTTTCATATTGCACGTCTTATTGTCTAGAGCAAATAAATAACTATTATACTGAATTACTGATGGATGTCAATAGGCATAATATGAGTGAATTTAAAACAGAAAGGTTTTTCCACCGATGACCGACCGAAATGTACGTGGATCTCCATTCTACTGTATTTATTTTAGTTTTTTTATATGTTACCCCCGATTTTTTCTCTAGGTGAAACGCCTTTGATGATTCTTTCTTTATTTAAAATTTATTGCTTAACTTGTGGTCTTGTGGATTACTTTCCTATTTAAAAGTCTTCAATATAAAGTAGAATAGAGATTATTAGAGATAGACTTTCTAAAATACCCTTAAAGTGAGGCGAACTGAAAATCAATTATCACTTTATTTCTTATATTATTTTGATAATTATCTACTTACCTATAGTATTAAATTTGACTTGTCTAAGTGCTTATTTTGTAAGCCTAAAGATATTGATTATTTGATTATATTTAATTACTTCCTATTTTCAGTTCCATCCAACCATGAAGTAAGAGAAATATAAAAAGAGCACCACCAATCTCTCGCTCCACGCCTTAGGACTTCTCCCACTGTGGAGGACGGCATTGAAGAGGTGTTGTAGCTCCTGTATAACGAAGGCTCCTCCTGCCTTCAGAAGGTCAGAAGTAATACCGTCCTCGCCGGGGGCTTTTCCATTTTTAAGCTGCCTCAAAGCTAACACGATTTCGTCTTGACTTGACTGATGTCTGGCAGTTCGTCGGTATAGTGGTTAATTTAAATAGGTAATTATGTAAAAAAAATCTTTGGAGCTCTAAATGTTGATTAACTTATTTCGAATCTTTATTAATAATAAATAAAAAAAATATTTCAAGCAATAGGTACAGCTCATATAAGGAAAAATTTACAGACAAGACCTTAAAAACGAGAGGGAGAGCTGGAAAGGTGGCGTTCACAGCAGTGCCTGGTGTACGGGCAGTCCACCCTCCCAGCTATCATTGCCAGGACAGTGTTAGAGCTGGCCCGCAACCTGCGCACCAGGGAGGCGGCGCGCTTGCGCATAGTGGTGTGAAAACAGTCCACCCGCGCCACCGCAAACATCTCTGATGCGCTGCAGTAGCGGGGCAGCCCCAACACCGCTCTGAGCGCATTATTGTACTGGACGCGAATGGCGCTGTACCTCGCGAGCGTATACTTCGCCAACAGGCTGCACGTATACAGGGAGGTGCAGTATGCTCTAAAGAGTTAGCTTCACCTTCTCTGAGCTACGCGCAAACCTGCAGGAAACCATATTCGACCGCACCGACAGCGCCCTCCGCTCCCGTTCGATTGTCTTTGAGGTCGGTAGTGAGTATGTGGCCTAAGTACTTGAATAAGTACACCCTCTCCAAGTTTACTCCGTGCAATCTAACGGGCGGGACGTCTTTCGGCCGCTTTCTACCGGCTACAGAGACCATGAACTGACTCTTTTTTGGGTTATACACCAGTCCGTGACCACTGACGTATTCCTCACATATTTTTTCAGATCTCTAAACCCGCAGCGCTCAGAGCCACATTACTAGGGATGTATTATTAGGATGTTTAGAGTACTAAATTTTTTATTATCTGTTTGATTTCATCGTGATTATTTTGTTTCATTGGTGTGTGAAAACCTTCGAGTTATAAATATTTAATTAAGTTTGTAGTTGTTTTTTGTTGTGATAAATATTTGACTGTTCTGTATGTTTAAGTTAAAGAAAGACTGTATAGAAGTACCTAAGTACCAAAATTTCCCAATTAAAGTTCAAGTTGATTTAAAAAGTATTGCTTTTTTTAAGAACCCTTTTTTAATACAATTTAGATATACTTTATTCAGTCTAAAACCATAAAACACACAGAAGAACATATTTTTTTCAACTATTTTAATATTTATAGTAAAATACCGAAAAATTACCGAAATACCGGGATCCCGGTTTTAAAAATATTAATACCGAAAAATTACCGGTATTTCAAAACGTCCAATACCGCTATTCCCTAGTTGGAACTTAGAAGTGGATTTCTATACACTTTTCTATTCCGCTAAACGCGTGAGAAATTCCAAAAAGTTTTCCATACCCATCCATACGCCTGCAATCACATACTTTCTAACTCATATTTTGAAAATGAAGATGAGCTCCGATGATAGTGTCGATACTAGTGTCATAAAATATTTTCCGCAAATATTTCTTTGATTTATAGTCACTTTGCTTACAATAGCAATAGTTTGGTGTTTTTAAAATACTGAAATTCTTCAAAGCATAAATGAGAATATAATCCATTTAGCCGAAGTCAATAAAATACGCATTATTAAGAATAAAATAAATAAATAAATAAAATAAATAGCTTTTAGCGATAAGGCCGCCGATTGTGCCACTTTAGATGTAGTTATTAGTGTTTAAGCTTATATGTTACTACAAATTTTGATGGTGCAATAAAGAAGTTATCTATCTATCTAAGAATAACTCAAAAACTACTGATCAAATCAAATTAATAAGGAACAATTCATGAGAAGCACCCTTATTTAATCAAAGAAAAGAATAGAGTACGTCTAGAAAAAAAATCTAAGGTAAGACAAGACAAGTACAAAATACAATCGAATTCAGAACTTCCTCCTTTTTTGGTGTCGGTTGAAAATATCTAGGAATATATCTTAAGAAAACGAAGACTTATAAGTTATAAGACTACTTATAACTTATAAGTCTTCCTTTTCTCCGTTTTCCTGCCCTACTTACTAGATCTTAGAACTAAGAAACGTGTACTGTACATATACTGGCTGGCTACAACAATGGCGCATCTCTTAGCGCGTGTCAGAGCTCTCCCGGGAGTCAATTGTCCCTCGTCGCTTACCCCGGATAGCGGGACTCCAATGGCGAATCTAAGATAATGCATGAAAATGGATTTTTGTTTAAAATTTTATTGTTCAAATCTACTCATAAATAGGTCAGTGTAAGAGTGTAGCAATGTAAGTTACATTTAAAGTAAGACAGTGTATTATAATATCTGATAATTTATAGGTGATTATTGCACAATAAATTGTATTTATGTTTAATCCGTAATCACTCAACCTTTCAGTGTTTAGCCACCCGAGAGGGGTAAATTTAAAAACAGCGCTGCATGCAGCAAAAGCTGCATTTAGCCCTTTGTCTTAGTTTATATTTTTATTTATATAAGTATCTTAAGTCTGTTTTATTTTAGTGGAATTAGTAGGTCTATCTAAGACAATAAATGTTTTTTCTTTCTTTGTTTCATGTTTTTCTGTAAAATTTTGGTGATCTTTTGACTTTGGAAAAAATCCTGTACTCGGAGTTTAATTCGGCGAATCGTTTACCTAAGTCCTCCTAAGAATTTTTCAGAACACTATTAAGGCGCGGTATGAAGACAATGTTCAAATATTTTATGGAGTTCGTCGCGTTATACAAATAAGGTTGAAAATGGCGATGCGTTTGATTTTAGTTGAATCTCTTGCTCGGCAATATGTTTTTTTTTTTGCAGTTTTAATTTAATTTAAGAATAAATACACCAGTTTGTTAAGATTTTTTTACATATGTCTTGAGTTGAAAAAAATTCCTTTAATGTGGTATTAAAATTATTAATGGTTGTCACTCAAAATTTTGAGCATTTCGAGACGAAAAAGTTTTTTTTTGTTCTTTTTTGTGATTTTTTTTCACGATCCTAGATCGTTTTTAAGATTTTTTTTTGTATAAGTCTTTTTTCTATACGTTTGACTACACACTGACTTTTGGGCTATTTTGGGCTTGTAATATGTCGCAGTACGGCTAACGGTGCGACGAAAAATTGTACTTTTTACGGTGTCACTCTGTGGGTAGCGCCTTAACTGCAATCAAAAGTAAATCCTGTGTAACATATTTTCTTGGCAACTTGAAACACGATTTCAGAGTTTCTTGGTTATTTACCTCAAAAATCACGCCTGTGACTAGGACACATTTATGGAATGGTTTGAAAATATTTTTCATACGCATACTTACAAGCAGTCTGTTGTCTCAACTCATAAGACAAACATTAAAATATAAATTTGATTCATTATCTGCAACTCCATTCATTCTTGTGTTCGTTCCATTCATTCATCATTCGCTCTTTTTTCAATACGATTAGGTAAATATTTCTTTTATTTATCTCAAACTAGCTTCACCCTGCGGCTTCATCCGCGTGAAAATTAATGAAAAGTAGCCTATGTTTTTCCAAGAAAGAACTTCTTACGTCTATTCTTAATTTCACCCTGATCCGTTCAGTAGTTTTGGCATGAGGTAACTATCATCCTCCCATACATTCATCCAAACTTTCGATTTATTATGTACTAGCGACCCGCCCCGGCTTCGCACGGTTTTATTATACGTATAAACCTTCCTCTTGAATCACTCTATTTATAAAAAAAAACCGCATCAAAATCCGTTGCGGAGTTCTAAAGATTTAAGCAATCAAAGGGACATAGGTAAATAGGGACAGAAAAAGCGACTTTGTTTTATACTATATTGTAGTGAAGTGTCATTGTTATAAAAATTATCACGCTCACCCAATATAGGTCCTTGATACACACTATCAAGAAAAACAATAAAATACTTAATCATAGAACAATTATTTTCGATGCTGATGATTCAATCTAAATCCAATTTGGGTGTTAGCTAGCCACAGAGTCACCGATCCCCTGGGTTCCAGCGTGATTGGAATTAAGCCTATGATTTAGTATACGTACCTCTAGCAATGAAATAAATTGTTAACACAAGACTACACACTATCAAGAAAAACAATAATATACTTGATGATAGAACAATTATTTTAAATTAAAACATGATCTAAACAGACAGCATGAAGGCAGAAGAAGGCAATGCCAATCTCTATATACCTCTTGTATCGAGTCTGTAGTTTTCACTTCATATTAGGTAAGATTTTTCATATTTTAGAAATGTTATTCAAAAATGGTGGTTCTTTGGTAATTGTATATGTAATTACCGCACCGCACCCAATACTCACCACCTCGCTTTGCGAGTTAGAATCGTTTCAAATAGTTATTCGTGATAGACGACCTGAGAAGATGTTTACTTACGCATCGGCTTAGCTTATTGTAACAAACGGACAACAAGACACAATTTACGATCAAGGCTTACGTTGTCCTTCGTTTACATTGCAATTAGACTGAAACTCCTGCTACCTACAGGTATTGTTTTGTATAAACACAATTCTTATTTATAAGACACAATAAACCAAAGTAGATTTAGTAGTGTCGACGGTCATAGTGCGGGAAAAAATCAGAAATCAATAACTTTATTTCAATAATCTTAGAAAATAAACACTTCATCATTTATAACTAAAAATATTTATCAAAATAATATAAGAAATGAGGTTTTAACTGATTGTCTCTAGGTACGTTTAATTTTTTTTGTCCTCTAGTGTAAGAAGCGAAAAATAACACCAGTGGTTTATCATGATAATATAGGATCAGTAGTTTGTCTTAAATTTATGTTCAAACATATGAAATTTGAATTAGTTTTTCCAGCACAAATTAGGTTCTGTTCTGAGTTAGCTTAAATTCATAAAACTCTATTCAAAAACTCGGAAGATAAAATGGTTTCAAATAAGTATAGGTAAGTTGTTAAATTTCAAATATGATAAAAAACAGCCAAGAAGTAATATTTTTATTTCTGGCTGGGCCATTAAAAAGGATTAAAAATTTAGTAGATATCCTACCCATTACATTATTTACCATCCTAAAAGGAGTTGCTGAAAACTTTTATCCTTGCAAAGTTTTCGCTAAAAAGTTTATTTTGCGTCAACTTTCATTAATTTTAATGTATTTTAATTCATCCCTTCCTGCTTAGATATTTCAGTTCTTATTCAATTATGAAAAAAAGATTGTCATTTTCGATTTGAGTATTAATAAGATCCAAAAAGAATTTTCACGTTTCTTTTTTAGGATTCCGTACACAAAGGGTAAAACGAGACGCTATTACTAAGACTACGATGTCCGTCCATCTGTCTATCCGTCTATCACCAGGCTCTCATGAATCGTGATAGTTAGTTGATATTTTCACAAATAGTGTATTTCAGTTGTCACAAAAATAGAATAAAATAAATATTTAAGAGGGGTTCCCATACAACCACAGACCACTTAGCCTATGGTCTGTGCATACAACAGACGATACTTTTGCCATTTTTATATGTAGATAGGTAGATATAAAACAAAAGATATAAAAATGGGCTGATTTCGAATATGTGGCCGAAAGAACTTAAGAAAAAAGTTCTTTTTTTTATACTGGAATAAGCCACAGTAAGTATAAATATTATCTATCTCAGAGATTCAGAGTATACTTATTTGAACAAAGAAGCACCAGACAAGAGATCGACTCGCCTGCTGTCGGCTAATTAAAACTTTTATAATAAAAACTGAAGTCTAGAATAAATTAAGTACAAAGAATTCAATTTGAATCCCAATGTTACTTTAGAACTAGACGGTGGCAACTTTACAAAGTTATGTACATAACTACATCATACTGCCTGAAATTGAAATTATAGAAAATGCGGGTGTGAGCTAGACATGACGTTCGCGGCTTAAAAACCCACCCCTAACTTAACCCGTGGATGTCAAAAGAGCTGACTAAGAACCCTTTCACACTAACGTTAGTACGGCGCGGCGTAACCGTTCGATGAGCGTATGCGCAGCGCAGACAACGCGATGTGTGCGCCACGACAACGCGACTTACGCGACGCACACGTCGCGTTGTAATAAAATCCAAGAAATCGTTTCGCTTCGTCTCTTCTGCGTATCGTCGTCCTGCGTATCGACGTTGCACTATCGTCGCGGCTATGCGACGCCTCCGCTACATTACAGCGATTTCATGGACAGACATGCATTAAAAAAACTGTGTGATGTTGCGCCAAGCTAGTGCAGCCTGTTATTATTTTCAGAGAAAACGCCTGCGCATACATTCATCGAACGCCTACCTACGCGGGACAAACGCTAGTGTGAAGTGGCTCTTAGAACCAAGAAGCAGTTTACTCTATGTTTCCTTAACACCTCTACTGCGATCACCAATTTGCCTGCCAAAAACTCGTAGATTGAGGGAGGCCTATTCACCTTATATCTGTAATTACGTAATTAGGCACGCACGTCATAGCAACAGACAAGGTATTAGATCTCCAATCTATCACTCTACGTGAAAAATTGTTTTCAAATGACATCCGACACCTAAACATTTTGAATCTTATCTCTGTCTGATAAGGCTGAATAAAGTTTTATCGAATAATTTCAGGGTGTACTCGGATTTCCTCGAATCGCGATAATGGATGGATATCTCGACATGCGAAAAGATTGGACGTGAATTTATTAGTATTCTTTGAAAAGAAATATAATTATTTTTTACAGACTAACTTTTTGGGCTTCTTAGTAAGGACAAATTAATTAAGAAGCCCAAAAAAGTTTGTCTAATAAAATAATATAGTCTTGTAAGACCAACTGATCTGAGAGCTACTCACGGTAGGGCTGGTCCACCAGTTCAAAGTCGCTCAGCCAGCTATAAACAGAGCTATACTCTAATGATAGAATTCGTTTCGCTTATTATGAAAATTGAGGAAATCATTTTAGTTCGACATTGTGGAACATCGGCATTTATATTTGGTGAAGAACCGACCACCGTTGGGGTAAACGTGTTCTTGAGCGAAAACTGCAACAAAGTAAACATAGTCTAGGTTGAAAAAACTCTTAAATTAAAAACTTTAAACATTTTTAATTATTAATCTATCTTAATTCCGATTTATAAAGGCAGCTCACATAACAAAAATCACCCTTTAGATATCCAAAGCTTATCGCATAACAAACCAATTAACAATATTACAAACAGGAGTTTGTTTTCATACGTCCGATCATCTGCCACCGCTCCGAGCACGTGAATCGGACTGTGTAATGGAAAACAAAACAACCTTTCTACACTTGAAAAGAAAACAAAGACCTGCCTTCAGCTACCGCTTTTGTATCTACCTGACATACCCTCCTTCCCTTTACCTCCCCCTTTCACACACCGACAGACACACCATGTACACACACACACACACACACAGATTAAACTCACATTGGCTAAACTCTTAAATCAACTTCAACCACTAGTGGACAAAAATTGGATAACTTAACAAAACATTTTGCCTTTAATAAATAATAAACATTTACTTCAGAAAGGATGCCTCAGTTTGCGATTTATAGACAGTTTTTGTCATTTTATATCTCGACATTTTTGATCTTGGATAATAAAAACCATCCATAAGCTTTGCAATTTCATAGATATCTTTGTTTTTGTAACTTGGAAATAATATACATTTCTTAAAATGAAAATTTTAGTTTATCTGTCCGGTTAGTTCCCCTGTCAAACTTGGCGGTTGTTTTATTAAAATCACTCGAAGTCATTCGGAAACTATAACGAGATCGTATGAAACCATAAGTAGGTACCTAGTTTGTTATTATTATACTACGAAAATTAGTTCATCTCAATCCGACAGCTACAGCTACAGCAATAACATCCAATAACTACAGCTAAAATCAGGCAAACGAAAAGCTGGAAGTATAGTTTTCGTAAACTCATACTAAAGCCGCTGTACTCGAAACAAACTGGATTTATGAAAAATCAATGTGATGCGCGGGAAATCTAATCGACAGGGCGGATGATGCATCAGTCAAGCGCTAAAACAATAATTCAAACACGAACTAAAAGCTTTGAAGTGCGAAATTTATTTGAAGACCTATGTATTCATTCCTGTCCAAACAAAAAATAAAACAATAAATCCGTCAATTGTGAGTGTGACTCGCGAACCAAAAGTATCAAATTTTTGCCATTTATTTTTATTTTTTAATGTATCTTTATACTCACCTAAATATTATATTACAAGGTAATCATACAAATACTGTAGGTACAAGACTGACAGCAGACACCTCGCTATCTGATGAATATCTTATAAAACAATTGGTAAAATTAAAAAACAATCGGTAAAAGTAAAATTAAATTATAAAACATTTCTCACGTGTTAATTTTCTAAATATTCTGCCTTTAAAGCGGTATTACACTACACGTTATTCAGGGCCCGGTAGTTAGGGCGATTAGGGAGCAAGGCCTGCCAGGTCCGTCCCTTAGGGACCCTAAATCTTATTACACCACTCTTAATTAGGGTTAGGGTCCCTGAATAACGTGCAGTGTAATACCCCTTTTAGGTAGTAACTTCGTAATAAGCCAAAAAGTTTTTACTTTATCCGTCACTTAATCGGCCTCTTTCGTTCTCTGAACACTTATTCAAAAATAGAACCTAATTGGAATTGCGCAATCACGTATTACTGCCATTTGAGTTCACAATTTTGAATTTAATCGAATGAATTTGAAGATTCGTAGGTGTATCGTGTGTCATTTATAAGGCCGCGATCACTATGGATACGATTTTGTTGTACGTAAACGTACGGTCACTATCCGAACCTTCGTTGTTACTCTGTGGTTCGAACGCATGTTTACGACTAATCAAACGCAGTCTGAGCGCTCCTGTAATCCCTGTAAATACGGGATCCTTCGTGCGTCCTCCGCACGAATCAAATTCGGACGAAAACGTATCAAAAGTGAGCGAGGCCTAAAGCACCTATCGTTAAAAGACTGATTTAAGATCAAATAACATACGGTGGGAATCAGGTACTTTCTTGATAGCAGTCAATTAGTTTCGTAATCAAGATAAACTTATAATTTATTAATTAAACTTGTCTCACATGAACTTGATTTTAGTTTACGAATAGTTTTGATAGATTTGAAGAAGGCTTTTTTCACTGAATATTGTTTTTGTCTCCCGCTTTTTTGTACGTGTAAGCGAATTAGATTAAAGTTTATCGAGTTCTCGAAAGCTTTTATCGTAATCAAACTGTGTATACTTGTGCTAAGCGTACTGTTGAGGAATCGTCAATATTCTGAAAGACCGAATAAGAGGTTCACTGTTAGTGTGAATCGGCCCTAATACCTTTATAGCGTATATTCGTAGAATCTAGACTACGTCGCAAGCTTGACAAGAATATAGGTAATATTTATATTTAGGTATCTATTTGCGAAACTAGGCGAGGCGAAGGTATTTCTGCCAGCGTTGCATCAAAGTCTGGAAATATCTATTGAACAATCAGGTCGTTTCGAAAAAGATGTAACGGAGATCATTTTTATAAAAAACTAATGCACGCAGCATCATCTAGCCCCAAACTCAGCAGAACTTGTGTTATTATAACTTAAACTGATTTATTGAATACAATACAGATTCAGATTCATTTATTGATATAAAAAATATACACGTCAGGACATTATATAGATAAATTTTAGTGTTAGTATAATACATTGAAAAAACACAGTTAAACGGTTACAAATAATTGTACGTCATGGCAACATTAGTCCCATCGAACCAGCAACCTCCTGCGCAATAGGCAGACCTTCGTCCATGCCACATCGGTTGTCAAAACAGACAGTTAGATTTTTATTATAAACATCTAAAAGATTGGATGAACTAAAAGATGAATGTAGGGTGCTTCTTCCCTCAAAACTTCTGAACGGATCGAATTTGCATACTTACATGCATACATGCAGCACCTACTTTTATCCCATAAATAAATGATGATGATGATGATGGAATAGAAATAACCTTTTAACTATTTCATAGAAACGAAGCGTCAGAAGCAACGACCAGAAATTATGTAGTTTAAATCAGTGTGCATTTTGGTGTATGCGGATCCAGCCTTCAATATCGGAAATTCGGCGCGCAGTGAGCAAAAGCTTCACTAAAAATGTTAACGATCCACTCTTTCTGCCCACCAAAATTGCTAGTTGTAAATACGCGAGCTTTTGCATCGTTAGTGACAGCACACACAAACATAAATAATCCTACACCGCTGCCACACAACACAAAATAGGCATTTAAATATGAGCTCACACTCGTAAGCTTTAGATACATTTCACAGTGACGCCATGATGATGCTGGGACAGCATAAGAGATGACGTCATTTTAATGCCATTCTACGTGAGATGTACAACTAGCTTCTAGTGAGGGTGCAAGTTGTGGTAAGCAAGGCGATAGAGTGGCTAGGTTACGGCAAAGTAGCTTACTGCGCCATAGCTGCAATAGCAGCTAGAGCGCAGTAAGCTAGGTACTTTGCTCTTTACACCCTCGCTAGAAGCTAGTAGTACATAACGTGATCTCTTATGCTGTCCCATCGTCTCCGTACCTTACCATGAGAGATGACAAAATATACGATGGTGCGGCTTTTTGGCGAGCATGCGTGGACAACAAACTTACTAGCTGTCAGCATGTGGCCAACATGCGGTAGGATGAATTGAGGCAGATGCGTGCGGAAAATTGAGTGTGCTCGTGTTCTTGAGTGGAGACCGTGACTTGGCAAACGTAGTGTAGGACGCCCTCCGGTTATGTCGGATGACGATCTGTGAAAACTGCTGGCAGTAGCTGGATGCGGCAAGCTGAAGACAGGACCCTATTCATTATAGACAGGCGCTCATTAGGGGACGCCTATGTCCAGTAACGAGCGGACTAATATAGGCTGATGATGATGCGAACGGGAACGGTGCAGTCTATTTATTCGAAAACATTTATCCGCAAGTGAACTGGCAGGCAAAAACATGTGTAGCTCGTTAACGTTCTCAGTTCTAATTTCCCTTTCAGAGGAAAAATATTCTAATTTGAACTGAATTTACTTTGCATTCCAAGTAGTATTTGCATTAGTTTTCCCTGGAGATTTGTTTTGCTAGTACGAATGCAGTAAGGTTTATATTCCATTGTTAGAACAGCTAAAAGAATTGGTTTAGTCAAATAATTTGTTTAATGAATTGGTAAAAAAGGTTTTTAGTCAACCCGGTCAAAATCATAACATAAATCTTAAAGCTCAAATTCATACTGTTGATCTATTTGAAAATTTAAGCATTTTGATTATGGCTATTGCTGATTTTGATATAAGAAAAGCATTAAAAATAAAGTTCAAACGTTAAGTGACTTCTAAAATAAAATAAAAAATTGATACATTCTTATTTAGTTTTCACTAATTTCCCTTCTTTTATATACCTCTAGATAGACAGATAGATAAAATGTTTATTTGGTTCCACAGACACACACACGACATACAATTTACATAGACATACAATAAAATTTGCTTACATGATTGACGAAGAAAATAAATCAAAATAGACTAGACGAAATTCCCGGGAATTCAAGGTTCTTCGAAATCAACCCAGTTCTGCAATCCTAGAATCCTAGTCCATATTATATTTTTGGTCTTGACGCGTGTGAAGCCACGAGCATAACCTGGTGCTTAATTTATCTATTAGGGTTGATATGAGGCGTTCGCAACATAACTCACTCGCTTCAAAAGCTGCGGAAACCGAGCTGGCTTCATACAATGAGGACCCTTCATTCATCTTCTTCAAGGGCCTACCAAAGTGATATATCATACACTACATCGAGTCTGTGGGTTGGCTGCTTTGTTATCTCATAGGTCTAAACGTTAAAATATTAGGTCCTTACATATGAAATTGGCGTTTGAGACTCAAGTTGATAATGAAGAGTTGAAGGCTATTGTGGAAGCGGATCCATCGCAAACCACGTCCGAGTTAGCTGCAGGCTGCGGTGTTAGTGATAAAACTGTTTTAATTCACTTGAAGCAAATTGGGAAGATTAAAAAGCTTGAAAGGTGGGTACCTCACGAATTGACTGAAGCAAACCGGCAAACGCGCGTCGACTGCTGCGTTACATTACTAAACCGGCACAATAATGAAGGTATTTTAAACCGAATCATTACCTGTGATGATAAATGGGTTCTTTACGATAATCGGAAGCGCTCAGCGCAATGGTTGGATCCTGGCCAGCCAGCCAAATCCTGCCCCAAGCGAAAATTAACCCCAAAAAAGTTACTTGTAAGCGTTTGGTGGACTAGTGCCGGTATTGTTCATTACAGTTTTCTCAAATCTGGCCAGACTATTACGGCTGATGTCTATTGTCAGCAATTGCAAACCATGATGGAAAAGCTAGCGGCTAAACAACCTAGGCTGGTCAATCGCTCCACGCCACTGCTGCTTCACGACAACGCTAGACCACACACTGCGCAACAGACGGCTACTAAATTAGAAGAGCTTCAATTGGAAAGTCTAAGACATTCTCCGTACTCCCCGGACCTTGCTCCAACAGATTACCATTTTTTTCGAAATTTGGATAACTTCTTGCAAGGGAAAAAAATCAACTCCGATGGGGCAGTCCAAATCGCCTTCAAAGATTTTATTGATTCCCGTCCGACTGGTTTTTTTAGTAAAGGGATCAATGAACTATCTATAAGATGGCAAAAGTGCATAGAAAATAATGGTTCATACTTTGATTAATTAAATATATTATATAAAAAAATATTCGACTTTTTGTTCCTCCCATACAAAACGCCAATTTCATATGTAAGGACCTAATATATGTTATGTATAGGATATTAGGAACTATTAAATGTCATTAAAAACGCTATGGTACTGAAAAATAGTGCGTAAATGCTTGGCCAAAGTTTTCTACAGTTCCTCACGGACAATAATGTGTCAGAAATCCATATAATAATAAAAACATAGTAATAATAATAATACACTGAAGTCATATAAAAGTGCCAGTGGTTATTATTTCACTTCTTCCACTATAGAACTTTAGATTAAAGATTATTTTTGAAAAGTCTATTTACTCTTTATTTCTAAAGGATTTTTATTTCTAGTTTAAATTTTGACTCGTTTATAGAAGTAAAGTTATTTATTTCTGATAGAAACAACAAAGCCGCCAAAACGGCTTGCATCGACACAAGAAGTTCTATAGAGCTGATGGTGCAAGCTTGTTCTCAGGAGATCACATTGATATTAGTAGTTTTTACTTAGAACTTATAATAAGTTCCAATTTGTCATATTCCTACTTCATTTACGTTTTTATAGGTTAATATAAATTTATTATTTGTTAAACTAATATCAGCACGTCAACCTTTTGTCAAAACTCAAAACATATGTTTTTGGATGGCAGATAGAAAAGCCTCAGCATTTACCCTAATCTTTGTACTCTACTCTAGTGCAATAAAGCTTTAAATAAATAAAAACAGCAGATCCGCGTTTTGGCTCTTTTTAGAAAACAACAGGTATATTCAAGGTATTTTTGTAACAACACTATCCGCCTTCCCATCACCAAGTCAAGTACTAAGTCAGTAAAGCCTGCGTGAATGCGTTTCGTTCGCAGTGCACTAACCCAGTTAACCTTTGTGGTGCCACTCACAGTGTCAAAGGCTTTTTTCGAGAGCCAGACAGACACTCCGAACGTCATGTTGGGACTAACGGAAGACCAGAGCTGGCTTAGTCTCTTACAAAACCTTAGCTAGCGTTATATAGAGTTAGAAACCTTTTAAAACAACTGTGCTACATTTTATAAGTGTTTTTACAATTTGAATTGTATTGCTGTTAAAAATCATTATCAAAGAGTTTGACAAAGTTACTCGCCAAATTCCAATTTATAAAGAAAATTTTCAGAACACCTCTCTTCACCTTCCCGCATCCAGCATCTACGAGCAGTCTTTCTCAGATCGTCATCCCAACGGGCGTCCTACACTATATTTTCCGAGTCGCAGTCTTATCTCATGAAAACTAGACTAAGACTTAAATATTACCTGATTCACAAACAAATGAATTACAGAAAATGTCACGGGCGTAAGTTAAGTTTTCAGTAATTTCGCATTAATTTACCTTTAAATTCAGTCCCATACAATGTAAAGCGACATTTTTAAAGCGGAGCTGAACGTAAAAGTTCCTCCTAACATAATGCCTCGTTGTATAAAATTGGTAGAGTTGGAGCATATAGGTAATTAGGGCTGCTACGCGGCGAAGGTAATGCGACCTTTTAAGTAAGTTTGTACGTCCTTTAGTGTGTTTAGGTCTGTTTTTACAATGCATTAAGGGCGTTGGGCGACCTGCTAGTTTCTTTTGTTTGCAAAAAACCATAAAAGGGGGGAAGTGTGTGTTGACGTTATTGAGGATTTTTAGTAACTTTAGGTAGGGTAACTCAGTAACTATAAAGTATAGTATAGTAACTTTATAACCAGTAGCCCAATTTCCTTGAAATTTACACAGAATAATTACTTTTAACATATAAAATTCATATAACGTGTTTTAGGATGTTTCAATTATTCCACCTAAGAAACGTCTGCAGAGGTCATCGTTTTCACTTTTTAACCATCATTGATATTTCGTCACTTCATTCTTCAGATATAATTAACCAGGTAGTACTTTAAACCTACTAGGCAGTCGCACGATTTTAAAAGTAAATCGATTTACTCGATTTCATGTTTTTTTTTTTTTTTGAGGGTAGCTATGCCTTAGCTGGCTTTGTCCGCAAGGCGATGTCTTCATTCTTTTTTCGTGCGAGGCAGCGTACGGACGTAACAGCTCCCTCTTGTAAAATAAATTTATTCCTCATGCCGAAGTGAAGTTTCGACATGATTTAATGTTATAATGATAAAATTAAGAGAAGGAGAATAAAAAACGCCGACGAATAATAGTGTATTCGTCAGATTTGGAGTTAAGTGAACAAGGTAAGCAAAGTGCTATTATCTTTTCAAGTATTGTTGCAAAATGTTCGTAAAGCAAGAAGGTAGATTTTACCTCTGGTAGGTAACCTACTTAAGCCTGTGGGATTGACCCTGGGGTCAAAACAATGGCTGTTCTATGCTGGAGGTTAACCGAGTGTTATCACGAAGCAAATAATAGAACTAAAAGCAAACTTTTACGAAATACAAACTTTTGCGAAACGTACATAAAGCAAGAAGGTAGATTTTACCTCTGGTAGGTAACTACCTACTTAAGCCTGTGGGATTGACCCTGGGGTCAAAACAATGGCTGTTCTATGCTGGAGGTTAACCGAGGGTTATCACAAAGCAAATAATAGAACTAAAACTTGCAAACTTTTACGAAATACAAACTTTTGCGAAACGTACATAAAGCAAGAAGGTAGATTTTACCTCTGGTAGGTAACTACCTACTTAAGCCTGGGGGATTGACCCTGGGGTCAAAACGATGGCTGTTCTATGCTAGAGGTTAACCGAGGGTTATCACAAAGCAAACAATAGAACTAAAACTTGCAAACTTTTATGAAATGCTAACTTTTGCGAAATGTACGTAAAGCAAGAAGGTAGATTTTACCTCTGGTGGCTAACTACCTACTTAGGCCTGGAGATTGACTGTGGGTCAAAACGATGGCTGTTCTATGCAAAAGGTTAACCGAGGGTTATCACTACTTATCACAAAGCAAATAATAGAACTAAAACTTGCAAACATTTATTTTCGCTAATTCGAACAACGATGACTGTTCTATGCTTAGAGGTTAACCGAGGGTTATCACAAAGCAAATAATAGAATAAAAACTTGCTAACATTTATTTTCGCTCATTCGAACAACGATGACTGTTCTATGCTTAGAGGTTAACCGTGCGTTTTCACAAAGCAAATATTGGAACTATTACATAACCAATTATGCTTGCTTGTATTTATTTTCACAAATTAGAACCTCAATGGTTGTTAGAGGTTAACTGTGGGTTTCCCAAAGCGCTTTATTACAACAATTACACTACCACGTATGGTACTGACTTACATTTAGGTTCGCAAATTAGAACCACCACGGCTGTGCTATATGCTAAAAGTCAAATCATAGATCTTCACAAAGCAAAATATTACAATAATTACACTATGTTGGGACCACGTTTGGTGGTTTACTTGCTGACATTTACACTCTCAAATTATAACCTGCTATGCTAAAGGTTATACGTGGGTTTTCGCAAAGCGACATATTATAAAAACTACAACTAAGTCTGGTAGTTGCTTATTTTTGCAAATTAGAACCTTGATGTTAACGGAAAGTTAACACGTGGTCTCTTATTGAATAAATGGTAAACGTGGATTATCACAGTACCATTAAATTAAATATTTATATAATTAGATTCAATATAGATCACTCTTGTTAAGTAGGTCATTGGGTTCGCCTGGTGGTTGTCTGTCGAACAACACATGGCAATTCTATTAAGCATTAGGTGCACTTTTTACGCTCGTACGAGGTAAATTATAACTAATTCTTTTAACTCTCGGTGGGTTTCAAAGAGACATTGCCAAGCATGATGGATAAGTATTGGTGTATATTATATGTTTTGGTTTACTTTGCCCGTTTTTTGTCTTGCAATTCAGAAAACTGCGCTTCTTACAAGCACTCAATTTAAAACGTAAAATTGCTGCTACAATATCTGATGCCACTAGGACAGAGGATAAGAGAGTCGACTCAGCTCAGCAGCAGTTAGGCTAAGGCACCACTGCTATTAACAGGGGCTTCTCGGTACTTATTGAAGTTATTATAAAATTCTTATACATAAGTTTTAAAATTGTCAAGGGAAACTTATTAACTCCCGGTCTGGATCGTGATGAAATCTTATCCAGAATGAAGACCACGATGTAATTATTTGGTCAGAAGCTCTCACTAAGACTAGTTTAAAGATTAAAAGGCTATAAAAATTACTATAGTTACTGATATTAAAAAATAAATAACCGCATCCGCAAAGGCACCAGTAGTGGCGTCAGTCCATCCGACGACCAGTCGCCCCCGGGTGGGGAACAGAACAGCCCTCCTTATACATATACGTCGTTATACATGAACTATGGGGGGGGAGGTAACCCCGCAGGTTACAGGGGGCCTCAGGCAGGAGCGCGGCCGACAGCTCAGACTCTAAACTAGAGCAAGCCACGTGCTCCGGCACCGCAATTATAAAATTGGGTACACCCTGAGCATAACCTATATTTTTATAATTGTCGTTCCATTATAAAACTGATTGGATTTAAGTTATTCTATGAAGTTAACTAGTAGAGTTAGAGTTAGTTAGTCGAAAAGTTAACTATCTATTTATACTGTACAATAGAAAAGGGTACTTAGTCATCTTTCTTGCGATGATGAACCTGAAATGCTAACAGCGATTAATAATTTAATAGAATTAGATACATAGGGGCTATTTTAGTTTGTGGTCGCTCTCAAGGAGTCTTTATTTTCACTAACTGTGACCACTTATTCTAAAGTTCATAAACCTTTAATGTTGAATTTAATAACTCTCATTAAATTCATTCATTTTAAGATGACGGATCATAGGATCGTGCCTAAACTGATTCCTAAACTCGGATCCCTAGCTGCAATAAACCTTCATTCATTCATTAATTCCTTAAAGAGGCTTATTTGCTTCTACCTGTAAATAAAGCTATTAGAAAATACTAACGCTTTATATTTATCTCAGTGACATTTTATGTATCGGAAACATACAATTATTACCACCAGAATGTAGTAAACATAGTTGAACTATTACCTATCTCTAAGTTACATAGTGATAAAAAAATATATATATATTTTGCCATAGAAGTCTTTATAGAAGCTTCTTGATTTTGTATGAGCTCCTTACTACATTACAAATGGTTTTAAATTGTTACGCTAGTGCATCGTAGCTAGCGAAGAATCACGCTAAATTAATATCGACACATATCTACCTATACCTAATATAGAGTGAGGACTATTCCATTGAGTTTTCCAATAGCTCAACCATTTTGCTTTCCGCACCTATACGAAATGTTCGACTATACAGCGAAATCCAGATACTTCGGCGATAGACGCGTTAACGATTAGATAGCAGAAGAGCAACTTCTATGCATTCCCGCATATTCTGTTGTCCTAAAGTGCTTAAGAAATTTAAGCAATGAAGCAACTGGAATTGGACAGGTTCCTGGTTTCCTAAAGACGGTATTAGATTTTGAAATACTATATTAGAATAATTTACATTATAAAAAATATCATTTTCAATCCCACTAAATATCATAACAAAGAAGTCCTACCTTGGGAACCGCGAAGCTCAGGACTACTTTTAAACAGCAAACTATCCCACCTCTAGCAAGTCTAGTCTAAAACTTAATGTTATCCACCGTCTTTAGTAGTATCAACGTACCACCCACAGTGGGTGGTAGCAAATTTGGGAGTTTATTGTTTCTAAACTGACGTAATCAGAACACATTATTGTAAATACCTATGAATATTTAAAATATTATTGCTGGTGACTTATTGACTTCTCAACCAGCGGATGTACCTACTCACTTTCAAAATATAAGAGAGAGAGCAGAGGTACTCTAATCAACCTTTTATTTGCAACGGTCAGCACTATCATTGCTTTTGGGTGGTAACATTAGACGTATGCTAAACGGCATTTACATACAAACAAAACCCCTCTATTCCAAAACATTTTTTAACTTGGGGTTCTCGGTTAGTGCTTCACTTTGCTGGTCATTACATCGGTCATTACGACAGTAATACCTGCATAAGGGGCTCAAGCGCTTTAGCTTATAAAGTGTCAAACAAAAATATACCTAAATGGTAACAAATCCAATTTTCTGATCTTTTAAAAACTCCTACTGCTGGTGAACCAGACCTTGATCCTGCAATTTATCAAAGAAAATTCAAAGCTTTATCCGGCTGCTGCGCTGGATTAATGATTAATGACATCAAGCTTGAGTCCTGCTGATGTAAAGTGGAGAATGGAGTTGACATGACCATATATAGCGCTAGACACGCATTAGCGGCGGCTTCCGTTGAGGTCTCGTTTGACTTTTTCCAGAAAACGGTCGGATGGCATGGATCCTCACAAAACTTTGCTAGGATTTACAATCACCCTATAAGAAGGGATTTTTCCCTAAACCAAAATCTTTTATTAATGAAAAATAGCGAATTACTTTTTGTACCTACTTATTTGATTATAAGTATTAGGTAACGATAAAAACAAATAGAATAACATAACTTACATTGTAAAATGTTTGAGGATGTCTTTCTGCAGTAGGTACCTATAGTTAGTAAAAATACTAACAAACTACCTACTAATTTTGGGTAAAGCTTGTATTATAATTCTAAATTTAAATTTTATTTTGATTTTATAAAAGCATATTTGATTGCAAATGATGCATACTCTAAACATCTACCTGGTTAATTATATCTGAAGAATGAAGTGACGAAATATCAATAGGTGATCAATTGAACTTGCAAAGTGAAGTTCGATCACTATTATATGAGTCACTTAAAATAAACGTTTTATTATTTAATCTCGAAATGGCAACCCTAAATGTTGATAGTTCAGACACTCTTTCGCCGGCATGGCCTTTGTTGCCACCCACTGTTCCGTCGACAATGTGAATAACTCAAGTATTATCGAACTTTCCTTTAATAAGTTAATATAATTTTAATTTTACCGTGGAATAATGAAAGGAGTTTATGGAATAACGCTTTTATGTTGTAGAAAATATCGGTTTCTAAGGTTTTTTCTATTCTTACTTATTTCCTAAACAATACTATAAACGCGATTTTTTTGTACGTATGGCGTGTATGAAAATAATGGATGGATATTTGTTACTCTTTCACGCGAAAACGGGCTGAAAGTTTCAATCGACGTAGTTCTAGCCCTGGAATAAAACAAATGCTATTTTACAATCTTTGAATCTTTTTTTTTTGATTTGTTACATATGTTATGATTGTGATGTACTTATATATTTTTTATTTTTACTTTGTGTTATTGCATTGTATTGTGTTGCAGAAGCAAATAAAACCTTATCTATCTACAACTCGTAAATCAGTTCCCATTGTTTCCCATTTTCCTCAATCGTTTCATTCGAATGTTTAAAAAATCCTAGTAAAGAATTTAGTATATTTTCTTTACAAAATAAGTACCTAACTCATAGCGATTTTTCCACCTACGTGATAAAAAGTAAAGTAAACTAATGGCACTCTACGTCCCCTCTGGACTAATGGAGACACGTGGTTGAGACTACTTATAGAAGGCTTAGAAGCTGTCCGCACATATCAGGAAACATAAACGTTAACGTTTCAAATGAATTACTTTTATTTGTCAGAAGGCGTCCTGGGGGTTGATTCACTATGACCAAGGATTTTCCTCGCCCAAACCGTGTGACGTCACAATGTTAAATACGGGTTTGTCCGAATCCAGATCGCTGTCTTGACGTGTCGAATGTATTATTAATATATTATTATCTCCGGGTTTTTAAAAAAATATCTGAGCATCTGGTCGATGCGACGCGTGACCCGAGAGCTGGTGAATATCTGGCTCAGCGCATCAGCATTGCCATACAGCGTGGTAATGCAGCCAGTGTCTTGGGGACGCTTCCGACTGGTATTGACATGGATCAATTGAGCTACCTTTAGACTGTTTGCAACCGTCTGCAGTTAGCTCATGGTTTCAATTGTAAATACTAGTTGTAATTTTTCTATTCTTTGCTTGTAATTTTCGTTGTTAATAAAGACTTTGATTATTGACACTATTGAATTAATTAATAATTATAAATAAGGCCTCAGGATTTTAATGCATTCTTTTTAACTGTAATGTAACGTAATGTATGTAATTCAAAAATTTATTTTACAGTTTAGCTAACTACAGCCTGTTGATTGTATGGAAAGGACTCGCGCGATGGCCATTTCAATGGCTCATGAATGTCAATTTAGATGGGCGGTTTTAGCGTAATCGCACAGCTGATCCACATCATTCCATATCAATACCAGTCGGAAGCGTCCCAAGACGCTGGTTTCAAATCAGTCGAAAGATCTAACTATAAAACATTCGCTCTCATTATTTTGACAAAGTTCATTGTTCTCAATTATCAGAATGAGTCATGAGTTTGAAATTGGAATCTCAATATAACTGAATGAAAACTTTGACCAAGGAGGATCGCATTAACAAATCTCATATGATTTGATAGATTTGGAAAAAATTTCACCATTTTCGCTTGTTACATGACGTTTTTTCACTCTACATGCAAATTCGATGTACACTGTGTACACTTTTCGATGTACTTGGAATCTCTATATAATTGAATAAAAATTTTGACGAAGGAGTATCGCAATAACAGAACTCATATGATTTGTTTGAATTTGGAAAAACGTTCGACATTTTCGCTTTTTACATGACGTATTTTCACTCTACATTCAAATTCGATGTACACTGTGTACACTATTCGATGTAGAGTGGAAATGCAGTTTTTCCTACTGAGGTCTCAGCTGTTACTTACCGCGTCACTTGCAAGGCTTTGCCTTTCATCTAGAAATAGAATTCAACCAGCACCCACTACCCAGTGGAAAAGGTGTTTTGAAACTTTCAATGGAATAAAGTCAAATAAATGCACCTCCATTTTATCACAACACGAATGTTGAATGCGTCACATTTTTATTCTTTGAAAGAGTTTAAGTTTAAATGTATATTCAACTCACGTGTAGCTGTTTTTTTTTGGTGAACTACGTCTTTTTTTGAATGTTTTGTTTAGGTACAAAGAAATAATAGCAGCGACCAAATATGCAACAAACACATAAATAAATGTTTTACAATGTACCTACCCAGCAATTTTTAAGCACCCAAAGTAAGCTTATATTGTGTGTGATATGGGATAAAGTTTTGTAAATTTTCTATGTAAGTACCTAGAACGTAAACTAAATTTAAAATCTTCTGCATACCACAATCAACAAACAAATAAATGGTTTCAATGAACCCTCATTGAAACCATTTATTTGTTTGTTGATTTATGTATATGTAGGTACTAGTCATCTTACTTATTACATAGATTATAATAAACTAATAAAGAATGTTTTTTTTAAGTAATCTTCGTAACTACTTAAGTAATTTAGTACCTATATTAAAATTCGGAAATTTTAACCTCTGAGGGGGTTAAATAGGGTGGTAAAGTTTGTATGGTAAATTTTTATTATTTATCAATTATTTTATTTGGATCAATTGAGCTACCTTTAGACTGTTTGCAACCGTCTGCAGTTAGCTCAATGGTTTCAATTGTAAATAATAGTTGTAATTTTTCTATTCCTTGCTTGTAATTTTCTTTGTTAATATAGAATCTACAAAATTATTATTTACTCAAAATAAATAATAATTTTGTATAAAATATAATATATATAACCTCGATATAAATAAACTGTATTTTTTATTTTAACGAAACTACTCCTAGGGAGCCTGCTATAAATTTCTGAAATTCGACAAATAAATTTCCATGCGGGCGAAGCCGCAGAACGCTAGTTGCGTTCTGCGGCTAGCGGCTGTCTAAACTAAACTCTAAACTAAACTGAGGCTATTTTTTGGTCGCATGTACTTTTAAGAGAAGCACACGGCTAAGGGGTCAAAGCAATTGAAATGGACATTCTGTTAGTTTTAGTAGTGGCTGCCACAAAGTTTGGCCCAAACTTGTTATTTCTATATTATTCCGGAAAGTCGTAACTCGTGTGCCATATCAATGAGGTTCCTTTCCTTCCGGTAGCTTGATGGCCAGGGTGGTTCTTACAAAGAACTACTTTCGTTATATATATAGATCAACGGAAATGGGCCACAACTTTTGGAGGAGGGCAATCTTTAGAAGAAAAAGGGCAGTATTCTTTATTACATAGTTTAGAAACAAATTAAAACTAGTATTAACTTGAGCTAACTGCAGAATGTTGCAAACAATATAAAGGTTAATTCATCCAATCAAAGTCGAAAACGTCCTCAAGACGCTGGCATTGCCACGCTGTATGGCAATGTACCTATTCTATAGTAGCAATCAATTCTAGTATCTACTAAAAATAATTTGGAGACTCAATCTCAAAGTTTGATGTATTTTACAAAAATTTACTTCAAACTTACTTTTACTTTACTCTTAAACTTTCCCTATACAAAAGCACGTAAAAAGCAACCATAAAATCATCAAAATCGACAAAATTGGCGAATAAATCTAGTAACATACAAAACCACAAACAGTTGTTCTATTTCTAATAGCTTATTTAGATAAATATCTTCGATAATGCTACTTCCACTACCGTCGCGTTCTCGTTTCAGCTAACGTACCGTGAAGTTTCCTCGGGCGAATAAACTCACCAAACACATTTGCACTAGCGCCTTTTGGAGTTCCTTTGGCACAAATGTAAACCCCGAATCCCAAATATATCAGTGATGCTGAAATATTATCAGTGATGCTGAATATGTAAACTTGACAGTTGAACGTGCCTAAGTGGCAGTGAACTATACCTAAATTTTCTAAATAATTTAAGATGAAGGATAAATTTTACGCATTCAATGACGACTTCAATTCTTTTTACATTTTTTCGCAATTCGACAGTATTTTTTGTTAAGATTTAGGTTCAGAATCTTTATTGCTACCTAACGCTTCTTACATGCCATTAAAGTTTGGTATTGTTCATACGTATATGTAATAAAAACAAAAAAAATGTAATAAAAAAATGAATAGGTATCGTCAACCATAAGTTAAATACTAAAACTAAATTTCGTTTTTATTATTTAGTTAAATATAAATAAAATAATAATCTAAGTAAATTATAGGAGGATAAAATGGAGTCGTGTTTTACTGCTTGTTTATCATATTCATCATAATTCGTAAAATTTTAATACGGTTAAGTAATTTTTGTAAAAAACATCACATTATAGTCTATTCCACCCAAGTAACTTAACATTATTCAATTCTTCTTCTTTCTTCGTTTCTTTTTAACATACTTCATCGAATCTACCCTAGACAATCGCTGCGCCTGTAAGTTACCAAAAGGGACAATTGTAAAAAGTACGGAACCCTTTTTTTGCCGCGCATCGTCAGGAAAACAACTACACGACATCAATGAAGCATAACTGAACGCACGCGTGGGCGTGTTAAGGCGCCAATGGAAATGTCAGGAAACATTTAGGGAAATGGGGATTTTTGGTCGTTTTTAGAGTTTTTCGGTTCGGTCGTGGATATTTTCGATTACCTTTTATTTACTCGCGTTTAGTTTACTGTTTTTTGTATCGATATCGAATGGACTTCGGATCTGGTTGATCAATTTGGTCAATGGTCAATTTTAATGACTGATGAGGCGCTGCGGGCGTTGGTCCGTTTGAGGAAGGTTCGATTCCCGCCTCGAGACAAATATTTGTGCGATCTGGAGGTGATATCTGGAGATATTTGTTCTGGGTTTTTTCGGTGTTTTCTTTGTATTATAAAAAAATAATTATAGATCTATGCAGTAAGTATCTATGTATTAAGTACATATTATTTTATTATTTATTTATTTATTTTACAAATAGATCTATCATATTGACCTATGCAGTATCTATGTATTAAGTACATATTATTTTATTATTTATTTATTTATTTTACAAATAGATCTATCATATTGACCTATCAGTATCTATGTATTAAGTACGTATAATAGATATCTAGTACCCATAACACAAGCTTTGCTTAGCTTGGGGCTGTAAGATGTATGAATTGTCCAGTATTATTTTTATTAATTGCAACCTTTTTTTTCTTTACTTGCAAAGTGACTTTTTGGTCGATTGCTGAACCTTTTATTACAGTTTAGTGAGCGTTTTATAAATTTCACACGGATGACAATTTTTTTATTATTCAGTTAGCTTGTAAGCACTCCTATCATAACATTATTACAAGGAAACAAAAGCTTCATTCTAAGGTTTATTTAACCTTTGCAAATGTTGCCAACGTTATTCGCTGAGTTAGCGATCCAAAGTTCTGTACTGAACTACGTGACCCCAGAACCAGCCAAATAAACTTACATATTCCGCACAGTTGAAAAACTTCGACGTTCTTGTTAACAATAGACTCAGTTAACGATAACGGCACTGATGTTGATACCTGGAGCCCAATTCTACTAATTTCAAAACCAAGGGTTCGTTAGCGCAGAGTTAGCGCAATACTAATAATGCATAAACGCAAATTGAAAATTGAGAAAGCAAGCATAATAATGTGTGTTCACCAGCGTGCAAATTGAGAAAAGAAGCAACATCTGAATCTAGGCCTAGGACTACTTCTTTTCAAAATTTCAGCCCGATTCGTTCACTAGTTTTGGCATGAAGCTATAACAAATATACATAATAGAAATAGCCAAATAGAGTAAGCCTCTATAGCAGTGGTCGTCATAATTTTCTGGTCAAGTGCCACATAGGACGATGTGACGTACTACTCCGGGCCGCACTATGTAGCAACTATGTAGTATGTAGTGTAGTATGTGGTAACTAGCAACAGGTGTTGTGAAATGTTGGGTACTACAATTTATTATATTATTATATTAAATTAAAAATTATTATATTAAATATTTTATTACGAACAGTTTAATTTCAGTTCAATAATCAATTATTCTTTTGTGCTTATTGCGGGGGCGCGGGCGCGCGCGAAAGACTATATCCAATCCAGTAGGAACTGCCTATGTCACGCGGCTCGCCCGTAGGTTCACAATCTCAAATCTGTGCTCCCGCCGTGTAATAATTGAACTGCCACTCAGAGCACAGAAAATATTTTCACAGTGCTTGAAAAGTACATAATACTTATTTTATTTGCGCTGTTCTAGAGTCAATCACCGCGGGCCGCACAAAAATGGCCCACGGGCCGCATGCGGCCCGCGGGCCGCAAATGACGACCACTGCTCTATAGCCTCTACCAGAGGCTATTTGTTACCGCTAACTAAATAGAAAAAACGCCTGCAAAGTCGCGGGCAGATATTAATTTATTTATTTATTTTAGGGAAACCATCAGCACATTAAACTTAAGTTATCGATACAGTAGAAATTGATAGGCTATTTAAAGGAATCCACTGATAGATTCATAGTAATTTTACTTAAAGGTACTAAATGAAATAAAGAACTTAATGAAACTAGTTATCACTACTTGCTATAAAGTTGTTACGTAATTATCTATTATAGTATATTCTATTCTATTCTAATTACGATGACGCATTATATACAACAAAAAAAGAACTAGAAGACAGTTTATAGAAATCGAGGCAAGATAAGATGTCATAATAAATACATACATAATACTAGACAATTTACACGACGCTCAACATGGCCCGAAAAACTATTGATAAATATATTTTATAAACTTTAATAGAAAACATCCTAAACAAATATCTGAAAATCATAGAAACATTCGTCCCGAGGCAAGAATCGAACCCGCATCCTCCTGCGTCACAGGCGGAACCTGTAAACACTTGGCATAAGAAAAGAAATACTTTTATTTATTTAAAATAGGTTTTTATAGGGTCTTCAATGTGTTTTTGTATTTTTATCGCACATCCTTTGTTTCAGGTTTCTAGGGAGGCTTTTTATTTATGTTTACGATTTCGGTGAGGACGGTACAGCGTTCTAGTTTTTACGGGCAGGGAAATGTTTAGTGCCTACGTGCCACATTAAACAGGGAATGTACAGAAATGGTGAATTGCAGGCACCTGCGCAGCAAAGACTTTTATGTACGGACAATTTGAGATCACGGAACTCATGTAAATAAAATAAATATTGCTGGAAAATTCATACAGCATCATCTCACCCACCAATAATATACGAGTAGTTAGGTACAGTCAGAGATTAGAAAGTAAAAGAAGCTAGTTTTAAAATTTAAAAAGTTAAGCTTACTGTAGAGTAGACTGTTTTAAACAGTCTAGAGGTTACTCAATCAACTGAATTTAGGAAATTTAGAGAAGAGAAAAGGCCACGATGTAGGACAACACGTTGTGGAGACCACGACTCGACAAACGTAGTGTAGGACGCCCTCCGGCCAGGTGGGGTGACGATCTGTGGAAGTCTGCATACAGATACTGGATGCGACAAGCTGATGACAGGGCGCTATGGCGCTCATAAGGGGAGCCCTATGTCCAGCTGTGGACTAATATAGGTTGATGATGATGATGATGTAGGATGAGAATGCTGATGCGCTGCGCCAGATACTCACCAACTATAGGTAAGAGGCATGAATTGCATTTTTTATTCTGTGATGTCATCCTTAGGGGTACTAACGACTAACTGTAGGAGCGATTTCTGAAGCTCGTAACCTCGGTATCGTATTTGACAGTCATCTTCGTTTCGAAGGTCACGTGTTAAATTTAGTAAAAAGTTGCTTTTACCGACTCAAAATTCTATACCAAATCAGAAATCTACTTCAAGAAGATTTACGAATTCTACTAACGGAAAGTTTGGTATTATCTAAATTGAACTATGGCGATATATTATACGGCCCGCGCCTACTCTCGTCTTCCCAACGTCTAATTCAACGTGTTCAAAACGCTTGTTGTCGTTTCTGCTATCACATTCCCCCTCGTACCCATGTGACTCCTTACATCAATCGAGTTGGCCTTCTGAACATGGCGTCACGTCGAACTCTACACTTGGCTACTTTGGTACATGAAGTCATTAGATTCAAACGCCCAAAGTACTTGTATAATAAGTTTGAGTGGTCCTCATCGCGAAATCTTTACGAAACCCGTGCTTCTTCATTCCTGCTTGTAGTTAAGCTACACAAAACCGCTGCTTTCCGAGGAAGCTTCCGCTATCAAGCCACAAAGTGTTGGAACAATCTACCTCCTCCCTTACAGCAACCTATCTCAAAGTCTACCTTTAAGCGTAGACTCAAAACCGCTCTGTTATCCGCACAAATGACTTGACAGCGGAAGCTCTCCCGAAGTAAACTTGTTATTATTATTATTATTTACATTATTAATACACGTCACTATGCACGTAAACCTTTCCTAGTATATATTTTTTTTGTTTGTTTTTATTATAATTGGAGTGTTAGTACCTTTCCCTCATTGTGCACTACCTGCTACTGATTGTAGGAACCGGCGGAAGATCAGCGTTGCGTGTATATACTTGGTCCCCAGGTATCTACACGTAGCATTCATGCTGAGCCGCTTCCTAGTTTCTAGCTACAATCCACATACACATACTATAGCTATGCTAATGTACATATTTTTAGTATTTTTGTAAACCTAGATTGTAGTTAAAAATAAATATATTTTCTTTCTCTCTTTTTCTTTCGATCTCTACCTACTAACGGAAGACCAACGCTAGCTTGGTCTTTTACGGGACCTTAGCCAGCATTACGCTGATGAGTAAGAGGTCTTTTTAAAGGAGCTTTTAAGTATTTTCAAAATGTAGTAATTACATAAATTATTATTATATTTATGAATCTGTAGGTAGCTGACAGTGTCATTATCAACCCGCCGACGACTTTGGTGTGGTGTATTCTCAGAAATCTAAAATAAGGCTCTATTTAGATTTATGTGGGTGTAATCCTTAGGTAACATTTGAATCGACATGAGTATTAATTTTTCAAATGTTCATGATTTGTTTAAAGTAATAACCAAATATGAAAAGGAAAATTCAATTCGTATTTTGTAAACACGTCTGTTCCTATTTATCACTGGATCGATGGATTTTGTTTCCCGTTTTCTTTCGATTTGCTTGAGGAAAATATGTTTTATTCCGTTGCAGTGAAGGGAAAAAATAATATGGCACTGTCTGGGAATATTTACTCGCTTCCGTAAATATCGTAGAGTAATTATAATGGAGAGCTCACAAGCTTCACGCTTTCAACGAGAATTTCCAACCGAAATTCTTTACAACCCAACTGAATGTTTCTGTTGCTCCCATGAAAAAGATTTTTATCAGAGGAAATGAAAACTATGTTTTATAAGAACGGTGTCTTAAAGCTTAAATAGTCTTAAGTAAAAATCTCCATTTGTGACCGTTGGGAATCGAACCCAAGGATTTTTAAACCTTCTTTATAACGAAGAGGTAATTCGTCTTTAGGTTCAGAGTCATGCTAGAATCTTTGGTTCAGCTGATTTGCTTATTTGTGTTTTTTCGTCAGAATTATCAGTATAATATGTCTTTAACAGATTGATGACATTCCATAAATAAACAGTATAAAAGTGGATAATTTCAGAAGTCAAACAAATCAATCCAGTGGCACGATAGCTGATGTGATTTCGATTGTCTAATCTAACTAATGGACTTCTTTCTCAATTAAAAAGCAAAGTCGAAAGACTTAGCCAATATTTCTTGCGGAAGTTATTGATGAGATGGAGCCCATTTATTCTAATTAACTTTATCTAGGAATAGAAAAAATTACAACTACTATATGCAATTGAAACACAACAACTACTATATACATTGACCTAACTGCAGACGGTTGCAAACAGTCTAAAGGTTGATTAAAAATTGAATTAAATTGATCCATGTCAATACGCGTGGACAAGCCAAGTGTCTTGGGGACACTTGGCTTGCTATCCACGCTGTATGGCAATGCTGATGCGCTGAGCCAGATACTCACCAGCCACTTTATCTTATCATATTTTATTGAGTAAAGCGTAACGCGAAACGAAATCGCGGATTTCAGCTAGTGAAATTCTAAATGCCGCTCTGCTGTATTTGATAGATATAGCAGAGGCTATATTTGAACGTTAGTTCAACATTTTGTTCATAGTCGGACCGTGCGTAGGTAAGAACAATTTTATGGATACTTAATATTTTTTTTCTGGAGGTCTCTTGTAACAAGTACCTAGTAGCAAATGGGGAAAAATCCCGATTGTTCCTAGTAGGAACGATGGAGTAAGGACAATCGGGGATCCTGTTTAAATCTACGAATAGAGCTCAGTAACATCAGATGTCGTTCAGCATAAGTTCGCTTCTCGTAACGGGGTCTGTTTAGAATTATTACTCTAACATAGAAAACTTTCGTATTCTTTTAACGTTCTGGTTGATGATGGAACGGAATGATGTCGCATTAAATGAATTGATGGTTTATGAAGATGAATACTGGGAATCAAGGAGCTCAGTGGGTTGTTTTTATTTGTTATCTGTGTATCTATCCATATAGGTTTAGGTTAGGTTTAAAGAACTTAATTCTCATAAAAAATATTATGAAATTACTTAAATTATATGTATTGTATAAAATAAAGTCGCTTTCTCTGTCCCTATGTCATTATGTCCCTTTGAACGCTTAAATCTTTAAAACTACGCAACGGATTTTGAAGCGGTTTTTTTTAATAGATAGAGTGATTCAAGAGGAAGGTTTTTACGTATAATAAAACCGTGCGAAGCCGGGGCGGGTCGCTAGTTATGTATATTAGTCATCTAGTACTCGTAACACAAGCTCTGGTTAGCTTGGGGCTAGATTATGTTGTGTGGATTATCCAGCATTTTCTTTTTTCTTCTTTTATTAACAATTATACAATTTCACATAAAAGGTACAATTAAATCTAGATTCAATAAAATAATAATAATAACAACAACAAATTTCCAGTAAATAATTCTAGTGAATCAAAAGAATACTTACTTTTAAGTTAACGTCAAAACACAGCTAAATATCATCCGTCAATCTCACAAAATCTCATTCATTCACTTGAAATAATTACATGTTGGACTCGGAACACAGTCTCCTGTGGTTACAATGTAGTTGTGTTACAGGGGAACAGTTAAAGCGAAGCAACAAGCAAACTTTCAAATAAAAATTAAATCTTATTCGGTTAAGAGCGGTATTCCACTTCACGATATTCAGGGACCATTACCCTAACTAAGAGAGCTGTAATAAGATTCAGAGCGTAAGGCTCCCTAATTAGGGCGACCGGACGTACCTGGCAAGCCTTGCTCCCTAATCGCCCTAACTACCGTGCCCTGAATATCGTGTAGTGGAATACCAATTTAACCTAGAAAAAAGATGGCACACACACAATAAGAAAAACAGAGTCGAATTAAGAACCCTACTTTAAAGTTGGTTTAAAAATCACAAAATAATTAGTATCAATATCTCAACACCAAAAGGAAAATCCTGTTTCCTACTAACGATCTCAATAGCTGAGTACAACCTGAGCTCTTCGTCTTTGGTTACTATAAATTAGCGTCATCGAATCGGGTTTCATGATTTACGAGCCTTGGGACGCTCGGTGACGTCAAGACCGCGGCACTAAAACCTCCTTAGATAATCTCTATAGGTTTGGTAGATACCAACCTCATTTCGGCACATGTTGCTGGTTAGGTAGGAACCTACTCTGAATATTACGAAAGACGCGACGTTTGTTCGAAATTTGAAAACATGTAGCAAAAACATTCGAGCTGTAGGTACATATAGTATTGCTAACAAAGAAAATGGTAATCAAAATAAAACTTCTTAAACAAATTAAAACTTCTTAGTATTTACCTACGCTTCAAATGCTTGAGCTAATAGGAGAGTGTTGGAAACTATCTAGAGGTAACTAGTTCAAATTATCTAGAAGTAATTTAATTTAGAACAAAAAAATATATAACTTATTTTATTTAGTTACAAATAAAATAAAGCTACATACTATCTCGCAACCGTGAAGAAGTGAAAGAGTAACAAACATCCATCCATCCATCCATACTTACAAACTTTCGAGTTTACAATATTAGTAGAATTGATAAATTAATGTATATTTATTCTCGAAACATTTTCGTCAGGGCGTGAATCAAACCTCAATCGTAGCAGCCAGACCTTCGCCCGCTATGCCATAGAGTTCGTATAGTTTCATTTCCACTGAATAAAGTAATTAACATCTATCATCTCCCTTCACCACTACACAATACGAGGAAGGGGGAGGGGGTAAACAAGCTCTCAAACTTTAAAATTAGTCGCGTCTACAAATCGTCGCGTTAATTTCGCGCATCGACGATCGGAGTCCTTAGTATGGGTTGCGTATAGTTTACGATTAAGATTTACCTAGTGTAGGTTGCATATAGTTTACGATTACGATTAAGCATGTCTTGCAGCGACCCTCCGAGTAGAGGAACTTTAAAAGATCTTTTCATAGGGTGATAGCGGTAGTTAACGTAAAACTATTTTAGTATTGTGCAAACCCATGCTAGCCACTCAGATCCTTAGACGTCACAGTAAGAGCTGCTGTAGAATTAGTACAAGTAGGTACCGATAATATAAACCATATTTTTTTCTTCGGAAGGCAAATTTTTGAAAAACAGATAAACAGTTATTTGAGTTTTAGGAAAAGATAATGTTAAATTAGGGATTCCCTCCAACTAGTGTAGGATACGCTCCGGCCAGGTGGGATGACGATCTGCGGAAGACTGCTGGAAGATGCTGGATGCGGCAAGCTGAAGACAGGGCGCTATGGTGCTCATTAGCGGAGGCCTATGTCCAGCAGTGGACTAATATAGGTTGATGATGATGATAACTCTAAGGGGATTCAAAACAAGGGTTGAATATGAACCAAAATGCTCAGTATTTTAGAACCCTTAGCAATGGAAAGGTAAAATTTTACATTCAGATTCCTCTTACAAAATTAACAAATAGGTATGTTTCAGTGTTTTCTTAAATATTCCTGCAAATCGTGCTAGAAATTAAGGATGCAAAATCTAATTCTTCGTGAATGAAGTTCCGGGGATACTTCTAGTCTATTAATTTATCGACTGATATGGCGCGGCGAGCGAAGGTTGCGATCCAGAAGGTTGCGGGTTCCATTCATGCGTGACTAATGTTTGTACGATCTGCAAATATTTGCTCCGGGGCTTAGGTTTTTTTGTTTTAAGATATTCCTATTATTTAGGTATATCAGTCATCTAGTACCAATAGCACAAGCTCTGCTTAGCTTGGTGCTAGATTATGCTGTGTGAATTGTCCAGCATTGTTTATTTATGAAAGTGTTAATTCGCTGCCACAGTCATGTAACTCCGATGCTGATCTTGATGACATACGACTGGCTTTGACCCAGCTTGCCATACAGTGATGAATGATGATTCAGATATCCAATCCTAAGTTGAAAAGCAATTACTATCACAGCCTTTGACCATCGGAGCATCGCATCGCCTACATGCTAATAAGCTAAGACTGGGTGTGTTTTCGGTTAGGAGCGGAAGCGGGAGCGGTTTTTAAGCTTATCCCCACGATACGTCAAAGATAATTTCAGAAAATAAACCCGGTCATCATCAGGGACCCGGTCATCATCAGGAACCAGGTCATCATCACCAGGGACCCGGTCATCATCAGGAAAATTTCTTTCTATTTATTAAGTAAGACGGACATACCGACAGACAGCAGAGAGTTGGTACCTAACACGGCGTATAAATATTTTATTATATGATAGGGCCGTCCATCGACAAAAACATATGAAAAACCTAAATGGCCTGTATGATACCTAGTCTCGTAATATTATAGGTCGTAACTCTCTTCCTAAAAACCCCTCACTCTTTCAGCAAAGCTATAAGTTTCAAACTTATGTATTTTCAAACAGAAACAACGGGTTACTTTTACTGAGGAACTCACTTGAAAATAACCAAGTACCTACTCAGTATTACCTAGACTAAACAGCAAAACTTACTTGTTTACTATAAACCTGCTTGAATGTGCGTTATAGATAAGTCGTATTTATAAGTAGTCAAAAAAAAATTAACCAAGCCAAAATGGTACTTTGCTAGTGCTCCGCTATACGGAGCACTAGCAAAGTACCATTTTGGCACCATATCTTACCATTTTTACCATTTTCCGTGTACCTATTTCACTTCATTTGTGTTGACTTAAACTCACTATAAAATACAGTTTTTACTTTAGAAACTACACTAAAATATACATATAAAACTATTCTACACTGAAAAATACCAAAATGGTGGATTAACGGCCGCGAACTTACGACGAGTCCAAGAGTACCGCTTTTTGGATCTGGCCCTTGATCCATCTTCCTAGCGAGAGTCTCTTGAGATGTTCATCGAGGCTATTACGACGCTAACCAAAACGACTATCGGGACGATGGTCGTTGAATCAACATCCCACATGACTGCCAACCTCGTTAGCCAAGTCAAGATATAAAAGGGGTATTACACTACACGGTATTCAGGGACCCTAACCCTAACTAAGAGTGGTGTAATAAGATTTGGGGTCCTTAAGGGACGGACCCGGACCCGGACGATATTCAGGGCCCGGTAGTTAGGGCCCTGAATAACGTGTAGTGTAATACCGCTTTTAGTGTATCTTTCTCATCTGGAACGAGGTTAACATCATGAGTTAAGGTGACATCAGCAAGCATTTCCCTTTTTTCTAACCGATCTGTCCTCTTTATTTTACCAAAGCTTTTAAGAATATCTATCAAGGCATTATTTTATTAAAAGTGGAAAAACCCTACACACTGACGAAAACTCTAAGGATTATTGTATTATGTTTTATAATAAATGGGTTCGAATAATAAATTTATTAATTTTATTTTGGTTTATTCGGAGAACAAACAGTTCTACACACAGGAATATTAATCTTAAAAAATAACTCTTAACCATTAAAATGTCCTCTCATATGAAAGCAAAAAAATATAATATCTACTTATATCCGTTATCATTATCAGGCACCAATAACACAAGCTCTGCTAGCTTTCGTATTTGATCCTGTGTGGAAATTTTCAGTAATTTTTATCCTGCATTTGGACCAGACTATTTAATTACATTACAAGCCATTAGAAGCTAGCTACACACTAAGAACAAGTAGGTAGTCCAAGTGTCAATGCTTCTCACACACAATCGCTATATTCTAAATGAAAAGACTCTCCATAAGAAAATCTCTCTAATAAGGAAGTTTCCGTTTTTTTTATTTATATGTAAAAAAATAATACTATACTTGCAATAAAGCCCACTGATTTTTTTTTTCAATTATCTTCATAAATGACGAAGTTATGATACTTTTCCCGTCCGCTGTAAAACTTCTCGGCGCGCGGCCGCTCAACAACGTCATGACTAGGGCATGTAAAAACCGGGTTATTTTGAAAACCGGTTAATTCGGTTATTATGATTTCAAAACCGGTGAAAACCGGTTTTTTCGGTGATTTCGGTTATTTTCTACAAGACGAATTAAAACAATAAAATCTGTATTAAAATGTACTTATATTTATCTAAGGACTCATTAATTTGACTTAAATCACATTTCTTATGATTAAAACATATAATGTTGTCGATAGTAACAGAAATGTACCACCTACAGTATTTTTTAAACCACCAAGGTAGTAAACAGCATGCGGCCCGCCTAATGGAAAAAGGTTACCGCAGCCTATGGACGCCTGCATATCAGAGACATTACACGCGCGTTGCCTACCCATGTAAATGTCTTAAAAGACTCTTTTTTTCATCCTTTTTTTCACCCTTGGGACACAACCTGTCGCCATGTTCCATCTGTTCGTCTGGTCGGACCAAAGATCTTACGCAGCACGCTCAGCCACGAGGAGTTTGTTTTCTTCTTTCAGCGTCAACGTCCAGGCTTCGCATCCGTAGATCAGAATAGGACGTATAACAGTTTTATATATTCGGATTTTGGTGCTTCGACTCAGAAGTCTGGACGTCAACACTTTATGAAGCGCTGCACTACACCGCAAGGTGTTCTGGATGCGAATGTTGATTTCATGTTCCCTATAACCTGTATCTGTTATAGTGCATCCCAGATATTTGAAGCTTGCAGCACCCTTATACACCACATGTCCCGCATCTAAGTCTTTACGTTTAACACGGGTGTTTTTGTAGCGCTTCATGTGGATGTATTCAGTTTTGTCGTGGTTGTGGTGATTGCAAGCCCTACAGTTCTAGCCCTTCTTTCTAACTCCGTAAGCTAGAGATTGATTTAAATAAATGAACGCTATAGTTCATTTATTTCAATCAATCTGTCAATCGACTATATTTCTTATCAATCGTCAATACAGTTCCTTTATGTCTTTGAAACATTTTAAATCGTTTCTCCTGCTTCTACACTTGCGAGCTATAAACTGGAATCACTTCATCGCTGGTTTCTGCAGACCACATTTTACAGTTTCCATGGAATAAACTGCAGATTGGTGTATTCCATTTGAAAATAAATTTTGTTAGCTTTCGAATGGTATAAAAATTATTTAAATTTAATTTAGTTTCCTACCTTCATTTAGTGAATTATTACAATAGGTCGAAGTTGTGTATGTTTAAATTTATAAGAAGTAATATGAAAATATCAAATTTTTATTTAAAATCTTTGTTATTTCCCACTTAATATTTTGTATATCCCCCCTGGCCCTAATGACTGTTTGTAAACAGTTTTTCATTGACCTAATGAGTTTCCTGATGGAATCCTGTGGAATTTCCTGCCACTCTTCGATAAGAGCAGTTTTTAGGTCTTCTATTGACGCCGGAGCTGGAGATCTTCCTCGTACCCACCTTTTCAGCTGGTCCCACAGGTGTTCGATAGGGTTCATGTCAGGGCTGACGGCTGGCCAGTCTATTGTGATAATCCCGACTTCTTCCAGGTACCTACTGTTTAATAGCACGAGCGGTGTGGCAGCGGGCATTGTCGTGCATTAGCAGGAAATTTTCGCCAATAAACCCGTCGTAAAGGAGTACATGGCCCAGCAGAATGTCGTTGATATACCTTTCTGCGGTTGGTCCTCCTCCCCGACCTCCACCGGGTACGAATACCAGCTCCGTTTTAGCTTCAATTGAAATCCCCGCCCACATCATACAAGACCCACCCCCATATGCCACTGTTTCCGCTATACAGCATTGTGCGTATCGCTCTCCCGGTCTCCTGTAGACTCTCCGTCGACGGTCGCTGCCATGCAGGCACATCCTAGTCTCGTCCGCGAACAAAACTCGGCTCCATTGCTGTATATCTCAATCTAAGTGATCACTGTAGACAATTTGGGTCCCGTTGCTGGCCTTTGTGGGGTCAAGTAAGCTTCTTTGAGTCTTCGCCTCACTGTCAGTGTCAATTCCCAGTTTTTATAGGGAGTGAGAAGTTTGAAAAAATTTGTTCCAAAAATTTATGTCTTTTGTTTTCACGTTCTATGACATATGATGAACATTTTTTTCGCTATGATATCGAAAGAGTTTGAAACCTAATAAAATTATCTTTAAAATAATATACCACAACCTACAGTTTATTGCATGGAAACTGGAAAATATGGTCTGCAAAAACCAGCGATGAAGTGATTCCAGTTTATAGCTCGGAAGAGTAGATGAAAATATTTTTCTTCAATAATCTCTATTTGGTAAGATTTACATATGACAATCTTAAATGTTATAAAATAGTTAGATGGATCGTAATATTATATTATTATGCATACACTGCATAATAACACTAAATAGTTTTCTTTATGACCCAATTTTAATACAGATTAGGGACAAATTCTTGAGTTTGAAGAAACAAATAATAACCGAAAAAACCGGTTTTCCAGACCAAAAAACCCGGTTAAAAACCGAGGTAAAATCAGTCGGTTAACCGGTTTTTCGATTAACCGAATAACCGGTTTACATGCCCTAGTCATGACGTCATAACTCCGCTCGAGTCTAGTAGTTTCTATGCGCGGTAACCTCAAACAAATCTAAAATACCAAATCAAGACGGAACGGATATTTATTACCGTTGTGGAATCTGTGCAGGACAACTTTTACATAGTTTTAATATACCTAGCTTGTATTTTTCTTAAGATTTGGTTACCTATACCATAAGAATAAGTAGGTATAGTTATTATTTATTCTTATGCCTATACCTAGAGTTCAAAATCTTACCTACATAATTTTCAGTTATCAATGTTATCATCATACCCAGAATAGAGTAGGTAGTACCTACCTATGCGATATCTCTAAAACGATCTGTTTGTTAAACCTTCCTAGATCAATTTATGGTAGGTACATAAATTGATCTAGGTAGGTATAACAATTCCTTTGTGTAAATAAGGGTTATTTTCTTCGCCTTGATAGTCGAACATTGAGGAGCTTTTGGGAATGAGCAGAAATCCAAAGAATAATCCAGTATCTTATGAACGTTCTAGACTTTCAAGCATAGGTAGGTATGCCAAGGTTCTCGAAACAATCGAGAGGAAGAACAGAATCAAGTGGGAATGACAGAGATAGATGTAGCTTCCGGAAAACAGTGGAAATAAAAGACAAGGACGGCGTAGGTTAAATGTAAGGGATAGAGTTATTTCTAGGATTGCAACGAAAAATCTATTTGGCAGTATACCGAATATTCGGCGAGCCCCCTGACCGAATAGCCGAATATTAGGCAAAAGTATACGGCTGGATTTTAGCGTCGAAACTTGTACAGGTGATTAACTTTTCGAATACAGTATATGATTAGGTACCTATTCCATGTACCAATGACTACTTAAATTATTATGAGAGAAATTAAAAGTTAAATATTAATATACGAATGATAATGAATCGAATTCTTTTTCGTTTTACATATTATCTCCGTTTATTTGGCCTTGTCTTTGCACCTGCACATAACCAATGGCGTCGTCACCGTAGCTTTCTCGAGCAGATCTACAAAAAAGCTTCTTTTAAATCCTAACTTAATATTATAAATGTATGGATGTTTGTTCCTCTTTCACACAAAAACTACTAAATTGATCGAGCTGAAATTCGGAATAGACTTAAGTAGTTTTAGCCCTGGAATAACACGTAAGCTACTTTTCATCCTATAAATCAGTTCACATGTGTACCAGGTTAGGGTCAAATGCCAATAAAACACAGATATTAATTATAGACACGCGTCTGTCGTCCGCACCGTCCGCAAGGCTAATGGCTGCGCCATCCCCAGCCGGTCAGTGCATCCGACACGCCCGTGACGTTTAATACTCAGAATACTACATCTACCTTTTACAATGAATAAACAAAATGTTTTTGTAACTTTTCTACAATAATTATTACAACTAAGATCAGACAGATAGTTAAATATTATTTGGAAAATGCTAAACCTGTACATGTAATTTACATAATATGTTCTAACAAGTTTTAGGTTGGTTACAACCACACCTACCATATCTACTGTTAGGTACAATTTTAACTAACAAGATAGGTGCTTCATTAATCTATATGATCCGTATTTTATTTAGTGAAACCTATATCACATCTCCACCTATTTCTTTACAAAAGAAATAACTTACTTATAATTTATTAAATTTGAAAGGGATACTTTATTACAACCTTTTACCTAACTACTTAATCCAAACCGAAATGGATAAATCTGTTTAGAACCATTTATTTGTCATCGTTTTGATCACCGGTCCTTATCTGTGCAATCTTCCCATATGTTTTCTTCGACTTTACCTCGCAAAATACTGACAATCGTTGAGATAAACGTGTTTTTGAGTGGAGACCGCGACTTGGCAAACGTATTGTAGGACGCCCTCCGCCCGCGTGGAATGACGAACTGTGGAAGACTGCTGGCAGATGCTGGATGCGGCAAGTTGAAGACAGGGAGCTATGGCGCTCATTAGGGGAGGCCTATGTCCAATAGTGGTCTAATATAGGCTGATGATGATGATGAGTGTTTCTTCGTAGTTGTTCTCGTGTAAGTATCTTCCAGTTATTTTTCAGTTTCCAATCTAGGTATATCATATCCCATCTTGTAGACGACTGTGTGTAGTAAGTACATAATTGGATAGAGGTTTGATAGAGGAGGCAGTATGTTTTCTTTAGTGAGGGCTTCTCATTATGTAGACTTTTTGAACCTTGTTAGATTCTGTTACTTATCTCTTTCTAGATGCATATTAATTTTTGTCTTTAGTTTCCAGAACAGCAAATTCTATGTTTAGGTATAGTTATATTATATATTTATATTTTCTTGAAAGAATCTTGAATCTTTTATTCTTTATTAGGTACAAAGTAAAAGTAGTAGTTCTATACAAAGAAACAGTGTAATTCCGAACTCTTTGTTAAATAGTAAAAACTATCTGTGTAGGTGAACTGTTAAAAGTATTTTTGATAATCTATAGGAACATACCAAGAAATAGTCAAATACCGAACTCTTTACAAATTAGTTCAACTACAACCAATATACCTGCGTATTTGAACTGTTGACCTAATGGTCAACATCAGATGATAATTCAGCTGTTAGGCTACCCTCCTGTATAGCTACCACCTGGTGTGTCTAACCGAGAAAATATTTCTCTAAGCAAATTTATAGCAAGTACCTATATGAATTTTGTATGGTCATTTAGTAGTTTTAAATTTTTTGTGTGGCGTTTTAACAGCCTTCCATACCCAGCAAATTTTGAATGTCTGGGTACATCAGCTCAAGGCTGAACTGAAAGAGTTGGCCTTCTCATTGCATACCACGGGTTTGGTGTGAATACCAGATTACGGCCTTAACAAATCTCATGATACTGAGTTCTGCATCATTGTCGATTTTCAGTAACCACGGCTGTGTATGTTTCCACGCAGCCCAGCTTTTGATTTTAAACTTTTATGGTACTTTAATAAAATATGTGGATCCCACGCAAACTTTAGCATTAATGGTCCCTAACATTTTGTGCTGTTGCAAATAATTTAGGTACAATTATTAGCCATTTCCAGTGATTATTTTTGACACTAATCCGTGTCTTTCTCAGTCGCTTCTCTTTTTTCAGATGGAATTGTGCATCATTAAACCATAATAAAGGTTGTTGTTGATGCTCACCCTCATTTTATACTTTATACATATTGTATTAAAATACATCTGTTTTATATCGGTAGATATACATCGGTCGGAACTCGACATTCAACTTTCAATTGTAGATTATTAGGTACATATTTACTAACCCATTCACTGCCCAGCCTCTGCAGTTTTACCCCCAGGGACGCGGCAATGAAAATAGTAACTTTAAATGAATTTATTTGTTCAATTTCACAATTAATTTATGTTGTATTATTTTATTTTCTTTTATGTAATTTATTTGTTTTCTCATGTAATTTACTCATTTACTTTAGCTTAGTTCAGTTCAGAATATTCGGTAGTCGAACAAAATAATATATGTTTACAGAAACGAAACTTTTCCATCTCGTTATTGTAGCTGTTTTAATTACAAAAATGATTTATTTGAAGTACTATTCAAAAGTATTTAACCTAAGATGGTCATTATTTTTGTAGTCTATTTAGGAAATGCAGCTTAATAATCAGCGATGGGAGGCAACTTCTAGGTCTGTCCTCCAGAATACTTGCTGAGCTGGACGCCTTTTTGACACATGAAATTTTCCATGTTCTAAATAAGTAGGTAAATATCATTCTTTTTTTTTTTTTTTAAATATCTTTCATTATTATATTTTTAAACATATTATGGTTGTATTGCTTGAATTGGTATTAAATTTATTTATTCAATTAAATATTCAGTACATTTATTATAGCCATATTTCACCAGTACCCAATTTAGAACTTATACGAAAGACTTTTAATCCCTTTGACATTTGTAAGTACTCTTTTGACCATTATTAAGTACCATATTACGTACATAATACGTATTGTATTTCTTCTCACTACGAACTAAGTAGATAATTTGTTTTGTCTTGGTGAAAAATAACTATAGATGCATACACCTACATCTACTTTTTGCAAACCACACGATCCAAAAGATTGATCCTTTATGAAGCTTCTGATATCTTATAGAGCTAGCTCGCTCATGTGCAAAAGCGTTACCCTCTTCGCGAGAGGTGTTGTATGTCTGTTGCATGAAATATAACAATAACCTTTAAGGGTCTTCATTTTCTTGGCACAATCCAAAGATTTAATTGATGTTATACTTGTGACTATATTTGTACTATATTTACCAATGACATTTATTTTTAGTGGATAGATACCGTTTCGACCGTTTTTATCGAATACCTCTTATTCTATAGTTTTGTTCTTGGCAATCCAAAGATTTTATTAATGTTGATACTTGTACTATTTTGGTACAATATGTACTAATTACATTTTTTTGGTAGGTACCGTTTCGATTTTCAACGAAACTACCTCTTAACCTATAGTTTAGTTCTTGGCAATCCAAGGATTTTATTAATGTTGACACTTGTACCATTTTTGTACCATCTGTACTGATAACAATTATTTTTGGTGGGAAGGTACCGTTTCGATTTTACCGAAACTACCTCTTAATCTCGTTAGATTACTTAACTACTTTAGTTCTTGACAATTCAAGAATTTCATTAATGTTGATACTTGTACCATTTTAGTACTATCTGTACTAATATTAATTTTTTTTTTTGTTGGTAGGTACCGTTTCGATTTTCGCCGAAACTACCTCTTAATACTTTCGATCTTGGAAATCCAATTTTTTTTTTAATCTTGAAAATTGTACACTGTCTGTACCAATGACAAATATTTTGGTAGGTACCGTTTCGATTTACATCAAAACTACCTCTTAATCTAGCCTGCCATGCAGCAGAGCAATACGTCTTGGGGACTCATCCGATTGGTATCGATTACGGATTAGTTGAGCTACCTCTAGATTGTTCGTAACAATCTGCAGCCGGCCCAACCGATCTAATTGTTCAAGTTTATTTCTTCCCCTTAATTATAATTATCTTTGCTTATAAAGTATAACATCTATTTACCATCTGTTAGCTATTTCGATAACTAACCACATTTTATCATTTACCATTATTTAGTACTAATTTGATCAAAACAGACTAAACTGCCATGGAACTTTTAATTTCTTTGTAATTTAAATTAGATTTTTTAAATAGTTCAAGTATTATATTATTAATGCATTTCAAAAACTTTATAAATATACAAACTATAATTGGAAAGTCTTTAGCTTTGTTTACTCTATTCTAACAATCTATTGATATATAAATATTATGAGCTTTTTTCTTCTCAAATAAACAATTTATAAGTACAAGTCTCAGATCCAATCTGTTTACTTGTCAACTTGTCGTTAATTACATTATTTCTCAGAGAATAATATATTATCCATTCACATAAAGAGAATGTTTATTATGTTTACTTAGGTACCAAATGTACTTTTTAAACTAATTCGCTACTGTAAACCACATGTATTTGATTGCTAGAACGGTCAATAAATTTTGGTTCCGTTCAATTTTATCAAACTTATACTTACTAGGTACCATAAATAATTTAATTTTTTTTTATTTAATTTTTTTTTTGGTGAGAATCTTTATGTACCTCTACTATATCTGTCTGATATGCAAATATTTATTAGTAGGTACCGTTCGTTTGAACTACCTGTTATCAGATCTTATAATAATAGGTTTTTTAGGTACCGTTCATTAGAACTACCTCTTGTCAGATCATATCTTTGTGGGTTTTTAGGTACCGTTCATTAGAACTACCTCTTGTCAGATCTTATCATTGTGGGTTTTTAGGTACCAACCAACTTCCGTCACCCAACTGAGTCACAAACAGATTTGCAATATTTATACTTGGGGAAGTCCTCAGAACCTCAGAAAGCATAACTAACTACATATAAACTTAATTACTTAGGTACTGATATTAGCATTCCAGAACTTTTCTTTTTAACAATGTAGGTAGGTGATCATCTTTTCGTTAGACCTATTCAAATTTGCTAACAAAGTAATTTTGTATCTTTCTAAACTATTTGAGGGTAGTTATAACTTTCGCCAAAATGGCACGCGAATAATGTATTTGTTGTTTATCAACTATGGTATTTATGTAGGCACAGGGTGTACAGTTTATCAAGGTAGGCGAATCATCGAGCATGTAATCATTACTACGATGCGATTATTTACCAGCATTTGTTTGCAACTCAGATTAGGCCGTCAGTTGATTTACCAATTGCTTATTTGGAATTATTGGCACTTACCTCTTATTTTTTAGTCACTGGCAGGGTCGCCACTTGTACCAGGTTAGGGTCAAATGCCAATAAAACACAGATATTAATTATAGACACGCGTCTGTCGTCCGCACCGTCCGCAAGGCTAATGGCTGCGCCATCCCCAGCCGGTCAGTGCATCCGACACGCCCGTGACGTTTAATACTCAGAATACTACAACATGGAATAGAAATAGCCTTTAGACTTTCCATAGCAAAAAAGCGTGCGAAGCCGCGGGCAGATGCTAGTCATCCAGATAAATTAGAATAGAATAGAAAACACTTTATTATACTTAAACCTACCACACAAAGAAAGAAAAGAGAACATAAAAATACTACATACTAAGACTACATTATGTTCAAGAAATATCGATATCATTGCCGGCCTTATTAAGCATAAGTTAATAAATTATAGATTTATGTTTATAGGTACTATAAAAAAATCAGTGGTGAATTAAACTTTAAATAAAGGCGAAGTAGAGTACCTACACCTATTTTCCTAAAACGAATAACTAAGTACCTAAAAGCTGCAGCAAACTGATGCGCGTTATTCCGTATGTTGATTGTTATGGTTGAAAATAATAAGTAATTAGGTAGGTACTTATGTTTTAAGTTTCACTCCTCTGACCTCTGCACTTGTGTACAGTGGATTGTTTGTCAGAAAATCCAAAACCATAACCATGTTCACTTTTGGTAAATTATTTGACTGTCCACGCACAAAAACACTCTCCATCGTCAAAATTTTACTTTAATTTAGTTATTACTATCTAAACGATGTATCTATACGAAATAAATTAATATACTTTACATAACCACTCGCCCACACCACGTTCCATGTACTTACTATGAGCAAAATAACGATGAAACACTCGAAACAGTCGAAAAGCGCTTTCCACCTGTGCCGTTGACCCGCGGGAACTTATGACGTCAGACGCTAAATGCCTAGCGCTTATTTTCTAATTCGTTTTTGATTCAGTAAAAGTGGAATAACTTTGTCATTTTTCAAGTTATCAAAATAATTCTTTCACCATATTTATTGTAATATATATGCCCTAAAACTTACATCATTCGTTTTTATTTTTGTGAAATTGGAAACTTCCTTATTCAAGATAATGTGCTTAGAAAATGAGCTTAACTATCCGTAAGATAATCTTGGAAAATTTAACACGCCCCCAGAATATCTTGCGAAAATCAAGGGGATTAACAGAATTCTACCTATTTGGTAGGTATGTAGATGTAATCTGGCAACATTTAACCCCCAGGTTGTAAAGTCACGCCAACAATGTATGTCAACTAGTCCCCTGTCAGAACGCTCGACGCACTGTGGACAGGCGAGTGGTAAAGTGTAGGCATTTGTCATGATAACAAGAAAAGTGTTAAAGATGTGAAACATTTTTATTATTAGTGTTAAGGTTTAGGGTTCGGGCTTAAGATAAATAACTAGTTTTATACATTTTCTGCTCTTCACACTAATACTATAAACTAGCGAACCGCTCCGGCTTCGCACGGTTTTATTATACGTATAAACCTTTCTCTTGAATCACTCTATCTATTAAAAAAAACCGCATCAAAATCCGTTGCGTAGTTTTAAAGATTTAAGCATACATATGGACATAGGGACGTGGGGACAGAGAAAGCGACTTTGTTTTATACTATGCAGTGATAGTGAAGTGATGTAAAAGTTTCGATGGAGGGAAGCATGGATGAAAGGATGCATAGATATTTTGTTACCTATTGACGCCAAAACAACTGTATGGATCGTCTGATATTTTCAATAGACGAAGTTCCATGCTTGGAATGAAACACAATCCTTATAAGCTTTCATCAACTTTCACGTGGTGGAGCCACGGGGAATGATTGAATATAATTAATATCTACATCTAGCCTGAAAGAAATCACTTTGAGCAAGTTGCATTCTTATACACAAACTGTCTATACGTTGGGAATTAAAGTAAAATAATTCTAAATGCAATTATTAATATCAATAGTCTCTACCTATTAATTTTTGATAGCTATATTACTTAAATTTGAATTAACAGGTTTTAAATGTAACTTTAAAATGTTCAAAACTGTCATTTAGTAAGGATACTATGAATTAAACACAAAAGTAATACATATTACATAAAATTTTACATTTACAAAAATTACTTATAAATGATATGGTGCTCATTAGGGGAGGCCAATGTCCAGCAGTGGACTAATATAGTTTGAAAATATTGATGAATTCATGAAAATAACAATTAAGATTAAACGACCAAAACGGCTACAAACGACCCCACAGCGCTTCCTTCTAATCGAATTATTATTTCAGCTTTCATCCCAATTCACAAACATAATGGCGACAAAACCCTTCTCTGCCCGACTGTACGGTTCTGGCGCTCATTTTGCGATGACGTCATCCGTCCCTCACTTTTCAATTAGCCGCGCGTCGAGGCACTCCTTGTTCGCAAAAAGCAGAAACAGATGGCTTTCTGCTTGCTTTCTGTTACGGACTAACCAACCGTAGTAATAAATTAACTCTATAGTTCAATAATCACACTATTATCGACGACCCTATGAAATATGCATTTATAAGTTCCTCTTGAATCTATTTAAAAAAACTCACCAAAATACTTTGCGTACCTATCTTAAGAGTTCTAAGCATACAAAGGGAGGGGTAGGGACAGACACACAGCGGGATGGATATGGATGGATGGATGGATAAATGGATGGATGTTTGTTACTCTTTCAATCAAAAACTACTGAACGGATATGGATGAAATTTAGCACAGAGATAGAATATTGTCTGGAATAACACATAGGCCGCCAATTGTCGGGTAACGCTCTCATGGCCATCTGCGGTCAACAGGAGGTATAAAGTCTATTCGAAAAAAAATCGCTCCAGATTTGGTACGGTCAGCACACCTAAGTAATGTGCACTGTTACTTTGTTCAATTTGTCATTGATTTGTAATAATTTGTTTTAACTATTTTTGTGAAATATTTTTGAGCTTCTATTTTTATTTTATTTTTATGTTAAATTTATGGAAACCGCTTATTGTACCTATTCAAAGAAAACACCCTGCGTTCATAGCCATTAACTTAATAGGCACTTGGTGTTTGAACTGATTTGAATACACTATGTTTTTAGGGTATAAAATATAAATAATTACAAGTTTTGATTTCTGATTGTTTTAATATCTTGAGATCGTCCCTTGAGACGGAACTGGGGCCTTATTGTCTAACTTGATATCGATTATCAGTTAAGTCAAATGTCAACCAGTGGTACAATCGAAGCCTCAATCGAGGTTTCAAGTGTCAAAATCTAATCGATCTCGATTACCGGTTGAGTTAGACAATAATGCTCCTGCTGCCTTATTAATCGAAGTCCAGGCTAGGTTTCAAATGTCAAAAATGAATCGATCTCGATTTGATAGTTGAGTAAAAGCGGTATATTCCACTAGACGATATCCAGGGACCCTTACCCTAACTAAGAGAGGTGTAATAAGATTTAGAGCGGAGACCGGATGGACCCGGCAAGCCTTGCTCCCTAATAGCCCTAATTACCGGGCCCTGAATCTCAGACTACCTAGACAGAGCGCTGTCAACAATGATTTTGAAGCCGGTTTCGTAAACATGTGTGCTCGTACTCAGTGTTGCCGTGCAGGTGTACTTTCGCATGAAATGTGATTCCATCCTGCTTTTTATGTCGCGCGACGGCTTAGCTGGACTGACAAGGTAAGGCGTAATTTCGTCATATATGTGTGTGTAAGTGTGTTTGTACACGCCAAGGCTTAATTTTACCTGCCTCAGTGCGGGTTTCGTTGGGGCTCCGTCTAGATAGTTCTATAGTCTGAGCCCTGAATATCGTGTAGTGGAATACCGCTTTTAGACAATAAGGCCCCTGGTGGTGGTGCGGGTCCGCAGTGCTTTTCTTGATTGGTTAGTAAATTGTCTGTCAAATCCATAGAAATCGCTCGGTCCGTAAGGCCCACTAATAGAGCCTTCCTCGAAAGTTACCTGTCAGTCATTCTGTCACAAGCGAGGAATTCCATTGAGGTTTTAATGGCATTCAGAAACTTTCAAAAGCGAGGTGAGGTGGTGTCGCCGTTGATTGGTAAAGGTTCTTTTGGTTAATTAATAAGGTGTCTGTCGTTTGAAAGACAGACAGTCAAACATTTACCTTGTGAATTAGGTACGCAGGGCATCAACTGGTAACCCTCAAAAGTTGTATTGTTGCAAGAGTAACAGTGAAAGGGGTAGCCAAAGAATGCTGCCTCTTTAAATAGATATGTAGTTTTTTACTTACAATTTTAACGATTAATTATACGAATAGTATTTTTATAATTTTTAATCATAAATTATCTCTCCTAGCCATTACGAATCATCGCGGAAAGTAACACATGGGTATTTCTATGTATAATAGAAAAATATGTATCTATGTATTGTATTAATAATCACTACATAGTTTAAAACAAAGTCGCTTTCTCTGTCCCTATCTCCCCATGTCCCTAAATCCCTATGTCCCTTATGCTTAAAGCTAGGTTCATATTGCTGTGTCGGGGTGTGTTGTGGCGCGACAGAACGCTATCGGTCTCATAGATTTAGTATGACTAGATACACATTAGCGACATATCGCGCCACACCCCAACACAAGCTACTAATGTGAATCTAGTCATACTAAATCTATGAGACCGATAGCGTTCTGTCGCGCCACAACACACCCCGACACAGCAATATGAACCTCGCTTAAATCTTTAAGACTACGCAACGGATTTTGATGCGGTTTTTTTAATAGATAGAGTGATTCAAGAGGAAGGTTTTTTATACACATAATAAAACCGTGCTGAGCCGGGACGGGTAGTGAATAATAATATTAAAAACGTTTGTGAAATTTTGATAGTGCTTATAAAAAAGATATTGTTTAACGTAACAGTTTTGACAATAGGAAGCGATTATAAAAAAATCGCTTGGTTCATTTCAGTTTCACCCTGAAAAGCGTGTTGTTTGATTAGAATTTGCATAAATTTCTACCTACACCTACAATAAAACCAACCAATAGGTATTCTAGTTATTAAGTATTATTATTAGGGATTATTTTTAACTTCTTAATTAATATTCCCAAAGTTTAATTACATATTTTATTTGCTTCAGACAGAAAATAACTTGTTATGAGCAAAATTTTATTATATACGCAATGTATTTGAGCTAATATTCGATTTTGTATGTTAATTAGTTTTTCACAGCCATTGCTTTTATTGACATAGCCATGAAAATATAATAAACATACATTCATTGGTTTCTTTTAAATATAGTGAGTACCAAAATACAAGGTAAGTCGAGTAGATAAAGTATGGAATTAAGAATAGTCGTCTCTCTCATGGTGGCCCAATCAAATAAAAATATAACACAAGAGACATCTTAACAGAGGCGGTCATTAAGGCGCAAACACCACTTAAAGTGGTGTCCCCACTTATTTTATCACATAATTCCGTTAAACAAAGGAATTTCCAAAATTCACACGTACAGGTTGTTAAACCTTTTATAAGCTTTTTTTTAATGCATCTGTAGTAGTTTAATTTTGTTAATTTTGGGAAGAGATACGAAAATAGAGTTTTGTGGCCACTAAAGGCTATTTTATTGCGTATCTTTTCCTAAACTAGACAAAATGAATGATTCAGATTCATTAATTAGCAAAATGCACACCATTAATCAAACAACCCGTCAAATTCATTCAATCAGTTCCAATCCAATTCACAATAGAGAATCTAGTATGAGTTTACGAGATACCAAATCATAAAAAAAGATTATAGACAACATAATAGATTACTTTCGCTTACTTTTCAGAGAATATACAAAATAAGTATATTAAGAAACTTTAAGGTTTCGTCCATTTTAAACTAAGCAAAGTTAATGAAATAAGAAAACAAGGCCCTGTATTTGATGAAAAATGACGCCAATGGTAGGTGTAAAAATAAATTTAGGTATTTTTAATTTTAGTTAACGAAAATAAATATTATTTTCGTAAATTGAGCAAAAATCATACTTAGTCTACAGAATGGAATGGACAAACCAAAATGACAAATGGAATAGACCACCTGTTCAGGCACAATCGTACCCGAATGAAACTCCCGAAATGCACAAAATAGCTTGTATTCAAAATTATACAGTGTTTAGGGAAAAAGGGCAGAGGAACAATGTATTAGCCTCGCGAGTTGGAATCGAAGTGAAGAAATGTCAAATAATACAGAAGCCCACTGGAGGTTGCTACTATTTTCTTGCTAGGCGTGAACATCCTCCCCCCATTGAAAAACTCAGTTTTCAATCTTCTAGTTCTTCAGCAGTTGGAAGGGGGCACAGGCGGACCAAGGGACGGCGTATGCATCCTCCTCTTGTAGTTATATCAGCAACTCGTGCCACGTTGTCGGCAGGACCATAAAATAGCTTGCTGATTCGCCCGAGTTTCCAGCAGAGCGGGGGAGCGTCATCTTCTTGAATGAGTACCAAGTCTCCAATCTTTGGATTAGCGGACTTGGTTTTCCACTTATAGCGTTGCTGAAGCTCAGCAATATACTCTCGTTGCCATCGGCGCCAAAAGTGTTGGTGAATTTGCTGCAGCCTTTCGTAGCGATTCAGAGAGTTAGGGCTACAGTCCTCCAAAGTAGGCGAAGGCAGCGCGTTGAGTGCCCGACCAATGAGAAAGTTCCCAGGGGTAAGGCAAAGGAAGTCATCGGGAGAGGACGATAGAGGACAGAGTGGACGGCTGTTCAATACGGCCTCTACTTGAGCGAATAGTGTAGAAAGTTCTTCAAACGTTAAGTGCGAACTTCCCATAACGCGTTTTAAATGGAACTTGGCGGATTTTATGCCAGCTTCAAAAATGCCGCCGAAGTGAGGAGCGTAAGGTGGAGAAAATAAAAAGTTTATTCCTTCTTCGCTTGCAAACTCAGATAAAGAAGGAGCGTTTGTCTTTAAAAATGTATTGATTTCTTTAGCGCCCGCAACAAAATTACGGCCGTTATCACAAAAAACTTCGGCTGGCTTGCCTCTTCGTGACACAAAACGGCGAAACGTCATAACAAAGGCATCTTTTGAAAGATCACTTACTAATTCAAGATGCACGCATTTGTAGCGCAAACATACGAAAAGGCAAAGATAGCATTTTAAAAGCGTAGCACCTCGGCCTTTTTTATTAACAATAAAAAAGGGACCTCCAAAGTCGAGGCCTACAGCTTGAAATGGAAAGCTTGGCGTAATGCGCTGAGAAGGTAAATTACCTTGCATAGGTTTCATAGTTTTACCCTGCAGCCGTCTACATTTAAAACAATTACTGACAGTACGTCTGGCCAAGTGCCTTCCGTTGAATGGCCACACGTACTCACGAACTATAGCTAGAAGCAGCTGTGGGCCGGCGTGTAGATTGCGTTTATGCTCATACTCGAATAAAATCTTTGTAAAATGATGCGTAGCCTTTAGCAGAATAGGATGTTTTTTGTCGTAATTAAAATCAGAAGCCTGAATGCGACCTCCTACACGTATTACACAATCGTTATCCACAAACGGAGACAACGATAAAATCGTAGATTTGGGGCTTAGACATCTTTTACTTGTGAGCAAGTTAAATTCAAGTGTAAACGATTCACGTTGAGATAGGCGACATAAATTAATGAATGACGCATCAAGCTCGTCGACTGATAACGAGCCGGTTCTTTTGTTTTGCTTGTGTCTTGAGTTATGAATGAATCGCAACATGTAAGCAAATATTCGTTTGAGTTTAGGAAAACTAGAATAGTTTTTAAAATGTATTATTGTATCGTCATTATTCGTTGTAAGGTTAGTCGTAATAAAATCTGTCTGTAGATTAGTTTTTAATTCTGGTAGATTTTGTGTGTCAATTTTATTAAAATTAAGAATGGGCCATTCAGTTTCAGGCTGAGCTAGGTACGACGGACCTGACCACCACAGTGTTGTGGTGTTTAAAAGATCGGGATTGATCCCGCGAGATATGAGATCAGCTGGGTTAGCTGACGTAGGAACGTAACGCCACGCAGCATAGTTAGTTAGTTCACATATCTCGGAGACACGATTAGCGACAAACATTTTTAAGTGTTGGAAACTGCTTCGTAGCCAACAAAGTACAATAGTTGAATCGCACCAATGTACTTGTGTTTTTATTTTGAATCGAATAGATTCTCTGACAGCCTTACATAGTTTAGCTGCCAGAACAGCGGCTGAAAGCTCAAGACGGGGAATAGTGGTGGACTTGAGAGGACTAACCTTCGATTTGGAACAAAGAAGATTGACAGTCACATTACCTTCAGCGTCTTCGGTGCGCAAGTAGATACAGGCGCCGTAAGCGTTTTGTGACGCATCACTGAAGGAATGAAGTTCTATTGAAACTGGATTATCGCATAGAACTCGTCTAGAAACCTCTAGGTCTAACAACGCTGGTATAGTCTTTGCAAACTTATTCCAATCCTTTTGAATAGCAATAGGGATTGGATCGTCCCAGCCTAGTTTCTGCAACCACAACTGCTGCAGTAGCATTTTAGCCTTTATGACACAGGGACTGAGCAATCCTAAAGGATCGAATATTTTAAATAGCGACGAAAGAATTAATCTTTTAGTTACAATTTGACCATCAGATAGGGGCGGAACGTTGAAAGGAAAATGCAGTTGATCAGTAGATGGGTTCCAACCCATTCCCAACGTAGAGGAAGACTCGCTGATGATTAAATTGTCATTAGAGTTTAGTGCAGAATCTAAAATCGCGGGTACATTAGTTTTAAACTTACGGAGATTGAAGCAGCCTTTGTGAAGAGCTGCGGAAACTGTTTGATGGATGTATCGTAGCTCCGCTTCGTTTTCGGAGCCGGTGATTAGATCGTCGATATAGAAATCATGCTGGATTATATCCTTGATAGCTGGGTCCTCGCACTCCTCACCTAGCTGCCATAGGCATCTGGTGCTCAAGTAGCTACTACTAGCCATTCCGTACGTAATAGTATTCAATCTATAAGTTTTAATGGGCAGTGACTCATCTTCTCTAAACAACACCAGCTGGAGGTCTCGGTCCTTCTCGTGAATTAGGACCTGGCGGTACATTTTCTCCACGTCGCCGGTCAGGAGGTACTTGTGAAACCGAGCTCGTATGAGTATCGAGAAGAGCGAGTCCTGCATGTTGGGTCCCACCCATAGAATATCGTTGACGGAACAGCCAGATGACGTGGGAGAGGAACCGTCGAACACGACTCTAATCTTCGTGGACTCACTGCTGTCCTTAAAGACAGCGTGATGACATAGAAAATAAGAAGTATGCGGAATAGCAATAGGAGACTCTGACAGATGACCCAAGTCAGAGTACTCTCGCATAAATTTAACGTATTGCGATTTAACATCGGGTTGTTTGCGAAATCGTTTTTCTAAATTGAGTAATCGTTTTTTAGCTGTATTATAGGATTGTCCAAGACAATCGGCAGAATCTTTGAGTGGAAGAGCTACAGAGAACCTACCTGTATCAAGGCGAAAAGTGTGAGCCATAAAATGAGCCTCACATGCCTTCTCGCTCTCGCTATGTTTCGACCTTAGAGGGACCTCTTCGAGTTCCCAAAACTTCGCGAGATCACGATTCATTTGAATATCGTCATCATTCAATGTGCTTGAAATGATGGAATGATTGCATCGAATATGGGTTTCTTGCATACTTGCTGAAATAGGACCAGATATAATCCAACCAAACTGGGAATTCACGAGCTTTGGATTGTTAGGACCGAGAGACTGCTGCTCGCGGCCGAGAATGTCCCAGAAAAGATCGGCGCCGATGAGGACATCAGTCGGCGCTGGCTGGTGAAACTTGGGGTCTGCAAGTTTAATGTGGTTAGCTATTTGAAGCTTCGAAGCATCGATAGGAAATCTGGGCAAATCACCGGTGATTTGCGGTAGAACTAAGAACCCTGATGTGACCTTGAAGCCGGTGACTAGAGACTTCAATTGAGCCACACAGGACTCCGTGACCTGTCCAGAGTTCTGATTGCCAATGCCGAAGACATTGACGAGGCGATTTGAATTAGAAGGTAAGCCTAACTTAACCTTGAGAGATTGTGTGATGAATGACGATTGGCTGCCACAGTCTAAGAGGCACCGAATCCTTTCGGCTTGTTTCGTCCGCGGATTGGCTACCTCAATGAATGCAGTGGACAGTAAAACTTGGATAGAACCTTGATTCGTAAAATTGACAGAAGTATCGTCAGCGCTATCAGGAGCGGCCTCATCAGCGCTGGAAATAGAAGCATTGTTAGTGGACACCTTATCCACTTTATGAATAAGACTATTGTGTCTTCCTTTACAAACGCGACACGGGCCCCGCGGGCACATTTGTGGAAAATGTCCGGGGCGAAGACAATTGAAGCACAACTTCAACCTACGCACTTCGACAATGCGCTCTTCTACACTCTTGGCCATGAAGGTAGGACAGTCGTAGATACGATGCCCTTCATGGCAGATGACGCACTGCATAACAGGAACAGACTTAGTTGTGTTTGGCTTATCTTCACTAGCGCAGGCAAAAGATTTAGTTAGTTGCTTAGAAGAAGCCTTAGAAGTCGACGGAGTTGACTTAGCATTCGAGTTCTGATGAATAGATGCGAGGACGTCAGCGCGATCGATTAAAAATTTATTAAATTGTTTTAAAGTAGGGTACTCATCTAGCGTACCACGCCATTCTTCCCATTTCACGCGAGTATTATTATCGAGCTTAGAAGCCATCATGTGGACAATCAAAACATCCCACTGGTCCGTGGGCAGCCCTAAGCTGCGAAGCGCGCGTAAGTTCTTACTGACGTTGTCTACTAGACCTTTCAACGATTTATCGAAGTCGCGTGTAACTGATTCGAGATTAAATAGCGAATTTAAATGATGATTTATCAACTGACGCTTATTGTCATAACGTTCGCATAATAATTTCCAAGCATTTTTATAATTGGCGCTTGAAACTTCAATATTAGAAATAATACGTGCCGCATCACCCGTTAGATAAGAAATTAGATAATGAAATTTATGAATTGATGAGATGCGCTCATTGTTGTGCACGATTGATAAAAATGTATCACGAAACTCAAGCCAGCGAAAGAATGATCCGTCAAATTTAGCAATTTGTATTTGCGGTAATTTAAAACCGAAAGACTCTTGGTCTATAAGGCTTTGAGCCGAGGACAAGTGACTTGAATTGAGGCTTTCATCTTGGCGCAACTGTGCGTTCTGTTTTTGTACTAAACTTTGGGCCAAAGCAATGTTAGTGATGAAGAGCTGCTCAATCTCATCTCGCTCGTCCAACTCGGAGCTCAAATTATTAGAATTTAATACCTCTATCTGACTTTGCAAATCGTCAAATCGACCCGAAAGTGACTCAAACTTACCAAGTCTAAGAGACAATTCAGCTAACTCATCGGGCGTTAGCCTTTCCTTAGTACAAGCATGTTGAATAAAGTTTTTAAACTTGGTAATTTGGCCCTTAATTGAACTACGTCTTGTACAAAGATCAAATAAAGTTTGAGAGTCCCTTGCACTAGTTTCACCTCCCATTGTAACAAATTATACAGCAAAATAGTAGAAATAGACTTTAGGTTACAACAAATAAAAACTGAGTGCAAAAAACTGCTATGTTAATAAACGATTTTAGATAAGGTAATGAAAATTATCTCACGCTCCTCGAGTTAGGCGTCACCTGTGAGCCGGTACTCGTCCACCAAACTCCACGCGTGGGCAGAGCTCGCTACGCGCGTGGCCGAACTCTCGAAAGAAGCTGGCAGGGAAGTGCGATAACGCAACTTGAACCTGGAATATTCGGCGAGATGGGTGAATACACCGTACAGGATAATTATGCACCAATCAGGGGCAAGTCTGAGGATAATTTACCTATCTAAAATTGACTATCGTAATTGTAAACAAAAGCAGGTCAATGACATAGAAACCCGTATCAAATCTTGAACGGAACTTTTGCAGGTAGTTAGGTGATTATTATTTTTTCTTAACTTTAGGGTAGCAAAACATTAATTGATTGGGGAACCTTTTGATTGAAATTACTATAAATAGATTTATAATTGAGCCTTAGAAACACTGTAAATAGAAAGATTGCACAAATATTGACCGATTGATGTATGTAAATAGGATAATTTCGGGAATTAAGGCCGGTTACAGTGCTCGACCGACCGTCAGTGCGTACGTCAGTCGCGCTTGTCATATGTATGAAAATTCATAAACCGTACAGTGCTAGACCGACCGTACGCACGCGTATTTTGCTACGCACTGCGTACGAGGACCGTCGGTCGAGCGCGTGCGCATGCGTACCGTCGGTCGACTGACGCGCTATGTAAACAAATGAACGCGTTCAGTGCTGTACCGACCGGTGCACCGACCGCACGCATGCGTGTATTATTGTTGTCAAAACTCCAGTGACTTCGTAAAAACAAATACGAACCTTGATACTGAACGATTGATCACCGAAGTTCGTCTTTGTCGCTACGAAAAACATGAACCTTATTGATACTGAAAGCGACTGTACACGTCCGGTCAGTTTACTGGTACGCAGAGCACTGAATGATACAAACTGACGGTCGGTCAATGCGCATCATCAGCACCGACGGTAAGCACTGACGGTCGGTGGAGCACTGTAACCGGCCTTAGATATGGAAATTGAATAGGGAAAATTAGGAAGGGACACTTAGCTTCATTGGCATGAATGCAGCTCGACGCTTTCGCTGGACCGATGGACTGCAAATGGCTCCAATGGCTGGACCTTCAGGTGTTCCGTTGAACAAATGGATCTTGAAATTGTAGATGGGAACGGCCGCAATAGCCCGGCAAAAGTCCGACGTCAATGGCGGCGTCTGCCGGCGCGTACTCGTTCGGTATTTTTGCGTATTTCTCCTTACGCAAGCTCGTATTGACACGGTCGCCAGATGTTCAGGCACAATCGTACCCGAATGAAACTCCCGAAATGCACAAAATAGCTTGTATTCAAAATTATACAGTGTTTAGGGAAAAAGGGCAGAGGAACAATGTATTAGCCTCGCGAGTTGGAATCGAAGTGAAGAAATGTCAAATAATACAGAAGCCCACTGGAGGTTGCTACTATTTTCTTGCTAGGCGTGAACACCACCTGAAAACTGAAAATAGATTTCGTTCGCTTCGCTTCCACGCCGTCGCTCCTCGGGACATGCTATTCCTCGAATCTAGGGGATAAGTGGACTTTTGTCTTTTACACTGATGTAAAATACTTTTAGTTCACTACAAGAAATGGAGAAGGATTGGGCATTAAACATCCCAATTTTATGTCAAGGAGATAAAATGTTTTAAATACTGAAAAATGCAAATGATGCAAAATAATTGAAAATGCATGTTGTATTGAAATGTAATGTATTGAATTATGTATATCTTGTGTTGTCATATACAATACACACACAAGCTCTGCTAAGCTAGAGCTAGGCTATTTATTGTTATAAATATTGAAGTTGAATGAATATTGTATATTTTAGACAACCGATGACGTTTCCAGCCTTGACAAAATCGCGATACCTGCTGCTTATTTCACCTATTTATTCCCTCTCTCAGTTTGACTTGCCAAATAGTCGTGTCAATCGGTTAATCATTGGGCTTTTAGCGATTCGTTTTTTTGACAATCTATTTAGTTTCAGATTTCGTTATTTTTGTTCAATATTTTGTATTTGTATTTTTTACTGTCATGGCAGAGCAAAATGTATTATTTTATTATAGTATATTTCAGATTTTTCCCACCAATAGCACTTTATCTCATAAGTCCTGTAAGGTCTGCAGGAAATAAAGCACTTTGATTTAGATTTTTTGATTTTAATTAATTCCCGTGTTTAGGCAAGTCTGTAGTCTCCTTTATTGACAATATCGGTTACCATCGTTGTCGGTTCGTTCGTAAAACAAATGGTTTTCACAGACTAGAGAATGTAGGTACATACATTCCCGCTACGGCGTAGAGCTTCGTAGCAGCGTGGAGCTACGGTTTAGGCGGCGGCGTAGCATTTCGTAGCTGCAACAGCAAAACAAACAGAATGAAAACTCATTTCACACTCTATAATTCAAACTGGTCTGTTGATTTTAGAATGGATTTTGTTTTAATCGGGATTCATAAATTCTATTTTGTGTCAAAAAACTGCATAAAACAAACATAAATAATCTCTCCGACCTTCCCTTACGAGTAAAATTTCCACTTTTCATTTAATATAGCGTCAACATCCAATATTTTCTCTATTTCCGATTAGAAGCGTCGACAAGTCCCGTCTCTCGGTGCACATGAGGCACGTGGGCAGATCGATGTGCCTAGTCAAACAAGAGTTCCGTCGAACATTCCGTTTTTCAATTTCACTGTGGAACTGTGGTTGCTGCAATTGCCGCCAGGCTATTCGATCAACTTGGTAATAGATTTTCTTGTATTTTGATATGTTGTTTTTTACTTGTTGTGATAGGAGCTAGGAGCCAATGATTTATTAACACCTATTTTTTGTATTTTGTTTTTGTATATTTTAAAGTTTCTGCTAAACTGTGCAACAGTTTTTCAGTAAGCTTGCTTCACTTTTAATTTACAGGTAAATTAAATTAAAATATGTAGTATTAAAAAATAATTAACTAATTTCAAAAATTGCTATTAAATCCATGCAACTTTTGACATAAATGACTTCAACCGAACTTCAGCACAGATATACTTAAATGAGACTTACACTGTAGTATTTGGAAGTAATACTTAAGTAGGTATTTCATATGCATATACATATTGTATAGTTAAACTAACTTAATATACTGTAATATCGAACTAAACCATTTGTGGATCTTTATAAACAGGGAAAATTTGTAAATAGTAACCTTTGGCTCTTTCACCTCAAAAGGTAGCCGTTCTCTGCTGGGGTACTCTTCAGTATTCTTCTGTTTCATTCGATTTCGTTTCGTTCCATTAATTTTATTTGGATCAGCAGTCAAAGCTCGTGCAAGTGACAAGGCCTATACACGTAATAAGATGGGACCCACACGTGCTAAATCGCGTTACACAAGTAATATGTAGGAAATAGAAATCCACGTTTGACTTAGGCTGTCTGTCCATTGACGCGGAGAGCGGCAGCGGAGCGGAGAAACGAGGAAATATTAACCAATAGGATTGCCTTGAAATCTCCGCTCCGCTTTTTCATGCAATCCTATTGGTTAATATTTCCTAGTTTCTCCGCTCCGCCGGCTCGCTCCGCTCCAATGGACAGGCACCCTTAAGGCGGCGCGGCGCTCGCTTTCTGCGAACATTCGCTTGTAAAGTACCTAGGTCATTAAGACTAGGTACATGCAAAGTTGAAGTGAGCATGAAAACTCTAAACAAAAATGGCCAAGTGCGAATTGGACACGCGCATGTAGGGTTCCGTATCATCCTTACTAATATTTTATACGCGAAAGTTTGTACTGATGTTTTTTCCCTTTTCACGGAAAAAGTATAAAACGGATCGGGCTGAACTTTTGAATAGACGTATTTCTAGGTTGAAATAACAAATGGCTTCTTTTCATCCCATAAATCAGTCCCCTAGAAATAGCCTTGAAACGTTTCGATAGAAACAATGCTTGCAAAGCTGCGGGTGGGCATATCTTGTTATCTATAAAAACAGCAAAAAAATCATGTTTCTTGTATGGGAGCCCCATAAATATTAATTTGTTCAGTGTCGTAGTAGCGCCTACTTATTTTTTGTTTGCGGCAGCGGAAATCATACTACATCATACATGAAAATGTACTGTCTAACGTAGGTATACTTCATGGGATACACAGCCTGCTTCTATTTTCAAGGCCATGTAGTGCCAGTGAAGTGAATACAGTGAGGAGTGGATCCTCGATTGGCAATGGCAATAAGAGCGCTGAGAGCTTCGGAAATTGGAATTTCTACGTTAATGGAAACGATGCATCGCGTTGTTAGTAAGGTAGTTTATGAGAGTAGTCAGGTATTTCAAACGATGTCTGTTGAGGGGGCGAATGGAAGATTGGTTTGAAATAGATACATCAAATTATTTGTACGTAAGTAGATATTTGTTTTTTTAACAGACTTCAATACAATTAATGTTTTTAACTATTATAAATCAAAAACTACTGGACTAAACTTCAGTTAAGAATGTAATATCTCTTAATATATTACATGTATTAAAAAGAGTTGTCTGACACTTAACTACGTAGAAGTTATCTATAATAATCTCAAGCGTATAAGGTATTTTGTATCTTACAACGGGAAGTCTATGAACTTTGTTACTTATCACCAGTAAACCACTGGTCTGCAACAGGAACATTGTGGATATTTTAACCCTCTGTATCATAGTGTAGGCTGTAACCAACATACCAATCGATTTCCCTTAAAATTGGTATGATTAGTTATATTTCGTTACAAAGCAATGTACGTCGTAGCCTACAAACCAAAGTAACGACCGAGTACCAAGAAATTGCAAAAGACGGCATTATTTGTCAAAAAATGAAATTCGAATGTCTACCGCCAGTAATTTGAAAAATTGCATGCAAGTCACGATTTCAAAAATCCGAAAAAAATAGTTTTTGTGAGTGTTTCGCTGCAATTTCTAAAAAATGGACCGGTAAGTATATCAACTTTATTATATAATTATGAGTTTTAGTAAATTAATGGTAAATATGAGTTTTTTTTTTAATTTGTGTTTGTTGGTTGTCGCCTACATTGACCGATAGGAGGTAATTTGGTAGTAGAAAGTGGTAGACCTTCATTTTATTTTTTTGAGTTTTTACTTTTTCCAGGAGGGCTCTTAGCGGACTCTGGCTGATAATGACATTGACCACGCGCTTCAGGATGGCACAGACAGTGAAAATTGTTTGGATTTCGACGAGGATAGCCAGGAGGACCCTGAATTTATACGACGATATTGGTCTGATTACTCAATGTTGGCTACGAACAACACTCCCCATTTTTTAAAATATATCCGGAAAAACGAAAAATCAAAAAATACGTGTTTTTTGTTTTATTTTTATCAACCTGAATACAAAAAATTTGAAAAATCCAAGTTCTTGAGTGATAGAGGGTTAAGATTTTTTTAAAATAATGAATACAGTGTAATTAAGTAAACGTAAATGTAGAAGAAACAATAAACACTTTGATGATGGAGAGCATCCAGGAGGTTTCTTTGATGATGGAGAGCATCCAGGAGGTGTCTTTGATGATGGAGAGCATCCAGGAGGTGTCTTTGATGATGGAGAGCATCCAGGAGGTGTCTTTGATGATGGAGAGCATCCAGGGGGTGTCTTTGATGATGGAGAGCATCCAGGAGGTGTCTTTGATGATGGAGAGCATCCAGGAGGTGTCTGGGATGATGGAGAGCATCCAGGAGGTGTCGTTGATGATGGAGAGCATCCAAGAGATGTCTAGGATGATGGAGAGCATCCAGGAGGTGTCTTTGATGATGGAGAGCATCCAGGAGGTGTCTTTGATGATGGAGAGCATCCAGGGGGTGTCTTAGATGATGGAGAGCATCCAGGAGGTGTCTATGATGATGGAGAGCATCAAGGAGATGTGAATGGTGATAAAGAGCATCCAGGGGGTGTCTTTGATGATGGAGAGCATCCAGGAGGTGTCTTTAATGATGGAGAGCATCCAGGAGGTGTCTTTGATGATGGAGAGCATCCAGGGGGTGTCTTTGATGATGGAGAGCATCCAGGAGGTGTCTTTGATGATGGAGAGCATCCAGGAGGTGTCTTTGATGATGGAGAGCATCCAGGAGGTGTCTTTGATGATGGAGAGCATCCAGGAGGTGTCTTTAATGATGGAGAGCATCCAGGAGGTGTCTTTGATGATGGAGAGCATCCAGGGGGTGTCTTTGATGATGGAGAGCATCCAGGAGGTGTCTTTGATGATGGAGAGCATCCAGGAGGTGTCTGGGATGATGGAGAGCATCCAGGAGGTGTCGTTGATGATGGAGAGCATCCAGGAGGTGTCTAGGATGATGGAGAGCATCCAGGAGGTGTCTTTGATGATGGAGAGCATCCAGGGGGTGTCTTTGATGATGGAGAGCATCCAGGAGGTGTGAATGGTGATAAAGAGCATCCAGGGGGTGTCTTTGATGATGGAGAGCATCCAGGAGGTGTCTAGGATGATGGAGTGCATCCAGGAGGTGTCTAGGATGATGGAGAGCATCCAGGAGGTGTCTTTGATGATGGAGAGCATCCAGGAGGTGTCTTTGATGATGGAGAGCATCCAGGAGGTGTCTTTGATGATGGAGAGCATCCAGAAGGTGTCTAGGATGATGGAGAGCATCCAGGAGGTGTCTTTGATGATGGAGACCATCCAGGAGGTGTCTTTGATGATGGAGAGCATTCAGGAGGTGTCTTTGATGATGGAGCGCATTCAGGAGATGTGAATGGTGATAAAGAGCATCCAGGGGGTGTCTTTGATGATGGAGAGCATCCAGGAGGTGTCTAGGATGATGGAGAGCATCTAGGAGGTGTCTAAGATGATGGAGAGCATCCAGGAGGTGTCTAGGATGATGGAGAGCATCCAGGAGGTGTCTTTGATCAAGGAGAGCATCCAGGGGGTGTCTTTGATGATGGAGAGCATCCAGGAGGTGTCTAGGATGATGGAGAGCATCCAGGAGGTGTCTTTGATGATGGAGACCATCCAGGAGGTATCTTTGATGATGGAGAGCATTCAGGAGGTGTCTTTGATGATGGAGCGCATTCAGGAGGTGTCTATGATGATTAAGAGCATCTAGGAGATGTGAATGGTGATAAAGAGCATCCAGGAGGTGTCCATGACGATTGAGAGCATCCAGGAGTTGTCAATGATCACTAAGAGCATCCAGGTGTGAATGAACGAGGGGAGACAGGGGTCTATGATGATTGAGAGCATCTAGGAGGTGTCTTTGATGTTTGAGAGGATCTAGGAGGTGTCTATGATGATTGAGAGGATCTAGGAGGTGTCTATGATGATTGTGACCATCTAGGAGGTGTCTATTATGATTTAGAGATGATCCAGGCAGATGTGGAGCCCCCCGCGGCAGCCGCCTTCGGTCTGGACCTGCAGGCCTTCGTGCAGCACCAGCGCAGGGACACGCGCCCGCTGCTGCTGGTGGAGACGGAGATCGACGAGCTCATGTTGTAAAAAAACATTACAGTCTAAATCACGAGTTGTAGACCAAATGGAATACTACTGGAAAAGCATTGAATTCGTGTTCCATTAGTTTTCCAATGATAACTTTTGATTAAAATTAACATTTTCTGATGAAAGAAAATGAAATTTGATTGCTTTACACATCATATTACGCAATTAATTGGAAAATAAGTTAAAACAATTGATACAAACAAAGATTTCAAAAGATTGAAAAAACTTATCGTCGAAGTGCAGCTTACTAATATGGCCGCCCAGAACGAAAAGAATGGTTTTTGTTTTGCATTATGCGTTTTTTACTGATATAGATGGCATATTTACCGCTTTTATTTTTTATTTAACGATTGATAGTAATACAACAGTGCTACCAAATGTAAAAATAGTGGCGTGAAATTTGACAGAAGGTTAATATTTTGATGTGAAGGTAGAAAATTAAATGGTGTACTACTGGTTCCTGGTGTGGCACTGGTGCAACCACCCTGTTAATAGTCTTAAGTAACTACAATTACTATAGCCAAGACAATACTACCGGCTAAGCATAAAATGAACTGCATAAATGAGTTGCTCAGAACTTTCAATTTTATACTCTTAACAAACTCTGTTTTAAAAGTACTGTCTACACCTTATAATCAATATAACACCTAAATACATATAAGGCACTTTACGGAAAAAACTAAACAACAATAAGTGTTAACGAGAGTCAACGAGCACCGTTGTATAGATTTGGGTGTTACAAACAGGTTAAACCTATAACATCTTAAGTATACTTGTTACAGTTAGCACTATTCTAACCCTAAAAGTTGTTTAACGTCGTTCAGTATAATACTACTAACACTTTTCGAGCTCAATTTATATTTTAACTACCCTATATAGTTTATAGTTACAACTGAGATCATTATTGCTCCGTTAAACAGTTAAAAGTAGTAATAATACCTGTAACTGACACCAAAATTTTAGTTGGGCTACCAGCTTTCTAAATAAAAAATCAATGAAAATCGGTCCACAAAGAAAAGAGTACCTAATGGCAAAAAAATAGTGTTTAACACACATAAAACACTCATATTTTGTTCTCTTTATTTAGTTAAGATAGTGTTTTTTCGTGTTAGGGGGGTACATCTCGTCCGAATGAAAACTTGTCCGAGAGCGAGTTGTCCTCTTCATTTTTAGATTGGGGTATACCTAACTCGTCCGAGCCCCAAAACTGGGTTGAGTAACCGATTTTGATGAAAATTTAATTTAAAAGCTGATGCTTCTTATGTAGCCTCAGGATTTTGTTTGGTTATAGTTCTTACTACTACTGGCAATACTTTTTGGTTTTATTTTTCAACTCTGTTGACAGGACAACTATACCTAATAACTGTTGTAGACAACTATAATACAGTTGGTAGGTAGGTAGGTACAAAGAAGTCGTATGGGAAAAGGTTCTTTTTAAAATATGTTGTGATCCGTTGGCACGAAATTTAGTTCAAAAAAAATAATTCAGATCCTTTGGGAACTTTTATGTGATCAGATGCAACCACAAACGGATCATATGATCAGATGGGAATAACCTGTCCCTATGTACCTAAGCTTAGATCTAGGTACTCAACTACGCATCGGATTTTGATCCGGTTTTTTAAATAGATAGAGTCATTCAAGAGGAAGGTGTATGTATATGTATAACATCCGTGCGAAGCCGGGCGAGTCGCTAGTAATATAAAAATAGGTACCTAAACATAGCCCTAAACTACATAATGTATGTAGTAGGTAGATACCTATCTAGTAGAGATAAATTTTAAGTTGTAAGTTCCATGTAGTGTAGGTTCAAGCAAACTTATTCGTAAACTTTATTCAGTGCCAAACTACGCTGAAACTTCCGTGCCAAATAGAATTTGCGAACTTGTTGACAAGACTGGAACTAGCTAAGTAGACCTAGCCGAGTTGTAACACGGTTCAAAGTGCATAACTAACATGTTTGAATTTGAAACAACTGGTAAACTTCTATTACCGACATCACCAACTAGACTAGTTAGATAACTAGGTACCAAACCTCTGAATGAACAAAGAAAATAATAATAAATCTAGTGTATTTGATTTATTTATTTTGGTTTACCTATTCGGAGAACAAACAGTTCTAAAAACAGGAATAATAATCTTAAAAATGAACTCTTAACCAGTAAAATATCCTCGCATATGAAAGCTAAAAAACTTGCTTGCAGATGCATTTCCAGAAAAATATTAAAAAACATTAGAAAAATAAATACTTATAATTTCTTATGATGCTGACGCATCAAACCTGCGCTTTGTCAGGAGTCTGCCTATATCGCTTATTGTTATTGTGTATAACTACGTTACCTACCTACCTATAATTGACACCATCGAGCTACAGACAGACATTTGCGAGCAGTCTACACGAAGCTCAACTGATCCATACCAGTCGGAAGCGTCCCCAAGACGCAGCTGCATCGCCTCGCGCGCTGTTTGACATTGCTGATGCGCTCCGCCAGATACTCACCACCTCTCGGGTCACGCGTAGGATCGACCAGACGCTCAGATATATTTTTTGAAACCTACAGAACAAAAGTCCTTGTTTTGTCCGATCGTTTGAGAGAACCATAAAAGTCAAACAATATTTTTTTTATACTTTGACTTTTTATTTTAACCAATTTTAAAAATGGAGTAGAAAAGAGATTCTCATTTGGATCAGAACTTTAATTTTGGTGAATCGATTTTGAATGTTATTTTTATTCAAAAGCTGGTAGGTACTTACTTGTCATGTGTTCCGATATAAAGGTAAGACCGGGACGATGATACGATATCTAGACTACCTATACTATCATCATCGTTGTCATCATCAGCCTATATTAGTCCACTGCTGGACATAGGCCTCCCTTAATGAGCGACATAGCGCCCTGTCTTCAACTTCACGCATCCAGCATCTGCCAGCAGTGTTTCGCAGATCGTCATCCCACCTGGCCGGAGGGCGTCCTACACTACGTTTGCCAATTCGCGGTTTCCACTCAATAACACGTTTACCCCAACGGTTGTCGGTTCTCCGCGAGATATGGCCGGCCCACTTCCACTTCAGCTTGCTAATGTAATACTTATACAATAGCTTGAGCTATGTCAATAACTTTGGTTCTCTGTCGGATGCATTCATGTACCTATACTATACCTAAGATTTAAAATATAGCATAAACCTACTAACACTTTAAAGGAGAAAGTGTATAAAGCCGAATTAAACACCAAAACTACTGAATGCATCGAGCTGAAATTTTGGATAAGTACATATAGATCTGGACCTGAAAAAATACGAGGCTACTTTTTATTCCAAACTTAAATAAGGGCTAACCGCGGGCGGAAGCTAATTAGCCCATAAAGTTTAGTTATTCTGACGCTTAGGATATTACTAACCATTATCACCGAACGTATAGGCCGATGATGATGAATAAACTTAAATAAAAAAACATTTGTAGATTTCAATCATTTTATTCATAAATATACTGAGATGGGTACAGAAAATAGTTACGCCTCAAAATATTACGCCTACTCCATACTTACTCTACGAGTATTATTCTACACGTGAATCTACATAAAAATTTACTACATATTATTTATTAATATCATAGTGGCAGTTTCACACAGCAAAAATTAAGGTTAAAGCACATCTACAACGCACCGCTCCTACACATCACCCCTCCCCCGGGGCGTTCCTAAGTTCCAACTGGTAGAAGACATCGATGCCGCAGAAAATTAACTATGTATTGACTGGACAAAATTAGCTTAGAGTTAAGAGTTTCACTTATTCACTATTACTTTTAATTTTATAACTGACAATTCAATAATTTAACAATATTAATCAAACATTGTTTACTTATCCCAGGTACATAGATATTACAACCATACTTTCTACGGCGCGCGGCGTCTGCGTGGACATTGGCCACGAATAGGTACATATCTACATTTTACCATAATAGCATTATAAATAATAAGAATCTTAAAATACAAAATTGTAAAATAAAAATTAGTTAATTCTGTTGTTGTAATTAAGTGTAGGTGTTGAAGAGTTCAAGCCCAGATGTGAATACTCATTTTTGTAATGTGCGGTATAAATGTGCTTTGACCTAGGTTTCACAAAAGTGCTGTTATTTATTTTTAAATTCACACGTGCGTATTTAACGTCAGGGACGTAATCAGGACCGAAATCTCTTTTCTTTCTGATATATTAAACTACGTGTTGGCTTTATGCATAATATTAATATTCAAATCTACATGTTCTAAAACTCGTACACATAATTTTAAATATTTAAAAGGCTTATTAATTATAGTTAGAATACCAAATGACTCGTACCTAGTAGTAGATCCCGAAAATTATTTTCAGACAATCCTTAAGACTACAGTAAAACGGGGTGAATTGAAATTGACAAATTACTGTACTAAAACATCCTTTACAGAGGTCAAATCCATTTTGACACGGGACATGAATAGACACGGACTAAGGATTCTTCCACTGCTACCAGCCTGGTAGTGTCTTCCCGTTTTATGTCCATTTCTATTCACCCCGGGGTCTCAATTCACCCCGTTTTACGTTATTTTGTAAAGTCTGAATCTATTATGTTCTTTGTATCCTAGAGTCCATAATTTAGTCTATTTTAATATTAGTGAGTAAGAAAATGAGTAAAAATCAGTCAGCTATACTAATACTATTGATGAGAGTAAGGAAGTTCTTCTCAAAAATTGGATTTGAGAATAACTATAAACAGCTAGGCCCGTTATGAAAGCTGGCTCAGTCATCGATATATTGTACTGTCGATAGTGACCTCTGTGTCTACTACTTTCTACAAATAGCGCCATCTATCCCTTACTAAAGGAAGCTTGTTTGTTAAAAAGTTAGCTCCCTAAGAATGGCGCTTGTGGCGTTTATGTCGCATCAATTTCATTTGCAAGACAATTTATGGATAATGTACTCCATATTTTGGCCGCAATGGGATATAATACAAAATTAAAAATTCTTAATTTTACATAAGAAATATTACAATGAGACGTTACATAAGTCAGGTATGATTATATGACAAAGGGCGGCCTTATCTTTCTCTTCCATGCAACCTTAGCACTAAATAAATGTTTAACTTTAATAAACAAGTAGCAGGTTTACACAAATAGCAATTTCGAAAAAAAAATAATCAGGCGTTCTCCCACGCTCGTTTATAATGTAAAATCTAATATTCGTTCAAGGGCATTGGATAAATAAGTATATGTTACAATATTGATTCTCTGACTTGTACCTGTAATGTAACAAATCAATTACTTTATTTCTACAGGCTTATAAAGTAAGAACTTATACAAGGGCAATTATATACTGTAAAAAATATGAAAATAATATAAGAAATGAGATATTAATTACCACTGAGTAGCTTACTAGCATACTTCGGGGCTAGATGGTGCTGTGTTGTTTTTCCAGCATTATTTATTTCTTTAATTGATTTTTTCTTCGCTTAAATTTTCTGTCCCCAAGTGGAAGAAGCGATAAATTATAATTAGAATGACTAAGATTATTTATCGTGTTTACATTTCCCTTATGTTTCCATCGCATTACAGTGCCTTTTGAAAAGTTTCCTACAATTATCATTCAAGTATAGCATTATCATCTGTTTTAATTACATACCTAAGCAGCAAAGGCCGATAGAAATTTATGATATTTTTTAAAAGAACCCACACTAAGTCTTCTGTGATAAAATCCAACAGAAAGAATTTTGTTTATCGTTATGTTTGAGATGTATTTTCGCCTGAATCTATTGTTTATACAAAGTTCTTAAAATTTACACTTTAGATAGACTTAAGAATTAAGATACTAGATCTTATATCTTAGGTAAGCTTGATGCTATTTTAATATTATAATTTTAGTTGTTTGACGAATGTAAGCGGGTAAACTACGATCCTTATATTATGTGTTGGAAGAACACTACTGTTTCATCCCTTAGCGAGGTACTTCTTCTGGGTGGATGCGGATTTAGCTAGACGCATCCGCATCTTTGAGATTACTAGAAAGGTTAAACCAAAGGCTTATTAAACTCAATAGACATTAAAAATAAATTTCCGGAAATCTTCCTAAAAACTGGAATGGATGAAATCTATTTCCAGAAATCCCAGTTGAATATCCTCGTTGAGGAGGAGAAATGGAATAATTTAGAAAGTATCTTCCGGAATACATTATTTGGTTTAATATGCTAGTCTTCAAATCTGAATGTTACATTACAGACAAATAGACCAAATAATTAATTAATAGAAACAGCCGAATGGCTTTCATATATTATCTCCAAAAACATACTTCATTCATATGCATTTTATCCTTTTCTTACTAAACTAAATCCTTCTATGCATTCATCTCCCTCTTTATTTATAAATAATAATATTTCAATCACAGATGTATAAAATAAATACTCTTTGGCTTTCTAAATTCTACATCTTTATGCAAAAGTGTTTCTAAAAATCTACAAGGCCAGTCTAAAGTACAGTACTTTTAATGAGATCACTCTACAAATTCTACAATAGATTAATTGAATATTACAAAAGCAGTTAAAATACAAATACAATACAACTAATATACATTTTATAGCTATTAAATACTAGTCACTTCAAGTCAGGGAGTCAAATAATTGGCTACAAGGCTTAGAGAGTTGGTGAGTGAGTGACACAGTACATCAGCATTGCGATACATAGGCTGTATGCCATATTCTAACTGGTATATAAATACCAATGGATCTGTTGAGCTATCTCTAGATTTTTTGCAACAGCCTGTTAGATCAGGTATTTTAATTTTAAATGTTATTATTTTTTTCATTCTGATAATGATATTTCCAAAAATAAATATGTCAAAATAGCTGTTTGTCTGTTACTATGTATGCTTAGATCTTTAAAACTACGAATTGGATGCGGTTTTTTTATAGATAGAGTGATTCTAATGAAAGGTTTATATACCTACAGGTATAATGCACCCATGTGTTGCATAATTTTACATATATTAAGCCGCGCCAAAATATCCCACGTGAGAACTAGATAATAGTACACAACTTCCCACCTAGTCTCAGAATAAGTTAGCAAGATGAGTATATTATAACAAAGCTAAGCCATTACCTTCACTCCAAAGAAACCTCACATGATGGAGTATATAACTTCCAAAAGAAGCTTTATAAACAAGTGCACAAAATACACATTTCAACGCTCAGCATGCGACAACTATGCCCAAATCTGGTAAAACAATAGCGCAAGGGTCGTCTGGATTCGGTGGCTGGTACACTGGCTTCGTTTCTAGTTTCTCTATGTCCACTGGAACACCTTTCTTCTGCGACATTTCCACAATACATTTCTTTAGCTTCATGTCACTGGAAATAAGATAAAAAAAAATTTAATATTATAATTAATATTATATTTTTATATTAATTGGCTTTGTATCAGATATGACATTGATATGGAGACACCCGATGTGGCGTGGCGGGCGAAGGTCCGCCTGCGACGCATGAGGTTGAGGGTTCGATTCCCGCCTTGGATCAAATGTCTGTACAATCTGCAAATATTTGATCCCAGGTTTTGGGTTTTATGTATGTATAATAAAAAATATCTCTGTAATTTACTGTTTTAATTAAAAGTCATCTAACTCATAACAAAGATATGCTTGGCTTGGGGCTAGATGATGCAGTGTGGATTATAAAAAAACTAGCGACCCGCCCCGGCTTCGCACGGTTTTATATACGTATAAACCTTCCTCTTGAATTACTCTATCTTTAAAAAAAACCGCATCAAAATCCGTTGCGCAGTTTTAAAGATTTAAGCATTCAAAGGGATATAGGGACATAGGGACAGAAAAAGCGACTTTATTTTATACTATGTAGTTATAACGCAGTTTCAGGACGTCACTCTCAAACCATGTTCAAGGATAAACTTGATCACAGAAACAATCAATCATTTTCATATTTTCGAAACATTCCGTTCGTCCTATGGCATCTCTTTATTTTTGTTATAGAGGTATATGTATCTTACCGCTTAGTTGTGGTTAAAGATTATTTCATTCTCAAAGAACTTAGTTAGCTCATAGCGAAATGTTTTACATTTATTTGGACTTAAGTAAATTACTTATAAAAGTTTTATCATCATCATCATCATCAATCTATACTAGTCCACAGCTGGACATTGGCCTCCCCTTATTAGCGCCCTATCTTAAGCTTGCCGCATCCAGCATCTGCCAGCAGTTGCCAAAGCTTTGTAGCAGTAACAATTTAAATCTGTAATTAAGTAATTTAATATTCCCAATTTAGAAGGTTGTGGCAGTATTTATTAACATTTTTTTAAAATTCATTCATACAAAAATTATAGCAGTAACAATTAAACCAGCGAAGAGAGTCCATGAGATTGAATTCTGATTTTGATAATTTCAGATTCATCCACTGCTGGGAATATACCTTTCTCTCCTGAAGTTTGCCTTTGTCTTTGTACGACTACCTACGGCCCGCAGCATCAACCTAATGAAAATGTATGGAAAGTCTATGTTTTATTTGAGGCCAATTTCAAGTTCAGTTCTGATATTTATATGAGAAAAATTTTGTTACATTTATTCAACAGCCCAATCCATTCAGTAATTTTGCCATCCCAACTAAATCCTAACCATTCCCAAATTTTCCTTTTAATTTTATTTAGTGTGATTTCTTACCTTAGTTTTATAGAAACACAGCATAAACAGCTGATGATAGCCATTGTGAGCAAAACAGCGGCAGTAACAATAACTGTATCAAGGAGGCTCATGTCTAATATGGACATCATAGGAAGAAATTTTGTCGAAACTATCTGAAACAAGTAAATAGAGATCAATAAATGATTCTGGACAATACACACAGCATCATCTAGCCCCAAGGCTAAGCAGCGCTTGTATTTTGGGAGATACTATACTTTTGCAGAGCAAGGATTACCAGAAGTTCTTGTGTCAGATAAAGGTACAGCATTCACCTCACAAGAATTCATGAACTTTATGAAGAGCAATGGTATTAGACAACACCTCCGTATAGTCCATCATCGAATGGCCAAGCCGAGAGGTTTGTACAGACCATTAAGAAAAAATTGAAAAGTTTGGTAGGGACACATACGGATATTATATTACCACGCCTTCTCTTTGGGTTGAGATCATAACCAAGTTCAGTCACTGGGAAAACACCAGCAGAAATGCTCAATAAATGTCGATTTAGAACACGGTTTGATGTATTACAACCATTATCAACGAAACCAATTTCTGAGAGACAAATTGAAAGCAATATGGAAGAACCGGTGAGAAAAGTACCTTAAGACTGAAGGATAAGGTGTGGCTGCGCAACTATGCAAGAGGAGAAAAGTGGGTTAAAGGAGAAATTGTGAGAATCAAAGGTCCAGTTCGATTCTTAGTGAAGTCCGTTAGTCACCAGACACATCAACCAGCTTCAAAGATTGGGATTCGGATGTTATCCCCGGCCCTTGTAATGAAACCCGAGATGTGTTAGGCATACCAAGTCATGCTGTAGTAACATGCGCAGGCAAAATGTTACAAGGATAGAAGCTATAATAAACAAGTGTTTTGTAAATAGTAGTATAGTAACTTAGGAATAGGAGTGTATTAGATACCTATGTGTGAGTGCACTCATTATAGTGTAATTGATAGTGAGTAGAATATCAAATAATATGTGGGTACTTGGAAAAGATGCTGATGATAACTAAATACAATCTTCAGTCCTGATTTACCAAGTAAGTCCATAACAACGGTCTTTTGGCATTTCAAGCCAATATTTGAGGTATCACTACCTATAGAGCTTCCTATGACAATAACTTGAATTTGAATAGAATTCACCATAGAGTAAAAAAATTGCTCCATTGGTTAATGCCGTAGAGTTCTTTACAGGATTTGAGTTGAGGACCTTCCACTTTCCACATTTATTTATAGTAAACTAGCGACCGGCCTACTTCGCATGGTTTTATTAAATGTATAAACCTTCCTCTTGAAACACTCTATCTATTATAAAACCGCATCAAAATCCATTGCACAGTTTTAAAGATTTAAGCATACAAAAGGATATAGGGACAGAGAAAGCGACTTTGTTATATACTATGTAGTGATAATTATGGACAATCCACACAGTGCTAATGGAGTATTTTTATTCTTCTTGCACAGTATCATCTATAAATTTAATTAGAATATTTTTCTTCTGTATTTTTAGGACAATGATTTCTATCTCCACTAATTCGTGTTTTGGGGCTTGAATTAACCTAGAAATAAACATATTAAGATTTATTCCCCAAGTTTCCTCCGAACTATTGCAATTTCTTGTGTACTAAAAGGAAGAGCATTTACCTTTTATTATGACATAAATAATGTATGAAAAACAGAAGAAATCTTCGAATTTCTTTTGTTTATCTTTAGTCATTACATACTTCTATATCTTTTGTTATTTAAAGGTTATTACAGAAACATACCTCAAAATTCAGGCTATTTTACAGATTAATGTGCATAAGATATCACTTTTACAGAGTTATGTGGATCGATTGTTTTCTGTTTACGTCAAGTTTTCATTCATACATGCAAATGTTATCGACTCAATATTTCTATTTTGGCATGGTCCTGACAAGCCGCACCACTGCTGTGATTTCCACACTGAATACGAACGATTTACCAATTTATATTGTCATTTTCGATGATTTTCGTAATTATCGCATTTAATTTTCATTTCATTTTTTGATTTTCACACAAACAAATGAATGAAGTTTACAACATTTACGTTTTAAATTTCCAATTTCCGTTCCATTCCCTTTGGAATAATCCACCCACACGCTCATGAGTGGGTGGGTGAGTTGAGCGGTGGGTGGAGTGGACGAACAAAAAAGCAATGTTGATACCAGTGACTTGCCAACGTCAAATCAAACAGTTCAAGAAGTTAATTTCATCAAAGTTAATAATAGGTATTGGTTTCCATTTTTTTTCTCACCTATATTATTATCTTTATCTTAATCGCACAATTTCAAGTTCAAGAAGTCCCTTCAGCTTCCTTCGCAGTCGATAGAAATTTATGTTATAACATTAAGCGATTACTTTACTTAATATGTTAAAGGGTTATTCCCCCTTACACGGTAGAAAGCATAGGTACATTGCGGTACGCGTTGGGTAGAAATTAAATAATGAGTTGTTATATATACCTGTATAGACAAAGAAGCGAAGTAATAGAGTAAAAAAGTATTGGCGCTTATTATTGCTTAGTAGGTAAATATATATATATATATATGCTTAGTAATAATGCAATAAAGAATCTTGAATCTAGTATTAGCGCTTATTCTGTATAATTTTCAGAATTTCCAAATTGAATGCTACTTTATTAACAATTAATTTACTAGATAGTTATAATTTTTGTAATCATTACAAAAAATATAACTACCTACCTATTAAATTGAATTGGCAGGTAAACTTCAAAACTGGTACTTACCTCGTAGATACCTAAGTAAACTTGCAATGGGGAGTATGATTTAGCCCCTTGTGAAAAAATCTACAATGTTAATTTACTCTTTACCATAAGACTTGCAAAAATAAAGGTAAAAGCATAAGAATAAATAATACTACGTAGAAAGGACTCTTCTTTGATCTAGTCCCAAACGCCGCCATTTATATACCTACTTCCCCCTTCACCTCGTTACGCCCCTCTGTCGTCCAGGCGTTTTGCCAGGGTTGCTACTGCACTGTACCACCGCGCCCCGCCGCCGCCGCGCCGTCGTCGCGAGGCGAGGCGAGTGAGAAAAGGTCAACGAACGATGTTCACGTTCCTTTGATTAGTTACCTACCTAATTAGTTAGATAGGAACATACTAAAACACAATAATATTTAGAAAATATTACTTACATAGGGTATGTATTATCATATAATATGCATTATCTTTTATTGTTACAACCGATCACACCACAATAACTTGACCATGACGTCATATTATAGAGGTAGGTACCTAACCTACACAAATATTAAAATCCGCGTGCGGCGTCGCCGGCTGTGACAGCCCTACTGCACGTTTAACGTGCAGAATCGCGTAGGCTAATATCGTGACCTTGAGCGCGTTCGGAGCGAAGTTTCCCTTCTAGTCTGTTCTTATTCTTATGGTAAAAGCTTTGTTTGTACTTATAAGTTTCTCCATAACAAACTTGAACATCAAATTCGGTATTTATGCAATACCTAGTTATACCATAAACCTATATAAATATAAGGATCGCTATTGAAATAATTGCCAGAGGACGCTAAGCTTCTGGCTAATTAGTAGATATGATAGATAGATAATAATTAATTCTTTTGGTAGATACTTTATTTCAGACGAGTCCATAATTTACAAAGTAATAAACATACATACTTTCGAACTTAGTCATTTTTATAACATAGTTATACCTACACTCGACGACTATAGCTATTGCTGATAATCTTAATGCTTTAAGTATGAAAATTACTTTTCCTATTCTAGGTACCAACCAATTTAAGTGTTAGGTAGATAAGTAAAATAAATTATTTAAAATACAATACGGTCAAAAGTTAATCAATTAGGTAGGTAGGTGAACCTATGAAATAACTTATTTCAATTGGTTTAGACACACATAATATGAGCATCTTCTACAATCACTGTACAGTTTTCTTCTTTTGGATCTCGGGTTTTTTTTTTCATTGATTTTTTCTTATGGTATTCCACATCCATCTTGGCGGCTAAAGCTTCGACCTCATTTTTCAGTTTTTCATCGCTGAAATAACACCCACTTTAAGTTAAAATAAAACGTAAATGCCTAAATACTTACGCATAATATTAATTCTTATTGCGTACAAAAATAGGTAGCGAGCGATGCGATCTGCAGAAGTAAAAAAATACTGTGTCGCAGATCGCAGCAACGCCTTTCTCCTTGATTTAAATTAGTCTGGTGCACCACCGGTCTCTTATGTGTCTGGGCAACAGGAAATACTAAAGTGTGTGTATTTGTGAGTTTGGTCTCTCTATGACACTAGTCTTAGGTCCAGGCAACATGGAGCTACCAAGGTGTGTGTGTATAAGTGTGCGTGAGTTTGGCACTCCCGAGGACACTGGTATTTAGAGTCCGGGCAACAGAATCGACCAAGGTGTATAATTCACACCTTGATCGTTCCTTTTGCCCGGGCTATGTATGTGAACGAAGTTCTTGTATAAAATTACCTAAGAGTGGTTGAAAGATTCTCTGTTTCTCCGTTAGAGTGACTGTTACCAGGCAGGAGGCAGTTTACAGTGGGATTTATACCTATAGAGTATAGATAGATAGTGAATTGATATCTATAGGTCATCCAAACTATTTTCGTTTTTTTTTTGTGAGACAACCACATAAGAATCAAACTCAGGCAGAGAATCTTTTGCATATGCCTTCCTTTATTTTGGCTCTGATTTGATTAAATCTGTAGTTAAGTGCGTTATAGCATTATTTTTCAAAGGTTACTTACGAAATATTAATTTTGTAGCAGAATATACCGGCAGATATAACGCAAACACTTGCGCAGACCAAAATGAACAAAGCACAGTACATGATCCCCGAAAATATGCGATCATTCCTTCGACGCATCCTTTCTGAAAAATTTACACAAGTAGGTAGGTGTTTACTTGCTATTTTTACAAAAATGAAAACTGTTTAAAATTGTGAATCAAGCAATTAGTCTCTTGGTTATGCTCGTCTTGATTTAGAATCATAAGGGGGCTTTAAGGGGTGTAGATTTAAGACATTTTTTCAATAATTTCCCAGAACAATTTATAACATTTGAAACATTTTTTTTCCATTTAGATTGAAAGTAAGTAATTAAAATTAAAGGGGAGGACAAAGGATTTTTTTATTATTAACAACTAGTTAACTATACTTATGTTTATGATGCTCTCGAACTAAATACTTAATTTTTGTTATGGAAATTCTTTGCTGCTATACATTAGATAAAATATAATTATTATAATATAATGTTTTTTATTCATTTAATGCGATTTTCTATACAGTGTTTAATAGAAAAAATTTGACCTGAAACTCGAGTTGGTTGTTTTAAATTGAATCGTACCTATAATATAAGCCGGTTCATTAGAGAAACGAATCTAAAATGGCGACTTGTACTTGCGTTGACAGATAGTACAGTTAGCATCCAAAATTTCAGATCAAAGATTTTTTCAAGTTATAAGTAATACAAACAAGACCGGGTCGTATTTATTTCAATCTAGCTGATGCCCGCGACTTCATCCGCGTGGTTGTTTTATTCCTTGAATTATAATAATTTGTAGATCGAAATACCTTATAATGCTTCTTTGAAGACAACATTCGAAAACTCAACAGAATAACAATAACAAACAAGTAACAACGGAAAGATAACAGAAAATTATAACAACGAATTCGTAACAGCTCAGATCACCAGGCGCATCAAACTGTTTTTTTTCTGCATACTGTACGCGCGTGAGTGAGTATAGACGGCACTAGTGTGCAAGCGAGAGGCCATGATAAGTGCCGCCATTTAAGATTCGTTTCTTTATTGAATCGGCTTATACCTAAACATTATTTTGGTAAGAAACTATAAAGGAAAGGTTATTTAGTATTTGAAAAATAGTCTAATAAGCAGTTAATAGGATTTGAATATAGAGTCCGATTAGCTGTTTAAATAGAAAAAGATAGTAGTTCAGAATAAGTTTGATTTATGTATTTCGACGTACTTGCCAATCCATCATCGTTAGAAAGCTGAATTTCTTCGCCTGTAAAATATTATTCAGATAGGATCTATTCAGAAATTTTTGGACAAAATTATAGGTAGGTAGGTAGGTATTTAAAGTATTTTTTAGAAAGATATGGTCAACACTACTCTAAAATCGTAAGAATACTCACCATCTGCTTGCATTTCATTCGAAGTTTTCATTCTTTCTTTCAAATAATCATAGTCTAACCTACATTCTCCTGTAGCTTCGTCTAATTTGTATATCCTGAAAAATTATATGAAGAATAATAAATCATAAATTAAGAATAGTATTTCACGAAGATTTAGGAAAACGGTTGGTAGGTTTCGTTTATTAGTGATTTGTTATGAAGTATTTATTTAGATTAGATATGAGGTAGGTACCAAGTAGTAATCTATTCCTATAGGTAAGTTTATTATTTGTATATTAGCGTAGTAATAAACTAACTGTTCACAGCCACACGTTTTATTGCATTCTTTGGCTTCTGTATAACATCCGTTTGAGTTGTTACATGATGCACTGACTAAGTTCTGAAATGCAAATATTTTTAGTAGAAGAGGTATCAGTTTCGTTTTGCACTAAAACAAATGCACACTTAACAATAAATTATATGTTTAAGTTAAGTACAATAATATATTTGTATCTTCTGATATCATCTCTGATTTGGTAGGGGCCGGTATCTACCTATATACATTTGTGGTATGTACTTACTTCAGTTACTGAGGAAGATTCCGCATCTAAAATAAATAAGAAAAATTTAGTTTACTTTTGTCTGTTACATTAAACAATTCATGAAACAAAATTCAAAGTTCCAAAGTAGATAGGTAGGTCCTACGCCTATTTTTGTAAGGTAGTAACCATGTTGTACAACTGTCATCACTCAAATTTAAGAGAATTAAACATAGAATCCGCTAGAGCACAAACAATTTCAATGTTATATATTTCAGATGTAAGTCAGGTTTCAGGTGTATGTTTTTTATAAGAATAAAAATAACTCACAAGAAGTCTCAAATACTATACAAAAGAAAGTTAAGCTTAAGGTCAAAACTTTTTTGTATTTCTTCATTTCTGTTGATAAGTAAAAGCACTCTCACTCAGACAAAACCCGTGTTAGTAAAATAAAAAAGCTAGAGATAAAACAAATAGGTTGCAATAACATTTAAAATGTTCGGACGAGAATCGTGTGGGATGGTACAAAAATAGACCAGTGACCTCGAAATCTATTGTATCCGACATTTAGACAACAATATTTAGTTGTATAACTAGGTCTGTCCGTACAAGTAAAATCGATAATATATGAGAAAAGAAAAACAAATCAAATTATTTCATGATAAAGATAAAGGATAACTAAAAAGGTCCAAAAACTAGTTTCATCAAAAGGTACAATTTCGTAAGATGTTGGTAATGGAACGTAATATTTCGTTCAAGAATCAATCAATGCTTCCACTCGATTCCGCTTGCTTCTCTTCCATGAACTTCATGAACGTTCACAGAAAGTACCTACTTATTATATTTTCAATGAGCAAATTGAGAACAATAATTATTCAGATAAGATCAATAATGTGAGCCATATCATTACCCTATTGGTATTGCTTTTGTTTGTTTTGGATTTTTACAAAAGTTGTAAATGAAAACAGACTTGTTGTGGTCCTGTTGTATGTATGCCTAGGTGCTTTTGTGTTTCCATCTTTCTCTAAACCTATAAGTTTTTATGAGTCGGAAAGAGATAGCCATAAAGCTGGCAACCCCAACTTGTTCTGTCAACTTGAATGACGTATGTGTACCGCTGCCAAGTGCCAAGTAAAGAAATCAAAAAACCAGTTTATTTACCGAACACGGGTGAGAAAGTTCTCTGTGCGTCGCGCTTACTGGTTTTTAATAAAATAATTTTAGTTGACGTCTGCACCGTAAATAGCTCTTTTATATTATGTGTTTGAGTGAAAATACGAATAATATATAAGCTGTGTCAAACAAAACAGTTAGAGTCGATATAGCAAGTGACTGAGGTGTGCCGTGATTCGAATTTTGAAATAGCATTATTCTTGTTTGAAAAGTTGCCAAACCTAAAGTTATTATCAACTTTTACTTACCTCTCTAAATGATTTTGTATTTTAAAGCTACAAAATAAATAATCAGTCCGAGTACGTAGGTAATCGATTGTTGCATAGTTGAGTGAACACCGTGTGACTTCCTTGGACGAGTTTGCAACACAAACGTGAGTAAAAGTTAAAATAAAATAACTGTTTTTTAGCTTACAACCTAGTTCAATTAGCGCGGAGTAAATAAATGTTCGCACTTTATCATTTTCTAGTGAGATTACAATTAGAAATTCCATGCAGTTCTTATAAGAATTCTCACACAAACTTCACAGACGAAGTATGTTTTCTATTCAGCTGTTCTGATTTTGAATTTCGCTGTGCATTATTATGCATTGCATGTCTGTAAGGACGCCACAACCGGTTTGGAACTAATTTGTTTATGAAGCCAAATTCCAACTAAAACTTGTTTTTAATTCCAATTTACTTTTGAAAGTTACCTTTCTTGGGCATTTATAGTGAAGTCTTGGTTTTTATAGGATTAGCCAACCAGATAACGCAGAAATGTTATGTACCTGCATTATTTTTTAAAAGTACATGTTATGGTTTATAATCTACTCAATAATCAAGAAAAAGCATGATCGATAAGTTTTTTTTGTATTAAAAAAACCCCCCCAAGGATGTCATGTCCAAAAAAGCATGGCTACTACAATTTGAAAGCCCTAGTCTAAACCACCTATTGACCTATTGTAATGCAAAAACATGAAACCACTTAATAAATGATGATAATGATTCCTCTTATAACTCAGGTTTTTTACAGAGAAAAATACCTCATTAGCAGATTTACCTACTAACCTGTATATTTTTGTCACAGATGTCACAACAGCCTCACAGGACCACCACAGCTAGCTGATGTCTAGAACATTCCAGGAGTTTGGCTGAGTCATGCAGCCATGGCCAGTGGCAAGGCTCTGTATACAATAACAGTGGTCATTCTTGGCTTCATCTGTTTTGTCGTGGGGGCCATTGCGGTTGGACTGCCGACATGGGGTTATTTTTATAGCTGTAAGTATTATCAACACATTGTCTGTGTATACTCCAACTAAATTGGGTGTGAAATGTTTTTAAACCAACTAAAGCAATATTATTAAAGGATCTCAAATTTCCAAGGAATGTCAATTGCATAAAAAATACAATTTACTAAGTCATAGGCTACATAGGTTTTGTTTACAAAAACTTCACATTTAATTTGACTGGAGTGTATTTTCCTTTTTTATTCTTACTCAGAATGTTGGTGTCAAATTATTATTCTTTATTTGTTTCTGATTCAACATCAGAATCATTGTTTGTTGCTTTTTTCTGTACACAATGTAAATAGTTAACCAACCTTGATTTTGGCACAAAAAGTTTTGAAAAACAAAGTGCCAAAATAAATTCCAACTAAATAATAGCTGTAGTTGCAATGTTAACAAGAACAAGGCTATAACACAAAAAATTTTCAAATTCACATTTCAAAAACACCTGTACTAGTATAATGGAATTTCAAATGCTTCTTAACAAACAGTATTCAGTAAATGTAAGGGAAAAACATGATCACAGTTTTGTAGATATTCAAACAATATAGTAATTCATATAGATAATAGTCTGTTGTTATAATAAATTAAATAATACTATTGATTTGCACAACACTAGAGATAAGTCGCATCCCTAGTATATATAATCTGTGTGCCCAATGCTTCTCTCAATAAATCAAGTTATGTCCGTATATTTTAGTTTTTCTTCAATAAATTCATCATAGTCACTAACATGAGCTTAGATTAGGCTAAACAAAGTCAACAGAGCTTTATTTTTCATTATCAACCGAAGTCTTCCTACTGTAGAGACTAAATCAATTAATAAAATACCTATAGGTACATAATATGTACCTAGTTACATTGGTATTATCTGAAATGTACCGATGTAATTCCAGATAATGTCTGGGATGTACCGATGTAACTACCAAAGAGTTGAGTTGTGCCTTGCATTAGAGTAATCATTGCTGTCAGGGTCACAGTCAATTGGTACATGATTGAAAAGCAAACAATTTATGTAAAGATCCTGCTCTTGAAGAGGAGTTACAAAATTGGACTCTAAAATAATCCTTGTATCTTAAAAGTTAACTGGGGTCAAAAATCTCTTACAGCTTAAGGTTGCTTAGTTCCAACACATTGCCTCATTGCAGGGAATTTGTTAATTGGGCATTCAAATGTTGTCTTAAACTTATTAACTTAAAATGTATTTTAAAGTGACAAAATGACTTACCCCATGCTTCAAGCAATGCATCTACATATTATGCACAAAAATAATTGAATCCACATTTATTTTATGTGACAATGGCTGTGACAAACTTTAGTTTCTACATATTATGCGGTACTGTATATGTATCTATTTGTTGATTTTGTCAGAAAAATCTCTAATTACATAAAGGGGTTTAAGACATTAATAATGCCATGTATGAGCTAGGCTTAGATGTTAAGCTCACACTCATAACTGACCACTGACCGGCTTAAGCCCATTCTGCATTGGTTAATGTGTTGAAACATTTATCAAGTAACAAAAGACAACAGGACTGTCTTCTTTTGTTCTTGTTTACTAAAATGTTTATAATTTTAATAACACATTTGTATAATTTAGCTTATGCACCTGTACCAATAGCAACTAATTATTTCAGATGACTCTGACATACACCTCTTCCCGCAGTCTTATATCTGTAAGTACCTTTTCTGTATGGGTTTTCTTTGGACGCATTTACGTAGAAAGCTTGTCGTTATCTGCGCCGACTTTCTCTGTAACCGGAGCTCTGATTCACCGATTTTTATATATCTAGAATGGTAATCATGTTGTATCTATATTTAAAGTTCAAATTCTTTGGTCAGTATCATGTCGAAGTCAGGGCCCCGGCGTGAGCGTGTTTTCTTGCCTCAAAGCTGTATGTATGACTATTAAATTCTGCGAGCAACACTTATGTACTTGTATCTACGTAAATGCGTTTGGTTATGGTGTTGGTTTTAGTTAATAGAGAAACATAACTGTAATATTCAACTTACAGCACTTGGCCACACGTGTGGGGTCTACCGTAAATTGATACTGTTTTTAAGAAGGGTTTAGTTCCACTCCCGTAATTATTCTGGTCCGTGTCAGTTTCCAACAGGGTTTCAGTTTTTGAACATCTGAGGGTCAGTTTACAGGATCTTTAAACTGATATCTAACTTGTATGTAGTAAAACCTTTACGATGTGCCGAATTTGACTTGTTTTGAGCAGAGCACATGCACAATACAAATTTATCGTCGTTAAATCTTTCGATCCTTCTGAAATTTAAAGTGGCCCAAAACCTGAGACCATTCGGAAAGTTAGAGGGCTGTAAAATACTAACGTCTCGACAGAATTGTCATTGTTAATATTTTACAGCTCCATTTCATAATCTAATAATGAGACCTATGTCCTACTCCAAATTTAAGTCGTGATCATGAATTTTATTTCACTTTTATTTCTTCGCCGGTAATGCACGAAAACACCAAGCGAATACTGCTTGGCGTTAAAGAAATTATTATGGTCTCCGTGAAAGTATACAGGACGTTGTTTTTTTTACTGCGCAATGCGAATGTGGCATCAAACAGGTTCTGAACCCTAACATTCTTGAGATAGAAACGGTCATAAGATAACAAAAGACGGTCAAAGGCTCATTTCCACGCCCTCAATTATGTAGTTTAAAATTAACATACAATCTGAAATCCTCTGTTTATAGCTCGTGAGATGCGATTAAACAACTAATTTTTAAATGTAACTAGGTCTAAATTACACGTTAATGTTTTTAAAACTAGTAGGTAAACGTAAGTTAATATGTTTTCTAGAAAGATTCTTGCTTTTTACTACAAACCTGACTCGACGGATGCTCCCTTGCTCTATGCTAGTAAAGTGGGCCAAACCGCGATGTACTTCGTACCTTCGTTCGTATACTGTTACCTTCAACACTGTTTGATATTCTGTGCCGTTGATACAATTGCCTTTCTAAGCCCTAGCCAGTTTATTTCATGATGAGATCAAAGATTAGTTTTATACCGTTAATGTTTTATTTAGTCTTGATCGTGTCTTCAATATTGTTTGATGCGTTTCACAATTCGCTTTCGAGAGATCTGTCTGATTATTTGTCCAAGTTAAACATTTTAGTTTGAATTTTAGATTAACTATTTGAGCTGTGTTTATTTAGTAATTGAATGCGTCCTCGCTTCAAACTATATCTTATTTATTACATGCAAGGCGTGAGTTCTTCGAGTGTTTCTATGTCCGAATATTCTTTATGACCGCGAAGCATCAATACGGCTATATCGATTTTGTTAAATGAGGGGTCAAAATACTTTTGTATCCTTCTGGAACTCTGGTATCCCATATGGTTCTAAGCTACATTTTGTAGGTCTTCCTTCACCCTTTCATTTACGACGACCGATGTTACGTGGCGAAGGGTTAGATTCCCGCCTTGACAAATGTTTGTAAGATCTACGAATTTGGCGAAAACAAGTGAAAAAGCTAGGACCGAAACGATTTTTATAGTTCTCATTTAACCACTTGTGTTGTTTTTATTTTAACTCGATTTAACTATGAAAAATATAGATAATTTTTTAAAAGGCGGAACTTGACCTCCAAAAATATCTTCCCATATTCGCCGTCCGTAATTAGCCGTATAATAACAACATTCCAAAATAAGTATCATTATAAAATCATAACATTTACAACAAAACCTTTTCATCTAAGGCTCCGTTTTTACGGGGCCATGCTCATGCATTAAAAAATGCGGCACGCCCGCCAATCGGGTCATCGACCCTCGAGACCTTTGTGACAAGCTTGTGGGAGATGGCCCAGGTTGCTCGTGGTTAGGGACCCACTACACAAGCGAATACCCTGCCCAGAAATAATGCATACCAAGTATTGCGTCTATTATGTTACTACGAATATATTCTGTAATTCGAGATGGACAAAAAATATAATAAAACAATGATTTACTGCCATATACACTGATATATTATGTTAAATTGTTGTTATGAATGATTCAGGGGTAAGGATTTTACTGGCTGTTACCTTCTTACTTAGTTAAGTTACCTTCAGGGCTCAGCTTGAACCTCACATTTAATACTATCCCTGTTTTACTGTCTTTGCTTGAGGTGTGCCATGTTGGGGTTTTATGTTGGAAACATACATAACGTTTGTAGTATAGCCCGCTCACATTCATTATTTGAATTAATAATACTGGACAATCCCACAAAGCATAATCTAGCCCCAAGCAGAGATTGAAATCAAATCTGTTAGGATTTTACGACAAAACAACGACTTCGGGAATGATCACGTAACTTTCACCTTGTAAGCTATTCAATAGGCTACTCGAAATTTACCTATGTCCAGAAAAAAAACGTGCAAAAGGTGCGGTTAGCAGCTAGTAGAAATTTCATAAAGACTGCGACGATTCTCATATCTGTCGATTTAAAAAGTGCCTTGTTTGCTTATGTAAGAATAATAGTCGACGATACACACGGCCTTAGTAGTGGTCCTTACAACACTCATATTTTATTCCCAGATCATTCTACCAGAATATTTATTTTATCACAATTCGTCACGTACCGACTACCGAATTAATTTCGCGTTGGAATCTCGGATAACAGTTTTTGCCGTAACTGATTCTGAGATAAATCATCATGGATTTACGGTTTATAGTGATAGAGGTAGTAACTTGGCAGTAAACAGAGAGCATTGTAACTTTGTAAAATTGTAACAGAACTTTTGTTGGATATGTTTACCCAAACATAAGGAGCTTTGCCAAAATCAACACGCTTGGTGGAACCTTCCAAAACCCTGAACTTCTCATATTTCAGATTTTACAAGAGTTTTGAAAGTTACTTAACCTGACAGTCTGACATTGGGTAAAAATGCACTGTTCTGTTCCTGGAAAATGTTACTTTGTCAAAAGTTAATACTCAAAACTTCTTCCCCATGTCTTTAACCTGTACGTAAACCTGTTTAAGTCCAATCCGCCAAATCTCCGGATCTGACCTTTCAAAGTCAAGCCCATTATGGCTTAGTTTACCGTAGGAATGGCATTAATGTCTGAGATAAATTCTGTTCTCTGCGCATTATGTTATGTCATTGGAACTGCAAGATAGTTGCATCTCCTAATAGTCAGATTATATGACTAAAGCTTGAGAGAAAATCAATAATATACTAATCTGTCCGCGGTTTCACACGTTGTTTGTAAGGGACCTAACGTTTCAAGGCTATTTCTATCCATTGCGATACTGATTTATGGGATGAAAACCAGCCTAGTAGTGAGTAGTGATGTGTTTGAATGAATTAGAAACGTCCATTCAAAATTACACTCCAATCCCTTTGGTAGTTTTTGCGTGAAAGAGTAACAAACATTCTCATTTCTTTATTTCTTTCTATTTCAAATCATAAAATAGTTTTATTGTATCAATTTTTTTTTATTAGGTGCTCTTTGTTTGTATAATAAGACATGTCTCTTAATAATACTACAGTAAAATGTACAAAAAATAATAATAATAATAGTAATTTAATAAAAAGCAGGTTAAATATTAAACAATATGTAAACTGACAAAAATAAAAATATACATATACATAAATTCAACAAAATTCCTGTTTAGAGTGTAGTCGTATGAGCACCGAGGTAAACACACAGTGTGTTTTACCCTTTTTATGTTGTTGTCCAACAGATAACTTTAACTGTACTTGACAACATCGTGATGATGTAACGCTCTGTGATCATCGTCTATAATACAATTGCCCTTCTGTATCATAACATAACAGTACCCTAAACTGGATCTCTTAAATTAGATTTAAAAAATATCTAGAAAAGCAACTAAGATAAAAAAAACATTATTTTTGCTTTAATAAATGTTATCCACCGAGCAAAATAGCTTACTCCATTCGTAGTAATTGCTATTTTATCTGCACCGTAGCGTACAATAGAGTAACTGTTCCTCAGTTACAGAATTATAGCAGTAACTGACTGCACTTACATAGAAAACAGGCCTGTGTTAGAGTAACATTTATTTATTTAGGCTTACAAATGAAGGTAGTACCTTTAGAACAAACGCCCGTAAGTAAGGTATTTCCTTTATCAATTCTAAAACCCGAAAGATAACTCAGAATTCAAAATTCCAGTATCTCAACATTTTGTTAATTTTTGTGTAAAAAGTTATTGAATTTCACACTATTCAACAAATGCTAACATAACGATTGGCGTCGAATTTAGATATAATTTTTTTCTTTGCTCTAGACTTCAAGCATTTTAGGAGATTAAAAGCCAAATTATATCATATAATCGTGCCGGTCTGTCGTCCTATTGGTTTATGAGATTGAGGGAATAGATAATGCTTTTGTGCGAAAGTATTTGTGCACTATAATATTTCAAACGCACATCGCTAATACTCCGTTAAGACTGGGCGCCGCACCATGTCCTAAAATTCTGCATCGACCCTATCATAATTTGAAGCACCCTGATTGCTATCTAATGCTGTCTGTGCTTCGCCGATCTTATCACCACATCAATGGGCAACATGACGGGCGGATTTCGTCTGACAGCCAACAACCTCGCGCTTCTAAAACCCGTGAAGGTCTAAAGAATATTTTTTTCTGTTTGATCCATTACTCTTCTGTGGTCTTTGTCCATGACATTGATGCTAAATGAAGTGTCACGTCTGTATAACTGTTAGACGCGTGCTATTTCTTTTATAAGAACTAATAGATGGAATTGAAACTTGTGCATATTGATTTATGAGTCTGTTTTGCCCAACCAATAATAGATTGGAGATAATAAATTTGTTAGCAACCAGAATTTTTCGATTAATTTGAGTATAATGTTGGGTTTCATAAGAATCCATCGCCACGCAAGTCACCGTCATGTTTCCGTTTGAAATAGCAACAACTGCGGTAAAAACTGTCTTCGCGAACTTGACTTTATTATGCTGATTCAAAAGCTCAATCAAAACTGAGATACAAGCTACTTTTTTTATTCTGGTGCAATGAAGGGCTTTTTGCCGGCCATATCTCGCACGGAACCGCTAGGAGCTACCTTTAGACTGTTTGCAACCGTCTGCAGTTAGCTCAATGGTTTCAATTGTAAATACTAGTTGTAATTTTTCTATTCCTTTGCTTGTAATTTTCGTTGTTAATAAAGTTTTATATATTTATTATTAATTCCATTTCTAGAACAACACCAATGCAAAATTTTTGCCCGATCAATTCAACAGAAGAAGAACAACTTGAAGAAGTAACAAACATTTATTCACAACTTTCGAGTTTATAACATAAGTGTACCTACTGTGATTTTTAATCTGGACAAGCAAAAGCAATTTCACAGCAAAGGTTCTTTCGATCATAACAGAAAATGCGCAGAACAATAGGCTGTAAAGCGACCGATAAGTTTTACGGCAAACCCCAGTTAGCTGATAACCTAGATTGCATGTAAGAATGTTCTATACTTCGTAGGGCTATGGGAAAGAATATTCACCGCATACTTTTTTACATATAATTTACCAGCGACCCGCCCCGGCTTTACATTGTTTTATTATACTTATAAACCTTCCTCTTGAATCACTCTCTTTTGAAAAAACCGCATCAAAATCCGTTGCATAGTTTTAAAGATTTCAGCATACATAGGGACAGAGGAAGCGACTTTGTTTTATGGACGAAGTAGTGATTAAAATTACAATCAAGGAATAGAAAGGAAACTATTAAAATGTAGGTAGGTATATACAAATGAAATAATTGGGCTAACTTCATTCTGTGGTTTTAAGTAAGCTAATATTTTTTCACCTTACTAATACGCTTAGAAATTCCTCAAACAAACATCAATCAAAACTTACATCAACAGAAGCGTTGGAATAACCAATACAGAGCTTTTTGCTACAAAACAGATCTGCTCTATAATCCGTATCAAATCTGAAATGGAGTTCTTGCTGTGCGGCCCGCAGAATATCTTCGATGATGTAATGGACTTATCTTCTAGTCAACTCGATCATTGTGAATACATAAACTAATAGTGACAGAATAGAGCGTGCTCCTGTGTTTGGGCAAACACATCACTACATAGTATAAAACAATGTCGCTTTTTCTGTCCCTATTTCCCTGTCCTTTTGACTGAATAAATCTTTAAAACTACGCAACGGATTTTGATGCGGTTTTTTTTAAATAGATAGATAGAGTGATTCAAGAGGAAGGTTTATACGTATAATAAAATCGTGCGAAGCCGGGGCGGGTCGCTAGTATAATAATATTATGTAGTGCTTATGCCATGTTCCTGCTGACTTTTTAAATTTCGATTACTCGAATTCGTTTGGCTTTGAAAGGTGTGGTCGGCTTTATCCACATAAAACTAAATGAATACATACTCAATATAAAGCGAAAGTTATTCAATGACAAACAATCAACCAATTAAATATACCTACCCAATATGCCTCGTCTTTAACGAAAATTGACGCACCTCTGGTAAATTTGATCACCGGTATGCAATGGAAACGTCCCTCATCATGAAAATCATCATTAGTACCTATCTATCTAATCTACCCACGTATTCCTAATTGACATGACACGTGTCATGACTCACTAGCTCATCAATTAGTCCATGTGTTGCGAAATGTCAGGATTGACTCCTTGATGTGCCACTCTGAGGCCAAGACAACTTTCGTTACATCTCGTTCAATGAATGCAGCGAGGTTTCTCCTCTTTTGTATCATTGATTGTTACCATATGCGTAAATAAATCAGGCGAGTTCTCCGTCTCTTTTGTATCTATACAAAAATATAGCTCGCATAGCTATAAATGCTATAATATGAATAAACTTTATTCATAAGATAAATCGTAGTTTTTTGTTGAACGAAGTATTTATTTCACATGTAAAGACTTTGACTAAGACGGATGCTATTTCAGACCGTAGTTACTTATCGTGTTGCTCACACACAAACATAGATCTTCATAAAATTTGTCTAGCGCTTGAATTAATGGGATGTAATGTAACGTTTCTCTTCTCTTATCTTTGTTTGATTATAATGTAATATGTAAGAAATACATATAATCAACCAAAACATATACAACCGTAGCCACAATACGTTCAAACAATATGTTACCATTAAAACCGGCAGGTTGTTTATTACAAGCAGTTGTTAAAATCATGTTGAAACCTTCGAGATCCGTATAAGGCTTGTCATTAGCATACACAAACACATTCAAAGGCGCGCTGGTTGGTTAGTTTGCCTTTACTAACTTTGTAGCTTCTTTCTACGGCTGCTTTGCTTGCTTTTTGGAGACGCTCTGTACGAAATTATATTACGAAAATTTTATTCAACGTCTCGACGCGTCTCGGATCTTTAAACTCGATACTATCAAGAAACCAAGTTTGCGACTCTGAAAACAACCTGCAGGTACAATCTACATGTAAACAGCATAACCATTATTATAAGCCAGATTTTAAGATTCCTTTGAATGAATTATCAATATTAGTGGAAATGGGGAGGCCCTAATGATCGCCATCTTCAGCTTACAAACACCCCAAATCTAAGATAATTATTGGTCATCTCAGGTATGTCGTGAAGTGTCATTTTTTAAGAATGTGTCTTAACGTGGTCTTAACCACGAAAACGCCATTTGGAGATTGTGGTATATCACGGAAACTTATTTTCTCCCGTGATCCACCCATGTGAAAAAGGTAAACCATGGCCATAGACGGTAAAATAACATAGCTTAGCAAAAGTTAACATACCTCTTGATGATTATCAGTATATAGACAGTATAGGTAAGGAAAAGCGAGAGCTAATCGTTAGTATCTCATCTTACCCAATTGGCAACACAGTACAAATTCAATTAGTAGCATCACGGAAATCGTGATGTGGTTTTCTTGCTAAGGAGCTAAAGACGTCAGCCAGGCGCTTGTTTTTGACATTATTAAAGGAGCTGGAATTCATTCACCTTTGCATGTTCATCCAGGTGTGTCCATTGACCCATATGTGCATTTGCCCTACACTTAATGTTGGGAACTTGAGGTTAACCTCTGGGTTCCAGGATATACATTAAAATTATAATCAACGAGGATTTACAGGTACCTAGAACTGTCAGATTCTCAGCCTTTTACGTAAACGGTTGAGATATTTTCAACAACAGACAGTTAACATGGCAATAAAACTTTAGTAACAACGAAAATTACAATCAAGGAATAGAAAAAATTAAACCTAGTTTATACAATTGAAACTATTGAGCTAACTGCAGACGGTTGCAAACAGTCTAAAGGTAGCTCAGTTAACTAGTCGCAAGAAGTCTATGATTTTCTAATGAGGGACAAGTTAAACTTGCTCGTCGTATCGTTTCTGATTGTACAGTTTACCTTTCCTTGCCTAGGTTTTGTCATCGAAAACCAATTCGTTTATTTTTTCAAGCGAATCTTCGATATCGTTTTCGGAGTCGAACCATTATCGGTTTCTGGTTTATTTCTGTGGGTGGTTCTTGGAACATCTTCAGTGTACGAGTAACCGTGGAGTAACCCAATTGTTATTTATAATTATTTCGCACGGAAATTAAAACGTCTCGCTTTTTCACAACTTTTTTCGTAAATAGGACAATGGCTCACAAATGGTAGAAAAAAAAAGAATCTTAAAGGAGACAGAAAAGTATACTGATAGGTATCTCATTTATCAAAACCTTTTGGCGCTTGGTGGTAGTAAAGATAATTCAATAAGTACATACGAACACTGGATAAACCACGCCTCGCGGGGAAAAGTAACCTACACTTATTTACTTCCACCTTCTTTGTTCTTCACGGCCTTCATCAAAACATCAACAATGGAATACACCATACCTTCCTATCCGTAGTCACAGTGCCTTCCTGTATCCGGACCAGGACAGCCTTGGTATCTAATATCTACTCCCTCGGTATTGCCTATGCATGTATTTAAATACCTATTACATAATACATACCGTAAACCGGGGCTACTTTGACATAGTTTGGAAGGTTTTTGTTATATTATTTTTTTATAGAATGTGTTAATCGAGATTTTTCTTCCTGAATAGAACAATTGATCTTTGGGCTACTTGTCTAGATAAAAACAGGGCTCTAGGACCCTTCTTTAACTCGTATTTATTATTTTAAATTGATGTCAAAGTTACCCCGCGTGTGGGGCTACTTTGACACAATGTCTAATTGCATTAAAAGTCAATGTTATGTCACCGCAGGGTTACTTCGACACCTAACAAAACAGTTTTATCCTGTATTGCATCATATAAAACCACGTAAAAGGATAAAAACCAAAGAAAATACAGAAAATCAACGTATATTTATTTATCTACCTAAATATCGACAAAAATGTTATTTGGCTTTATGCAACTTACGTTTACATAAAAAATATCAAAAACACATCTAATTAGCGATATTGGACACTTTGATCAACATTCGGCACAAGTTTCACTTAATTATACATAGGAACTTTCATTATAGGAACATCAATAATCAAAAAAATTTAATAAAAAATTAAATGTCGCTCCGATCGAGATCTCACACTCATAGGCAGGGTTTTTGGATCCTTTTTTTGACTTTATGTGACATTCTTCCCGATCTCACTTCAGCAACAGCCTTTTTCAGATCAACTTCACCGTAATTTTATTTGTTCTCCCTCCTACCTTCTTTTTATAATTTCTAACCATTTTTTAATATCTACGAGCTTTTCTTTTCATTAATAAATAATCTAGAACAAGAAAGCACCTAATTTTAAACTAATAAAAACAAAACAAGACATATAGCTTGCAAATTACCCATATGTCGAAGTAGCCCCAAAATGTGTCAAAGTAGCCCCGGTTTACGGTACTGCGCTCTTCTAGCGCAGCGTAGATTCCCCCTTCCGGAAATGTAATTGTGTTAATTTAATCGTCTATAAACGTGTGTTGGAATTATTATTACTCATTATTTGTTCCCTGCAGTAAATCTTGCAATTTTATTCTCTGCCTTTCTTGTTTCTGGTTGTTTTTCTTGCTGTACAATTACAGTACTTACATCTACATTTTCTTTATAGTGAGCCCGTTTGAACCCACTGCATAAGCTTTCTTTCTTCTTCCTTTCCATTTTGCCCTATGCTACTTAATATTATAAACGCGAAAGTTTGTAAGTCTGGATGGATGGATGTTTGTTACTGTTTCACGCAAAAACTACTGAACTGATATGGATGAAATTTGGCACAGAGATAGATTATAGTCTGGAATAACACATATTCCCACGGGAACGGGAATTACCGCGGGTGAAAACGCGAGGCGCTGCTAGTTTTCAATATTCCTGTAACGCTATCATGAACATATTATACGGTCAATAGCAAAATTATGTCCCACCGAATATGAAAATTCACCACAATTGACAAAGTTATTTGACCAAAGAGCCACATGTCTACTTCTTCTTCATCGAGATACTCAATCACTGCTATATTCCAGTAGATTGAAAGGATACGATTAGGATATAGGATTACCTACCTAGTTATTACCTACCTAGTTCAGGCTAAACTGTTATACCTACTTAGCTACGAGTTTATTTAAATACAATAATTTTAACTACTGATTTTCTTTACTTGTTTCTATTTATTTATAAACTCCTTGTTTTATAAAACATACATAGCACGTAGACACCTACATAATATATTGATTGTGTATACTTAGGAACGAAGAGTTAACTTAAATTGATAACTTGTTTTGTTAAGCTTGCTACGCATGTGGGTGGACCGAAGGTCTAACATACCTATTTGACATACAAATATTTCTTGAGTTATGTCACACGCGTTTCTCGTTTCCTCACTAACTTGTAAAGTTGTAACATTTTCACGTAGAGTTCATAATCTATAACTTTCCCATGCCTTAGTCACTGTTATGCATTCACTTTCCGGGAGTTTTTTATAAACAAAATATTGCGTGTATATGCTACGTCTGACTAATAACTCTTCGTTTTAGAACCGACCACACCAAACGTAAAAGTTATCATCTCCTTTGAATTCACGAAGGATAGTTTATGTACTATTTTTGCCAGGATCTAATTACTAAATATTTGATCTACGCAGCTGTTAGTTAAACGCTTTAATTGAGTTCAGGTAGTGATGGCGTAAAAACTATAGAGTAAAAACGGGATCATATAAATAACTGGAACTAGACTGCTGTCTCAGTAAATACGTAACGGTTCTTGCCATATGCAACGAATTTATTCTACCTGTCTATGCAGCGGCACCTAGACATAAGTCAGAGCTCTGTTTATACAGAAAAGTTACAACCGACATGGAAGTAATAATTCTATACTTAATGTTTTTATTGACTTACGTCCATGGTCTGCTTCACCAAAGGGGGATGTGTAAAAAAGCCAGAGCATGTTAGCAAATTAGCCCGACAAGACCATCACGATTACAGATTCGATTGGTATATTTTACACTTCACCGCTTGGAGGAAACAGTAGCCAATACCTTTATTTATGTAGGATTGTCGTGGTTGTTATTGTTTTTGCTGTCACAAACGCGTACTTCTCAAAAATTTATGTATTGGAAGTCATCGCGACACGGCAAGCAATAACGCACGACATCAAACCTTCTTAAATGGAAAAAACACGGGCGTTGCACCCTATCCCCACTGTCGTCATGAACGTCTCCATAAAAGCATGCGTTTTACAAAACTCTCTGACACTGTCGATAAGAAGCTCAAATAGTTGCAAAATATTTACTTGTTGTTTATTTGTCCGCAGTAGAGAATCCAAACTTCGACCAAGGGTACTTTGGGCCATGGCGGGTTTGCAAGCGGTTGCTGTACAACAGGGAGAAATGCGGCAACGATGTCTCCAAGTTCCGGCCATCCAGTGAGTAGATTGTTTTTGGTGGGGCAAAACTTGAAGACTATAATATGGTTTGATGCTATTGATTTCGTGTATGGGAATGCTGTGTATTTGGATTGCATAGGATTTATGATAGTGTGTCAAAGAGGAGGCCTAAACTTAAACCTAGCAGAGGGTGGTATGGCAGCTAAGATGATGGTGATGAAACTCTGATTGTTTTGGTTGTGTTCAATGGTCAGAGACAATGTGCGAGCAGGGAGTAACAATGCAGCTTACAAAAGTCCGCCAAGGGTTTGCCTGACAAAGAAGAGGCCTGTACTATACAGATATTAATAGTTGATTGGGATAAGTTACATCCAATACAGACGAAAAGTAATTAGGGACTATCTAGGTTCGGATCTTATAGTCGATAGTCATGTCGTGCCATTAAATCAATAACAACTCTATTATCGTTACTCCGATATCGCAGTGATAGGTAATTATAGACTTGCCCGTTAAGGTCTTTTCTAAAAGCAACCGTTTCCAATTTACAAGCAAGGTGAATGAAATAGCTGTTCTAGTGTGAGAGTATTTCTGAGTCAGGGTACGATGTTGAGTATTGAGAAACTATCGATCCGTTTCATATAGTTTATGAATACCACATTCTAGCTTTGTTGATTAGGTTCATATCAAAGGAAATTGAATTCTCATCCATCATTCTATTTAAAACTATGCCCTTGTGCCCATTCCTCACTTCAAAGATGTCTGTTTTGTATCTTATCCTCAATAATCCACATCCATTATAAGTCAATGTTTCCATAACATGATCCAGGGGCATTAGGCGACGTGACCTATTTCTATCGCCCCATTCCCCTGTCACTATTAAAAGCCCTTTTAATGAATGGGGTGTATGGGTAGTATAAATTGGGTTCCTTCGAATGAAAACAGACTTTTTTAATACAGTAACACCCCTTGGCTTATTGCGTGTACAAAAAACGACTTGCTTCAACCTGAACAAATGCACAGGTGTAACTATGACTTGTTATTTAGTGACGCGAGTGAGTCATTTCACTTTATATTTTTTTTTGGTAAAGATCGGGTATTTATTGTGGACCCTTGTGTTTTTATATCCCCTATGGTACAAAAATCGGGGTCAGGTGACAAATTTTCTGCTATGTTTTTATAAAACCCTTTAACGGAACTTCTTAAAGAAACAAAACAGTCGAAGACATAGTTCATACTACTTCATAGACATTATTGCCTTCTGTGTTTAAAAGTAAAACCAGCAGAAAAAGACCATTCATTTGAACCGTATTTGGTTTAAATAAATGGGACTTTGAGGAATCTAGCATTCCATGAGTTACCTACTATAATTAATTAAAATTGCGAATAACATTGCGTGCGGCTGTTACATTGTCTGAAATAGTTTGAATGTTAGGGATTTTTGTTGGTCTATAAATCGTGACGAATAAAATTTGTTTCTCTTTTATCGTCCAACTTTTCCACCATTTCGCATGGTGGTTAGTGTTACGGTTCTTAATTTAACTTTATACTTTGTGCCCCTTAGTCGTGTGAAATCGATTAGGAAGGCTTTAGGGCGCCACCGTATAAGATAACCTGAGCCTTCTATTAGCTTTAGCATCGTCAACATCAATGGACGTAGAATATTTATGTACCTAGCACGTTTAGGTACTTGTACTCTCGAACAGTGATCGATCGCGCAAAATCTTTCTGTAGTATTTGTTGCTAATAACCAAGCGTCGTTCCAGCGATTAAGGCATCAACTTTCATTATTATCATTCACAATTTCCTCTGCAAATTAAACTTTTATTTCCGTTCACATTTAATGTTTATAGCAGCAATGCTATTAGGCTTTTCCTCACTCAGTATATTAATCTCTTAGAACGCACACTTCTTAATTGAAGCGACTTGAGTCTTGACCCATTTTTAGAATCGACCACACCTTTGTTGAACATTTACCTGACATTACACAATTGCGTAAACCTACAGTATTGCTGTTTTGTTTACTAAGTTAAATTGTCTTTGCTTGATCCAAATGTTAGCGTAATCATCAAAATCTTTGGTAGTTTGGGTGAATTTTTTAGGATTTTTTGGATAGTGGGAGGTTTTTGGATATTTGTGATATGTTCATTATTTTCAATTACATAGATAGTACACCCGCTGCCTTTTATAAATTCAAATATTAATTACTATCCAAAGTTTGCCTGGTAAAGATCGATTTTAAGCGATAATCTGCTTATTGTTTGCTTTTAATGTAATTCTATTTTTCTAGTGTAAGTACAATACATAAAGCATATTTTGTAATCGATTACTAAGTTAGTACTAATGTGAGTCGCGTTTTGACCCCATTTCCTTAAAAAGCTATACAAAGCAATCTGTTGGTACCTTAACTTTCAACTTATCAATAAATAATCTGACATTATAACTGGAGAAAGCGGCCACGAAGACGATTTGTGCGCTACTGTAGTTAATGCAAGAGTTCACGACCATCGACCTTAATGCATCTAGAATGTTTGGTTTGGAACCCGTAGATTTATGGGATGATAGGGTTTTGTTAAGAGAGTTCGGTTTTCAAGAACAACTCTTGTACTCTTAGAGGTATTTTTTGCGTCACAGAACGTAATCAAAAGTTCAAAAGATTTGACGGACAAATTGTAGTTAATATACGGTTAAAACCTTACAACGGTTATCGTGGCAATGCCCGTTGTTTTTTTTTGGAAAACACAATTATTCTTTTATTAATTATGAATCATTATGCTTATTGTGTGTGATTCGACAGAGAAAACTAGCTTTTACACAAGGCTAACTACAAATTATCAGATTATCTAGAGATAATAGAAATGCGTGGGAAGAGTTTTGTTCCAACTCGAAAACAACCTAACAAGGTAAAGGTTTCTTGTTCGCGTTTTCACTTTATCTGAAAAAAAAAATTGAACTAAAATCAAAGTGAGCACTTCATTTCCTTGTTTTATATAAATCATACTATTTTAGTTATAATAACTTGAATATTCTGAAGTGTCCAAGAGTCCTGTACGGTATAAATTAATTGAAGCGCTTTAGACTTTATCACACTATATACTAAATTAAGTAAATGCATGGAGTTTGATTGAATGGATGGCTCAATCTTTTTATCCCAAAAATCGGTTCCCATTTTAAAACCTTTAAACATTTTCATAGAAACAAGGTTTGCGAAGCGGCGAACTTAAGTTTAGCTGGAAAATATTTGAATAGAATTCCAAAATGCAGAACAAGGCTATTCTCTTGTTGGCTTATTTAACCCGGTTCAGTAGGGTAGGTAATTAGGTATCTATATCTACTAATGGTCAAAGTGGTCATACTGTAGAAGGCTTTGAAAAGATTGTAAAAGTGAGTGGTTTTGCAGTCAAAACGTTTGAAGACAGTAAACACTACATAGTATAAAACAAAGTCGCTTTTTCTGTCCCTATTTCCCTATGTCCCTTTGACTGCTTAAATCTTTAAAACTACGCAACGGATTTTGATGCGGATTTTTTTTTAGATTGAGTGATTCAAGAGGAAGGTTTATATGTATACTTAATAAAAACGTGCGAAGCCGGGGCGGGTCGCTAGTGATAGTATAATATAGCTTAAACAAGTTAAATTGCGGGAATTACCCCCAAGGATTGAGGCAATGATAGATACTAGATTTACGCTTGAATAGTTTATACATAGATTGGCTATGAAGGACAAGCGTCGTCATAGGTAATTTGTGATTCATAGCTGAACTAAAAGACCTCAATTCGCATTACAGTTGGTTTTTCCTTTTAGTATTTATCAAATAATTTACCCGTTTACATATTAACTCTCTAAACGTAAATCAAATAGTTAATATAATAACAGGTTGGTCATACGAACGCGGATTAGCTAATTCTTGATCAAATCTCTTCTCTTGCAGACTTGCTTAATTCTCTTACTGTTGACTTGATCAGTGATTATTAAATTAGAGAAGAATAAACTGCTGTAAGACTCGTTCGTTGCCTTCAGTCGATACTAGTCAGAATGACAAAAACAGTTGATATATTTAAGTAATTAAGTAAGGTAGATAAATACTAACGCCTTTACAAATAAAGACATCACATCAGGTAAAACTCTCACTCGTCCGGATTCCCGCCTTCTAGCTTATAAATATGGGTCATGTTTGCTCAATCCCAACCAAACTGGTATCTTATCTTCCCACGGCACATCCCGCGGGATTCCTCAGTTTATCGGGACGGAGCATCTTCGCTAGACTAGTTCACTTTTTACTCTCCATAATCAGTTTAAACGCTTTAGCTTGAAGTATTTCCAGTGATTGAGTGATGTGTAAGTTTTTAAATAGTCACTTGTAGTGTTACCATTAGTTTAAGATCAAGCACAGCGTCTTTACACACTTGTTCTTATTTATAACTGTAATCTTGTGAAAGTTATGGGAAAGGGGTCCTATGAAACTCGTTCACTGGTTATGGAAATTGCTTCACTCAAAGGCACTTAATGTACTTGAGTATTTTAAAATATACGAAGCACACACTACGTTGCAAATCTGGTTGAGGATATAGATTTACCGGTTTACATTCATGTCATTGTAAATACCGTCTCACATTAATGCATTGTATCAACGTTACTTAAAATTAGAAAAAACTAGAACCCTTATTTACATAGTATTTTGCAAAAGTTAATGTTTTTATGATGTCTTTATGCATAAGAAATAGAAACGGCCTAGTGTTGAGCCCTGCGATACTTACAGCGCTAGATTAAGGATGAAAGATGGGTATTGAAATTGTCTCAGTTTTTACAGTATGATCAAGTCCAGACACTTCTAATGTGTTAAGTAATTTGTAAACTTTCCTTGTTATCGTATATCGTAATCGACTCCGTCGTTAGAGCGGAATGTTCTACAGTTCATAGTCCTCCTAACACATGTGTCGACACCTTTGAATTTATGAGATGCAAATGTTGATTTAAGATATATCACCCTAGTTGGTGATATGTTAATATTATAGGACAGAAGGAATACACTTATTATCACTTTAAAACTGAAATTTAAAAACTAAATAATGTATCAAAGTTATTACGCAAAGCCTACCAAAAACAAGTAGCTTGATTTTGAATCGAACTATCTGCATGTTGTCTATTGCGTCTGTGAACTTAATCGTTAGTAAATATGGAATATTAGTATACTTTAGTATCATCACAAGTCGATGAGCCAAACACGATGACAAAACAATGTCTTTGTGCATGTGATTTGAGCTTGTGTAATGTTTTCATTGTTACCAAAGCATCCTATAGTGCATTCGCAAGCTACTTACTTGTGAATACTTACTCAGTTATGCGTGTTAAGCATTCACCTCCGTACATCAACCTTATCACTTCAATCAGCTTAGCCCTTACAGATTTGACACCCTTAAAGCTAAAGCCAAAAATACGCTCTTGCTGATAATGTTGACGATTATAATATATCAAAATAATATGAATAATCATTATCACTCATGGTCGGACAGGTTTCCTGTCCCTCAAGTATAAAAATACATATCCTCTCAGAGCTCATTGATAGTATATCCAAAAATAAAGTCATAATAGCATCATCATCAAAAACCTTTACATCTACGAACAATGTTTTATGTACTGTTAGTTTTTTGGCACTTACATGGATGACTTGTAAGGCCCAAATGAGAAAGACAGACTCGGCCGCATTATTGACATCCTTGCTTCCCAGTAGATGGTGGTGGATAGCCGTTTCAGCCACTTGATGCCTCTGCTTGTCTTTTAGTTATTAGAACCACGTTTCATCTAGAGTAAAAACCACTTCCGCTAATATTTTGCGTCACCGATCACGATCCTCCGATTTCTATTCCCAATTTGAAAGGTCTATTTTAACAAACTTAAATAGACAAGTCACAATAGCAACTAGAGCAATATTACAGTTGCTATTTTCGACAATTATATTCTCAACGGTAGGATGGATAATACGAAGGCTATTCAAAACAAAATTGGAGCTATTACTCAATAGCCCTTTCAGCTGATTTCAAAAGGCATCCAATGATACAAATATAGAACAACGCAGACCGTCCGCCGCATACCAAACAATGCTTACACAGGTGTTCAGCTCAGCTCTAGATTAGGATTCAGTGAGAGCGACCTGCCATATTGGTACTGGAGCCCTTTGTGTTGATATTTCAATTAAGATTCGAAACAGTTTTAATAGCTTGCCATATTCAGCCGATTTCTAAAGAAGGTATTCAATTCAACGGAACGTATGTATGTTTAACGTTAATAGTTCAAAATGAGGTTCGATTTTAATAAGTTGTTTTTTAAGAGAACTTTGCTTATTTACTTCATCATTATTAACCTATTTTACCTTTTTCACGCGTGACCCGAGAACTGGTGAATATCTGGCTCAGCGCATCAGCATTGTCATACAGCGTGGTAATGCAGCCAGTGTCTTGGGGACGCTTCCGATTGGTATTGACATGGATCAATTGAGCTACCTTTAGACTGTTTGCAACCGTCTGCAGTTAGCTCAATGGTTTCAATTGTAAATACTAGTTGTAATTTTTCTATTCCTTGCTTGTAATTTTCGTTGTTAATAAACCTATTTTAGTCTACAGCTGAATATAGGCCTCCCCTAATGAGCGCCCTAGCGCACTGTTTTTGTTTTTTTCACTGTTTTCAGCTTACCGCATCCAGCATCATAAAAACCTTAATGGAGATCAATTCATCAATTCAAACTTTTTAAAATACGCCCCTAAAATTGATTTTGTTTTTTTTAGTTAAGGCGCAAACTAGAGCCGATGCCCTTGAGAGAATGGGCGCGGCTACCATTTCGCCCCGCACCTTCCCCACATTCCGGGCAGACCCGCTGTCGAGAAATAGTCTTCGCGCATAAACCGAAAAAAGCAAAATATTCGTGACAGCGCGCGCGGGTGCGGCGGGCGGCGTGGTAAACGAATGGCAGGACGCAAGAAATGCGTATTCGATTCCCACTCCTAGATATTTTTTTACAATATCTGCAAATATTTGTTTCTAGTCTTCTAGTCTAGTCTTGTCTTGTCCTAGTCTTCGGGTTTATTGGTATCACGAACCACGATGGTAAGTAACCTAATCTGGGAACAGAACTCGCTATACTTAGGTATAGTTATGTAATGTGACTCTTGGGTTGATGGTGTTAGTAGCTGCTATCCGCGTTGTAGCTAGATATACCTCCATCAAAAGTAGTCTGTAGACTACCTAACTACTTGAAATTTTCATTCACCACTAAAATTAGTTGATGTGGATAATATATAATAAGTGGAATATTCCAATCATTCAATAGTTTGTCCAAATCTATTTAGTAGTTACGAAGATAATGATAGATAGATTACCTACCTACGTGGTAAAGACAGGGTAAAGGTAACAAATATTCACACAAACTTCTCTTATCTAAACTGAATGTTAGTAGGATATCAACGAATAGGTAGGTACCTACTCATAATTCGGGTAGAATGATTTGATCCAATAAATTTCTGATCTACAGGAGAAAGGGCATAATGGAACAAGACAAAAAAATTACGAAAATTAGTAAATAATATCTTTATTTGTTTAGGTTTACAAAATAAGCACTAAGACAAGTCTTTATATTCTCTATTTACCTACTACATTTCATTTATTTACATTACATTACAAATTTACAAGTCAATATATGGAGGATCGTTATCGACATAAAATTTTGACCTGCACATTTTGCATCGCATTGTAAATTTGGATCGTAATCCTATCTGTTTTTACCAAGTACCTAACTCGATATCTACAAGATGACAAAAAAGGCGATGTACCGTTACCCAGTTTCCTTTACATTTCGAACCCCATTCCCATTTCATTTCAGAAAGTACACGTTCACGTAAGAAACTATTACAGAATTCACATATCCATACTCTATCGATGTGAGATTGAGTGTGAACTTTTTTTGAACTTAGCTGCAGGCAGCGCAGTTCCTAAATATTCTTGGATCGGATCGGAGTAAAATGAGTGGTGTACCTACTGTCTAAAGGATTCGATCCTGAATCACGAGATCCCGGGATCCTGGTCGATTTTCGATCCCAAAAATTTCGGGATTAATTTTCAAATCCCGGGATTGTTTGGATTATTTTTTACAAATCCCGGGATTTTCGGGATTGAGAATTTTTTTTTAAAATAACAAAAAATTAGGCGTGTAAATGTAATGATCAAATTATAAAATTAAAATTATACCAAGTTCTTTAAAAATAACAAAAAGGAACATCTGATCATTTTGGTAAACATCGGTTTAGTTTTCTTTTTAAATTATGATTGTAATGATTGTAACTGTAATGATTATTCCTAGATTTTTTTTATCAGTAAAAGCTCTTTTTATTACCAAATAATACAATTTATAAAACCATGTACCAGTATACAAAAAAGCACTCTTTTAATAGGTACTCAACCGCCTCTACTGTCACGTCGTGGTAAAATTTACGTAAAATTATTTTTTTTCAACAATCATGACATGCCTTTTTTATTGAAATAATACGTTTAACCGTCATTTAATTTTGTTTTTATTGACTGATAAATTAGTGATCGGATATTTTTCAAATCCCAAAGTTGGGGCGAAGACATGTAGGAGCTTTTAAAACCAACTTTTACAGGAATCCGAAGGAGCACGAATTATAAAATTCAAGCAATTTCTATAAAAAAAAATATATGTCACTTTAATCTGTTGTGTATTTTGTTAGTAATTTTTTTTTGTGGAAATATCGATTTTAGTGAAAAACGAGTCGGAATAAATGTGTTTTATATTTGATGTATAAATAAGATTACAACGAAATAAATAACATTCTAGAACATTTTGGAATTCTTCGGAATTTATATGAATTCCCGAATATTCATGTTGTGTCGTATAAAAGAACGTGTCGTTGTAAGTTCATATAAAAGAAAAGCTGCAATACGTGGTGGCTCTTTGATTTTAGTAAAAAATAGTCTTAAATGTAAAGAAAGAAAAGATATTGTAAAACTCACTATTGAGAGGACTATTGAACTTTCTTGTGAGGAACTGGAGCGACATATCATTGTGTGTGTATACCGCCCTCCTGACGCAGATCAGGTTGCTTTTGAATGTACTATGGAAGAAGTTTTGCTGAAGTATTTACTTGTAGGAAGGATCTTATTGTTTGTGGCGACTTTAATATAGATATTTTAGCAAATCCCCTCGCCGACAGATTGCTTAACTTATTCAAGTGCTTTAGTTTACAAAATCTTTTTAATGATCCCACTAGGGTAACCCAAACATCTGCCACCTGTTTAGATAATATTTACTGCAGTCAAACTCCAACCAGCAAAGCAGTAATTAGGCATTTCCAATCAGACCCTTATGGTCAAAGTGTTAATTTTAGCTATGATGATAAAAATATTGTAGAAAAATATACCTGCAGGCCAATAACAGAGAACCGTATCAAGAATTTTCAAAGTAGAGTGGAACCAGTGCTTCCAGATCCCAAAAGTAAAATTACAGTGTAGCCAGTAAAAAAATACAGCAGTTTCTAAAAATAATGCAGTAGATTTCAAAATCGATTACAGTAAAATTACAGTATTTTTTGTTTAAATATTGATGGAAAAATAAGCTGCTTCCTGTGATTAAGTCATTAAAGTCAAAGTCATTAACATATATTTCGATATAAAAAACATTATTTATTTAGTTTTTCCAGAACCATTTTGCTCATGATTTATCATTATTTATCTACGACCGATGTGGCGCGGTGGGCGAAGGTCCGCCTGCGACGCAGGAGGTTGCGGGTTCGATGCCCGCCTCGAAAAAAAAATTCCCAGCATCGCTACTGTACTACGCACATCACTTTCCTCACTGCTTGAGCTCATTTTTACAGAAATCTCGCTATAAGTTTTTAGTTAAAAGTTTATCATCACTGCATAGTACCATGGCAAAACAAGTTTATGAATAAATAGACGAAAATGCAATGTTCCTTTGTAAGACAGAGACGGCTACTATTGATAGTTGCGTCCCAGAGTGCTCTACGATAGTTCCGTATGGCCAGGGAATCCCCGCAGCTTTATTATAAGCAGACCTACTATAAATTGTCTATGGGTGTAGATTAGCTGCGTTTCGTTTTACGTATTAGAATGATAAAGTTATAAGAAAATTAAATACAGTATATTCCATACACTGTATTTTATCATTACAGTATACAGTAGACAAGTCTAAAATACAGTAAATCTACTGTAATTACAGTGAATCTGGAAGCACTGAGTGGAACTAACAGTATCAAATATACCTTGTTCTGATGACCCCAATGAATTATTTTCCAAACTTTTGAATGTAATACACAAGGAACACAGTGAAGTATTCAAACTTAAAACATGCACAGTGAGAGAAAGGGTCGAGTTTATTGATTGGGCCACTCCGGGTATTTATAGAAGTAGGAATATACTATATGACCTTTATGCTTCTCGAGAAACTATGTTACTTGATCCTGCGTTTCTATTGTATTGTATGTAACCAACTATTCTAAAACATTTAAGAAAGTCTGCAACACAGCAAAATGCCTGTTTTTAAAGAATATTATAATAAAATCATCTAATAAAGTAAAAGCAACATGGAGACTAATAAATAACGAAACAGGTAAATCAAAGCCACGTTATAAGGAAATAAGGTTAAAAATTAATAATTCAATTCTTATACATGATAAAGATATTGCCAATGCTTTTGATGCATTCTTTTCTACTATTCCTAAAGTTGTTACCCAGTCTCTAAAATCATCAGCATCAATGGCTGTTAAATTTTTAGAACCTTTAGTTGCTAAATGTAATGAGAGCTTTAACTTTAGTTATGTAAATGCTGATTATGTAGTGAAAACCTTTAAATCAATTAACATTAAAAATACTGAGGATCTCTGGGGTTTATCCACCTAAGTATTAAGTTCAATTATTAAGGAAATGGCTCCTTGTTTGGCCTATATTTTCAATAACTGTGTCGACGCAGGAATTTTTCTTCATCTCATGAAATATAGTAAGTTAGTTCCTCTTTATAAATCTGGTAGCCACACCGATCCGGCCAATTACAGACCGATTTCAATACTTCCAGCAATGAGTAAAGTTTTTGAAAAAAATATTCTTACCCAGTTAACCTCTCACTTCAATCTTAATAGGTTATTTCATGAAAACCAATTTGGCTTCTCCAAGGGTAGATCGGCAACGGATGCTGGTACAGTTCTATTAAGGCATATATTGAAGGCCTGGGATAAAGCCAAAAACGCTATTGGTGTATTCTGTGACCTTTCTAAGGCTTTTGACTGTGTTGATCATAGTACATTAATTGAGAAATTAAAACATAAAGAAATTAAGAAAAAGGCTCTGGATCTTATGAAATCATATTTATCTGATAGAGTTCATAAAGTAGATGTTGGTAAAGAAAGATCTACGGGCTCAAATATTGAATTAGGCGTACCCCAAGGTTCAATATTAGGTCCCTTTTTATTTTTAGTAAACGTATATGATCTCCCCTTTCTAGCAAAAGATCTTTGTCATATAGTCTTATTTGCTGATGATACATCACTAATTTTTAGAGTAGACAGAAATAAATATAATTATGACGATGTAAATAATTCGCTTTCACAAATACTAAATTGGTTTACCGCCAATAACCTCTTACTTAATGCTAAAAAAACAAAATGTATAAAATTCATGTTACCAAATGTTAGAGAAATCCCAACTCAAATCATCCATCTGAAGCAACTGAACTTTCTATTCGTAGGTTTAAACAGTACATAAAACTAAATATTATCAAGAAGGCTTTACTCCATAAATGATTACATCAATGACGTTAGTGCTTGGCCAGATGTCGCTCAGTTCCACATCGACAATAGTATTGAATTATTTATAAGGCAAACATGTATTAGACACATAAGTTATACACACGCTAGTGGTTTCTATATCGCCTCCTCCACTAGTGGACAAAAAAGTGAGGCGAACTGAAAATCAATTATCACATTATTTTTTATATTATTTTGATAATTATGTACCTATAGTATTAAATTTGACTTGTCTAAGTGCTTATTTTGTAAGCCTAAAGAAATAAAGATATTGATTTCTGATTTCTGTCGTCACTCAAAGTTTAGGTAAATAAACGCCTGAATATCCGATCACTGCTGATGACGTTACCATTATGTGGTTATTTCTACCGTAAAAAAGTAGAATAAAAAAAAAATATATTATATTATTAATTATTTGAAAAAAGAAGTAATTGTGGTTTTAATTGATTTTTACTTTGTTTTTGAAAGTAAATAAAAGTTGATTTTCATATATTACTTCGATTTTATTTACCTGTCTACGGATCCCGGGATCGCCTTTCACAAATCCCAAAATCCCGGGATTGAAAATAAAGACCGGGATCGAATCCTCTACTAGTGTCTCACTTCGGAGAGACATAAATCGTTGTGACTAAGTATCTACAGGTATTTACTTATTAGCTTTCAGTCTGCTCGGCTGCCTTTTCACGAAGTGTAGGTACCATACTAGAATTCTGATGAAATTCATGAACATAATTGTCATACTTACATAGAGGAATAAGGCATCATACTTACATATTTTATTACATCACAGCATACTACTAATATTAGCTAGGCCCTAAGTACTGGATATTTTACCTCTAGCATACTTGGCATTTCCTCTTCAGTTTCAAGTTGCTCAGTCACTGTACATCTGTAAATGAATAATAGTATAAGATATGTAATAAATGAGTAGTAGATAAATAAGAAGTAGGTATTTAGGTAGATACCTACTTACATCTTCGTTCATTTATTTTTACCTGGTACTACGCTGGACGATGGAAAGCGGACACCATAGACTTCCAATATACTATTATAAACTTTGTAGTTCCTTACTTGACATCATTTTCACCGTCCATTGTCTGAATATTTTCTTTCTGATGGATTAGCCTTTTCTTCGATCTCCTATAAAAATACATGATAAATCTAATATTGCTAATAGTAGCAATTGCACAAAATTAGGGAAATAAAATAAACGTAGGTAGGAAGGAAGTAGTTAGGTATACTTACATTATTTCCACCAACTTTTGGGCTTTCAGAGCTCTGGTCTTCTTGAGCTTACTGATTTTCTTTATAATTCACCTACACGTACACACAACAACACTGAGCAGTCAAAGTATATTTAGGGCGAGGGTATTATAAAAGTAACTTAGCACTAAAAGCGTCCTTGCGCGATAAAAATAAATATTTATGTACAGGTGATGTACAGCTTATGTACAGTCGGTTTTCTTATATTTTTACAAACTATTTAAACTAAATAAATAAATAAATATAATGCTGGACAATCCACACAGCACCATCTAGCCCCAAAGTAAGCTACTCAAAGCTTGTGTTATGGGTACTAGATAACTAATATATTTTTAATACAATATATACATAGATAGATATATTTTTTTAGTATACATATTAAACACCCAGACCAACGAAACAATTTCCTACAGATCGTGCACAAATTTGTTCCGAGGCGGGAATCGAACCCGCAACCTCCTGCGTCGCAGGCGGACCTTCGCCCACCGCGCCACATGGGTCGTCTAAAGCGTCCATGCGCGCACAACTTAGAACAAATAAAATCAATTATTAAAAACATAAATTCGACGAGTAAGGTGTGCGAGCACTAGGCAGACAAGCACAACCTCCCCGTACAACAGCCAGCGAGGCACTGCCGCCCGTCGCCCGCGCGACCACTTACGCCCACTAATCCTACGGAAAACTAGAAAAATAATGTTTACATGGTGAAAAACCGTCGCATCGCAAAATCGTACGTACCAATTGAAGACAAAGTTCTTGCCGACATTTAGGTGAAAAAAAAAGTACAAAATTCTAAGTCGTTTAGAAGTAGATACAAATTTAAAGTCCGAAACAGCTGAACTTTGTGAATTTTTTTCACAGGGAAAATGAACACGTAGAACATTTTTGTACGTACCATTTATAGATAAAATGTCAATTAAAGTCATATATTTTTTTCAGCTCATAAAGTTGACTCCTCTATGAGTAGATAGCCTCCAAAAATGACCATTCAGCTACTATTTGCGCCTTAACTATTTAGTAGACGCTATTGACATGGGCATAAATAATAATTTTGAACATGAAATCTCCAAGTACGCGTTCTTTAGGTACTCGCAGAAATAACACTGTAATCATTTTATTGTCCTTTGTTGACTAGCTAATTTTAAAGTACCTAGGTTCTTGCAAGGCCTTGGAGTTAATCTTGTCGTTTCATTGTCCTTTATAATATCTACGAACAAGATATTCTTTAGGACTTAGATTATGATGTACAGAAATAGGGTTCTAGCTAAATAGGTTTTTTTAAAGTTGTTGTTGCCTCTGTTTTTTGTATATCTTCCTTTAACAGACAAAATGAAACTAGTCTTTATTAACAACGAAAATTACAATCAAGGCATAGAAAATGAAACTAATATAAATGTTTAAAAAAAGCTTATTAGTTAAAACAAACTAAATGTTTGAATTTTGGAAATTCCTTTGTTTAAAGTAATAATATTAAACTAGCGACCCGCCCCGGCTTCGCACGGTTTTATTATACGTATAAACCTTCCTCTTGAATCACTCTCATCTATTAAAAAACCGCATCAAAATCCGTTGCGTAGTTTTAAAGATTTAAGCATACATAGATAGGGACATAGGTACAGAGAAAGCGACTTTGTTTTATACTATGTAGTGATAAGTGTACCTCCTGTTTGCGCCTTGATTCGCTTGTAAATAAAATATGTTTAAAATATGTTTATGGCGTTTGCACAATCGTGATATGCATCTGATTAGTGAATGACTCATTGTAGTGGTTGAATATCAAAACGCTCAGGAAAATACATTGCACTATTGAACAGGAAAAAAGTATGACTAAAGTCACGTGATCTTAGCTTCGGGCACACTATAGTACACCAGAGCTTGCGCAAACACAGTTGCATACTCTATTCCCTTCTCTCATCTCTTCGACGACCGAGGTGGCGTTGCCATAATCTCCGCAATCAAATCAGCCTAAAGCTTGATTTATATGATAACTAGCGACCCGCCCCGGCTTCGCACGGTTTTATTATACGTATAAACCTTCCTCTTGAATCAAATCTATTAAAAAAGCCGCATCAAAATCCGTTGCGTAGTTTTAAAGATTTAAGCATACAAAGGGACATAGGGATATAGGGACAGAGAAAGCGACTTTGTTTTATACTATGTAGTGATGTGACAATTACATACATACATATACATACATCCATATAGAATGTGCATTGACCACGCTTGGCACAGAATAAATCTGATGCACTTCGTCTGGAAGGTTCTCTTAAACGACGTCCACGGGTTAAGTTGGAGCTGTTGATGACCTTTATAAACAGGTTTCAAAATATAACAGACGAAGCTTTAACTTGTTCTTCTACGACACGACTTACAAAAACAAATCCAGTGTAAAACAAACATTTTCGATTGGATCAGCCTTTCTATAGCTGGTTACTATCAGTCATGCGTTTCAATAATGTTACGTGTTGCTACCGTATCAAATCAAATGTATGTTTATTTGCGATCACCGTAGATATGGTAAACAAGCTATAGCGACTGATTTTAGATTTTAGATTATATTTTGATGAATGGTGAAATTTCTCATCATGTTCACAGTTAAACGCAGCAAAATTTTATTTGTTTCTACTCAGCCCGTGCTTTGTTTAATCATCGCCTTGCTTTCTTCTTATTTCTTGAACAATCATCTCCTGTTTCAAGATAAAACTGAAATTGCTTTATTTCCTCCAGACCTGGAAATTGCTCTTGGACACGCAACAAGTTTAAAATACAAAGTGGCCAACTAAAGTAACTGCAATACTTCGTTGTGAAAAACCTTTTCTGAATTTAGGACTAACTTTAACGTCTTGATTTATGGCGCCGATTGCTTTTCGATTTGACAAACTATTGTTGGAAGCGAGAGACAATGACATTCCTATTTTACGACTACTTATACTACGTACTTTCCATTTAGGTATTTCTTGTTACCTTTCCAAACAATCAAAAGTCTTGTCGGTCTTTATCTGATTCTGTTACGTTGTGAGTTTTCTTTTATCAAAGGAACTTTAGTTGATCAGGTTGGGTTTTCTTTTGTCTGACAGTTCCTTCAAAAGAGCGGTTTTTCCGTCGTATATCCAGGATATTTATTAATCATAATTATAATATTATATTTATTTATAATTATATCATCTTAATTATAATAAGCTGTTAAGTTTTTGCATGATTAGACTATGTGCATGCCATATCTCTCTACCGAATTTGCATACCTTCGCCGGCCAAGCATGTTGTTTCACATATATTTTTGTACATCTTTTCTACACATGTTTTTTGCAAATAAATATCTTTGATACAAATTGTGTCGACCATGACCAATAGTGGGTTGAAGACTGATTGCATTCATATGCCGTTTCAGTATCAGTTGATTAATTTTTGTCTTAATTAATGTTCTATTTGTTTGATAAATCACGAACTAAAACCAACCTACTAATAAGACTGCTGGATACAGGCTTCCCATAATGAGTGTCATTCATAGCGGCCTGTCTTGTCGCATCCAGCATCTGCTTGCAGAATTTTGCAGATCTTTATCCCAACAAGTGTGACCTACACTAAGTTTGTCTTTGTGGTCTCCACTAAAAACAGGTTTATCCCAGCGATTGGCTGTTCTTTGCGAGATATGGCCTGCTCACTAACACTTTAGCTTGATAATTCTTTGAGCCATATCGATAACTTTGGTTCTCTGTCGGATGTATTTGTTACAAATCCAGAAAAACTCCGAGCTTAGCATTTTCCATAGGCCGCTGAAGGACTTAACTGTTCCCAATAATCATACTTATTATTTAATAATTACGCCGTGAGACTCAATCAGTTGGATACGGCAATTTACAATATAGGTTACAGTAAATGGTGCTTATATTTTGATTAACATAGCTATAAAAAAGAACAGATAACACATGCTCTAATTAATTTGATAATAATAATGTTATGTTAATGGTCCATCATTGTTTATTTTTTATCTGTCTTTTTGCTATATCCATGTTGTCAACAACAGGCAAATTTATTGACTTATCCCTTATATTGTAGTAATGGCAGAACCTACTCATAACACAAGTTCTGGTTATTTTGGACGAGATGATGCTGTGTAGATTGTCCTGTATTATTTATTAATTTGATCAGCAATAGCCTACGTGCATCTTAGTTCTAGTCAAACACGATGATGTGAATTCGTGATCAAATTATCGTGAGTCACGAACTGAACGTGCCCAAGACGTGCACTGAAATGTCATCTTACCTGTACTTTCGTACTTTTATATTCGTACTTATAGTTTGGAAACGATTTTTATATGCCATGGGAACTGCTTCAAGGAATAAAAATTCAGTAGTTTTGCATGAACAATTAACAAAGATCTATGCATAAATACAAACTTTTGGATTTATACAATAAAAAATACAAGCAATTTTAGAATTTTAGACACAAATATCTCAATTTACGAATGTACATGTAGGGAACATTTAGTTTGAATTAAATTAAGATTAGGTACTCTTGATCTAAGTAGCAGTTTCTTAAATAAAATCCGTTCTGGGCCCGAATTCCACTAAATAAATCGCGTCACCATTTAAATAGTATCGTGTCAAAATTTCAGTCTTAAACTCATTTTGGTATTCTACTAGCACAAACTTTTGAGGCTCATTCATAGCTGTGACGATTACCTTTTTAACTACCAATTGGACATTATAATTATGAAAGTCTCTTCAAGCGCAAAAATAGTAGAATACCAAATGCACAAACGTCATTTTAATCATCTTGATTGAATGGCACTATTGAGAACTTTGTTTTGAAATTAGTGGAATTTGGCCCCTGATATTTAGTAATTAGTCAAACGTCTTATTCAGTCATATCGAAATTTAAGTAAATTGAGTTTCATATCTAACGTCATGAATGCAATTTTGTAAGTGATATTACTTAGCTTATTGCTAATAGCAGTTACAAACAACTTTATGAAGCCATTAGCGCTAAATACAGCGAGGACAGACATGGAAATGACTAGAAATAGAAAGCTCTTTCGTTTCCATGGTGTCTATCAATCACTCTACAACGCATTAGTTACAGTGTCACTGTTAGTCTTCTGGCCTGTACTCTGTGTATCTCTCGTCTTCTTTAGATTTTATTAGTAAATAATACATTTACACGTTGAATATCTTACAGTATCACATATCTATGTACATACATGGTATTTTTATAGATACCATTTATTACAATAGTAAGATGTGATCGAAAAATCGTATGCATATTTCACCAATCTTATATCTGTACCTACTTACAAAATGAAGGTATGTGACCGGAAGAAAGAGGAGCTATTTCTTTGAGTAAATAATTTATTAAGTACCTATATCAGTTATCTACTACCCATTATCTGCCCATTACAATGTTGCTCTGTGAATTGTCCATTTATTTTTATTTAAATTCAGTTTTTTTCTAAAATGCCTTTTTTTTTCTTGCCGCTCGCATTCGCTCCGAAGTGGGTCTAGCGTGCAGACGTTATTTCTAACCCGTGTTATAGAGATCTAAACCATGTGAGGATTCAGAGTCAAACAAAAGAGTACCTAACCTCTTTTCGACCATTGAACTTGTTGAATAGAGATTAGCATGAAAGCTCACACACTGTGACGATATGAACGAAACGAACAATACAATAAACTCTGCTCCACATTTTGAATTTTCACTTTCACTAAAATAGGTGTGTTTTTTGTAACGGTGACATATACCTACCTAAATAATGATATGTGTGACGTTTAGCGAGACTTACTGACTAAAGTTTATACTTCTATGCTACTAGTATGTTTGTTTAGTTTATTGGGTTTCGTTGTTTATTCGTATATCATGTGTATTACCTATTAGACTATAAATATTGACGTTCGTCAGTGATAATATACATAACAATAAAAATGAACACACTAATCTAATATAAAGGAACAAGCAATTTTTGAAGAAAATGTCCAGCCCAAACTGCTGAAGCTAGTAAGTCGAAATTTGGAGGATTTTTGGAAATTCCTAAGAGTTATAATAGACACGAAACTATCTGACCAAAATTACGAAACAGTGTTGCGACCCTCTAAAGCAGAGAGAGAGAGATTGAATACCAATCACCAAAGAATATTTACCTACTACAATATCGTGTCTTATCACAGTTAACAAACCCATCAAAATGACCCCAAAGCTGTTTGTGTTGTGGGTTCGGTTCGGATTTTGGAACCTTGTGAAATACCGGTTTCACTGATTTCCAAAGCTTGTTTACTGGTGACGTCATTTCTCATATTGTACTGCAGTGTTCACCTTTTACGATAAGGTAATAACTTGGCTGTCGAAAGATATGTTACCAAACTTGAGAATTTTCGTTTTCATACAAAAGTATTCCTTTGTTTTCTCGCCGCCGCCGCCGCTTTGTGTAGGTACGAATAATACGTGGCACTCATCCATGTACTAAAGTTTTTGTTTTAGTACCTACGTAAGCCCCCAGACACATGGTAGGTATTTTCTAAGGAATAATATATCAAAATGTTTTGGACTCCAATTTGGACTTTCAAAATATTTTGGCATATTCATCATCATCAACCTATATTAGTCATATTATTCCTTATAAATTGCCTTGAACTATAAGGGAATGCGCAAACTAATTGCGCTACTAATTGCAAATTTTTGTGTTATTATTTAATTTCGTCATTCGTGGCACAGTGATCCAAAGTCGATGAAATATAGCTAGCTACCTTACTATCTCTTACAGATCTACCTTACTATCTCTTACAGATCTGTTCAAACCAGCGAAAACATTATTTGGTGATTGGTGCCAACGTGGTTGCCATGCTTCTTATGTTTTCCTTTATTCCTTCAAACAGTAATCACACAAAAAATCACAGGTTTTCGTACGACAATGAATCAGCTCTGTTACAACGCTATCTCTGAAACAATGGACATTTTATTCAATTTTCCTGTTGCAGTTTGCACGAGTGGCTGCATTGCCAATGTCAAAGCATTGTCACGCGATCGGTGTTATTACGAGGCCCTATTACTATCTGGCTTTACATCTGTAAAACACCTTGTTTTATTCAACTACATACATACATGTATGAACACATGCTTATGTTGCTATATGGCCATGTTTCCGTCAACTCCACATAGTTTTACAGAACTGCTTATCGGTAGAGTACTTAATACGTGCCAAAAGAAACGAATTTAAGAATTTGTTGTTTGTAAGTGCATGAGACCTAGGTATTTACTAATAGTTGGAATTCTATTGCTTTTGCTATGACCATGAATATAAATAAATGAAGCCTTTAATTCTTCTTTAATCCTGAACGATGGAATCAATTGAACGATGGAATCAATTGTGATTGATTCCGTCGTTCAGGGATAAGTGATAAAAATAAAAAATCTTTTGTAAAGTTTGTTTTATTACAAAATGAGAATATGTCTTTGCTTTTTTATATAGCCAGTAAATAAATAATTTTACTTTCCCCATTAATTTCAAAAAGTGTTATCAACATCATGAAAGCAATAAGGATAAGTTTGTTGTCTAGTTATTCCCCTTGGCAAGTATAGCCGTGGAACGGTGATAAGTTTACCGGGTCTAACGTCTATCTAGATTGTTTTTCCTCTATTATCTCCTCTAAAACCAGTCCTTACAATCTAAATAACGGAATTCCTTCATTAGTCGGATAGAGATAGCCTATGTTAGCGATACAGTAGCAAAACTAGTTTTATTATCAAAGATAAGCCTCACCGTTGCTAGAATTGCTTTTAAATTGCCTGGCGGCGTACAGTACGCAATGTACACATGAAGTTGATTGACTTTGATTTCTTTCTGAAAAGGTCTTTATGTTCGTATAATTCTTATTATCATATTTTTAAACATTAACTGTCCCTCGTATCGAACCCATAAATGACTAAATTCGTCTCTATATCTAAGTAAAACGGATCTTGGCTTGACATCCTTTATTTTTTGTACGATTTGCCTTGTGGTTCGTATGTTGATGGTTTCGAATTTCGGTGCTTTTGTTTTGTACTACCAGGGCGTAGTAAGTCTTCACCATTTGTTGTATGTGTGTTTACGTCAAGTCTTTTAAGCATTATAATAAGTTCAATGCCGTGTCTTCTAACCATTATAAAAAAAATTCGAGATAGAAAGCCTGCCACAAGGGAGATGTCCTTTTAACGTGATTAACGAGTGTTATAGAGGCAAGATAGTGATAATACAATATGTAATAGCATAGGTACTCTAGGAAAAATACAAAAAAGAATCAGAAAGTTTACCTAAACGGAACATCTTATCTCAGGTTTTTTTTAACGATATTATCCAATTTATTTATATTTGTTGTACATAAGTTAAATCTTATAGCTATTCTAGACATTCATTTGATTTCTGGATGCATATTTTTAACTCTAGTTTAATTTATAAGTATTTTAATTCTAAGAATAGATGAAGTAAACTCGAGTCTTTTAAAAAAAAATACTCTTTGGGAAGGCGCTGCTTTCTGTAACACAGTTTTTAAACTGCCACAGAAAGCAGAGCTGCCCCAAAAGTATGTTATAAAGGGTCCGCCAAATAACTTTTTTTTTTTGAAAATGCTTTAAAAAGAAAACTACTGAATATTTTCTCAAATTTCTTTTTTTATTTGAAAGTACAATCCTTCCGGTTAGTAATGGAAAATAATTTCATTCAAATGGCTGCCTCAGCTGGCCATGCAGTAGCCTGCACGATAGGTCCAATTTTTAAGCACATTATCGATTGTGTGCAGCTGTATTTCACCAATGGCTTCACGAATATCGTCCTTTAAAGCGTCAATTGTGTCTGGCTTGTCGGCGTAACACTTATCTTTGACGGCACCCCACAAATAATAGACCAACAGTGTCAAATCGCAGCTCCGAGGTGGCCAAACGACATCAGCATCTTCGGCGAAGTGGCACGTAGCGCCGTCCTGTTGAAACCAAATGTTGCCAATATCCTCCTCTTCAATTTTTGTGAACAAAAATTCGTTCAATAAGGCCCGATAATGATCACCATTGACTGAAACGGCCACAGAAAAATGGGCCAATTATGCCTCTGGATTGATCGATGACTTTCAAAGTAATGTCGCAATATTTCCCAGCGTTGTTCAAGCGTATACACAACCATAATCGTTCAGCGGAAGGATAAAACTAATTATCTGTCAAATCAGAAATGAGCTAAGTGTTACCATTCAGGAAATAAGCACTAGTTGAAAAAAAAAAAGTTATTTGGCGGACCCTTTATAAGGTTTAAAGTTCAAAAATAAACTTTTTCATTCATAGATCATGCAACTTATATTCTACATCAGTGATCTAGCCTAGGTAATTCAATACAAGTTGCCGTGCCGGTCTGAACCGAACCTACGCTATAGATACGATAGGCAGACAAGGTAGATACATTGTTATGCATATGCACTCGGTTGCACATTCCATGATGCAATGATACGTGTGTGAAAGGACAATGAGTATGCTTCAGAAAGCTTATGACATGTCCAAAGCTCCTTGACCGGTTTTTCAGACTCACGCCTAACTAGGTGTAGCTAACTGCGTGCGTGATCAATACTAAAGGTTGTAGCATACAGCGACCGCTCCGCACTACTACCGCAAAGAATCACAAAAATAATTATTAGGTTTTGTGCCTAAACTCGTAATCTTCACGATGACAGCGAGCTTTCAGCAATTTAGCCACTATTTTCCTTTCCCTTCTGCTTTAAACGATTGGACCGCGTGGACTGCTTGCTCGAAGCAATTTGTACGATCATAGGGCTCTTTGCCGTTCCTTTGTAGAGCTTGCTATCTGTCGCTACGTTAATAACATGGGATCAGAATGATTCAAGGCCCCCGCCTTTGCCTGGCTTGTGGGAGTTGTGCTTTTTCCTTTAGGTACCTTAACCCCAGTGGATTAAAGTCATAAATACAACGCATTAGTGTAACTAGACAGGCATTTGTTAACATGACAGTGACCACCGACTACGTCATTGACCTTGTAACCCGACCCGAATGTGAAACACATAGGCATATTAGGCATGGTATACCTTCCTAATTACTCACGGCAAATAAACTATGAACTTGAGAAACATTCGTGCCTTTGTTTGTTGGTATAGGGGTCTTCAGCAGTTCCTTGGAAGGTACTTCCTTTACCATTGTTGTAATTGACTAGGCTCTGATAGGTAGGTACAACAATATAGTAGAGCGAACTTGAATGAAAATTCAGAAATTGGGACGCCGACGATCGGATAATATTAATAGAGAGATTAGGCGAGAGATATCCAGTATGTGGTGGTATCGTGGTAGTTTTTTATTTTATAACCTACCATACGCATGCATGAGCTTTTCCAGTTTCCCCCCCTGAAAAATCCCTTCGGGGGTAATTTTTAAACTAGAACCCAGTGGCAACCTCGTCAACATTATGAGCTTGGACCTTATTGTGTATATCCTAATATGACATAGAAACGTGTTAATTGCGATTTTTAAACTCTTTTTTCCACACTAAATCTTTCTACTTGATACTTATTCCTACCCAACAGTCAGTTTGTTAATGTTCCAAGCACCTAAGTAGGTTTCTACCTTCCTACAGAAGTACTTAGTTAAATGTAATCCATTAAATTTAAATGAGTCATTTAGTAAATTGAAGTTTCATAAAGAAGGCATGATTTTTATATAGCCGGACGTAATTTTAAGCAAAAAAGCGTTTGAAATCTAAACCAATGAATTCTAAAGATTAGAAATCTGACACATATGAAAAACGTGACTCATGGCTACGGTTACTACAGCTTACGGTCATGTGTGCAAATTGCCTTCACAAGGTCGTGGTCAGATGATTGAGGTGATGACTCAAAATTAAGATAAATACACGTGTTTGTTTAACTTTAAGGTTTACTTTTGATTGTCCTCAAGACTGGATAACTTTGATATCAGGTATCAAGATGTAGATACTGTTTTTTTTAACGAAAACTTTACAGATTTAAACTTTCTGAATATTTATACCTTAAAGCGCTAATACTCAGAAAGTTTAGTAAACGTAGTTATACGTAACAATTTTTAATCCCTCGGGAATAACTCTTAAAAATCTTATAATGTGTATTTAACATCTCTCATTAAAATCAAACAAAAAATTAAGGAAGATTTAGAGTAACAACGGAACGAAAAACATACGGCGCGCCGCCGATTTGAAAACCTCCGGTGGAAAAATAGATTGATGAGAGCAAAAAAATTGTGCCTAATTTACTAGTTCCAGTGGTAGAAATAGGTACCTTAATGTCACCTAGTTTATGTGTTCAATAAATTTATAGCTAAAAGAGGAAAGTTAATTCGTATGATATGAGTCAGGTCATTCAATGTTTTTAGGTCAGTCGGTGTCTGGTAGTCGTAAATGATGGTATTCAGCTGATAGTTACCGATTTCTCGAAACAAATTCGTGTGAAAACCAATAAAGTTATACATAAAGGTATTAAATGGGTAAAATTATATAGTTACTAAATTTTTCGGCTTTAAATGTTTTGGTTTAGTTTGTTTTGAGTGCTATCAAGTATAAACAGTGATAAAGTTGGAAAGACGCTCGGGAAAAGTGGAATAAGACAAGTCTTTGAGACTTTTTATGGAGTTTTTAAATATATTTTCTAGTTTTCAGGGAAAAAAACTGGAATAAATGTGAATTCTCTTCTAACGTGTCCAAGAATCTAGAAAGTTCTAACTAAAGGAAATAAAGCACTTTGATTCAGTTAAGAAAGTGTGGATTTATCCTTTTCCAATAGTAAGCTATTGGGAAAGGATAATAACGTCACAAGGCTATTACTACTTAACGTCATAAGCACGTGTGACGTGTATAAAACATTATAAAACCTAGATTATTTAGTTAAGTATCTCATTATAAGTAAACTATAGTAGTTTGTATGTGAATAAAGATCCTTAAACATTTACTTTTGTAGATTTTATCTATTTAAAACTAACATATCCCTCATCTATTCCAGCTGCGGTATACTTCGCCGGAGTGGTGGGCGCCATAGGCGTATCAGTGCTGGGGATATTCTGCATCCTGTCCATCCTGCAGCTAGCTATGGTCTCCTCAAAGGAGCGCGTCGCCATCAAGTACACCAGCCTTGTTATACTGAAGCTGGCGTTGGCGCTGTTAGCTAGTAAGTATACTTCGCCGGAGTGGTGGGCGCCATAGGCGTATCAGTGCTGGGGATATTCTGCATCCTGTCCATCCTGCAGCTAGCTATGGTCTCCTCAAAGGAGCGCGTCGCCATCAAGTACACCAGCCTTGTTATACTGAAGCTGGCGTTGGCGCTGTTAGCTAGTAAGTATACTTCGCCGGAGTGGTGGGCGCCATAGGCGTATCAGTGCTGGGGATATTCTGCATCCTGTCCATCCTGCAGCTAGCTATGGTCTCCTCAAAGGAGCGCGTCGCCATCAAGTACACCAGCCTTGTTATACTGAAGCTGGCGTTGGCGCTGTTAGCTAGTAAGTATACTTCGCCGGAGTGGTGGGCGCCATAGGCGTATCAGTGCTGGGGATATTCTGCTTCCTGTCAATCCTGCAGCTAGCTATGGTGTCCTCGAAAGAGCGCGTCGCCATCAAGTACACCAGCCTTGTGATACTGAAGCTGGCGTTGGCGCTGTTAGCTAGTAAGTATATTGTCTGTACACTATTGTTGAAATGAGATATGGTATGATCGTCACGCGAATAAGTCACTACTACTGTGTACTATACTCAGTGAATAAAAATAAATAATGCTGGACAATCCACATAGCATTATCTAGTAAATAAAGTAAATACCCCAGACGCCCCGGCTTCGCACGGGCTTCACAATTTTATTATACGTATAAAACTTCCTCTTGAATCACTCTATCTATTAAAATAACGCATCAAAATCCGTTGCGTAGTTTTAAAGATTTAAGCAGTCAATGGGACAGAAAAAGCGACTTTGTTTTATACTATGTAGTGATCTGTAAGTAACTCTATAATTTCCTTCCAGCCTTGCTGTCCATCGCCGCGGCAGGTCTCTTCGCCGTGCAAGGCGATGACCGAGGGTTCTACCTGACGAGAGGAGAAGCTTTCTACGTTCAGGTAACTTGGCTTTCTTTATCATACTACTAATATTATTAACGCGAAAGGTAAGTATGGATGGATGGATAGATGTCTGGATATTTGTTACTCTTTCAGGCAAAAACTACTCGGATATGGATGGATGGCACAGAGATAGATTATAGTCTGGAATAACACATAGGTTATATTTTATCCCGGAATTCCCACGGGAACAGGAATTACGCGGGAGAAACCGCGAGGCGCTGATAGTACTTAATACAACAAATTACATATATACCGGGTGCGGCGATTGAACTGTCCGTATGTGAAAATAAAATATTTCTGATAATTTTCAATATTTATTTATACACTTTTGCCATGTAAAAAAAGAAAGTTCAAAGTTTTATTATCACTTATTCCGAAGGAATAAAACCGCCTTTAGCCTCTACTAAAAGCTGAAGTCTCTTTCTGAAAGAAGCGCAGGCTGCTCGAATGACATCGTCACTCAAACAATTCCATTCTCGCGTAAGAGTAACTTTGAGCGATTCCAGCGAAGTGTGTTTTTTAGCCCAGGCCCTGGCCTGTAAAACACCCCAAATACAAAAGTCCAACGGATTCAAGTCGGGCAATGACGACGGCCTCATATCTCGGTCGATCAGCACTGGAACGTTTGCTTTCAACCAATTTTGCGTTCCTTTTGCTCTGTGCGATGGTGCCGAGTCTTGGTGGAAATTCCAACAATCAGAACCGAATGTGTTGCGTGCCCACGGTATCCACGGTATCAGCCTTGGTCGCAAGACTTTATCTCGATAGATTTGTTGATTTATTTTGACTTGGTTGTGACCCATTGGAAGAAAAACGAGCGGAGAGCGCCTTTTTCAGACACCGCCGCCCAGACCATGATTTGGTCGGCTCCTTGGCGTCGTGAGTGACTTGCAATTCGTCAGAATGGTCGCTGACACGTCCCTTCAACCTAACAGGGTCGTTTTGTTTGTTTAAAAACTGTTCAACGCAAAAAGTTTTCTCATCTGAAAACACCAAGTTGGGAAGCTCGTCAGAGTCGAGCAAGCGAATCAGCTCTTTCAGTCGATCACCGTTTGCTACGCTGTAAAGCAGTTCCTGAGAAAGGTTTTTTTTTAAAGGTTTGACTTTAAGCTTTTCCTTTGATATGCGACGAACGCTGCAATCGCTCATCTTGACATCCTTCGCGAGCTGGTTTGCTGAGCGCGCTGGATTTCTGTCTAATCGACGACACTCCTTTTCGACAACTGCTGGCGACGTTGCAGTACAGCGTCATCCGCCACCGTAACGTTTCTTAACGCTACCAGACTCATTATAACATCGAATAGTGCGATGCACAAATTTCTCGTTCAATTGAAGATTTGGCAGCGCTCGACGTATTGCAAATATTCGATTTTCCCTCCAAATGAAGAGCAATCACTGAATTTCGTTTTAAATCCATTGTTATAAATTCGAATGCGTTTCTCTCACAACAAAATCACTTCAAATGATGATAAAGAATATGTCAAAGACCAACATTTGAAATTTTGGAGACGTTCGATTCAGTGGTTCGAATTTTATAACAGTTAGATACAGACGGACAGTTCAATCGCCGCACCCGGTAGATATATATTTTTATCTATATATTTTTATATTGTAAAATTATCTAAGCGTCCGGTCGATGCGACGCGTGACCCGAGAGCTGGTGAGTATCTGGCTCAGCGCATCAGCATTGTCATACAGCGTGGTAATGCAGCCAGTGTCTTGGGGACGCGCGCGACGACTGGTATTGACATGGATCAATTGAGCTACCTTTAGACTGCAACCGTCTGCAGTTAGCTCAATGGTTTCAATTGTATATACAAGTTGTAATTTTTTCTATTCCTTGATTGTAATTTTCGGTGTCAATAAAGATATGTATATTTAAAAAAACATATATGTTGTAAAGGCCAGTGCATTCTAGCTACATCTTTAATTTCCAGATCGTATGCATAGTGATAAACTCCGTGCTATTTATAATGTCAGTGTACGACGCGTTGTTCGCACGACGCGCCGGCGGAGACCCCACTAACCCGCTCGGCGCGCCGCAGGGAACTGCCATCAACAACCCAGGCTTTAAGGAAGGACGAGGTATTATATTGATTTATTTGGACAACAAAAATGAATATTAATCTTAAAAAAATACTCTTAACCATTAAAATGTACAATACTATTAAACCAAACATTAAAGTGTATGTGGAGTTTATCATTAGGTAAGGACGATTTAAAGTCAATGTGCTTTATTTCCTTTTGACCTTACAGGACTAATAAAAAACGCTTATCAAGTGAACTCTGATTGAACTGAACAAACACTGATTGTACTGAACACTGACTGACAAAGATTGAAGTGAACAAAAATCAAAGTGATTACTTTATTTCCTAGTTTTAATTATTTGTGACATGTCCAAGAGTCCTATCTTACTATTATAATAAATGGGAAAGTCTGTGTGAATGTTTGTTATAAGTAATCTCCGTAATTACTCAAGTTATTAAGATGAAATTTGGTACGTAGATAGTTTAGGACCTAGAATAAGACAAAGGCTAATAAAATTTTCCAAAATTAACCTCTGATGGGGTTGAATAGGGCGGTAAAGTTTGCATGGAAAATTATTTTATCTTGGTTCGATGTACTCTAAACTCGGAATAAATATGAAATAAATAATAAAACAAGTATTTTTTATTTTTACAAAATAACTAGATTAAAACTTAGATTTTCGACAAAATGTTGGACACGTAATAAGAAAAATATTGTTCTTTTTGTTCCGATAGAATTTCGAAAAATATTGAACACGTATTTTTCTTTTGTCAATCAAACAGTGAAGTGGGGGCTCCTGACGTCACGCCCTGTGACATTATGTAGAAAGAAGTGACGTCACGAGTCCCCTCTTTTCAACTTTAATACTCTTTATGTTGGTCATTTTCTGTTCGATTGACAAAAGAAGTACTTAATACGTGTCCAATATTTTTAGAAATTGTATTTGACGGACTAAATAGAATATTTTTCTTACCCAGGCATCTATTTACAGCACTGTAGGGAGTAAAAGTATTGTTGATACTTTTATGTATCTAGATTTTCTGAGATCAATTAACTTAATATTTTCTATTAGTGGTTAAAACGATGATGTTTGCAGGTATATCAATGACGGATGCGTCAGGCAAGCCGTACAGCACTAACGGACATGGCAGCGTAGCCTCAATGAACACCACAGCTACTACTTTAACAGGTATACTATACACACTATAAATATCCTACTAATATTATAAATGCGAAAGTTTGTAAGTATGGATGGATGGAGAGATGGATGGATGTTTGTTACTCTTATACGCAAAAAACTACTGAACTGATCTGGCCGAAATTTGGCACAGAGATAGATTGTAGTTTGGAATAGCACATAGGCTATATTTTATCCCGAAATTATTAATATCCACGGTAACGGGAATTACGCGGGTGAAACCGCGAGTATACTCGAAATACTAATCCTGCGCAGACGAAGTCGCGGGCACCAGCTAATATATTATAATGTGAAAATTTGGATGGCCGTATGTTTGTTTGTTTCTCCAACAGTACTGAACGGATTGGTCTGAAATTTTGAATACCTAATAAATAAATTTATTTAAATACTTTTGTAGATCTAGACTAGACTTAGTTTTGGACCTGTATTAAAACTGCCTACTTTTCATAAATTTTCACGCAGGTTGTTGTGAATAAAGGCGTAAGTTATTGTGAAGATGTTTGGGCGAAGACCACGCCAAAAGTACTAGATGGATTCAGCTGCAAATTTGCTCACAAAAAGCTCTAGACTGTTAAAGATAATCTTAATAGCCATTTATCAAAAGCAAATTATAAAATAATCGACGCGTTGCCAGACTGTCAGTGTTTTGGAAACCTTTACCTCGTTAGGTTATTAGTTTTCGAGTTGGAGCAAAACTCATTTCATCTTCTCCCTTCCACCATCGGATCAGCAGATGCACTGAAAAACACCATCCGTACCTAGTCAATATTCCACAATGTCGAACCAAAAAAAAACTGCTCAACCTACATAATAAGCACGGCCAGAGAGTGGAACGAGCTTCCACATTTTCCCGCCAGAGTACGATCTCGGAATCTTCAAATCCAGAGTGAATAAGTTCCTTCTGGAAAAGCGTGTTCCATCTTAAGCCGCATCTTATTAGTTTTGCTAATGTATATTTGAATTTATACAAAGGCAAAGTAGGTAATTATGAATTTAATTAGAAATAAGCAAATGACATGTATGTTTGTATAAGCATTGTTCAACACAAAAAACGTTATCAATAAACAAACTGAACTGAACATCTTCATTTACGTTAGTGAGAGGCCAAACGCTCGACCAATCCTACTAATATTATAAACGCGAAAGTTTGTAAGTATGGATGTAAAGATGGATGGTTGTTTGCGACTCTTTCACGCAAAAACAACTGAACGAATCTGGATTAAATTTTGCACAGAGATAGATTATAGTCTATAACACATAGGCTATATTATATCCCTGAACTCCCAAGGGAACGGGAACTACGCGGGTGAAACCGCGAGGCGCTGCTAGTTTCCAAAAAAAAATTATAAAATACAATGTCTTTATGTAATGTTTCTGTTTCTGGTGTACAATAAAGGATTTTTGTATTGTATTGTATTTTTTTGTATATTCCAGGTTTATCAGACGCCAGCACGATAACGCGATCACCCCTCCGCTCGTCTCTCAAGAAGCCGAAGCCCAAAGGCGACCCCAGCCTTGGCATCCAAAACCCAGGGTACTCCGGGCACTCCCCGCCTCTCAACAGAAACGGAAGCCAGAAGAAAGTGCGCATACAGACACATAGTACTGAGGTGTAGACACCAGGGTTGCTGATGACGTTTTTTGTCGTTTGTTGCTGTGTTTTGATCCAGACATCAGCTGATGCTGATGCTGATTATTGATTCTGACATCAGCGGATGCTGATTTTTGATCCTGACTTCAGCGGATGCGGATGCTGATTTTTGATCCTGACATCAGCGGATGCTGATGCTGATTTTTGATCCTGACATCAGCGGTTGCTGATTTTTGATCCTGACATCAGCGGATGCTGATGCTGATTTTTGATCCTGACATCAGCGGATGCTGATTTTTGATCCTGAAATCAGCGGATGCTGATGCTGATTTTTGATCCTGACATCAGCGGATGCTGATGCTAATGCTAAGAGGGTGTCGGGCTTGCAAACTTTTCCACACTTACTTAATATTTGTGGTTCTTCCAATAGTATTGTAGTCTCGGAAAATCATGCCTTTTTTGAGGTTTCAGTACCTACACAAAGTCAACACCCTTTGTGTACTGTATCAAAAAAAGCAATAAATATTCAGGATCCTATACAAGCCGAATACTTTCAGCCCCGCCCCTTGGGGTTATGTCGCAACTCGAACATCAGCATTGAAAATCAACATCAATCAATGCGGATGCTGATGTTTAAATCAATGCTGATCCTCATATTCACAACAACCCTGGTAGTTAATAAATATATGAATAAAAAAATCAAATACAGACAAAAATCACAAATTTCTACACCCATAATTAGATTAATTAGGTCTTTTCCTAATGACAAACAATTTCGGCCAGACTGAATAGATGGCGCTTTAAGAGTAAGCTTTTTGACCGAATATACCTAAGCAACTACTGTTGTCAGTTTTGCGGGTATCGCATTTTAATTCACTAGAAGTTATTAAGTTAATCGAATCATTTATTTATTATCTTTCGAACATCATTGTTAAGTCTACATTGCACTGGTTCAAAAATATCCTAAGTTATATTAAATATTTGAAATTAAATTTACAGTAAAAAGAGTCTGAGTTAATAGTTGATGGACCAAAATCTAGGCAGAAATTGTTGCCATACGTTTTTTTCGACCATAAAAAAGTAATTACAATATTCTTAAGCTAGTTTACTTAAGGTTATGTGGGAAAAGAATGACTGCCTTTGACACAGATTATATTAAATGTATTTAAATGACTGTTAATAGTATCTTTTTTAATATTCATTCAGTGTAAAGTAGACCTTAATCATCTTAACATGTGAGTCAAATTATATTGGTTAAAAACAAATTTTGTACATAATAAATCTATTTAGTTAAGTTGTAACTCTATTAAGTTACTTAAGTTAAACACTACTATAATATTAGTAAAGCACATAGCAATAAAAAACATATCTTCACAGAATTATGTTTAAGAATATTTTATCACGAAAATTATTTACATTTTATGTATATTTAGCTTGAACAAAGTTCTTTTGTATAAAATCGACACATTGTATATAAACTCCCAGCACATAGTGTTGTATAAAATTTATTAATGTTTTTATTGTTAGTTGGTTTGCTTTGTTGTACATTTTCAGCAAATTTTATATTATAGTTTACATTTTTACGGTATTAGGTTGTGTAAAGATGACACGTTTTGTAAATTTATATTAGAAGTTTTGTATATTATAAGAATCTAGAACTATAATAACTTATCCCTTCACTTATAAACATCTGTCACCTAGAGTTGTTCCTTGTTTGTTTCTTTCTGTCGAGAGATCAATAAAGGAAAAGAAATGTCCAACTAGCGAGTTGAGAAAAAAAAATCAAAATATGGGCTTAAAACTCATTGTAAATACATTTTACTTTACAGTGACAACATAAACTAGTATATTAGTATAAATAGAAGATAAAATTATATAAATACAAGTGAAGAATTGTATGCGTCAAAATGTATGTTTTCACATAGCATAGTTCACGCGCAAGTTCAGAAAAAAAATATTGCATTTGATCCAAAATCTATAATTATTTTTTGTTGTATTTGTTACTGTCAGAGCAAGGTTTATACAAATGAAAGTTTAAAATAAATTGCCTTTTAATATTTTTAAAAGTAAGTACCGTGCAAAGCTAGGGCTGACAGCTAGTACTCGCTTTAAGCTTGCGGTATGTCACTTAATAAGCCCATATTTGAATGCTGATTTTGAATTATCTATATAGATTCTGAGGCAGTGGGGTTGAACGTCTGAAAAAAAACAGATAATAGACCTTTGCTTAAATTGACAGATTTTTATGAGTGAGGTGAGAATTCTTAGTATTGGCGCACAAATCAAGTCCTCAAATGAGTGTAATCATACAGCAATACGCACACGCGTTATCATTACCTACATGTTTGTTACTTGTGTGATCTTACATAATATACAGGGTGTTAGTGTGAACAGCGTTATCCTTGAAACCAGAGGTTCAGTATCATGAGTAGAGTCCAAAACCTATGAGATAAGGTTAATGCCTGTTTTAGTTTCGCAGTATTTTGATATTTTATGTCTTCAATATTGTACGCGATATTATGGTCACCCTAGAAAACCAGGCAAGTTTCCAGGTTTGTTTCTAGGCAAGATAAACTGTTTTTTGTCTAAATTCACAGAATAATCAAAAAATTCAATAGACTAAAGTAGAACACTTGCATGGCGGCGGCTCGTTTGATCAACAATAGGTCGACACCTGCGCGGGACCCGTCAATGTACTAGTGTTGTAGTTTTACCATATAGAAGGTTTATTGAATATTTTTGTTTCAAAAATAAAGTAAAAATAGAATAATTATTTTTTATCGGTTTTGGACTCTACTCATGATGCTGAACCTCTGGTTTCAAGGATAACGCTGTTCACACTAACACCCTGTATAATAACAAAGATTTTGCGAACAGTGCCTTGCCATTATCCAAATTGTATGTGCCTTAAATTGTACATCTTTTATTTGATAATCATATAAGTATTCTTTTATTTTATCCGTCCGACTGTTAATGGTCCAATAATTCCTGTTTTTTAAATAAGGTAACTTAATAGTTTTAAAGTATTTGATTGTATTTATGTAACTAACAATACAAGCAAATGGTTTAATTAAAATTAATAATTCCCTTTAAAATAGATATCAAAGTACCTATTTGCGTTGCAGGCTTTGATTTGTGTTTATATCTAATTATACCTTACCTAATGATATTTGTTAATTGCCGCGGTATTCCGTGGGTATTGCCTGTTTCCGTCCAATAGATAATGATCTGATTTAATTATTAAACCTAATTAAATAAAGAGAGTCTTAGAAGTAATCAAGCTGTTTCATTTAAAATGTGTAAAAAAAAGCGTACTTATTTTTCGAAATATTGCGTTCCTAACTTAAAAAGGACGCGAGAGAAATGCTTTTCTCAAGGTGTCTCATCTATAGAAGGGTGAATCCGATTGACGATAGCATCGATACTAGATTGTGACATCTCCTTTCTTAAGACCTAGTTACAGAATAAATGATACTATAGGATTAGCTACAAAGCACTGCTATAAAATAATCGGGTGGTTATGGAACTACGACAGTCCTAGATAAAAATGAGACGATCAAGAGCCCTCCTGAGTCTCGTTGACGATACATCGTAAGTCAACTGCATTAGCGTACCGGTACCTATCACTACATAGTATAAAACAAAGTCGCTTTTTCTGTCCCTACCCAACAAACATTTCAAGAGTCGCCACAACAACGTGCCGATTCTAACGTTTGGTTTCAACTCTGGTAGTAAAGACGCTATCGCTATCGAGTCGCTATCACGTTATCACGACCCAGAAAAGGCCCATTTTATACGAATTAGTGTTGTAGCAGTCGTATTATTCACTAACATGGTCGTGTAGTGGTTGTTTAAATGTCGAGTTATTCACCTATGGTGAGATATGATGTTTATTACCGCTGCTTTAGGACATTTTATCGATTATGTAAGTAGTGTTAATTACGTCTTTTTTACGGGATTTTATTCTGAAGTGATCTCAAAGATATCGTGTAAAAATAAATCAACAGTTCATTTTTAATGTGATATTATTTTATCTTGTAAGGGGCATCATTGATCTTCATGTTCAAATTACGTAATTCAATCGGGAAAATAATGTTAGGTATCGGGTAGGTAATATGCGCTAGAAATCTCAATATAATGAACGTTCCTTAGAAATTATTTAATTTAAAGCAAATATTTTTCGGAAATTTGATACAGCAATCTTTATACGACTTAGAGTTTTAGACACGACCATATTAAATTTTTTTTACGACTTCACTATGTGCGCTTCTTTTGTTGTCTGCCATATTAAAGAAATTAGGGTTCATCAAATAAATGAAATGATAAAAACCATTTTAAAATTTATAAAAATATTGAATTAAATTTATTATAATAATGACCGGAATCAACTGGAATTATGGATATTTTTTTTTTGGCTCTTAAATAGTGTCCGTGGATCTTTTGGAACTGAACCGGGAATCCTTTTATTCAAAATTTTGTTTAACTCTCTCAGCGCCTCTTGTGTAATATTGAAATGAATTGCCCATTCATTTAAATTATCACGATGTATACCTATCATTTTACTGGCTTCGGTTTCACTAACTATCATCAAGACATAATTTATCAAATATTTCATCTAGGTACTTCGTCTTCTTCTGACTCTAGGTACTGTCATAGAACCACTGGAACTCATTTCTGTGCTTTGAGCAACATCATAAATTTTGCACCGAACTCAAATCTACTGAATTTATTATTAAACTTTGTACGGAACTCATTGCAGTATTTTTACAGTTCACTTGTCGTGTAGAAATATTCGGTGTTAGGTATAAAGTTGGAACTAAGAAGCACAATATAGTTTTTTTAAATTTTCTTTTAAAAGCACCACTTTTTTTAACGTTTGACCAGCTTTGTCTGTTCATTTTAATGAATTTCAAATGTTTTTCTGTTTTAAAAAATATGTTAGTCCCTACATCAACTTAGTCGTTAAAAAGTAGGTTAGAAGTGTTCAAATTTACTGAAAATAGTATAAGAGTGAAAATTACCACTCTTATATACAATCGTCACGTAAATATAGTTCTTGCGACTCTAACACGATTGATATAAGAGTATGATGATCACCTATACACGAACGTCACGTAAAAGTTGTTCTCGCAACTCTAATACGATTAATGCCGATGTAAAAGTCGTATAGATGTTACTAATATTTCAGCAGTGGTTATAGGTACTAATGAAAGTTGTATAATTGTCGTATAAAACGGTCGTATGGAAGTTTATATAATGTCCATATACGACTATAAGTTGTATAAAGATAAGAGACACGAAGTGGTATTACACGCAAAAATTACTTCAATACGATGTTTTTAGCATTTTGAGTCCGTAACTTGTAGGTACTTATACGACTGAAATGTTTGTTGGGTATTTCCCTATGTCCCTTTGACTGGTTAAATCTTTATAACTAAGGAAAGGATTTTGATGCGGTTTTTTTTAATAGATAGAGTGGTTCAAGAGGAAGGTTTATACGTATAATAAAACCGTGCAAAGCCGGGGCGGGTCGCTAGTATAGGTATATTTTCAGGGGGCCAGTCCATCCTGAGATTTAGCCCCCTAAAAAAAGGGCCGCCACCTGCGCGGTTAGATAGATACCTACTACCACAGAACATTATTACTCCTACCTAGCGGAGCCTACTACCGATTTTGTATACCTACTAAACAAGGTCCGGTCCATCAACCTCCAAAAAAGCATCTGCCAGAATACTTCTGCAAATCTGTGAGTTTCTCAGCTCCGTAGGTCATTACGGGTGGTAGGTAGGAGGCACAAACACTTTCGTTTTTGGATATTGATATCTATGGAAGACGAGAAGACTCGCCCGGCATAGTTTTCAAAACGCTGCCTGCCTTTGATCTAGTCCCAAACGCCGACATTTATATACCTACTTCCCCCTTCACCTCGTTACGCCCCTCTATCGTCCAGGCGTTTTGCCAAGGTCGCTACTGCACTGTACCGCCGCGCCCAGCCGCCGCGCCGCCGCCGTCGCGAGGCGACGCGAGTGAGAAAAGGTCAACGACCGATGTTCACGTTCCTTTGATTAGGTAGGTAGGACCTAGGTACCTAATTAGTTAGGTAGATAGGAACCTACATAAACACAATAATAATTAGAAAATACATATGTATAACTTATTAAAATTCTACATATAATAAATAATTGCATGAAAATAAACTGCAACAAAGAAAATATAGCAGAAGTGAGGCGTATGGGCAAAAAACAAAATGAAAACACCAAAATTAGGCCAACCATTGTGACCCTCACCACATTAAGCATGAAAATTGATCTTTTGAAGAATAAAAAGAGATTGAACGACTCTTCATACTACATCAAAGAAGATTTTCCACCTGATGTGCTGGAAGAACGGAAGAAGCTCACCACCCAAATGCTAGAAGAAAGAAACAAGGGCCATACAGCATTCTTGAAATACAACAAGCTTGTCGTGATCCCCGAGGTAAAAGCACATCAACAAAATCACATTAAACCAAACAAAAGAAGCCTAATAGTATCCCCTAAAAATACAAGTACAAGCTCAAGTTCAGAGGGATACAGCCAGAAAAAACAACTTAAGATAAAACAGTCTTCAAACATACATCAATATATGATAAAAAACCAAAATCGAGACGCACGCCCGAATCTATCATCAACCAGTTCCGCATCACCTACTGCCCGCGACGGCGTAAGCACTGAGATGCCTGAACAAAACATGAATAAATATTGACAAAAAGCGACCTCTCCTCGTATACTTCCCCCACCACGGCCGGTCACCGCGGGGGAGAAAGACCATAACCCTCCACTCCAATCACTCTACATTTGTACTTATAACGCAAGATCTCTTTTATCTAATGAAAGATTATTAGAACTTAAAGAAGCAATATCACAAATAAATTACGACATTATCGGCCTTGCAGAAATAAGAAGAACAGGTTATAATATAATAGAAGATGATGAACACATATTCTGCTATTTTGGAGAAACAAAAGGCCAGTATGGAGTCGGCTTTCTTGTGAAAAAAGCATACAAGCAAAATATAGAGAGCTTCATAGGAATATCAGAACGAATATGTATTTTAAATCTAAAATTTAATAATGTAACAATATCAATCATACAAGTATATGCTCCTACTTCAGATACAAGCGATTTTGGAATAAAATCTTTTTATCAACAACTGCAACAAGCACAATTACAAAGCCATGCATTCCTAATAATAATGGGCGATTTTAACGCTCGTATCGGACAACGTATTTCAGGCGAAGAAAGAATTCTAGGTAAATATTGCTACGGAAAAAGAGATAAAAGAGGAAAAACTCTCCTGGAATTTTGTTGGGAAAACCACTTATTTATAACAAACAGCTTATTTAAAAAGAACATTAAAAATATGTGGACATGGCTCTCACCAAAGAAAAACAAAAGCCAAATTGACTATATACTCACCAACAATAAAGAAAAAATTACCAATATCGAAATACTAAACAGACTATCATTCCCCAGCGATCACAGACTCATAAGAAGCACCTTTTCTATATCAAAAATAAAGAAAAGTAGAACAAAATACAAAACCAACACTACTAAGCTAAAGACACCAAAAGAAAAGGAGCACTTCATAAACTCACTGAAAGCACAAATTGACAAAATCGAACTGGAAGATACTGAAGATGTGGAATCATTTTATAGTAAAATTAAAAAATCTTTGTGTGACAGCCTTGACTCTACCTCAAAAGAAAAAGTAATAAAACAGAATTTCATTACCGAAAACATAAAAAATCTAATAGTAAGAAGAAACTATCTGACTAACAAGAAAAACATAACAAAAGACGAAAGAGAAGAACGTTGTTACTTATACAAAAATATACACAAACTAATTAAGAAAGAACTCGACGAACATAAATTAAAAGTCATAGAGAAACATTTGTCATCGTCAGGGAGTTTGAAAAAAGGTTATAGAACGCTTAATACAACCAAACAATGGATCCCCTGTCTCACAGTAAGCTCTACCAATACGAAGACTTACTCAAGATCAAAAATAATAGAAACAGCTACAACATTTTACAGAAACCTTTACGCCGCGAGAGGATCATATCAAACACATCCAACTAATAATCCCAACTCTACCACCCTAGTAAGATTTTCTACTGAAGAAATCATGAAAAAAATGGAGAGGCTAAACACGGATAAATGCACTGGGCCAGATGGTATCCCCAGTGAGGCATTAAAAACAGGCAGGTTCCTGCTCGCACCACCTTTAACAGCTCTATTCAACATGATTCTAGACACCAAGAAAATACCGAAAGAATGGGCAGAATCCGACATAATCCTACTCTATAAAAAAGGAAACCCAGCTGACATAGCCAACTATAGACCTATCAGCCTGCAATCAAACATCTACAAGTTGTTCGCGTCTTGCCTAGAAGAGCGTCTGACAGTTTACACTGAAAAGTACCAACCACCAGAGCAAGCTGGTTTCAGGAAAAACTATTCAACTACAGAACACATCCACACTTTAGATCTGATCATAGAAAAGTATGAAGAACATAAGAGGCCGCTCTACCTGGCTTTTATCGACTATTTTAAAGCTTTCGATTCAATTTCTCACAACAGCATGTGGAAAGCTCTAGAAGACTGCAACGTACCAGTTGAAGCAATCGAACTTATTAAAGACATATACAACAAAAGTGTAAGTAGAGTAAAAATGGAATCAAAAGGCGCTGAAATAAATATATGTAGAGGCGTTAGACAGGGAGACCCGCTTTCGCCTAGAATTTTCATAACAATACTAGAAAGCATAATGAAGAACTTAAGATGGGAGTCAAGAGGCATCAATGTCAAAGGCGAATTTCTTAGCAATCTGAGGTTCGCCGATGACATAGTTCTCTTTTCAGAAACACCGAAACAACTAGAGAAAATGATAAACGAACTAGATACAATAAGTCGCCAAATTGGCTTAGAACTCAACACAACAAAAACGAAAATAATAACAAACAGCATACACATACCCATAAAAGTCAATGATATTATACTGGAATACGTACCAAATTACATTTATTTGGGAAAGGAGATATCATTCAAGAAATCTCGAAACACTGACGAAATCGATCGACGAATATCATTGTCATGGAATAAATTCTGGAGTAACAAAGAAGTTCTCAAATCTAAACTCCCATTAAATCTCAAAAAGAAAATACTTGATTCATGTATTCTACCCTGTCTGTCTTATGGCTGCCAAACTTGGATTTATAATAACTACACAAAGAATAAAATACAGGTATGCCAAAGGGCGATGGAGAGGAGTATACTGAATATAAAGAGAAGAGACAGAAAAAGAAATACAGTTATAAGACAAAACACAAAGATCATAGATGCTTTAAAACACTGCAAAAGATTGAAATGGAAATGGGCTGGCCATATCGCACGCATGGAAAATAACAAATGGATAAAAAAAATAACAACATGGATAGGACCACAAAACAAAAGAACCAGAGGCAGACCAAAAGAGAGATGGATAGACGAAATCAACAAAACAGCTGGCTTAGACTGGCTAGTCAAAGCACAAGACAGAAAAGCATGGAGTAAAATGGAGGAGGCCTTCACTCGATGAGAGGTCCTTAATAATACACATTATTAAAATTCTATTTCTATTTAAATTTAATCTATTTTGTAAAAATTGTATTGTATTAATCAAATCATAAATAATTTTTCTGTAAATTTAATTTTATTAAGGAAATAAAAAGGCTTTATTATTATTATTATTATTATTATTATGTATAACTTACATAGGGTATGCATTATCATTATCATTTAGCAATCTAAAAAAACTTAAATTTGTGTTCGCTTTTGTGTTATTGTTACAACCGATCACACCACAATAACTTGACCGTCACGTCATATTATAGAGGTAGGTACCTACCTAACCAACACAAATATTACAATCCGCGTGCGGCGTCGTCGCCGGCTGTGACAGCCCTACTGCACGTTTAACGTGCAGAATCGCGTAGGCTACCTAATATCGTGACCTTGAGCGCGTTCGGAGCGAAGTTTCCCTTCTATTCTGTTTTTGTCTATTCTTACTCGGTCTACTACGGTCTCATAGATTTAGTATGACTAGATTCACATTAGCGACAGATCCCGCACACACCCCAACACAAGCTACTAATGTGAATCTAGTCATACTAAATCTATGAGACCGATAGCGTTCTGTCGCGACACAACACACCCCGACACAGCAATATGAACCTAGCTTTAGTCCAACTTAAGTTCGAAAAACACACAGAAGCCGGAGGCGGAGCGGAGGCGAAGGCGTGCTGGTTTTTCCTATGGGACAGCGCTGTCACCGCCTGCGGTGTGTGTGTCTTTCATATGATTCAATAGAATACAACTCGCACGCCTTCGACTCCGCTCCGGTCCGCCTCCGGCTTCTGTGTGTTTCGTAGGTACTTTAAAAATACCTCGGACCACTCCACAAGTTATGGAACATAGGCTTAACTATTTATGTATATCGCTTAACTCCATTAGGTACTACTCATTGAATCTAACGTTCAAATTCAAGAGATGCCCACCGTGATTCATGTGTTTAAATAAAGCTAAGATCAATTACTACGTTCCGTAGAAATAAAGTAAGTTAATAAAGGACCTTATAGCTTGGCAAAAAAAGAGTAGAAAATAATGGGGGCGCCACTGTAGGTCCTTATGGCAACACCTATAGCGCACCAAGCTAGTCTTGATACTTAGGTGTATATTTCTGTTATATGTACATTTATATCCACACATAGTATCATATCATATCAGTATCATATCATAGTATCAGTAAATATTGTTTAATTGAGCAAGGTTCTCGTTATGTAAGTATATAAAGAAAAAAATATAAAGTAAATTAAAATTTAATACATTGTTATTAATACATTGTAAGTTCTCTCTCACAGTATTCCTTTTCTATTTTTATTACGTGCTGGCACGAATTCTTCCAATCCTCCTCCGTAATAGCTTGGAACCGTTCCGTTTTAGCACGCTCAGCTGCTTCCTATAAAGAAGAAACTTTTTATGATACCTTTATCTTACCTTTTTCAGTTTATTATTTAGGCACCTAATTTCTAGACCATTTAAAATACAAACGCTATAATAACTTTATTACAAAGAAATAACACAACATTTAAATTATGTAGAAATAGATTTACATATTAGCTAGTCTAGCTCAAGTATCAAATTCTATGCCCGCGCTATAGCAGAGTACGCAGAACAAACGTAAACATAACCTAACTGCCCGATGTTTATTGTTGAATATTTCACTTGTTCCGTGGAACTTTAATTTAATCCTGCTTTAGGACCATCAAGTTACCTTTGATTCAACTTAAAATTACAAAACAAACTCTCACAAACCTGTCATATCAGCGGTTCTTTGAAAAACATTCTTGAGATCTGAAAGAATAGTTCTGGCCTCAAATTCTGCCAGACATTGCCTGTATACCTTATAAATAACCTCCCTGGCAGCACTTCTAACTGTTTTATTCATTATTTTTCACTTTTCGTCACTTTATCACCACCGCTTGACCGATCCAAGTAAATAATCCGAGAATTCGTAATCTTTGTTTACAATTTTACATCAAACGTCATTGTTTTAAGAATGTTGCCATTAAACAAAAAAATTAGTTCCGTTTCAAGACTTTTTTGCCAAGCTGTACCTATGTGTTTTGGTGTCGTTTCACAGATAGTGTAAAAAACTTGCCGTTCTCATTTCTGAAACCGAAAACGAACTTGGGACGACGACATCTTGAACTTGAACATTCTTCTTGCGCCAAAGCCCAAACCAGACGCCTTAATCAAGAAGTTGAATTGAAGTTGGCTATTTATAAAAATCTGTGAAAAAAGGCTAGGTATAGCGAGTCCAAGAAGAAGAAGAAAAAGAAAAAAAGGCTAGGCAGGTACTTATGGATTTGCTATGGGACAGGCGCAGGGGAATATTATTTTATGCTAGATAATTTAAAATAATTACTTGTATGTATTTGTGTTCCATATAATTTCTTCTCTCCATACGCCTTTATGGAACGAATCGTTCGGTTTGGTAAAAGTCGTCTTAGAAAAACCTTAAAAAATGCCATCAGGATGCTTCCATGTGTCTATGAACGTGGTAATATTATGGTAATATTAGGATCATCAGATTGGATTATGCCACTGCAGTGCGAGGTACGGACCTAACTTGTTATTTTCAGGAGTTTATTCTGTGATGAATAATGTCCTAATTACTTTTACTGTTGTCAAAGTTTTATGATTTTATGTGGAAGGTAAGGATCTGTAAGGTGATTTATTTATACTAACAATTTATTGGTTCCTGGGGTCCTGAGGTACACACAATTTTTAAACATTTTACCAAACTTCTCATAGAATTCACAGAAGATAAGAATGCTTGCTTCTAATTCAGGCAACGAACTTAATTTATTCTGAATTCAATCTGTGTTGTCTCCTTCCATGTCATGCTCAGGCAGTTAGTCTAAACTCATTCATGCATATGTACTATGTTTCACATGTAAAACTATAATGTTTATTTATAAACAACAAAATAAAAATATAAATATTAATGGTTCAACGGTTTTCGGCAGCCGAACGAATAGAATGCTTTATTTACAAGCCATGTTTTGAAACTGTACTTGAATGCTGAGTGGCTTGGCGCTTTCAATATCTCCCATGGTATTCTGTTGTAGACGGTGGCTCCCATCATGTGCGTCAGTCTACAACTGCATTAAACACTGGCAGACTTTCTAAATATTGATGACAAGTTCTTGGTATCCACAGATAGAATAAATTTAGCATACCATTTTTTTGGCTTTGGAAATGGGCCATCTTTCAGCGTATGCAGGTTTTGAATTATTGATACTTAAACTTTTACCCTTTTTCAGCTTCAGTTTGAATTAAATGAAGCTTTCATTATTGATGACATGAATTGACATTATGTGCTGTTCCAAGAAATGATTTCTTTCAAGAGATGTTTTGTTTGATGGTGGTTTTCTGCCTCTTTCGTCAAGCAAAAATGTGCAGGTTGAAGATATCTGTTGATAGATGAGAATCTGAGAATTCTGTTGTTTAATGGAATTTTATTAATCCACTTTTTCCACAGTCAGTTTCATCTCTTGATACTTTTCACTAGGTATTTAATGTTTAATGGTCCATCTTGACAGCAATGATTTTATTGTGTAGTATCGCACACCAACAGTTAAATGAAAACTGATTTTGGTTATGGGTCTGTGTAGTTTTTAGAGGATTTGATTGTGACCAGTAATGGCTATTCTTTCTATTGAATATTATTATTGTTTGAAAAATTGCATTTGTCTGTCCAAATAGTCCCTCCTTGTAACACTTGAATGGTTGGTTTTCAGTACTTTACGTATGCTTGATTATTTATTTATTTATTATTTATATTTATTTATTCTTGTAATGAAGCTTTTGGTTAGCTAATTTTTTCAAAAATCATGCATTTTTGTACAACGCTGTCTGGGTAGAGTTCCTGATACCGCTTCAACACATAATTATGTATATAAATGGCTTCGGCGGTTGAGGAAGTATGCTTCAATTAAGTCTACTTTTTGCCATGATGGGACTAATAAGATGATGCAACATCTGATATAGGGTCAATGTAGGTAAATGTAAAAGGGTATGAAAAAAATATTCCTGCTTTTTAAATTTTAACAATAACTTGTAAATTAATTGTAGAAAAGGATTTTTTTTGGTCTATACAGTTAATAAATAACCAAGTCAGAGATGCAGATTAAATATAAACAAGTAAGTGCTTTATTTCATGTTTTATTACAAGTTTACATTTGCCCCTGTAATTTTTTTTAGAATATGCCATTTTGAGGACATTGTAAACACAATATTCTGACAAACTTGCTAAATATTGATGAAATACCACCTTGTATAATAACAGTGAGGGTTCTCTGACATGTATTATATTTCACAATCTTTATATCTTATATAGGAGGTAAAAGGAATCAAACTAAAATGTCCTTAGTTCCTCCTTGTGGTAACATCTGGGGTAAATGTAAAAATTGTACTTATAATAGGGTAATTGTAAACTAAAAGCTAGTATCTGTTTGACATCAATAATAAAACACAGAGGTAATATTAAACGAATTGTATTTTAATCCCAAATAATCTAATTCACATTTTTTCAGGAATGTCTATAGGTTTTGGGAATTTAAAAATATTCTTTCCCCTTTAAGAGATAAGATAGGTTCTGGTAAGACACCAATAATGTCTTTAATGGACACTGAACTCATATCGTTTACGTTGAGGGCAAAGACTTGCTTAGATGAATCGATACTTTTTAAAGAGATTACTAGTATTTCGCTTGAGTCCTCTTCGTCAATGCTATCTACCATACACAAGTAGCGAAAGGTAATAGTTAGTCTTTTTCCTCCCTTAAACTTTACCAAAACAAAATTTCCTTTTGTTAATTTGTCTTCTCAAGAAATTCATAGTCCTCAGTTACAGTTTCGCATGCAGCGTTGTAATCACTGTCTTCACTTTCTGCATATGACACTGTTATTTCTTCTTCCTCAGACTCTTCTATGTCACTGTCGTATACATTATTTCTTTGGCGCATATTGACAAGTGGAATTGGCTTATCTAGATCCTTACTAGTTTTTTCAACTTTTTGTTTCTGATTACTGTTAGATTCGTCAAGCTTGGCTTTCTTACCATCACTATTCTCCTTGTCGTCTTTGTTATTTAAGTTCTCACTTTTTGTACGTTTTCCTTGACCTTTATTCTTTGGGATCTTTTCTGTCTTTACTCTTTTCTTAAGTCCTTTACCATTCTTGGCTTCCTCCGCTTGTTTTAATCTTTCTTTAACGGCGTCTGTAGTGAGAACTTCTCCACTACCTTAAGCCTTGGTACTACTATTTTCCTTTTCTTTTCAGGGCTATTTTTCTGTAATTTAAACAACTTCTCAAGAGTTTCTTTATTTGGCGACATAATATCATCAGACTTGTCGTCATCGCCATTAGTAGATGATATAGCTTTTATAATTTTTGCTTTAATAGTGTCATTTGCGGTTGTATCCAATGATATCAATTTTATTATTTTATTTACCAATGGAGATGAATTTTCATTGTTAAATTGTCATTGTTTTGTACCCACCACCACAAAGTAAATATAAAACATAGAAAACCTCTTGTTTCCAATTCCCTCACTAGGGTGATGGAACCAGTAAATGACACTTTAAGGTATACGTGTCATTCGATTTCAAATAACTTTTTTTTAGAGAACGATATTAAATCAGTTTTTAGTTTAAACTGTAGGTATTTTTATCGGGAAAGATATGGCTGTCATAAGATTTTCAGCAAAGCTGCATGATAGAAATAATAAGGTCAAAACCAAAATAACTCAAAATCTCCAGTAATGAACACCGAAAATCCAGTAATGAACCCCCATTAAATGACACTACCCAATTATGAACATCCAGTATTTGACACTTACCCGGTAAATAACACCTAGTAATCGACATGGTTTGTCAATTTATAAACCACTTTAAGGTAGTAAAGGCTGTAGAAATAAATAAAAAAGATGAAAAAAATAAGACATTATATTAAATAAAAGCTATACTACTACTTGATCGAAGGTACGTTACCCCCAAAGCTGCACCCATTAATGTTCTCTGATTTCTAGGTTCTGGTACCTCAGCTGTATCCATAGTATTTTTATGCTGCCTGGTTGAGTTTTCTATTACATCAATTATAGTATGTTGGTATACTCATTAGTATCTACTGTAAATTATTGTCATGATAGAAATCTATTATTGAGAATAATTTATATCTCGAGCTTTGTCATTCCTACCATTTTGTGTCCAAATCATCTACAATGTCCAAGGTATTCCAAACCAGAACCTGGAATGCTTATGAAATAATCCAGCAAGAAACCCTTTAAGTCTGTAATATAACAAGTATGTCAATAAAAAACAGTCTTGCCAAGGTAGATTTTTATCATCCTTGACAATTGCAACTACTTAAGCTGTTATCATATGCAGGCCCGGATTAAGGGATCCAGGGCCCCTAGGCACTTGGTGTTGGAAGGGCCCCCCTGCCTTACAATATTTCTACCCTCTTCCACAGCCGATCAAGTACTTATTATTTTAGTTACTGCTCTGGGGCCCCCTCCTCGAGGCCTTTATGGTGTAGAAAATGAGCGAATTAAAGAATTTTTATTTACATATTTATTGACTAAACATATACTAATGAGGCTTATGGTGTAGAAAAACTAAACATATATTAATGAGGCTTACGGTGTAGAAAATGAGCGGATTAAAGAATTTTTTTTACGTATTTATTGACTATATTAATAACGAAAATGTCAATATAGACATAATATTCGATATTAATAATAATAATCTTTATTTCAGACACAAGACCCATTTGTCAAATTAAAATTACAATAAAATAAAAAATGAAATAAAAAAAATATAAAAAAAATACAATACATTTTAGTTAAATACCTACTTACAGATGACTTTTATCTTTCATATGTCAATTCAATTCAGTGGAGTGGGTGGACTCAATAAAATTTTAGGAGACAACACTTAGCCTATACTCGTACTATTACTACACCCGGTTAGAAAGGATTATTGGAAATTCCACCACTAAGGGGGTGAAAACGGTTGTAGTTTTTTTGGTGCTTTATGGAACTCCTTAACCAAGTGGCCCGATTTGTTTGAATTAACAGAAAATACAAAAAATATGGCGTGGGTTTGGTGGTGCTCTTTTTTAAGAAGGGCGATAAAACCCTCCTTAAAAACTAGACTCATAGACCCATCACACTCCTGAGCCACGTCTATAACCTGTTCTCGCGAGTGGTCACGAATAGTCTCGCCAGGAGACTCGACGAGGTTCAGCCACCGGAACAGGCCGGGTTCCGCGGAGGATATGGCACCATAGACCACATTCACACAGTGCGGCAGATTATACAGAAGTCCGAAGAGTATAATCAGCCCTTACCGCTTTTGTGGACTATGAGGAAGCCTTTGACTCTGTCGAAACCTGGGCTGTTCTGGAATCCTTACAGCGATGCCAAGTAGACTATCGTTATATCGAGGTGCTGAGATGTCTCTACGATGCCGCCACTATGAGTGCCCAAGTACAGGACCAGCAGTCTAAACCCATCCAATTGCGCAGAGGAGTGAGGCAGGGGGATGTCATATCCCCGAAACTGTTCACGAGCGCATTGGAAGATATGTTTAAGACTCTGGACTGGAAAGGTAAGGGCATAAACATAAACGGCAATTACATCTCACACCTACGATTCGCTGATGACATAGTTTTAATGGCGGAGTCGCTAGAGGAGCTGACCCACATGCTGGACGGCCTAGCTTCAGCCCCGCGACGCATCGGTCTTGGCATGAATTTGGAAAAAACCAAAGTTATGACCAATTGCCAAATTGATCTGGGACCGGTAGTCGTAGAAGGCCACCTTGTCGAAATTGTTTCCGAGTACACTTACCCTGGGCAGATTATGCAGTTAGGTAAAAACAATTTCGAGAAGGAGGCCAAGAGGAGGATCCAGCTGGGCTGGGCAGCGTTTGGAAAACAACGTCGAGTCTTCTCGTCATCCATGCCGCAATGTTTGAAAACGAAAGTTTTCAATCAGTGCGTCCTACCCGTAATGACCTACGGAGCTGAGACGTGGACACTCACGGTAGGGCTGGTCCACCAGTTCAAAGTCGCTCAGCGAGCTATGGAAAGAGCTATGCTCGGAGTTTCTCTGAAGGATAGGATTCGTAATGAATACATCCGACAGAGAACCAAAGTTATCGACATAGTTCAAAGAATTAGCAAGCTGAAGTGGCAGTGGGCCGGCCATATCGCGCGAAGAACCGACCAACGTTGGGGTAAACGTGTTCTTGAGTTGAGACCGCGACTTGGCAAACGTAGTGTAGGACGCCCTCCGGCTAGGTGGGATGACGATCTGCGAAAGACTGCTGGCAGATGCTGGATGCGTCAAGCTGAAGACAGGGCGCTATGGCGCTCATTAGGGGAGGCCATGTCCAGCAGTGGACTAATGTAGGCTGATGATGATGATGATGATGACAAAAAATATAAAATTATTGAACACTTGTTACAGGATTTTTCAAAAAACACCTGACAATGGGGTAAATGGGATTATTAAAGTTTGAGATTCGTTGTTTGGCTCTGTATTTATATGGCTGTGACTTTTTAATGTACAATGCTGAAATTCAGTATGTCCTGACTCCTGATATACCGAACAATAAAATTAAATATATATTTCAGGAATTTTCAAAAAACCCAAAAAGGATAAAATTGGTGTTGAAATATTGAGGATTTTTTTTTCGATTCGCTTGAAACTTACACAGTTGTACTTAGTTCTACATATTAGATTGAAGTGCAGGACAAAAAGTATAGTCTACAAAAGCGAAGCCGCAGGCGGAAAGAAAGCTGTTTTCATAATTGATTCTTCATTTTAAGTACCGGAGTAAAAAAAAAATCGATTGACTAAATTCAGTCTTATTGGGTACTGGAGCTGGAGTTTTATCAATTCTAGCATCTGTGCTTCAGTTGACTTGACATCTCGCGTTAAAGTTGTAAATACAAATTTATTAAATGCAGGAGACCTTATTATTCGAGCAATAAAGACAAAAATTTCAATAGCTAGTATGGATTGTATCTCTAAAGAAACTAGCTCTAGTATACTGAATATGTTTTGGTGACTTGCAAATACTGTTTGTTTTATAAAATACGAAAGTAAAATATCAAACAGATAGGTACAACGAGAAGAGGGCGATTTGATGTATAATGCATTTTTATTTATACCAACTATTTAATTATAATTTGGAAATTTAAATATAAATTTTTCGGGTAAACCATACTTTAGGGGTATGAATTTTCCGGCATGAGGGCCCCTAGGCTTGCAGGGCCCCTAGGCCCGGGCCTTGTGGGCCTAGGCGCTAATCCGGGCCTGATCATATGAAGGGTGCAGGGGAAAAGTGATGAATGTCAATTTTACCTTAATTGGAGTAAATTAGATTCTTAGGTTCAAAGACTCATTGTACCCTTTTTCAACACTAACTTGAAACTAAATATAATATAAGTTTATAGGTTCATATTTATTGTAATGGTTGGAATTAAAATCAAAGTTATCAGACAATCAGTTTTATTAAAAATAAAAGTTGAAAAAAATGTGACTAAATAGTCCAATGAAATAATGATGAATGTCAATAAAAAAATGCTGAATGTCACACATGTTACATACACTATGCTTAGACTTGGCAAAGAATTCTGTTTTTGTTTAATCATCATCATCAATTACATTTTTTGTATTGGGTAGATTTAAAAAATAGTTTTTTGCCCCTTGTGAGCAGAATTTTGCCAAGTCTAAGCAGTCATTATATTTGGCTGCAGATATTGGTAGCAATGACTGATATAATTTTTGAGGATGTGTGAATTCATTTACTTGTAGTATTGGACCGATGTATCTATTATTGGTGATAACATTGGATACCCATGCACCATTATATGAGTCTCTGTGAAATATCAGTTTGGGTTTTTCTCTGTGTACTCTAATCTCTTTGATAGAACGTGTAGGGATTGGACATTTTGGTTTAAACATGGGTTTAAAATAATCTGCCCAATTTCTAAAGAGGTCCTGTTGACACTGTTCAACGATAAATGGAGATGGCTTAGATCTAGCCACAGCTACCTGATCAGCCCATTCAGAAGGTAATTCAATATGAGCTTTTTGATTTATCAGAGCCATATTTCTGTCACATTCCATGTAAGAATGCCCTCTTACAGGGAACACAATTTTAATTTCATCTAATTTCCGCTGTATGTGCACAATGTAATATATAAATCTGATAATCACATAGTTCTTGTTTTGGCCTCCGCATGAGTCGCAAAAAATTGTAATTTTTCTTACAGTATCTGGTAACTGAAACATTATAAAGTCATACAGCATTGATGCCACATTATCGGATCCTTTTTTTGCAATTGTTTCATCATATACATAAAATTTGGAAGACGAATTAGAAAGCATGTGTATATTAAACAAGTAATATCCCAGTTTTCTTTTGTAGTATGCATCGTTTGTAGTTATATTAGGTACATTTAGATTTTTTTGAAAATCCATACAAATTGCCTCTACGCTTTCTTTGTTTCGAGCATTAAGCCTTGCATTTCTTTTCCGTGCATAAAAAGTTTCAGCCTTCTTCAGATGTACTTGGTTATTCACATTCAATAACCTTATCTCATTTTCAATGCTTTCTTTATCTTCACTACTTTCCAAACTCTGAGTTAGAGCTCTCAAATTAACATTGTACTCGTCGCATGTGCTACAGGTGTCACACCTTGGGTACCCAAAACCAATATTGTAATGAGTATTGAATATTGAACGGTAAGACTCATATGACGCTTTATCTTCAGGGTATAGTTCTTTGAACATTTCAAAAAGTTTTTTAATATTCAATTCTTCAGATAAGTATAGTTTATTACTTTCATGTAAACTATAATGTGATTTTCGACCTTTCAGAGATTTTATGTGTTCATGAATATGTTCAAGAACAGAATCCTTTAGTCTGTGGGGCCTATTAACATGCTTACCCCTTCCATCTTTCTTAATCTTCCCCTCATTAATAAGCTGACTTTGTAAAGTCTGTATTCTTCTGCCTGTTATGCCATGGAGAGATCGAAAAGCGTTCTGGCATACCGGCACGTCCTTTGATGCACATCTGACTCTGTAACTATAGCTGGCTTGATGTGGTTCGCCTCCGTTATTTTTCTTGCGTGTTCGGCGTTGTGCTACAGAATGCACTGTAATCAAACCGCCTAGATAAAGGTTTTGGTCCTGGTGATTACCCAACTCATTGAATTGCCGAATAATGTCGTTACGCTGATCTTCCTTTATTACTTCGAAACATTTAAACCTTTTACATTCACAGCTTGGCCCAAGTTCATGTGTCGTAGCACGTAGCTTCTTATTGACGTCGGTAAGCCGCCCATGCCTTGGTCTTTTTTTGGTTTGTTTTTTATGTAAATCATTGAAGGATTCGTCTTCATTTTCAGAAACATCCATTTTTCGAAAACTGTCCCAAAATCTAACAAATAGGTACGAATTGTAATACTGCAACAAAATAATCTTGCTTCATAGAGGAAAAATCACTTGTCTTGCTTGACTGACTAGGAACTTGACAAAGTTGACACTGACAATCAAAACCCCGCCACCATACCATAAACAACCTTCATCTTTTTTTTACTGACATTCATCATTTTTCGCCGGTATTACAAAACTTTCATCGTTTTTAGCCTGTGCCCCTTTTTTCAACGGTCAATTACTCGGTGACACGTAGCGTTATTTGCATGTATTCCGATGTAAACGAAACTATTTTCCATGGACTTTCAAATGTTGCCATTAACAAAAAATCGATAAAAAAGTGACATCCATCGTTATTTCCCTGCACCCTTCATATGCCAGGCAGAGACTTTATCTATGTTTCTATTGGACTTTTAAATGCCTCATTCATTAAAAGCAATTTCAAAAAGGCTAAGTTCCATAGCCAATGTATTAGGGAAATTCAAGTTTTGGACATAGGTACAAAATAACAAAGGTATTCTGGTTAGGGAACCAAACAGTAAGGTTTCATAAGAATTTCTCTTAGAAATCTTGTATTAATGAAATTACTTACCTACTTAGATCTGATAAAGAAATATGAATAATTTCTTCTTATTTTGCCCTGATAATCAACACCATATATTATTGTAATAGAGACCTACACAAATTACATTTAGCATTTCCCCCCTCCGTTTAAAGCTCAGAATGAATATATATATCTATCTATACTTATAATAAAACTGTAACAGGTCCAAATCTGTACATTGAAGATATTTTGAAAATTTTTTTTGGAGGGCACTCTATTATCGATACTCAAGCCAAAACTGTAATTTTTTTCATTCATGTCTGTCTGTCTGTCTGTCTGTCTGTCTGTCTGTATCGTAAACGCGCATCACGCCGAAACTACTTGATGGATTGAAATGAAACTCGGCATGATTATAGGTCATACTACAAGGAAGGACATAGGATACTTTTTATCCCGGAATTCAGTAAGGTTCCCATGGGAGAGGGTATGAAAGCAAAAATCCTTTACCGCGCATCACGCCGAAACTGCTGAATGAGTTGGAATGAAACTCGGGACGATTTGAGTTTATACTACAAGGAAGGACATGGGATACTTTTTATCCCGGAATTCGGTAAGGTTCCCCTGGGAGAGAGGGTGAAAGAAAAATTCTTTAAACCACGCATCACGACGGAAGTGAATGAATTCGAATGGAACTCGAGACGATTGGACATGGGATACATTTTATCCCGGAATTCAGTTTGGTTCCCCTGGGCTATACGGGTTTTCAAAAATTTCTCACAGCATCTGAACGACGCGCGCGCGTCGTTCAAATGCTGTGAGAAATTTTTGAATTGAACTGATAAATGTATAAAAGATAGTTTGTAAGTATGAATGGATCGATGGATGGATAGATTGATAGATGGATGGATGTTTGTTACTCTTTCACGCAAAAACTGCTGAACGGATCTGGATGAAATTTGGCACAGAGATAGATTATAAGCTGGAATAACACATAGGCATAGGTTATTTTATCCCGAAAATCCCACGGGAAAGGGAATTAGGTACGCAAGTAAAATCGCGAGTACTCGAAATACTATTCATGCGCAGACGAAGTCGCGGGCACCAGCTAGTTTATATATAAATAGATTAGGACATAATTTGGATAGCCAATAGCACACCTGCAAAATATTTCCTTATTTTAATAATTCTCTGTTAAGTTATTGTAATTTATTTTTTATGCGATGGAAAATACCTAAAGTTTCACGTTTTTAATTGTAAAGCTTAGAAAGGCCTACTACAATCTTATTATATTGTTAGTAGGTAACTAATAACTTATTTTTCATTTAGACACTGTCATGTTTCATTTTATATGAATATGAACATTCAAATTTGATGAAATATACACTATAATATAATGTCATTGTTTCCTGCACAATTACTTTCCAAAATACAGTATATCTAAACCCTTCAATCTTTTGTTGACTTTTCAATGAGTATAGTTAAAATATCTAACATAAACTTATATTATGTCAATCTAAAATCTGCTTTAGATGGTTATTTGAAAATCAATTGTTTATTTGTCCTCTTATTTATATTAGTCATTGCACAATTTATTTATGTTTATTGCCTTTATCATAAATAATGCAGAATATGCTGGATATTTATAAATTAAATTAAACCATAGTTGTCAAATGAATTCTTGAATCAAAACCAACTTATTATTAGGGTTGCTTCCCAACAGGGTACCAACAGGATTGAATAGTTAAGTTTGGAATTATTTAAGGTCCTAATAGGTCCTGTGACTTCTATTCATGGTCTAATGAAGGGGCTGCCTTGCTAGCTGGCCTAAAATTGTTACCTGTTGCTTTTGTCTTCGTCTTTTAACAGGCTTATTCCATTATTCCCCGTTGATGATCCCCGTCAACGGGGAATAATGAACTTTTTGTTCACTATTCCCCGTTGACGCCGATCCGAGCTTGTAACGGGGAATAGTGAACTAAAAAGTTCATTATTCCCCGTTGCGTCAAAAATAAAATACTAATAATTTTTAAAATCATGTTGTTTTTTATTTATAAGGTAAAGATCATTTATTGATTATTTTTATAATCATATTAAATTGCCGTCGAAACTATTTATTAAACTTTTAATCAAATCAGATTTTTTCCTATTTATTTTTTATATGTTTTCAATAAAATCCCAGAACTATAAAAAACATAAGTATTAAAAAATAAAATACAGATATGTACTTATGTAATCACAGATTTTACGTTTATTAATACCTACAATCACAGTTTAACAGTTGAATCAGTCTTATATAACTAATCAAATCACAATTTGTTACAATTATTAATTAAATAGGAAACATTAAAAACATAATATTCCTATATACATATTCCTAATAAAATCACAGATTGTTGCAATTATTAATTTAAAAAAGTATCATTAAAAACATGTAACTATTCACTAAACTTTTTAATAAAATCAGATTTTTTCCTATTTCTTTTTATGTTTCTTCAATAAAATCACAGAGTTATAATAAAACATAAGCATTATAAAATAAAATACAGATTTGTACTTATGTAATCACACATTTTACGTTTAATAAAACCTACAATCATACATCATCGTAAGCATTATAAAATAAAATACAGATTTGTACTTATGTAATCACACATTTTACGTTTAATAAAACCTACAATCATACATCATCGTAAGCATTATAAAATAAAATACAGATTTGTACTTATGTAATCACACATTTTACGTTTAATAAAACCTACAATCACAGTTTAACAATTAAATCAGTCTTATATATCTAATCAAATCACAGTTTGTTACAATTATTAATTATAAGATAAAATTAAAAACATAAGATTCCTATAAATGTACCTAATAAACTCACAGATTGTTAATTAGAAAAAGTAACACTAAAAACATAATATATCAAGTTATGATAGTGTTGAATCACCGAAGTTTTTCTAAAAAGTATCCAATTGTAATTTCGCCTTTGGTAAGTTCCATTTGTACCGCCTGTATATGTTGGTCGCGGTTAATACTTTTCATTTTTTTTTTCTGAAATACCTTTATCTTCAGAAACCCGCAATGCAAGAACTTCATAATACGATGCATCTTCAGCCAACGCTGTGAGAAGCTTCATAATATTGGGTTTCTTTTTTAACACACGCTTTTTGATTTTGTTGTTCCAAGCTTCGACTAAATTCGTTGTGCGATGGGTCTGGCCAAATGCACACCATATTTTAATAAAGTCCTCTTGTATCCATTGCCTCAGCATGTAATTTCTGAACTCCTTGCTTTTATCATCGTCGTCAGGGCTCTGAGAGGCAATATAAAACCAACCCGAAATAATTTTGTCCGATGGTAACAAGGCCAAAGCGGCACTAAGTGCAACTTGTCTTCTGGTTAATTTATCCTTTGTTAGCCCCAGCTGATTTCCTTTTTTCCATATTGCCTGGGTGAAATGGAAAAAGCAGCCACTGATAGTGATATTTGCAAAAACTTTCCGGATTGCGTTCATCGGCGCTACTTAAAAGTCGCATTTAAATGTTTCTGGATTCCAATCAGGTAGTTGAGATTTTAGCATACGGAACAAAATTTCATATGTTTGTTGATGTTTATGGCTCATCAGCACGTAAACAAGTGGCACAATATTTATGAATTTTTCGGTACTGCCCAAATTAAATTGAAAATAACAACAATCTGTGACTGTGACACTTTGTTTGTCAGAACAATCTCATTTGATAACCTCATTTGTGTCGGTATGTAAGTATGATGCTTTAGATTGAAATCTTGATGAAAAACCATCCTTCACACCAGCTTCACGCTGACAATGATAATAAAGTCTATAATTCATGTGCAAGAGCTTCTTTACTCTCAATCAAACCTATGCACACTTTTCCAACTTTGGCGAAAATAGTAACTTTTTCACCATAACTTCTATTGTGTATTGTCTCCATGCTTTTCACAAACACATCACAACGATTTACATCAACGCGAGACGCTATTTATCATTAGTTTTCAATTTAAAACAAAAACTTAGTAAAATATCCGAGAAACGCGCGAAAGAACGAATGATTCCACAAGTAGGGTGTTGCCGTCGCTAAAAATTTTGTTTCAGTGTCTTCAAAAAATCGCGCCGAGATCGCATCGGAGGATCGATACTACAGAATATTATAAGGAATTGAAAACAAAAATAATTATGTATAAATAATGGCTTCGGCGGTTGAGGAAGTATGCTTCAATTAAGTCTACTTTTTGCCATGATGGGATTAATAAGATGATGCAACGACTGATATAAAAGTCAGACAGATATAAACTATTAATACTTTTTTAATGTGCGATTAGTATTCATTCACAGCCTCCTGGCCACTGGCACAGGACCTTGGCTCCAGCATCATGGCAATTAAAAAAAACTGACCTGTATATCCTCTGTTTATGGGTGCCCCCGTACTCCCAGTTATGGAGCAGCATACAAAGCTTTAGTGTGTTCTCCACAAATTGGGATATTGCATATAACGCAGAAAAATTTAGTTTTTCTGTCTTTTTTCCAATTGCAATGACCATACTATACCACCATGTACTTATTTTATTTTACTACCACTTCAGGCTTGGAAACGGTTCCATCGCTTCGATTAGTAACGCTGGTCATGTCAGGTCCATATTGTGATGAAATCATTAATACATCCCGCCGGTCTTTTCATTTCATAACACAAATACCGCTGTTGAATTATGCTATCCATTCGCCGCATGTTTCAATTTATTTTAATTATTAACTTCATTTATTTACTTAAAAAAAACAAAAAACAAATATACAAAGTAGATAAAATAAAGTAAGTACATAGCATCAAAAAAAAAATACATGCACAACTAGGGCTAAATACAATAAAAGATGAAGTACCTAATTACCTATATCTATATATCTATACTTATAATAAAACTGTAACAGGTCCAATTCTGTACATTGAAGATATATTGAATTTTTTTTTGGAGGTCACTCTATTATCGATACTCAAGCCAAAACTGTAATTTTTTTCATTCATGTCTGTCTGTCTGTCTGTCTGTCTGTCTGTCTGTCTGTCTGTCTGTATCGTAAACGCGCATCACGCCGAAACTACTTGATGGATTTAAATGAAACTCGGCATGATTATAGGTCATACTACGAGGAAGGACATAGGATACTTTTTATCCCGGAATTCAGTAAGGTTCTCATGGGAGAGGGTATGAAAGTAAAATTCCTTTACCGCGCATCACGCCGAAACTGCTGAATGAGTTGGAATGAAACTCGGGACGATTTGAGTTCATACTACAAGGAAGGACATGGGATACTTTTTATCCCGGAATTCGGTAAGGTTCCCCTGCGAGAGAGGGTGAAAGAAAAATTCTTTAACCACGCATCACGACGGAAGTGAATGAATTCGAATGGGACGATTGGACAATTTGGACATGGGATACATTTTATCCCGGAATTCAGTTTGGTTCCCCTGGGCTATACGGGTTTTAAAAAAATTCTCACAGCATCTGAACGACGCGTGTGTACGCGTCGTTGATTGATGCTGTGAGAAATTTTTGCAAACCCGTATAGCCTAGGGGAACCAAACCGAATTGAACTGATAGACGCGAAAGTTTGTAAGTATGAATGGATAGATTGATAGATGGATGGATGTTTGTTACTCTTTCACGCAAAAACTGCCGAACGGATCTGGATGAAATTTGGCATAGAGATAGATTATAAGCTGGAATAACACATATGCTTTTTTTATCCCGAAAATCCCACGGAAAAGGGAATTACGCAAGTAAAATCGCGAGTACTCGAAATACTAATCATGCGCAGACGAAGTCGCGGGCACCAGCTAGTCTATTTATAATATTGGGTAAAATGGTCCCTAACTCAGCATATTGCAGTACTAGGCGTTGCCCAATACTGGGCTGGTTTTCAGTTATGGCCCTTTCGGAGTGACCGTACAGTAGTTATAACTAACTTAACATAGTAATGGACAGAAACTACATCTTATTTACTTTACCTAGTTCAAAAGAGAAAGAAGAAGAAATACATTATTATAAATAAGTAATGAATAAAACTAAATTACCTTAATTAAGTAATTTGTACGATTACTATAGTTACCTATTAGCGAGCTGAGACCCCCGAAAGAGAAACGCGGAAGTCCGCCATCTCTAGCCTAATCTCGTGCATCTTGGAGAAAAGGTTGCGCATTTCAGCCTTTAATGACCGCATATTGTTCGCCATCGCATCGCATCCTGCATCTCGCGGAACCCAGCAAGAAGCCGATCCGTGTCCGATTTGACCGAAAGGGCAAGTTCATATTCGCAGAACTCTGCCGTGATGTTGTTCGTCGTCAATCTCTCATCGATTTGTTACCCCGATTTCGATTCCCTGCGTTTCGACTTTCCACCATGAATATGGTACTGTACGTACGTACAGTACCTTAAGTACAGTTAGTAAAAAAAGTGAAGTTTTAAAAATAATCAACATTTATTATAGGTAGGTACAATCTCGTTTTGAATTTTTTACATTGTATACAGTTTAGACTACTTAGGACTTACTTACTTTACTTACTTACTTTTACGTTTGGTACTTGATGATAAATCACAGTTTAATTACAAATATCTAAGTAAACATTTTCAAATAAAATCGAATACTTACAAATGAAATACGAAACAAATAAATAAACAATAAAATACGATACAAATAAGTATAAAGACACACCTATAGCTATAAGACATAGGTACATCATTATATATATAACTAGCGACCCGCCCCTGCTTCGGTTATTATACGTATAAACCTTCCTCTTGAATCACTCTATCTATTATTATAGTATTACTATAAAGCATTGCATTACATCCCTAATTTCTACATTTCCAAATCAATGAAGATAGGTGTATATACGAGTATATCTTATTTTTTGTATATCGCTTACACTGCTGCTCGTTGATGGTCCTGCACAGGAATACTCAAAGGTAGATTTAGTAGGTGGTTCTTTTGCATTTAGGGGAGAGTTTTAGCAAATATCACGTAATTTTTTTCTAGTATGAAACGGCAAAAAGGAGATCGCCCAGGTTGGGCTAATATTTATTTAGCCGGCCAACAAAAAAAAGCTTTTATTTAAAAAGAACTCAGCATCACAAACATTTTTTACCGATTTACCTTATTTCACTTACCAAAGTTCTAAGTCAATTCCCTGATATTATTATTTTGGTTTGATATTTAACCTGAAGTGTCACTCAGCGTAAATGTGTAGCAGTTTTCTTTCGTGAAAAGTTTTGTGCTAAGTGGTGAAATGGAAGTCAATAGCATATAATGTCTCACGTAAATTATAAAAAGGCTCAGGGAAAACAAACAAAAATAAAAAATAATCATTTATTATTATTATTTTACAATTATCTTTTACAGTTCTCCCGCTCTAACAAATAGTTCTTCTAGGCCTTCAGCAGGAATGTTTATGACAGGCAGGTGCCTTGCATACCCCATGTACCATACTATACACATCACATGGGAGCAGCAGCCGATAGTTCTTCTGCCATTATGGCAAGAGCAATAATAATGCGCAACAGCTTGTCTGCCTGTGAGAGCTCTGTCTATGCCTATATATGTACACATTATATGTACGTAAACGGACATGCCGGGACTGGATTCGCCCTCGAAGTATGTAAAGATCCCTTCCTTCAAGTTCTTGTAGATGTTCAACAGGTATTTGTCCTCCGAGTTCAATGATGAACCTAACACTTGCCTGTATACTACTCTGTCAAGAAAGTACCGGGAAAAGATCAATAATACACAAAATGTTTGTTATTCATCCAAATTTATTTTATCACCTTCAAAGTATGCTCCTTCAGAAACGATACACTTACGCCAACGAATTATCCAATCATCAAAACATTTTTTAAACGCTGTTTCCGGAATTGAGTTCAGTTCTCGCCGCGAATTCTCCTTTATGTCTTGTACCGATTGAAAACGGGTGCCACGAAGTGGTAATTTGAGTTTAGGAAAAAGAAAGAAGTCGGCCGGAGCCATATCTGGTGAATATGGTGTTTGCTCGATGGTATTTGTTGAGTGTTTCAAAAAAGAGTGTTGAAAAATTCGCCTTGTGCGAAGGCGCATTATCGTGAAAATTCAGGTCTTTTGGGACTAGTCGAGCGGCAACATGTTTCATACCCAAGTGATTATTTAAAATGGTACGGTTCGACTCGTGAGATACAGAAAGTTCGGCGGCTATCTCTCGCAAAGTTGAATGAGGATTTTCAGTCACTGTTTCCTTCACTTTTGCGATGTTAACTTCAATTGCAGACGTTGATGGCCTACCAGAGCGAGGCAAATCTTCCATCCATCTTCCGCTTTTGAACGCTTTGTACCACTCATAAGCACGTGTTTTTGATAAAGTCGATTCACCGAAAGCCTTCTGTAACATTTTCAGTGACTCCGAACACGAAATTCCATTGGCGATGCAAAACTTAAGACAAACTCTTTGTTCGATGTTTTTGTCCATTGTGAAATTCGCAATACACACTAGATATGATGTAACTAAAAACAGCACTGTATTTAATGTAATTATCAGATGCAACTCAAACTCCGCGCCAAAATGGCAAACAGTTGTGCCAACCTAACAACAATAAAAAAAACAAAAATTTGAATTTGGAACCATAAACAAATCATCCATTCCCGATACTTTTTTGACTGAATGTATGCTCTGCATAATAACTACGTGCCTGTTTGAGTTGGTATAAACCAAGGGCAAATAAAATAAGTTCTTCCGCTAACATAGGGAATGGAATTACAAACATAACCACTCAACGGTCCGGAGCGCGCGAGCGACTCTAGCCTCAACTGTCCGCGCGTTTTCGTACCTTACGCTAGCACTGCGCGGCCGCGACCTTTTCGACAAAAACGTTTGTAATTTTAAAACTACTATAGCTTTAGTAATATAAAAAATACTATATGAAAGATAAAATAATTTCAAATCTAATAAAAATAAAAATAATTAGTTCGATTGAAAAGCATAGCCTGTAAAAAGGCTTAAACTTACCGATTTGAACAAAATTTAAGGAAACTTTTTTACTTCTAATTTTATCTATAAAATGAAATAGTTCTTGCAGAGTATTATTTAATAATAAAAAAGTAAATTATCTGGCCTCTCTACAGATACCAATATCTTAATATAAATATTTTAATTTCTATAATAATAAATTAAAACTATCTGCCTACTGCTCACAAGGTCAGTGGGTCTTCAGCGGCGTAAGATTCTGACAAGATGGCCGCCTATTAAGGGTCGATACACACTTCCTTTTTTGGAGTTTTGCAATAAAACACAATATACAGTACAGTTCTGTACATTTACATTATAAAAGTTTATTTATTAAAAAAAAAATTAATTTTTAATAACCATGTAATATTTTTTCACTTTGTAATTCTTTATTCAGTCAAACAATAGAAATAAATTAAAATTAGTATCATGTAATTATATATTTTTAAGGCTACTACTCACTTATCTATATTAATTTAAATTTAGAAAATTTGATTTGGATTAGACATAACGTTTAACAACTTTAGTGACGATGAGTCATGTGACTCACGAGAGCATATTTGTAACAAGTTCATGAGTCACATGTGACTCATTTCTTCATGCAATTTCGAGCACATTTTTGTGTTATGATAATAAAAATAGCCATTATAGTAAATACCTCGTATTTACTATAGTGGCTATTTTTTTATTTTACAATCAGGATGAGCTATACGCTTGAGGCTGTCAAGGAGTATTAATTATAGATATTTTAAATTGAACAGGGGTAAAATAATATTTTTTAGTTTCATATTAATATTTTTAGTTTTAGTTTTATCATATATACATAATGATTTGCTTGGGAAAGTCTCAAGCATCAAAAATTTGCGTTTAAACTTGAGTTGTCATCGATTAGCTGTGCTGAGTTGCTAGTTCTCAGTTTTGTGGTACTCTCTAAAGCAGTGCTCAATACATAGACTAACGTTACACTCGATACACTTCCAGATAGTCCTCGTGTCACTTTTTCGTCTTGTGCATATCCAGCAACGAGCTTTTTTAATGTTGGATCGTGCAGGAAAGTGGTTATGGTCAACTGTTAGTCGCTTGTTTGTCCGAGTCGTCAATTGTCCAGCTCTGTTCAGATTAAGTCGTGGTTCGTTTGTTAAGTCAATGCGTCGGTGTCTTTTAAGAAGGTCTTCCGCCAAAATTGTCCGGAATTGTCTAAGTGATATTTTTGAATTCTGAGTTGAAAATATAACAAAAGCGTTAAATACAGCAGTGCTCAGCAACCTGGAGAAGACCTTCTTATACCAGACTTTGTTGCGAAGTCTTTCCACGGGATGAGCAGACAGGAATTGGTCTTTCCTGTCTACTCCCCCCATGGACTTGTTGTAGTCAAGAACAATACTGGGTTTATATGTCAGCCTGTTGTATTTGTTTTGAGCTCCGACTAGTAGATGATGATACGTCGAGATCATGCTAACCAAGTTAGAATCTCGCCATACCATCACCGATAAATCGGAACAGTAGCTCGTCACAACCTCACCCTGTCGAAGGTCGGTCTTGTTCATTGTCTTGAGTGAATCGGGAACAAATTCCCGATTCAAGCGTAGCGTTCCGTAACAGTCTGTTTTTTGTTTTTTTAAACATCTTAATAGGAGTGGGCTGTTGTAGAAGTTGTCCATAATTAAAGTATGCCCTCGGCCGAGTAGAGGTTCTACCAAGTCAAACACAATTTTAGATGTAGCGTTGGTAGGCCGAGTCAGGTCATCATTCGGTGGGTCAACGTTCTCATTCGTCTCGTCATCGGGTTGGTCATTTGTCTCGTCGTTGGGTCGGTCAACAGTCACGTCGTCGAGTTGATCATCAGGCTCGCCAGACAGAGGAGGCTGGTCATTGTTCGGTGCAGTCGATTCAGTCTGGGTCTTCCCAACATAAACAAAAAATTTCCACAGATAGCCACTGCGAGACTCGCATAGCTCGTATGTTTTGACGCCAACTTGCGCGGCTTTGGTAGCAATTTTCTGAGCAAAACTCAATCGTCCATGCCATTTTAAAAGAGACTCATCTATGGCAATTTCTTGTGCAGGCATGTATAGAGTAGAAAATTTTACATTCAGATAATCAAGTACCGGTTGTATTTTGTAGAGCTTAGTCCTGTCGTTAGTCAAGGTCTGGTTGTCGACAAAATGGTAAAGTGATTTTAGCAGTTTGAATCGATTGTATGATATGATTCTAGCAAAGTAGGGCATAGTTCCAAAACCATTGAAAGAAAAATACTTTTCTTCATCTGGCCCTTGAAGTATCAAAACTGCTAAAAACGTGATAATTTCGTCAGGGTCAGTTGGTGTCCATCTAAGCAAACGCGATGTCACATGAAGCTTGTTCGCTGCTTTTAAAGTGGCTATTTTCTGCTCTGCATAGCGGTTTGTTTCTGTACAAATCCGGTTAATGAAATCCGTGTCAAACATTTTGTAAAAAATGTCCACAGGAGTCTTGTCTGTCACGTCAAATGTCGGTCCTGATGTTCCCGTAAAAGTCTCTCGTCGTCCAGTGAAATTTGTCCTGTCCTTTTTCCATTCAAAACGGTAGTAATCATCGTTTGGCACCATGTCGTGTAAAATTTGGTCATCTATCTCGTCTTCGGTCTGTAACACTCGTGTCTCAAGTTCAGTCATGTCAGTCTCACATGCCGGTTCTGCTGCTGCATTACGGGTGATGAGTATAGGAGAGTTATCGTCGTCTGAGTCAATATCCAAGTCACTGAAGCTGTCATTATCTAACATCCAGTCGAGTAACGTGGTCTCCAAGTTTTTGTTGTTTACATCTGGAAGAAATAAAACATATGATAATAAAAACACATGAACCAAAAACGTATGTCTGGAAACATTTACATTATTTTTCAAATTACAAGACGATGGAAAACAATTCAAAATGTATCTTAAGCAGTTCGGAATATTAAAACAATACTTACTAATAGAAGTGTTGTGTGAAGACCTGCTAGTGCTAGGGAGGCTAGGACTTGGCTGGGTCTGAACCTCTTGCTCCACGACGAAAATATCTTTGAAGGAAAAAATAACTATTGTCATATTATGTACATTTATTATTATTTATATACGTAATTTTAGCACGCTATAATAACCTATTCGGACGAAGATGAAAAAGTTTGTTTCCTTTTTTTTGGTGTCCTTGAAACACAATCAAGATTTAAAGCGGTGGAGAGGCGGGTTGGGGAACTGTAAGGGGAATTAGGAACGGTCACTGCTTCGGGCGTACCCATATTTGCAAAGTCGTAGTATTCAGGCTCGGGCTCTGGTTCGGGCTCGCACTGGGCTTCAGGCTCGGGCTGGGGCTCGGGCTCTGGTTCGGGCTCGCACTGGGCTTCAGGCTCGGGCTGGGGCTCGGGCTCTGGTTCGGGCTCGCACTGGGCTTCAGGCTCGGGCTGGGGCTCGGGCTCTGGTTCAAGTTGAGGTTGGGGCTCGCTACCTGTTGCGGCAGATAGTTGGAGCAACTCATCGTCCACCATTGGGCATATACCGCGCTCCGGGGATGGCAGCCTACAATTTTTTTTTTATTAGGTACTCATCATATATACAAATGTACAAATTTACTCACTAAAATGATGAAGAGTAATTAAATACCGTGCTTGTCTCTTTCGTGGGGGCGCGTCAGGGAGGAGAACTCTCTGAAGTTCAGCTTGCCGCTTGCGGTTCACGAACTCCCTCCGAATTTCTGCGGACATGGAGTTAAGGCGGCGCTTCGTAACAGCTCTTTCTGCTCTGACCTGAACCAGCTCCAGACTGCAAAAAATTTCAAGATTTCAAGATTTGAACATCAAGATGATAAAAATAACTTCGACCATCACGGTTCCACTTGTCCTCTTCCACCCCGCCCTCATGTATTTACCGAACTTGTTGAACTAAAATTACAATATTACTTATTATTATTAACAACCTGCCACCACACTTCAAAAAACATATTTAGTAAAGTACTTACGGCAACGACTCATTCGTAGTGATACGCCCGCGCCCACGTCCCCGTCCACGACCACGTTCACGCCCACGCCCACGCCCACGTTCTCTTCTTGTTGAACTAAAAAATAATGCGCAGAATGTATTTCATAAGTTATTAGATAGCTAAAAAACTATTAAAAATACAAATTAATACTTACGGCTGCGGGTCCTCATTATTTTGTTGATTATCACTGAAATGTAAAAACTGATATTAGGTACTATACAAAAGAAGATATTAACACATTTACACATACCACAACAATAAAATAACCAGAACCAAAAAATATCATTCATTAAAAAATTTAGTGCATTGGTAAACAACTTTCCCTATACCACTACAATGCATAAGCAAAAAAAAATTGCTGAAATAAAATATCGGATAGCAACAATATTATCAAAATCGTATGAAAAAAATGAGCTGCATGTGACTCATGTACATATTATAATACGCGTTCGTGAGTCACATGACTCATTCAACAGAGAATCTCAAAAAAAATTAAATAAATTTGACTATAAAATACAGAAAAAAATAAATGGTTTAAGTATAATATGTATCAGAATATTATATCTAAATCACTCTTGTAATTATTTATTTTATTTTTCGTTTATTAATGATTAGTTGCCATATAATGATAAGTTACTGCTACCATAAGCATGAACCATTACCATTAAACATAAATTAGCGTCAAAAACTGAATTAATTTGAACAGCAGAGTGGACTAATAACGAATGTAAATGATATCAAAATAAACACCAGCACTCCCACACCATTAGTTTGTACAAACCCTTAATTGTGTTGTAAGTTGAAGTGTCCGCGGTGACTGAACTCCCCAACACTAAAATTCAGTACAACACTTTGATTTAAAAGGACAATCTAGACAAATTTTGTTATATTATGCTGTAAATCTCTGTGAATTATGATAACAGTGAAATAATCTATCGATTTTAACAGTAATTTTGCAAAAATAAGTTCAATAAATGTAAAAATGCTTTACTGAAATTACCAAACAGTGACGGCATTACAATGTCGTATCTTTACAAGTATCATTAATCAGTATAATTCTCTTGAAAATGTCGTAGTTATACATATTCATAAAGCTAACATCTTCACAATTCGTTTGATATACAATAATCTTACAAATCAATTGTTTAAACATAGTACTTACCACATTTTCTTGAAAACAGCGCGCACCAATATTATTGTTTTGGGTGAAAGACGCACCACCAACTTCTTTAATTTTTTGTTCGTAATTTTTGTTGCCACATGCAGAAAATAAATATTCCCATAGATGAAATATTTATTACAGAGCCATCTAGTAGCTGCCAACAGAACTAATTTAGGCTGGGTTCGTCAAAATATGATTAAAACGGTACTAAGTCGGATTGGTGACTCACGGACAGTTGAGGCTACTTTTTTTTCGGTGACTGTAGTCACCACGGACTGTTAAGTGGATATTTGACTCTATTGGCTGGAACTGCACACGTCTTCTGTTATAATTATATCTGATTACCAGATCGGCCATTGTATTTGGAATATTATTTTTTTCTTGAATTATTTCTAGAAATCGTGGCGCCGGAACATTATCGACAATCTCTTGGTGATAGGCGTTTAATATTGCTGCTGCTATCCGAAAATGTTCAAACATGTGCGCGGTAGGGCGCGATTGCAATGAACAATTCTTAATAATCGAAAATCCCTTTTAAATCGTCTATTGACGACTTCCACCACCCAGCGGCATAAGGTGACGAGGCGCGACTTGTTTGCTTGTAAAAACAACTTTTCATACGACAATTATTGATACACCTGTTTATAAAAACAAAACAGTGCTTTTAGTAGAGTACTTTATTTACCTAGAATTATACATAAATAAATCAATTTTAATAACTCAGATAAAGTAGGACAAGTTACGCTAATGGAAAGAGACGTGACGTATAGGAACTATTAAGCTTAGTTTAAGGTAGACCAGTACTAACACACTATCCTACTACTATCTATCTTATTACTATCTTAGTCATTAAAAAACGTATCTACATACTTTTATAAACTTATCATATAAAATAGTGTTTTTAACAGTATTTTTGAACACACATTGCAGTCCTAGACTATAAGAAAAATCAGTCATCAGTGAGAATTAGTTAATCATCCAAACAAACAGGACAAATGTAGTCGAAAAAGTTAGTTCCACCACTACATGAAGAGCACAACCAATTCTTGCAAACCCTGCATTAAACCATTCTTTTAAGAATAAATGGTTGGCGAGTCTTGCAAAGACTACATAAAAAGGTCTTTGACGAAGACGGTCCTCTATATGCAGTCTTTTTCAGGAGCACTTAATCTTCGTTTTTACCTGAGGTTGAAAAATCATAGCATATTTTGTCACCTAGCCTGACAAGTCTAGGGTAAATAAAATAAAAGAATAGAGAAATACAAGAAAGAAATATAATCAAGAACAGGTTCGTAGGTCGGCCGGGTCAAACTTCACGATATTAGGTGAAAATCGGTAACCGCACTCTCCTGCAGAGCAATCCCGTCCGCCTTAGCGCCAGTCCTCTTCTGTCCCAGTCCGGGAATAAGCAGCGGTAGTTGGTACGGCGCCTCCAAAGCGACCGCAGCCTTCAGTTTCAAAGTTGGCGGGAAACGGGCGGCTCCAAGTTCGTTGTAGGTTAAGTCAGCCCGTAACTTGTTCCCAGTATTGGGAACACAACAGACACTGAGTTTAATGTAGTAATGACGAGGTAGGTCTTCCTTAGGTAGACGAACCTTCTCGTCTTAGTAATTAAAGTTTTTAGATGTAAGTTAGGCGAGACAAAGCAGCGTGGATTCGTTCTAAAGCTCAGAAGGTCTCTGCCCGCTTGCCGGCTCGCGAATGACGAGCGCCCCACTCCGCGGCGGCGGCAGGCGGGCGTGGCGATGCAGTAGCGGTGAGCTCACGCGCATCGCAAGCCAAACGTTATAATTTTAAATATCGTACCTAGGTAGGTAGTACAACGTTACAATTTGCGAAAGAAAATTGTTTAACCTTATTTTGCCTAGTACTCGATATGCCATGCCAGCGCCACATCTTTAAAGAACAGCTTTGTCGTTCCACCGGCTGTAGCTGCCATATATTTATCCTGCCATACTTGAATAGTGGCACTTCTTATGATATGCTTTGCATAAGACAATGGGAATTTGTCATAAAATGAAGCCTGTCTATTATGCAGAGCGGCACGCTTGGCCAACTTATCTGCTCTCTCATTGCCAATTATTCCAATATGTGCCTTTACCCAAAATAGTTTGTCATTTATTATCTTATCTTGAAGTTCCCTCAAACTATTGCGAATGCTACATGCAATTGGATGAACGGTGTTAGTGTCACATATAATTTCCAATCCTGATCTTGAGTCACTAGCCACAATGAATTCACCCTCACTTCTGGTTTTCATCCATTGTGCCGCTCGCAGGATCGCAGACAACTCAGCCTGAAAGACACTACAATAGTTTTCTAGCCTAAAGCTAATGTGCTTAAATTCGTCACCGTTCATCCAACATGAAACTGATCCTCCAACCTTGCTTCCAGCTTACTGCCGTCCGTGAACAAGATTGGAGAACCAGTCCCCAGTGCATCAACATCCTCCTGCGAAGCTAGAACTTCAAACCGAAGCACCCTCCTGTCAGCCGGATGAGGTAAGCTAAAAGGACTCTCTCTAATCTCCAACTCTCAACTTGGTAGTGACTGCATAGGACCCCCCCGCTTGATAGAATAAATAACAGCATGTTCTTTTAACCTTAGAGATAATGGAAGGATCCTACCTAGCCAAAAGCAAACTAGATTCAAAAGAGACAGTCCTATGAGCCTTAGAGACCTTTATTGCAAAGGACCTAGCCAGCCTGTTAAGGACATCTCCAGCATAAACTTTATCAGCAACATCCACCCAGCAGCTACAGGCATATAAAACAGTTGGCTCCACAACCGCACCGTAAATGAGCCGAAGGATCTCCGAATTGAGCCCTCTCTGTGCACGCGCTGCCCTCGAAACTATTTTGTAAAATTCTATGGCCCTCTTTGAAATTTTTTCTAGGTGTTCCTTTCCTCTTTATGATTCTTGGCTTATGATTCTCTTTATTCCTCTTTAGGATTCTTGGCCGCCAAGAATCCTCAGGCTAGTTCCATAGTCCAATGCAACTTCTCCAATACGAAGCCTCAGTAAGTGGAACCTTATCTTCTTGGTTATTAACAGAGTTTGTGTTTTATGAGGTGCAAACTGAAACCGCAGCTTAGCACCCCATTCAACAATATTTTTAAGGGCTTCATTGACCGTCCGCTCAAGTTCCGTCCTTCCGTCAGACGACGCCGCCACCAAGAGGATGTCATCAGCGAATGCCTGCACCCGCACACCCTCGTACTGACTGGGATCCAGCAACGGGTCCAGTTGCACGTTCCATAATATAGGGCCACAAGTGGAGCCCTGGATGCAGCCCTTAGTAGTAGTAGTAGTTCTGCCGACGGACTTTTCCGCATAATGCAGGACCACCTTCCTGTCGGATAAATAATGGGCTACTAATCTCGTGATTCCAGGGTCCACGCCCTTGACGTGCAGCTGACCCAGGATGGCGGGCCACCACGCGTTGTCGAAGGCGCCGGCGATGTACAGCGACACCACGACCATGATCCGCTTGGCCGCCAGGTGCCGCCGGATCTCCGACACCGCGTCGAACAGTGCGTCCTCCGTACTGCGCTGGGGCGTGAAGCCGTACTGGAGAGGACTGAGCTTCCGTTCGCTGCCGAGCTGCCACTGAAGTCTATTTACGAAGAGCTTCTCTAGCATCTTTCCCAAAACCGGCAGCAGTCTTATAGGCCTTTGAGACTTCGGCTTAGTATAGTCATCTTTAGCCGGTTTGGGACTTTGATAGTGGCTACCTTCCAGATCGTAGGGAAAAACCCACTCTCCAGACATCGGGTGTAGATAGCTGTCGACTTGGTTACGTCATGTTACAAAAAATGGCTATATGTGCTGACTACTGGTAGGCTGGCTGAAGGGCAGGTTGGGCGCTCGTTGCCGGATTAATCCCTGGACACCTTTCGAGCCGGGCAGTGTCCCTGGCTCCTCTATTTCTTGTAATAGCTTCCGGTTCTTGGTTTTCTTTTCCTGTTTCTATTAGGTGCTTACACTATTTTTTTCTGAACTCAACTACATCTTAGACTTTGTAGTTTCTTTGTAAATTATGTAAGAATTTAGTAAAGCTGTATTCAACAGCAACTCGACAGCCAGTTTTCTATGTCATTTGACACTCTTTCACAGTGGTGAAGAGTAAGCTATCATTTGATCAGATAGGTCTACAGCAGCTTTTGCGTTATTGTAGTCTATAACAATTTTTGGTTTTATTATTTCTTTGTCTCTCTTGAATGTTCTCGTAAATCCGATAGAATGTTTTGTCGACAGTAAATAAACATCGCGCTTATCTTTCCATTTCATGCAAGTCATACCATCTTCATTCTCCTTAGCACGAAACTCTCCTTTATTTATGTTTCCAGTTACAACATCCTTTGGTAAATGCCTTCGGTTTTTTCGCAGGGTTCCAACAAGATGAGTATCTTCTTCTAGGAGCTTTCGTCCTAAATCCACGCTGGTATACCAGTTATCAGTGTATAACGTATGGCCAAAAAAATATCCTTCCATGAGTGACATGACAATATTAGTAGGGGTTGTGTATTCAGTTTCATTTTGTTTTCCAGCGTATATTTGAATTTTGAGCGTATATCCAGGGTTTGAGCACAATTTAAAAAGTTTGACTCCGTATTTGTGCCTTTTTAATTTTATGCACTGACTTATTCGCCCTCGGAACGGCATCAGAGACTCATCAATGCAGAGATTTTCTTGAGGCTGGTAATGTGTTTCAAAGTTTTGGTTCAAAGTATCAACCAATTCACGGATTTTGAACAAACGGTCACCAGGTTTTTGGTTTTCATTGTTAGAAAAGTGCACCATCCGTAACAAAATTTCGAATCTGTTACGTGGCATAACCGTCCGTGGGAGAGATTGGGCTATCATGGAATCAGTTAACCAATAATCAGCTAACTTTGGCAGTTTGACAATTCCCATCCATAAAACCAGGCCAAAAAATTTTTTGATCTCGTCTTTGTTTGCGTCAGTCCAAGCCAGTAACCTCGATCCTTTTTTAATTTGATTTTTTGCACTTAGCTTCTCTTTTGTTTGTGCAGCATAGCGGTTTGTTTCAATAGATATATTTTCGAAAACACTATCCGGGACTAACAAATTATATAAGTCTTCCCGTTTTGAACGAGCCATCAAACTTCTCAAACTGTATGGTTTCAAACCAGGGCACTCAGTAAAAGATCACACCACAAATCAGTCCCTTTATCAATAGTAGAGGTAAACTGCGATTTTTCATGTAAATAAACACGTAAAATAACTCTAAATTTATATTTTTTGTATTTTAAGACACGATTCGATATACGAAATTTTTAAATTGGACGTCATTGCGATTTTGTTCTGGCAGCTAACGTGTTAATCCAAAATTAATGTAATAATCCAATTAAAATAAATCAAAAATTAATTATTCCTAATATTCACATAATCCAATTATTAACATAATAAAAAAAAAAAACTAGAATCTTCCCATAAAATCCCCAGAATCTAATAACTAACTGTTGGTGTCCCTGTCTTTCGACAATATGGCCGCCAACACTATACCCCGCAAGCACTTGTGAGAGCAGGAGGGTCCTATACAAGGAGGCGGAGTGGCCCCCGCACCTACTGGTGTCCCTTTCAGATCTCAAAATGGCCGCGGCACTTATAGGCGAAACCCTCTTGCTAGAGCAGGAGGGTCCGATTTTGCACTCACGCGATAGATAAATAAATTACCTAATAATCAGAGCGACACTGAAGAAAACACATCCGTCCCCGGCCCGAGCCGACAACGAAGTCAGGCAGGCGGACCGATGAATTTCCATAAACCGCCTCCATCCCAATGACCCTGAGAATTCTGTCGTCGGAGTAGTTATGATAATTTTTTTGCAGGCCCGCCACTAGTAATTTAAGCTTATCTCCGCTATTTTGAAGATTTTTTCTGGCAGCTCGTACTTACTAATACCTACTAGAAAAAAACACCATCTAAAATAATTGACTTCACGATGAATGAATGATGAATTTACCTGGGAAATTAATTGGTAGGCTCATTAGACATAAAACATTCTAAATAGGCAACTTACCCCGCTAGGTAAGTTGGTTTGCTGCCGACGATAGGGCGCAACCGTTTTGGTGCGACCAACGAGCAACGTTGTTTAGCATGACTCTCAGCTCTTCCCACTTCTGCTGAACTGCCTGCTGAATTGCGACCCACAGCAATTTTTCTATTGGCTTCCATGAACTCTAATAATGTCCAGTTTGCGTCGAGAGAGCTGTGGAGGCGCCAGCATTTATAAAATAACTATTGTCATTACTTCACACAAACACTCAGCAATAGAATAATGCAAAATCTCACTTTAAACTTACAATAGACTTAACTGCAGGTGTTTTTCTGATTCTTTTTTGTAATTTTCCAGTTTCTTTTCTTCCGTCTAAGACACAATGAAACGTAGATATCACTTCAAAACAAATTTATTCTGCGCTCTTATTTTCTGTTCGGTATCAGTTTAAAGAAATTTATTTACTCAAAAAGAACAGAGTTCACTTACATGAGTACATACAATAATCTTACTTACTATCTTAATTTAATTTTCTAAATTACTTAGTTTTCTAATTGTAGCAGTAAGTTTTAAAATAAATAGTTAGTACCGTTACGCTAACTTAATCTAGTTATCTAGTTCGATTCACAATGACATTCATTGTGAACTAGATACCAACTAGATACCGAACATATTCCTAGTCGATATTTCCCTATCTGATTTTTATGACTATCGATTATTATAATATATTAGTGAGCGTTTATTTCAAAAGAACTTCCATTAAAAAAATATATATGTAGGTATACTTTAACAAAACATTTTGTTTTTGATCGACTTTGTTCAACTATTTTTTTTTTTTTTTTTTAATGTTATGTACAGGCTTCTGCCTAAAATGTGTTAACAATAGGGCTGTCCAAATAAATGTATTCTCACTAACTAGAATTTTGGACATTGGCCTCTTTGGACTGGCCTACTTCTGGGAGATTACAATCCTCGTCAAGTTCATCATCAATGTAGTCATTGTTAGCAATAGCTATGTTGTGAAGAATGCATGACTGATGAAAAAAAATGCAGTAGCTATGTAAATATAAAAATATTAAAAAAACATTAAAGTATTTATTTTTGGAAGGATAAATCAACATTATTAACTATTTAAAACGAAACCTTATTTAATGTTTTTTTTAGCATTTGGCTGATTTTTATTAATATTTTCAGAGAGATTATGTTGTTTTTTCTTTCTCACATCTCTTCCACTTTGTATGCGCCCTTTTCCTTTAGAGATCCCTCTGTCCTTTCTCCTCGAAACAGATGTTGGCCTATTTTCCTAGATCTACACATCTTTATTCTCTAAATGCCATTGTACATACCACGGCAGCCAAATTGTCTGTACTCGTATGTGTTTTGCTCTCACGGATTAGAGCAAAGTGTATTTTATTTCAGTCTGTCTCTGTACTGATATGCAGTATGCTCTCTAGCTATAAAGAGCATATTGCGTGCGATTACAGAGCAACCTCTGTCTGTGCTAGTATACATTATGGCAATACGCCAGCCGGACACTATAATACTCATTGTTGTCTCTAGTTTAACTCTCAGTCCCATAGATAGGCACGGAAAACGTCGTTTTAGAACACCAAAACATATCTCTGTTGTGTTTGTTGTACTTATTTGTGCTTTATTGAAAGCAACTCCCTCAATTCCTAGTGAAGAAAAATTCTTCTCTAGGAGTTAAGGGATTTCAAAAGGGTGTGAGTAAATTAATAGTGTCGGCATGGACACTAGAGGATTCGATCCTGGTCTTTTTTTCAATCCCGGGATTTCGGGATTGGTGAAAATCGATCCTGGGATCCTGGGATTGTAGACGGGTTAGTAAAATCGAAGTATTATGAGAAAATCGGCTTTTATTTACTTTCACAAAATAAAACTTAATTTTACAATAATAATTAGAAATTTAAAACATCTACTTTTTCTACAGTAGACATATGTATGCAAAATTCTAATTAAAGTACATACCACATAATGGTTCCGTTATCAGCAGTGATCGCAATCAGTGTGGGCGCTTATTTACTTTAAGTTTGAGCAACTACACAACAATTGCTATTAAAACCATTTTTTTCGGGAATTCATATGAATTCCAAAGGAGTCCACAATTTTCTAGATAATCGCATATTCGGGCGCTTATTTACTTTAAGTTTGAGCGACTACACGACATTTGCTATTAAAACCATTATTTCCGGGAATTAATATGAATTCCAAAGGAGTCCACAATTTTCTAGAAAGTTTTTTTAGCTGGAATCTCATTTAAAGATCAAAGATACAACTTTTGTGCTATTGATTTTTCCATAGATAACATAGATTTTTTTAATCCTTTCCCTTGCAGCCAGAAATGATACTCGTACAACAGTATCTATATTTAGTCGGTTGCGGTTTTCAGTTTTTAATTTTGAAATCTATATTTGCGCTCGACCTATGCATTTGAAAAAGGCAGTATTGACAACAACAAATATGTTCCCAACAAGAAATTGTTATAATTTTAAGTTTATAATTTATGTTTCCGCTTACGCGCTTCGTATTTTTTTAATATATTTAACAATTTTAAGCATTTTTCTCAATCCCGAAAAATCCCGCGATTTGAAAAATGCTATCCGGAAATTTTTGGAAAACCGCTGTTCCCCAAAAGGTAGTCACGTTCATGCACACCTGATTCGAAATCTGCTCTTACATGGCAGTTATTTAATACTGTGGTATCGTATCATGGACATATCGCACCCCTAGAACAACACGGAATTATGTCGAAAAATCTCAAAATCGACTTTATTGCATATTTGAATCCGCAAAGTTTTAACGCGTATACCACTAAAACAGGCTTATTTTTAATCACACAGACGCCCAAGAAATGGAGATGTACGTCGCTATTAGTGACAAATAGGTGAAAAATCATACCACGAATACGAATTTATGTCTAGTTGCAACATGGCCACCGTCTTAAAAAATCGTATTGCTCATACGCAAGAGCAAATTATTTAGGAATACTATGGTGTCATTGAAATTTTTGAGACAAATTTTGTGAGTTATTTAGTGATAATCCCGTGTTGGAGAATTTTCCTGGTTGGCGTTTTACTAGTATTTCGAAATACGGCGGTATTGTTAACGAAGGTATGTAAATTTTTGTTTATTATTCCAAAATAGTTCCATATTGTTTAACTAACTAACAATTTCTTAAATAATGCTCTATTGATGGCATATTTAAAATTGGCTATAGTTTATTCAAAAATCAGTTTAAATCAATTTAAATTAATTTAAATTCATATTAATAGTCGTTTAAAACAATGAAAACCTTTTTAAGCAGTATTTTTCTCGTTATAGGACTACCAAAACATGTTTTCCAGATAGTGCTCTATTTTGGAATTAATTAGTTTTATCTCATTTTATGGCAGATGATGAAGGGTCACGACCTGCTGCTGTTCGAAAAGCCAATTGGAGTAGGTAACCATAGAGGCAATTGTCAACTGTTCAAGAAATAGATATGGAAAGGATGCTGAACGCACCACTGGCAGCATCAAATTACCAGCGGTTGAAGTAATTAATAGTCGTTGCAGAATCTTGAAGTGATTTGTCAGAAAATAAGGAGATTACAGAAATACCGGTTCATACGTCATTTGATGTATGTATGTATTGTCATTTCATATGATGAGTGCCGATGAGGCGCTTATCATGGGAAGACCTGCGTCCAGCAGTGGACCAGTAAAGGTTGTAGATGATACGTCATTTGGCCCGAGTGATGAATTTGATTTTATAGATTATTCAGATATAGACCGTTGTTTTACTTTCCCTGCTTAACAAAACAATAGGCCCCTTGTAGTCAATAGAATAATTTCTTCTACTTCCTGCTTGAGTATTGTGTATTGGAGTCAGAGTTCATCATCGTCATCAAGCTCCAAGTAGCAGCAGCAACACCTGCACCGCTCCAATACAACCTTCTGCTACACAGGCACAATCTCCTGGTGCCAGTACCACTGAGACAACAAGCAATCTGCCTCTTAAAATAAAAATGAAACGAAGTCCTTGGGGATGGAACTCCTAATTAAACGATAAGCGATAGAAGATATGAGAAGGCGTAGGTATGTTTCTGTATGAAACTTTTTAAAACAGATCGCTGAACGTCAGATCCGTCAATCTTGTGACGATAAATGAGATGCATAGCAAAAATAGATGGAACCCACAGGAAGGAAATTTTACAAAGTTTTGGGAGCTCGTCACCCAAGAAAGGCAATGAGAAGTACATCGTCAGGCGTACACAAGAAATCAAGCCAATGTAAAGGTATACATCATTACAAAAATTAAGGCTCTTACTTGCATACTGCTTTCAAATAGAGACATTAATATTTTTTATTTTCGGCGTTTAAAGTTTAAATAATTACTAGGTTTTGAATAATGCTATTGATTTTGTTAAAAAAAGTTGAATGAAAAAAGTCAAATAGTTCCTTATTTTACATTTACACTTATCCAATAACTGGTAAAAAAAGGAACATTATTTTATAATTATTCAATAAGAAGGACCTATCTGGAAATATTTCATATTTATTTCATGAGATAATTATACAACAGTGAATTAAAACGAAAAATGCATGTAATTGCTCGCTCGACGTTTATTGAGGGAAATTAACCATATTATAATGATTCACATCGGATACGTTACATAAAACATTCAAGACTTTGTCAATAACTTTTATACAAAAGCAGATAACGGTTTTTCGTCGTTTCTGAAAAAAGTAGTTTTTCGACTTAGCGCTGTCTTGTTCTAGGGGTGCGATATCCCGGTCACCTACAAATCACGTGCATGATTTTTAAATTTGCATCACAGATTGCTTGAACATTAAAAGAGAAATACCCTTTTCTATTTCTGTACAGTTCTGCTTGACCAGGAGATGAAATTTTCATATCTCAATGATTCATTTAATGGGAACTGATTTTTTTTATTACAGGTCCAATTAAATTGAACTATAAACGTGAGTGGAGACCGCTTCTCGGCAAACGTAGTGTAGGACTTTTTTTTCTTAGTTCCACAACGTACATTCCTAATAGGAATGTATTTAAAAAAAGTCATATAAAAGCAAAACCATAAACATCCACTTGTGTTCTTGGTAAAATAAAAATTACTTTTCTGTGGCAAATATGTTTAATTTTTTATACACAATAGGCGGTAATGAATGCCATGGTCACATTACATGAATATAATAGTAAGCCTATCAATTAAAAACAAATGTTGCTTGCTGTATTTGTTCCATACACCAACGCCATCTTGAATACAGATTCACCTTACATTATGAGACCAAAAATCTTGATACTTATTGTGAAAACATCTAAGATAAAGTACCTTTTACTAAGTTGAAAATCTGTGTCAAAAAAATTGAAATAAAAACAATGATTAAGTAAATCAAACAGGCTTATTAATATTTTCTGATAAGATTTAACTTTATCAAACATACAAATCGTTGAATGAATCTTGAGGTTCACAGACCATGTCGGAAGTATTGTTGTGGGTGTTTTCTTAGGTGTCATCACTTTCATTTGTAGACTCAGCATACGTTACCAAAGGAACGAAGAACTTCAATCGCTCAATACTTTCCCAATTATTTCCGTAGTGATTTTTTACTAGTTAACGAACGTCTGTTGCTTTTGCTTCACTGACTATGTTTTTGGCGGGAATTTCTCTGGGATTGATACCTACTGGAAGAAAGTTTGGTATATTCGCGTCTCGTGTCCTGTCATTTTGGAGTTAACAACTAGATCACTCGCATTTCGTGTCTTTTTTAAACTGACGTTATAACTACCTACTCGAACGGTCTCATTTCGTGTCCTTTTGAATAAATTTATCAGAAGTGCCATAGAGCTAAGAATGCTGCTACACTGGCAAAAATCTTATATAGAAAATAAGGTTTTACAGTTACTCTAACTAAGGGTTTTACAATATTTTTCCACAAGTAAACACGGCAACAGCAGCATATGCAGTTCCTGTTTGTATTATTCAAGTTCCAAGATTGTTTATGAATTCTACAAGAATGTATGGGCCTTTTTATTGGCTTTAGTCACAAGAGTAGTTCATAAACAATACTCAGACAAAGCTTCATACATCCCAAGCATACAGGACAACAACAAAATACAGGACCCCTTGAAATCCGACTCCAAATACACACTGATACAAACTGATAAAAATCATAAAACTCTATGATAACGGTGCCAAGGATCCACCAACGAAACTGGATGCGGCATGTAACAAGAAATTTGTAGGACGTTTTTTAAAAAATATTTTTATCAAATTTTTAATTCAATACTTAGGTACATTAAAATGAAATCATATCCGAAAACAGTCACTTAAGTTTTATACATACTTGTTTAAATTACAATAAATTCACTCGATTCTTCGATATGTCGATGATGATAATGATGATGACCCACACCGAAATGCCGATCGGATAGATCCGGCCAAATGGCCGCATTTGTTAACCACGCTGTGGAATCGACCGAACAAAATCGTTGGACATTGAAAAAAAATGATTTTATTTCAACTTAAACTTATTTCTATCACCATATAATATACAAATCTGGTAATAGTTTTTGTTTAATATCTCCGACCTTCATCTATGTGATTTTGGGGTAGTAACGCCAGTGATGTGCACATTTTTATTAGTGTCATGTTGTCAATCTTAAGAGATTTGCATTTCTTTTGCACCGCTTGACAAAAATGAAAATAACATCCACTTACTGCAATGTCGGAAAAGTATTTTCGCAAAGCACTCGGAGTACCACTTTCAAAATCGATTTTCTATTCCTTTGCTTGAAATGTGGGTACTTCTCTCTTCAACAATGTGAACAGTCTTTCGCATGTATTTTCTGATTTGTCAGGTAACAAACACATAAATACTGGAAAAATGTTTGTTGCAAGTTGGTCACTACCAAAGTCTGCATGTATTACGTAGAGCTGACAAAAAGGCCTGCAACAGCACTTGAAAGTGCCATCAGCATAATACGTAGTCACGTTTTCCAGTAAAGGCATTGTTTCTGGTAGTCCAAGAAAAGTAATTTACGTTCAATTATCTTAGATAAAAATTGTCTGACAGTGTTTTTCGTTATAATTTTATCTTATTGTTTTTAGTTTTACGTGTTTTAGTATGAGAGTCACTGTAATACTTTAATTTAAAAACTATATTCTTTTTGTCTAATACAGGTAAATTATTCAGTTACTTATCGTTATTATTAAATTGCAAAGTTATTCTCAGTTAGATAACAATAAACATTCTAAATGATTATGCGTAGATAATGTCAAGAGAAATTATAATTATTATAATTTTGTTAGTAAGACAGATTTTTGTTTTTATTATACCTCTAATTCAAAGAAATGTGTTCTCAATATGTTTTAAAATCTATAAACAGTTTTTTTATGTTAATATGTAGTTGTGTAGATTTAAATAAGTTTGTTAGTTTTCTTTCTCATTTCTTTTCTCAGTTCTGCTTTAGCAATGTTCCTTAATAAATCAGTATTTATGCTAACATTTATGAAGTTGTTTTTATAACTCAAACCTATATACATATAACCAATTCAATTTTGCAGAAGTGACATGTCTAAAAGTTTTATAGCTCTATCGCTCTACAATTGAGAACTATAGTAATCTATTGTTCCCGAATCTTTCATATTTTGGACACGAAATGCGACCTTTTAAGTAGGTAGTTCTTACGTCACTTTAAAGAAGACACGAAATGCGAGTGATCTAGTTGTCAACTCCAAAATGACAGGACACGAGACGCGAATATACCGAAAGTTTACCTTGTCGGTTGACATTTCGGAAAACACCGTCGTCGTCGTGTTTGTAGTGAACGTTCCCCTTAACCAAAACATTTCCTTGTTTTTTTGATCATTTACGTACTGTTCGCAATTTTCGAATTTAAAATGCCATTTTCCTACAGGTTTGAAAACACCCGCGGCTGCATCTGACTTTGACTTTGACCTGTTTAAACAAACAAAATTTGTGATTCCTAAAGTGGAATGGTTTACAGACAATCGTACTAATATTATAAACGCGAAAGTTTATGAGTATGGATATTTGTTACTCTTTCACGCTAAAACTACTGAACAGATATGGATGAAATTAGGCACAGAGATAGATTATAGTCTGGAATAACACATTGGCTATATTTAATCCCGGAATTCCCACGGGAACGGGAATTACCGCGGGTGAAACCGCAAGGCGCTGCTAGGATAATTATAATTTCAACAATAAGAATTCAAACAATTAATAAAAACATCTACATACCGGCATTTAATAACGCAAAAACATCTCCATCTCGAAGCGGACGAAGAAGACGGCGTACAGCAGACACATCGTTTTTTCTAAAAACAAAGATGCAATTAGATACATTTGAAATGAAATCAAAGGAAATTAACTTGTCTTAAAATAATTATACTTACAGTACGGATACTGGTGCTGGGGTATGACTTGCCGCAGCAAACACATCATTGTTTCTAAAAAAATAGATGCAATTAGATACATTTGAAATGAAATCAAAGGAAATTAACTTGTCTTAAAATAATTATATTTACGGCCTCCAACACCGCCTCTTCTTCTGTGTGAGAGCCCGCTCCAAGGGCTCTCCTTGGTGGAGGTCCTCGACCCTTGGGATGACGCGGCTAAAAGTAAATAAATATATTGTAATACTATATAGTGGGTGTAAAAAAAACGTATTCTATTTAAATGTATGTAATGTACCTGTCTCGAGCGCAAGGGCGTTTACTTCCTCCTTGCACCCTTTCTCTAGAGGGCAGCGGTGGCAAGCCTTCCTCAGCCTCGCTACCTCTGGCCTCTAATATCAGACCGGGTGTCCATAAATTTTCATAAATTTTTTAACCGCCGCCACGACCGCGCCGCCGCGACCGCCATCACGACCAATACAGGATATTGCTTTGTAGCAGTATGATTTTTGAATCTGGCCGAGAATTCGACAAACGAAACCGTAGCACCTAAATATCAGTTAGAGAAAAAGTGGATTTAGCTGGGTTTGCATGTTACTCTTATTCTGCTTTCTTGTTGCTCTTTCAATCATCTGTATTGCTGCGACATCAAATATTCATGGCCTCTATAAGCTTCTCTACTTCCATTTTGATTTCTTGACATTGATTTTTCATAATTAATGATATTATTTTTTCATAATTAATAATATTATTTTTTACTTACTACTACTATTATGATTAAAATTACTTTGAAATAATGATCTTTTACCTGATGTATGAACTACCACTTCGTCTGGTAATCAATATTTTCTGCCTCTAAAATATCTGCAGTTGTACATTGAGTTGCCTGCCACACTAGGTATTAAATTAATTTAGTAGGGAATGTAGTGTTAAATCAAAAGACTGAAAATTACACTGAAGCTTACAAATGCAGGCACTCTATGATGGGTGTCACCATACACAGCACCATCGCCGATTATTGTTAGGATTATTCGGTCCGTTTCTGACAATGGATCAAGGGTAGCTGGCCCACCACCAGTTCCAGAAACTTCGCGTCTTCTTAAAGTGGCCCTATTTTTTGTTTTGTATTTCAAGTCTGCCCAATACTAAGAATATAAAAGAACACCGTTACTGTACCTGAGTTAACACAAGCATGATACGTGAGCATGGTATGTACAACAAGGATTCACGTTTCCACCGCTGGCCAGTTTTGGTTGCACCTCCGCCGTGAGCGTTTAGCCTGGCAGCGAGATCATCCCACTCACGATCTATTGTCTCATTTGACCTCGCTCCCAAGCCAACGCCTTTAACAAGAGACGAGTGCGACAATAAATGTTGCAGCAACTCCTCTAGCTGGACGGCAGATACTCGATGTTCCACTGTAATTATAAGAACATGAAAGAGTCTGTAAACAAAACCACGCATTAGATTTAATTTGATCTAAACGTAAGTGAATGACGTTTAGATCCTAAATCCAAAAGATTTCAATACCAATTATTTTTTAACTATTTTTTATATCAAATAAATAAATCAGTAAATCAAAATCTACGACCGACGACGGTTTCTACGATCTGGCTGACATACTTTCAGAGTTCTCGAGACGAATGTTGATGAGATTTCGCAGCAGACTCATCTTCATATTGTAACCAAAATTATCGAATAACTTTTTCAGTGTTGTCTTCAAGTCTTACGTCGATGATGCATTCTTGATATGATGCACATAAAGCGATGGATCTATTGTCAGGATCAATTTTGCTTTCGCCTTCATATCCTCTGCCTTTCGTTCTGCTGTAGCCGAAGTCGCCAACTACACTCGAGAGCAATGAATCCGGGTCACTCAAAGAATCCAAAAAATCTCGGAAAGTAAGAATGCTAGGTTAATGCAATAAATTGTATTTAATAGACAATTTATTGCATTAACCTAGCATTCTTACTTTCCGAGATTTTTTGGATTCTTTGAGTGACCCGGATTCATTGCTCTCGAGTGTAGTTCGCAATGGCCGCCGCCATTCCCTCGAGCACGAGAACATTTTGACTATTTTGAGCCGCAAAAGACCAGCCCTGGTAGTTATCCCTACCTTTTAATTTGGGTACACTGGCGATGTTATTTAGGGACATTTTATTGCTAAATAAAGTACTTTACTGCCTGAGATCAAGTTTTAAAAGTTTTTGACTGGACAAGAACTTAATTTTCATTAAAATATTGGTTAGATATGTATTGTTTTTTGTATTTCAATTTGAAAAAGGGTTATTGACGATAACATAATAGCATTTTTTTTATATACCAATATTTGTAGGTCATCGGGAGCAAAATCGCCCCACAAGGTGTAAAATATTTAGTTTTTAAAAAAATGCCTTCTATTTTTTAAAACCCAGAGGGGAATTCCCCCCATTTCTTCCCATTCCCATTTTTCCCCAGAGTGCTAGATTCGGTGGCATTTTATTCCACTCTTGTCAAAAAAAGGAGTTGGTTATATAAATGATACTTTTTCAGATTCGTAACGCCCGAGCCAGATTTTGATGCTTCTTTTATTATTTTTAAGTATATGAAGAAAATTATATTTGATACTTCTCCATTTCTTCACTACATCATTACCTGCAAAACCTGTAAACAAGATTTAATAAGTTAAACATCGTGAATTTTTGATTACCCGTGAAAATTTACTGACATATTCAGACATCGATAACAAACAACTTTCACTATGAGACCAACTCTGGAATCGCGAAAAAAAGAACAGCTGTTACCTATAAAAGTGCAATACCTACTGAAGCAAAATGTGTGGAAAAGCTGTTATTTTTTTCGCGATTCCATTATTATTAAAACTGTGACTGTGTGTGTTAAATATTTGCATGTTTTTTTTTACATGCGCAACTGCAAGTATTTCTACTTGACAGGTTAGGAATAAGCACGAAAAAGGGTGAATTTGGTGAAAGTTGTCTATGAAATTGGTATTCCAGTCTGTTTTATGAACTTTAATCTTAGATTCTTCATGAGGTCAAGGCAACGCCTTTGCATTTTGTTTTGTCGTTTAGTTTTTGTTTCCTTTTTCCCTGCCGTGGCACGACTAACATCATCTTGTAAAAAAATCTCTAAATATCCTGTCGGTACTCTTCTTCAAGTTTCTTAACATGAGCGCAACAATTGCGCCATTCATCACCTGAGATTGCCATAAATGCATTTTCCACCATTTGAGGGATCTCTTTTGGTGTCTTCCCAATATTAAACTCTGCCACTTTCCTTTTCATAGACGCACAGATCATTTCTATTGGGTTCAGATCACAATTAAATGGCGGCAAACGCAATACCTGTAAAGAAGGCAAATGCTGGTAGAAAGAAAACTTAAAACCGAAAAATGAGGTTAATTTTTATTCAAAAATCAAGAATATTATTATTTAAACTATATATAATAATATTCTTGATTAACTATATACTGTCTCAGGCTTGTTTCTTTTCACAATTTCGAGCAATTGTGGTATAGTATATTCTTGTGAAAATTCAATACCATTGTTTTGCAGCCACTCTTTTATTTCACTTTTACTGTAGTTACAGTTGGTGCCTTATTGATTGCACAGTTGTGAAATGGAGCATTGCCCATATCAATCAGCAAGGGCTTCTTTAAGTTAGGAACAAATTTTTCAGAGACCCATTTCTTAAAGTTTGAGTGATTCATATCATCATGATAATCCCCGCTTTTTGATTGCGACTAGAAAATCAAACTTCCATTTTCTTTAAAATCTTGCTCATCACCAGCATGGACAATAATGTATCTTTGACCTTTAGATATAGGTTCAACTCCATCTGTACATGGATAAAAACAATTTAGGATGTAATAAATGTATGATCTCAAAGAAATGGTCAACCTTTTATTTTATAGTTACTGAAGCACTTCCCAATTCATCATCATTTTGCCAACACTTTCCCGCTGTAATACCTGAGTGAATGTATGTTTCGTCTAAGGAAACGACAGGTAATTTTTCTTCATTTACTTTTTTTTAATAAGCTGAAAAATAATAAAACTAACATTCAAATCAACATCATACATACTTGATTGGAACCGATATATACGAATAATTTACAGGTTATTTTAACGCTAACGTGCTAGTTGGGTACTTATTATATTGTGATTTGTTTTCTTTTACAATTTTCATTAACTGACCCAACCTCGTAAGGTCCATTCGAAAAATGATACACTACAAATTATGTAAATTCCTTGAAGCCCAGACGATAAAAATGTTTTTTTATGGATTTTAGGGTGCAAGTAGTTGATATTCGATATTAGATCTCAATATCGGAATTGCACATATTCCTTAGAAATTTCAATTTCGCTTTATAAATCGCTCAAATTCAGCATGTAGTTCGGTGGAGTACAATAAAATACAATTAAAACCAATCATAATCAGTACAAAAAAAGTAGTTTTATTCAAGAAGTATGTATATGTATTTATTAAATTACAAATTTGAAGTATTCATTTACTTATTACTAATAATTAAATAAACTCAAAATCAACTTTAATAAAACAAGATTTATTAGAAATAAAGACAAGATACCTACCTGTATTTATTTTTTGAAATCTCGGTTTTCTTGGTAATAATTATGTTCTCAAAAAAGAGAGAGCGTCAAGCATATTGTCGGATAGAGAGCTTCGAATTTTGTTGCAAAAATATCCGGCTGATGAAAAAACACGCTCACTTTCAACACTGCTGCACTGGTAGGCAAAACTGATGAAAGATACTTATATGCATGTGTCAAATGAACGCCTCTTTCACCTCTATTATCGTACATTGCTTTTTCCGTCATAACAAATCCCAGAAGATCGAATTTGTCGGACGGAAGCAGTGTCCTATTCTTTTCTTTGCATTTTTCCTTTTCTTTCTCAAATTCTTCTTGCTGGGTCAGCTCAATTGTTGTAGCGAGTCTAGCTAGGGGTTCACTATCTTCATCGGAAGATAATAAAACGGCTGTATTCGCTTCACTTTCTCTTTCTTTGACGCCGAGAGTGCTTATAGGGTTTTCTTTATATTTGAGGCGTTTTAACATGCTTACAATGATGTCACATATTTCTTCACTCGAGGGTTTCAGAAATGTATCGTTTTCTGTAGCACTGGAGTTGTAGAAGCTTTCGGAATCATGAAGATAGTGTAATACTCCTGCTATTAGTAGTCGTCTCTCTTTTATTCGACTTCGTAAGTTCACAGCGAGACTTGAACTCAGATATGTTTTTCTGGTCAAGTTTATTCATCATAAATTTCAATGCTGTATCAGCTGTATATAGTGTGGCATCGCGTCGGCACATAGACAGTACAGTAATTTTTACCACTTCCAAACTACGATGGATATCGGTTAATGTTTGATTTTCGACATCTGAGAAAGATATATCTGACTTAATGTCAATAAGAAGTTTGAAGATGCAGTCCTTGATTTTTAAGAACGATCCTATCATGTCATTCATGCTCGACCATCTTGTTCGACAATCCAACTGCAACTGGATATTTTCACCAAACTCTTTACTGACATAAGCTCTCAGAGCATCGGCTTTAAGAGGTGACTTTCTAATCAATCTTACCAGACATCGTACTTTGCCTATCACTTCTTTGTATAGCCCTGGATCAGCTATGCGAACTCGTGAGCTTACTACTTCAAAGCTATCCTGGTCATCACACTCTGCTGATGAATCACTATCAACGTCGCTTTCTGAGACTGAGCGGTTTGTAGATTCCATTTCATGCATGAATGATGTATAGCATGATCTGTCTCAGCACAATATGAACATTTAAATGTTTTCTTTTTATTATTTTTAGTAACAACATTGCTTACTTTATTAGAAATTTGCCTCTTAGATTCAGGAGTTGTTTCCTCAAGTGCTATAGCGCGCTTTTCCAAGAAGCTCAAAAATTCCTCCATTATTGGAAGGACATCTAAATTTCTATCAAGTTGATAAGCTCTACATGTTTACTGATCTAACTTCTTAGTTAGAATTGTTATTAATAGCATGTCCCATTTATCTATGGGTTGCTCTAAATTTTTAAACGCATGCAACTGTTGTTGCAATTGCGATATAAATGTCCTAATGTTCGCAGCAGTACCCTTCTGCATTGCTGGCAGTTCCAGTATTATATTTATATGGGTAGAGATCAGCCTAGCCTTATTGTCAAAACGCTTCCTTAACAGCTCTAAAGCCTCCTTGTATGATTGATTCACAAGTGGCAAGTTTACAATAACAGCCAGGGCCTCATCTGTTAGATATTTCCTTAAATAAAATAACTTGAACATCTGATAATGCACTATTGTTGTGAATGACTGCTGTAAATAAGTCCATAAATGAGGTGTACTTTGTGTAGTCTTTACCGCTGAATTCAGGTATTTCCAAATTTGGCAGCTTTGAGCATGATGAATTTATACTACACTCGAGAGCAATGAATCCGGGTCACTCAAAGAATCCAAAAAATCTCGGAAAGTAAGAATGCTAGGTTAATGCAATAAATTGTATTTAATAGACAATTTAATACTCCTTAAATGAAAGTTAAAAAAATATCAGTCACCATACATTTTATTTACACAAAATTACATAAAGAAAAAAATCTGCTGATCTCTCCTTAAAACAAAAATAGGAAACATGAAATTTTTGAACTTTATGACGATTTTCTAGAATTTCAATACTTCGTACCTCCTCGTGCTTCCATTACTGCGTTTACGCGGTTTGGCATGCTGTACACCAAGTTCCTTATACGATTTTGGGGAATATTCTCCCATTCCTCTGTGAGAGCAATTTTGAGCTCAGGAAGCGTGATTGGGGGAGGGTTTCGTTGTTTTACGCATCTCCCTAGCTCGTCCCAAGCATGCTCGATCGGGTTGATATCCGGGCTGCGCGCTGGCCACTCCATACAAGTAATGTTCATCTCTTGAAGGTAGTCATTCACAATCCTACATGTATGAGGTCGGGCATTGTCATGCATAAATATAGCATCCTCACCCAAATTGACCATAAATGGACCAACGTGTTCGTTGAGGATTTCTTCCACATATCTTACGCTAGTTAAAGAGCCGTTTTCTATGATCACCAGCTCTGTGCGACTTTCAGAGGAAATTCCGGCCCACACAAGTACAGACCCACCACCGTAGGCTACTTTTTCTTCGATGCATGCTTGCTTGAATCTTTCCCCTGGTCTTTTATACACTCTGTGTCTTCCATCGTGCTTGTAGAGCATAAATTTTGATTCGTCGGAGAACATAACTTTCGACCAATCTTCAATACTCCAATTTACGTGGTTCTGGGCATATCTTAGTCTTGAAATACGATGGCCACGCTCCAGTTTAGGGCCGTTTGCAGGTCTAAGGGGTTTTAGGTTAGATTCAGCAAGCCGACGTCTTATTGTCCATGCACTTGGGTTACTTCCTCCGAGGCGTCGAAACTGATTTGTGAGTTCAGTTCCTGTGAGAAAGCGATTTCGAAGCATGGTGTTCACCAAGTATCGGTCTTCTCGTGCTGTACACCTAGTTCTGCCCGTTCCTGGTCTGCGTAGGTTAGAACCAGTTTATTCGTAACGTCGGAGAACTCTTTGTACTGTTGACAGCGACACACCGGCAGTCCTGGCTGTATCGCGCTGACTCCGGCCGGTTTCCACCAATGTAAGTATTCTGGTGCATTCTTCAAGTGTAAGCGACATGATTTCAGCTTGAATAATGAATATTGAGCACTATCAACCTGGTTTATGTATAAATGACAGATTACAAACAAAAGCAAAAACAAATCCTGTAATTTCGTAGTTCCATCTTCGACAGTGTTCCCTTTTCAAATTTGATTTTTTTATGATATAACTTTACAATAACTAAGAAGTTTTAATACTTTCATTTAAGGAGTATTAAATTGTCTATTAAATACAATTTATTGCATTAACCTAGCATTCTTACTTTCCGAGATTTTTTGGATTCTTTGAGTGACCCGGATTCATTGCTCTCGAGTGTAGTACTGCAAGAATGCACCTCTGCTTTTGTAACAGCTTTTAGAGCAGCATTTATTTTTGACATTACACTAAAGTATTTGCCTTCCATTATAGAAATGTCTTCGGTATCTTTTGGATCTATTGCCAGAATGTCAAGCTGAAGAGATTCATAGTTTTTGAAAGTTGAGATTAATTTATCACGCCGGACTTCAATCAAGTATCTCTGTACTAGTGGGAGTAATATTTTTACTTTCGTTAATAAAGTTCTCTATTCGTGTTACAGTACCTTTGAGCTGTGCTCTGGAGAGCAACAACTTCTTCAAGTCCTCCATAGCTACGTACCAGGGGCGCTTTGCACATTAAACGCACACTTTAGGGGTAACACTTGCACTGTAGGG